>JAUCRC010000008.1:2110000-4510000 GCA_032399595.1 Tetragonula carbonaria
TAATTCTGAAAAACACTCGAGAAAAAAATTTCAGAGTATGGCCGTATATGAGAAGTATATGTTGAATTATTATTATAGTATATATATATATAGACTAATGTCACGTAGCGCCTAAAAATTTATTTCTTTATCGACGTTTTAATTTCCGCGCAAAACCGGGTGACAGACACGACTATTAACAAAACGAAGAAGAAGAAGAAGAAGAAGAAGAAGAAAAAGAAAGGCGGAAATAATGTAAAATTATTACCAACAGGACGGTTATCGTTGGAATTATCATTATTATATCTTGCTTTCTTTTTTCATCGAAAGCCTTCTTTTCCTGTTAGGGATGAACAAATAGAGATGAATGTTTATGTACGTCTCTAGGGAAATTTGAATGCACTGCATGAATGAGTAGTTCTCGATATATATGTACGATAGAGAGAAAGTCGCCCGCTTTTGCAGAACCATCTATATTGAAACCACTCTCACGTTGCCAGTTATGTAGTAGAGCAATGGTATCGTGCTATATAGTGATGTCTGATTTGATGAATGAAACTATCACAACCCGTGGGGGGAAGCAACTCGAAAATAGCTCGACACCAAATCTTCTTCGAACTTCATACACGCACACACACACACACACACACATATATCTATGACAGTGTTTTTCAAACTTTGATAACATATCAGTGGTATATTTGTTCATCTCTTAATTAGTAGAAAAAAATTCAACCTAAAAAAAAAAGAAATTTGTAAAATTTATTGAAAATCAGGTTTGTCAAGATTCATCGTATTTCACGAACATTGTAAAATGTTTTCTAAATATTTACGAGAACAAGCATCTATGAAAATTACAAAAAAAAAAAAAAAATAGCGGATAGAATATGAGGGAAATTATAGAGAATTTTTTACTAATTTTTAACATTTACTAAGGTTTCGTTCATTCCTCTTTATTAAACCTGATAAAATATTTCACAAATTTTTACGGATTCTTTATTAATTTTTCATTCTTTATTGCAGAAAGTTCACAAAATTTTCCGTCATATTTTATGAAATCTATGGAACTCTTAATACGTATTAGTCAGTTTCTTAATACATATTAAATTTACGTTTTAATACATCAAATTCTCGCAAGCTTCTGAAAATGTATCAATCACTTTACAAACTTTCCAGAAATATCTTAAAATGAATACAGATAGGATGCAGTATGTTTAATTTTAAGAAAGAAACCTTTAGAGAAACTTCTAAAGAAAATTATTAGTTCCTTATTTTATCTACTAAACTTCTTTGCTATTCTTTCAAGATTAATAAACTGAATGAAATAGAAACCTAATTATTAATTAACTGGCCAATAAAAATCCAAAATTATTAAACTCATCGAAAGTGAAAAATATTCGAATTTCTACTGTGAACTATAGAAAATGTTTGAAAACGAATGCATAACAAGTTTGAAAGACACTGTTCAACAGCATGGCACCGCTGTACACGATGTTTCGATCCGTCTTGGATCTCAAACACAATGAACCTCCCCTTCTTCAACCACTGTCACTCGCAATCACTCCAACCGGTCGATCCATCGATCGGCCAAATCTTAACTGTGCATCATTCAACAAAAAAAAAAAGAGAAAAAAAAAGAAAAAAAAAGAACGTGAAATCTATCGGGCCGAATCCTAATTTTCGCGCATTTCAGATATACCAATGCACATATTGTAGCAGATCTATCGACGCCGAGCAATTTCGATGACATTTATACATATTTTTCGATGAATTTAGGCCATCTCCAGAGTTGCCTGCCTGCCGCTGAAATTCTTTAGAAAACAAACCAAAAAAAAAAAAAAAAAAAAAGAAAAGAGCGAAAAAAGAGATATTTTGTTTACGAAAGTTAACTAAGAAATTCTAACTGTAATTAGACCGCTGCTCTATGTGATATTTCTGCTTTCTGTAGATTTCTTTGAACCGTTCTTCTCACTGTTCACCAAAGTAATGTAATCTCGCTTTTGTTTTTGTGCGCCTTGTTGCAGCCGGAAATGCGATCAGCCGCGGCCAATACTCGCGATTAGCCCAGCTTGTAGCAGGCCCGCTTTCTTTATTGAAACTCGAGCCCGCTAAGTGGATGACTTGGCTTTTAATTAGCGGAGAAAATGATGCATGGTGTGTGCAGCTTTATCTGACAATGAGCTGAATTAATTCCTGCATGCTAGCCGACCGTACGATCGTTTTCGTTATACACGAATCAGAGGGATTGCCTCGTGAGAAATACACGTTGAAGAGGGAAAGTATGCATGACGAGGAAAAATGCATGTTCCAAAGGAATAAGAAACTTCGAAAATTGCTTTAACGCGTATGTATTTTTTTTTCTTTTTTTTTTTTAAATCAACGTCGACCGTGAATCTTCACGCATTCGTATAGGAAGTTTCAATAATATGTATAAATGTATTTAACTGAAAATATAAATATTTGAAAATATGAAATATCGATATGTATAAAGTTATATACAAAATTCTGTGCAAATCTTATATTTTTTTGCCTGTAGTTTAGCCTATGAATATGAACGAGATTATTATTAATATTTATAAATTGCAGAAAAGAAAAAGAAAAAAAAAGAAATTTTGTGGTACGTAAATTAACGTTGAATGAATTATTTATATTTCTGAATGTAGATAAAATTATCATTAATGACGATGAATACGAAAATCAATTCTTGGTATTACTAATTATTCTCTTAATTGACATCGTATTGACCTATGGTAATTTAAGTCAAATCACTTGAACGAGCAAACCAAAAACTTTAACAATTTGCACATCGATTTAATCTATTGTACAAGATATAAAATAAAATCATACATTGTTAAGTTTAATAATTCAAATTTATGTTAATTTAGAAGTTTCTTATTTCTCAGTTCATATTCCTCCACGAAGAAAAAGGAAAACATCCGAAGCATCTTTCTATAAATTGAAGAATGAACAAAAATAGTTAAATTGGTTTATAAACAGGCTTTGATTCGAGTATACTTGAACGTGCATGAGTTTCAAAGATAATTCTTTCGAGATCAGTCACACAAGTAAGCTTATCCAGACACTTATGTTCGGAGAAAAGTTCGGCGACTATTAACAGCCACTATTAACTATTAACAGCCACTGTTTCGAGAGAATGTAGTTCGCGTGTACCGTCAACTTTTCTCTTTGATCCGTGTTAACGTGACTGAGATAAAAGAAAAGAGGAAAATTTCGGTTTAAGACGAAATACCAAGCTTCATTGTTGGTGGATGGAGCAATGACGTTTGGTACCATTGGCGAAGAAATATCTCTGCAACTTCCATGATCGATACGATTCGATCAAGAAAATTGGAAATTTCTAAAAATCAAGAAAAATACACAATCCAAAGACGAAAGAAACATGGATCCGTTAGAAATTGTTAAAGTCTTTCAAATTATAAGTTTTTTAAGATTTCTCCGATTTTCTTTCTAAAATAGAAAGGAAGAACTTTTGGAGATTACAAACAAAAAAGATACAAAACGCAATATTCTTGAAAATATTTTAAAAACAGAAATAAATTAAGCAATTTTTTTTTTAATGATAAAACAACACAATATCCTCTTAAAATAGAGAAATAAAGGAATTAATATAGTAAAATAGAGAAATTTCTTTGCCAAAAAAGACTTGCTTTAAGAAAAAAAAAAAAAAAAGAAAAAAAAAGATGCACTGTGATGCATATTAACCGATAATACGAGACGATCGACAATTCAGAGCTTGATCCCACCTTCGAACCGAGCATTTTTTTTTTTACTCGAACTCAAGTTTTTCACGCCTTTCTTTCCGAAATGTTGTTGGCACACGGTTTACATTGTCCGGGGCATATTAAGGCCATAGAGAAATCTAATCACAAGTGTGCATGTAAGAGTAGATCAACGAGCCACTTCGTTTCGGATCCTGACTAATGCAAAACGATCGTGTTATTTGCAGTTTTTTGTAAGACTCGATCATATCCGCAAGTGCTTTACTCAGAAGGATGGGATCTTTGTATTGGAAGAATTCAGTGAGTAATCTCTTTCTTATAAAGAAAATTCTTTCTTAAAAAGAAACGAGATATTAATTTCGAAACATATAGAAAGTATCTCCGATTAAAAAGAATATTTCCTTTCGTACATGAAATAATGCAAAATAATTTCATATACGCACGTTTTATCTATAAAAGGATATTCTTTATATTTTTCTATAGAGAACGTTACATCTTATAGAAATTTTTTCGAACGGAGAACAAGATAATTTAAGTAAATACAAAATCCTCTCTTTCGTATAAAAATCAGGAAATATATTTTTGAACGTAATATGCTTGAACTTATACGCGATGTACTTCCTTAACGTCAATTTCTTTTGTTTTCCAGATCCTAAAACTAGACAAGTAATTCAACGTAAATATAAGTCTCAAATGGTAAGTAGATTAACATTTACACAGGTACAAATAATTGTGTTGTGTATTTTTTTTTTCAATTGCTTGCTGTAAATCTAGTACTCGTTATTATATTATTTATCGTAATGATTCATTTTACAATATTTCGTTTTTTTGTATACTGTGTAACAGGCCAATGAACTGTGCCACTGCATGCACAGGATATTCTCCGTTGCCTTTACGTTATCTGAACTCTCGTCTGAGGTTCAAGCCGACCCTGAAAACGACAATGCATGAAGGTTTAATTACCATTTTTTTATTTTTCGTTCCCTAAGCGTAAGTTTCTGTTGCCACTTTTTTTTAAATCACATTTATTTCTCATACTTAACAGCGTGATGATAATTTTCGTCCGTAATCAATGCTCGCTTTTCCCCCTTACAAATTTCCTTCATACTGTAAGAATATCAAATTCGATTCCTTTTCACGTAGAATACACGAGTAAAAGGATTAAAAATATCTATCAAATTTTGTTTCCCCTTGTTATTAAAAAAACAAAAGAGCAACTTTGATTTTTTGTAATTATCCAGTAGAATCTAAACATTGTGACGCACGTACATTCATTGCGAAGAGACCTTTAAATTCATTCGATCACTAAACATTTCAGAATAGACAGATCTTACATGATACACGCAACAAACTAATATCCAAAATTGTTAATATCGCATAATGATAATATCTAATTATAACAATTGACATTAATGCTGGCAATTATTTACTCGCGCAAAAGAAGAAGAAGAAAAAAAAACAATTTCATGTACAAAATTACAGGCAGAACAAATCTGCTACTCGGTCCTCTGTGTGTTCTCTTATTTGGCCGCTGGGTTGGAGCAAAAGAAGCAGCAACAGCAGCAGCCTCAACAGCAATCCCAACTCCAGCTACAGCAACAACAGCAGCAACAGCAATTACAACAAGCACGTCAACAACCTCAATCACAACAACGTCAACAAGCACAACAGCAACGTCAACAATACCAACAACAGCCTATCCAACAACGTGCACCGTTGCATCAGCAACAACGTCAACAGCAACAGCAACAGCAACAGCAACAGCAACAGCAACCTCAGAGCCAACATCATCCAGGTAGCAACGTCGGCCAACCTAACCAAGGCCATAGAAACACGCATCCCGATTCTCTTCCTAAGCATCACTGACACAGAGGCAGACACTCGCTCCCATTTGTGCATAATTACAATAAGTGTGCCCCCTATGCTTGCCTACCTTGGGTGTGAACGCTCGTTTCACTCATTTGAATCCTTTATTTGCATCCTCGTCGAGGAATTGCAATTCATATAACAAGAATAGGCCTTTCGAATGAATGGAAGTGGATGAAGATGAGTAGAATCGTAGGAATCATTTTAGACAAATATTGGCATTGAAAATGATAATACAATTGGCTGATCCTGACGAAGCTGGGTAAGTACAAACAAGAATTGCGAATGAAACTCGAGAAATTCGGAACTTAAAATTCTGAAAATATGTAGTCAATTTGAACTTTGGTGAAAATTAGAACGATTTCAAAAAGAAGGTCCGTGAAATGGGAAATAGGATAATCGCTAGGATAATTACAGTGAACTAATTTTTCCACTAAGGACTAATAAATTTAATGACTTTTTTTAAAGAGAAGACAAAATCATTAGAGCAAATTTTAATCTGTTTTAAGCAAAAATTAAGTATTTACGAATATTTGTATTCGTAAATTCACAGAGCAATCTGTAATTGCTTTGTTCGTCCAATGGCAAGCAATTCGTGAATATTTTTATTTTTATTCTGACATTTCCTCCAAGATTTTCAAATTCACACACTTCCATGCAGCAATGGCCGAAAGAAATGCTATACATTTCATTGTACGCGCTTCGGATGTAAACGGATCGAAACGAGCACAGAAATCTAATCTAAAACGAAATCTAAATCTAAAATATCTTGAATTTCAAAATCCTCCGAAAAATCTGAATTTCCTTTTCGACTTTTGATCTCCGACTATTAAAGACATTGGTAGTCGTTGCACGCGGTATTATCATTCTCCGATCATTCTGAGAGAGTCAGTTCTATGTTTCCTCTTAAACGTGGAGAACCTGTTTCGCATTCTATTCGAGAAAAGTATTCGATGGAATCGAACGACGGTATTTTGAGAATGGAATCAGACTGGAGGGTTGAAACGATGAACACGTTGACTCTACGAGTAAAATCATAATTGATTATTTCCTGATTTTGATGCCAAGAATTATTTTCGAGATGAAATATGGTACAATGCACAGGAAATCAGAGAAATTAAATCGTTAATTTTATTAGTCAGAAATTTGTTTAACTTCTTATTTCACAAACTGAGATATACCTTTTTCTTTTTTTTTTTAATTTTAGCTTAGAATATCTTGAACGTATACGTGTACATATATTCCAAGAATATTTCTTATGTCAAGAAATTAAGAATTGTTTATTCTACGAATTTCCTTTCGAAGATTTAGCATCTTTGAATTTCAATTTCAAACCGAGTCAACGTATTAAGCGTTTCATTAAGTAATCGAGAAACAAATTAAACGAATTGAAAAGTGGAAAAAATCGTTGAAAAAAATTGGCCGAATAACTCGACACAGTCGTGGTAATTATTTGCAAAGCGGGAGCCGTTGGGTGTTAAAAATGATTTGCGAAATCACTTTCTCAACAGTCATCGATCGAGGGACTTGAAATGTTATCGACAGACGATGATGATGATGATGATGATGATAATAATAATAATAATAATAATAATAATAATAATAATAATAATAATAATAATAATAATAATAATAATAATAATAATAATAATAATAATAATAATAATAAAAATAAAGTGGCTGTTGTACATTCGCAAGCACGGTATTCGAGTGGTATTTAAACGAACAAAATAAAAAAAAAAAATAAATTGTACCGAGTGAATTCAACGTTCTTCGATTCACATATTACGAGTCGCGAGAAAGATCTAAAGAGAAAAGAAATATGTTTCTCTGATAGTTTCATTCTTTGATATGTCCGTCGTATGCACGTGTAGAGACATGAAGTAATAAAGCTTGTATAGTTGCTGGAGGAAGTGTAACGAGATGTAAAAGCAACAGCTGTTACAAAGTATGTACATCGTATCGCAGGCATCGAAGACGATGAAAGATTTTGAAAACTTTTAAGGAGAGACAAGGATTTCATAAAATACATCCTGTCTCTGAAAAAACGAAATTTTTACACACTCTTTAGTTGCAGTGATTCTTTCAAACAATTTCAATAAAGCAAAAAATTATATGATACAGGAGTTTATTTGTAAATTTGTTTATAGAAATAAAAATCGTCATTTTGTCGAGGGAAAAACTAAAATGAAACTTTGACGTCGTAACGAGTTAATTTTAATATTCGTTTATTTAAAAAGTAATACAAATAATTAAATGTTTATTTCAAATTCGAAAACATTAGTATCTGTTTACTATAAATGCATACATAATTCATATTCTTATAATCTGTGCGATTTCTACAATGGATTCGTTTTAACACGAAATTTATCCACCGTGTTTTATATGAGAGTTTACTATAATTTTCTACTTGTTGAAAAATACAAAAAAACAGGAAAACATTATGGAGATTAAACAATAACAAATAAGTACAAGTAAAATAAATAAGAAATATAGTAGAGGAACTTGAATTTCTGCAATCGTCGAACGATGCCATTT
Organism: Tetragonula carbonaria; assembly: GCA_032399595.1. Taxonomy (NCBI): domain Eukaryota; kingdom Metazoa; phylum Arthropoda; class Insecta; order Hymenoptera; family Apidae; genus Tetragonula; species Tetragonula carbonaria. The sequence continues at coordinate 2,118,124 of JAUCRC010000008.1, forward strand.
ACAATGTTCTAACGTTGTAAAATAATCTGTAGCATATTCGTGTAATCTCGTTAAATTTCTTCCGGCAATAGTAAAAATATATTAATCGTTCAAGAAATCTACTTATACCGTCGTTAACACTAGAACTACCAAAGTATTGAAACTCATATCAGAGAAATTAAATTTCACGAAATAAGACATCGTTTTTTTAATATGAGCGCAGGCTTCTATCTAAATAATTAATGAAAAATTATTCAAATCTTTAAGAACACATCGTATCGTGAATCTATCAGATTGCTGTAGAAAATTGCTGAACAGATGATTTTGATCACTTTGGTTGTTCCAGTGTTAAACTGTCCTTCGAAGGAGCTTCGAAAAAAGCTCACGCAATTAACATCGTAATCTTTCTTGACGGTGTTTTCTATGAGTAGCACGTAAAGCAATTCTGAGATACAATAAATGAGATAGAGAAGAAAAAAAAATCGAAACAAAAAGAATAAAAAAAAAAATAATAATAGAAGAATTAATATTCGTATATTCGGTGGAACAATTTTTGTATAAAATACATCGAAACAGACTGTAACTGTGATCATCTAATTTGATGGAGAAAAAAAAAAAAAAAAAAATGAAGATGAAAGAAAATGAAGATGAAGCTATTTAATTTCGTAATGGGCGAAAAATAAGAGTATTAAATATAATCTCGGATAGGATCGATACAATAGACGTCTCTCCCACTCTATACATAATCGCATATACATCCGTTGCGGGAATTATTTGAGTTTAACTATTTGAGTTTAACGTCGTTAAGAAGGATAAACAAAATTTTATTTAGAAAGATTTTCTCTTTCTCTGTCTTTTTATTTTTTTTTAGAATTGTTGTCGAAGTTTGGTGCATGGAATAATTATTGTTTTCTAGTCGATAAGTAAGTAATAAGTTTGAAGGGGTCAAAAACAGGTCAGAAGGGGTTAAAAGAAGAGATTTATACTGCGCATTGATCCTAAAATCTGGAATCACTTAAATTCTGTGATTTGTAACCGAGTCTTGGAAATTAATATAACGAGGTATTCGAAAATCAAAATTGGAAAATTAAAATTGAAAATTATGTCGAATTCAAGACTTTCTAAAATCTAAAATTCCTAAACTTAAAGAGAAGTTAAATTAAATTAAAAAATTCCCGAATTTAGGACATACGAAATTTAGAGTTCCTAAACTTGAAAAAGTTGAAATCAAAGCGTCCCAAAGCCTCCCAAATTCGAAACGTTTAAAATTAAAAATTTAAAAATTCTCAGTTCTCAGAGAAATTCAAAATTTAATAAATTTCATAAACTCTAAGAAAGCTCACAGTTTTCAGCAAGAATCGTTTCTCGGTAAAAAGATTCTTTTTTTTTAACATTAGAAAAGATTCTACACTTTAAATTTCAAGGTCGATCGTATACTCTCTCTCTTTCTCTCTCTTTCTCTCTAAAATTACAATAAAACAATAAAAAAATGTGTAAAGAGACGGTGAGTACGATGATCGAACAGAACGAACAATATTCTTCAAAACAACGGGCTTTAAATCACCAAGGCTCACTATTTGCATATTTTACCTCATGATAATTAAACAAATGAAATAAGAATCGAGAATTAGGAAAGAAACGAGTCGATCCTATTAAGGTAACATATTGATTACGTATATATTTTAGTATGGACACTAAATAATGTAAAGATAATGGATATTTATATAACGATCGTATCGAATACGAGCGTCGATTTATTTCTTTTCTTTTTACGTTTTCCTTTAATTAAAATTCATCGAAATTAGAAAAGCCACCATACTGATCGATTTTTCGATTTTTTTAACCGTAGCGAATAGAAGGAAAGAGCAGTCGTGAATGTATGAGATAACGAAACATTACATTTCTGAGTTACAGCAATTTTACGGTTTTTGTTGCAAGCACTTAGTCGTAAGCACTGCTGATCATAAATTTGAGATTAATTCCCTAACTTCGAATTGAAATTCGATTCGATCGGTGTAGCATCACTTTACGTAGAAATTACTGAAAATCTGCAAACTGAAGATATTGTGTGAAACAAATTCGAAAATTTAACTCCGATTACGGATTTAAAACTTTAAAAGACTCTGAATTCGAGAATTTCAATACACTTGAAATATAATTATTGTTATATCGCGCAATTTGAAACATCGACCGATCAATATGCGAAAATTAAGAAATTTCCAAATGTTCTAAATATAGTGCTAGCACTTGAATTAGCATATATAAGTAATAAATATTTTATATATAGTACAATGTCCCGTCGCCTATTAATAGGCGCCTTCCTTGCTTGTGTGCCTACTTAAAGACTCTAATAACTTAAGATGATTATTAAAGAATTATCTTTATCTGTTTTCGAACAATCGGCAATTATAAATAAAGTAAATAAAGCTCGAAGTTAAATGTATAATCTCAGACTTATATTCAGAACTGCATATCATTTTTCATTCGAACATTATGATAAGTATCGCCTCAGATTATTACATCCTAGTATTAGAATCTGTGATCATAAATTTTGTAAATGATGTCCTACGTTTAAGTTTAACTTGTTATTATTTCTCGTGATGTGCGTGCAACATAAAATGCAAAAAAAAAAAAAAAAAAACAAAAAAAGAAAAAGAAGAAAAGGAAGCTTCAACTCACGTATATGTACTTAAATTTCATAGATAGACCGTGTTGTCGGATCGGTGAGGCCGAAATTCAACGTGTTCCCCTGCAAACAAGAAAATAAAAAAAGAAATAAAATTTCACATACATATCTCGTATGTTAGAGGAAATCCACGAGCGTTATATTCCTTCGCCGTTCTACCCGCGCGTGAATCGCATTTTTCGCAGTGAAATGAAATTATCAGAAACTACTAGCTTAAAACTTAGTAAAAAAGATGAACTTTAAAAAAACTTTAAAAAAAATGAAGAAAAAGTGTTAAAAGCGTGAAGAATTGGCAAACCAAAAATTTTGAAAATTTCCAAAAGACATCAGAATTCTCAAAATATATTAGTTTCATAAAAATTGAAAGATTGAAAAGTTAAAAAAGTTGAAATTTTGAACAGAATAAATTGAGCAGAATGAGTTGCGAGAATGAAAATTGGAAACCATTGAAGAATGCAAAATTCCTTAAAAAGTATTTTTAAAAAATCAGAATCTTTATTGTTAATTAATTCAACTTATTCCATAATTTCCATTTTTTTATTCTTTTCTCAAATTTCGCTTCCTTTAATTTTTTCAATTGGAGAGATAAACTAAAATAAAGTGAAATAGAAGCAAGTAAAATTGAAAGTAAAGCAAACAGTGAAATTAAAGTGAATTTCAATTTCTCTCTCAACTGTTACTTTGACAAAAATTTTTTTTAAAATTCCAATGATAAGTATCTGAGAAATTAACACGAAAACGCATATCAATGAATTCTTAAAGAAGCATCTACACTTCTCATCTACGTGACACCATTTATCTTGCAACATCGAGAGCTATGATCAGGTTTTAATTTCACCAAAGAATGCAATTATTATTTAATAAACCAATTAGAGAACGAATATTAACGTATCCTACGAACAGAGAATAAATCAACAAATAAATTTAATTTAATTTGCCCAATTTATTGATAAACTATGATAAATAATGAATCGCGTTGTTTACACGTGTTGTTACACGATTAATCGAACATGAATATGCGACGATCATGAACGGAAGTATTGGCACAGATTAGCTTTATTTGTACAATTCTCTTTGGAAAATCCTAATCCATTATCTTTCTTTGCAAAACAAGCAGTTGACAAACTTTCCATAGTTATATCGGTTTCAACTCTTCTTCAAACTGTCATTAATTATTCAGAATAAAAATTTTATTTATTTATAGACAAGTTGAAACTTCTGTTTTAATTCTGTTTTAATTCTGTACAATTTTTTACATTAATTTAAAAATCATTCCATGATCATACATCGCATTGTACGATACATTTCGTTGGAAACAATCTGTTATATAGTTTCGTTTATTTTTACTACTCAACAGCCACGAATGTATAATTTAAAGCTTACAGTACATGCTTAAGACTTCATTCATATTTTTCACTCTCCATTTGCTTAACGATAGCAAATTTAGAAAGTTATATTTTACAGAGAAAAGAAACAAATATCATAGGATCTATAGAAGAATCGTATATTTTACAAAACACAGAATTTTCACGGTAAATTTTTATTCTGCACCGATACTTTCATTCGTTGTTGTGGTTTCCACGCAGCGTGAGATAATCGCAACGAGAGGAGGTAAACCAAGTATAATAATTTTTAAGAGAAATTGTAAATAATCATTGAATCATCGTTGTAGAAAAAGAATACGAGACCAATGGATTTGTTCTACGATATTTTATTTATAAGAGAAATATACGTGTGACGACCGATCGAATGGAGAAAAAAAAGATCTCACTTTAGAAGAAAAAAATTGCTGGAAGTATCGCTACGATACTCCGATACTTCCAGCTACTTTCTCTCTGTCTCTCCCTCTCTCTCTCTCTTCCTCTTCCTGCTCATTCTCTCTTTCTCTCTCTCTCTCTCTTCCTCTTCCTGCTCATTCTCTCTTTCTCTCTCTCTCTCTCTTTCTCTCTTTCTCTTTCTATCTTCGCCTAGCGCCCATTGTTTAGCAGTTCCTGTCTAGTGCCACGCTTAGATAATGTTTTTAGCGAATCATCGTCGCAATCCACGATGATACGTGACGAATTTAATAATAAGCGAATGAAAAAAAATAATAACAACAACAACAACAACAACAATAATGATAATTTGGTTTTTAACGATGAAAGGGAAACAAAAATGGCAAGCAGAAAAGTGTTTGTTAGAGCTTCGATCAGGAGCTGATTCGATACAAAGTTTCAAGTGTATAGTACTCAGAAATGTAGGCGCCTTATATCCAATAAATAAACTTGTAGATTTGAAGTGGAGTGTTTAATTTCAGAACCTGTCATGGCAGTTTATATTATTCAAATAAATCAAATGTTAGTCGAACAATTTACATTATTAGGATTTTTAGTAGTTTTTGTGATAAGTGTAAGTAAGAATGATCATTCCATTGATGCATTGTATCTACCTATGAACATAATTGAAATAAGAGCTATTTGAAAAATGGCTGAAACAAGTTTTAGTATCTCTTTTTAAATCTGAGAACGGAAAATTTATATTCCTACGAACATTTATCCTTTATTACTTTGAGGAATAACTTTGTAGAGTAAATTGATTTAGAGTTTTTTTTTTAAAGATGATCACAACAACTTGCGACATTTCTTTTAAAAAATAATTTCTTTAAAAAATAGAAAAGATATTTTGAACATCCATTGCAATGAAAAAAATGTTTGAAATAAATAATTGTACCAAAGTAAAAAATAATGTAATAAGGTATGTGAGCTGTAATTTTTCTTTTTTCATCTGTAAAAGAGAATTTTACTTTGAAAAAACTAATCTTATTTGAAACCTAGTATTCTAATCAATTATAGTTGAAAATTTAGGGAAAATCTAATCAACGCCACGAATAAATTGATTTCAGAAAAATGATGTGGTAATAAAATAATGAAGTAAATAATAGCAAGTAAGACATTCCAATAATTCTTATTTCTTCAAATCAGTGCATCAATGCACGTTTGAAACAATGAAACAATTGATTTCGCAATCTGAAGCACGTCTCTCATTAGCCTCAATTTGCTAATGAATTACTTCCTCATTCATTTTGCAAATAAAGCAACGTTAGTTTGAAGACAATGTAGACACGTATATTATAATGCAATTATATCTACGTATACAATTAACTAGCAAGAAATGTTCCATTACGTCATGACTGATATATTCTTGCAATAAATCAATACCAAGCACGCTGTTATCCCATCATCTATATGATGCACAATAACAAATGGATGACAAGAGCTTCTCAATTAACGTCCTGCAGCTACGCGCCTAATCGCACACAGTGTGCACCTCGCTGTTGTCACTGCAGTTGTGCAAAGAAGTTCATCGCGATCACTTCGACCTCATCTGAACATCTAATTCTCAAAATCATTCAAGTTTAATTTGAAGAAAAAAAAAAGATTTCTTGAAACATTATCTATCGAATGTCACTGTAGAAAATGTAATTGAGTATCTAAGGTGTGATTGTCTTATCTATGAGAATAAGGAGGAAAGAAGCAAAGAATTTTTTCATTTTTAGCAACTATTAGTCTTAATAATTTAGTGATTATCGGTCTTACTTATCTTTTTAGTAATTATTGGAATTCTGGAATTATTATTCCGTCAAGTCGAAAGAGTTTGAAAGGAGGAGGGGGATTAAACGTGTACAGATGTATTTGGCATATTAATTAAATATAGAAAACGTGTACCCTTTATCACTGAAATGAGGAATGTCCCCTCTTTGGTTCCATCATTTCTCATTGGTATTTCATTAAGTTTCATTAAGTCACGAATAGTAAAGTTTTACGCATAACAAGTGTTTTCTAATATTCACCATATTACACACTAGTGTATATGTACGTTCTCAAAAATCAGGTAATTATTTGTTAAAGAAAAGCGTACGTATAAATTCTCTTTTACATCTTTTACAAAATTTTTTAAATAATCCATTTGTCGCCATAAATAATTATAAGAAACACCTTCAGTCCCAAGATATGCTTAAATATTTCTTGTTTCAACAATAAATAGAAATGGACATTTCTTATTTTATTCTCCAATATTTTTCAACGCTCGACTCATCCAAAAAAAAAAAAAAAAAATAAAAGAAAATAAAACAATTGTCATTCTATCTCTTCGAAACTTCTTTCTTTCTTAATTTTCATCGATGAATGGAAACTTAACTTAATTTAAATTTTCCCTATAAAACATACTGTAAAAATACACTTGCCTATGTTATATTATAGAAAAGTATAACTGTGAGAGGATCGTATGAAAATTATTTGCTAAAGAAAAGCGTACGTATAAATTCTCTTTTACATAAAATTTTTTTAATAATGCATTTGTCGCCATAAATAATTATAAGAAACCTTCAGTCCCAAGATATGCTTAAATATCTCTTGTTTCAGCAATAAATAGAAATGGACATTTCTTATTTTATTTTCCAATATTTTTCAACGCTCGACTCATCCAAAAAAAAAAAAAAAAAAATAAAAGAAAATAAAACAATTGTCATTCTATCTCTTCGAAACTTCTTTCTTTCTCTCTTTCTTAATTTTCATGGATGAATGGAAACTTAACTTAATTTAAATTTTCCCCATAAAACATACTGTAAAAATACACTTGCCTGTATTATATTATAGAAAAGTATAACTGTAGAGAGGATCGTATGAAAATGGAAATATAGATCGCAGACAGGATGTCAGAGATCTCGCAAACAACATTAATTGCCGAGGACATGTCGGGCTGAAGGCTGGGCTATGGGTTTACCGCGAGACTATCGAATTTCCCGCCGCGCCAGTCGCGATCAATTTTTAACCGCCGTTGCCTTTTTTACCTATCGGTTTCTAGACTTATAAGCGATCTTATTACCGGAGCTACGTCGAACAGTCGCGACCTGTACGTGAAATAGCAAGCATGGACAGATGGGCAGGAAAGGTAGCAGTAGTTACGGGTGCAAGTGCTGGAATCGGAGCCGCGATCGTCAAGCAATTGGTCAGCCATGGTAAGCTTCCAAGTATTCCCTTTTTGCATCGTTGGATGCAAAAAAAGAAGGGCCTTGGTACACAAAAATCAGTTACATATTTCTTATATATATAGTGAAGTTATCGTAGAACTATTCGTAATGTTATAAAATTCAGTACTTGTTCTTGATAATGGTAAATTATTAACGTAGTCTAAATTAGTATTTTTAATATAGGATGCTACACATTAGTTTTTACTCGAAAACGGTCTATGCTTTTCTTGCATCCAATAGTACAATTGTTTCAACAACTTTAGGAAATTCCTTTGGCAATTATCTTAATTTTACATTCGATGAAAGCAAAGTATCTGTATTTTGAATTGAAATGACTTCGCATTTCTATGACTATGAATTTCGTTACATTCTGAAGTTAGATTTCTCATTTGAAATTGTGAAAATGTAGAATTCGAAATATCAGTTTTATAATATAGTATAACTTTTATTATTCTAAATAATATAAGTTTCCTTAAATTCTTTGGCTCGTTTGGATCATCAGATCATCATGTACTAAACTCCATGAAAAATAAACTAATTAACGCAAAGGAAACTTAATCTAAAGAACGAAACATGAACCTTACGTTATAGGAAAAAAGATATCGTCCTTCATAAGTTTCTATCCATTATGTAACTTTTAAAGATATATAAAGAAACCGTATGACCAATTTATTCAACAGTATTAGCAGAGCATTAGCATGCTCGTAGTTCGATTATAACTATTTCAGTGATTTGTCAGAAAATAATTGATGAAATAATTTCTACAAAATTCGAACATCAAATATTTTCATCGAAAAGCATTCCGCTTGTGTTTCACGAAAGGAAATGTATGTAATTAATTAAGTAATACTGATAGCTTTATTTTTGTAAGGCATGGTGGTGGCTGGTCTTGCCAGAAGGGTAGAAAAGATAAAGGAACTAGAGCAAGAGCTGGAGGAGTATTCAGGAAAACTACACGCCGTTGAGTGCGACGTATCGAAAGAGGAAAGCGTAATCGCTGCTTTCGCATGGGTGCAAGAAAATCTTGGACCCGCGAGCGTGTTGGTGAACAACGCTGGAATAACCAAAGAATCTTCTCTTATAGGTAATCTCTTAACACTAGAACTACCACACCAGTCAAAATGACTGGTTTTACAATTTTATTTTAAAATTTCTATTTCATGTTACAATTTTTTCCCCCGTAATGATGCAATGACTTTTACAGTGATAACTAAAGAAATAATACAATGAATTTTATTTTATTTTTATTTTTTAAAATAATCAAAATAATTTTGGTAGAAATAACTTCGTCTTAACTTTAAAATTCTCAAAATTGAAATAATTTCTTCAAGAGTTTTCGTTGCGCTCGATTCTCTTGGAAATTTTTTAAAAAATATCGAAAAATGTTACATTTGTTCATCTTTGCCAAAAATATGATATTTCATCTAACATTGACACTGAATTATTCTACAATTTGTTTCCTTACTCTGGTATTTGCAATTAATTTAGTTTAATTAATCCAATATTTATAAGTATAATAATATGGTGAAAAGAAACACCAATGTTTCAAAAATAATAATATAAGATATCGGTTGCTTGTTCTATTCGAAAATAGTTAATTCGAGATTAATTAGGGAATTAATATTTTTTTGTCGAATCTACAGATGGCAATCTAGAAGATTGGCGTGCGGTATTCGACGTGAACGTTTTCGGATTGTGTCTCTGCACTAAAGAAGCAATTCGCACAATGCGAGAAGTAGGCGGAGAAGGTGTTATCATCAACGTGAATAGCCTCGCGGGTGAAAGAGTGCCCTTTATACCTGGATTCTCTGTTTATCCAGCTTCAAAGAGAGCCGTTACTGCTCTGGCACAGACTCTGCGACACGAGCTCACAGGAACCCAAATTAGGGTCACGGTACAACTGTCTAATTTTTTTTTATTTCTACGTAAGAACAGCAAACTCCAAAAATATCGTACGAAGAAAAGTTATAATAAAGGATTGCAAGGAGAATTTAAAAAAAAAAAAAAAGAAAAGGAGAATTTCAGAAAAAAATCAATGTTTTTCTTATTTGAAACTTTAAAGAATTAGCTCAGGGCTAGTCCAATTATTATTTTTACATGCAATAAATAAAATGTGAAGACCGTCAAAGTGTAAAATTTTATATTAATAATAAATGTTGAAATGAAATATAAAAGAAGAAAAATTGTAAATGATCACACGAGAATTAAGTAAAACTTCAGTTTCTTTTTTTATTTAAAATTCTAGGGAATTAGCCCAGGACTAGTGGCCACAGAGTTAATGGTATCGTATAGCACGTATTCCGAGGAGGCACTAGCGTCATTCCCTACTCTAGACCCAGAAGATGTTGCAACAGCTGCAATATACATTTTATCGTGCGCTCCACATGTTGTCGTGAGTATAATTATTTTAAGAAATATCAAGTATACAAAATTAAACGATTGACGATAAATTATCGACAACATTACTTTCTTTCCTTTTTTCTATATATAAAATTTTGCAAAGTGTAACAAATATTATTGTTGAAAAGAGCGAATCTCTCAAAGATAAGAGACTGTTTTTCTCAATCAGACTCCGTTTTTTTTTTTTTTCAAGAAAATCGATTTCAAAAACAAATCAAGCACATATGTATGTACATCTAATATTTGAGTAATAATTTTTAATAGTTTCTACTATTATCAACTCTTCATGAAATCTACTTTATGAATGTAAAATAGAAAGTTGATGTCAAATAAATCGTTACTTGAAATCGATTAAGCAGCTTGTTTAAGAGAGTTATTCTTCTGCATTTTAAATTTATTACAATACAAATTTAGAATTAATATCGTTCACAAATTGTATTTTCAGATTCAAGATATTGTTCTGCGACCTTTAGGCGAATCTTGGTAACGAGCACGCGATAAAAAATTATTCAAGATTAGTTATACTATCGAAAGAATTATTCAGAATTACTCGATACATCGATTATTGCACAAACAATTGTTACAAGAATAGCAACATTTGGAAATAACAGAGTTTACATACTATCGAGTTGATTAGCATTTATCTAGTTGGCTGCTTTAGTTTAATGATTTTGATGTTCATGTTTGATGTTAATGATTTAAACTCAGATTCTTAACGAATCTGCTGTTTAACGAATTCGAATATTTTAATATTTCAACGTCACCACGTAGGTATTAGATATGAAAATTAATTGAGTGCCTTTTCAGGCATTTTTCCTATTTATTTATTGGTTTTGTTTCGAAATCATTCCAACAGAAAATAGTCGAAATCATTCCGTATTGTGAAACAAGTTCTTCTTGCATTTGAGGGAAATACAATCTTTACTTGATAATTTTTCAAGTTCTTTGAATTTTCAATTTTTAAATTCTTATATCGAGATGTTTTCGGTTAGATAAAAAGAATATTTTTATAGAAGATCAAAAACATATTGTTCCATATAATGATCTACGTGTTTTATAAATGTGACGATTTGTACTTTGAAATTCAATGCAAAGACACTAGATTAATTTCTGCTATACATCTAACATATTATTATATACTTTAGAAAATTCTTTTCTCAACTTAATTAATCAACTTAATCACGAAGTTCACAGAGATGAGTATATATAGTCTCGTTTATATATTTCGAAAATGAGAACAACTGAAATTATGACGTTTTGACATAACCCATTTATCACGTTTATTCTGTTTAAATATCTGCAAATTGCAAACTACGTTTCCTCAGTATGGAAATATTTGAGCTTGGCGAAAAGAAGAAAGCCTTCGCGCCATCGCAAGAACGTTATAAAAATCCCCTTAAAGAAGTCAACAAAGTGAATCATCAATTTAAACAACAAAATTTTTCCATACACATGTTTTAAATTATCATTTAGAAACAAAGTGGACTACCGATCTTTATATGTACAATTTCATAGTTTTATAAATTAAAAAAATTTTTTCAAATCGGACAGATACTAAATAATTTATTTCAAATACTCTATTTTCCATATTTTATATATTTTTCATCGTATATATTCTCTACATTTTTTTCATTCTTAAATTTCCTATAAATGCATAAAAATCGGCAGTCTATCATATTTTCTTTTATCTATCATATTTTTAATTATCAATTTGAAAAAGCAAGTCCCTAGAAATTCTTATAAAAAAAAGCCTCCATTATTCAAAATTACAAGGAAACATAAAATCAATGTAGGAAAAAATTTTTCGTCAGGAGAAAATTTACACAAAAATTTAGATAAAATTTGATGGAATAAAACGTGTATTAAATGTTTACAAAAATGTATAATGAAAGTAGTTACGAGAATTATGGAGTTATTACAAACCGGTGAAGAAGAGACAGGAAATGCAAGAAGCGAAACGTTTGTTTAGAGAAGCGAGTAACCTTCTGAAGGAAGAGGAACAATTGAAGAAAGCTTGTCGTTTAGTTAACAAAGGATTATTTTACAATCCGAGTTTTCATACACTTTATGCTTTGAAAGGAGACATTCAATTAGTTCAAGGTTTGAAATTACAATGTAACAAATATAAATCTAAGTTTTTTCTTGAAATTTTTATATTATATTATATATATACGTATATTAAATCTCGTTTGTTGTTGACAAATAAATTAATAAATATTAACCGTTAGATTCTGTTATTCCACGAAGTGTCCACTTTGTATTTAGGACATTTAAGATTTGAAAGAATAAACGCTTGAATTATCTACGCTAATTTTTTCCTTTTTATTTTTCTCTTAAAAGAAATTAATGTCCAATTAATTCCATTAAATCAAAACCCCTTGCTTTAGAAAATTATTTTATCAAGGAAAAAGTCTTTCTATAAAAAAAACTAGAAATTATAGAAATTTATCCAATTTGAGGAAACTGGAGGAAAGCTATCATAAGCTACGAGAATGCAAAGTTAATGGCTAGATTCGACCATAGAGTGTCAAAACAAGAGATAAAAAATATATACAATAAACAATTGATGGAAGCCTATATGAAAAGGGGAGATTGGAATAGCAAAAACAATTTGTTAATTGAAGCTCTAGCTGACTATGAACAAATTTTCCTCTATAAATTGTCTGGAATCGATATGACGGAAGTACAAGTACGCAATCGTAATTCTTATTGATATTACTAGACTGCGGATTTTTCATTTTTGAAAATATCATTTGAAAAAAAAGTTCAATTTGAATTATATTTGAAAATATTATTTTAAAGAAATGATATAATTTAAAAAATAGCATTCTCAAAAATACAAATATTATATTTTGAGTACTTTATATATTTTTTCATATTATGTATATTTTCATATTCTGTGTGTTTCTATTTTGTTTCAAAATTTTCTATTGTATACATATTGTATAAAAATCCGCAGTCTAAGTATTAATTTCACTATTTTTGATGTTAGGATTACGTACATTGATAGGATAAATTGTTAGATACTATTCGTAAGTTGAACAAATACAACATGTTTCAAATATATTGGAACAAATTTATGAGAAATCCCGATCCCCGGAGGATCTCTGATTTATTGGCCATACACGCAGAATATAAAATTAATCTACGAGAAATGGGAATTGCTAGGCACATGCTTCTGAAAGCTCTGAATCTTAACGAGGATCATAAGAAAGCTAAGGAATTGTTACAAGTTCGTATTTTTTAAATATTAAGTTAAATTAATTATGAATCTTGTAGAATCAATGTTAGATATAAGTCAATCAATTTCGAGATAAAAGTAATGGAATGTATTTAATATGAAAACAATATACAAACATGAAAACTAATTGCAGTTACTAAAATGAACAATTATTGTTCAATAGCTAACAATTAATTTGTTTTTCAAATTACAAAGTATACCAAGCTAAAGAACAAATGTATTTCTACCCACAATTCAAACGTCGTAGATTATTCCGTTTCTTTTTCCTTTCTTCCACTTTTTTTCATATTGTTTATATTAAATCTTTTCAAACTCGTGTCACATTAATAAATAACTACATCCAATCCAATAGATATAATTCAAATTCCGTGTCATTAAACTCATTGCAACATTGCCATTGTTACATTAGGAAAACATTAGGAAAATATTATTCCTTTGATAATGTTATTCGTTAACATTCACCATGTCTCAACCTATACAAGGAGCTTTCTATCGACGAATATGTTGGAATATAAGTGATAAACTCGTATCCTCTGTTCACCGGTTGTCTTACTTCTTTATATATTTGAGCAATCAGTAGCATTTTCTTTTTTGCCCTCTTCCTCGCTATATGTGCTTCTTCACATGTGATAGGCTTACAGGCGTGCTCTATGAATTTCAAAATTTCTCCATTTCTGGCGGCCATTTGACCTTTACATTTGAACGTCTTTTCGTTCAAACAGAGCCACGTTATTAGTTCCCCGTTGCATCTACACGAATAGTTTACTTTTCGATGTTTCCACTATTTCCATTTCTTTCCTCTCTCTCTTTTCCTCTGTGTGTGTGTGTGTGTGTGTGTTCTTTGTTCCTTTGTTTTGCGAAAAAATTCTTTTACAATCTCTACTAAAACAGACTAAAAGATTTCTCTGAAAGAAAGAAGAAATTTCCTTCTGATCCTTTTCTTTTTCTTATTTCTCTTTTTTTAAATATTTTTAATTGAAGAAACAAAGTTGATTTCGTTAGGTACAATACGCGTCCAATCGCATCTTTCCCAGTTCCGCGGGAAAATAACTAACACGAACGAAGACCGCAAATCGCGCTAATTCCTCCGCAACTGCAGCCGCATGACCGCAGCCATAATCCCGATGAAAATGTTTCCAATAATTTGCATCGAGTGGTTCATTCGGTAGAATACAGAACTGTGTGTATGAAGCTTGAATAAATTGTAACAGTTTTAGTACAATGATGTAACAAAATACAACGTGTATAATAATACACTGTAATAATATTATTCTCTTTCTTTAATCGTGCAAATTTTTTTTCTAACACGTGTCATAGATTTTTTGTGTTATTTGTCGTTAGGCAATATGATAAATTTCTTCATTGACTATTGAATGCATCAATCAATGTATCTCTCCATCCTTCAAAAAAGAATAAAACCACTTTTCTATTTAATCGATCGTTCGTCCAGATCCTGAAAAGAAATTTAAACATCGTTCTAAATGATAAAAATTACAAATATAAATAATAAAAACTATGAAAACTTATAAAAAAAAAACACCATTCCATTACTTACTTTCTCTTTCTTATAAATTTTATAAATTGGTTTATCAGTTTCGCGTATTTATGTATATCACATACACTTACGCAGATTGTATTTAGCACTGGTCACACATTAGCGACACACAGTATCATATGGTGCATGCACAATTGTTACGACAAAGCTTTGATTATAGTCGAAAAAGCACTAGATTGTAATCCGTATAATCCCGGATTCAACTTATTAAAAACGATAATGCTACGGCTATCTGGCCACTTCGAAGAAGCAAACTCTTGGTTACAAAGCCTTAGCGATAATTTCTACAAATTAATGGAACCGACGAAAGACGAGGGAAAATCGATAATGGGAAAAGTTTCTATCAACGAGGCGAGGAACCACCTGATCAAACAATGGTATTTAATACGGTAAATACTTCAACATATAATAATATACATATAATAGTACAATATAGTAGTATACACGCAATATTGTACATATAACATTTTCCCTTCGCAATTTTCTCCAAAATGAGACAAAATCGCTGAGAAACTTTTTCCTAGTTTGCAACAGTTTCCCTGCGTGTTTCCGAAATTTTGACATTTAAACTTGAAACACCCTGTATATAAACATTAAAATCTATCTATATCATTGATGACAGGAATAAATAGATAGTAAGATCATAAATTTAAGACGTTAAGTGAATGTATCGGTTAATCCACATTGATTGGTCACAATTAGATAGATAAAATTTGAGACACCCTATATATATAAGTACCAACACTTTACCGACAGGTAGCGATTCATAGGTAGCCGATTAATAGGCTACCGGTCGGTAAAGTGTTAAAATGGATCTATATCGTTGATGGAAAGAATAAAAAGATAATAAACTCATAAATTTAAGGCAAAATTAAGTGAATGCATCGGTTAATCCACTTTGACTGATCAAATTTTATCGATCTAATTTAGATCATTGACGATTACAATTATCACAATTAATTGATACATTGATCATTGAACAATTAATATAATGAGATCATTTAGTTAGGCTCAGAACTAAATATTTAGATTAGGTATGCATCTCAGGTCCTCCCGCGGCAATTTACTAAGGAATATGTATATTAATTAGTATTTACCAAGTATATATAATTTATTAAGTAATAGTAATTTATTAAATAATATATTTCAAGCAATAGTAATTTACTAATAATAAGTAATATATTTCAAACCTGAAAAATTTTACGATCTCACTTGTATCTCTTTCGTCAGAAGTAAATCAATTGCATTGCTCTTTTAATTTATCTTAAAAATCCATTTGGACAGCCTGCTACCAAAGAATTATCACATCAATATCTCGCGTCAAATTCACTTTTTACACGTTCAAAGATTAAAATGAAACGGACTGATGCTCGGGGGGTGTGAATTTCAAACTGACTACACTATCGAGCATCTATCGATATACGATGTCAATGTAACAGATTTACGCGGCAAAAACTTTCTAACGCTATAGATACGATATGGCGATGCAATGCATGCTGGAGGACAAACTCGACGCAGCTGTACGAATTGTGCACAAAAGCAACTTAGCTAAGCACTACACGGAACCGTATATATTATTAGGTGATTATTTTCTCAAGAACAAAGACACTGATAGGGCATTGAAATCGTATCTAAAATGCCGGGGAAAGATGCGCGAGCAGCAGCAACCAATTTCACGGAAAACAATCGATCTAACAGAACGAATAATCAATATCCTGAATAACGAGGCAAAAATAGCGATGAACAAGGGACGTACGAAAGAGGCCGTCGATATAGCTACACAAGCACTTTGTATACTCGACGAAGACAAAATACCGTTACAGGAATTACGTTTGCAGCGTGGCCGTGCCCTTTTGCACAAGGCTCATGGCTTATTTCAAATTGAAAACAAACAGAAAATACAAAGAAAGAAACAAAGCTGTGAAACGGCAGCCGACGGTTTGCGGTTCGTTCGCGAACTAAACGAGGATTTGTATCAAACCTTGTATCACGATAGAAATATCGAAGGGATTATCGATCGATTTGCACCGACCCGAGAATTACCGCGGTCTTTGAAAATACTTATGCAATTCTCTTAAGGAGTATTGTTTTCTTAAGGAATGTGTTTCGAAAAACTTTAAAGACAGATAAATTTAGAATATATTTCAGTAATATATTACGTCAAAAGTAATAAATTACACTTACTTCACGAAATGGTAACGATGTTGAAAATATAAATCTGATGCAATATTTTTAAAATGTTACTCTCGAGGAAGATACCTGTATTATCTCTTTTTATCGGTGTCCTTGCTTATTAGCAAACATATTGTAGCAAACAGATTCATATGGTTATATCTTTTTTGTATGTCATTGAATTTATATCTGCGTGTTTTCAATAAAAAAAACATTACATAAAATTATGTATGTCTATAGTAATTTCTATTTTATTATCTTTATAATTTTTATAATTTTTATAATTTTTTTCTTATTATGCTAAATCATTAAAAAATCGTTCCTATTTTTATTTCTAATATCCTACGACTTTTGATAAAAACCCAATTCATAAAACTAGTTATTATGGTTTTAATGGATTAATTTAGTAAAATCACTGTAATTGTTAAAATTCATATTTGTAATCTTAACCTTATTGAAAAAGAAAAAAAATAAATCATTAATTATTACGCAAAATTTCTTTGTTAAAGGAAGCACCTCATACCAAAATACATTCTATCTACCTTATCATTATGAGAATATCAATATCTTGCATGATTTATTACAAATAATGCAATATCGATGCGGATGTCAATATGAGAACAACTTACACAGTAACCATAGTCGAAACATCTTTGTCTGTCTGAAGATTAGCACGACCTTTAGTAATCTTAGGCCACAATTTGACTCCAATATAAAAGAAGACGCCGGTGCTTCGAAATTCAGACAAATTTTGCGATTTTAGTTCGACGGTTCTCTCGTTTGATCACACAAATCAAATATCCTAAAATGGAACAACGTTGGACTGACAAAATTGCCTTGATTACTGGAGCTAACACTGGTATTGGCAAGTACCTGGTAGAATCTCTGGTCAGCAATGGAATGAAAGTTGTTGGCATTGCTCCACAAGTTGATAAAATGAAGGTATGTGAAAATTCTTGTAAATATTCTTCTTTGAATAACAAATAGCAAATAATGCATAGCTTCATAATAAATGTAATTTCTTTACAACAAAGAGTCATCAACTGTTTCAATAAATATTTCATCTACTTACTTTTAATAAACCAAAAACAACTTCACTCTTCATTTTATTTTGTAGTTTTACCTTTTTCTATAAGTAGTCAGTCTCTATATCTTCATTGAATAGTATTATTTAATTATACATACAGATTGTAAAATATTTCACTTAGATAAAAGCAGTTTCTTTTTCAAATTTTATTAATTCTACTTCTTTCAAACAGACACTTGCTGAGGAATTGAAGTCAAAGTCTGGAAAACTATTTCCTCTTCAGTGTGATCTTTCCAATCAGAATGACATTATGCGTGTCTTAGAATGGGTTGAAAAAAATCTAGGAACCATGGATATTCTCATCAATAATGCTGCTAGTAATATAGATATCTCACAGTTATCTGGTGAATTAGAAGATTGGAAGCAGATGTTTGACATGAATTTCCTTGGATTGTCTTACATGACCAAAGAAGCCTTGAAGTTAATGAAAAAGAAGGGTGAGTCTTTTTAAAATATACAAGATTCAAGACCCTATTGTCAATCCAAAATTGAAATTCTTCATATTTTATTCTCATCTATTTTCCAGGAACTGATAATGGTATCATTGCAAACATCAATGATGCTTCTTGGCTAAAAGCGCCAATTAATTCTGATCGTCCAATATCCCCAGCTTATGTAGCCAGCAAATTTGCTTTAAATTTCTTAATGGAAAGCCTTAGATCTGAATTAGCACAACTTGAATCTAACATCAAAGTTATGGTAAGTGATTAATGCTTATTCTTACCTCCAATACAACAAACCCCAATAATTGTTTTTGAAACATCAAAACTGTTTTTGAAATGATGATGATTAATCAATTTTTGATGATTAATATGATATAATTTTTCATTATAGTCAATTAATCTTGGTTTGATGGAGACTGAGATGACTGCACAATGGTTGAAGGAAAATCCTCGCTTGGCTTTGAAACCCAAAGATGTATCTGATTGTATTCTTTTCGCATTGCAATCTCCTAATTCCGTCCTGATCAAAGAAATGGTTATCTCACCAGTGCGTGAAACGATGTAAAAAAAATATCCAATATTTATCTAATTGTTTGACATAAATGTTAACGATTGACATTTGTAAATATACTAAATAAAAATTTTTGCATATATATATATATATATATATATATATATATATATTTACCAATCAATTATTTAAAAAAATTAATATTGCTTCTAAGATATTTCAAAGGGTATTACAAAGAATTCTGAGTAAAGAAGGAAAATATTTTATTCATTGATCATATGACAAAGTATGTATAATAATAAAATAAAAATATGATTATTACACTTATGAGATAATAAAATTTAATTTCTCTATAAATCGATATAGGTCTATAACAGATATTAATTGCAATAATTATAATTAGATACAATTGATCTTATGAAACGATCACTTCACTAACCAGTAGTCTAACCAAGCAATAGAAATTTATTCTCCTCTTGGATCATCTGAATAAAACTGGCATTAATAACATTCTTTCCTTTTATATGTTACTCACCTAAAATTCTTTGTTATCTCATAGCCTTTGAGAAATACATATTTCTTCACACTTCATAAGTTAAATTTCAATGAATCGATTTAAATTGACGCAACAAATATTTGAATAAAATATCGTTTTTCTAACATAAAAGAGCATACTAATATTTTTATACTTCATTTGAACACTAGAAGAAAATAATTCACGAAAAAAGATCAATCCATACTCACGTATACTTCCCTCTTGCTTTCTTGAATTAATACATGAAAAAAAAGTATAGAATCGATCGATATTAGATTATACAATAATTATAAATATATTACTTTTTTAACAATAAACATTAGTTGAGGAAAGGAATTCAGGATATATCCAAAAATACTATCAATAATAAAACAATCAAACTCTTTTTATTCCTGTTTTTTGAGATAGACATCGATGATCAGGAATTCTATAAAATTCCTCTTATTGTCGTGAAGTAACAAAAAAAACGAAATTTCTAATTAAACAGGATGACTGGATAACTATTGAGGAAAGGTTAATACTACTATGAGGAAACGGATATTCACTCTTGTGAATAATTCTGTAAGAGAAACTTCTATTTTCAGGATTGAAAATATCTATGTCTATATACGAATGTAGGTGTGTAGCTGAACATAAAGATGGTGATGAATGATTAATATAAACACACTGAAACAGATGAGATATTATATCTGTTACGTTTCAAGTTAATCTTTTAGCAAAAAAGTGGATCTTTCTTTTTTCTGTTTGAATTTTTGGTATCGTTTAGAAGAATTGCATGCAGAAAAAATGTGTGTATGTAACGAAGGGACGTCAGAGATATTAAACTTGAACAAATACCTTACAGCGAGTGTGTGCGAATCGCATCCGTTTTTGATCATCCGTGTGTTATCCGAAAAATGAGATATCCGACTATTTTTATTTACTTTTTATAGATCTTAAATTCCTGTATTGATCCCGACAAGTGCAAGTCCAAATCCCGTATTCGACCTAGGCGAATCCATGAAACCTATTTGAAACAAGCGCAGCCACACGTTTTGCTTTCTTTTTTCTATATAATTGATCGACATCTCGATAATCCACATCCATCCAAACGGTATGAACACGGCGTACACATTCTGTCCGGTCAAAAGATCCAAGTGATTTGTTTATTTACAGAATCCAAGTGGAATATTTCCAGCCAATTTATCCGTTTATCCATCATGAACACTAATTTTATATCCTGTCAGCATCCTAATCCAACAGACCGTATTTCTGCCAAATCCTGTCTTTCTGTTTTATCATTTTTTTTTTTTTTTTTCATCCCGGGAGATCCTCTACAACTAGGGAGAGCCAGGTTCTTGTGTTACAAGATGAAGTATTCGTTTCCAAACCAAATGTTAATATCCTCTTGCACCGTGCATCAAAGTCCCGAAGAACGAAGTGAAGTTCTTACTATACATATGTAGCACACGTATAAAAATTGTACATATACACGGTGTCACGATCGATCAAAATAAAAAAGACTGAAATGACCGAGAGGAAGAGCAATCAGACGATTTTCGGTCACGAGGTAGAAGGCAAACCCGTGAAAACACACTATTTTTTTTTTTGCGACGCGAATTTTCTCTTGGAGGACCACTTGTTCGTTCTCCACGATCCTGAGGAACGCTAATCACGGAGTTAAGTAGTTCAATATTGTACATCACCTATGCTAATACTTGTATTACACAAGTCGAACAAAAAAAAACGAGGAAGATTTCTCAACCGAGCCGATTTACTTGCGTTGAACCAGTCACCAGTCTTATTATATGTATATTCTTTCCATGTGAGTACTCGCGAATTGTCGATCACTGAACGCCTATGGATGAGACGTATGATATAGTTCTGGTCAATAGAGTTTCTGTTTGACGACGAATCAAAATTATCATATCGATAATGATAAGAATAATTCTCGATTTGCGAACATCTGACATACGAAGCTATAAGCGAGTACTTTCATATAAAATAAAATTTTTGCAATGTTGACATTCCATTACTTTGCTCTTTTCTTTTTAAATCGTATAGAACGTAAGAGAAAAATCGCGAAAGTCACTTTCTCTCTCTTTCTCGCTTTAAGTTAAAATCGCGATTGTAATAAAACCGAAACACTGAAACGATTAAAAAATCTGTATACAACCACGTTATATGTCGAAGATGTTCATTTTACGTTTTTCAATTACGATATTTTTTTATCGTTTAGTTCGTCAACGCAAAAACACTGCTATATATTACACGATTAAATAATTTCTTTTTACGTTTGTTTAACGATTCGAAAGAGAAAAATATGGACAATCATTTTAAATCCTTGTAATGGATTTGCCAACGTTTTCTGATGAAAATCCAGCTAATTGAGAATCCTTGAATGAAACGGATTGTGTCTTTCATCCAATTCCTTTCCTGAATTCCTGATCCTGAATTTCCTCTTGAAAGCATCCTTAATGCCTCATTATTTTTGCATTCTCTTAATCCTTTTTTATAATATATGCTCCATACATAAATCCATCCAAAACGCATTCCATCTCATCCCACCGTCAAGCGAATGTGTATTATATCCATCCAAGAAGTAAGATCGTGTCGATTTCAGTTTTTCATTCATTGTGTTACAATCCAATCCAATATACAAAAGAAGAAAAAATACATTAGTCCCTTATACAGTATGCATTAATGTTATATATAAAATTTATCACTGCAAATGTAATCTCTGTGACTTATAGTATTTGAATATTGTATTATATAAATTGAGCAAATACTATACAAAACAAATTTATATCTAAAATAACATAAGCAGAAAACAGAAATCACAGGATCAATTTGCAATAATAATGTTCTCAAGAATACACGAAATCATTGTTTTCCTTTAACATCTTTAATTTATAACTGAGAATCTATAGTTTAGGCATGTATTGCAAAATTTTAAAAATTCGTTTGTATAATTTTTAAAAGGAAAACGAGAAATGTGTAACAAACAAATTTATAAATAATTCATTTCATTTATATAAACACATTTCTCAAGATATGTCGTGTATGAAATTAAATTTAATTCAGTATTTCACAAACATCCAAATAATTGTACCAAACATATTGTTACATTCTTAATAATAATTTCAATATGAATTAATTATTTTCTTTTTCACTTTAAAGTGATACACAACACAGTTCTTTCTATCAAATCAAGAAAATGGCCCAATAATCGTCGTTAAAGAACATTCAAATACATAAGACATTTTAAGTTAATTATTATATTGAATGAACAATGTCAATGCATAATAAATGATAGTTAGCTTTCTTCAAAGAAAATTGGTCATATTAATATTAATATATATTAGTAAAAGTAGATCTTTTACCTATATTTATCAAATATTATGTCCTATATGCATGTATTATCCATTGATGGATACCACTATACAATTACATTGTCTACGTATTAAATGTTTTGTATTGTCATCATTAGATACCAAAATAAATATACTTAAATTTATATAATAACTTAAACGACGATGAGCCGTGTAAACAACTTTGCATATATTTATCTATAATTATTTTTAAGAATTTGTAATCTAATATATTTCATTAAATTAACTAAAAAAAAATCATCAAAATCTTCCAAATTTGTCAAAATTTATAGAAATGTCAAATATCAAATGAAATTATGTGCAGTGAAAAGAAACAATTTTAAAATTTTTATAACAAATAATTATAGTGAAAAACCTTTTGATTAAATATATAATACAGCATTCATTGTGTAATATACTGCATTTTATCTTGCACATTATATATGCACATAAAAATATACATTTCCCTCATTATCTATTATTTATCACTTAATGCACAATAATTTTGAGCTGTTAACAAGAAAAATGTTAGCTTCATGAACTTATATGATAAGCATTCAGCATTAGAAGCTTAAAAAAATTTCATGTTATGTACGCTATAAAATGTGCTGTACTCATCACTGCAAATGTGAATAAATCAACATGAAAAAAGAAAAATCATGTTCATATCACAGTATTACAGTATAGCTACCAATGATATCATATAATGCAACATGAATGATCATGTATTAAATCAGCAAATGAAGACATTCACATTGAATATAGATTATATTGGCAGTTATACAATAAATACTATTCATTAATATGAACATTAATTAAATAAATAAAATAATATTAGTTTTTAGACTCTCATTTGCAATATTTCAAAATTATTACATATTTTCAATATAATTGTAGTGTCAAATCAAATTGCAAAATATAAAGGAATGTATTTTTAAACATAAAAGTAATTCAAATAGGTGTATCTTTAACAATAGTAATACAGTTATATAAGCGCAATTCCTCTTTACCAAAAAATTAAGATAAAACTCGATATTTACTAGTGAACAACTTCTCTTCTGGCTTACATAAGTTAAAAATATCTGGATCGATAATATCAAAATCTTTGAAAAAAACAATTTTGGTACATGTAAAATGAACCGTGCTCTAATTACATTAGGTACAATACAATTATTAAATTCAAGCAACATAGAAATAATTTTATAATTTGTTTAAAATTGGTTTGGATTGGAAGGTTTTTAAGTGAAATTCAAATCAGTAATAATGAAACATGGTAAAGCAAATATTGACAAGCCTTTACTTATATTACCATGTAAAACATATACGTACACACTAGTCGTATGAACGAGATCTGGAGCGAGATCTTGATCGCGAGTAATTACGTCGCAATGGTGAATAGGTAGGTGAACCACGACGCCGTGGACTATAGCTTCGTGAATGACTCCGACCTCTCTCTCTATCTTCACTGCGTCCCCTATCGCCACTGCTATGATCTTCTTTCACTCGAATATAAGCTACTTCACCCTATAGACAAAAATAAAATCATACAAAAAATATTAAAAATGGAATTATATATATACAATTTATACAAATCTGTTTTATACCTCGTGAGACCTAAATCTTGAATCATCTAACTTCTTCACAGCGTACTTCATGTCTTCATACCGTAAGAATTCCACAACTCCAGTACCATCTTTATAAACATCGGCAAAGCATACATCACCAGCTTCGCGCATATGATCCTTTAAATCTTGCCAACTACCAGAAGGAGGTAAACCAGTAACAAGAACTCTATATTGAGATCTTCTTGCAGGTGGCCCACGTCCTCTGGAGTTACTCATTTCACCTCTACCACCTCTTCCACTATCTCCTGCCCCGCGACCACCACGAAAATTATTACTAGGACCGCCACCCCTAGGGAACTCAACACGTAGTCTATAACCATCATAATCATATCCATCTCTTGCATGAACTGCGTCTTCAGCATCTCTGAAAATGATTAATTATAGTGCCACTTCTTGTGTAATTTTTATATAACACGATTAAGATGTCAAAATTAAATCTTACATATGTAACAAATAATACATTACTTAACAAAATTAGTAATCACTTTAACGTGATTAAATTATAAGCTTGGAATTCCATAGATGTTTCCTTCTTTGTTTAATGCAAAAGAAGTATTACGGAGCAAGAGATAAAAATTATGGAGCTATGATATATTAAATTTAAAATGTAAAAAATTTTTCATAGAATTATGAATTATAAGATATACCTTGGATCGTCAAATTCGACGAAAGCAAACGGTGGTCCTCTGCGATTTTTTAAATCAACAAAAATAACTTTACCAAACTTGTAAAAAAGGTCTTGAATGTCCTTCGTTCTTATATCAGGGGGCAAATTTCCCACATAAATTCTACATTCATTTCTACCATGAGACATATTCACAGCTTTTATTACAATTTATTGTATACAGGATACAAATAAAAATTACTTTAAAAGAATTTCTAGCCCTTTTAAGTCTTACACTCTCTTTATTGATGAAATAAACAAGATGGTGGTACCAGTCGGAGAGAAGCGTGAACACGAAACACAGAAAACCAAGAACATTAAGGAAACCTGAACCACAGACGAGGTACATGAATAGATTAAGCATCTTACGGGACTTCGTGGCCCGTGACCTGAAATACCGACATAGTAAAAAATCACTGGTTTTTAGCGCACTCTACGTTTTCCAACAACGGTGAGTTGGGAAACTACATTAAGTAAAATTACAGACGAGGTATACGAATAGATTGTAACTTCGTCTGTGGTGATACGAGATAATAGAAAAGGAGTCCTAGACTCCGAAATCGTAGGATAAACAAATTCATTGTATGCAAGGTCTATTCATATACCTCGTCTGTGCCTAACGAAGCTATCGAGCATTTTTATATAGTTAACAACCAATTATATATCATATTCTATATAGTATCCGTCTTTTTTTCCACTGATCAATTATTCCTTTTTGGAAAATGCTACTCTCTCCAATTATTTCGCACATATAAAATTAATTACAATTAATTAAATTATTTCTTAATAAAATTCGTAAATTTCTCAATGTGTACATGGAAATCGTATTTTATATATATTTTATATAGTATCTCTTTTATTCTCATTTTTTAAATAAACAAACTAATTTTATTTGTTTATTTCGAAAATTTGTTTAGTTTAAATATACAAATAGTTATTACGCTTTTTTTTGTATAAAATAGTCGAGATGGTTTTATTTCTATAATCAATTAAATGATTAAATAAATGATTTAAATTTCAGTGTCCTGAATATTTTATTTGAATATCATTTTGTTACCTTATTTCAATTATTTAAGTTGAAATATTTGAAATGTGAATGAATAAAATCTAAAATCATGTAATAGGTAGTACTCTACATATTACACCTGTTAAATTTTGTTTATGTTTTCTTCTCTAACCTTCAAAATGTACAAAAATAATTATATATTTGTAAATATTAGAACAATGAAGTAGAATAGCAAAGTTTGTACTTTATAATTTTATCTTTCTAATTAATTGGTCACAGCTGGAATAATGTATGAATAGGCATGCAATTAGACTTGTAAATATAATAATGGCATTTTCATTTCGTATTGGCACCAAATGGTGTCATGATTTTCCAAAATTGGCAAAAGAATCTGGGTTTTATTTCAATATGCATAGATCCAGAGTACGTGTAGATTGGAATCGTATAAGTATGTAATATAATAAATGCATTTGATTACCATTATAATTTATAAATAAGATGTATTTAATATTTTCTCTTATCCTAGGTAATATAGACATAGATCGAATTATAAGAGAAAGAGATTTTCATTCTATCGATGATAATATAATTAATGTAATAGATTACTGTTTAGAAAGTGAATATGATGTTAAAATCTTGGATCCTAATTTTGTAAAACTCTTTTGTCTTGCACAGTTAGCAGTTGAATATTTATTATATTGTAAACAATATTTAGATCACAGTGTAATGATACTAAAAGAAGAGCTAAGGTCAAAAATTGAAGAAAATGTTAAATTGAAGAAAGAAATAGCTGCTTTAGAAGAAGTCATAAAACATATGAAAGAGAAAGCAAAAGAGAGAAGCAGATTAATAGAAACTAAAATTGGAGACACTAATGGTGAAATTTACAAAGTAATAAAATTGTGAATATTGCTTGTTTCTATTATAATTAAATATATTTCTATTATGATAAAAGTATTATTTTTACTTATGCAAAAGTTATATTAATATTTTTGCTTTTCAGTGCCCACATTGCCCAAAATCTTTTATAACTCCCATGTTTGTAAGTGCACACATTATACGTCGTCATGCATATGCATCAGATTTATACATGCCTGCTTCTCCTGTACATGAACACTATCGCAGTGAAACTGAAAAATTACATAATGAAATAAAAAATTTAAAAGAAAGACTGAATGAAACAGAGAAAATAATTAAAAACGATTCTGAAAAGTTTCCTGAGAAAAAGTTATTAATTTATGATAAAAGACAAGCTGAAAATGAAAATGAAAGTTTTAAATGTGATAATAATAAGTCTAAAGATCATTCAGATTATAAGGGATATCAAGAAGAAATAAAAAATTTAAGGATTATGCTGTTTGATGAAATAAATGTATGTATAAAATAAATAAATTAGAAAAACCTTATTAATGATTTAAATAATAATAAATAAATAAATATTTCAACAGAATTTAAGGCAAAAGGAAAAAACCACACATGAACATATATCTGAAACAAATGTCCAAACATTAATAAATCAACAGGAAAAAGAATTTCAAAAGCTAAAACATCAATTGCTTGACAAGGTAAGTTCATTTTTTTTATAAAATGAATCTGATTTATTTTTTGAACGTTTTACAGCTTACTCCAGACATAGAAAGCATGCACGCAAAATTACAAGCTCAAGAAAATTATTGGAAATCAAAAATAGAATATTTAGAGAATCAACATCAAAAAGATATTGAAAGGCTTACTACAGAATTAAAATTAACACAAAGTACAGCTGATGATATGAAAGCTAAATATGAAGCAAAAGTTAATGATTTAGAACGTCAAACCGCAAATCAATCCGATATTTTAATAGAACAAAGCAAACAATTACATTCTCTATCACAGGAAATAAATGTTTCACAAGTAAATGACAAAAACAAAGATTTTGGAAATAACTCATTGAGAAAAAATAGTCCATCTATAACATTAAATAAATCTAATGAAATTCTAAAAATGCCAAACGAATCTGCTTTAAAACAAACAGATAATAATGGAACAGATAATAAACCTGAACAAATTGTTATTGAGAATAATATAATAGATACTACAATAAGTTCAAGTCTATCAAGTAAAGTGTTTCCATTAACAACAGAAAATGATTGTATAAAAAATATTTCAAATTCCAGAAACAAGTATACCATTCATGAAAATGAAAGAAATATTAAACAAAAAGATATAAAAAATACAAATAGTACAATATCTGATCATGTAAAAATTCATATTGAGAAAGATTTAGAATATTACAGTTCAAGTAATATTTCGGATTCAGAAATACCTGAGAAAGAAAATAGTTATAAACATTCTAAATACAATCGCTCAATCATAAAAGCTGTCGAATCTGGTACAGATAAACTACAGGATGTTTTTAATAAAAGCATATGTAATGAGTTTTTAAATACCAAAATATCAGAACGTTCAGAAACTAATCTATCTTCTGCAACAAATTCAGAATCATTTATTTCTGACTCAAGTACTGAAGAAAGTGTTACTGCAATCCATAATAATTCCTCATTGCATAAATATAAAACATATTTATCTAAAAACATAACAGGACACAATTCATTTTATAAAAGACTGCAAACTAGTTTAATAGAAGCTTTTGAACAGAAATTAAAAGATTTAGGGATAGATCCAGAATGGCAAGGAATACCAAAAGCAACATTTAAACAAAAAATGGATATTTTAAAGCATCATCACAAATTAGCTACAAAAGTAAGAAAAATATATATTAAATTTTTTATGTAAAAATATTAATATTTTTTTCTAATTTAACACAGAAGTCACCAAAATATCATCAGATAAAATTAAAAATAATTAAGGAAGTTCTTAATAAGATATCTAAGAAGAGAAAAATTACAGAAGACGTAAAACAATTACAGAAATCACCTGTAAATAGATCAGTTACTAATGTTAAGTCAATGGTGGTAAAAGAATTTAATGTTTTACAGGATTTTGGTAATTACTTCTAATAACTTTTTACATATAGATCTAATTTCTTTAAAAAAAAAATAACGATAATTATTTCTTTTTAGACTACCATATTTCTACACCACAAGCAATTAGATCAAATAAATTTCATTCTACACCAGAAAATAAAGATTCTGTTACAAATGTAATTGATAATGAATTAATACCTACAAAAGTTGCAAAACTTACAAATTTTAAAAGTATAGAAAAATTAATACAGTTTTCTCCTAATTCAAAATCTGTGGAAAATGTACAACATACAAATTCTCAGGAGCATTTAATAAGAAGAGATTCCTTAAACAAAATAAAATCTTTATTTAGTTCCGAAACTGTTAAAATAATACCAAATGACAAAGATGTATCTAATAATAAATCTATTGAAAACGATAATACAGATCATTCAAATATGCAACGGGATTTACAAAATATTTTTATATCTCCAAAACATAATAAAAGTGTTCTAAAATCTACAACTGGTTCAACAGGTAGCTTGACAAAGAAAAAAGTTATATTTGATTTAACAAATAACGAAGATGAAGAATCATCTTCTAATGATGATACAGAAAAAGAAGAATTGAATGAGAGTAATTACAAAACTTTGAGGTATATAAATCATCTATGCTTTACATAGAGGATAAATAATGGTAATGTTTCTACAAATAAACTTAATTTTGTATTTATTTAGTATCACTGATGAAAAAGAACATTTGTCTCAACCAGAGGATTATAAAAGTTCAAATAATATTGTATTAAGGACAACACAAAGTGATAAAATTGCAGAATTATCAAAGAAACTTGAAGCACAAGTAAAATCAAATATTACAGAATTTATTTTGCGTTTAATGATGTTAAACTATCAATTTTTTGTTTCAGCTTAATATGGTAAGACAGAAGCCTATAGGATCAATTGAAACAATATTCTCTTCAACATACATGCAAAATAAAGAGAATCAAAATAAGAGCAATGAGCAAATAAATGCCACTAGTATAAGTTCTGTTTTAGCAAATCCACTTCAAACATCTATATCAAATTCTAAAAGAACGAATGATTCGTTACCACAACCAGCTCCACGTAATTTTATAGATAAAACATCCGAAATCTTACATGCAGAATCTGTATCAGAAATATCAGATTTAGAGTCTGATATAGATCAAATTTTAAAGTTAGAATAGTTTTAGATTAAACCTTATATATCATTTTTTTTAACAAAAAACTGAAAAATTCTGTATAAAATATAATTTTAATATAATATATAATTTTGTTTACTAATTGTAATCTAGTCTATTAAACCAAGAGACAATCACCTATATTTTACATATTGCACGAAATTTTTATTTATGAAATGAATAAAAACAAAAACATTCTTTGTATCAATAAATTTTATTGCAACATTATTATACGCGCATATTAAATGTTAATATTTTAATTTATTACTTCTTAATAAATCATTTATTTTAATTTAATATTTTATATGAAAGCATTTTGTAGGAAAAATGTGTATATGTATATCTCAAACGAGGTATATGAATAAACCTAACATACAATGTATTTTTTTGTCCTACAATTTCGGAATTCAAGGACTCTTACTATTTTCGTATCACGTCCTGTCGTACTAATTTAGGCAAGTTTTACACAGCAGCACTATTGTGAGAATTAAAATTAAAAAATATGGACATTTGTCACTCCTGCTTCGAGAGTTATCGAACGTGGTGGTTCAATGAAGAAATACAACCACAGACGAGGTATATGAATAGACTAAGCATCTTATAGACTTTCGTGGCCCGTGACCTGAAATACCGACATAGTAAAAAATCACTGGTTTTTTAGCGCATTCTACATTTAAACAACGGTGACTTGGGGAAATAGTAAATGCGTCAGTAATATGATATTTTAGACCCAGTATTGTCAAACTTTCAATACCGAAATGTAAAGCTCGTCTGTGAATATACCAAGTAAAATGGTACAAGCAAAATGTTTAATTGTATCTCCAGATTCCAAAACACGAGATTAGTATCTAAAATTATTCCATTATCTTATTAAGTATTTACGTGTGCGTCAAAAAAAGCCCTATTCATGTTTTACGAATTTATCGATTGGTTTTTCGTTGGAAACGATAAAATTATTACTTATAACGGGATGTTTTATTTATTGAAATATACTAAAGGGAATATATTTAGAATGGGCCTGACATTTAATCAAAAAGGAGACATAGAAAAGATCGATCATTTTATCAAATCATATATTTTAAAATATCCATCAAAATCTAAAGTCTGCGGTCTTTGACAATATTCATAAATGCAATATACGTTATTATAATTTTAGAAATCAATGATGTCCCTAATAAGTCAACAAATCCTTTAATTGCATAAAAATTAAATCGTGATCGCCGCCGATTAGCTCATATCACTTGTTATAGAATTCATAATTATATCACAGGAATGCAATTAGTAATTGTATCACGAAAAAACAAAGATTGCTCAGGTTTTACCACGTTGCTACGTATCGAAACCCATCCCTGTCTCATTCTTCCTTCTTTACTTTAAAACAAATTAATTCAATAAAAAAAAAAAAAAATGAAACTCCTTTTGATATATTGATTGCAAATGTTCACAAATTCTTTGCAAACGAACAGCAAACGGAGTTTTGAGACAAAACCGACTAAAAATAAACCAAAGCACAATATGTTAGAATCGAAGTTCAAATTGAAAATAATTATAATTATAAGTTAAAATATTCAAAATATTTTACATATTTAAAGAAAAAGTAAAAATTTTATAGCAACAACCGTATCAGTCTATAGAATTTGCTTACATTCAATTCATAGATATTAACTACATCATGATTAACAAAAGCCAAACTTAACCATCGTCAACCGCTGGTGCCCTGCTGGGGGGGGGGTTTATATTTTACTTATCAACTAATTGTCCCTACAGTTCAGTTTAGCTCTAAACAGAACTACAGGTTCCGTAGTGATTACCTTCATATCGTTTAACAAACATTAAACTTTATCGTTTTTCGTTTTGTAATTCAGGTTGATAACGTTTTACAAACTTTAATGTTTCATAACATTATCGTCAGTAATATCATTTTTCACAAATATCATCTATAACAATTGAAGAATAATAATATATATAATATATAATATATAATATATAATATATGATATATATAACATAATATATGATATATGATATATAATATATGATATATGACATATGATATATGATATATGTATATATGATGAATGATGTATGAGGTATGATGTATGCATGTACTGATGTATGATGTATGGTGTATGATATATGATGTATGATGTATGATATGTATGATGTATGATGATATATGACGTATGATGTATAATGTATGATGTATGATGTTCTATGATGTATGATGACGTATGATGTATGGTGTATGCGTATGATGTATGATGTATGATGCATGATGTAGGAAGATGATGTATGATGTATGATGCATGATGTATAATGTATGGTGTATGATGATGTATGATATATGAAGTATAATGTACGGTATGTATGATGTTTTATGATGTATGATGGTGTATAATGACGTATGATGTAAGATGTATGATGCATGTTAATAACTCTATGAAAATGAAGTATGATGTGTGATGTATGATGTACGATTACGATGTATGATGTACGATGTATGATGTATGATGTAATGATTATGATGTATGATGTACGATGTATGATGTACGATTATGATGTGATGATATACGATGTATAATGTATGATGTATGATGTATGATGTATGATGTCTATGAATGTTGAATGGTGTACGATTATGGTGTATGATTTACTATGTATGATGTGTGATGTTAGTTGAATGATGTATTATGTATAATGTATGATGTGTGACGTTAGTTGAATGATGTATTATGTATAATGTATGATGATCGATGTATGTAGTAGATGTATGATGTACGATTATGATGTATGATGTACGATATATGATGTATGATGCATGATGTATGATGTATGATGTATGATGTATGATGTATGATGTATGATGTATGATGTATGACATATGATGTATGATGTATGATGTATGATGTACGATATACGATGTTATGTATAATGTATGATGTATGATGTATGATGTATGATGTATGATGTATGATGTATGATGTATGATGTATGATGTATGATGATGATGTATGATGTATGATGTATGATGTATGATGTATGAGGTATTATGTATGATGTATTATGTATGATGTATGATGTATGATGTATGATGTATGATGTATGATGTATGATGTATGATTAATGATGTATGATGTATGATGTACGACACATGATATACGATGTACGATGTATGATGTATGATGTATGATATATGATGTATGATGTATGATGTATGATGTATGATGTATGATGTATGATGTACGATGTATGATGTATGATGTATGATAAATGATGTATGATGTATGATGTATGATGTATGATGTATGATGTATGATGTACGATATATGATGTATTATGTATGATGTATGATGTATGACGTATGATGTATGTTGTATAATGAATGATGTATGATGTATGATGTAAGATGTATGATGTATGATGTATGATGTATGATGTATGATGTATGATGTATGATGTATGATGTATGATGTATGATGTATGATGTATGATGTATAATGTATGATGTATGATGTATGATGTATGATGTATGATGTATGATGCATGATGTATGATGCATGATGTATGATGTATGATGTATGATGTATGATGTATGATGTATGATGTATGATGTATGATTTATGATGTATGATGTATGATGTACGACACATGATATACGATGTACGATGTACGATGTATGATGTACGATATATGATGTATGATGTATAATGTATGATGTATGATGTATGATGTATGATGTATGACGTATGACGTATGATGTATGATGTATGATGTATGATGTATGATGTATGATGTATGATTTATGATGTATGATGTATGATGTACGACACATGAATATAATGATGTATGCATGTATGATGTATGTTGTACGATATATGATGTATGATGTATGATGTATGATGTATGATGTATGATGTATGATGTATGATGTATGATGTATGATGTATGATGTATGATGTATGATGTATGATGTATGATGTATGATGTATGATGTATGATGTATGATGTATGATGTGTGATGTATGATGTGTGATGCATGATGTGTGATGCATGATGTGTGATGCATGATGTATGATGTATGATGTATGATGTATGATGTATGATGTATGATGTATGATGTATGATGTATGATGTATGATGTATGATGTATGATGTATGATGTATGATGTATGATGTATGATGTATGATGTACGACGCATGATATACGATGTACGATGTATGATGTGTGATGTATGATCTATGATGTATGATGTATGATGTATGATGTATGATGTATGATGTATGATGTATGATGTATGATGTATGATGTATGATGTATGATGTATGATGTACGATATATGATGTATTATGTATGATGTATGATGTATGACGTATGATGTATGTTGTATAATGAATGATGTAAGATGTATGATGTATGATGTATGATGTATGATGTATGATGTATGATGTATGATGTATGATGTATGATGTATGATGTATGATGTATGATGTATGATGTATGATTTATAATGTATGATGTATGATGTATGATGTATGATGTATGATGTATGATGTATGATGTATGATGCATGATGTATGATGCATGATGCATGATGTATGATGTATGATGTATGATGTATGATGTACGATGCATGATATTTGATATAACGATGTACGATGTATGATGTACGATATATGATGTATGATGTATAATGTATAATGTATGATGTATGATGTATGATGTATGATGTATGTATGTATGATGTATGATGTATGATGTATGACGTATGATGTATGTTGTATAATGAATGATGTAAGATGTATGATGTAAGATGTATGATGTATGATGTATGATGTATGATGTATGATGTATGATGTATGATGTATGATGTATGATGTATGATGTATGATGTATGATGTATAATGTATGATGTATGATGTATGATGTATGTTGTACTATGTACTACGTATGACGTATGATGTATGATGTATGATGTATGATGTATGATGTATGATTTATGATGTATTATGTATGATGTACGACACATGATATACGATGTACGATGTACGATGTATGTTGTATGATGTATGATGTATGATGTATGATAAATGATGTATGATGTATGATGTATGATGTACGACGCATGATGTACGATGTATGATGTGTGATGTACGATATATGATGTATGATGCATGATGTATGATGTATGATGTACGACGCATGATATACGATGTACGACGCATGATATACGATGTACGATGTATGATGTATGATGTACGATGTATGATGTATGATGTATGATGTATGATGTATGATGTATGATGTATGATGTATGATGTATGATGTATGATGTATGATGTATGATGTATGATGTGTGATGCATGATGTATGATGTATGATGTATGATGTATGATGTATGATGTATGATGTATGATGTATGATGTATGATGTATGATGTATGATGTATGGTGTATGATGTATGATGTATGATGTACGATGTATGATGTATGATGTATGATGTATGATGTATGATGTATGATGTATGATGTATGATGTGTGATGTATGATGTGTGATGCATGATGTGTGATGCATGATGTATGATGTATGATGTATGATGTACGACGCATGATATACGATGTACGATGTACGATGTATGATGTACGATATATGATGTATGGATGTACGACATATGATGTATTGTGTATGATGTATGATGTATGACGTTTGATGTATGCTGTATAATGAATGATGTATGATGTATGATGTAAGATGTATGATGTATGATGTATGATTTATGATGTATGATGTATGATGTATGATGTATGATGTATGATGTATGATGTATGATGTATGATGTATGATGTATGATGTATGATGTATGATGTATGATGTACGTATATATGATGTATGATGTATAATGTATGATGTATGATGTATGTATGTATGATGTATGACGTTATGTATGACGTATGATGTATGATGTATGATGTACGATGTATGATGTATGATGTATGATAATGATGTATGATGTATGATGTATGATGTATGTATATATGATGTACGCACACTATATACGATGTACGATGTACGATGTATGATGTACGATATATGATGTATGATGTATGATGTATAATGTATGATGTATGATGTATGATGTATGATGTATGACGTATGACGTATGACGTATGATGTATGATGTATGATGTATGATGTATGATGTATGATGTATGTTGTATGATGTATGATGTATGATGTATGATGTATGATAAATGATGTATGATGTATGATGTATGATGTATGATGTATGATGTATGATGTACGATATATGATGTATCATGTAGTGATGACTATGTATGATGTTATGTACGATGTATGATGTGTGATGCATGATGTATGATGTATGATGTATGATGTATGATGTATGATGTATGATGTATGATGTATGATGTATGATGTATGATGTATGATGTATGGTGTATGATGTATGATGTATGATGTACGATGTATGATGTATGATGTATGATGTATGATGTATGATGTATGATGTATGATGTGTGATGTATGATGTGTGATGCATGATGTGTGATGCATGATGTATGATGTATGATGTATGATGTACGACGCATGATATACGATGTACGATGTACGATGTATGATGTACGATATATGATGTATGATGTATATGTATAAATTAGTGATGTATGATGTTATGTATGATGTATGATGTTATGTATGATGTACATGTATGATGCTAGATGTATGATGTATGATGTGTGATGTATGATGTAGCTGTTGATGATGTCATGTATGATGTATGATGTATGATAAATGATGTATGATGTATGATGTATGTATGTATGATGTATGATGTATGAATGATTATGTGTACCATGTATGATGTATGATGTAATGTATATATGATGTATTATGTATGATGTATGATGTATGACGTTTGATGATGTTGTATATGAATGATGTATGATGTATGATGTAAGATGTATGATGTATGATGTATGATGTATGATGTATGATGTATGATGTATGATGTATGATGTATGATGTATGATGTATGATGTATGATGTATGATGTATGATGTATGATGTATGTATATATGATGAATGATGTATAATGTATGATGTATGATGTATGATGTATGATGTATGATGTACTGATGATGATGATGATGTATGATGTATATGTTATGTATGATGTATGATATGTATGATAATGATGATGATGTTATGTATGATGTATGAATATATGATGTATGAATAAACCATATACATACGATGTACGATGTACGATGTATGATGTACGATATATGATGTATGATGTATGATGTATGATGTATGATGTATGATGTATGATGTATGATGTATGATGTATGATGTATGATGTATGATGTATGATGTATGATGTATGATGTATGATGTATGATTTATGATGTATGATATATATGATGTACGATATATGATATACGATGTACGATGTACGATGTATGATGCATGATATACGATGTACGATGTATGATGTATGATGTATGATGTATGACGTATGACGTATGACGTATGATGTATGATGTATGATGTATGATGTATGATGTATGATGTATGATGTACGATGTATGATATATGATATACGATGTACGATGTATGATGTACGATATATGATGTATGATGTATAATGTATGATGTATGATGTATGATGTATGATGTATGATTTATGATGTATGATGTATGATGTACGACACATGATATACGATGTACGATGTATGATGTATGATGTACGATATATGATGTATGATGTATGATGTACGATGCATGATATACGATATACGATGTACGATGTATGATGTACGATATATGATGTATGATGTACGACGCATGATATACGATATACGATGTACGATGTATGATGTACGATATATGATGTATGATGTATAATGTATGATGTATGATGTATGATGTATGATGTATGATGTATGATGTATGATGTATGATGTATGATGTATGATGTATGATGTACGACACATGATATACGATATACGATGTACGATGTATGATGTACGATATATGATGTACGATATATGATGAATTATGTATGATGTATGATGTATGACGTATGATGTATGTTGTATAATGAATGATGTAAGACGTATGATGTAAGATGTATGATGTATGATGTATGATGAATGATGTATGATGTATGATGTATGATGTATGATGCATGATGTATGATGCATGATGCATGATGTATGATGTATGATGTATGATGTATGATGTACGACGCATGATATACGATATACGATGTACGATGTATGATGTAAGATATATGATGTATGATGTATGATGTAATGATATATGATGTATGATGCATGATGTATGATGTATGATGTATGATGCATGATGTATGATGTATGATGTATGATGTATGATGTATGATGTATGATGTATGATGTATGATGTATGATGTATGATGTATGATGTATGATTTATGATGTATGATATATGATGTACGACACATGATATACGATGTACGATGTACGATGTATGATGTATAATGTATGATGTATGATGTATGATGTATGATGTATGACGTATGACGTATGACGTATGATGTATGATGTATGATGTATGATGTATGATGTACGACGCATGATATACGATATACGATGTACGATGTATGATGTACGATATATGATGTATGATGTATAATGTACGACGCATGATATACGATATACGATGTACGATGTATGATGTACGATATATGATGTATGATGTATGATGTATGTGTATGATGTATGATGTATGATGTATGATGTATGACGTATGATGTATGTTGTATAATGAATGATGTAAGATGTATGATGTAAGATGTATGATGTATGATGTATGACGTATGACGTATGACGTATGATGTATGATGTATGATGTATGATGTATGATGTATGATGTATGATGTACGACGCATGATATACGATATACGATGTACGATGTATGATGTACGATATATGATGTATGATGTATAATGTATGATGTATGATGTATGATGTATGATGTATGATTTATGATGTATGATGTATGATGTACGACACATGATATACGATGTACGATGTATGATGTATGATGTACGATATATGATGTACGATGTATGATGTATGATGTACGATATATGATGTATGATGTATGATGTATGATGTATGATGTATGATGTATGATGTGTGATGCATGATGTATGATGTATGATGTATGATGTATGATGTATGATGTATGATGTATGATGTATGATGTACGATATATGATGTATTATGTATGATGTATGATGTATGACGTATGATGTATGTTGTATAATGAATGATGTAAGATGTATGATGTAAGATGTATGATGTATGATGTAGTATGATGTATGATGTAGATGATGTATGATGTATGATGTATGATGTACGTATATATGATGTATGATGTATGATGTATGATGTATGATGTATGATGTATGATGTATGATGTATGATGTATGATGTATGGTGTATGATGTAGGATGTATGATGTATGATATATGAAGTATGATGTATGATGTATGATGTATGATGTATGATGTATGATGTATGATGTATGATGCATGATGTATGATGTATGATGTATGATGTATGATGTACGATGTATGATATGATGTACGATGTACGATGTATGATGTTCGATGTATGATGTATGATGTATGATATATGATTTATGATGTATGATGTATGATGTAATTATGTATGATGTATGATGCATGATATACACTGTACGATGTGTGATGTGTGATGTACGATATATGATGTATGATGCATGACGTATGATGTATGACATTATGTATGATGTATGATGTATGATGTATGATGTACGACGCATGATATACGATGTACGATCTATGATGTATGATGTACGATATATGATGTATGATGTATGATGTATGATGTATTATGTATGATGAATGATGTATGATGTATGATGTATGACGTATGATGTATGATGTATGTTGTATGATGTATTATGTATGATGTATGACGTATGATGTATGATGTACGACACATGATATACGGTGAACGATGTACGATGTATTATGTACGATGTATGATGTACGATATATGATGTATGATGCATGATGTATGATGTATGATGTATGATGTATGATGTATGATGTACGACGCATGATATACGATGTACGAAGTATGATGTGTGATGTACGATATATGATGTATTATGTATGATGTATGATGTATGACCTATGATGAATGTTGTATGATGTATGATGATGTATGATGTAAGATGTATGATGTATGATGTATGCATGTATGATGTATGATGTATGATGATGTATGATATACTATGTATGATGTACGACACATGATATACGATGTACGATGTACGATATATGATGTATTATGTATGATGTATGATGTATGACGTATGATGTATGTTGTATGATGAATGATGTATGATGTATGATGTATGATATGTATGATTATGATGTATGATGTATGATGCATGATGTATGATGTATGATGTATGATGTATGATGTACGATATATGATGTATGATGTATGATGTATGATGTATGATGTATGATGTATGATGTATGATGTATGATGTATGATGATAACTATGTATGATGTACGATGTATGATATACGATGTACGATGTACGATGTATGATGTTCGATGTATGATGTATGATGTATGACATATGATGTATGATGTATGGTGTATGATGTATGATGTATGATGTACGACGCATGATATATGATGTACGATGTATGATGTATGATGTACGATAGATGATGTACTATGCATGATGTATGATGTATGATGTATGATGACCATGTATGATGTACGATGCATGATATATGATGTACGAAGTATGATGTGTGATGTACGATATATGATGTATTATGTAAGATGTATGGTGTATGATGTATGATGTATGATGTATGATGTATGACGTATGATGTATGTTGTATGATGATGATGTATGATGTGTGATGTATGATGTATGTATGATGATGATGTACGATGTACGATGTACTATGTACGATGTATGATGATGATGTACTATGTATGATGATGATGTATGATGATGTATGATGTATGATGTACTATGTATGATGTATGATGTATGATGATGATGTACGATGTATGATGTGTGATGTATGAATTATGATGTATGATGACCAATGTATGATGTATGATGTACGATGATGATGTACGATGTATGATGATGATGTGTGATGTACGATGTATGATGTACTATGTACCATGTACTATGTACTATGTATGATGATGTACGATGTACGACGTATGATGTATGTTGTATGATGAATGATGTACTATGTATGATGTACTATGTACTACTACTATGTACTATGTACTATGTACCATGTACTATGTACTATGTACTATGTACCATGTACTATGTACTATGTACTATGTACTATGTATGATGTACTATGTACTATGTACCATGTACCATGTACTATGTACCATGTACCATGTACTATGTACCATGTACTATGTACCATGTACCATGTACTATGTACCATGTACCATGTACTATGTATGATGTATGATGTATGATGTATGCATGTACTATGTACTATGTACGATGTATGATGTACGATATATGATGTATATGTACTATGTATGATGTATGATGTATGATGTATGATGATGATGTACGATGTATGATATACGATGTACGAAGTATGATGTGTGATGTACGTATATATGATGTATTATGTATATGTATGATGTATGACGATGATGTATGATGTATGATGAATGATGTATGTATGTATGTATGATGTACTATGTACTATGTACCATGTATGATGTATGATGACTATGTATGATGATGATGTACTATGTACCATGTACCATGTACTATGTACTATGCACCATGTATGATGTATGATGTATGCATGTACTATGTACTATGTACTATGTATGATGTATGATGTATGATGTACGATGTACGATATATGATGTATATGTATGATGTACTATGTATGATGTATTATGTATGATATATGATGTATATGTATGATGCATGATGCATGATGTATGCATGTACTATGTACTATGTATGATGTATATGTACTATGTATGATGTATGATGTATGATGTATGATGTATGATACATGATATACGGATGTACGATGTATGATGTATGATGTACTATGTATGATGTATGATGTACGACATATGATGTATGATGACCATGTATGATGTATGACATATGATGTATGATGTACGATGCATGATATACGATGTACGATGTACTATGTACTATGTACCATGTACTATGTACTATGTACCATGTATGATGTATGATATGTATGATGTATGCATGTATGATGTATGATGTATGATGTATGATGTATGATGTATGATGTACTATGTACCATGTATGATGTATGATGTATGATGTATGTATGTATGTTGTATGATGATGATGTATGATGTATGATGTATGATGCATGATATACGATGTATGATGTATGATGAATGATGTACGATATATGATGTATGATGTATGACATATGATGTATGATGCACCATGCACCATGCACCATGCACCATGCACCATGCACCATGTATGATGTATGTATGTATGTATGATGTACTATGTATTATGTATGATGTATGATGCTATGTATGATGTATGGATGTATGATGTATGTATACTATGTACTATGTACCATGTACTATGTACCATGTACTATGTCATGCACCATGCACCATGTACTATGTATGATGATGTATGTATGATGTATGATGTACTGATGTATGATGTATGTATGTATGATGTATGTTGTACTATGTATGATGTATGATGTATGATGTATGGATGTACGATGCATGATATACGATGTACGAAGTATGATGTGTGATGTACGTATATATGATGTATTATGTATGATGTATGATGTATGACGTAATGATGCTATGTATGATGTATGATGTATATGTATGTTGTATGATGAATGATGTATGATGTGTGATGTATGATGTATGATGGATGATGTATGACGTATGATGT
Source organism: Tetragonula carbonaria (assembly GCA_032399595.1). NCBI lineage: Eukaryota > Metazoa > Arthropoda > Insecta > Hymenoptera > Apidae > Tetragonula > Tetragonula carbonaria. The sequence goes on from JAUCRC010000008.1 coordinate 2,161,608, forward strand.
ATGATATATGATGTATGATGTATGATGTATGATGATGATGTATGTATGATGTATGTCGTATGATGAATGATGTATGATGTATGATGTATGATTTATGATGTATGATGTATGATGTATGATGACTATGTATGATGTATGATGTATGATGTATGATGTATGATGTATGATGTACGATGCATGATATACGATGTACGATGTATGATGTATGATGTACGATATATGGATGTATGATGCATGATGTATGATGTATGATGTATGATGTATGGATGTATGATGTACGACGCATGATATACGATGTACGAGTATGATGTGTGATGTATGATATATGATGATCATGTATGATGTATGATGTATGTATGATGTATGATGTATGATGTATGACGTATGATGTATGTTGTATGATGAATGATGTATGATGTGTGATGTATGATGTATGATGGATGATGTATGATGTTTGATGTATGATGTATGATGTATGATGTATGATGTATGATGTATGATGTATGATGTATGATGTTTGATGTATGATGTACGTTGTATGATGTATGATGTACGACATATGATGTATGATGTATGACGTATGATGTATTATGTATGATATATGATGTAGTATGTATGATGCATGATGCATGATGTATGATGTATGATGTATGATGTATGATGTATAATGTATGATGTATGATGTATGATGTATGATGTATGATGTACGACACATGATATATGATGTACGATGTACGATGTATGATGTACGACGTATGATGTATGGTGTATGATAAATGATGTATGATGAATGATGTATGATGTATGATGTATGATGTACGATGTATGATACGATGTACGATGTATGATGTATGATGTATGATATGATGTATGATGTATGATGTATGATATATGATGTATGATGTATGATGTATGATGTATGATGTATGATGTATGATGTATGATGTATGATGTATGATGTATGATGTATGATGTATGATGTATGATGTATGTTGTATGATGAATGATGTATGATGTATGATGTACGACGCATGATATACGATGTATGATGTATGGATGTATGATGTACGATATATGATGTATGTATGTATGATGTATGATATATGATGTATGATGTATGATGATAACTATGTATGATGTATGATGTATGATGTATGATGTATGATGTATGATGTATGATGTATGTATGTATGACGTATGATGTATGTTGTATGATGATGATGTACGATGTGTGATGTATGATGTATGATGTATGATGTATGTATATATGATGTATGATGTATGATGTATGATGTATGATGTATGATGTATGATGTATGATGTATGATGTATGATGTATGATGTATGATGTATGATGTATGACGTATGATGTATGTTGTATGATGAATGATGTATGATGTGTGATGTATGATGTATGATGTATGATGTATGACGTATGATGTACGATATATGATGTATGATGTATGATGTATGATGAATGATGTATGATGTATGATGTATGATGTATGATGTATGATGTATGATGTATGATGTATGATGTATGATGTATGATGTATGATGTATGATGTATGATGTACGATGTACGATGTATGATGTGTGATGTATGATGGTTAATGTACTATGATGTACTATATAATGTATGATGTATGATGAGTGATGAACGGAGTACGATGTACGATGTATGATGTATGATGTATGATGTATGAGATATGATGTATGATACAGGATATATGATGTACGATGTAGGATGTATGATGCATTATGTATGATGTATGATGTATGTTGTATGATGTATTATGTACGATGTATGATGATGTATGAAGTTTGATGTATGATGTATGATGTATGATGTACGATGTATGATGTATGACGTATGATGTATGATGATGTATGATATATGATGTAGTATGTATGATGCATGATGTATGATGTATGAAGTATGATGTGTGATGTACGATATATGATGTATTATGTATGATGTATGGTGTATGATGTATGATGTATGATGTATGATGTATGACGTATGATGTATGTTGTATGATGAATGATGTATGATGTGTGATGTATGATGTATGGATGGATGATGTATGACGTATGATGTATGCATGTACCATGTATGATGTATGATGTATGATGAATGATGTATGATGTATTATGTATGATGTATGATGTATGATGTATGGATGTATGATGGATGATGTATGATGTATGTTGTATGATGTATGTTGTATGATGTATGATGTATGATGTATGATGTATGATGTATGATGCATGATATACGATGTATGAAGTATGATGTATGTTGTATGATGATGATGTATGATGTGTGATGTATGATGTATGGATGGATGATGTATGACGTATGATGTATGCATGTACCATGTATGATGTATGATGTATGATGAATGATGTATGATGTATTATGTATGATGTATGATGTATGATGTATGGATGTATGATGGATGATGTATGATGTATGTTGTATGATGTATGTTGTATGATGTATGATGTATGATGTATGATGTATGATGTATGATGCATGATATACGATGTATGAAGTATGATGTACGATGTACGATATATGATGATTATGTATGATGTATGATGTATGATGTATGATGTATGATGTATGATGTATGATGTATGGTATGTATGTTGTATGATGATGATGTATGATGTATGACGATGATGTATGATGGATGATGTATGATGTATGATGTATGATATGATGTACGATGTATGATGTATGATGATGATGATGGATGTATGATGTATGATGTATGTATGTATGTATGTTGTATGATGTATGATTTATGATGTATGATGTATGATGTATGATGTATGATGTATGATGTATGATGTATGATGTATGATGTATGATGTACGACGCATGATATACGATGTATGATGTATGACGTATGATGTACTATGTACCATGTATGATGTATGACGATGATGTATGATGTATGATGTATGATGTATGATGTACGACGCATGATATACGATGTACGAAGTATGATGTGTGATGTACGATATATGATGTATTATGTATGATGTATGATGTATGATGTATGATGTATGATGTATGATGTATGACGTATGATGTATGTTGTATGATGAATGATGTATGATGTGTGATGTATGATGTATGATGGATGATGTATGACGTATGATGTACGATATATGATGTATGATGTATGATGTATGATGAATGATGTATGATGTATGATGTATGATGTATGATGTATGATGTATGATGTATGATGTACGATATACGATGTATGATGTATGGATGTATGATGATGATGTATGATATACTATGTATGATGTATGACGTATGATGTATGCATGTATGATGTATGTATGATGTATGATGTATGATGTACTATGTATGATGTATTATGTATGATGTATGATGTATGATGTATGCATATATATATGATGTATGATGTACGATATGATGTATGATGTTATGTATGATGTATGATGTATGATAAATGATGTATGATGTATGATGTATGATGTATGATGTATGGATGTATGATGCATGATATACGATGTACGATGTATGATGTATGATGTATGATATATGATGTATGATGTATGATGTATGATATATGATGTATGATGTATGATGTATGATGTATGATGTATGATGTATGATGTATGATGTATGATGTATGATGTATGATGTATGATGTATGATGTATGATGTATGTTGTATGATGTATGATGTATGATGTATGATGTACGACGCATGATATACGATGTACGATGTATGATGTATGATGTACGATATATGATGTATGATGTATGATGTATGATATATGATGTATGATGTATGATGTATGATGTATGATGTATGATGTATGATGTATGATGTATGATGTATGATGTATGATGTATGATGTATGACGTATGATGTATGTTGTATGATGAATGATGTATGATGTGTGATGTATGATGTATGATGTATGATGTATGATATATGATGTATGATGTATGATGTATGATGTATGATGTATGATGTATGATGTATGATGTATGATGTATGATGTATGATGTATGATGTATGATGTATGATGTATGATGTATGATGTATGTTGTATGATGATGATGTATGATGTGTGATGTATGATGTATGGATGTATGATGTATGACGTATGATGTATGATATATGATGTATGATGTAATGGATGTATGATGATGATGTATGATGTATGATGTATGATGTATGATGTATGATGTATGATGTATGATGTATGATGTATGATGTATGATGTATGATGTATGATGTATGATGTAATGATGTAATGATGTAATGATGTATGATGATGTATGAAGTTTGATGTATGATGTATGATGTAATATGATGTATGATGTATGATATATGATGTACGATGTATGATGTACGAAGTATGATGTACGATGTAATGATGTAATGATGTACGATGTAAGAACTTCCATGTACGATGTACAATGTTAGATGTACCGTGCACGATTAGGATGTACGGTGTACAATGTAGGATTTACGATTAGGATGTACGATGTGCGATGAAAGATGTGCGATGAAAGATGTGCGATGAAAGATGTACGATGAACGTTGTACGACGTACGGCGTTCCATGTGAGACGTGCGATGTACTATTAGGATATATATTGTACGATGTACGATGTATGATGTACGATGTACTATGTACGAAATGCGATGTACGATTAGGTGTACTATGTACGTTGTACGATGGAATAATTACGATGTACGATGAACGATGTACGATGAACTATATAGGATGTACGATGTACGACGTATGATATGCGATGTACGATGTACGATGTAAGATGTACGATGTTCGATTATTATATACGATGTGCGATTTACGATGTACGATGTACGATATACGAAGTACGATGTTCACTTTGGATGTACGATGTACAATGTGCGATGTACGATGTACGATATACGAAGTACGATGTTCACTTTATGTACGATGTACAATGTACGGTGTACGATGTACGATGTACGATGTACGATGTAAGATGTACGATGTACGATGTACGATGTACGATTTACGGTGTATGATATATGATTTATGATATTTAAAGCTTGTAATAGACTAATTCACTGTTATATTAACGCGTATTTTATTATATGCCTCTACACACTCTTCTACTATAACATTTTCTACTATTTGTTGATTCTTAAATTTCACACTGTATAATTCTTAACAATTTTAATACAAAATTCAACAATAATTTTTTAATAATGTATTTAATAATTAAAATAATAATTTTAGTGCGTAGTATAATGAAATAGTGTGTAGTTTGTAATTTTATAAATAATTCCTCAGTGACTGACAATATGTTAGCGTATCGCACAATGTATTTGTGCTTGTGGCGTGTGTGTTGTTAGGATTTAGAATTTGTACGTCATTTTTATTTTTCCATTAAATTGAAGTCCGTATTTTTAAATACTCTTGATATTTTACTTAGTTTTTAAATATTATGATATTTTATTTAGTCTTTATTTACTCCAATATTATGATATTTTATTTACTCCAATTGTTATATTATGTTACTATTATTTTAAGTTGTTTATTAGATTTAAACTTAAGCAAGTTATTTTTATTAAATGTGTAAGATGTGTTGGTATCTAAGTGCATGCATGGTTAAGTAACAATATTAATTCGAGTGGGATAAATAAAATTCTATATGAGACACATATTTGTTTAAGCTTTTTAATTATTGTTATATTGCCAATGTTGTATCTCAAATAGAATTTTGTAGTTAGTTTCGCTCTAATATGATTTCTATTTTCATAGAAATTTAGCTTTTCACGTCGGTTTTCCTTACAGCTTCTTTTATTGTTTGGTTTGCATAACGATTAAGATATTGAACGTTTTGTAAACGTACAGCAGAAATATTTATTCATAAATTCATGTTTAAATTTTTGTTCCAAAAAAAAAAGACTGGGTGGGTCACGAATAGGGTGAGTCTTCACGTGGTGAGACCTGAATAATCGGCATTACTTGATATATAATTACTAATTGCATTATTATATAATAATAAATTATATAACTGATATAATTATTAATTATATGCCAAGTAAGACGAGCTGAATGGCTGCGATCTCGGTCTGTGTTAAATGTACATATTCGTTGATTTAATGAAAAATAAGTAATATTAGTTATGGGTAATTTGTAAGCGTATGGAAATTCATCCAAATTTACATATTATTCGTACAAAAATATTTTGGAAAGTCTAGGATTAAATATTTCTTCTACAATGATTACATCCGTATGAAAGAATTATTCTTCCTCTTTTTCTCTTTAATTTGTCTCATATTACATCAAACTTTTGATAAAATTTATTCGAGCTGATGGATTCTTAATAACTTTAGAATTTTAATTTACTATGAAAAAACCATCGTAATACCCTAAAACATGGATAGAACTTTTTCTGATACAAAGATAGTAGAATGATTTCGGTTAATTATTAGCTTCACATTTCGATATTTAAAATTTAACAATATTGTAATAGATTTAAAAAATCATATTTCTGGCGCGTTCATTACTTGATCAGCTTCAATCGTTTTACTTGTAATTCTCCGATTCAGCATTGTTGAGTAAAGTGTGCTAAAAACCATTTTTTACTATGTCCGAATTTCAAAGCATGGGACACGAAATCCCATAAGATATTTGATCTATTCATATATCTCGATGTATAAAATAGGTAGTATATGTTTTATATGCAGATATAGAAACATGTATCACGCTTATGGAATCGTGAAAAGTAGTTTAGTTAAGTTAGTTGAAAAGTATTTAGTATAGTTTAATTCGTATCTTACACTTAAATGAACAAACATTGAGTATATTTCATTTTCTTTTTATCAGTTTCATGAAACAAAGTGTGGTTTCAAAATTATCCCATACATTATTATCGATATGGTATGTTGCGAAACATAATTAAGGTTATGTTCGTAATGCACTATCAAACAATAATTTACAATTATTATACAAAATGGTTACATTTATATTTGTTATTTATTATAAAATAACAATACAAGCTGGGAAAAAACTTAAGTAAGCAGTTGAAAATTCTTATCAGCTCTTTATGATAAAACAAAATGATGCCAATGTCTAATATATTTTGCACAATATGTGACACAAAGATTGATCCTTCATCCTCTATAAATATATTTTCTACATCTTTCCCTCGTCAAGGGGAATTGTTAGTAAATTTCGTATCACGAGTACTTCGTATAGCAACTTCTGAATTACAAAATCCTTATATTTGTTTGCAATGTTACAATTTATTTCAAATGTTAGAACAAGCACAAAAAACTGTTTTGAACATACGTTGTGAGATTTTGAAGATATACCGTGCTACTGAAAGAAGAAAGAATATTAAACAACCAATAAATAATAGTACAAAATTAAATATAGAATTAGGAATGGAAACATTGAACAATAGTGATGGAAATTTTGAAAAAGTATTGAATTTACAAAAGAATACTCAAATAGAAGAAATAGTACAAAAACAATGTGTTCAAAACAATATGGTAAACCAAAATATATCAAATACAGATTGTGCCATTAACAATAAAATTATTATAAAATCAAAGAAACACTTAAAAAAAGAAATGGTTGGCTATAATGAAGCAAATAGCATAAAGTCATTTGACTACAATAATATCTATAATGATATAAAGAAAAATGAAATTTTAAAGGATGATATACTTAATAATTCAGTGGCATTAACTAATGACAGCAATGTATGTAATATCAATTCACAAGGTAAAGCAAAATTATTTAAATAGCAAATAAATATAAGATTAGTAACAGAAATATGTAGAAATATTTCTTTATGTTTGTTTACAGAAAGTGTACATACATCAAAAATTCATGTTGGAGAAAAAAACTGTATTTCATTATTAGATTCTGAAATTGAGTCAAAAAACTCTGTAAAAGTAGAATCCGCAGATAATAAATTACAAATAGGAAATATTGATCTTGAATGGAAGAAAATGGATGAAAATATTACAGAAATAAAAGAAAATACTAAAGATATTACAGGTGATATTTTATTCATTATTAATATTTCCTTTTAAGTTATTTGTTCATTATTTATTGATTAAATCTTTATAATATAGCCTCAACAATCGATCAGGTAAATATATCTGTAAAATCAGTAAAAATACCAAAGTCTGATTTAAAATCATTAAAATATTTTTGTCCTACTTGTGATAAGAAATGGAAAACATCTGCTGAATTAAAAACACATATGAAAACTCATTCATCATCAAGACCATATATGTGTGAAAAATGTGGTCAAGCATATAAACATAAACATGCATTAGAAATACATGTTGGAATGCATAATGGAATAAATCCGTTTCAATGTAATTTTTGTAACAAGTGCTTTACACAAAAAGGAGCACTTATGAGGCATTTACCGATGCATACCGGTGAAATGCCTTATCAATGTGAAGTGTGTGGTAAAAGATTTATTCACCATACATCTTATAATATGCACAGATTATCACATAGTGGTAAAAAATCTTATAAGTGTCAAGTAAGTAATAACTAGTATACAAATAATATACAATAACTAGTGTACAATTAAATTTCTCTATGTTCTAGATGTGTGATTTATCTTTGCTTTCAACGTCTCATTTAAAAAGGCATATGAGAGTTCATACTGGTGAAAAGCCATATAGTTGTATAATATGTGGAAAACGTTTTGCAGAACGATATAATTTACTTGCTCATCAAAAGGTTCATGGTTTAGTTGAAACTAAAACAAAAAAAGTTCAAGAAATACAATTTCAGTAAGTATATTTAGAAATTTGTAATCTCTATATAATATCTATTTATTTAATAGCTTTGTTTTTAGATGTAATCATTGTAATTTAATGTTTGAAGAGAAAAAAAGCTGGAATGATCATATGAAATATCATTCTAATATGAACAATGAGTCTAATCTTAAACAATGTACAATTCTTCAAGAAGATCATGAACTACCAAAAAAAACAGATTCTGAGGACGGTATATTACAAGAAACCTGGATTCAAATGAATCGTTCTAAATTAGATATTATTGATAATCAAACAAGATTTGTACTTTTACAAAGTCCTTTATCTAAAATTGATGAAAATTTTGCTGTTACTTTTAATGATCAAAAAGTATCCTTGGAAAGTACAAATTATAATACAAATTTGCATGTAATCATAGAACCAGATATACCACTTTTAAGCAATAATCTTCCTTCAATTGATAAAATGCATATGTGACTGAGCATTAAATTTTAAATTTCCAAAAAAATAATAATAGTTACTATTAGTATGTATTTTAAAAAATATTTTAAACAAATTCAATTATTTTTTATCATGTACATGTGTAAGTATTATTATATTTTTTAAAAATAAGAGTGTAAATCTATGTACAAATAAGTACAGTAATTATAAATATGTATTTTTGTGTCAGAGTTCCTTGTATGAAAGTATTTCTTAAAAAATGTGTTCATATTTTGTAAAATTTAAACTAATAGTTTATTTACTAATAAACTGTTATCAATAAAATAAATTGTACTATTTAATCAGTAAAAACTTTTAAACAATAATAACTATTTAAAAAATGGGAATTATCTAGTTTTACACTTGAATATTTAGTTTTGTATTTAATCAACAATATCAACTGAATCTTCCGTTACTTGACCAGGCATTAAATCTTTCCATGAAGTAACACCATACATTTTTAACAAAGTTTTCCTTTCTAATATGGATGTTGATAATGATCTACAAGTTTATTAATCGAAAATATATTAAAGACATAAAACTTAAAAAAAATATAGTAATATAAATTAAAACTTACTGTTTTATTTCATTAATAATAGGATCGACCATTGCTGGTATAGCAATCTTTGAAAAATGATTAAGTTCAGATAAAAATTTAGGTTCTTGAGAAGAATAATTTGTATATAATTCATAAAGAAAATTAATTAATTTATTAAATGCTTTAAAATAATCATCTGATAATAGCTGAAAAAATGATAATAAAAGTATATCTTATGAATTTCATACTTCATTTTAATTTGTTTTTATCACAGATATTACCACTAAAGAAAAAAATCCAGGGTTATTTATGTGTTGGTCTAAGTATATTTTTCTGGATTTTAATATCAAATCAGCGTAGAAGTCTTTCATATCTTTTTCCGATTCTGGCAACTTGAAATAAATTATAAATTATTTTACATTTATATAATCTTATATTGAAAGCAATGCCATTCAACTGGTTGAAAGAAAAAGCGAATTAATGCGAACTTTTTTTGTTAACTCTTCTTCACTAGATACTGAGTCACTAAGTTCTTCTGTAGTTGAATCTACTTTTCTTCTAATTAATGTATCACGACGTTGCAGAAGATATCTTTTACGTTTTAATTGTTCATCCTCCATTATAACATTTGCCTGCTCATCTAAAATTACCTGAAAATAGAAATTATATATATAATTATATATACAGTGATGTATATTAATATATTATTAATATATTATATATTATATTAATATATACACATCAATAAGTAAAATGGACTAAGTAAGTTGCATACTCGTAGTTCTTTATGTTCATCTAATATGTCAAAATATGAATCAATTCCTTGTTCTTGAAATTTAATATAAGGTGATGTTTCTGTTATATCTTGTTCTATTATATCATCAAATAATGTTGCATTGTTTAATATAACATTGGTAGTTTTATCAAATACAGTTGAAGATAATTTAAGATTTTCTATAATCTAAAAGCAAGTTTAAAATAACATTCATGGTACTATGAATATTATAATAAAAATATAACATTACTCGTACATTATTCAAAATTTCTTTAATAAACTTTATATCACTTTTTGTTGTTGGACTTTCTTCAGATAATAAATTTTTTTCATAATCTTTGGTATATATATAAACATAGAATTTTTCTTGTATCCATTCACGATGAATTTCTTCATCTTTTGTGATTACAAGAACTGCTTTACTGTTGGAATATCGGTTACACATTTGAATGGTTGCATGTAAATCCATTTGTGTTATTCCAATTTTATTTTCTGACTTTAAAGAAGTAATTTGATTGTGATCTACACAAATATAAATAATTAACAAGTATTTTGAGAAATACTTTTATAGAAAAATTTATCTAACTAACGAAATCCATAACTATTTCCTAGTTTTTCTTGAATTGCTAAAAATTCTCCACGACGAGACATATCATTAAATTCTTCCCTGTTTACAAAAATGTAAAATTGATTTTCAGTCTCATGATCTTCTGCCTTTTTTGTTTTATACCACCGACAATATTTGACCTATGAGAAATTATTGTGGTAAAAATTATCTTAGTTTAAAATTAATAAAATTAATATTACATTTCTTGATAATGTTTTGGCAGTATAGAAGGCCAAAGATAATTTTTTTACTGCACTTGGACCTGTAAGTATTATCATAGGTGGGCTCACTTCATCATATGGTGTTACATGAAAATCAATTTTGGGAGTGCTTAATTGCTCTAATAAAGTTAGTTTTGTGATAGTACGAGCAGCTGTTAAATTTACTGGTGGTGCAAATAAAGTAACAGCAGCAATCTGTTTAAATAAATTCTTTGATATTTTAAGTTGTTAATTTTTAATATTTGATTATATACCTTTTCTGAAGTAGATACAGTAGCACCATCAATAATCTGTATACTTGGTATGGAAAATAAAAGTGCAGCTTTATAATTAGGCCACTTTGTACAACCATTGCCTCTAAGATCTACTTCTTGTATTAAACCAGTAAGATTTAATAATTCTAATAAATCATTGATCCTATTAAACTTTAAATCTATCATACGTAAACTATATGCATCCTAAAGTTTTAAACATTGTTCAAGTTAAATATTCACTTAATTATTCGGTAAAAAACTATTACCTTAAAAAATTCTAAAGTAGATAATTTATTATATCCCAAATATAATTTTCGCAAATCTGATAAAGTACTTATGCCATAACCAGGTATAGCAGATTTGTATGACAGTATACAATTACCCTCTAAATTTAATTCTTGAATGTTTAATCTATCCAAATTTTCAATGTATTCAATCAAATTGTATGATAAATTTAAATATCTCAAATATCTAAAAATGAAATACATAATGTATAAATGAAATTTTTCTTCATTTAATTACATAAAGAGACTAACTTCAAATTTTGTAAACCAGTAATGGTCTCAATTGCATTATGTGATAAATCCAGGTGAATAATACTCCAGAAATCACTAATGTCGTACATTTCAGATATGTAATTATATGATAAATTTACATATGTCAAGTACCAAGGAGGTGAAAAATTTAAAATAGTATTTATTCTATTATGTGCTACATTTAAGTACATTAAATAAGGAACCTCACTCAAAGGTGATAAATTTGAAATATAATTGTATGCAAGATCAATGTATTGTAAGTAATGATGATAACTTAACATTGTAATATTTGAGAGTGACTGCAAAAAGATTGTTTTTAACAATATTTGTTTTATAAAATATTATTTGTCTAATATAAAATAATGTACCATGTTTCTCATAATACATTTGCTCAATATATAAAGATTAGTTTCAAGAGATTTGGTTAAAAATGATTTTCCAATTCCTATTAGTCTGTCAGTAAAAAACCCACAGAATTCTAAATCATCATGTATTATTTCCTTAAAATTTCTTAATTTCACAACAGGTGCTTTATCATCCTTCCATGAATTAATGTCTAAAGCATAACTACTCCAATTACTTTCAGTTACACACTCTATCTTTTTCTGATCTATCAAAAGCGGTATTTGATCAAGCAATAAAAATGAAAGATTGGACTGTAGAAATGAATGAATTGTAATTATTTCAATTATATTATAAAACGAAGTTAAATTTATATTTAAACTTATATAACAAAAGTTACATTAGAAGAAGATGAATGTGAAATAGCTGATGTAGAATCATCAGATATAAGTTCCAAATATTCATCTTCTATAGATCCCCAGCTCATATCAGTATGTAATAATAGATCTGTATCATCACTTTCAATAACTACATCATCTTTCTTCATTTGCAAAGGTGCTTTTGAAATAGAAATTTTAGTAATTGCATCTTGAGAAAATAGTGATTCAGGAATAGAAAACAAATAAGGAAACTGTAATTAAAATTACAGAAATTAATTTTTGTATGAATAATATCAATTTCAGTTGTATAAAAATAGACAATTTGAACCATAATTTTACTTTTTTCTTATCCATTATTTTATTTAAAGCTTTAGTCGTTCACTCTGTGATAAATTGTTTTAATAAAATTATTGATACAATTTTCTGTTGTTTCTTAACAACTGAATGTAGGATTGTCAAATCCTACCACCATAAAGTGTAATTTGTTATAAAATTTGTATCAAAATAATTTTATTAATATAATAATGATATTTATTTATATTATGTTATATTATATATGATATTTATTTATATTATTTGTTTATATTATTTATTTATTATATATGATATTTATTTATATATTGTAATCTTTATATATTTATAAGTAAAATTTTTTCTTCTATTATAATCATTGTTTTTTTTATTTTTACTTGAAATCTTGCCTATTCCAAAATGAAATATTTTAGAGAATGTATTTTAACAACTATTTTCACTAATTTATTATCAATATGAGATATAGAAAATATAATTAAACCTTATTTGAAACGATTAAAACTGTTGGCATTCCTAGCAGTTCAAAATTCGCGGTACGAAAGGAGCGACAACTTCCGGTGGGGTAATGACTTCCTGTGACTGACCATTTACGCTCATTCGCGATCTGTGCGTCGTGTGACATTGTTGTATACGATCTGTGGTGACGTACAAAGATATTCGGGTGATTTTTTTGCGGTCCTCGTGTATTTTTCGCTCGTTTGAGAGGAGAAAAAAACCAAAAAGAGAAAAAAAAGCAAAAACAGAAATATGTCTGAGATTGACGCGAAAGTGAACATGTCGCTTGGTAAGTGGCCAGAGTCTCGAAAATCTAGCAGTTTTGCCATTAATCCTGGTTGAGCGTACGGCTACTGTTTCTTCCTTTGCACGAATTCAAAATGGCGATGAAAATTATACAACGTAGATAATCCACATGTAGATATGTCCACATTTATTTTCGTTCGTTTAACACGCAAAATGGTAAATAGATCTCTAAAGGGAAAAAAAAAAGAAAAGTATCCGTATCGGACGATGAAATAACCTTTGATCGCAGAATCGTTTTTGTCTCCCTAATTCTTAAGCGGAAAAAAAAGACAGACATATTGTAATCGATGTTTAATTATGGGAGAACATGCGATGCCTTTTCTGATCGCTGGAAGAAAAGTATCCTCACTATTTATACTGATGCTCGAGTAACACCAAGCGTGTATGAATTTCAAATTTAAAAAAAAAAAAAAAAAAAAAAAAAAAAAAAAAAAAAAAAAAAAAAAATTCAATTTCGACCGTATGCACGAAATAGGAACGGAATAAATAACAGGTTTCTACGAAAGAGATATAATAACAAAGGAGAAAAAGTGTTAGCCGCCATGAAGGATTTATACATTTGGAAAAATGATTCACGTAGAATCGGTGGAGAGAGGGATTTCTTGCAATTTCCGATCAATTGCATGAGAAACTTGTCGAATGGAAAATTGACGAACATGAATGTTTTTTGGATAATAACGCAACCGAGAAGTTGCAAGATTCTTATGGTTCGCGAGAAAGAAATCAACTTTCTCATTACGTGGGATATACGTTTGCGTAACTTTTAGTCGTATTTTTATCTCTGCTATATCATGTTCCTCGAGTTTCTTTTTGTTCATCTGATGAACTTGAACGCTATGCGAACTAAAAATACGCCGAAAATTTTCAAATTGATTTTATTTTCGAACGCGTTACGCGTTCTGTGAAACTGTATGACATGCCTGCGAGAGTTCGATTAAATTACAAAAAAGAATGGTATCTATATATATATTGCAAGTATGGACTTCAGAATAATTCATATTTAAGACTAAATGTGTTTGCAGTTTGTCGCTTAAACATGTACATTATGTATAAATGAATACTTGATGATACGCAGAATACAGTTGAGTGCATCGTTATTCAAAATCAACGAAAGCATTTTTTATTAAACGAATTATTGAAAGTAAAAAAAAAAAAAAAAACAATTAAACGTGATCATTTAAACGATAAAGATGCATAACAGCAAGAAGATGCATCTTCGTGATGAACTATTTTAACTGAATCAGTTAAGTAAGACAACTGATTTTTCTTAATTTGGATGGTTTTGGAAGTTTCAAAACCATCTACATCGATAAATGAGAGAGATTTTTCATGTGATCTACAGATTTTTATCAGAATCGTAAACAATATTAAAACAATATAATATTGACTTTTTTCTGAAGAATGAATAATATACTAGGTGCGCATGAAGATAACCTGAGAAACTTTATTTTCAATTGAAAGTTGATGTACAATAGCTATCAGAGATAATGCTACTGTTTTACTAACATAAAACAACAATGACAGAGCTATAGAACTATATTTGTTCAAACGCAATTGATGAAATGTACTAATGTTATATAAATAGCAATACAAATACTCTGCTTCCTTAATCAATAAATAGTGAAAGATATTTGTTAAGTTGAAGTGGAAGAACAATATGAGCAAACAATTTAATATAAAAATTATATTTTGAAAATACACGTCAAAGGAAAAATTGGTAATACAGTAAATGTACGAAAACAGAAAGTGTGAAGAATGATAAAAGTATGAAGAATTCTCAGATTGCAAGAGAACGCACAAGATCTATATTTCAATGAATAAATACTTGAAACACCATATGAAGATTAAAATGAAAATAACACAAGGAGAAAGGATATTTATAAAGTACACAAATTTGTACAAACTAAAATAATATAATATAATATATATATAATGATTTAATACACGTGAAGATTTATTATTAATTAAAACTATCATAAAGAAAAGAAAATAAGTAACATAATACATGTGGAAATTTATTGTTACTAATTAGCTAATAATGCTTTTTCTATAGCAAAAAATAATTCTTTTTCATAAAATGAAATCCTTTGTTAAAATTGTAATATATTGTGAAAAGATATATAAAAGTTATCTGGTCAAACTTGTACCTATACATGTATATATTTATATACTTTTGTATATATACATATATATATGTACATATAAATTTATTTTATACAAAATGATAGTATTTTAAGTGTTAAACTTTATCATCTGCAAAAGTGCAATATTTGAATACTTTTGTCATTTTTAATTTAATATGATATAAATGATTTTTATTGTCATTTTTTATTTGATGTCATAATTTAAGAAGTTAGTAGCACATTTTAAACTTGCTGATTGAGAAACACAAAAGTCCCAAATTACATTCTGTTTAAGTTTCATTGTAATTAATTTAAACATGTGATAGATGTATGTACGTGCATAGTTGAAACCCAATGAGATTATTTTAAAAGCATATACACAAAATCTGAAGAAGATCAGGGGAAACAATTAAATATTGGAAATGATCGATATACTTAAAGGAATTAAATAGAAACTGAATTAGCCATATTGAGTTGTCCTTCAACATCATCTATACAAGAGGAAATTTTTCACATATTCCAGATTAAAGCTTAACACAAATTAACTTCATGCACTGATAAGATTCTACGCTCGTTAAACCTTGTGAATTTTCTTCCTTTTAAGATGAAATCATAAAGATGGAGAAAAAGGAGAAAAAGAAAAAGGCTGGGACTGCTAATGGAAAGACTGGTGCTAAACGCACCCGAGGAAATGTGCGAGGGCGAAGTGGACTCAGAGGTAGAGGTGCCAGAGTAAAACGTAATGTTCGAACTGCTAAAAAAGAACAAACATGGCAAGTTGGGCAAAATAGCAATAATAACAACAATAATAATGTGCGTGGTGGTTTTGTGAGAAAGCGATACAAGAAAAATAGTGGTCTGACTAGATCACGAAGTAATTTAACGTTGAATCAAAAATCTAATACACGAGGAGTTTTTAATGTTCGCCGTGGTCGCGGTAACAGATTTGGTCTGACTCGAAGTAGAAGTCGCACAAACTTGTCTTTTACGCAAAGAGGCTTTATTTATGTAGCCTCTCCATTAAAAAGAACAAATAGTCTACCAAATTTACGCGATCCAACTTCAGTTCATAATCGATTGGGATATCAGAGCCCTGCTCAAATTGCTTACCGAAATCGTGTTAAAAGAGCAAAACAGTTGTTGCTACAAAGACAGAACCAGAGATTATCCTTGCAAAACCAATTCAGAGTAAGTTAATATTGTATCAGCGATTAATTTCACACAATTAATTTGAAACATAATCTTACTACTTGCTCTTTTTTTTTTGTAGATTCCACAAACTGGAAAATCATTAATGACCCTTCAGCAAAGACCCACGAACAGAAGACAGCAAATTTTAACTTCTCAGCGTCGCTTTACCACTGGTGGATTACGATCAGATCAAATTGCCCGTGCACAAAGACGTGCGCAATATGAACAAAAATTAATGAGAATGAAGTATGCTTAAATGTCTTCATTTATTGTTTTGAGTAGCTTACAATCAAATTCATATAATTTGAAATATTTTTCTATTTTAGTAAAACACAATTATTATTTTGATCTTTTCTTATTTTTTAATTAAAAAATTTTATACTTTGTGCTAAGACTTTATTGAAATAATGTTGTAGTTCCTCACGATTAAGTACAAACTCAAATGTAAACTTTATGCATACATTGGGAAATGAGTACAGTCCTAGCACGCATCAATGCCCTCTTGCTCTCACACCAAGCCAAAACGAAAGTACTGTGGATAATTTGCGCCGATTACCAAGAGGAAGATCTCCACTTACACAAACTATAACAAATCTGAGTGTGGTATGATGTCATACCATCATAATAGATATCATTAAAAAGAAACAAAATTATAATGAAATTTGTAAATTTCAGATTCGCCAATCGCCTATGTTTGGCCGACAGCGTTCAAGATCAAGGTCGCGTTCCCGTTCTCGTACACGTAACACTCCATCATCAGACGCAGGAGCAGATGTTGATCGTACTTTCAGAGAAATCATGTGTAGCTTGTCGAGAAATTTCCCGACAAGAACGCTTAATGATAGATTTAGTTCTTAAATTGAAGAAGAAAAGTTGTTTTGTATTTAGAACATAAGACTGTTGAGGCCAGAAATTTTATGCTTAACATAGATACAAAAAAAATGTTTTCTTATCAATTGCATTAATATTAAAGTTGCATTGTAGAAAGCAATTTATGTAAATCGAATGTTTCCCAATTTTTTTTCACTTTTTTATTATACAATATGAAAATTATTTTTAAGTTCTAAAGTGTACAACACTTACATTTGGGACGTATTTAAAAACATTAAATCGGTAATAAATGCAATGTTTGATATTACCTTGCAACATTTGACTTTATGCAATAAATTGATTTGCATTTTCTTTCTAGTAAACGTTTAATATAAATATATATAATAATGAAATTTCGTAGTAGATTTTTGTATAAAAATACTTATTGCAATTTTTTTAAGTATTAAAAATAAATTTTGCCTTTAATTAATACAACAATATTTCATTCTTTATTCATAAATATTTTAACTACATTTGTATTTTGTTTTTATGTATATATACATATAACTATGTTGAAATAATTTCACTAGAATTCATTTTTATTTTGTTAAAAAATATGGCCTCAATGAATTTAATTTGTGTATCTACAACAAAGTACATAACACTACAAAAAGATAGAGAGCTATAATTGCATTCGAATTATAAAATTTTTCGGAATTTTGTTAAGGACGTAGTTCCTAAAATAAGAAAAAGTCTTAAGCATAGAATAAATTTTTAATATAGGTACAAACATTCACATTTCAAATATATTGAACACAATATATCAATGAAATATAAGTTTATAATGTATAGCATGAACTCCTTTGTTTGTTATACGTATTTAGTCATTGTAAGCGCTGATAAGGAAATCGTAATCAAAGTATATCTAGCGTATATATAGAACTGTAATGTAAATTGAATCTTTATATTTTACTTTATTAACATAATTCATTACATATATCTCTTACAAACGTGTATATATACACATATAAAAAGTAGAGTAAATTCATCTTTATTATATACAATATAAAATACAATATAAAAGTTACGTTCAATCAAACGAATAGTTTATTGAAACTTTGATCTCACTAAATATATCGTGAGATAAATAAAATATGACTTGCAAATTTCTATGTTGGGCAACATGATTCAATTATTACAAAATGCAATCATTTTTGTAATACTTGTATAGTAAATTTATTATTGAAATATTTTTCCGAATATAAAAATATCGTTTTATAATTTCGTATAATTACAGTTACGATGTCTCAAAATTAGTACTCATCGCCTACTTGGTTTCACAGATTTTTGTTTGAATTTACAAATTCAAAGTACGATGCTTTTGCAAGCAAAATATTTTGCAATATTTTCTGTATAAACAAATACTGCTTTATATTTTTCGACAAAGTCAAGTCATTTTCGGCGTAAATGCGTAGACAAATTCTTTTATGGCAATAAAGTTGTCCAAAAGTATTTGTTAGCAATATGTCTTTCGGACTTTCGTTATTTATGTCATTTTGTGCTCGAAAAATAGGAAAGCAGGTAAAAATGATGTATACTTTAAATAATTATATACAACAAGCACCAGTATCAATGGAAAATATATCCAAGAAAATATTTTCAGTTGTTAAGTCATACTCCTGTCGTTTTTCAACAAACTCGACATTTACAAGTTCACGAATATATCGCATATACTTTTTTAAAAGAACGTGGAATTCCAACTCCACCCTTTGGAATAGCTAAAACGCCAGACGAGGCAGCCAAGATAGCAGCGGATCTCAAGACGAAAGATATCGTTTTAAAGGCACAAGTTCTTGCTGGAGGACGTGGACTGGGGCATTTTGAAGATACCAACGTCAGCGGTGTTGAAATGTGTGAAACGTGAGTTTAATCAATTCAATCAATGCTATTATATTATACTATTGTATTTTTTATATTACACTAAAATTGATATAATTTTTAGTCCCGAACAAGCAAAAACTTTGGCTAGTAGTATGATAGGCAAAATGCTAATAACTAAACAAACTGGAGCAGCTGGAAAAATCTGTAATTCAGTAATGGTGACAACACGTATGTTTCCACGCAAAGAATATTATATAGCAGTAATGATGGAAACTTCTTTTGATGTAAATTACAATGTTTTATTGTAATCAGACTGTGGATCTTATGCAAATTTATATGTTTACAGTTTGAAATTGTTTCTCTAAATACAGAAAAAGAACTTCAGATTGATTTGAACTATGTTTACTAAAATGTGTAATAACTTGTACATATTATGATATTTTGTATAATTTTGCATAAATGTATAATTATTCGCAGTCTAATTGTAACAGCTGTTGAATTTATTATTCAAAGTAAAAAAATGAATTATTTATAGGGTCCTGTTATAATAGTATCTAAACAAGGCGGTGTAAATATAGAAGACATTGCCGCCACGAATCCTGAAGCTATATCATATACACCAATAAATATCATGAAAGGTTTAACACTTGATCAACTAAATAAAATTGTGGATTTTTTGGGTATGCAAGAAGAAGGAAGAAAAATTACTTCATTAATTATTTGCAATCTATATGAATTATTTATCAAAAAAGACGCATTATTGCTTGAAATTAATCCATTTGCATTAGATATTTGCGGAGAATGTACGTTTCATATACCGGATTCATTTTATCAAGTTGAAAATGATAATAATAAGTGTTATGTATTTTCAGATTTTGCCTTAGATTGTAAATGTTCTTTTGACGATAGTTCAGAATTCAGGCAGAAGAAACTATTTGCATTGCAGGATTTCACACAAGTAGATCCTAACGAAGTACAAGCATCTAAGTTTTATCTAAACTACATAGCTTTAGACGGAAACATAGGATGTTTGGTAAATGGAGCTGGATTAGCAATGGCCACTATGGACCTCATACAACGCAATGGCGGCATGCCAGCCAATTTTTTAGATGTAAGCGGTAATGCTGATGCAGAAAGTGTAAGGGAAGCTTTTAAGATAATTGTTTCTGATCCGAAGGTACTTTAAATATTCAAATTATGCGAATTTATTTTCGCAATAAATTCAAAAACATTTAACATAATATTTGATAGAACTGCTTCCTATGAACTTTTAGGTAGAAGCAATTTTTATAAATATATTTGGTGGTATTATAAGGTGTGATATAATTGCACAGGGTATTATCAATATATCAAAAGAAGTAAAATTAAATGTTCCCGTAGTTATAAGGCTGCAGGTAATTCATAGATAATACACGAGGAAACATATGTTATTTTGTTCTAATCTAATCAAATCATATAGGGGACTAATGTGGAAAAAGCAAATCGATTGATAAGGGAAGCACAATTAAAAGTTATCTCTGTAGACGATTTTGCTAAGGCTGCTGAATCGGCTGTAAAACTGGCATCAATGGTGCAAATTGCAAATTCTATGAATCTAGACCTTATTTTTATGTCCAAACAATTGTCTACGAAAGAGGAAGAAAAAAGTAAAAAATCTAAATGAAATAAATTTTTATATTTTTTAAGAAATAATATATAGCTATTATTTTTGAATACATGTATATTACAAATATATGTGTTATGTATGTATGTATATTGCAAAATTATGATAATATACTGTACAAAAATTATATATACTGTTTTCACTTTTTTTTACATTACATAAATATATAAATATGTTTTGTAAAAAGTAAATATTTTTCTTCAGATTTATAACGTAATGTAATTGTAAGAGTAGTATGAAACTCTGCTATTGCCAGTGCACAAAAAATGTAAAACAAATTTTTGTAACTTATTTTATTAGAACAAAGTTGAAAGATAATATAAATATTTGAATCAATCTGAATTAAATTAATTATATTTTTTTTAATATACAAATGTAATAACTTTTATAAAAGTAATATGATGAATTCATTACTAAAAGTTATAATCTAATGAATCATAAAATTGTACTACAATAGTAGGAAGAAATAAACTGAAGAATATAAATCGGAGAAAATTCAAACAGGTATAAAGTGCGGCAATCGCGGAGTTTGCGTCATGTTTTTGCAGGAAACGTCAAGAAGGTGGGGACGGGGTCTTGAAGGCGCAGTTTACACTTTGCAGTCCACTGCTTTAGTAAGATGGCCACCATGTTGTCCCGGACTATCTCACTCGTTGAAAATTTCACCCGATTCAGCGGATCAAAGGTACATTAAATATCCTATTCTTTCTATCGTATCATGTCGTTTATTCGCAGTAATTCTAATTTACTAATGTCCTCTAATTTCATTTTCGCGAATCCATCAATATTTACGCCAATGATTCATAAGTGGTGTAATCACCATATTAGATGTCTGTAGTCTGCTAAATTAGGCGCCAGGGTCAGACGATTCGAAGCCAAAGATTGTGACCTTGGGTTGAACCAAGCTTTTTTTGTGAAATAGAAGTATGACAATTGTGCAACACAAATGTGAAGGTTTTCATAATTAATCGCGTTTTCGTTGGACATTAACTCTTTATTCGTATTTAATTGATACCTATTCAATTAGGTGGTAACGAACATGTCATTTATCAAATTTCCCAGAATTTTCGTTCGTTGCGAAAATTTGTAATTCGAATGATTGATCATCATCACTATCGATTATTTTCATCTTACTTTTCTTTTAAAAAACTGACTTGTATATATTATATATTATATATATTATATAATATATATATATTATATATATAATATATATATATATATATATATATATAATGAAATAAAAATTAAATAATGGTAATATATATACATGAAAAAATAATGACAATAATATATTTTATACATATATTATATATAATATATTATTGTCATTATTATTTGATTTTACATCATTTGTTTTTAATAATTATGTTTGTTATTTGTTATCTTTTCTTAGTTTGATCAGTCAGTGTATATCTTTACCAAAGACAAAATAAAATACAAGTGCCAAGTACTTGACTAGGAGTATGTAGGTCATTACCACTGATTGATCTTTGTGTTCAGGATATTTTTACATCTTCTTACTCTTCTTTTCAATAAACAATTGACGTTTACTGTTATCATAAATGTAGTCAATAGGTTTACATTACATATGTTTTATTTATTGTTGTTGATTCATTTCTATTTTATTTATACAGATATTGGGATGCAAAACCAATTTAGTAAAGCAACCAGTTAGGAATTTAAATGTTCATGAACACATCAGTTATAGTTTATTAAATGAAGCTGGAGTTCCAACTCCTAAGTTTGGAGTTGCTAAAACTCCAGACGAGGCTGCCAAACTTGCTGCGGACCTGAAAACCAAAGATATTGTTCTGAAAGCTCAAGTCTTAGCTGGTGGCAGAGGAAAAGGGCATTTTAAGGGAACTAATGTTAGTGGTGTAAAGATGTGTGAAACGTAAGTTATCGTTAATAGATAATGATAAATATGTATGCTTTATGTTACATTATTTCTTTTTTTTATAGACCAGAAGAAGCAAAGAAATTAGCCAGCCAAATGTTAGGTAAATTGTTAATTACAAAACAGACAGGTGAAGCAGGTAGAATATGCAATGCAGTAATGGTTACACAACGCATGTTTCCTCGTAAAGAATATTACCTTGCAGTCATGATGGAAAGAGCCTTTGGTGTAAGTTGAATGAACATAATTTTAATAAATGGAAAAATAATTCTTTAAATTTCTTATTTTAGGGTCCAGTCATAATTGCTTCGAGTCAAGGTGGTGTAAATATTGAGGAAGTTGCTGCAACGAATCCTAGTGCTATCATGTATGAACCTATTGATATTTATAAGGGTATAACAAAAGATCAAGCAGAACGTATTGCTGTTAAGCTTGGACTTCAAAATGTTAAAGATTATATTTCTAACATCATCATAAATTTGTATCAAATGTTCCTTAAAAAAGATGCCCTTTTATTAGAAGTGAATCCCTTAGCAGAAGATGTCAATGGAGAGTGTAAGTTTAATTCTAAAAATTTGCTATATATTATTATCATATAAAGCAACATCTAAAAATTTTATTTTTTAATATACAGACTTTGCTTTGGATTGCAAGTGCAGATTCGATGATAATGCTGAATTTAGACAAAAGGAATTATTTTCCTCGAGAGATTGGACTCAAGAAGATCCTAAGGAAGTTGAAGCTGCTAAATATGATTTAAATTACATTGCACTTGATGGTAACATTGGTTGCATGGTAAATGGCGCTGGTTTAGCCATGGCTACTATGGATATCATAAAATTGCATGGAGGAGAACCAGCCAATTTCTTAGATGTAGGTGGTGGTGCATCTACAAGTGCCGTGAAAGAAGCATTTAAAATAATTACATCTGATTCACGAGTAAGACAACATAGAAATTATCATTTTAAATATTAGTAAAATTGCTAAATATTTTTTATTAATCAATTATAGTTTATAATTAACAATTATTATTATCAATTACAGGTTCACGCTCTTTTAGTCAACATATTTGGTGGAATTATGAGATGCGATGTTATTGCAGAGGGAATCATTGCTGCAACTAAAGAACTTAGCTTAAAAATTCCTGTTGTTGTTCGATTACAGGTATAATCCTAAATATGTATTAATATTTTAATGAAGTAATTGAAATGTAAATTTAATTTTATTTAATTATATCGGCATTTCAGGGTACAAATGTAGACGAAGCAAAAGCTCTTATCGCAAATGCAGGTTTAAAAATTGTACCGATCGATGATCTGGATGAAGCTGCCCGAGTCGCAGTTAAATTATCGACAATTGTTAAATTGGCACAATCTGAAAATCTTAGCGTTAATTTCGAAATACCTTCAATTTCATAAATTTAGTGAAAATTATCAGAAAGACTTCGAGGATAAATAATTGAAACAACATTTGAAAGTAATAATTAGATTGATAATTTCAAATTTCGTATCCATACTATCTTTAGAATCATATTTGAGTACTTTATATATTTCTATTATAAGTGGAATGGAAAGTAAGTTTGTTGAAATTTTTGTTTTGTTAGATGTTCAAAACATCTATATTCTATATATCTATAATTTTATTCTCTATTAAAAAGAAGGAAAAAACTGAACACATATTTAATTACAATCTTGTACAGTTGAAATGTAAAAAGTATTAGACAATTGATGTTACTTCCTTCTTAATACAAGCACAAATTCATTCCCAAGAAGTACATAAACTTCAAGAATGTAATTTATTGCTTACCCAATTAACGGGTTCCTGTGATTCAGTATTAAAATTAAGTTACATAATATGCACTTACTGATATAGTCACATCTTTTACACGAAAGTGTACTCTACATTCTTTCAAAGCTTATATATGTGCTAACAAAAAAGTACATGATTACTGTCCAAGAAACGAAACCTTTTATATAACCATCCACAAAAAAAAAAAATTGTTATAACTGAGATATTATACGAGATATGACTGCCATATCTCATTTGAAAAGAAGGGCCTGTTCAATGTAATATAGACATATGTAGTTATATGTATACATATATAAATTATTTTACGTAATTTTCATTTGTTCTTATTTTATTAATGGCAAAATAATGTTCACGTTTTCTTGATTCCCTGAAACATAATTTCATTATAAGATAATCACATTACAATTTATCAGTATTATGACATGACGTGGCCACGCAGTGATAAAGTAGTTATGATATATTGTTTGCATTTACATTATACATATTACACTGTTACAAAATATACTGCATTGTTAAATAAATCATAATATAATTTAATTTATTAAAAGAAATTTATATATAAAAGAAGTTTCTCATTTAGTAAATGTAATATTATTTTAAATATACGATAAAAATATATCGAATAAAATTTCCTCTGAATGTTCCTCTGAATACGAGTTATTTGAAAAAAATTTTTACTTAAATGTAATTGTTACAATCAGCAATAATTATCTTTTTCAATAAAAATATGTAATTGTTATAAGATGAGTATTTTTTTCATTTGTCTAAATTTAATTTTGAATATGTAGAAAAAGAAATATTAATATTCGGTACTTATTTTTAATTTTAGATCTTTTTAAGTTGGCCTTCCTGCTTGATGAACACCTTATATACGATTGGTATTCGCAATTCATTTCGAATAATGCACATGACAAAATCTTTTAATGTCATCTTTTTTTATTCTTTTAAGACTACTAAATTTAAATCATTAGTATTTAAAGAATGGCGAAAACAAAGAAAAAACGTGGTTTCTCAAGAAATAGGATTTTTAAAAACTCACTTTTTCTAATAAATTATTTTGAAAATTTTTATTGTTTTACAGTGAATAACTGTAGTTAATAACTGTAGTTATTCACTGTAGTCGGATTTATTTCTTAAATTCTTTACTATTTACTATTTTATAAATATTTTGTAACTTTATTCGAATTATTTTTTATTATTAAAATATCAAAGAATAATTAATTTTATTAATATTTCGTTATTATTTATTTGTAGTTGTTAGTAGCAAAGCTAGTCAAATAAATCCATAAAAAATAAAATAATTCAGACATCAACTAGCGAGGATAAGGCGATATATTTTTATTTAATTAAAGATATAAAATTTTAAAAAATTATAATTTCAGATGATGATCCATATCAAGGAAAAGCTAAGATAAGCCCAGGTAAGAATCTATTATATAGAAGACTGATAAGAATCTATTATATATTTTTTTAATAAAGATTCTCTGAAAGAATTTGTTAATTTAATTTTATTAGAGTTTTATAATTTTACACAATAGAAAGATTTTGATCATTGGTAAAGATTTTATAGCTATAAAAAATAAGTTGGATTAAAGCTGCCTAACATTATTGTTGAATTGCTATGGTATTATCACATTGTTATTTATCAGTAGATTATTTAATTTTTTAAACCAACATAAGCATGATTAATTTTAATTAATGTAATATAAGTAAAGAAATAAGAAAGGACGACACGGGTAAATGTTAAAAATATTATTAATTTACATATATAAACTAACTATATATATATATATATATATCTTTTTCTTTTTACTTAACGATTGTGATCATAATGTGATCCATATTAAATACAATATTTATAATTTAAAGAACAGCAACATGCTCAATACGTGCTCAAATAAAATTATGTCTATTAAGTAAAGGAAATATAAGCATTTATAAAATAAATTTATTTAAATGAAATTAATCTTTTTGTTGTAATTTTTTTAGATCGTTGAAACTTGCAAGAAAATGTCAACGCGTAAGAAATATCGTTTAAATGATATTAAACGTGCTAGGAAGAAATGAACCAATCGTGAAGCTATATTCCGATGTTTCTTTTCCACGGTTGTTGTTCCATTAGCTTTAGGAACGCAATTTCCTATCAAAATTTTGGCAGTCCAAGTTGCGGTAAAGATTCGCAGTATTGAAATGCTGCCGACAGTGAAATTTCATTAAAATACAGTTTCTAAAAAACGATTTTCTATCGAACAAACGTAATCGAGTTTAGTATCGTCTGCTTCGACGGAGCTTCGTAGTTTTTTTTTATTTTCGTTTCATTATAACGCAAAATATTGAAACGACAACTGTAACCGGCTGTAAAAGTTTTCAATCATGGCTAGTGTTTCTTATCAAATTGCAAATCTGCTAGAAAAGGTATTTGACGTGTTTCTTTGAGTGTACGTTGCACAATCCTTTCGTTTTTTTTTTATATAGAGGGAAGAATCAGGGAAAATGTTATCGTCTGACTCGGCTATAAGATTCAAGTTTCACATAACCTCGCTTTATTATTTAAAAAAATATGCAACAATTCTTATAAGAAGTTACTTGTTAACTCTCAACGCGACCAATGATGTTACGCTCGTTTAATATTATTTCTTCTAAAATTATAATAAA
Organism: Tetragonula carbonaria; assembly: GCA_032399595.1. NCBI lineage: Eukaryota > Metazoa > Arthropoda > Insecta > Hymenoptera > Apidae > Tetragonula > Tetragonula carbonaria. The sequence continues at coordinate 2,189,697 of JAUCRC010000008.1, forward strand.
ATATTTTATTGTTATATACATCATATGCATAAGAATGTAGAATTTATGAATACATTATCAGTAAGAAACAAAGATGTTTTCAACTGTTATAAAGATAACATCATATGTATATGCGTGCACACACATTGTTTTTATCTTTCACTGAAATAATTCAAATTTTGTATTTATAATAAGATCGTTAGTCGCATTATGTTTATTATTAATAATTTAGTCATTTTCACTTACGTACAGTAATTTTAAAAGTATAGATTTGTTTATTATTATGTACTGTTTTACTTTGTATAAATATTTTAATTTATTTTATTATTTTAGATGACATCCACTGATAAGGATTTTAGGTTTATGGCAACCAATGATTTAATGAGTGAACTCCAGAAAGATAATATCAAACTAGATGATGATTCAGAACGTAAAGTTGTAAAAATGCTTCTAAAGCTATTGGAGGACAAAAATGGAGAAGTACAAAATCTTGCTGTAAAATGGTACACTTACATTTAGATTTAGACATAAATTCTTTTGGTTTGGAATTTCATGATATTGTGTGTTTATTTTGAATGTTAGTTATGTTTCTTTTCTTTTTTTTTTATAAATTAAATATGTCTAATTGCTTGTGTGTTCAAAGCGCATATTATGTTTGCAAGATTTTCTTTGTATTTGGACACGATTACAGAAACGTGTCCGATTTCAGTTTGGGCCCACTAGTCAATAAGGTAAAGGAGTACCAAGTGGAAACTATTGTAGATGCCCTATGTATTAACATGGTGTCAGATAAAGAACAATTAAGGGATATTTCCAGTATTGGTTTGAAGACTGTAATATCTGAGCTTCCTTTGGGATCCAGTGCACTTGTTGCGAATGTTTGTAAACGAATAACCGGCCGACTAAGTAGTGCTATAGAAAAAGTAATTAATGGTGTCCATAACTTATACATAACACGTTTCAGAATCATTAAAATAAAATTTTATATTATATATTCAGAATAAAGAAAATAATTCTTTATCACATACAGCAGGAGGATGTATCTGTACAACTCGAAGCACTCGATATTATGGCCGACTTATTGTCCCGATTCGGTGCTTTGTTAATTACGTTCCATTCCACTATTTTGGCCGCATTGTTGCCGCAGCTTTCTTCTCCTCGTCAAGCAGTACGAAAGCGTACTATAATAGCGCTGAGCCATCTTTTAACTTCAAGCAACAATTATTTGTACAATAAACTTGTAGATCATTTACTCGAAGGTCTTTATACTCAAACAGCGAAAAATGTAATACGTACTTATATACAATGTATTGCTTCCATTTGGTAAGTATTTTTATGAGAATTTATTACCTGTGCATTATTAAATTAGTTTCTTACTTAGTTTCATTGTTAAATTTCAGTCGTCAAGCAGGGCACAGATTTGGAGAGCAAATAGAAAAAGTTATGCCACTAATTGTACAGTATAGCAATGAAGATGACGATGAACTAAGGGAGTATTGTTTGCAAGCATTTGAATCTTTTGTATACAGATGTCCTAAAGAAATTACTCCGCATATAAATAAAGTGCGCACATTCTCTTAAATAATTTTAATATTTCAAATTCACTGGAATTATTCAGAAATTAAGATTAAATTGTATTTTATTGTTAGATTATAGAAATTTGTTTGGTTTACATCACATATGATCCAAATTACAATTATGATGATGACATGAACGATATGTCTGATGGAGAAGATGTTATGATGGAAGTAGAAGAAGATGGAGAGGAGGATGCAGAAGACGAATATTCAGATGATGATGATATGAGTTGGAAAGTTCGTAGAGCAGCCGCAAAATGTCTTGAAGCTGTTGTGTCTAGTAGACGAGAGCTTCTTCCCGAACTTTATAAAGTTGTTTCTCCAGCTCTGATTTCAAGATTTAAAGGTATCCTTCGAGTGGAACAAGCTCAATAAAAAATTGGTGTCAGTTAAATCGTTACTAATACAATTTTACTTTTGTAGAAAGAGAGGAAAATGTAAAATCTGATATTTTTCATGCGTATATTGCGCTTTTAAGACAAACAAGACCAGCTGCTGGCGTAGTTCTTGATCCGGATGCAATGGAAGATGATGATGGACCGATTGCATTGTTACAGCAACAAGTTCCACTGATCGTAAAAGCTGTCCACCGTCAAATGAAAGAGAAAAGCATTAAAACGAGACAAGATTGCTTCTCACTGCTGAAAGAATTAGTGCTCGTATTGCCCGGTGCTTTAAGTAATCACATACCTGCTTTGATACCTGGTATACAATACTCTTTAGGGGACAAAAATTCTTCATCCAATATGAAAATTGATGCATTGGCATTTGTACATACGTTATTAATAACCCATCAACCAGAAGTATTTCACGCTCATATGGCAGTATTAGCACCGCCGATTATAGCAGCTGTCGGAGATTCTTTTTATAAAATTACAGCGGAAGCATTGTTGGTATTGCAGCAACTTGTTCAAGTAATCAGGCCACATGGTAAACAAATTTGTTTGATTATAGATTTAGAAATGAATTAATGAATGATTAAAATCGTTATAATAAATATTATTTCAGATAAATCTTGTTATTTTGATTTTACATCGTTATCTGGGGAGATATATCGTTGCACATTAATGAGATTGAGAACAGCGGATATTGATCAAGAAGTAAAAGAAAGAGCGATCGCTTGCATGGGCCAAATTCTTGCGCATTTTGGAGATACACTGTCTGATGAATTGCACGTATGCCTTCCTATATTCCTGGATAGACTTCGCAATGAAATCACTCGGCTTACAACAGTAAAAGCTTTGACTTGTATAGCCTCATCTCCTCTGAGAGTAGATCTTAATCAAATTATGGTACATATGTTGCTTTTATAAATTAATACCTTAAAACATTTTAATCTTACTCTGTATTTATTTCATTTTATTATATCATCTTACAGGAAGAAGCAATTCCAATTCTTGGATCTTTCCTGAGAAAAAATCAGCGAGCTTTAAAATTATGTTCTCTTCCACTTTTAGATACATTGGTTCGAAATTATAGCTCTACCCTTCACACCGATTTATTGGACAAGGTAATATATAAAAAAACAAATAATAATCAGCAATTCACGTTATAACAAAGTATCTTATTAGGTCACTACAGAATTACCAGCGTTATTAAACGAGACTGATTTACATATTGCACAATTGACTCTTAATCTTCTCACTACTATAGCAAAGTTACATCCAGTCGCTCTTACAAGAGTTTCTGATAACATCCTTCCAGAAATATTAGTTTTGGTGAAGTCTCCACTTCTTCAGGGTAATATATATTATTATTACTTAAATAAAAATTTGTATATAACAAAAATATTAATAATTCTTTGTATCTTAGGGGTGGCTTTGAATTCGATGTTAGAATTTTTCCAAGCATTAGTCCAAGCAGATATACCAGGTCTTGGTTACAGAGAACTACTCTCAATGTTATTAGCTCCTGTCAGTCAATCCGTACTTCACAAACAAGCTTATCATTCCCTCGCAAAATGTGCAGCTGCATTAACGATCACCTGGCATCAAGAAGCTCAAGCGGTAGTTGAGCAATTTTTAAAAGATGTTCAAAATCCTCAGAGTGATGCCCAGCATATTTTTGCGTTATTAGTTATTGGTGAAATAGGTAGACACGTGTAAGTGGTACTACATGTGCAATAGATATTTATTATATCGGTTTTGAATTTGACCATTATCTTTTACTTAGGGATTTAAGTGGCATTAGTTCTCTAAAGCATATCATTTTGAATTCATTTTCTTCCCATTCGGAGGAAGTAAAGTCAGCAGCTAGTTACACATTAGGTAATATAGCGGTTGGTAATCTTCCAAAATATTTACCATTTATATTGAAAGAAATTGAGGCACAACCAAAGCGTCAGTATCTTCTTCTACATTCGTTAAAAGAGGTAAACTTTTTTAAACATTTTAAATTTCGTTTTATTTTTATTGGAAATATAAAATTCTTTGAAAATTTGATGGATTGCAGATAATTACATGTCAGTCTGCTAGTCCATCCGGGGTAACTCATTTACAAAACTTCGTGCCTTCGATCTGGATGCTTTTATATAGGCATTGCGAATGCACAGAAGAAGGTACCCGTAACGTTGTAGCGGAATGCTTAGGAAAACTTACTTTAATCGATCCTGCTACTTTGTTGCCAAGATTACAAGAATCATTAAAATCAACATCTGCGCTTTTAAGAACCACTACAGTTACAGCTGTTAAATTCACTATTTCTGACCAGGTATTTCATATATTAATTTTAGTTGCTAAAATAAATAAATTAATTTTTGAATGGAATTCTTCGCAGCCACAACAAATCGATGCTATGTTAAAACAACGTATGGATAGTTTCTTAGTTGCTTTGGAAGATCCTGATCTGAATGTCAGAAGGGTAGCTTTAGTTGCATTTAATTCAGCAGCTCACAATAAACCAATGCTCATAAGAGATTTATTAGACTCTGTGTTACCACATCTTTATGCTGAAACTAAGATTAAGGTATTTGGCAATGAGTGATTTACATAATAATATAAATTTACATATGTCATTTATTGAATTACCTTATTGTATTGAATAATTTAAATGTAGAAAGAATTAATAAGGGAGGTGGAAATGGGTCCATTTAAACATACAGTCGATGATGGTTTAGACCTCAGAAAAGCAGCATTTGAATGCATGTACACATTGCTTGACTCTTGTCTCGATCGTCTTGATGTTTTCGAATTCTTAAATCACGTTGAAAATGGTCTTAGAGACCATTATGACATTAAGATGTTAACTTACCTAATGACTGCGAGACTTGCTCAGTTATGTCCCACGGCAGTTTTGCAGAGTAAGTATACAATATGAATTATAAATTAATTATTGATCTTTATTAATGAGATATTTGTAGGGTTAGAACGATTAGTTGAACCATTGAAAAGCACTTGTACAATGAAGGTAAAAGCGAATTCTGTGAAACAGGAATACGAAAAACAAGATGAACTTAAACGTTCGGCATTAAGAGCTGTAGCAGCGTTGTTAACTATTCCAGATGCTGGTAAAGGATAAAAGATTATCTGGAAATTATTTCTTTACAAGTCGTTTTTCATTAATTTTGCTGTTTGATTCGTCAACTTTTGTTCTTCTTTTTCAGACAAAAATCCATCGTTAAGCGAATTTGTTACACAGATCAAATCAACGCCCGAATTACAACCACTTTTCGATATAATCCAAAAAGATTGTACTGGTAGTAGCGTGAATGAAACCAATGTCATGGATCAGAGCTAAAATATCTATGACTTACTTTTTGTATTTCACATAGATCGCTGTTAGCTAAGCATCCACGGTCATATTATTCATAGTTTATTTCTATACGTTATTTTTTCATTATTATCTTCGATCTGAATTGTAGTTTGAGATGAATGTGATTTCATGTAATACACCATGTATAAATTATAAAATAAATTTGCCAATTGTAAGCATCTTACAATAACGATTTTTCCTTTAACAATAAAAAGAAAATTCTAGTCTGCTTTAATTAATTTTACGAAGGAAAGAAAAATATAAAAGTTCATTCATTATTGTTCCTTTTCAATTGCACAGTCTAACTTAAAAATTTATGATTAATGTGCCATTTGCTCATGCACGTATTTATCTGTTCCATTTGCTGACATATATAATCAATAAATTCATTAGCAAAGGTTATTATTACTTTTCTTTTAATTTTATTAATCTAAAAATGGATCTCAAGCTAATTATATTTCACGTAATAAAAGTTACACTTTCTATAAATGTGCATATCCATATGTTTCATGTAATGTTGAGTCATGCTATTAATAAAACGGTAAATCATTAATGTCAGTTAGGATGTGCCAAAAATAAATGAAGTTTAAGGAATATACACTTTGGAGGTGGTACTTTGCCAAATATTTTGCGGTCGACAGCCTTTAATCTTATGCTATAGCTATAATAATATTATCTTGATAATTTGGGCACTAAAATCTGTTAATGGTCATGCTGATGGATAACCGTTCGATTTATCTAATATAATTGAAACTTCCCAATTTAAATAAAATTTTAAAAATAATGAAGATGTATTAAGTTTTTATACTGGCAATTATCTTCATCCTTTCATAATTCAAATTTTCTACTATTATAGTTAAAATTTTCCTATTATTTTAGACCTATCAAATTTACATTTGAATTTAATTAAAAAATTTCTGAATAAAATTTGAGATTCTTAATAACCTTATGATCATTATCATTATCATTATCATTATTATAATTTCTATTTTAGGTCACGAAAAGTTTTGGCCGCATTCCTATGCTCCAGATAATTGCGTCAAGCATAAAAGTTGTCTGAGCCATTGATTGAATCATTTAGCACAAGAGTCCAGATTTGTTTTTCTTGCGAGCTCGTGATAATTTTTATGTGCATGTAAGCTCCGCAGTCCTTCACCTAATTCCGAAACCTGTCACTAATCACGTTTCCCTTTACTATTTTTGGAATATAGCTTTAATTTAAACAATATATAAAAAATATATAATATCTTTACAGGAATCTCTTTTATCAATACCGAAAAGATTAAATTAGTAATAGATAATAAGTAGATAATTACCGTAACTTAAATAATCAACTATAAAAGGCTATTGCTAGAATACGAGAGAGAGAGTTACTAGAGAGTTACTAAGAAAAATTAATTGCGCAATTTATTATCATGAATTCGAAATTAGGCCACATACGTGAGAAATGTGTATGCTATATATAAAAAAAAATTCTCCGAATCGTGGGCCGTTGAAATTTCTAATGTTGCAGAAAATCACGTAGACATTTGCAGGCTAAACCACTTTTAACTCGGCTGACGATACCTAGTGTGATGCTATAGCACACGTAGACCGGACTTGATCAACGCCTAGCCATTAATTATCTTTATACCTTTCGATGAAACGTTAACTTATCTACATATTTGTCATTTTGTCATTAACTGATTTATATTGAAACGTTTGCTTTGCTTTCTAAAATATTAGAAATTTTATGATATCACAATATTATATAACTTATGTACAATAATATTATTAACACTTTTTTAAATATATTACGATACTTATAAAATTATTTAAAAAATTATGAAGTCGCAAATATAGTAGCAAACAATGACGAGTAATATGTAAGGATAATTTTTTTTTTTTATGAAGTATTTTTTTTTATGCTTCCTTGTTGTTATTAACAATGGTCATGTCTCGTTTCACATCCTCTTTTCTTTTACCGGATCAGTACTTTTTTTTATAAAAGAAACACGTAGTATACATACATAAGAAAATCGTAAAATTTTATTATGTATATTTGTAACATTTTATATTATTTAAAAAGGAACTAGGTAAGACGTTTAGATTGTAATTATGCTTTCACGTGAATGTCATCGACGAAAAGGCAACTTGGAAACACATCTATTACTCGAATATGTTTCATCATCGTACAGTATGCTGGTGGTACCCCTTCATTTGAAATCAAGTGAGAGAAAAACAGCAATTGCCGGATAAAGCTAGTGCGCAGTCGAAATGTGCCATCCGATTCGTTCATTTCCTTTTCTTCTTTCTTTCACAACCTCGATACCTTCTTTTTTACATTCGAACAGTACATCGCTTTCTTTCTTGAGACTCGCAAAATTTATTTCGCAAATTAAATTTGTCGAATCCAATGGAGCATATTACAAATATTCAATCGTATTCGTAAAAAGTGTACAAAAAATGCACAAATATCACTCGATTGACGCAATGTATCTGAAATATTATTCAAACGATAAAATTGAACATTAAATAGATAATTACCGTTAGATAATTACAGTCTTACAGGGATAATATTTATGAAAAGGACATTAATGCTTTCCTTTTCTGCATAAGAACGCTACGTAAGCATATTTAATATAATAATTTTAATATTATTATATTAAATATAATAATAATATAATAAATCTTTCGTTTCAGATCAGTGAACTCATCCCTCGTAAATTCAGGGTTTCTCGAATGGCTAACCCTTTCGTTTGCACGATCCCGTGATTGGTCTATATGATAGATTGAAATTTTTATCGATTTATTGCATTTAAATTCTTGTATTTAAATCCTAAATAAGACTTTTGTTTTCTGCGCTTCTATGTTTAATGATAGTTTTTTGCTAATCACAGAAAACGAAAAACACACTCCGTTTGTTATAACGTGTTATTTTTCGGTTGCGAAATTATCATACTTTATATTCCTCACCTATCAGATATATTAATATCTGTTAAACCATAGAATAATCTTTTTCCAATTTTTCTAATGTATCAACATTTTTGATGTTATCTGACAGCATTTAGCCCTTTACTTAATGATACTATATGCTTCAAATTGATTACGAAATCTTAAAACCGTGTGCTCGTCCTTGGCCTTAAGAACATCGTTCGTCCAATTCTAACGGAGTTCTTTTTTTTCGTTTTTCATTTCAGTCGCGACGAAAAAGGGAGAACTTACATCTTACATTGTGACGGACAGAAAACGAATTTGTAAGAAAACGAGAAAGAAAAAGGTAGACTGCACTCGAGGAAGGGAAAATATTCATATCGTGCTGTGGCAGAGTAGAAACTTAAGATCTTAAAGATGCAAAGCGTGAAAACGAGTACCTTAATTTCGTACGCGATAATTAAATATAATAATAATATAATAAATCTTCGTTTCAGATCAGTGAACTCATCCCTCGTAAATTCAGGGTTTCTCGAATGGCTAACCCTTTCGTTTGCACGATCCCGTGATTGGTCGATCGTTGACCATTGGTGGGGAGGTATAAAAGGGGGTTACTTCCACGGAGCAGCGCACTGTGCGACAGTACAACATCGTCCACGCGTCGATTCGCGTCACAATTTCCAAATTGCCTTCGAAACGATTCAAGTCAAATTCGACGGGTCCTGCTCGTGCGTAATTCGGTGTAAACGATTCGGCACGTTTCGAACAATTAATCTTTACGTTTTTTATCACGCGCGAGATCTTGATCGACCGACTATCAAAAGAAAAAGAGCCATGTGTGTACGTACGTTGCTCGGTACCGAGACTAACGAGCCGGTAGTGATATACAACAGTCAGAGCAAGCTGCAAAAAGCAAAAGAGAAGTACATAAAATTGCACGATGATCTGGTCACTAAGGAACTGGAGATTATCAAACAGCGGAAGAATCAGACAGTCTTTATACCAGAACTTGCCGATGACATCTTGAGAGCCAGCACAATAAACTATAGCTCACTTTTGAAAGTTCTGTCCAACTATTACGAGGCCGTGCAACAGACGAAAATTTTCAAGTAAGTTGTTCGGATATTTATCTCATTGATCGATTTCATCGAAGTTGATCGTTTGGTCTCTGAAAAAAGAAAAAGAAAAAGAAAAAAAAAGAATAAAACGCGTGTATACCAATGTTAAAATTATTAGAAATTTTTAGAAAATGGATCGGTTTGACTTTTGAACGGTTAGCTGTATTTGTCGTAAATACTCGATCAATTCGGACTTGTTACAGTTTTCATTGATCAATCAAAAGTTAATATAGTTAATATAAAGGTATCAGATTGATCGTTAAGCGCAGTGATGTCCGCATAGTGACGTGCAGTTTTATTCCTATAGAATTCGTGTGATGTATTTTCTTGAGTGAAAGTTGGCATGTCGTTGTCATTATATTTAAATCGTTCAGATGCCGGGTTTTTTCCCCTCCTTTTTTTCCACGAGACATTTTTTTTCTATATTCCACTATACGTTTCCACTATACGTCTAACCTATTAGCGATGCAAAATTTTGTTTATATTGTTAACGGTGTTAAGTGATATTTTCGTTTGCCTAATTTCGAAGCAGTCTTGAATTATATTTTATTGTACGTTATTTGCTATTGTTTTATGCTTTATTAACATTTAACATATTTATTCTATAGCAAAGCTAAACGGAAATATACAAATGTAAAAAAAACTTTTATAACCTGTTAAGCCGACTTCTTAAATCACTCAAAAAAAAAAAAAAGAAAAACTCAGGTGTGAAATATTTCAGGTTTCAAATATTTAATATGTTACTTTGACAGGTGATAATTAAAAAAGCGATAACTCTTTCACACGTAACACGGTAAAATTCATTCTTTTTCTCTACAAACTCAAGATTTTGAAATAATTCAATTATCAAATCATTGATGAATTAGAATCACGCGTGCGAACATCTATGAAATTAATGAACCTCCATTTTTGTCCTACAGATAATTATAATCGTTATCGCGTGTCAGATAATGTCAAATCGAAATGTATTTTCTATTTGTTTCGTTGATAACAATTGAAATCGTAGCGCCATTCGCGTTGATATGTCATTATTCGTTTCTCACGCGAATTTTCAAACGAATTCGCGTCACGTGATCGTCACGATCGCTTCATGCCTTTCCTCTGCAGTATTTTCCAAAATACCCAGTCGTGGATTAGCCATAGATTGGTGTTTAATGCAGTAATTAAAAAAAGAAAAAAAACTTAACGCGATAAGAAAATGAAAAAAATTATTAATATTATCCAGCGAAAAAATTGATAATGTTTTACGTAATCGTAACGAAAAAGATAATGGTAGTTCGATTGAGGACAAAGTTAAATTATCTTTGCATTGCACGGTGAGTTTACGTAAAAGTTATTTCCAAGTGATCAATATTGGAATGTAGATCGTGTGAACATTTTGAATGGCGTTCCGCTTTTGTCTAAAAACATATTACGGTGGTTGATGAACGATCATTCTCGAGATCCTTGGAAATAGAATAATGGAAAAAGAATAATTCAAGACCTGACTGCTGTTATCATTATGATAATGATAAAGCACAGAAAAAGAAAAAAGAAGAAGAACGGAACCTAAAAGCTTGGTCACTGATGCTACGTGACTACATGCGCAAATAAAAATGGCACTGAATACATAGCAACACGATATTGGTATATACCCGATCTGTAGCGACAGCAGCTTCAATCAAGCGTGCAATAGATATATGTATACATATGCATTAACTTCTACTATGTGGAACTTCTGTGATACATGTTCTCTTTACACTTTATCTGCGGAACATAAATTCCCGAAATTAAACATTTATAATACGTTGACGTACGTTTTATAATTTGACAATTAAAGAAATATTTATCAACGCGTTGTGATTGTAACATTCCAAATTGTTTCATTATTGTTCAAGAAATTCTACCACCGCAGATTGTTTGAAAGCTAAGCAGGGGACGCACTTTTTTCAAATTTTTAAAATTTCTCAGATGATAGTCGATCTAGTAGTTGCAATTAAATTTCTAGTTAGTATTACCTAACCAGGGAATAATGAGAGAGATTACGAAAGTAAAAGTTACCTCAGTTTGTTTCACTAGTTTCTGTATGTTTAACAACATATAAAATGTTAAGCTTTTTAACATGATTTGAGTTTAATCGGGTTTCTTGTTTTCGTCTCATCAAACATGAAATGTCAAATTACGGAAAGATTTTACATAGACGTCGCTAGGCACAAAATTCAATTTCAATGATCTTTCAATATGAAGTTTCAGTATAAATTACTAGATGGATTATACGTAATAGCATATTAGAAGTGAAACACCTTTGTAATTGCAATTTACAATTCCATTAATATTAAATGTTAATGGCCATCATGCAACGTTTTTATATTTATCAGATAAGCATACGGATAGAACTTAAAAGAATATGAATCATCATCTTCATACACAATATTTATTATTTCAAACTGAATCTCTAATCCATTTCTACGACTGAATAAAGTTATCCTATTAATAACCGTTCTTCCGTATATTTTAATTTATATTTATTTTTGAAATACGCTTACACGAATTTATTATCGATATTTAGAATTTCTTAAATTCCGAATGCATAACTTTCAAAACTTGATACACTTTCAACTTCTTATTGTCAGCAATTCTCACAACATTATTAGTATTAACACTTTACCGACCGTGTATTAGCGGTGAATAGTTAGCCGATTAATAGGTTACCGGTCGGTAAAGTGTTAAAATATGTTAGTTAGCTGATTAATAGGCTACCGGTCGGTAAAGTGTTAAAATATGTTGGCCGATTAATAGGCTACCGGTCGGTAAAGTGTTAAAATATGTTAACCGATTAATAGGCTACCGGTCGGTAAAGTGTTAATATTTGTACAGCATAAAGATGGGTATTCGATGGTTAAAAAAATGTATATAATATTGCCAAATTCATTCGTGTTCTGCTTAATTTAAAATGCGTTTACTTCAGACTAAAATTAGCGATAATAATTATGCGTCCGCCGGTGATTCTCGGCACGTGCGCGCCAACACTGGAATGCAATGATTGGCGCATGCGCGAAAAAAAAAGCCGACAGAATGACGTAGCGACACACATTCGCTACACGTGCGAAATATTCATAATATTAATCGCAATAATTATATGATTGACACGACTTTACAAAAATTGGTCCGAAGTATTGGACCGTGCTCATAATACTCAATGGAAAAAGTAAGTATCCTGCAGCACGTATGTATCCGTACCAATATATAAATCTTTTTGACATTATATTAAATTTGGTATTAGGCTCTATCTTTCAATTAATGAATTAACGAAAGTCGTACATTCAACGAGAGATACTGAATTGATTGAATCATTAAAAAATTATCGTCTATTCGTTAATAACGATAAATAATGGTACAAGCGTAACTTTCGACAGTGAATGAAAAAAATGAACAGAAAAATACACGGATCCAAGATTTATATGTAGTTTTGCATGAATAAAAGGAACGTGTATCAAATATCTTTCAGAAACGTGGGAACACGTTCTCATGTTTTTCAACATTAATCTTAGAATTAACATTAAGCAAACATATCTTGTCTCCGCCGAGTCTGTGAAATCCTCTTCTTACAACGTTCTTTCTTATATGAAATTCTACTCGTATCATCTCTCTGTCGTCTGATTATAGTTGTGGCTTTTATGGAAGTAGGACGTACTTCGCAAATATTATTTTAACATAGTTTAACATACGAAGCATCTCAACATTTTGGCTGGTATTCAAGATCGGAATAATACCTATTTTTATGCGACAAAAAAAAAATATGCAGCCAGATGACGCGATGGAGAGATAGCATTGTTTAGAGAACGTCATTGAAAATGCTGGAAAATTAGTCCAAGGCCTTCGTCTTCTGATGACTATCCAACTTGACATTCTTTTTCTTTTTTTTGATTGATTGATTGATTGATTGATTTCTTCCGTATAAAAATTGAACGCGACGATACCGATTAATTATGAATGACGATAGAATGGAAATTAACCAGTTTTATATAAAGTGAAAATACATATGCAAATAAGCCAAATCTTTTTTTTTTTGTGAAATTTATGTATATATATATGTGTGTGTATATATATATATAAAATTAAATAATTATTCTTCATGACAATTCGAGGAAGATTTTTCTTAGAATTGATTTATAATAATAATTTGTTAAATAATTTTCTATTATTTCTCACCTTTCTGTGTTTCCTCTCTGCAAATTACAGTTCTTTAAGTCATTAAAACTTGGCAGGCCGTTTCGATCTAAATCGAAACTTTCTTCATCTATTCTTTTCCTTTGCTTTTTTCCAATAGTATCTCAGTGTTATGCACGATAGCATTGACGGATAAATATATTGTAATATATTGTAATCGATATATTGTACCACTGTCTGTTACGACCTTACGATTTAACAATTACAAGTATAATTGTTTCTCCCGCGTACGACAAGATATTCAATATCGTAATGTTGATAGAACACGTCTTAATATTCGTCAAAGAATTCTAAAAATCGAGGAAAGATCACGAATATTTTGAAAATATTTCTATATATATATATATATATATCGGTATACTTATATTTATATTTATTAATATATCAGTAAATCGACGTAATTCGCCGATGTGAAATATATATTCGAGGAAAGGGAGATATCGAGCAGGAAACTTAATAATAGGCGTCAGCGTGTCAAAAAAAGAACGTGCTTTACTTTGTTTCCGATCCTCATATCAGACGACACTGATTCATTATGATTCATAAAAAAAAAAGTACGCGCAATAGAACGACGCGTGCAAGGAATTTTAAAAATCGGAATTATATTTATTCATGAAATTCCCGAGTCTCTGAAACTTTTTTTTTTTCGGCTGACTGTCGTTTCACAAGAAAATGCAGGTAGTTCCCCAAGAATTTTAATGGCGGCGATCCCGGAGGCCCGTCTTGCTTCGACGTTAGCTGGCTCTCGGTCAAAAGACACATCACGAAATTCATCAGAAGAGATGAAAGTGATGAACGCGTAACGTTGCAATAACCACGAACGTTTACGTAGTTCAAATATCCCACCCCGAAAATAGTCGACTCGAAATATAGTCACGCGCTGATTAAAATATATATTATTTGAAATGGTAAATAGTAAATATTTACTGCTTACATATTTCAAACGTATTTTAAATTATGCACCATGCTATTAATACATTACATCGTTTAAATATTGTAACAATAATTTTATTTAAGTTTATTTAAGTATTTTCATTTCTTACAATCGAACTTTAATTGCACGTAATTTTTTCAAAATATCATAAATCTGACCAAATTCAATTTTTCGTATTGTTCGATACATGTTTCGAACGATTATTTCGTTCTAATGTTCCTGAACTTGTAAGAATTAGCGATTTTATAATTCAGAAATTTTTAGAACAAAGTTGTTGTAGTTCCTTCATTTTTAAATTTATGAATTAGAAAATTGCTTAGACAAAGTAAAAAGTATCTTTAACTTCGCTTAAGTGCCAAATTCATGTTTTCCCAAATTTGAGTTCATGTAAAAGAATTACATGGATATTCTAGTCATAGATTAATCTCGCAATAATGAGGTTTCATATTTTTATTATGTTTCATATGTTTATATGAATTTTCTTCACGTTGAATATACGTAATTTATAGTAAACGTTTCTTTTTTTTTCAACACAGTTGTAGAAAACGAAATTTAGGTGGATATTAGTGTGTCAAATTCAAATTAAATACAATTTAATAATATTTCATCTAGAAGATACTGAAAATATTTAAGTTTTATCCTAAAATATTTCATTCGTTTTCACTTACTTTCCTTTATTTAATTTATTTTAATTTATTCTCCTTCGAATAATAGCGCTGAAGAATTCCAAGAGTTTTTGAACTTTGAAATTGATATTTTTTCTAAATTTTGGAAATCGTCTATGGAGAAAGTGTAGCGAATCATGTAGAAATAATTACTTCTATTAAAAATAGACGATATTTCAAAGAAGCTACGTGCGATTCTATACCTAAGAAACAACATTTCGTACGCACCAATCTAATATTTTATTTTATATTTCAGATTATCAAGATAAATTGTAACTCCTATTTGAAGTACTGTTTCATCTAAATCGTACAGTGATCGATACGTTTAAAAAATTATATTTGAAATATCTTTTCGCTAAATTTTTTTGCCCAGCTTTGAATATTTTGTTGATATGCATCGTCGTATGCTTACGCAAATATGTGTGCCAAGCAGCGTGTTTGATTAAAACTGTCGAAATAAATTAATCTCTTAATCTCTTAGGATTGCACATTATCATGCGAAAAGACAAACAGAAAAGGATACATCATATAAATAAGATATGATAATCCGCCTGACGAAACAATTGCCATGATATTTTTTGCACCACGATAATTTACGTTACCTACCTTTTGTCGTGTTTCAATTTACATGAGAAATTGAAACAAACGAAGACTCCTCGATATACTTCCGTATACGAGCTAATCTTATCGAAATCTGTATGCATATCGACTTGATTTTTCTCTACAATTCACCAAAGATAAATACAACTTTTCGTGATAGTACTAAGCGCTATCGATGCAGCAGCAATTACGAAATAACTGCTATATATATATCCGACATGTTTCTCAGGCGAGTTTCTTTGGAAAAATTCATTACAGCATTTTCGAAATTTTTTCTCGAAATCAGAAATTAGAAATTAGAGCAAGTGATTCGAGAGCAAGAATTTTGAATACATTACTCAACCATATAATACACGTACATACAATTGTTAATATTATTAATTACATCAAATATATTAAATATTAATCGCACGCGTATGCTGCTTGCTTGTGGGAACAGTTCTCCCACGCTATTCGAATTTCTTCGAACGCGAAAGATCCCTTTCGTAGACCAAATAATTAGACCAAACGCTTTCAAATAGCATTCGGTGCAAAAAGCATTCGGTATTTGCAAGTCTATCAACGCCATTCCCCGTTCGACTCGTGAAATGATATATACAACCACGACACGGAATGGGTATCGTCAATTTCACTGTATATAGGCGCGCAAAGCGAAGGGGGTGGTTGTTTGATGAGAACGATGATGATGTTCAAATCAGGAAGGTGAAATTGCAAAGCAGCGCATGTGTGCGCGCGCGTGCAACTCCGAACGATGGGTTGCGTGTTATCTCGCACGTTTCCCGCTTGCCTCTTGATAACTGGCTCATAATGGCTGGCCCAGGCCGTGCTCTATACCTGCAGAGCAGCCCAGGCCTCTGCTTGCTTTAGAATAGCGAGGCGGACAGCTCGTTGGTTGAAAACGCTTGCTCGTTCACGCGTCGAATTTGCCTCGATTTCGACAGTTTCCCTTTTCTCAACTCGGGTTGCCTCTCTTTCTGCACCTGCAGAAGAAAGAAATAATTGGGCGTAATCACCTACCTGGCTGTAAAGGCCTAATTGCAAACCGGTTAAAGAAATTTAAACCAATGATATATGCAAAAAAAACAAGACTAGACTATTGGAAGAAGTTCGTATTATTCTCTGAGAGAGAGACGATTGAAAAAAAAATTCGAACTTCCGGACGATTAGAACTCTACGCATTTTGTACATTTTTCTCGTTACGTGGAATTTTGCGCTTGAAATCGATTTATATCCAAATGATATAAAATTGCATCTAGATCTGCGAATCTTTATGCAATTTTATTATATTATTATCATCGAAATTGAAGAAATAGAATCTAGGAAGGAATTTACTCGAAACTCGAAGCTTGTGGTGTTATTTTTCTAAATTTTTGCATTTCTTTAAATTTCTCTCGCAGTCTACGCGTAACTTGTTTCAACACTTACTAATTAGAATATTATAGGTGTATAATATCTTTATTGTAGAAGAGAACCCGAAGATGGAAATTTCGTCTCAAACTGCAACGATAATTCCAATTTCAGTTGTGAAATATTCAATACGCTAAAGAAAATGTAAAACAGATATTCCAATAATTGAAATGAAAGAACACATTGTAGAAAGAAACAATTGACAACAGAGAGAGACTTAGAAAATTAGCTGTTTAAGAACGAGAGACTCGTTATGGGGTGGAATAAAAACGCCTTAGAAACGACCTCGAATCCAGTTGAATATAATTGAGGTGAGAGACAGCGCACTGTACAATGATCAGGAATGATTGATGTAATCACAAAACATACAAGATAATGTGACTCGATGCAGACGGTTCTTATCGATAGTAACGATTTCATTGATGCATTGTTATCGTCGTTTTTCTTTTATATCTGTGAAAACGTGTGGACAATTTATCTTAGTTAGTATGCAAATTGAAAACATCACACTATAACGAGCAGCTACTTTCAGTGAATTCTTATCAAAGACCCAACAAGTTCTATTAAGAATTTTTAAGATGTAATTTTCATTAAAGAAGCGACTCAGTAACTATGAAATGGTAAAAGTATTAAATAAATGAATATAACGAATTCATTTAATACTTGTTTACGAACAACATGTTAAAATTTCAATTTCATAGGCGATTACTAAGCATTGAAAATTGCTATAATAATAGGTTTGATAATAATTGGATTGATGTTCGGAATACCTATTTCTCTTTTTTAAAAGAGAAAGTTTCATCGAACATTTCGAAATTTAATCGAAATTTTTAGGACAAAATTGCGCGTACGTTTCTTTTTTTCTTTTTTTATGTGATATTTGGAACCTAAATCGAAATTGTTCGAGACAATAACAGTATGAAATTACAATTATAATAAAATTAATATTACAAAATTGTTCCAGTTTTAAAATCTCGAATTTGAATGAAAATTCTATCGTAGAATTTGGAGTTTGAATAAAAAAGAGTTGCTCTAAATGTATGTCCGAAATGTTCACAAATTTTCGAAATGATTCTTCAACGAGAAGGTTCTTGACCCGAGTAACACTTCGCACGCTATATCTATAGATATAAGACGATTCTCGGAATTACAGAACGGGATTACGTGATTTTCCGATATAAGTACATATAAAAGTACATATAAACGTGTCACTTGTTCGGTACGTAACATTTTTTTTATTGTTATTTTTTTTCAGAAGACATTCGAAAATCTTGATCAATTCCCAAAATTTCAATGCTATAAATTCCAAGTGTGTGTGTGTGTGTGTGTGTGTGTACAAACGCTATTCTTTACTCTTTGCTAGTATTAGCATAAATATCTTTTTGACAAATTTGACTTTTATAATTTTTACGATTTATTTTTAATTTTAATCAAATTTCTATATAGATTTCCATTATTTAGTACAGTCATATTTATTTATATACGTATTCTTTGCAATGAAATAAAAAATTTCAGTATTTTAAATACTTCGTAGATACTATGCTATAAATATTTAAATATTATATCAATATTAATGTATGTGCATTGAAAGAATCGGTGATCGTTGACAAAAGGATTAAATACATAATACATTTTCTATTATTAGATAATAATAGCGAATAAATGCAGTTATTATCCCAACTAATATAATAGTCATTCTGTAACGTAAATAATATATATATATATATATATATACACACACCACGTATATATATATACACCAGTAGTCACAGTATATGGACTCTCCTATTTTTTTAATTAAAAAAAAAAAAAATGAAGATGAACAATGTTGTAATAAAAAGATAATAAGTATTATTTTTTAACCAATTAAGCTAGATTACGCTAACTAATGCCTCACAATAAATATTTGTTCAAATTACGAAATTGAAAATTATCTTACATTACGACACGCTTACGAATTGACAATATTTCGAAATACATACGATATGATACTGAATTTCGTGGTCAGTTATTACATCGTGAGAAAAACGTGATAACTACAAACGTCACGAGATGACGTAAGAAAGAATAGCAAACAAGTAGGAAGTGACATCGTGATCACCCAGTTCTAAGACAAGTGACGCAAGAGACGAACGTCATCATGGAAGTAATTCGACCGGTTTGAAATGCTGACGTGAATTTGCCTACGACGTTATGTACAATTGGACATTTCACGTTTCATTCAAGTCGTGAAATTCACGTGTGATCGCTCGAGCCAGCCATTCAGACACGGGTTCCATGACCCGGAATATATATCGTGTTCTCGAGAGACATCGCTGATACATTACAGTCCCGAGAGGATAGCTATAGGATATATTTAGCGAGTTCGAAGCGAATTCATTGAACGCTGATGGGAGCACGAACGATAATGCAATCTATTAATAACGATTTTGTCTTATCGCCGCGACCGTTTGTCATCATGATGCTCCGGTTATTTCAACGAACTTATTTATTTCCGATTAAATTTGCATCGCAATTGGACCAAGCGCGGAAGTTTCCTCTTCTTTGATCGGCAATACTTCACTCACTTTATATACAGTTTTCTCTAACGCCCTGTATTTATACCATAGATACGTAAATCCTTATTTCAAAAAAAAAAACTCTCGAACACAAATTAATGGTGTTTGACTAACGTGTTTTAGCAGACAGATAAGAGGGTCAAATATTATCGGGGGAAAAAAGAAAAAAAAAAAATGTTCGAATCACAGTCCAGAGAAGAAAAAAGAATTAATATTGCCAGCAAATATTTGAACAGCTTCCGAAGTCTACTGAAAAAGCTCATTCCAAGAATTTGAAGAACCTGTATGCAGCTTCGCCCAACGTTTCGTAACTCGATTAAATTTAAAAAAAAAAAAAGAAATCTTTTATCCGGCATGATTACGTTCCATTTTGTACAAGAAATATATTTCAAAGGAATTTCTAATTTAATTAATTTCGAAGGAACGTCTTTACAACTTCGTACATAATTTGACATATTAACACGCGAGTTGATAACTACTTAAATTGAATTTAATTAAACATTAAATATTAATATTGGATTTAGTTAGCACGAGAAATGTTCATATAGAAAGAAGCCAAGAAAATGGCCGATTTTTTGCTATTTGTATACCGGGATAATATTGGAAAAGGTACATACATTCACAATCTTTAGCGTATCGAAACATTGAAGCATAACGGGGATTGCCGCTTCTGTCGCCTACGTGCAAATTGATTACATCGGTATGGAGGCAAATATATCGAATGCTCTCGAGCTTCTATTACCACTTTCATCTTTCGGTGTGTGTTTGTGTGTGTGTGTGTGTGTATGTGTGTGTGTGTCATTTTTCTTTTTGCTTAATATCGTTTCTAACTTTGAAAATGACACACTGCTGTCATGTTTCCTCTTTCGTATTCGTATCTTTTAACATCTTCGTTTCGTAAGATGTTGCAACATGTCAGCGCGATGTTATCTCGAAGAAATGATATGCTATTTTATACGTTGAAATTCGTTCGAAGGAGAAGAAAATTGATCTATATGTGTAATTTTGAAGAACAAGGAGAAGCGTGTAACAGGGAATGTAACAAAGTAGAGCTTCAGCGAGAAAAATCTTCAAATTTTCACGTTCAACGCGTGAATCGCGGAAGTTTCTTTAATAATAAACAGAAACAAGTAATTGTTAACACTTTACCGACCGGTAGCCTATTAATCGGCTAACTATTCACCGCTAATACACGGTCGGTAAAGTGTTAATATCGTATAACAATATATTTGTATATATTAATATACGATATTACCGGTCGGTAAAGTGTTAAAATATACAAATATATTATTACACGATATCGACACTTTACCGACCGATAGCGGTAAATAGTAGCCGATTAATAGGCTACCGGTCGGTAAAGTGTTAATTATTATCATAATCGATCTTTCTCATTTTTCTATTCTTAATTTTTACCATTTTCTCTTTCTTCCATCGAGTTTTGTTTTCTCCATACGAGTAGGGGACGATGCGATTTAACTTAGAAAGTTAAACAATTTTTTTCTTCTTTGCAAAGATAACATTGGCACGAGATATTGTTTCGTCTGGCACACGGGACGATGATGATGATATTCAGCGAGATGATATTCTCGTGGGTCTGATTTAACAGAGAACCGGATCCGATAATGAGATGTGGTCACGCGAGTAGTATGAGTGATGAGACTGCTAGGTATATATATGCCATTCATTGATTTTGGACTTAATTTGACTGGTATTGTTCTTTTTAAAGCTATTTTAGTACGCACGAACGAAAACACACGAATGAGCTACCCGTTTTGAAACCCGATTCAAAGAAATATACTTTTGTATTTATAGTTTTCATAGTTTTTTTTTTTTTCGATTTTGGATCTCTTAAGATCATTATACATTATGAAATCTATAGTAATAATATATATATATATATATATATATATATATATATATATATATGATATAATAACATAATAATATATTTAATTTAATGTAACACAATTTATTTTATACACAAGTATAAATTTATGTATAAATGCTACACACTATGTTATATTATTGTATTATAATTTAAGAAATAATGTGTAACATGCTACATTATTTATAATTTATTTATAATAAATTATACATTCTTTATTATTATTTACCATGTTAATATTGCAATCATTGTTCGTTTTATCAATCGATGAATTTTGCAAGAATTTAATACTCATTAATTACGATTTACATTATAATATTGATATAGCAAATTTGCACTGCCAGTATTAATATAATATTCATATAATAAAATATCTAACGTGTTTCCAGCAATCGACTTCCCAATTAGAAATGCTCGAGGGTGTTCTAATTAATGGCTTTCTACGAACGAATGGCAATGATGCTAATGATCCCCCTGTATTCTGAAATTATAGGCCTTTGACTCGTGAAATGATGCATCGATCCAGACGATGGTCGATTTACCATATAAATCTTCTTATCACCTCAAGAACGTTACATTTTAGTAAGGGATCATTAACAACATTTGATATATCGACGTTTGAAACAACGAATTGGAGAAATGTATAATAAAATGAAATAGCGCTATTATCGAAAGAGAATTGCTGAAATTAAATAAATATTTTTAAATGTAATTGAAGAATACTTAATGTAATAATTAAGCGAAGAAGAACGTAAAATGTGAAATAAGTTTTTTGAAAAAATAATAGCTATAAAATAAAAAAAACAACTGGTAAATTTATTTTTAATTTTTAACAGAAATTTTTAATAGATGTTACGCGACAATTATTAGAAACGAAAAAAAAAAATTGTTTCTAAAGAAGAAAATCTTTTTCAAAAATAATATGATAATACTAACAGCTGGAAATTAGCAGATTTTTAGCAACAATCTATTTTTTCTGACCAAGACTTTCTATACCTATAATTCCAGCGTTAATATAAGTGACTAATTTTCGTTTGCAGAATTCTGTTTTACACGACACAACCGGCTCACGTAATTATGATCGCAGCAGTCCTGTGCGTAACATCGGCCCTTGTACCAACTACAGACAGAGTACACTTCAGTCATCCTCAGTCGAGAGCAGCAGCCTTCATTTACTTAGCCTCGTTCGTGATGCATCTTGGTGCCCAAATTTGGATGACATTTGTATCAGGTAGTCATCACATATAAAACAGATAATCGTGAAAGTAATTGAAAATTAAGAAATTCCATCTTGGGTATATAGGTCTGTCCTTGTACTTCGCATTGCCAAGACACACGTTTGGAGAAGTGCAGCGTATCCTGTTCCCAAGATACTTCACCATCAATGCGTGTCTCAGTCTCACCACACTTCTTATTTTCGTCAAGCATCATCCTCTACATACATGGAACACTGAAATTGCCATTCAGGTTTGTAAAACAATGAACTGAAAGTTCAGAACAGACACATAAAATATATAAATATACAGAGTGGCAAGCATAAATAGGTAGAAAGTTTCTATATTTATGGTTCTGTATTTACAATATCAAATTAAATCATACACTGTAAAAAAGGAAAATAGAGATAAAACTTTTCGCAATGCTGTTTTCTTTTATTATGAAATACGTATCTTAGACTATATTATAATTATAGGATTAATCATTTTCCTGTTAATACGCTCGGTATCTTTTTAAAAAAAATTTTTTATTTCATAATATTCATTTTTCCAAACCAAACTTGTATATATATATATATATATATATATCTGTATATAAAAAAATCATATATTTCATTTTATATTATTTTAATTATTCTGTGTATTTTTAGGTAGGTGGTATGTCCAGTGCCTTTTTTCTGGAGCTATTGATACGACTCTATTTGACACCACCTCTTCTACGACTAATAGTACAGAAGAACATTTTGGAACGTGCTGCTGGTATCGGCAACGAGATTGGCGTTCATAATCCGGGTCCTCTAAAACATTGCCCTCATTATTTAAAGATTCATCAAGCCTTTAGACGCGTTCATGTTTATATAGCAATGGGAAACATGCTGACTATGGGATGTACGGTGTTACATCTCCATTACATAGCTAGTAAATTATGTGTTCTTTAAAAATCAGTCCTTCAAATGATTCTGAAATGATTATATTCTACTCGATATATTCATGTTCAAAATTCTCCAAGCATGGAGCGACTGAAACTCCACGAGCACATTAACGAGAGCTAATACTGATCTTATTCTCTGCTTCTATTGTACGTACAAAAAGTATTTAGCGAAGATATCCGATGCATTTTTTTAGAAGGAAAAAGAGCAAGTTATCAGGCTAACGAATGCAGCTATAAAACACGAATTGAGTACTCTGAAATACGTTTAGAATTCTCTAGATATTATGTACAGGAAGAGTGAAAGCTCAATCTATATTCTTATAGGACGAGCTTTCAGTAATTTAGGCATAGTATCTCCCAAAACGAAAAACATGACTCATTAATTTATTATTAACGCGATGCATTAATTATAATAAAAATGTAACGATGCACGAATGACGGTAAACGTAATTCTTTTACGTTTATTGGTTGATTACCTAATTTTTTATTTGTTCCTTTTTCTCTTAAAAAATGTTTAATGTGCGTGTTTGTGGATCGTGTGTGTGCTTCCGATTAAAATATTAGCGAATCACTTGATCTAAGGAACAAATAAATAAATCGTGAAATTAGTGAAAAAAAAAAACAAAATGTACACTTTAGATTTAGTTTAAATGTGATAAAATATATTATCATAGGGTCATTAGCCCTTATTTTTTAAGCTTATAAATATATATATATATATATATGTTTATATACGAAATTGAATGTAGTATTTCTAGAGAAATCAAGATAAAATAAATCTTGCCAAAGTTCAATTTAAATTATTGATAGGGATTTTAAAAAAATTTATTCAACGTAGTTATAAATACTTTTTAATTATTGATATTAAACTGAGAAAAGAAGAAAAGAAATACATGATTATTAGACTATATTAAATAAGTAGGTAGTGAAAAGCTTTGCTCTGTATCAGAGTTAATGATATTTATTGACGTAGCGATAGCATATAATAGTCTAATCTTATATCTGTGTAAAGTTATCGGATATTCGATGGAAAACGAACGGGAGATTATCATGGAAAATTAATGTATTAATTGGTTAATATTTTGTCTCGCATACACATTTCATTATTGTAAATAATGCATCTCGCTCATTATGTAAATTATAAAATATTTGAGTACCAATATAAATCGTGCTTTTCTAAAACTTAAGTTGTACTAATTATAAATCCTATCAGATTATTTAGAATAGAAAAAGAAATGTTACATAGAGAGAGTTAATGAACATCTCTATTGTTAATTAATGATAAAAATTATGAAATTAAATCAATAACATATAAAAAGACTTGTTTTCGATTATGATTTTGAACGCTTGTAAGTAAATATTTCATTATTAATACTAATATCACGAGCACTACTGCTATAACTTTATCCGTTTTAATAGAAGAATTTGACAATATGTTTTCTTTTATTAAAGTACGAATACGCATTGCATTTTTATGTGATTCTTCCATACATTTTTCAACAATCTGTATTATCAATGTAATGAAAACATGTATGAAAAAATTTATTATTATTGTAGTCTACTTATATATATTTTTTTCTACAAAATCAAGTAAATATGTAAGTATAAACATATATACAATTGTATAACGTAATGGATATATTTTATTTTGTTATATATTTCATGAGAAATGGTCATTCAAACGTTCTATAATCTAGAAAATAGATCAATTCGTTATTCGTGAAACATTATCATGTATATAACGCCACAAAATAAGATACATCGATTACGATCATTTACATTAATATAAATATACATATGGTTCATCACTATTTATGTATTGTACCTAACTTTATGCTATTACTTAACTTTTAATTATTCAGTGAGCTTCTTTTTTTTAATTTGTATGATTGTAATCGATCGCATGACAATTATTCAACAAACTAGAGGATCATAGATACATAAAATACCAGTGACACAATGATAAACCACTACATTATTATTAAATTAACATGTACACATACTGGATATTTTCAGATCGATTCAGTCTCTTATTTACTGCAATTAAAATTCACAAAATTGGTGAAACTATTCTGAATCGATATTTTAAAAAATTATTAAAACTTATATAAACTTTGTATTAAAAAGATACACATTAATTGTTTCAGATATTTCCTTCTAATATTTTAAAAAATAGCTAGTATTTGTACACGTCTATTTTACAGGTACAAAAAAAGGTATAAAAAAAACTTATGGCAAAGGCGAAATTCTGTACAAATACTGAGGTGAAACGCATTTAATAAATCTAATAGATAATTTGCCAGAAAAACTTTGTTACACGCAAAGTGGCTTAAACCTAATGAAGAATACTTTTTTTTACACCCTGAGGATTTCTGCCGCTTTGTTATAACAAATTGCAATCCAGTCAGGTTGAGTAGCACCCCATTGAATTTGATTCACTTCTCCTTCTGCAGCAGTGTAAGCAAGAATAGGATCCTCAATGGCTCTTGGCATTTGTTGTATATCCCAAATTAGTGCCTGATGATCATCTCCCGCCGTACAAATGTGGCAAGACGAATGTGGTGCCCAAGCAATGCCATTAACGCTTGCTCTAAAAAAGAAATTATTATATCATGCTATTAAAATTATTAAAATAAAACGTAAGATCCAAATAAATGAACTAACGCAAGAAATATATGCTACATACCTATGGTTATTCAGTCTTGCAACTGGCGTACATGGGACACGAACATCCAAAATAATTACTTCACAAGCATCCATCGCAACTGTTGCAAGATAATTGGGATCTTGCTTATTCCATGCAAGTCTTAAGAGCGGTGTGTGTTGCGGATCTTCATATATTATGGTCGAATGTTCCAAATGCCGCAAATCAAACATTCTCACAGAACCATCCGCGCCAACGGAAGCAAACATGTCGCGACCACCACCAGCCCGACTAAATGCTATATCATATACTTCTTTATCGTGAGCAATTAACTGCGTTTTAACGTGGCCAGTGACCATATTAACTCTACCCAAAACCTGACCAGTTTCTAATCCCCAAATAGTACATGTCGTGTCTATACTGGAAGTACCAATTAAATTTGGATCTACTTCATTCCAATCAAACGATGTAAGAGGAGCACAAAAATCAGAATTTTTATTATTATTTAAAACAGTTTCTAAATGAGTTTCCGGTTCAGCTGCTCTCCAAACTCTTAAATAGTCTCCAGATGTAGCTAAGAGATCCGGAAACAAACCTGTAAACAATTATAATAAAATATACAAGTGAAGATTTAAATAGAATTTATTCCAATGACGTAATAATACCTTTACTATCTGGTATCCACATAATTTTGGTAGTTGGATATGGATGATCAAATGTACTTTTGGCACTAAATTCAGAAGTCTCTTCATCCAATGAAACTATTTGTACTTTATTGTTATATTCTTCCACAAAACTGCCAAGAGCCAAACGAAATCGTTTATCAGGTCTTACTGACCAATTGATACTGTACAATGGCCATGGTGCCTCGTATTTGTAAATTTCTTTTCTTTTTGGCGGTACGCTATGTAACGCCATATTTCCCTCGTACTTGTCTCACCTAAAATATTTCATACTAAATCTACATTAACTAACACAAATTTATATAATTAATAATTTTTAAATTAGTATATTAATAATTTTTTAATTAATATTTTTATGTGCATCGTGCAACAAGAAAGAAAATTAATTAATTAATTTATATTTTCTACAGCAAAACATAATAATAGTATAACATAAGTAATAGCAGTAATATATGTTTCATTATCACATCTCACAACATATAAACAAACAAAATGATTGCTAGATTACGATACTAACCTCAAAATTTGAAGCGTTCAGAATGCAATCGTTTTTTTATGTAGTCTTTAGTCAAGTCTTAAAAATTTATTCTTTCGTGGTAAACATGTTGTCAAGAAAAATACTTAATGCTAAAAATGTTAATAAAATGAAGCCAATATTCAAATCACAATGTTTCATAAAGATATAGACTTAACCAAATCTTTTGTGATAAGATAAAATGGCGGTCTTTTAAATTTGACACTTTATTGTTATCATAAGCATTTGTACGAAATAGCAGTTAATATTTGGTTAATTTCAATAATTGTTGTACATATTTCGAAAATGTACGAAGTAATATTAACACAATCTCACAATATTTGCTGTTGTTGTATTAAAATAACATCTTATCTTTATACAACGTATAGCACATCCAATAATGAATTTTGTAATATACAGTAAAAATTATGAATTCATTTGTAAATAGAACTCAAGCTTCAATTTTGAAAAATACGTAAAGACATATTTAAATATTGAAACAATTTCTTTTAATGTCTTTTAAATAAGCTTAATCTTTTACTGCTACATATGCAGCTTGATCCTTCAGTTCACGCAATTGCAGATCCATCTTAATATTTTTGGTGCAAACTTGAAATGTCAAACAATTTCAATATTTTAATTCTCTCAACATTTTAACATATAATAGTTTATATACATATTATACACATATATTTATTATGATGTATTTGTTATTGCTAACAAAGAATTACTAATTACTAATTACTAAACATTTAAATAATTAACTAATATTTAAATAAACAATATCTTTAACTTTTTAACAAACTTTATCAAACTTTGAAAATGACAATGTAAGATAATTTGGAATTTAAAGTTAATTATTAAGGCAAATAAAACGTGAATGATACGCTTTGAACAGTAGAATTCTCCTATTGAAAATCATCCCTTATGTTTGCAGTGATACCTCTTACGACATATCAAAAAAGACGCGGGAAGAATTAACGACAGCAGATGAAAACTTTCATCCTTATTATCACTGAAGTGCTGAAGGAAATATCTGAAAAGATTTTCGAAAAAGTGTCATTTACAAATGGGCACTTTTTTGGCTATTATAAATGTGAATGCGTTTTGGCGGCAAAAGAAAATTATTTGATTGGTCGCCGGCAGTTTGGCGCCAAACAAGAGGAAACAGCATTGATATAGTATACTTTTGCTGTTACGTTTTTAGCATTTAACTGATTGCTTTTCGTCGAATACTGTATAACATTACTCAGGCAATTACATTTTTTCCATTTACCTTTTGCGTGAAATTCATCGAATTTTACAATGCCACTTCAAATCTCGACAAAGGAAAACATTCGTAAACACCTTGAGAATGTTTCTTTGAAAGATAATGTAAGTTTACTTGCCTTTTTTTATAACTCTGATTTATCTGTAATTTTACGTATCAAATTAATTATTAATTATTTAATTGCTTCGTTTGCTTTTTCAGTATAATTAATACCAAGGAATATCTCTTTTAAATGTATATACCATGCTTCCATTATGTTTAGTTCATCATTTAAGTTAATTAAGTTAAATGATTTTATTTTTTTAAATGTATTTTTTGCTTCTTATCTCGCGTATTATCAGAGAAGTATCATTTATATAATAGAAATGTTCTATTTCTATTCAGTTCATATCATTTTTAATTATTATATGTCGGAAAATCAATTTAAAAAATCACCACACTGATTTATTAGATTTAAGTTATTAGATTTATAATGAATGATAGCATTTATAATGATAGGTCTTAAATAAATAGATCAGTTATAAACAATAAAAATTGTAAATTGTAAAACAGTTGTAAATTATGTAATGTACTAAACACAAATTACAATTTGCTAGTCTGACATAGTTGTAAGATATAATTTTATTTTATTTTTTTATATGAAAATTTTTATTTTTTGCATTCGGTTTGTTATAAACAAATATAATCAACTGGAAGAATGGTAAGAAAATGGTTAATTATAATATTTATAAAATTTAATATATTCTATATAAAATTCTTTACATTTTCATGTATTACAAATTCATGTACATTAAAAAAGTGGATTATTTTATGATTATTCTGGAATATTTATTGTTGATAGAGTGTGTTTCTTATAGATAAAATTTTCGTGTAAATAAGAAACATTCATAGACAGGTTATCATACCTTGTTCTTATATTGTAGTACAAAAAATTGTATAAGTGCTGTTACATATAATTGTGCAATGCAATAAAATATGTCATTTCATGATTTTGTACATATTTCTATTATCAAAATGCTTAAAATATTAAATTCAACTGATATATAGCAAATTATTCGTATTTATAACTGACTACAACTGTCAACAAAATATTTTTCTTTTTATTAATTTTGATATCCCTGTTTTCAGACTTCTCCAAAAAAATTATGTACTTCTCCAGCAATTTCTCAAGAAAATGGTATCAAAAATGTAAGATACAAATATTTTTACGTGATGGCGAAGTGATTTTGTTAATATTTTTATTTGTTTTTCAGGTAACTAAAGCGAAAACTGTAAATAAGATTTTCAAAGAAAGTGAATTCAATCCAGAATTAGAACCATTACTGAAAGAAAATCCACGTAGGTTTGTTGTTTTCCCTATCCAATGGCCTGACATTTGGCAAATGTATAAAAAAGCTGAAGCCTCTTTCTGGACTGTGGAGGAAGTGGACCTTTCTAAAGTATAATGCCTCAAATAGATTACATTTTTTTAAAAAATGTAGAAATTAATAATATATTTTTCCAGGATGCATTGGACTGGAATAATTTAAATAACAAGGAGAAACATTTCATATCTTACGTCTTAGCATTCTTTGCCGC
The DNA here is from genome assembly GCA_032399595.1 of Tetragonula carbonaria. Lineage (NCBI taxonomy): Eukaryota > Metazoa > Arthropoda > Insecta > Hymenoptera > Apidae > Tetragonula > Tetragonula carbonaria. The sequence goes on from JAUCRC010000008.1 coordinate 2,220,129, forward strand.
TTCTGATGGAATTGTCAATGAGAATCTCGTCGAACGATTTAGTCAAGAAGTACAAATAACAGAAGCACGTTGCTTCTATGGCTTCCAAATTGCCATGGAAAATGTACACTCAGAAATGTATTCTTTGTTAATTGATACATATATCTCAGATGCCAAAGAAAGGTAAATAATAATTCTTTTAATCAGTTATTGAATATACTATTATACAATTTTTTATATCAGTTGTTTTTATTGTTATTGTATATTGTTCGTTCATAGAGACTTCCTATTTAATGCAATCGAAAATTTACCATGCGTCGCGAAAAAAGCTCAATGGGCATTGAATTGGATAAACCATGAAAGTGCCACGTTCCCTGAACGTATAGTTGCATTTGCTGCAGTGGAAGGTATATTTTTCAGCGGCAGTTTCGCTGCTATTTTCTGGTTGAAGAAAAGAGGTCTTATGCCGGGACTTACATTTAGCAATGAGCTTATTTCTAGAGATGAAGTTAGTATGCAATTATTTTAATATGTAACAAAAGAACTAATGTACAGAGTTGGAAGGAAGATTAGCAGAAAAAATGCTGATTTAATTGATTTTTATTATTCTGTCAATCTTATTTCTAACTCTGCATATAAGAAATAAAAAAAAGATAAAAGTAGTAGTAAAGCCAATTGATTTATCTAAAATTTTTTTGCAGGGACTACATTGCGATTTTGCATGTTTAATGTTCAAACACGTTGTACAAAAACCATCTTGCGAACGAGTCACATCAATTATTAAGGATGCTGTCAAAATTGAACAAGAATTTTTAACGGATGCCTTACCTGTTGAAATGATAGGAATGAACTGTAAACTTATGTGTCAATATATCGAATTTGTTGCTGACAGGTTACTTGTTGAATTAGGCTGTGAAAAGGTTTGTAAAAACTGATGAAATGATATTTATATTGCTAAATATATTATATGTATTATATATATTATAAATATAATATGTTTTCACTTTTAGATATATATGTCTGAAAATCCATTTGATTTTATGGAGCATATCTCTTTGGAAGGTAAAACAAACTTTTTCGAAAAAAAGGTGGGAGAGTATCAGAAATGGGGAGTAATGCAAAATAAAGTCGAGAGCAATTTTACAGTTAATGCTGAATTTTAATTTACTAGAAAGTTTAATTTACTCGAAAGTAGTAAAAAACCACAGAAACGACAATTTAATTTAAATTTCTGTTATTCATATACACAAAGTAAAAAATTTATGTGGATGGATGTGAACTTTTTGAAATATCGAAAATATTTTTCATTATTTGTTTTCTTTCCTCATTTATTAGGATTGTATATTATTAGGATCAAGTTTGATAGTTGTATTTATTTTTGACCATAATTTTTACATTTTGACAATTACGTTTGGGATCTAATAATAACTGAGTCAAAGTATTCTATTTTGCATTACATTCTTATAAATGTGTAATGTAGTGTATGATAAGTATGTTGTACATTTATCACGATTTATTATTTTATATCTTGTCTAATGGACAAAAAAAAGTTTAACAATTAAGACAATATGAACAATTCAGTATTTGAATAAGGCTTTTGTGTATATGCGTCTATATAATTTAATAAATATAATTTTTATTATAAGTATAAGAAGTAATTGTTATGGATACAAGAATTTTTTATTTCATAGAAGTTACTATTAAATTACATCTGTAGAAAATTTACATTTTTATAAACAATTTATAAACTTCATAAAACTGGTTTTGTACAAATGTTTAATTGCATTGAAGAATATCTTCTATAATATGCAGGAATGTGAATATAAATGATACAATTATATATGTTATTTCCAAATATGCAAATTTTACACTGAAAACGTTTATATAAGTTTTCTATTTTCTTATATTATAAGCTGGTGATTTGTATAATAAATATTAAACAACTTTTACTCGAAAACCATTGTTCAAACGATTCAGATAATTTTTACGGCACTCCATATTATCAGCTGGTCTGTTGTATGGCAACCAAACAGGTTCACCCACAAAATAACGTTTTGCTTTGATATAATTCTATAAAAAAGAAATAATGATAATCATTTAATTTTTAGTAACACCTAGAAGTATAATGGAATACTTACGTTAATATCCAAAGTAAATCGATGATATATTCCACTAGGAATAATTATCAAATCTCCAGCTTTAACTTCAATACGTATCCATTGATCATCTTCGTCTCGGACATCAAAATAACCGGACCCATCCAAAACTAGTCTTATTTCTTCATCGGTGTGGAGATGTTCGGTGAAAAAATTCTTCAACTAAAAATCAAAGAAATAATTTGTATCATTTCATTTTGATAGATTTCATAATTAAACTGTATCGAAAGGAAACTCAATCTTCACTTACTTTTTCTTCGTAATTTGGAAGACATTCCTTAGAACATACTATTTCATCTTCGTACGTGTAATTACGTTCTGTTTTTAATTCCATCAACGTGTTGTCATTTTGATAATTTTTGTAATCAATCTATAATAATATCGAATTAAATATGTAAGAAGTGAAAAATAGAATGCAACTATAACGCAGTTTTTTCAATGACGTGAGAAGGTCAAATTCAAAGATGATCTTTTTTTTTTGTACAACTTTTTGAATACATCAAAATGTATTCGTTTAATATAAAACGAAAGAAAAGCGATTACAAAATTATAATCAATCGGCAAATGTCAATGATAAAGAAATCTTATTGAACTGCATAAATGTGACTTAACCTTAAAATATTCGACACCTGTTTTTTTGAACAGATCTTCGAGAGAAATATATTCAGGTGGTTGTTTATGGTGTTCTAGCCGTTGATCGGCATCGCTGTTATCCATGTACCATGCACGAACCATTTTTCTTCTATGAATAACACTGCAACAACATTCGATTTGGTAGTCGTTTTTTGTACTCGTTATTTATTAATGACGTAACCTTAAAGATAAAATTATCTAGGAATACGTTTTTTACAGAATTAAAAAAGACTTAACTGAGCAACTAATATTGACACATTATTTTAAGTTACAAATTGTAATCACCTATTTATCTATTGTTTAGACATAAAGGATGAATATATTATTCCATAAAACCTTGTGGTATGTTATGTATATTTCATACATCTTTTGTATATTTCATTTTTATATTACACGAATCATTTATTTTAATGTAGTTTATGTTGTTTCGTACATCATAATTATTTATTATTTATGTTATAATTATTTATGTAAATTCATCATAATTTATTATTTATATTATAATTATTTATGTATATTATATTTATTTACTTTATATTTTAGTTTATGTTTATATTTATTTAATAATTTATATATGCAACATGATAATTGCATTAAATTTTCAGAAATTTTTGCACAAGTGAAGGATCTCATAAGTGTATATTTCCATTAATTAATTATACCAACAATGGACAAATTTTACAAAAAGATTCAAACGTATCTAATGAGGAAGAGTCAAGAATGTGGAGAATTGAAATTTCTTACATCTTGCATAACAGCAGAGAATAACACTCACATTGAAGACATATGTGAATCAATAAACAATATATTTAAAAATTATGATGTACCTATAGAAGAGAAGGCTTCAGTGAATAATGAAAAATGTACACAATCATATAAATATTTATTATTAAATACTAATTTCGAAAATCAAGAACGTTTGGCAGAAGATATTGTTAGTGGTCACTTAGTTGATATGTGTCCACCTTTATCTCCATATTTGCTCATACAAATATTATGGAATCTTGAGTATGAAAAGATCTTAATTGAGTCTCTTTTATATATGCCATTAGACTTATGCATAGAAATAGTAAACATAATTACAAAATGCATAGATAGATTAGATCCTTTTCAAAGATCAATTGAATGCATATTTCAACTAATGCCGACCATATATACCAAGTTTCTTCATTTAAAAGAATTTAGTATACAGTCCAAAAATGTGGAAGAAAGTATAGAAAATTTATTGATGAATTTTGAAGAATTCTTACTATTATTAACAAATCCTAAGTTGCCTTATTTGATAGAAGTATCAGGCTTAAAGAAATACGAACGATATGGTATCATGTTAAAAAAATTAATTTATACAACAAAAAAATGTTTGGAGACCAAAAATGAAAAGATGTTAATTTCTACTGATCTTGAAAAATTATACAGTATTACGTTTGGAAAAGAAGAACGTGTAAAATGTGAAAATACATTGATAGAAAATATTATGTCAACATTAAATCAACAATTAATGGACTTATTATTAAGTAAAATCAAAGAAGTTGATTGCAATATTTACTTAAGCTGGGCAGAGTTGAACGATCAAGAAAACAATATGATTTCTCTACAACGTTCTATTGGAATTGAATGTTATTATTTCATAGATTTTTTATTGAACGATAAAGAATTTTCGAAAAACGCACATTTGATAGAATGTTTGCAACAATTGTCATGTAAATCAGATCCTAAACAATCGAGCTTTATTTTAGATTTATCAGAACTCTGTTCCGCTATATCCAATGGTAAAAAGGAGCTCATGAAAGAATTATTATCTAGATACAAAGAATGGGACCGCACGATACTTAATTTCATTTATGACAATAGATCATTGTTGGAAAAAGAGGACTGTTTAACATTGCTAGAATACCTTACTTTAATCCTTCAGCAATCAACAGAGGAAGATTTAAAAGAATTTACTTATGATCTAATTATAAAAGTATTGTCATTTCAAAGTATATCAGATATCTACGAAATTATAATGATGTATTTAACTAAATTTGATGGTAAAAGTTATTTAGAATCTCCGAATACGGATGCAGCATTTCACGAGTTCGTTATGCGAAATACAAGTCTACAAAATTTTACGAATTTAAAAACAATCTTATTGTTTCTTTTGAAAAATCCTACAATGGTATTGACGGTACTTTTGAAAATCACTATCGGTCATCCTCACTATGGAAATATCATGATTTCTCCTAATGATTTGCTTTTACTATCACCATTTATGCAAATAAGAGAAAGTGATAATCAAGTACTATTAACAAGTGCGCTAAAGATCATTTGTACAGAAAACATAGAATGGAATGCTAAGAAGTTTACGAACCTGGTGAATGTCATGTTAGACAATTCTGTAATTGAAGTGCATGATTTGATAAATAATGTTTATATACCATATTTAAGAGAAGACACATTTAACATATCAAACATAAATGTAGTTCTCAATAGTATTCACAAATTACAAGTGAAATGTACCAAAAATACAAATATTAAAGATTTAATAATAATTCTCGCAAGAAGAATGTCGTTTCTTCGAAAAAATACAAGTATCGACAAATATACGAGCAGCGAAATACTTTCTCGAATAACAAGGATATTGTCATATTTCTTGGAAAATGAAAACTTTCCTGTTTCACTAAAAAAGGAGATAACGAATGAAATTGGATCTATCATTGAACCAATAGACAAATTATATTTCGCTTCTCTTTGGCATTTAATGCAGAAAGGTGTTAGTATAATTGATATAATAGAAGATTATGAGAGACGTTGTTTTGTTGTGCTAAACAGACTGAAAGAAGATTCAAAAGCTTCACAAAAATTACGATATTACTTGTCTGATTTAAGTTTACTAAGAGAAGACTTTCTGCGCCATTTAATCATTCGTTCAATTGAAGAAGAATATCAAAGATTAGGTTCGGAACTTACCATAATTTATTGGTTTGTTTTTGGATGGAACGATGAAATCGATGCGTTTGATAATTTTCTACGTTTGACGATAGAAGCGTGTTGTTTATCTCTGGAATATTCATCCATCTGTGGAAACGATTTATTTGTGTATTTACTTAAATCTTTTACGCGTTTCTGTAGGACGTTTGTATCCCTCGAAGGAATGGAAAATCACGAGAAAGTATGCCAATTATTAATTAAAAATATCAATCAACTTAACGAAAGCATAAAACATAGCCCTTATGTGAATTTATTCACTACCCATCTTACACATTTTGATAACCATACAGAAGACAATGATTTTGTAAATTTTCTGCAAGATATTTTGAACACTTTTCAGCATTTTGCTGATGAGTGTTTCGAATACAGTAAGTGCAATGAACATAGTGAAGAAACATGTAAAATGTCCGAGTCTCTAAACGTCTCAAATTTTTATATAACTCATGAAGTAATTTCTGCTTGTATGAAAGTACCTCCAACAGAAGCTTATGAATGTATTAGAAGAATGAACGAAGTATTTACGTCGAATTAATTGCCCATAATTATGAAAATACATTCTGAGTATTTTAAATGAGAAATAAAAATGGAAATGGGCAACAAACATTTTCTGTTAAATTTAATTTAATGAATATTTTGTTATTTAAGTTTAAGAACTTAAATCCATGAATATTTTAAGTTTAAAAATTTAAATAATAAACTTGAATAGAGCAATAAATAGCCTGACTGATCTTTTGTGTAGATAGTAGATACATTTCAATATTTGTATTGTATCTATAATATTAAAATTAGTATAATTAGTTACATATGTTTACCATAATTACCATACTTACCATTAATTTGTTACACAATTAATTTTTTCTTTTTTGAATGAAATTAAATCTTTACTGAATTATATCTAAAATATATCTAAAAAATTATTTCCATAATAAATAACAAAAAAGAATTCACGCAAATAGGTATTAAATATTATTATGATCAATAAATTTCCACTTTGATTATTCTACCACCGACTCTTCTTTATGTAAAAGAATTTATTAAAAATTTTACAAATTTAATCGAAATTAATCGAAATATTTTGCATGTGTTTTAATCTTTGTAAAAACAAACGTAGTTTACATGTAGTTAAAACTTCCATCCATTTTTACATTGCAGAGGAGTTTTCTATAATCAGTACCAAGTTGTTGCTTGTTTTTATTCTATATTATATTTGTGCGATATTTCCAAAATGCCAGTACAATGGTTAGTAATAAAAAAAATGTGAAAAAAATTGCGTACAAAGAAAAAATGTGCACCAGTATTAAGACAGGCAAAAATCAAGTGGGTAGCTTCATCTGGATAGTCTCAATGCTCTCATGGAAAAAATTTGGTATATTATAGAAAATTGCTGTATCAGCCTATTGTCTTTGAAATTAAATCACGATTTCTATCTTTAATCTACAAATATTAAATCCATGCTACATTCCTAATCCGCTACATAAGAAAATTAGTATTTAAAATAATTTCGCTATAAAATAATTAATCAGACAATAGGATAGTACAGCCATCCGTCACAATAAAGCCATTATTTTCTCCAACTTGCAACCATACTTACAACTTTTTCCATGTCATTGAGTTACAAGATTTCTATAGTGACTAGATTCTTATGCTGGTAGTACAAACAAAATACGACACAAGGTTAAAAACTGAAAGCAAAAGTTCGACAAATGAAAATGTAATCAAGAATGAGAATACTTTTTGTTACAAGAAACAAAAAAATTTGTTTATTTTCAATCGCGTTTCAAAAAAACGGGGGAAATACACGAATGTCGCATGCTCTTGTTCACACACTTGTTTTATTCTTCTCCTTTTCTTTCTTTTATCACTAGTAAAAAATAACGCATGTTCCGGTTTCGCCTATTTCCCTTTTTTTTTCCCCCTTTGTCGATTACGCGATTGACAAACGCGACGAAGAAAAATATTGGAAATACCAGCGAACAATTTTTGCGGATGGCGTTGTTATCGAGTGGATAGTATCTGTTTCTCGTCTACCCAAGTGATATCGCTCGAACGTACAACTAATCCGATCAAAGAATAACGAACCAAAGAAAGACGGGCTAAAAACAACAAAGAAATACAACTATATCTCGCGAACGTCGTTTATCAATGAAATGCACATTTTTTTACTGTAAGCCATTCTCATTGTTGTTTTTTTCGAATGTCAGATCAGTGTTTCTTCATTTTTTTTCCTCCATTAATATTAATATTATTATTAATTATTAATATTATTATTATATAATTCGACGCTATAATATTTACAGATTCTTCACATTGTAAAAAATATAACGTATTTCGTACTCAATATCATACGCAGGTAGTACTGAAAGGCCGATATACATCTAAATCGTGGTGTTTCTCGAATTAATGTGACCCAGTTGCGTAACAAATCTGCATGTATACATATATATTGTATGTATATATATATATATATATATTTATATATATTTATATCATTTATTTATTTATTCATTTATTTATATCTAATTATAAAATCGTATGCGAATCGTTTTTTTGTAGGTGGTGAATTCTTGTGCTTTCTTTCCCTAACATTTTTTTCTTTCACGTGATAAAAAAAAAAAAAAAAAAAGAAAATTTAAAAAAGAGATAATACTAAAAAAGAATTTGCTGGCCGAGAAACAAGGAAGAAAACGAAACGTCACCTGGTCCTTGACACTTGATATGCTCACTCAGACGAAGCTCGGTTTTTTTTTCTTTTTCTATTTTTTCTTCTAGTATTCTTTTAATGCTCGATAGCTTTCCAAGTAAGAGGACAGTTCTTTTCGTTCGTTATTACTTCATCTTTTTTTTTTTTTTTTTTTTTTGGAATTTTTTGTATTTTCGAGTTTCTTTTCGTTTTCTCTTCTCTTGCGTACAAAAGTCTTCAGCGCATTCTTTAGAAAAATATTCTTAAAACGCGATCCCCGCGCCGGGGAAACGTGTGCGTTACATTCAGAAGCGATATAAATATAGAAACTTCTTTTCTTCCTTTATTCCATTTTTTTTTTCTCGTGCATTTAGTTGTGTACATAACGTGTACTTAGAAAGCTATCCCGCGGGCAGTCAATGAGCGTCATTTACTTTTCCACTCTCCCTCCCTTCTCCCCATCCCGTGGTTCAACCCCTCACACTCTACCATTTCTCTTTCTTTTTTTCGTTTCTTTTCTTTTTTTATTATTCTTTTCGCCGATCTATGGTTTTCGCGGAGAGCATAAAAAACGCAGGAGAGCGTTAAAAAACGTAACGATAATAGAGCGAGAGCGATTACACGTTTCACAAAGAGGCCCTTTGATTCGCCGTTGAAAGGCTTCTATACGCGGTTATTATCGTCGCCTTTTACTAGAAAAACTGCAGTTATAATCTACAGGATCACAGCGAGACTATGAATTTTCCGAGTGATAAAATAGAAGATACGAATAATTATATCTGTGTTGCTTGTCCCCTCTCCCCTCACCCACTCATTTTTTCCGCCGTTTCCCTCATTGCCCGTGTTTATATCGTATTGTATGTTTTACGAGTATACGCAATGAAATTGTTAGATTGGCCGATTCGCTACGTCGGTATACGCTTCACCAATTTTTATCAACTGACGAAACGCATTAGCACCCTTCATTAGACGAATACGCGAGGCTACATACGTTGAATTCTCCTCGAGTATCTAATCGAGTACTTCGTTTCTCTAATGCATATACATACATACATAAGTACATGCGTGTGTGTGTGTGTGTGTGTGTGTGTATATATATATATATACATATATACGATGCATAATGGATTTCTATCGTATCAGATTATACAAATACTAATATTTTGGAATAAAAAACAAAAAGTAACAAATAATCGTTTAAACGTATAATTGTCTAATGAGATATATAATTAAACGTAATGTGAAAAGAAAAAAATTATAAAAGAGAAACTTCCAAATAGTGTGAATTAATGCACAAAATTAAATGCTGAAAGAAAGAAACACACCCAGCCCCGCATATTCGCTACGAAACGACATTTCTAAAAGTGCACCGACAATCGAAGAGAACAAATTAAACGACGTACGATCGATAACACTTCCCAAGAATTTCTATATCGTTGGACTCGCTTTTTATTTTTTTTTTTTTTCTTTTCTAACTACCAATGATAGAAATACTGTACATCAGTTCGTTTGAAACTTTTCAGTTCAATGTCGCGGTCCTTCGATATACATTCGAACACGGGAGAACGCTGTCAATCGTGTACAATTCAACATTCAGCAATCGATCAAAAAAAAAAACAGATAATTGAGACGAACAAGTAGATATTATACAAACTATAAATACACGTATTTCATTTTGTTTTTCTTCTTCAGTTTCGTTTTCGTAAAATCAGAATTTAACTTCCTTTCGATTAAAATTTGTAAAAAAAAAAAGAAAAAATAGAAGATAATCGATCGAATGAACAACCTCTATTTTTTTTTTTGTTTTTTTTTTTGTCAAGGTACGTTATCGCAGCAATCACACGGAAAGTAATGACTTCGATGGTGTGGCGTTAAATAATAACATATCGAGCTAATGTAATGACTGTTATAGTATAAAAAGCGGTATTTAACATTGGATAATATGATTTTTTTTTTTTTTGATCACACGAGAAAAATTACACACGACCTACTACTACTTATAAGGGAGTCCATTGCTTCTTTTTTTTTTCCTTTTTCGTTACATCTATTTGTTTACATTCACGAACCCGATAACAGTTCGAAAGGAGATTTTTCGTTCATAGAAAGCAATGGATATATTGATTATTATGAGTACCACACACGTATTTTGCAGTTGAAGGGATCAACGTACCAGCAAGCCTTCGTGAAAAAACACATTTCAAAGTCTTACGCCCTCTTGCTGGCTTCTTTTATTTTGTTATTATTATTTTTTTTAATAGCTATAAAACTTTTTGGAATTGTATAAAGATCTTGTATCTCTGTTTCTATTATACATATTTTACCATATAAATCCTATAATTATGTTTATGATTGACGTTATGTACTAATATTTTTCTGCATAATATTACTGTAATCTCCTTTCTTCTTTTTCCTTTTTTTGTTCCTTTTTGTTTCATGGCTTGGTTGATTAAAGCACTGGATGCTATGTTTTGAGTTCTCAGTCTGATCAAGGTAATCCTTATTGAAATATAAGAATACATACAATATCTGGTATGCAATGGAGTCATATTGAAAGCCGATGAGAACACAACTATTTGAATATTCTGGTCTCGAATATAAAATTCTACTCGTTAGCAACAATTTCAATACTCCATGTTCATCTCAATAAAATGTATTTCTACTATTAGAACTGTACAATCAATACCAATACCATTAACGACATACCATTCAAGCCCTCTATACAATGTATTCTTTACCGCAGCCTCTGACAATTGAGCACAGGTAACATATCGTTAATGGAAATCATTGCACAATGTATCTAAGACGATCTATCTTCTTCTCAATTCTTGACTGTACATTGTAAACAACATTTACTCGAATATTTCCGATTCTTTTCATTATTTCAAATGACTGACCACCACAGTAATTCCTCCAATATCTGCGAATAGCTTTGGATACTTTGTTCAATCAGCATCTAACCTGCGAATAGAGATTTGCGGACTGAAACAAATACGCAATGGGTGTATTTTTTAGATTGAGCAGAAAGCTAGACATATCAAGTTTGGTTTAACAACTACCACAGGGCAGTTCTATTATCACCCTTGACGCTATCTGTGTCCTTTCCTATTTCATTTTGCTATTTCCTTTCCTTATTTTCTCTCTCTCGGAGTATTGGTCCTTTGCTGACGGAGTTACCTCTTTTCATTGCCCACTTATACCTACTATTATATATTACAATAATATTACACATAATACTATCCATGTATATTAAAATATTTAACAGCCAGCCAAATAGCAGGCTATGATCTTCCAATAGAAAAAGAACCAAGAGACGGCATGAGTCTTTGACATATTTCAAATTCACAAGAATCCAGGCGTTTATGATCATAGTATTAGTCTTACAGATTGGCGAATTCACAGCACAAGCCCAAAAGTTGAGCCTAAAAGAGAAAGAGAGAGAGAGAGAGAGAGAGAGAGAGAGAACGCCTAAGCACTGGATGAACAAAAGTTTCACCAAGTGTACTGCGATCCAGCCACTATTATGGATTTCCTTTACCTAACGTGGCTTGGTTAAAAGCCCATGGTTCAGGATTTTGATTGATTATTAGAGGATGCTGCAACAACAGTAGCTCTTCTTCTCTTTCTCAGGGCTGACGTTCATCTCGCGTACAATCTCCGCAAACACGTCGTTCACGTTCGTGCGGTGTTTCGCGGATGCCTCGACGAACGGACATCCCCAGAGTTGCGCCAGAGCGTTGCCCTCGGCGGTATCCACTTCGCGTTGATGCTCGAGATCGAGCTTGTTGGCGACCAGTAACACGGGCACCCTCTCGGTACCTTTGACACGCGTTATCAATTCCTTCATCGCTTTGATATCCTGGAAAGTCTGATGATTCGTCAGACTGTAAACTACGACGAATCCCTGGCCGTTCTTTATGTATAGGTCGCGCATACTCGCGAACTGTTCGGTGCCGGCGGTGTCGAGGATCTCGAGTACACACGGCGAGTTGTCCACTTCGATCTCCTTCCGATAAAAGTCCTCGATCGTCGGATCGTACTTCTCCATGAAACATCCCGAAACAAATTGCACGGTAAGTGCGCTCTTGCCTACCCCGCCCGAGCCGAGGACGACTACCTTGAACTCGCGCATCTCTTTGGCAGTTCGCCTCCGTCTCCACCGTCTCCTCCTCCTCCTCCTCCTCAACGTGTCCAGGACCGAGAGGAAAATTCTTTCTCTCTCTCGAGTACCTAGTAGCTGATTATCGTTGCACGTTTGTTCTTTCTCCAACACCAGTCACGAAAATTGACTGCCGCTTGTATTAACTCCGTCTCCTTCGTATCGTGTTCGTTGAAACGATCGCGTTAGAGGTACCACGATACTTGCCGCCGAACAAAGGCATTGATGACGTTACTGAACGGTGAATCGTGCACAAGGTTTTACCGTGATTGTAACGTAGCCGTTCTTAAAGCTCGAAGAAGACATGACAGCACCCAGTATTCGCACTCTCTGTCACACCGCAGTCCCCTGGCGACGTTCGCCTGGCCTGCCTCCTTCCTGTCTTTCCTCTGCCCCTCACTTCTTCCCCAGATCTGACGTGCGTGACGCCATCTTATCGCACTTGGATTTTCTTTTCGTACCTCCTGCGCCGAACATCGGGGCACTGTCCCTGTCCGCTTCAACCTACGACTAGTTTACGTCCACTCGATATGTATCTTTCCGAAACTTATCCCGCACGGACTGAAAAATCCTGTTTTAAGACCAGTTTCCAAATTCTCCGGCATTTCTCCGTTGCGACTCGGTCGCAAATGCTCCGCGATTGGTGAACGCGAGCCGAGCGTTGGAAAAGTCGTGGCGAATCAGAGCGCTGCACTGACGATGGTGACTGACGTTCGCTCTTTCTTTGTGTACAGTCGCGCGCAAGAAGGAAAATAGTAAGAGAGGAATCATCGGAAATGCTCCCTTTACCGGATGCAAGTGTCATTCTCTTATCTTGCAGACAGCGCTATCCACGATCTCTCAAAAACCACCAACTCCCAAGCATAGTGAGTTTTTTTTTTTTTTTTTTGTTAATATTATCAAACGTTGCGTGAAATTCTCTTCGAATCAGAATTATTCCTCCTATTCTTTTTCCTTTTTCTTCGTTCCTTTTCATTTTTGCTTTCTGACAAATATCGTGACAGCGAAATTGTTTTTTCCCCATAAAGGTAAGGTGAGAGTTATTGTTAATAACAATAAATTCCAGACGTTCCACGTTCGTGAGTAATCGTCGTTTACATCGGCTTAAATTTGATCGTTTGTTAAAGCCCGTTCGATTTATGTTGGATGCAATGGTTAAATAAAGACATTCGTGATACCGAGGTTCGTTGAATGATTCATACGAATCAATACGAGTCATTCTTTGTCGATAATATTTGCAATGTTAATTGCTATTTTCGCAGTCAGTCGATCGTACTGCATCATCGAGCAACGTAAAACGCAATTCTTTCATTCGTCCGTACAAAGTCTTTCCACTTACATGAGAACGCTGCGTAAACACGCGAATTTTCAAAATAGATCGATAAAAATAAAAACCTGAAATGACGTGCGTAACGTAAGGGAAATTCAGAGTTTTACCGAGCTCGTTCTTCACGTGTTTTTATTGAGTATTTCCGTTTCTTTTGCACAGTGTTCGAAAGAGAGAGGATAGAAAGTGGAAGAGGGAGAGAAAGAGAAAGAGAAAGAGAAAGATACGAGAAGACGAGACGCTACATGTAAGTTCACGTTTTGTTTTCTATCGTCAGAGGGCTTTTCTCAAAAACCGGAAGCGCATGTTGCTACCATATCTTGCGGTTTACAGAAGCCTGCTATTTCTTTTGAATTGCTGTATATCTCCCCGTGTAGATATACGTCATTCCAACAGACACCGACGACCTTGTGGTATGCGACGCAGCACATGTGACACGATGACATCATCCGATGAAAGTGTACATAACTGAACAATGCATCACTTTACGTAGTATTTGGTGACGAATGGCGATAATTAGTCATTAAAGGCCAGTTTTCATTGATTTTTCATTTTCTTTATTAGAAATTCTAACCAACGAAAATGATATGATAATTCGAGATAACGAATAACTCTGTTAAAATTGAAATGGATGACAAGCAAATTTTGTTTGAAAGAAAATGATAACGCGCGTTAACACATTTTTACGCCAAACGTGTCGTGAACGTTTTGTCACGTGCAATAAATAAATGAATCGTAAGCTAGGATTGATAATGCTTTTAATTATTAGGATCGTGATTAATTTTAATTATAGCGAAAAGATCACCAAATCAGCTACCATTGTATGGAACATGTGCATATGAACAATGCGTATGCTTCTTGAAATGCACGTGCACTTATAGCTACGCTTATCGATGATTTCCAGTGTCATTAATTGGAGCATCACCGAAACTTGGCTTGCTCCATTCGTGTAACACTAATTCGTATAATTTGTCGATTCCTTGTCGTTCGTTCACCGTGAAAAGCGCAATCAGTGCGTGTTACGAGCGCGAGGCATTGAAAAAAAAAAATCGTACGAACGAAAAGTTATCGAGGTTGTTCGCAACAAACAAGGAAACCGTCGATTAGGTTTCATGATGCCTGATTCAAAGCTGTTTAGAAGTGGCACGTACGATGAGATCGAAACTAGTTTAAGGTGTCATTTTTTTTTTTTTGTTTTCAATTTGCAATAAATTGTTTTACTTGTATATTTTGCTGCATGTTCATTTTTCACCGATTTTTCTCCTTTTTTTCCGTTTTAATTGCATCGCGTTCGTATCGAGATGTAATTCGAAAAAGAATTTGTAAGAATTTTATTCATCTTCACGTTAGATATATTATGTCTGTGTGATATCTAATTTAAATAGATTGAATAAAAATAGGAATGCAGAGTGATTGAGAAAATGTACAGCATGATTTTTACGTCACGAAATTATAAAATATCATTTTGAAAATTATCAGAGGCAATAGCAGAATTCTTTTTTGAAATTTTACGATTTATTGGAATCTTTTTTCATGGGACATCCTCAGAGAAGCTAGAAGGCCAAAAAAGTGTTACACTGCTATCTTTAATAATTCTCAAGATAATTTGTAACGTTTTTTATTAATCACTCAATGTATTAAAACAATAAAAACAATAAGTAATATCTGATTAACCTATGCACAAAAATAATGAAAAGATAGAAACAGATGCCAATATCATGTAATGTGTATGTCATACACATGTTATTAATTCAATTTGTAATCTTACAATTTATACTATGATTGGTATCCGACAATATTTATGCAATTTGTCGATCACAGACATATCGAGAGACAAAGGATTGTTATTAATATAAAAATGGAAATTTATCGGCTATAATTCATATAGTTCGTATCTTCTTGTAAGTTACAATGACCTTTTAGGAGGGGACAATGACCTAACAATTTCAATAACATAAACAGTATTATACGATTAACGTTTCGTCACCATACGGTTTTTTTCCTAACTAATTTCCAGTGCAGTTGCTCCGTTGATAAAAAAGGTCGTTATGCGAACAACGTTACCGATTGAAATACAAACATAACCTAGATATCGGAACAAAAAAAAGTAAACAAATCAAAGAGAAATGCTTTGATTGTTAATTTTACACACAAAAATATATCACTTGTACAGTGCAACAGTAAGTTTTTCATAATATGTACATATGCAAGCGTAAATTTTCATATGCGTGTAATAAAATTACTCGCACACTAGGAATGCTACATATTCAAGTTTGAATTAATTGTAATGCGTATGTATGTATGTGATTGCGTACATGTACTTCTGTAGTTTCTTTTGTTAAAATGAAATTCTAAGAATTAAGAATTAACTGGTAATCATAGTAATCGTAGTACCTTTTTAAATTATCTTTTAATAGGCCTTTTTTAATTATCTTTACTAATTGCCTTTTTTTCTAATTTCAGGAAAGACAGAGAGAGAGAGAAATAGAAAGAAAAAGAAAAAATGAATTTGACCCCTTATTCTGCACCATCACTATCACCTGATGCACCCCCAATGCCTCAACCTGGAGTATCGCAACCTGAAATGTCACCACCTGGAGTGTCATCATATGGAATATCAGTACCACAATCTGACGCGCCACGATGTAAAGTCTATTTAGAATCTATTTTGTCTCTTATTTATCTGTTTTTCTATTAGTATATATTTAATTATATCTCTATATGTTTTTGTTACTGATAAAAATTTCGATTGTTCAAAGATTCAATTATTCGACAAGTACAGTCAGGTGCGGTATAAAATTACCGACAAACAGGTATAAAATTCTCGTTTCTTAGATCTATTTGATATGTGGATCTCTTATCAGATTCAAGATTTCTGAAACATTCGATAAGAGACTCGACGCATTTACGCTTTTATTAACAGATTGATAGAACATTAAACGGATTAATAAATTAATAGTAAATAGATTGATAGAACATCAATTCAAATATGTTTCAAACTGTCGAGAAGAATTGAAAAAAAAAAAAGTAAACTGTCAGAAGAAAGTCGTTAAATTTTTAATTAAAGGATCGTAATTGAATTACAATTGTCATCAGGCGAGAGAAATAAATCTGATCTTTCGAGTCTACAAACTGCGTGATAATTAAAACTGTAGAATATATAGTACTGTAAAATGTGATCTCCCTGGTACTCTCCCTGGTTGTTCAAATATTTCCAAAACTTCAGGTAATAATTCGACTTTGAATTTATCGCTCTCTAATATTGTTCGAATACGAGAGCAACAGAGATGAGAGATCCCTAAACGAGGTACGATACGGTCGCTGTTTGCCAAGTGACGATCAGTAAGTAGATAATAGTCGTCTTCGTTGATGGAAGCGTCACGTATGCAGGATGAAGTGACATGCAGTTTCGTGTTCCGGGCGTTCATTTTCCTCTCTTCATCAATCAGCAAATACTATCCGTGTTTTTTCCCGATCGATTTCTAAATCTTTTTTAGTTCCTGCATTAAGAAGCACGCGAGTCAATTACATACATAACTAATCTATAGATCACATTTTACGTGTCGCCATTTTATATGAACTGATATTGTTCGTGATCGACGGAAAATCGTATCGTGTAAATACCGGTGCTCCTGTTATGCCAGTTATTTTTTATTTTCACTAAATAGTGAGACAGTCGCGTGTTAAATATAAATCAATTAACTAATTTGTACGATCGTTAGATGTGTTGTTAATAATAAGTGTCGAATGAAAATCGAAATTCTCGTTAGTGAAATATTATTGCGACGATGGTGTAATAAGGTAGTCGATGTTGTTCAGAGTTGGTTTATGGGTTTATGGGTTGGCTGATCATGGACGAATGTAAAAATTTGTAGTTAGGCTCAACGAGCTTTAGAATCGTTGTACCTCTGATCTGAAAACTCCGTTAAATCATAATACTTTTACTCAATGTCATACCTATTTTTTTTTTTTATTTTTATTTTCTCCAAATAGTTTCATCGATCAAATAAGATCGATTCGTGTAAAAACAAATAGTTAGGTAACGTAACGAAATAGTTGGTAAACGTAACGAAAATTTTGAAAATGTTAAAAATTATCATTTCTGCGAAACTCATTTGTCTATATTTATAAAGTAATTGTCTATAAAACATGGGCGAGAATTTCTTAGTAAAAAAAAAAAAAAGAGGAGATTACTTCGTCTGAACGGAAATTTTCAAAATGATGGTATAGTGAAAAATGCCGGTTGTGGTAGCATGGTCGCGTGTTAAGGTGATTCATGATTAATTAACGGTATGTAAAGAATAAATAATGTTCTGGCTAATTTACGGAACAACGAGTCTAGCGGATTGACAATTTACTGCCGACGAAGGACTTATATTAATTGATCATTTTTTTTTTTTTTTTCACATTTAAGAAAGTCAAAACGAACGGAAATGTGCTTCACGAATTTATTCGAAATTTCGTATTACGGAATGTCGAAGCTATTGACAGCACTTAACACTAGAACTATCACACCAGTCAAAATGACTGGTTTTATAATTTTATTTTAAAATTTCTATTTCACGTTACAGTTTTTCTCCCCGCAACGATGAAATAATATAACGAATTCTATTTTATTTATTATTCTATTTTATTTTATTTTTATTCATTAGAAATAATCAAAATAATTTTGGTAGAAATAACTTCGTCTTAACTGTCGGTAGTTCTAGTGTTAATGCACTAACGATTAATTATTTTCTCAAGTTTCTCCTCCAAAATGATAAAACTTGCGTACTTTCCTTGACATGAAATTCTATTTCGTAGCACAAAGTCAGCGTGTTACTCTTTGATGTAACTGAAATTCTCAGTTGCTCTTTGCGAGAAAAATGTTACGAGATTTAACTTATGATTCGAAATAAGTCACTAATAACCGAGAACGTTAATTTAAAAAAAAAGGGGGGGGAGTACTTTGAGAGGAAATTAAATTACCAGGAGCAAAAACTACAAAATTATTGTAACATTTGACAAATGACGAAATATTTCTTCACACTAGAACTACCGACAGTTAAGACGAAGTTATTTCTACCAAAATTATTTTGATTATTTCTAATAAGTAAAAATAAAATAAAATTCGTTATATTATTTCATCGTTGCGGGGAGAAAAACTGTAACGTGAAATAGAAATTTTAGTTCGTCTTTTCTCTTTATTAAGAAAATAAATAACATAATGTCGTGTAGAACGTACAGAAATGCAGAGAAATAAACGTAGGTCACAGGGGAAGATTCAAATCATTTTAAGATATTGCATGAAACAGTTGGAAAAGTTTTAACCTAGGGGGAACATTTGTTTTATTTATCTACCAAGATAACGTGAAAAAGCAGAACGACCTAAGGAACTGTACCCAAGGAAAGTACACAAGCTTTATCATTTTGCTGAGGAGGAGAAACTTGAGAGAATAACTAATCGTTAGTGCGTTAAGTGCTGTCAATACTTCGACATTCCGATTAATAATAACGATTTCGAATAAATTCGCGAAGCACATTTCGTTTCGACTTTCTTAAATGTGAAAGAAAGAAAAATTATCGTGAGATGATCATTAAAAAAATAGTACACGTGCAACAAATATATAAATAGAAATAATTTTTATTGGTATTTAAATTTAAAAGCAACTTCTAAATATATATTTCACATGTACGTCGGAAATAGATTTTTCGCTTGTGAAGAAAAAGTGCGCGAGTGATGGAGTCAGAATATTTCGAAACTTCATGGAAAGTAAAGATACAACAGATTCGAAGACGACTACGCACTTTGTTCCGAAACACGTTGAACAGATATAGCTCAAAGAGGAAAGGCTACACCAGATTCCTCACGGATGAGGAGAAAAGGTGACACGCTTGACTACTAATTAAAAATGGCCTAATGTTTAAGTTTACGGAGGTCCATAAAGACGTCAGATAGAAATGAATCTGTAAATTTCGCGGGTTATCGAGGCAAAAGAGACCGATCACTCGAATCTTCACGTCGCTTTCACGTTCTCGTTCGTGACAGAAAGAAGTAACAAAATGATACTTCGATTTTCTTCTTTCATAAAGTATCTTTTATAAAAAATTTTCTCGCGAAATTGAAGTAAAAAATCATGCGATACACCAACGTCTGTCATATTCTCCTCAAACCTTGAGGGATGTTTCAACGATAAAAACAAAGAAGAACTGAACAGAAAAAATGGTTCAAAGTAGTAGAATGAACTTTTTTTTAAAAAAAAATATCTAACATTCGATATATTTTTCATTTCAGATGGCTGGTCATCGCCGAGTACGATTTGTCCACCAGGCTTGGAATGCCTTATAGCCCTTGATAGTCTGTACATAAAACAGAAAAGATATTCGTTGGAATGTTAGTATCATTCGAAAAACACAATGCGCTCTATTCTGTCACGATTCGAAACGAACGTTGAATTCGTCGATGAATTAATCGAACAATTGCAGCTGTCACTAGATGGGAGACTGAGAACAAATACCTTGCAACGGATGCCAATGGTCAGCCACTATATCGCATTACGGAGGAATCGGATTCGTGCGCGCGATGTTGTCTGGGTTCTTCTCGCCGTTGCGAATTTCACGTGGTTGACGTTAATCAGAGAGAGGTCCTGTACATGGTACGGCCGTTCAAATGTTGCACGCAGGTATATTTCGAAAGAACGATATCAGACGTCAGAGAATTATTATTTCATAATTTTATCGTTCAAGTATTATTATTATTTCATACGATATCTCATACAAATACTTGTCACGTACATAGGTCAATCAATTGTGATGCACGTTCTTAACGCTAGCCGTGTTACTGCAGTTGCCATTTTATTTATCACGAGCAACAGATACGGTTCGCAAAACGTTCCCCTTGAGTTTCTTCTCGAACATGCGGCGCACACGCGACGTGCGAACTTTCTTCACACGTGCACACCATCTGCGACGATCACCTTCGACGAAAAGTTATTCGGCCCATTAGAAGAGCCAGTCACGATCGATACTCTTTGACCAGCACCGCTCGTTGGACGTTTTTGGACGCGTTTTGTTTCGGTCTTCAGTCCTCTATTCAGTCCTCTATTCCTGATGAGAATCGCTGCAAACGATGGCCCTTTAACGGAAGAAATATTTTGCGAACGTGTAGTCGTTACGAAAGAAAATCGTATAAATTACTCGTGATAAATATAAATTGTATTTTTATTTGTATCGTCATATGTCATGTTCATTCCCATTTACAGAGGAAAGACGTTCTTGTATTTAAAAAAGGTATCGACTTTGCAACATTTCGCGTGAATTTCGACTAAAATGTGGTTTAAACTCCGCACAAGTTTTATCATTTGATATAAACTAAAATGCAAATTGGGAGAAGTTTATTTCGCAACTTTCATTCGTGACTAGAAAGAAACAGGTTCGATTCGTGCATCGAGTGGGTAATGCTATACCGATGCTACGTTGCACAACCTGTGAAGGATAAAGCTGGGCTAATATGCTGACTAAACTTTCTTTCTTCACGTTCTTTATTACACGCGAATTCTTTTTTGAGTCAGACTTATTGATAGCAACGTGTAAATAGTTGAAAGAAAAGAGACACAGAGTGTATTTATACTTTAGAACTTGAATTGAGGCTTACTGTCTTTTTTCAATCACTTTTTTTGCCCGATAATGTGTAACTTAAATTTATTTTTAGCTATTATTAGAGGTGTATTCGGGAGGGGTGCTTCTCGGTACTGTAACAGAAAATATCAGCTTCTTCGGGGCTTCGTTTTCTATTCGCAATGCATCTGGACAAACAGTTTTAAGAGTAAAGGGATCATGCTTTAGAATTTGCGTGAAATCTGAGAGATTTAAGGTGGAACATTAATCGTAATATGATGAATTTTAAAAATATTTTTTTACTCGACTAGCTTTTAATTTTCTTCTCCTTTTTTTCCAGATAATGTCCGCGGATAATGTACACAGAGTCGGGGAAATTAAAATGAAATGGAGCAATCTCACTAGGGGAATTCTCGCGGACGATGATAACTTCAGCATGCGTTTTCCTGTAGATTTAGACGTTAAAATTAAAGCCGTATTGCTTGGTACCTGCATTGTCATAGTAAGTTATAAAAAAAAAAAGAAAAGATTCGTCGATAGAGCATCAATAAATTTACTAATGTTACAAGTTATTACTGATATTACAATTATGTTTGCAGGATTATCTATATCCCGAACAAGACTTAATTTAGAATTCATAAAATGATTAAAAGAATTCTATTTAGAGATTCGAAATTAATGTCCTTTTTGCCATGTTTTATTGCAAGAGAGACGCATTATTGCGAAGGACCACTGATATGGAGAACTTTCTATTCTTTTTAAACTCTTTTTTTCTGAACTCCAAAGATTCACCGTATTTTTTTATATCAAATTTATATAATGATCATTCACAATGTTGTCAAATAATCTAAACGTCCAGGTGCTATTATTTAATTATTATTTGCTATTTTTGTATTCAATTTTGGAAAGGATTTTTTGTATGTACATATATGTGTTCATTTTCGTCGTTTCATGAAGGAAATGTTCTGGATTTTGCGAACAAATACTTGCCCTGCAACCCACGTAATATGATACGATTGCAAATTACTCGATTGTAATCTTTATATGTGATATCACGATACATCTATACTTGTACGTAAGATATAATTTTATACAACTACGAGTTACAAATACTCTATATTTTTGTGCGTGTTTTTGAAAGAGTAATTGCTATCTCTTGAATCTTATCATTTCTTTCTTGATATTCAAGTTAGAAATTTCACGAAACAAAGATTTAACGTTGTTGTACGATCAAAAGACTTTACAACCATTTGTGTCAGATTCGCGTATCAGAGACATATAAAAGGGATAAAGTATTAAAGGAAAGCAGAAGAATTATTGTGTACGTTCTTTTATTCGTGTTTTAACCTCACATCTTCATACATCTGATACTGAAGTTGTCGTCGCGTCAGCTGCAGCATTTAGCATGCTATGTTCATCGCAGATGTTCTTAGTTTTGGTAAAAAAATGAGAACGGAGAAACAATACGTGTGTAACATCCTTTCCAACGTTACAAAATGGCCGCTGAGATGCTGCAGACCGTTGCATTCGTTGCGTTTTTTTTTTCCCCTTCATTCTTTTTAATGGTATCAAGAACCGGATTCACGCGCTAGATTTAGATTTCAAAATGGAGGCTCGAAATTCCTTTGTCATAGCCTCGAAGTCCTCTTACACCCATAGATACGTCTTTTATTGATAATTTTTATAATCCACAGAGTTACATTCCTGTTATTGAGCGTAAATTCCTCCATATTTCTAGAGTGAAGAATAATCTCACGTTTAAAGAGATAAAAAAAAAAACTGTCGAAATCAACGTTCTCGGAGGAATTCTGATGAATTGTCAAAGCAAAACAGTTACAGTTCAGACGTAGATATATGTAATTAAATTCAGATATACTTTCAAAAAAACGTTCCTTGCTTTTTTTTTCTCTCTCTCTCTTCCATACAAATTCGCTTTCCTATACTTGTATCAAACGGCGGCGACTCAGTTTCGCCGAGAGCAAACTGCCCATGAACAGAGTCAAAAAAGGATCGAAATCGATTTCTCGTGATGGAACAACACCGGTACAAAAATCCAAGGTATTCTCAGCGTGTTAACAGAAATGGTTTCAACGAACCCGGTCATCATTTTGAATCACAAATATACGTAGCTGTCTTTTCTCCTCGACATCAGACGTTATTACAAACGTTGATGGATTTTTTTTTTTATCACGGGATAACACGGGGTATAAAGGATACTTCTGGTACATAGAGGTACAAAGACAGAAATAAACGAAACAAAGAAAAGAGCGAAAAAAAATGAAAGAATACTGCGTGTATTTCTTCTACATGCTGGATAATACATGTTTTTAAAAAAAAGGAAAAAAAAAAGAAAAGAAGAAAAGAAGATGAGGCAAAACAAAATTAAAATACTGTTAAAGATATAATAATGCGTGTTGCATGTAACGTATAATGCAAGCTTTTTCTTCTCTTTTTCATTTTTCCGTTTTGTTCGTACGGACTGATTGAAAGGAACTTGAGTCAACGTAAGAGACGATAATATAATAATAATAATATAACGATAATATTAATTAATAATAATAATAATAATAATAATAGCGATCGTAACGCGCGTGAAAAAGAGGGATGTGGAGACCAATAGGGACGTGCAAAAGTTTACCGTTCACGACAACAATCCTAGACATTTTCCAAGAACTTAGAATATTCACGATCCGATTTTTAGATCTCGACTAGGCTAGCTAGAATTTTCTAGAATTCATTTTCATCGCGAACGGGGCTTCCATCTCGCCTCCGTTTGGAACTCTAAGAACGCGTTTGTAATTGCGCGAAGGCGATCTTGGCGCATCGAGGACCGAAAAAACACTTTGACTCTCGTTTGAAATTAATGAAAACGATAAACTGTCCGTTTTATAATTACATTACCGCACAACGGAAAGCGCACGGATCAAATTTGTCTTTTAGCAAATGTTTCTTTGATTTCCTTTTACCCACGTTTGGAAACATGGAAGTATTATAATATATATTTTTTTTTTTTTTTCATCGCGTTATAAACTGACTTTGAGAATTTCTCCTCTCAGGTTCATACAAAAAAACAGCGCGACGACTTGCCGAAGCTGTTTGAGAAAATTTCATTTCCGCTTTCTCGATAAAAGGAGATCCTCGACGCATCAAGAACATCTCTAAAGGGGGCTGCGAATAAAAGAAGGAAATGACCGCGTGGCTGCTCTGTTTTTTCTGGCGCGCGCTCTCTGTGCTTAAAGTTCCTTCTCGAGCTTGATCAGCTCGGCGATTCCGTCGTGCATCTCCTTCACAGCCTGATATTCCGTCAGGCCGAGACGACGTTTGTTAGAGATGTCGTAGATGCCACCTTCGGCCTCGGTGTGCTCTCCGCGAGTGCCACGCACCTGGAGATTGAACTTTCCAGCGATTTCTTCGAGCTTCTCTCTGTTGGCGGCCAGTTTCGGCAGCTTGATGTGTACAGAGGCACGGACTGTAGTGCCCAAATTGGAAGGGCAGAATGTCAAGAAACCAAGACGATCGTGATGGGAGAACGGAAGTCGTTTCTCGATCTCGTTCACGGCGCTCACTAAACGACGGTAGACCTGCAAAGACGAAGAAAATTAATAAACATTCTTTCGTCGTTCGAAGGATTTTCTCGTTTCTACGATCATTGGATACGTGTATCTCACTGTTGGACTGCGGATGCAAAAATTTGCCTATCAGAGCTGAAGATAAGTGATAAAAATTGTAAAAATACGCATTGTCCCCTACCTGTCCAAGATCACCGCCCATCTGCATCGAAATGATACGAAGATGATCTTCCTCGTTGCACCAGACCAAGAAAGTTTTGTCGTCGTTGTGGAAGATACCACGGCCAGTAGGCCAGAAGCGGCAAGCGTTGGCGGCTTGCAAGAAGCGATCACCTTCTTTGAACAGGAAATGATCGTCGATTAACTTCTGTTGGACATCCTTGCTCATGCCGGTCAAAGGATAGAACGTTCCCTTCAGTTCACCCTCCAAGCCGGACAGAGTGCTGGAGACTTTCTCCTCCATTTCTTTGTACTGAGCTTCAGTTAGGCATGGATTGAACGGATAACCTTCTAGGGAACGGCCGCATCTTACACGGGTGGAGACGATGAATTCACTCTGGAATAAAGGAATAATTACTTAAGTGTCAGGCATTTCGTTTACAATTGTTACAATCCCCTAATACTAACGGCTGGGTCGAGGTTGCCAAGAGTATCGACGTCGCCGAAGTCTTTTGGCGGATGCTTGTCAGTCTTCTTGAAGCCGCCATGGTAGTCCTCGATGATGGGGTCGAAGAGGTCGGTGAAAACCGTGTAAGCTTCAGCGTCAGGGGCATAGATACCAACGCCAGAATCCAGATTCTCTACACCGGATTGGATGACATCGAGAAGGCTGGAGCCGAAGGAGGTTTTCCTCGTCTTAAGCTGATCAAAGACCTCCTTGGACAAATATTTCTTCAGCAAAGACTTGCTATCAGAGGCAGCCAATTTGGAGAAGCCAGCCTCCAGTTTGTCCAGAACTGCCTGATCAACCATATTGCTGTTTTTCTTGCTGCAAACGATTACGGCACACTTTAAATTGAATATCCTTTAGAAGAACGTGCAACAACATCGATAGAATAATATTCAAAGTTATTTGAGAATATATTCGAAGTGTCCGTTACTCATGAAAATAGAGTGAACAATTTTTATTTTTCGAAAAATAGACTAATCCTCTTCTCTATTTCTTCTTCTTTTAAATTACAGCCAGTGTAAGAATAAAATCGTAAGTTGAAAGTTTGAAATACAACGCAATACAATGAAATTAGAAATCTTTTAAGGGTAATTGTATTTCATGCGAGACAAAAAGAGTATTGAATAAAGTAAGAGAAAAACAGAATTAGTTTCTCTTTCTTTGCAGTTCGATGTATAATGATTCTCACTGTACTGGATCGACTGGAAATCGATTATGTTACAGGTAAATGAAATTTTCTGCGACAGCGTCGTTTGATTTCTTATCAGTGTACCTTATCGTGGAAAATTACGTGTTTGTTTGCGCGTATTATTTGCATCGGATAGTCGTAAAACGTTTTGTTTTTGTCCGTGTTATCGTGATGGAATATATTTCGAGATTTCATAAAATCCCTTGTATTGATATATGTAGTATCTGTTTTGTACAGAAGTAGGCTTAACTTTTTATGTGTACATACGTGTCATAAAATTCGAAAATCTTTCGATTGAATTGACGATAAACGACACAGGATGGCAATGCAAGCATTGAAGATTTTAACTGCTGTGAAACAGCACTTGACTTTTCAGTATTTCCGTCGTTTCCCTCTTTCTTATTAAAAATATTTTGCCAAATTTGAATTAATCGTCGATGAGATCTGCCAAATATGCCCTGTAATTTTATTTATGCATCGTAGTACGGTTAAAAAATTAATTTACGTCAAAATATTTCAGAAAAGATTCGATACATTTGTTTTTTCCCTCTCTAACAAAACAATGTATAAATCAAATCACGTTACGTTTATTTTTCAACATTACGCGTGGTCTTTAACATTCCAATTAAATTTTATTAGAAAATAAAAAATTTCGCATCTAATCGGCAACGACCTTGTTATGTATCTGTTCTTAAAACATCCATTGTCTCTAACATTCATTGATCATTCCCCTTTGAGATATCCTGTTTGCACGCCATACGTGTAACTTTTACGTAACATATCACCCTCGGCGTGATTGACAGTTTTGCAACTCTCTAGCAGGATCCACGATCATAAAACAAACTCGTCAACTACGAGGATGCTCCAACAAATTTCCACATGTCACGCTCCGTATATTAATTATTATAATCGTGATTAATCGCAAGTTTTCTAACTTCTATCGCGAAAAACATCTGGTAATTAAGGGAAAAAAATATCGTAAGAAAAGAGATTTGTTAAAGAAGTTCAATCGAGTCTTTGATGATTTACTCACTAAGTTCCAAATCGTTTGACAGTTTGCCGAGAGATGAAATTATCGAGGAATCGGGCCAATGATCTCGTAAAGATATCCTTTGATACAGACGTTTTAAGGAGCTTATGCGAGCCCGGCATCGAGAATTTCCATTAGCAGCAACGGCTGCCTTGTCAGATTTTACGCAATTTTCGATTGCGATCGCCTTGTAAATCGAAAGGATTCATCGTTACTCGCGTTTGCTAGATTAGAGCTAGAAGATATTGTTGAAACGCCATCCATGGTGTGGATTTTAAATGCGAATGAGAATAATTAGCGTAGTTCAAACACGTATATTTGAAGAAGAAATTATAACTAAATATATATATATATATATATATTTATTTATTTATTTATTTATTAATACGTGTTAGTATATAAGGTTATGAAATTTGTTGGAATTTTTGGTACTTCAGAGACACGTGAAATTTGTACTAATGAACTAATAGTAGAGATTTTGAAAAATTTTCACACTGTTGGATAGAAATTCAGATTTAGTAAGAAAGATGAATATTATATATATATATATATATATATATATATATATATATATATATATATATATGTTAAAAACATTTTAGTAATAAATAATGTTAATTGACTTGGATTTAGAATTTTATGAATTTTAGAATTTTATTACTGTTTATTTTTATTATTATTCACTTTTTAAAGTAACATCGCGGCAACTTAATGAACTTAGTGAAGTTTGAAGTTTATTTATACTACCATCTATAGCTATATCATTCGATTCTTTTTTTTTCTTTTCGTAGATAGAAACTAACTAACAAGCATGATAATGCACGTTAAATTCAGCTTTAATGGTTCAGCTTCTTAACTCGATGCTTATTCCTAAGAATTTCTGTGAAAACGTTGAAAAGCCTATCTCTCGTTGCAGAATTTGAGACGATAACACCGATAATTAATGATAATTAATGCATCGTTGCAAGACGAAATTTTGACGTAAAACGATATTACAACATATTAATGAAATATATTCCTTGTAACAGTGCTGTTTTTTCAAAGGTGCCAAATATTTGCTCAGAATAATTAAAATATTTAAACATTGAACATGCAATCAAGTAACAATTTTAAATTTTATAGTTTTCAGAAACTGTTCTGATTAATTATTTTGAACAAAACACATTAGACGATTAATCACGATTAGGCGTGTCTCGTGGTTGGTGCACTATTTGAAAACACATAAACGTTTCGCTCGAACTTTTCTTTGTTTACAGTAATACATTGAGTATTAATTGAAATTAAAGCTTAATTGTGTTTAAATTCAATACAATATAGTCGTGAGATTCTTTTTTTCTTAATAATTAAAACATTTTAACGTTTCATTTCGTAACAATCTGCGTAGATTTCAATTCAGCTTGTAAATTTTACTTGCAGAAATTGTGATATTCTGTATCTATCAAGCAGCAATCATGTCGTATGAACTGATCGCTTAACGTTCTAATTTTTTTCAACTCGTGTGAATTTGTTTGTTTCACAATAACTTTGGCTCATCCTCGCGTAATTTTCACTTGTTCAATTTTCCTTTCCTTTTGAAAATTATAACAATTCTAATCTTCATTTTTAAGAAGTTCCTCGTTACCAGGACTTAAACTAACTAAGTTCTTTTCCTTCCACTTTTTCCCAAAGAGACATTCAATGTTTCACAACATTATATCGTCATTTTCGTTTCGTCGTTTCAACTCGGTGAGAGATTTGGTCAACCATCTGTCAACCAGGCGATTCGTGCAATGAAAAGATCAAGACCGTGGAATTTCGGAATAATAGTTAAAAAAGAAAAAGCACAAAATACAGAAAGTTCGAGCGAGATTGCAGTTATGTACATATTCGGTGAGGTAAATGGCAAGCCTTTCAGCCGACTCTGAACACACTGTTCTGGTGTTGTACAGTGCAATCAACAAATACGTACTCGTCCTCGTCGACGACCGTTTCGTCCGACGATTCGCATATGCCCAGCGACGTGCATACGCCCATTGTCGACGATTATGCGCCGATTATGCCTCGGATTATCGTCCCGGGTTATGCGTCTATTTATAAGCGACACGAACGAAGTTAACGAAGTCGATCCTCTTTTTTTCTCTTATAAAACCGTGCATCCGTCGACGACGACGACGACGACGACGACGACGATCACGATGACCACGACGGATGATGACGAGTAGGGAGAAGAAGAACTCTCAGGCAAGCGCTAATCGCAACGATGTCACTCGACGACGTCCACGAGGATCAGAGGATCAGAGGATGGATGATCGGCGCGATCTCATATCGCGTCTTCGCAAAGCACCTTCCCTCTCCTCTCTCGAGTTTTCCCCTCGCTATTTGAAAACAGACTTTCAGACGCGAGATCTTTCTTGCCACTTTCCTCTTTGAACTCTTCGGAACGATGCTTTTACCGACGCGGGGCACCGACGATTATTACGGCGAATTAATCGATTTCATCGGTCGGTGAACTGTGAGAATTTGTGCGGATTTTCAATGTTGCGCGTGACAACGTCGTTTCTTTTTCTTTTTCTTTTTCTTTTTTTTTCTCTCTTTTCGTTCGATCGGTGCTTTCCGATGTTGCTGAAATTTACGCCTTTCGTTTGGTTCGATCGATTGAAAAGCATCCGTGTGCCGTGAGTTTTTGATCATTAAAGTCCAAAAGGCAGGCTGTTTGTTCGATTCTTAAACGATTATGATATATTTTATATACTGTTATATATTATTATGATATTTATATTATTTCTATATATTTCGAGAAGGTTTTGATCACTGGGATTTCTATAGGAACGCGTTATGAAAAATCGTTGATAAATCGTGATGTATATGTATATGTATCGTGTGTGTAAAAGAATACGTCAGAACTTCAATGAAAGTTGAGAATTGTCATCACGGTGATGCCTAGATGCGTTTCAATCGATCATCAACCTTCCATCAATTTAATAAAGAAATAAAAATACGATAATGAACGATAACATATAGATGATGTTAAATAACAGTCATTTTAGCTTAGAATTTATATCCAGAGATTTATACACTCTATGTAATGTATAAATATTTTTCAAAATTGAAGATTTTCACGCGAACAATGTAAAAAATCAAAAATATCGCATGATATTTAAGAAAAGAAAGAAGAATTTTGTTCGTCGGTATTAAAAATAATCGTATGTCAGTATTTTTTGTTCTTACATACCGAGGTGGTTAACGTGCAGATCTACGTTGATCAAGACTGTTTCAATTAATTATAATTAATAGCTCAACATTCTTAAAACACCTCTCTTAATCGTCTTTACGCACACATTTATCCGATAAGTAGAGTCTTGGATTATTCGTGTACATGCCTCGTGACTTGCACTCTTATGCTTTCAGATAATATCTTTACCCATATAATTTCAAGTAATTCTTCTCTTAAGTTTTCTTTTGATATCTTTGTATAACGAACAACTGCGAACAATGAGCATCTTTAGCGCGTCTTTCTAATTTATCTCGTCGTATCTTTATTTAAATATATTCAGACTCAAATATATTATTACTCTGTTATCTTAAAGTTTGAAAAGTGA
Organism: Tetragonula carbonaria; assembly: GCA_032399595.1. Classification (NCBI taxonomy): domain Eukaryota; kingdom Metazoa; phylum Arthropoda; class Insecta; order Hymenoptera; family Apidae; genus Tetragonula; species Tetragonula carbonaria. The sequence continues at coordinate 2,251,161 of JAUCRC010000008.1, forward strand.
AAATTACCAGAGTTAATTACACAGTCCACTGCAAATGTTAAATTTCAATGAAACACCACCTATCGAGGAACTTTTCAATTTTTCCCCTTGGTAATTGAACGGTAAAATCACGGAAAAGAGAGTTAAAAATCGTTTCAGAGAAAGGTCTCTGAAACGATTTTCCAGCGAGCATATATTTTATTCCGAAAGAGCAACAATGGTAACAAGGGACACAAGGTGAACATAGGACTGATATATCGTGCGAAATGCAAATAAAATTTCTCAGTCGACCTGCTTCTCGTCCACGCCCCTGCGTAAGGCCAGAGGGTTAACCCTTTTGTGTGAACCAACAGGGGTAGTAGTCCCTAGCCACTATAAACGTCGGCTACACTCCTTTATAAGGAACTTGAGAGAACCGTTCGAACAACACACTAAACCAATAAAATGAAATTTTTAAAAAAAGGCAGAAAGAATTACTAATTAACAAACTTTCCTTTCAGAGCGTGATAAAATGCCGAAATTAAACGAAACAAAGTTTCCTTTATTACTCGATATGAACTTTTAATTGGCATCGTTGAACCATTGGAAAACTATGAAAATTTTCGGAATTATTCAATTTCAGAATTTGACGAAACCTTTGTTAGTAACTTCTGTAACAGAGAATATAAAGTATATACAAAATGAAATCGGATATACCTTAAATTTTAATTATCTAAAATTTCGTTACCAAAGTCATGAAAGTAACGATGCTATTTGACAAAATATGGTTCAAACTAGTTACAGGTAAGTAGAAAAACGGTTTCTAATTAATTTGGGCTTGACTAATGAAACTACTCTCCTAGCATAATAGACGCTAAAAGTTTTAGTCGAAAGTGATCTCTGGCCTGTACGTCAAACTTCCGACGACATAAACTCTGTTGATGGTTCGATACCTAAAGTGTGGGAAACTTGAAGGATAATGAAGTCCTGAGTAACTTGTAAGCAAGGTTTAACGATCGAGTGATGTGTACACATCGTTGGTTCGCTGATAAATAACACGAATCGAATCTGATTCTTTCACAATATAGAAATTATTACGAATTCTACTTTTATAGTAAACCATCGTTACTTTTATAGTTTGCCATTGTTATTTCATTTTAGAAAAATTTTTTATCTTTCTGTTTCCATTTCATGCGTTAATTACTTAATAATGTTTCATCATATACGTGTTTGGCAGCAAAGAGTTTAGTTTTTAAAGATCTTATAAAATGATCCTGCTTCTTTGTTATTTTGCTACTTAACCGAGAGAATATATTTGATCTTAGAAGTCTTTTCTCCTCATAAATGTATACCATTGAAAAAAGATACTGCGTGTTTCATTTTATCAATATAATGGAAATTTTTTCGAAAGAGCTCTGGTTTTGCTTTATGATGCAAATTGAATAAACAGTTTGTCAACATTTTAAAAAAAAAATCTTCTCAACTCTTTCAATACTGAATCTTTTTAAATGCAACGAAAGATTCGTCTCTGTTAATAATTAATAATACACATAATCTCTATAAAATTGACATAATGCGCGAAAGATTTTGAGACAATTTCGTTGAAGCGAAATATGTTTATTACTTAATTTAAGCGTGACGGGTTGAAAAATTTCTATTCCTTTTATAGTTATATCTGTGCAATAAATAAATCTAAATGACAAATAAATTTTCTACTATATCTATAATAAATTTTTATTGAAATACCGTGCCTTGTGATGCGAACAAAATCAAAAAAAGAGCAACAAAAATATTTCACCGATAGATTCGCAATTTTCCCGCAGCGTATGATAATCACGAGCTCCTATAAATGACTCATCTCTAGTGCCCGATGCGTTAATTACGAATTCCATGAATGTCTGATCTGACGTTCGACTACGTCACTAGGCGGGCACCGAGCCAAGTGACGTCACCGACAAACCCTTAAACCGACTCGCACGCTCACATAATTCACCGCGCAATATACCATTTTCCTCGAAAAAATTCAAAAGACTTCGTTCTAAAAATTTAAAACAGAAATTATATTTCCAGCGAACTTAACCTAATCTAAACTGATTGCACACGCGCGCGCACGCACGCACGCATAATTGATACGAGCTCAGAAGCCAAAAGTGATCCAACTCTAGTTTCTGTACATTCAGTTTCACTATACACACGACGTAATAAACGTTTCAACTGTTGACAAAAGAACGGTGTATATTTTTTCTGGTATTCAACTTATGGAGTTGATCAGTGTTCTCGACTTCTGAACCAGTTTCAGCACGCGATCCATCCTCTCTAAGCAATGAAAAAAACTTCAAAAATTAGTCTCTCCTGATAATTTCTCTTCATCCGCAGGGAATACGTACTCGTCGTTCGACGTGGTATCCTTGGATGTACATCCGCCCATGACGACGACGACGACGACGACGACGACAACGACGACGACGATGACGACGCCCTGGCGAGAGAGACAGCGAACGAGAAACTGACAGAGAGAGCGGTAAACCTCGTGTGTTCACCTCTCGATAATCGAACTTCACCTCTTCACCACGTTTCTCCTTCCCCGACGTCCTGTAGGAGGATCTTCGAGACCGGAAGTTCACGGGAGAGGGGCAGAGGAGAGGAGAGAGAGAGAGAGAACAAGAGAGGGTGTGGGTGGCGGCACACTTCCTCGACGAAGCAAGATGGACGGAAAATGTACGCGTGTTAAACACGGCGGGTTAACACGCTATATTCGCCTGTACGGCGTGTGTTTCCAAGCACTTCCGGTTGTCCTTGGCGTCGACGGAAGAGGGGAGGAGCAGGGGTAGGAAGGGTAGTCACCCCTGGCAGAGAGTCAAAGGTCGTGTGTGTCTTTCCGATCGTTGTCCCCTTTCGCGGGATTATCCCGTCAAAATATATCTCTCCTCCTCGCGAAAATCAAGTGTCTGATAACGATTGGAAAACCGATTTCGCGGTCTCTCTTTCCCTCTTTTCTCCTCTATCTTTATTCTCATTAATGTCGCCGTGCAATTTAGTTAGAGAATTACAAATGCTGGAACATCGCTGCTATACGTTACATATATATATATATGTATATATTACTTGATTTAAATGCAAGATTTTTGGACTATTTCAAACTTCGGCTTCCGATTTAAATTGGCGGATTGGATTCTCTAACTGTCCTTGAACGGTGCAGTTCCGGTTGCACTGGCTGACTAGCGTAGTACGAAAGGTGCTGGACAGAATCGTGCCTATACCGGGGTTATCGTAGACGATTGGAAAACTGATTATTCACGCTAGTAGGCGAATCCTTGTTCACAGAGGACTTCTATCAAGGTTAAAATCCCAATCGTCGTTTCAGGAAGTGAGAAAACGTTTAACAGCTAGCACGAAGGAAAACTGGGACGGAAAAGAAAATGGCAACGATCACGATCGATGCTTTGCAAACACTGTTATTAATATCATTCTTGGTTGCGGATGAAAATGAAAGCGCGGATTGCGTGTGTCCCGGGGAAAGCCTCACGGCCGTCAATCGATATCGAGTACGCAAACGTGTAGAAATTCTCTCCGACTTCCGGTCGAAAACTTCTCGCGATCCTTTTCAGGGACTCGAAAACGCACCCGAGAACAAGACGTAGCAGAGTAGTATGACGATACGAAAATAAGGCAAATGATAAAAATTATCACCTATCGCGTATATTTCGATAGATCAGCCAGTACAATCAGCGTGCGATGGTACAACAAATCACCTCTTCTTACTCACCGTCTCGAAAGAAGGAAAGAGAAAATCCGAACGAATCAGGATGCGCGATTTGGCGAGAAAAATTCTTGTTAAAAAAAAAAAAAAACCACCTTTTAAAAATTTGATCACAGTCGTTAGAAATGTGTTTTGTATGATCGTTGTTCTCTCGAAGGTAGACGGTGTTTTTTTTCACACGAGACAGAAATATCCTTTTGGTTACTTTATTTCTTTATTTGTGTGCCCTTCGGAACAGTCTCTGTCTCTCCTACGTTGTCCGTGCGTACCGTGTTGTATGTATGTGTGCGTTTTGTTGAGATGGTCGCGGCGCTCGCGCCCTTCTATATCTGTACTATGTATGTACGTATGTATGTATGTATATACATATATATATATATATATACACGTTATAGATGTGTGCGTTTTGTACGTAACGTAACCAATTATAATGTGTCGCGGAATCGAACGATACTACTTTGGGCGCGCGTCGAATGTGCGAAAAATGTTTGGTGTGTCGCGTGTGATGTGAACACTACAGTCTCTACGCTATCACTAAGCAGGAGGCATTTCTGCGTGCCGTGATCTCTCTGTCTCTCTCCCTCTCTGTCTGTTTCGCTCGCCGCTTCCCTCTCCCTTGATCGTTCTGTCCTTATCTTTCCAAACTAACCTCTCCCTCCACGGCTCACCGTCTCTTTCTCTCTCTCGTCCATACCCGAATCTTCGTCTGCTCACTCACTCTCTCTCTCTCTCTCTCTCTTTACTTCTATCACTCCTGTCATTACTTCGCTCCTTGTCCCCCCTTTAAACGACTCCCCCCCTCTTTTCGCGAATTCGCGCTCTTCCTCTCTCTCTCTCTCTTTGTTTTATTCGCTTTTTCTCGTTGGATCCGCATGGTCCCGACTTCTAAAGCCATCTCTGTTTCTTTTTTTCCCTCGCCGGTTCCACCGCGCTGCTCTTCTATCCCGTTTTGTTCTCTCGTTCGCTGCTGCATCTGCTGCTTCTTCTCTTCTGTTCGCCGATTGTCTATCTCTCTCGAGTGTACACCACTCGCGATTACTAACTCTCTCCTGCTCGTTCGACTCGCGCTCTCACTCGCTCGCTATTCACTTCAGGGTGGGGCACACCGGCGTCCAGCAGCACAGAAGGATACCCGGTCGATAACACGCACCTACACCTATACCTACACCTACCAACAGCCAGCCAGCAGGCTCCCGTGTTACGTGTGCGTGGAAAATCACGCACACGCGCCTACAATGGCCGTACGTACGAACAATTGCACAAGTGTGTACATAGAACGTGTCGGAATGGTCGAGTCGTCGCAGTTTTCGGCCCTAAACTCGAAAATGTATGACGTTCGATGCAACCTTCTGGTTGCGCATTTCGATCCAAGTACGAAAAGCTGGCACGTAAAACAGTAGTTTTTGTAGGAAGTATTATGAAAATCGTACAAACTTCTTAACTAATATTGTATATGTATATATTTCGATACCTCTATTTTGTGTAATAGTTTCATTTTGGAGTCTAAGTTCAGTATATCTATTGAAATATCTTTCGAAAAAGAAGGACGTCGAGCAGAGTAAATACTGCATACCAAATACTGCATATTGAAGTAGCTTAAAATTCCTTTTCGAAGGATAGCAAATATGTCTGGATTAACTTCCTCGTTCCCAGTTTGAAAATGTATGTTTCTGAACGTTACTAACGATCGAGAGCTTCACAAAATATTAATTCAATAAAATAACAGAGTAATTTTGTTTGTACTAAAATAAACATGTTTGATAGTTTGTCTTTTACGAAATCTACGAAAAAGTGACGTCCTCGGACAATGAAATAATCGATCTCGTCGATTTTTCTCTTTTTTTACGTGCCTTCGCGAGACACGTTTCCGTAATCCGTCTATGCAAGTAAATGCAACTTTCTAAATTTTTCGCGGAGATCGGGAAACGATAGAGAGAACCGGTGTATCGAGAAATTCTGGATCGAGATCGAGTCACTCGAATTCAGCGAGACGACTCGGCGGGGAACAAAAAAAAAAAAAAAGAGAAACGACTCTCGATCACGTTTACTCGACCAAATCTGCTCTCTGCGTATCGATCTCTCGTTAGCACTTCGATTTTTGCATATAGAAATTGAAAGCTAACGTGTTGAAAAGGTTGAGGTATTAATTTTAACGAGTATTACCGATACGTAAACCACCGATGTAATAAATTTCAGATTTTTCAATTTTTGTAATTACTCGAATTGTTTTACAATTACTAAAAAGATACTCGATTTTATTATGCTATAGTTTAATTATACAATAATTTACAATCTTTTTGTTTTATTAATTCCTAGTTTCGAAGTTATTGATTTATTATTCCTAATAATTTCAGACGAACTTTATCATTTCGATAAAGTAAAATTAATAATTATATAAAATCGAACATCATGCGTTTAAATATAGCATAGAAAATGAAATAGTGAAAAATTCCACGCATATTTTAAAAAGTAAACGAGACTCCGTTCTGTGGAATTTAATATTCGTCTCTCGTTTCACATACAAGACTCAAATTACTTTGGGCAAGTACATTATGCATCGTATCACGATGAACAGAACGAGCAACCGATAATAGGAGAACAACTTAATAAATGGCTCAACACTCTACTTGACACTCGGGGCCGCCACTTGGCAGAAGTTGACAGCAGATCATGTATGCGTGTAAAACTTACACACGCCGATACTATGATCGGTGAAATTGCTTCTACGAGATTTTGCTATCAGCGGAACCATATACTCGATCGATAATTAAATTAATCTCGACACCAAATTCGTGTCGCTTGATCACTAATCTTTAAATATTACATTTATCTATTTTCTCTAAATAGAAATGGCGAATGAGTACTGAATGGCGGATGATATATAATATTTAAATTACTCATTCAAATTACAAAGAACATTTTCTCGAAGAAATTCGCATCTACGCTTCACATTGATTTCGCATTCGCCTATTTCTCACGGTCTCGAAACATCTACTTCCAATTAAGTAATAACACTCGAGTATGTTCGAATTTCCTAATACATACATCTAATATGTTCGTTCCCGTTACAGAGGCTGTTTGAACATAATCAATGTCAGCTAACAGTGAATAAATTACTGCAGCAACGAGGGGGGTCCAGAATCGAGTCAAGGTGTATATCATCTCTCATTGCGTGCCATATCTCGGTGCGAATACGCAATTTCACAGAGCGATGCGAGGGATGCGGATTACCAACTGGTAAATGCATGATTATGCTACGAGAAGAGCACGACCTCGTGCAATAATAGATGTGTGAACGATTGTAAGATGTCATTTTATCACTTGTGTATGGAATTGGTGGTGTATCACAAGTGTGCGCACGCGCGCACACGTATACTACTGGTGGCGAGCTTGTGAATGGAAGCAGGTTAAAAAGCGCATTCACTATCACGAACGTGTACTAATTTGCAAGTGTGTTACCATAAGCTTCTCTAGCTATATATCGTAACTACTGTCAGCATGCTGAACGTTATACAGTTATTTCGAGGAAAATTAAATTATTCAAACTTTTAAAAAATGGATAGTTGCTTGCGTTGATAAAACAACTTCATCTCGATTTGGACAATGTAAATTGCATCGTTCGATGTTTTATTTAGAGAATTATAAGTTATAAGTCGTTGCTTATATATAAGAAATTTTTGTAACTATATACTTAGTTAGATCTGAATTGAAATTTCTTCTGGCAAACGTATGTAAGTATATATTTGGGACATTGTTCGCGTGGAAATTTGAATTTCAATAAAATCTTGGAATTCAACACCGAAATCTACATTCATTGGGTTGGAAAATAAGCGTTCATTCGTGAAACAGTAGAAATTATATTTATATCGTTTACTTTCGCTCTCGATTCTTCTAAAAACATTTTCAATTCAATATTTTTCACTGCTACAACAGAGAGAAATTTCACTCTCTAGAACGAAGAATGTAAATTTAGAAACGAATCAAATCGCGGTGAAGAGCGACTCGTCTCTTGGCTGCCTCTTTCGAAGTTTTTTTCACATTAATCTGAAAAGCCACGACGAGGATGAAAAGAACGACGAGGGGCGCGAATAGAAACAACACGCAGCCCAGAGCAAACACGGACACTTTTGTTTTCATTGTTTCGACTTGTTGGCCGACTCGCGGCCACTTGTATCCTCGCCCTAAGGCCCTACGGGGTGCGTATAATTTTGTATAATTTTCTCTCTCTTTTTTTTTTTTTTTTCATTTCTCCGCCAAGGGAAGCCGTAATCATTTCGACAGATCTTTTTAATTAACTTACTGTCGAGAGTTACCAATTAAACGTCAAGCAACCTTTCTGTCACCGAATGGTAACTCTTGAAGTATCTAAATCGAGCGAATAGAGAATTATCGTTGCAAATAACAAGTATACAATTAGAATATCGAATTAACGAGAAAACAGTGTACAATATTGAGATTTTTATTCGAAGTTATTCTAATTTACGTTATAAAATTGTCTAAATACCCGATATGAAAATATTATAAAAAGAAGTTTTTTTTTTACAAAACACAGGGCAATTCTTTGAATTTTCCTGGGCATTAGGCATGGGCCTTTTTAGGCATTAATTATATAATTACAGTTTTTTATGTCAAGATTAAGATTGAACTGCAAGATTAATTTGATCTCAGAAATCCTACTTTCTGTTTATCAGTCATTGTAAGAAATTGATTACGACCTTTATTCGTTACATAATGAAGTTCGCGGTGAAATTTTGAGAACATGCTATCAGGTGTAACGCGACACAATACGAGCCTATCTCTTCGAAGTACAAGTGAACCAAAAAGGTAACGATACGAAAAAGGATTACTTGATAGATTTGGATCGAGTTTCGAGAACGTTCCAAGCGATAAAAACGATCAGCAACATCGTATTTCGTTATCTTTATTATAGCTTTCGCATAAGTTGGACGTCGTGACACACGCGATTTCATTATCCGCTTGTATTCGCACTCGTTAGAAAATTATAATCGATGTGATAACAAATGGCAGCGTTCGCGAGATAATAGGATTTTGGTTTTTTCCCCTGTAACTGATATTTCGTTAATTTCGAAGAACGAAATTCAACAAAATTGATCATCGCGATTAGAATTTGATGTTAAATATTCTTTGAACAATGATTCAATGATTTATTTGTTTTTAGAAAGTGCGTAGTAAAATATGTAGAAAAAATCGATGCAAATTTCGTGATTTAAAGGTACAAAAAAATTATTTGCAACAAATTAGATACACAAGAAGAAGTACTTCCTTCGAGGAAGAAATTGAAAATATATATGATAGAAAAAAGGAATATTTTATAACAATGAAACGAGCAAATATTAATAAATAGCACAGAAAGTATTGCAAATTTACTTTCTTGTACGTAGATAAGCATGATAAAGGCTGAAGATTAAAATCTTGCAACTCTGATAAAAATACCTTTCTGACACCGATAAGAAAACTAATTTACCGTAATCTGTTATTCTTGTAACAGAAATTAATTAAATCCCCAGATTGTAACAAATTGAACTTTATGAAAAGATTGTGTCACGCGTAAAATAACAATAATAATCGCAGAAATAATTGTTGAACTAAAAAAAAAATAATAAGATAAAATTGCAAATTTGCAAAAACAATTAGTAAATGCCCAATTATTAATTCAGTTCTTTAATTAACAGACTTCAGTTATTTATTTAAATGGATATGATCAGATTCTATAAACACGACAAATTTACAATAAATTATTAAACTCTCTTCCAATAAAATTAATTCAATGCTCTAATTAATGTACAAAATTTACAAACTAACGTAATCAATTATTCCTCTTTAGAATATTTCATTCAGTTACACTTACTCATTAAAGGCTTCGATCAGTCAAAGAGACATAATTAAATTTTATACGAGGAATTTTATCGAAAGTATCACGGATTAAATAAAATTCGATTTTTAAATAGACATTGAGAAGAACAAAAAAAAAAAAAAAAAAAAAAAAAAATTGTACAATGCATATCACGAACATCATGCACAGCAGACAATGAGGGCATTAGAGAACGTCGCTGCAACATCCTGTTACGTCATTGTCGCATTACTTGTGCCTTGGAATCTGTTTGGAATATGAATTGTACCCAACTGAAGCCAAACGATATAGAAATCTACGAATTCTTCGATTCGAGTATAATCGAATTGCAAAATCGCGACCGACCTTCGATAGGTGCCAAACGAACACGAAACAAACGAAATTGTGTGAAACGAAGCTTGCTAATAATTCTAGGAGGAAAAATCCTTTTGAAACTTGTGAACTAGACATTGAATATTTAATTTTGAAATAATATTGCATTATTTCGAATATTTTCGCACTTTTGAATATTTTCGTTTTAAAAATTATTTTATAAAAATTATCAAAGAGAATTAAAAAAAAAAGTGTTTTTGTTTTCAACGTAGTAGTCGTAGGAGTAGGATTGACTGTTAATTAGAACATACGTGTTGATGCTGCGATTATCATGGATTCAAAGATGAACCTACAATTACGTTCTTAAAAAATGTTATCTGGCCTTATTATTGTTTTAATACGCTGAAAGCGAGTATTGTGATGCTCGGTTGTTTAGAATATCGAAGTTGGATTCTTATTATATTTTAAAAAGATATATATTATTTTAATTAAAATATATATTATTTTAATTTTTTGATACTGGAATGTTCAAGTTGAAAGATATGCTAAAAAAAAAAAGAAACTGTATTTTAATGTCATGATGAGCATACGTCCCATTCAGTACCTTACTATTTTTATATGTAAAAAAAAAATAATTTTATATATAATTTTATATAAAATAATTTTATATATGAAAAAAATAATTCTTCATAAAATTTCTCATTATAATAATAAATAATTTTTTGAATATTTACTTCTCTGCGCTTAGCTAGAAATCAAGTACATTCTAATTTAAATGGATTGAGCAAAAAATGAAACATATTCTGTGATAGGAAATGTAATTTAAAAAAATATTCATTAGCTACTAAAAATGAACACGAGTAAAAAATAAGAATAATTCCTTGAAAAGTGATTCCAAGGAGTGTTCATTCGTCATAGTTGTCGTTAAGTCTGACAATGAGTAATTGCACTTTGAGATGAGAATTGCGCGACAGACTTCCAGCAAAAGATAAATATTAAATCCATTAAAAAAAAAACGGTTTTATAAATAGCATAATCGCCGGCCGAACTATGACATATTTGAGTCCGATCAAATATTTGTTCAAGATATTTTACCTGCCAGATATTACGTAATTTCGATTATATGTGTCGAACAACTCGTCATCCATTTCACGTTTAATCGATTTAAAAATGTTAATATTAATTCGGAAAATTTTTGTCCAGGATATTTGAAAAATGATATTAGACGCACAATTTAATGAAACGAAATTAGATACGCAAGTTAAAAATAAAGAGGCTGTTAATACATAATTGAGATGAAAGGATCATACGAGTCTATTATTTTTCAAACATTTTTCTTCTCTATTTGTTCTTAGAAGATATAAAATATTCTGAACAAACTCTTCTCTGCTAATTATCATATGATCTTCCAAAATGTGTAACATATAGTTACTCGTAGCCTTATATCAGAATAAAAATTTTAATTTCGAACCATAAGAATTTCACTTGATCTCTATGCAAGTATGGGACCGAATTCAAGTAATGAAACGAGAGAGCTGAGTAAAGAGATGATATATGCCATTATAAGTGGCATAAGAAAATGAATAGACAAGTCAGACAATTAACCGGATGCCGGTCGTTCTAGACTTCGTTAATTCTAGTAAGGAATCGCGTAGAATTTTCCCGAATTCCGAGATAATTGACTCGGTGTATCTGTGAAAATGATCACACGTCACATCTGAGATGCAGAAAATTGTACATGGTTAATAAGCTGATTTAAATTTACAATCATGGTTAATAACCGATTTAAATTTAAACAATCTATAAAAATTAAATTTACAATTTTAGAAGTAGTTTCGAATAAGATATAATGATATTTATAGAAATTTATATTTCTCATTTCGCAGTTATCCTTTTATGATATTTTTAATATCCCTTTCCTAAATTATCTGTTTATAAAGTTTTTGTTGATGAAATGCAAGATACTTTATGATATTCATAAAGGAATATCGCTCGTTCTTGCGATTAGACAGTGTCCGGTTTCGTGTTTTATGAGGATAAATTACCTACGACGTGTATCACGTGAGAACGAGAACAGCATATACTCGCAATGTGTTAGTTGTCGAAGTGCAGTCCATTTTCTTCAGCTACAATTTTCCAAAATTTCAAATTTCAATTTATACGAAACACTTGTTAAAAATGCAAAATTTTTAATAACTTAGTTTAATCGTTGACAATGCTTTGTCAATAATATTTGTTGACGTATCGATCGTAGTTATCGGGCCCGCATTGACTAGTGTCGCACCCTCTCGGTAACAGCTCGAAGCTACTTTGCCGCAAATTCAGAGCGCGCGATAATTCAAATCACGCGAATTGACAATGTTAAATATTTAATGATTTTGAAATTCTGTTTCTGCTTGATTCGATATGTAGAAACGATTTGTATCTATTTAAGAATATTCATCCATGTGACGTAACAAAATATTTAATTTAACGCACTCATGTTGAAAAGATTTAGAATTTAATTATTTCTAAAATGTAAGATATTTGTTATATTACATTTGTCTTACATCTTTGGGGGAAAAACATTTCATCAATGATTTCTACTTCTTATAGTTGTGTATGCGATAAAACGCTGAAATTTAGACTCTGTCAATTTCAACACTGATACGCGCATTAAATACGTCAACTACCCACGCGCACTAAATATCTAAAAGGAGATTGACAAGCAAACCATCCGCTGCTAACAACAACAGTTAGCCAATTCGTATTTTTAACTTCATGTAACTTCATTGTTGGCCTCAATTATTCGACCCGAGATTTTAACTCCTAAGCATGCTCATTGTCACACGTCAACACATCAATTGTGTTTTAACACCACGGGAGGTTAGCTTGGATCAAATTATCATTCATAATTTAAAACGAGCTTCTAAAATTGAAAATAGAAATTTATTCCGACACAAATTAAAGGAACAATATCAATTTAAATGTGAATTAAAAAATCAAACGTATATAATAATAACGAATGCTAAAATTTAAAAGTAAAATACAAAATATTTATATATGCTAAAATTGAAAGGAAAAATACAGAATATTTAATTACAATACAATGCTAAAAAATTGTATTTTATATATCAATTGAAAGCGTCGTCAAGTAACGTTCAGATGAATTTCGTTTCGGCGACGTTATCTGAATGAGAAAAGTTATACACTGCTCAACAAGAAAAAAAAAAAAAAAAAAAAAAAGCGTCGAGTGTAATTTCTTTTCCAGAATCTCTGCAGTTTTTAATTCTAACGTAAATTCTAGATACTTCTACGACTTGCGTGCAAGATTAATGTCAAGGAAACACTGAAATATCTAAAGACTCTACACATGAATTATTAGAATGCAGTATAGTCAGCTATCCAAGAATATTCGAAATCATAGTAAACCACGTGTGTTTAGAGGGTGCACGTAAATTTTTGTGCAACGACGGAAGTGACTGAAATATTTACACCGACCAAGGTCAATCGATAAAAATCCCACGTATGCTTATTTCATTGTAACGAAAATCTTCTAACAGTTTCTAACAGTTCGTGAACTGGAATTTATTTTCGATATGATCATTAAAAAAAAAAAATATATTTCTATTTTAGAAATAAAATTAAAATTTTAAATAACACAGAAATACATGAAAATTGCAATTTAAATCGTATTTTTCTACGTAATTCAATGTTCGATCGAAGAAATTATTCAACAAAGAAAATAAATAAATAAATATAATTTTAAAAATGGATATAAAAAGAGATGTGTAAAAAGTTACGGAGAAAAATAGAGTGATAAAGCATGATTAAAGCTGGCACAGTGAAGTCGACTTGAAGAGATCCGGAAGCTCGTCTCCTCGAGAGTTCAAAGTCCTTTTGAGCAGAAATAATTGCGCTCTAAATGAGCGTCAGAAAGCAGTCCAAGACTACTTTATTCTGATTAATAGTGGACACTGGTTAAACACTACGCTGTATTTAGTATACTCGTATGAAACGATGACAGTCAATACAACACGCCAAAGGAACATGCTATCTATAATAAAAGTAAAATAAAAGTAAAGCAATATCCTTTAAAATAGAATTTATATAGGAAACCATTATATCTATCGTAGCAGAAGGAAACACGGTTAATTTGATCAAATCCACGTCATTCGAGGAAAATTCTAAATTTAACCTCAACATTTTCATTGATATTTCCCTCTCCAAGCATAGTAGATTGTAAAAGGGTTTCCTTTATCCGATTACACGAAGGAAAGCGTGATTTTCATTCACCGTGAAAACGGCCGAGTAAAAAAGTTAAATATCACAAGACCGACACTTGAGGAAAGAAGATAACGCAAATCGATATCGGTAATCTTTGTAATAAAGTTAATCGCGATCAACTGTGTCGCGTACGATGATGTTAATAGCGTGTCGTTCGTACAAACAAACCGCATCTGGCAAACCTTTAAAGGAACGAGAAATATATATATATTACTCACACAAGTGCGCGAGAGAGAGGGATATCTCCAAATAAACTTAATTTCGTGTTGCACAAAATATGAGAAGAACATTATTAAACAATCTATTATTTATTAAGTTGACGCGAAATTTTAATCGGACCAGTTATATCCATTAAACAAAATAATAATAATAATAAATTTGAAAATAGAATAATTAAAATTAGATGAAAAAATAAAGTACGGCCACGGTTCTACGTTAAATTAAAAAGAAATAAAAGAGAGAAAGAAAAGATATTTTGTGTGAAACCTAATAAAAGGGGAGACAAAAAGTCCACTACAAATACCTAAATTTTCATTTACATGCGATTGATTTCTAGCATCAAATAATCATTATAGTAATTGTACCAGTTATTTAAAAACTCATCACGCAATCGAGCAAGAGATATCGGAAATGTATGTATGTATGTATGTATGTATGTATGTATGTATGTATGTATGTATGTATGTATGTATGTATGTATGTATGTATGTATGTATGTATGTATGTATGTATGTATGTATGTATGTATGTATGTATGATGTATGTGTGTGTGTGTGTGTGTGTATGTGTGTGCGTGCGTGTGTGCGTGTCGCGAGGAATCGATCAAAGAGAAACCATCGCCGGCAGAGGCACAGGCATTGCATTCCGGTTCTGTAATTGTATGCACGCACACACACGCACGCAGACGAACGTTAGCAGCGACGCGTTCCTTGCACGCAGAGCCACGATCGGGAGACCGCCAACTATCAATTTCCGTTTTGAATTACCAAACGCCATAACGCATGCACGCGCCGCTCAAACGAATCTCCGGTCTTCTCGGAGGTATAACGAACCTCCTACTAAGAAATGCATCGATGCACTTTTCTTTGCTTAATAAGGCGCCTTCTTCTTCCTTCTGTAAATAACGTACACACGTTTCTTTCGATCGGCGACGAGCGAATTTCCGAGACTGCAACAAAAGTTCGAACCGTTCGCCATCTCTTGGTACGTCCTTAAAGCAGATAGAGTGTAGGTTCGCAGAGTTTCAACACGGTAACGAACGCGAATGCGAATGTCTCGAGAGAGTTTAAATTGCTTTCGATATTTCACCGATGTTCATTGAAGATAATAAATACAGTACATCGTATTAAAAGATTTTTATCACGTATTTTATTTCGAAGTTATACTTTTATATGTTCGTCGCTTAAAGACGAGTACATCCTTGGTATGTATATTTTAGTTTACACACTTTGCACAAAGGACACGTCGGTCTCGTTTAGATGTTTTTCTCTTGTTCTCTTAGCAAATTTTTTAGGCTACCTTCTATATATATAAAAATGCACGCACACACACAAATAGTGATAAATTTTAATACATTGTTAAATTAGTCACAATGCTCTTTTGACAGAAGTTTTTTTTTATAAAATATGGCTATTTATTTATTGATCGAAGAATTTTGTTGGAAACAATGCGTCACCAGTTGGCTACAATGATAAAATAAGAAAACGATATTCACTGTCGAGGTAAAAATGTTAATAATTTAGTAATAGAGTATACTGTACGCTAATTACATTTTATTAAATATATTCAACTCGGCCATTTTGATACTGTAAATAAAATTGCGAAAATTGAAAAAAAGAAAAAAAAGGAATTGGCAAAATGCGGAATTTGAGAATCACTGGGCATCCCTGGCCTTACGTAATCATGCTGCACCCACTCTCGTTTTACTGTACTGTGGTCTGACCGTAATCTGTCAATTTACTTTTGACAGTATCCCCGCGACGGAAATCCGATGCAACGCACCATGCGATTTGCATATTCGATACATTTTCAAATCGTCGAATTCTATGCCGTTTATCAAGGTTACGAGATTGGAAAATTGCGTAACGATTTAGGATTAACCGGAAACGAGATCGCGGCGCGCTCTCGGATCTTTCCTGAAAACATTCACCGGAAATTGAGCCAATTGATTCACATTTGCGCAACAATTGAATTATTATATTAATATTAATGAATCGATTCAGGGTGTAATATGTATGTACACGTTTCATTGTTAACATACCGAAAAATTGAACAAAAAACATAATTGTCCAAACATTTTCATTTGTAAATATTAATTTATTAATTTATAAATGATAAAAAATATATGTACGTTTAATTAGGAATTTTTTCTTTTTCGAAATTTTGATCTAACAGATATTAATCTTTTCCTGTACGGAATAAAAATCAATAATCTCGAAAAATGAATCTTTCCTATAGGAAGAATGAAGAAATTTCCTATGAAAGATGTAATGTAGTATCATTGAAACCCTTCAAGTAAGATCGATAGTAATGCAGGTACAACGATAGTAAATTTTTTAATTCAAATTTTTTTAACTAGTTTCAAACGACTCGAATATTTAAATATAAAAAAATGTAAATGTTAAAAGTCGATTTTAAAACTACAAATTATTATTTTTAATTATTTTAAAATAAAATACACATATAACCTTGAAACACGAGAGGAGAAGCAACCTCATGTTTTTTTTAGCGAGTCTCAATTTTCACGGTCAGTTATGAATTATGTGCTGCTTCTTACAAAAGCAGAAGATTAGCAATTTCATTGAAATGTACGGTCACACGACATGATGAAAGCAGCTATGTATCTTTATATCATTCCAACATGCATTCATTCACAGGAACGGTATATATGAAACTTCATTAGACTTTTGAAAATTAAATTAGAGCTAATTATTTGACGATTAGTTTAGTAGATCAAGCTTATTTAAAACTATTCTTTGCCTGTATCGTGAAAGGAATTATCATCCGCCATTTCAATCAATCGAAAGTACCATCACTAACGTACTCAAATCATTTCCATTTATACGCAGATATTTGCATTTTAAAGACAAAATTCAGCCGATGTTACTAGCTAATGTGAAATTATTAGCTAATGTGTTCTGCGAGAGTACCTCACAACTAAAAATTTTAAATAATTCGTTTAGCTGTAAGAGATCGATCTTTGCCTAACCTAAAAAAATATCGGTTCGATGTAACAAGGAGTAACGCGAACTGCCTCGAGATAATCGACGATCATCCGGAAGGATGAGTCATTTCTTACATACGCGGAAAAGAATTTGCCTTCGTTAAATCGTAACATTAAATCGTACACCGTGAGATCAAGTTGTGCCGATCTCCAACGATCATGGCAGTTAATCCTCCGATTGTTTACTAGCAACTGAACCACCTTAAAATACTTTTTTCAAGCGTACAAAATTGTAGTGTTTCCTTGTACAAGGATTCATTCTTTGCATTTAACGTGATGCTCGCAGAAAATAATGCCGTGGTATGACCAGTGAGAGTGTGTTTTTCTTTTTTCTTTTTGCGTGTCTCGATCGGTACAACTTTCACGGTGTGAAGTTTGAAAACATTTTACAGAAATATCACATACATATCATTCGCGTGAGAGTACGAAAGGTACGGAAATACATATCGCTTACCTTTACCGCAGACAAAAGAAAATCGAAGGATGTGTTTCTCGAGTTAGTCCTCGGGGCACGTCGTATGCGGGCACGAGTCGGAAACGAAGTGGCGCGGAATCAACTCGCCTCGCGACAGCCGAGCACCTCTCCTCTCTGCATCGGCCAATCGCATCTCTCCTTTGTACATACCCCCTCCTCGACCCCTGCTCCTCTCCTAGGACGGTCCGCGGTCCAGCTACGTTCCTTCGTTCCGTTGTTTCTACGAGGACTCCTCGGTTGCTACCTCGGTTTTTTCGGGTTTTTTCGTCCTAGTTATTATCCTCCGCCAAGAAATGATCACAGTGCTGAGTTTTCAGGTTCAATCGTCGAACCTAATGAAGTATTTTGCACGCGGATTTATGGCGACATTGGAAATGATAAAAATTCTAGAATAGTGACAATAAAGTTACAAGCGATTGATCTTACGATGACGACCTTGTATTATATTAGGAATATTTTAGTATAATTTTTGACAGACGACTGAGAATGATGATGTAGCAACTATTCTTTAATGGACTGTTGGAGATTAATATCGATACACGAATCGATGAGATCGAATGCAACTCGAGCCAAATTCAGCTGGCTTGGCTTATGTTAGAGCAAAAGACTCCGAGCGAGGCAAACTGAGGCAAATGTTTGAAATAAACGTAAAGTATATATATATATATATATATATATATATATATATATAAGACTATCTAGACTTTTGTACAGACGAAAATTAATAATTATTTCAAGGCAATTTAACGATTATATTGTATTGTATGACGTTCTTTTTTTTTGTGGGATTTTTGTTGAAGATATTTCTTATTGTAAAAATCTTAATGTTTGTAAATGTTATTCCTCCGTTTGTTCTTTTTCCACGGCGTCCACGCAAAGCGAAATATTTTTCAATAGGCGATGCAGTACAATGTGCAATCGATAATCGATCTCGTTTAATTACATACGATCGGCATCGAAGTCAATGGCCTCGAAACAAAGAAACGTCTTAAAAGAAAGATAACTGTTCGATTGTCATCCGCCTTGGAGAGTACAACAGACAAGTTTTTTTGATGCTTTTTCTCCATATAAACAAAAGTTTATTCATTCCAATAAATAAAAGTTCATTTTTTAATTCATTTCAAATATGATTGATCCGTGACTACTTTCAGATATGTTGCCTAAAGTTCACTATATCGAAACTAAAAAAATAAAACGGGTATTAATATCAACAAAGTAATTGTCGACTTTATTATTTATTTGAGATGGAAAAGAATTAATGGAAATATCATCGTTACTCCGGAACTATCAAGAGAGAGAAAAAGCTAAAAAATAATTGATAATTCAAACCATTTATAAGTCATAGTAGGTTTCAGCAAAGTAACGCAACCTTCCACTACGGAGGACAAGGTCTGCTCTCGATCTGCTATCTTGTGAATCATAATATACTCAAACCGTTCTTTCGCCGTTCGTGCAAAAACGAGCAACAGAGTTCAGCGATCTGAGAAACGGTTTTGACCAACTTCCATGGAATTTCTAAAGAACCGAGTTGCAACGAAACGTATTCACGTATATTACCTATTTATGCTTATTCGACGCTTTGATCAGAACGCTATACAAGTGTAAATGTAACAGCCTATAAATAACGGGATGCCATATTCCCACCTGAGCTTCTTCAGCCGATTATGACGTCGTGTTTGTCGACCGTGACATAACACGCGTGTAAAAACACGTAATCTTCTTTTACTGTCTGCGTCTATTTAATTCTGCTGTCTCTTTGCACTTTCCGAGACCATAGAAATTATGTCATCTGATAAGATATTTCGATCGCCTTGCATATTCAATAGTTATCCGTTTCATTTTTAAACAGATGCATTTGCATTTCTTCGATCAAAGTTCAATTTTTTGTATTTTCAATTGGTCTTTCTTTAATTTGACGATAGCAACGATTTTTACTGATACATTTTACGCCATTGTGACTCAGTTTCAATTTCACAGGACAGGCCGTTGTTCGACACATTATGATTTGTATTTTACTTTATTTGTAATTTCGAAGCTGTGCCAAGACTACATACTTAATTTTTCTCGAGGCACTCGATCCTTTAAATTCCAAATTAATGTATATTATCGCTACTGAATAGTTAAATGCTAATTACATCTCAGGTTATATATTTTAGCGACGTTGTGAATATGATTTCAATTTCTATCAAGATACTCAATCTGCTTGGAATTGAATCTTATATCAATCTATATTCAAATATACGATTTCTATGCATACGGTTAGATAAGTATATACAAGCAATTGCCCGAATAATTTTTACGTAACATCGATATCAGTAGAATATTCGCAGTTTCTTGGTTTCTTTCGAATGCTTTCTTAGGTTGGCCCGTTTCCGCGTTGTTCCCCGGATTCTCCAAAATATATAGATCATGGAGCGTTTCCGGAGAACGGTGGAACTCCGGGAGTGTCGCCTGGCTGTTACGAAATCAGCTGTGCGCCTGTCGGTGCTTGTTGTAGGTCGCGTTCAGGACTCCCCTCGGCTCTCCCTTCAGCTCTATTCCTCTCGTTCTATCCAACAAGAGAGTCGGAGGAGAGGGGATATTAAAGGTCGCCTCGACGTGGAGATCAATACGAAACCTACATACCTACCTTCCCTATCGAGCCAATGGGAATGCCCAAAATGATCCTTCTCGTGTCTGTTAATTGCCATTTTTCTATTTGAGATAGTCAGCCCATAATTACCATAATTTACTTTCTTCAACCGAGAGAAATCGTTGTCCTTGAATATATTCAACTGGCTTCTTTCCCTCGAATTAAACAACTTATTACAATTATGTTCGATGCTCGTTTAAATTCTAGATATTTCTGATATACAATGCGACAACACTTTAAATTCTTGATACAGCGACATTATCGAAGAGGTATTTATGCAAGTTTGTTTTACTTGTCAGAATACTCAGTACGATAAGACCAGATTTTAGGAGATTCAACGTGATACACTGATACCTTATTTTTCTCTGATAACTTATTCAGAAAGAATATTCGAGACTTTTTAATTTTTTCTTTCGGAGGGATTTTCCATTGGAGGATCTGAATGACCTAGTAAGATAAAATTTATAATAAAAATTAGAGAAAATTTACAATCAGGAACGTGTAACGTATTCAGAAATGTAATCTTTCTTTTTTTTTTTTTCTTTTTCTATATAAATTTTGATTGTGTGTTAATAGATATGTGCGTCTCGATCGCATAGTACGCAATTTTCTTTAAAGAATGGAATTGCACAGCACTTGATAACTTGTCTTCGACTTCACTTGCCATCCAGTTCATGCTGTCAATGTCAGTCAGTGGCGGTCAGCACGTATTACGCGTGAAATCGATACGGCTGAAAATCGATCGGTTTCAAGGAACGATTATTGCGTTCCAGGAAGAGGAACGCATATTATAATTGACAATGAGAAAGTCACTGGTTGAAATCGAGCCGAGAAACGAAGATAGCCTCGTACGGCGTTGTTGTTAAAAATATTCTAAAACTTCTTGTCCTGTTATAAAGCGTTATCGTCGATGAGAAGAATTATG
The DNA here is from genome assembly GCA_032399595.1 of Tetragonula carbonaria. Classification (NCBI taxonomy): domain Eukaryota; kingdom Metazoa; phylum Arthropoda; class Insecta; order Hymenoptera; family Apidae; genus Tetragonula; species Tetragonula carbonaria. The sequence goes on from JAUCRC010000008.1 coordinate 2,272,584, forward strand.
TAACGCTTTGAACTAGCCAGTCTGGCTGAGTTGACGAGAAAAGTTGCGTCAATGGCTGTGGGGAAATTACTTTTCCTTGCTTCCCTGTTATTTTTAACCTGAGAACTGCTTTATACTGTTTGTACCGTTGCGATTCAATGAAAACCTGCTTCCTCCAGTTCTCTAGGCAAATATTTCTGAAGAGGATTTATTTTGTAAACTTTTTGGACTAACATATTGTACTAAATGTTAAATTCATTAAATTTCAGATTCATACTATCGATATTATAAAACGAGCGTTATAAAATAATCGAAAGACACGAAGTAATTGATAATAAAATGAAATATAGATATTAGATAATTGAATAGATCGATACGATGACTGGAACAGATATAACGTTGCTGGAAATCAGTGTTTGTCCCCTTAGTCCTCAACTTCGATAAGCTGATAGTCACCATGATAGTCATAACATGATACTGTGAAAAAAAACGCTTCGAAATTGACATTATTACAATTGAATTTCCTTTTCTTCGTCTGTTGTACGAAAGTATTATTATACAAGGATATTGACATGTTGTTATAGTGAAAATTTTTGAAATATTCCAACAATATTTAATTAAATTTTCTGTCCATTTGACCCCTGCATCATGAAGAGAAAAAAAAATCAATAAATTATTCTTATATCTTTGTTATAGATGGAAAGGTTCCCAGAGCAAGGGATATGGGCTAATTTAATCTAATAATAATTTATAATAATTCATAATAATTAATAATAAGAAATAAGTACAATAGAGTTGGAGAAAGAGAAGAAACAAGAAAACTAGTTAGAAAAGTAGAAAAGATAGAAAAATAGAAGTAGGACAACTTCATTTAAGAAAGCTACTATTGACCTTGAATTTCCAAAAGTGACCTTGGTAGCAAAAGAACCTTGAATCAAATATTAGTTTTGTACTCCAACACAATTGTCATTGCATTACACAAGCTATAACCGTAAGTATTATGTTACCAGTTTCAATTACATAAATTATTAATATCCACATTGAACACATATCGAACCATTTTTTTCAATGCACATAGAAACTCGATACTCTGGTTTTCTGTTTCGTATGTACAACGATATAAATATAACATAAATATATGTATACTAAAAAAACAAAGAACACGAAAAGATTTATATATTATATATTTTCTTTTTTTGTTTTACGAAAAATCATTCCAAGCGGCGAGAAAATTATTATTTTCGTTCGCAGTCGCAGAAACGTCGCTTTAAATATCGCTATAAAAACATTAAATCGCCTCATCGGTTTAACTGCCTCAGGAGATTACTGATTTTATCGCGCGACTGACATCGAATGCTGTGTACATTTATCGCAGAATCAAAAAGAGTGCTATTTCTGTAAATGATATGAAAATAAAATTGTAAACTCTTTCTGGTCGTTTCGACGAATACGTAGAAAAATGGTTTTTCATCGTCGACTAAGAGCAGTTTCTCAATATCAATGTCCAGGTAATGATCGAGCACCATTGTGCGTACCGTAATTTGAATACGTTTGCCGGGAGCAAATCACCAGTGACCATCATTGATGACCACCTTGCTTATTTATTACATAATGTTAGCCGACAATTCTGCACACCAGATATACTTGTTTTCCGTGAAGCTCGCGCCAAGATTATCTGCTGGCACCTTCAGTGTGGAAAACATCACGGCCATGCTGTTTCCTTATCGATCACTCGCTGCGCTTTCATCGTTTTCGCTGAATTAATGTTTCGTTTGACCACTTGTCTGTTCCACCATTTCGACAACAACGAAACATGTTCCATTTAGCATTTGACAAGGATCTTCTGTTCGAATAAGATCGTTTCACGATTCGTGCCTTTTAATTTTAATTTTTATCAATAGGTGGAATGGGTTTGTATCAAAGTGACACAAACGTGCTAATGTTGAAGATAAATAATTTTAGATTCTACTTGGCTTCGTAGATGCAGATTCTTACGAATTGAAAGTACAAGTTCTTTTGCATATTTTGCACGTATTTTATTTAAAAATTTTAGATTTAATTCTCTTTTAATTGTTTTCGGATTAAAGAGTGGAGAATATTCTTAAAATTGAACAAACAAGTTTTTGAGCAGAAGAAGCAAGGTATTGCAAGTGAGTATCGGAAGCAAATGAATTCGACATGTTTTGAATCTTTTACAAAGAGACAAAATGGAAATTCATCAAAGAATTTAAATTATGCTGTTGGACTCTTTAAAAATAAAGATCAAAAGCTGTTAAGTCTATTTCTGAAGAAAGAGAAATCAATGGTAAAATTACAAGAACAAAATATCTGATATTTACGAAAATTATTGATGACACAATTGAACTTGAAACAGACAATGTTTCAAATAGGCAAACGAAGCCTCACAAGAATCGTGATGATTTGTACGTAAAACTTTTTACGACACCAGTGTAATAAGATTGTTACGTAAAAATGTTTCCATTATGGAAATGAAAGAAAAATTCTTCAGTAACGTAAATCATGAATTTTTCTTACATTTTCAAAATTACAAACTTTTTTCAAGGAACTTTTGAAGTATAAAATTTATCGAGCTTGATTAGATATAGATTATTTCTAAAATTCAAATATATGTAAACTATATACATATATGTTTCTTCGTCTCTCTTTCTCCTTAAATTAACTATTGAAAAAGTGTACAACACTTTTTGTCATGAAATCTGTCTGCGACAACTTAGTGAACTCGTTCAAATCAATTGATGAGGCCGAGTTGATATGCTGCCAATGAAATTAACTAGGAGAACAATTAAGCGCATCATTGAGCAAATCCTAGCGACAAGTTCGTCGCTGTTGACAGACACAAACTGTTGACAGGCTATAGCTAAAAGAAATTCTATTTGACTTTATCTGCTTTCTACCTTTTACATTGAACAATAAGGCGATAACATAGCAATTTGAAATTCAATTGTTGGAATATAATTATTAGAGAATTATTGAACGAATTTGTATGAGATCATTGGAAGATTATTTCTTGAAGAAGAAATATCATGTCGTGCCGAAATTGTTGAAGTGAAAAACTCTTGTAGAAAAATTCTCGAGTATTATTATCTTTTGAACAAAAATATAATTTTACATACTTAAATTATTCATAAGGGCAATGAGAGATTTTTGGAAAGAAAATATTACAGAATTTCAATAATATTGAAATCTTCATGAAAAGTATAATTTTCAAAAGAAATATTGTCACTGAATTCTTTATAAAATCATTAGAAAATAAAAAATAACTCTACTGAAATCATAGGAAGGCCAACTTTTAAGGAACAATAAATTATTAAAAGAACCACAATATTCGTAGAGATTTAGCTCGAATCTTTTAATAGAACTAGAAAACCGATTTTGGAGAAAGAAAACTTCCACTCCAATTGTCCACAATCTACAGAGAGATTGTCGTTGTACAATCTGTTGTTCAACACTGCAATAATACTTTCATCGGAGAACAACTCATTAACATCTTGTTGAAAATTTGTGAATAACTCACTGCATACGATCCGATTATTTTGAGAACTTGCTATCTCTTGTAGCAAACCTTCAAGTTATCTAGCAGTTCAACGGCTTAAATTTAGCGAAGAATTTCGCTAAGTCGGCGAGACGTAAAAGCTAGAGGGCCCTGCCGGGGGCTGGGACCGAAATACACGAGTACAGGATTACATTAACGACTTCTCTAACTGTTCATCTGCATGGCGGCTTTTTTCTCCGTCGTTGCTGTACAAGCTATTTGTCTCCTATTTGCAAATGTAAATCCTTCTAACTGTGTGGTACATAGACACGTACGATTCCACCATAAAGATTCACGTCATCTTGCGAGAACATACAGCTCTCTGTTTGTGATTTCTTTCGTGTATTGGATCAAAAAGAATCCCGAAACGTACGTAAAAGTGGAGAACAGATGGTCGCTGTATGTATTTTTATAAGTAAGCTGGCTGCAATAGTGGCAAGGCATTTTATGTCGCAAGGATTTTATGTCTGACGTATTGACGACATCACTACCTCATCGTATAGTAATATACGAGTGGCCGTGAAATCGGCTACGTTGGCCATTCTAAAATCGTGCCAGAAATCACTTGCCAAATTTAATTGGAGCTCCGTTCTGTCTACCTGCAGCAAACAGGCGACCCCGAGCGTTCATCTTTCCCTTCCACGTTTTTTTCCTTTTTCTTTGCCGATCAATTTTCAATACCCGGACGAGAGATTAACACCTTGGCAACGTGATGTTGCAACGATTTAGTTATTTCTACGATTAACGTTGTTTTCTTTGGGGGGAGGGGGGTTCGTAAAACGAGTCGTTTTATTATTTCATTTGAAGTATTTATCAGTTGATGTATTTATCAGTTTCGAGATCGATGCTTGTTAATTCTCACCAATCTAATGAATTTACATTTTACACGTGAATTTTTGTTGTTTATCGGTCTGTTTTTCTTCTTCTTCTTCTTCTTCTTCTTCTTTCTTTTTTTTACCGTTCGATAAGTTTTAAAAGCTTGGACAAATGTTTCCTGCCTCGTGATAATTGTTCGAGCATTGTTTGGTTATTTCGCAGTTTTACTTCGTTTCTTCTTTTTTTTTTTTTTTTTGTTGAGAAAAGATGTAAAGCAAATTGTTTTTCGATATTCTAACGATAGAAAAAAAATGGATAATTCCTAAAGATGAAGGTAATTTTACATACGTAAAATGATTACTTGTTACAAGTTATATCTTAAAAAGAAAGTATAATAACTTGGAAGTCATTAATAGTTTTCTATGAAACTTTTCTATAAAAAGAAGTAAAATTATTTCTTAATTCCATTTTATGAACAATTATGATTTTTTAACTTTTCTCGTTAAAAAAGTTAATACTCGTTGATATTTCTATCAAAACACAAATACCTAATTTGCTAATGAGTTTCTTGTATTTGGTTTTCCATGTAATATTCTAACAAGAGTTTAAAAGTTTCGCGATAGAAAAATATGGCAGCTATTTTTGCAGCCGGGTAGAAAGCTTTGTAACAAGTTGGAGCAACTTCGAAAAATCGTTAAATCGCACACGTGCAGCTACTTGCATTACGTCAATGGTTCACGTAAGAACTGCTAAACGATAATGATTTGTTAGTTTCTAAGTTGGTTGTAGCTTCTGTTACCAGGCGAATCGAAACAACGATATTGTAACATCCAAATGCAATTTGGAATTTATTTCAAAATAAGTCAAAAACATGATCGTGATTTTTTTGCTTATGAAAAGAGTGCAAGTATCATATTTCTAAACAATTTCGTCGTTATTTAAAATGTTATTTAAAATGTTATTTTACGTGCGTCATTTTGTATAAAATACACGCTAATGAAAATTTTCGAAGTCTCTAAAGAGCAAACGATAAATTTTGTTACTAATTAAAAAGTTTCGAATATTGCACGTATATTGTTAAAACGAAAAAGAAACAAGACAAGTGGCAGTAAAAATCCGGAAGCTTATTTTTCAGAACGCTTTCAAACGCTTTGATGCGTTTACATTTCGCGATCGTATATCGCTCGAAATAATCGGAAACCACTGTTCAAAATTTTATTGCACGTTAAAACAGTTCGAGATACTTGAGAATTTTATACTTAAGCTATATAGCTTCAATAACTGCAAACTAAGTTATTCGTTTAGCATTTTTTTACGAATACTAAAATCTTCGTTTTAACTCAATTTTTGCTTTCTACTACAGCCTATTAAAATTTTCTTTCAGTCTTTAGAGAATTAAAAAACGTTACCAATTAATTGGAATGAACTTAATCTTTTCGCATATATTAACAAGCATTCCAGTAACATTATACTTTCAGATAGATAGTTCATGCTTTGTCACAGCAAAATTTTGAAAATCAATCTCGTTAGACTATCTTGTTAAATTTTAAAAAAGTTTGGAACAACACGAATAATTACTTACTGAAGAAAAAAGCTAATTTTCTCACGTTTGTTCAAAAGTAATCTCTAATCTCTAACCAATCCGTTCTAAATGATCAGTAAAATTCAATTGTTCACTTAACACTTTACCGGTAGCCTATTAATCGGCTAACTAACATATTTTAATACTTTACCGACCGGTAACCTATTAATCGGCTAACTATTCACCGCTAATACACGGTCGGTAAAGTGTTAATATTTGGACGATGAAATCTACGCAATGCGTGAAAATTCTCGTAAAAATTCTTCAATTTTGTATCTCGCATTAGCAAACGTGGATTTTATCACGACCTCGCTCGTTGCTTCTTGGCTGAATTCGCGCCAAATTCTGTCGTCACGTGTGGCCAGGGTTTTACGGGATATCTGGTGTTTATCAGCCTTTAATTATTCGTGGCCAAGATTTTTCGACGTGCAGCAGACTCACCTATCACGATACACGCCGTTTGAAGTGCCCGCAAAGCTATGCGATCTATTTTCGAACTTGAGGATTTGCTGTTGTCGGGCGGACACGCTCCGTCGCTCGATCTTCGTCTTTTGATTCGAAGAAAGCTCGTCTTTCGCCGACTGCCTTCCTTTGCCACCCGCGAAAATCTTCCGGTGTATTTTTAGCCGTATTCTTCAAGGTCCCGGGAGAAGAATAACAGAATAATAAAAATAATAGAAGAACGATAGATTAAGTGAAATAAAGATTCAATGTTGGGGAAAGAATCGCGATTTACACGAACTTTTTCAAGAGTAAAATTTCAAGTTTTGCAATTTGTTCTCGCGAGGTAAAGAATTGTTTAAAAAAAATCCTTATTGAACTGTAATGTCGAACTTGCTGCATTTAATAGATTCTTGTTTTCTATTTTTCAAATAAAAGATATTTATATTATCCCTGTCGAAAGTTTCCCTTACTTGCAGATGTTTGTACAGCATAATGATTATGTACATATATTACGTACATATATTAATGATTATGTACATATATATATATATATATATATATACAGCATAATGATTATGTACAATAAAATGATTATATACATATATTTTAATTTTCTTCCGATTTTGTACAACAGCAGTAATTCCAATATTTTTTATCTTCTTCAAAATATGAATTCTTCGATTGCTTTCGTTCTGTCTTGAATATTTCGCGTTATATTCTTCCCATTTCCTAAAAAACGTAAGATTTCCTGCTGTCTATGTAAAACGTCACGCTACAGTACTAAAAATGTTCTTATAATTATGTTTCTTTTTCTTTTTACATCTGCATTCGCGGTCTCTTTAACTCGTTAAAAGAAGACGTATCTTTTATGAATTTTAAAAGCAACAGTTTTGCGACAGCTGACCTGAGTCGATTAGTCGATTCATCAGTGGATGACACCGACACACTCCTTTTATTCCGTTATACCATATTCGCTAACCGCATTCTATTTCTCTCTGTTCAGCTAATTTCACGAGAGCTCGGTGGACTGACCTCACAATGCCGAGAATTGGCTGCGATATTTTAAGCGACAGCGATGCTTCTGCTATATATTTCACACTCTCAAAATTTATGACAGTTTATAAACTGTCTGCCAATTTGTTACACGCGCGTTACATTGTCTAAATTAAAACTTCGTGCCGAATAAAACTGGCGACAACGATATAAACTATTGAATCATTGACTAATTAAAACAAACCGGACGGCCAATGCTTCTTTGTGTCTTATCATTGACTAATTGGGATAGACCAGACATCAAATGGAGTTTCGGTTAGGTTCACGTTGGATTATAATTATTATATACTTCATTGTTTTTGAATAAATGATTTTTAAATAGCTACGTTATTTATTGGCAACTGGTGATCGACTACCGTATATTTATTTAGTTTTAAATGGCCGCTGAAAACAAATTTCAAGGGTGTGAAATGTGAAATTCCAAAAAGTTTCTCGACTAAAATCTTGGCTTTGAGAATTCTCTGTTTTCTTCAATTTTATATTCGAAATCTATTATATACATGCCCGATGCAAACGATCGATTTACGGCAAATTCGTCGCCGTAAATATAAGATGTAACGTTCTCCTAATCTTTCTTTTTGTGAAACAAAAAAAAAAAAAAAAAAAAATTGTCTTTTTATGAAACAAAAAAAGAAAAAAAAACCGGGCCTAATTCGAGTCTAAAGTAAACAAAGATATACATGCAAACACAAATAGCAGCCGGCCGAGAACACTGCCGCCAATGTAATTCTTATCCAATTTTTATACCATTTTTCTGTCTTTCGTTGTTTTCAATATAATCATGCAACAGGTATATCGTAAAATTATCTTCCGAACAGTTAAATTCTCGAATCCAGCAAACATCTCAAAGGAGGCGAGCAGATAAATTTAGAACAATATCCTTATCTCGTACCGGGATTTAACTATTATAATTGGGCTGTAATTCCTTCGCCGGGGACAAAAATCGCGTGATATTTAACACTAGAACTACCGACAGTTAAGACGAAGTTATTTCTACCAAAATTATTTTGATTATTTTAATAAATAAAAATAAAATAAAATTCATTGTATTATTTCTTTAGTTATCACTGTAAAAGTCATTGCATCATTGCGGGGGAAAAAATTGTAACATGAAATAGAAATTTTAAAATAAAATTGTAAAACCAGTCATTTTGACTGGTGTGGTGTTAAGTTCTAGTGTTAAGTAAAGGGCTGTAGAGAAGCGGCCAGAACCTCAAATAAAAACTAGATATAAAATTTTAACTTTTTGGCTAATTTTTGGGATATTAAAGAATGAAAAAATTGACATCAAATTCTGCGTATTATAACATTATAAACATTACTAATGTATAGGTTAATGTAGTGTTGAAAATTCGAGAAATCCTAACATTTCGTTTTCTAATCCTAATGATCAGAGTTTAATAGAATAGGCGAAAAAAATTGTACAGCAATATAAGGGATAATTGTAAAATTGTATATATTCAGAAGAGTTGCGATTCGTCCGAAATCATCGTTCTTTGTCATAAGACAAAGTAGTCATCTCTTAGTTAGTAGCGATACTCGACGTTTATGTTATGTTTATACTTCTCCTATTATGTGATTCTATATAGATTCTACCGAATTTCTTTACGCCAAGTTTTAAGATATCATTGAAAAAAAAAAAATATAATTCAAATTTTCCATGGTGGATTTCCAGTCGTTAAAAAGATTCTCAATATTTTTAAAAATTTTTAAAAGTTTGAATTTTTGCAAATTTCGAGAATAGAAGTATCTTTAATTTCTCACTCTTTTAAAACTGATCGAAGTAAATATTTCATGTTTTAAAAAGAATTTTGGCAAATTCTTAGATTTGGATGACTATGCTTTCGTTAGAAGATGCTAAACTGTCCCTTTAACACTGCTTTCATTTATTATGTACGATGGCAATCGTGATGAAAGGAAATAAGAATGAGCTGACTCAGAGAGACTATATCATTTTGAATTCGTATAAAATAAAGTATGTTACTTTAATTCTTGACAAAGTTGTAATAATAGTTATACGTAGTATACCACAGAATGTAGATAGTAGATATTATGCATAAGCATAAACACGGGATGTAGACGACTATGATTCCTAAAAGAAATAATACTACCTTATGTCAAACAAAACGATAACCAGAAGGAGAGAAAGAGCAATTGAAATGCGAGCTCTCGAACGATTTGGATTAACCGCAACTCCTTCGAATGTATGTCAATCATATAATTTATCTTACAAAATTACTCTGCAATTATTTATTTTATATTAATTCTCGTACAATGAATGCCAGATAATTGTGTTCATTTGACTGTAGATATATCCCTATTGTTTTAACGTGAAACTCAATCTCTTTAACAAACGTTTCGTTCCGAAAGAAATTTCTACAGATTAAATGAAATTCGAATGAAATTCAGGGTGATTGAACTTTAATTTTTGTACTCCATAAGAATATCAACAAAGATATTACAATTCAATCACTTTCACTTTGAAATGTAAAAATGACTTTGAAAAAATGACTTTCCACTTTCGACGAATGCGCGCTTTAAAATAGTACTTTATCTTGAACATTTTCTTCTTAAAAACAAAAATACAGCAGATATGTTTTCATTTAAAAGCCGCATTTTCTATAAAATTTAAAGCATTTCAAGAAATATTAATTTCTTTTCTATATTATGCTTAATTAAATTATTTTTTATTCAGAATAACACGTAGAAAAAAATCTTAGAGATCCATTAAAAAACAATGCACTTTTGTGAAAAATTACATTATACGATGATAGATTTATATAAAATAACGTCTACTATTTAATAAAATAATTCGCATTTATTTATTACGATTATTGTATGTACATACATATGTTTGCTCGGAATGATAGTGTCACTGAATTCAATTCAAGAAATTTTCGATGAGGAAAACGGCAACAACATTGTACATATTTCTTTATTTTAAATTTTTCGCCATAGCGTGTGATGCAATACTTACCTCGAGTCGATATGGTAGAACGTGACACGAGAATGGTAAGTGACCTCCGAAACGTGGAACACAAAAAAGCATCGGATGTACGATCTATACTATTCACTAGTCAATAGTGGTTTAACAATACTATTGCTATTTAAATATCATTAGAAGCCTCAAGCCTATCATTTCTCTCTGAATTTATAATTAGGAAAATAATTTTTTTTGTCTTTCACTATTAATTTGTTAAATAAGATATTATTAATATCTATAATTATAATTTGTTAAATAAGATAATTTATTCATTCGTTACATTGACCAAACTGTTACATCTCATTTCTCGGATATCTTTTCTCTTTTTAACAAATTTTTTTTTCCAATTCAACACAAACATAAATCGTGACTCGTGTGATAAATGTTGTAAAAACAGAACTGATTTACGGTACATTATAAATGAGACCCGTGCGTAATCACCTCCACGTGGTGGGTTTCTTCGTAATTGGTATCGTTTTCCAAATTTTAATATCTTTATCTATAGTATTTAAAAAGGGAAGTATCGATTTCTCCGAATATTATTATTTGCAGAACGACATCAAGCTAAGAACTGCGCAATTATGAATTGAATATAACAAATAATATGAGCTAATCTGTCGCGATCACGATTTAGTTTTTATGTAATTAAAGGAGATTTGTTGAGTTGTTAGAGAGATCGTCGATTCCTAAAATTGAATATAGATTGAATTTTTTCACGATAACGTACAGTCCATTTTTAAATATCGTAGAAAACCGTAGACTTTAGATTTTGATGGATATCAAAACGTGTGATTTGATAAAATGATAGACCTGTTCTATGTCTTCTTTTTTATTTTACACGAGCCCATTCTAAATATATTTCATCCCTAAATATATTTCAGTAAATAAAAAATCCTGTTATAAGTATTGATTTTATTGTCTTTTCAACGAAAAACCAGTCGATGATCTCGTAAAACGCGAATAGAGCGCTTTCCGACACAGACATAAATACATAATAAAAAATGGAATAATTTTAGATACTAATCTCGAATTTTGGAATCTGGAGATACAATTAAACATTTTACTTGTATCATTTTACTTGGCATAATCACAGACGAGCTTCATATTTCGGTATATTGAATTGGTTTAACAACACTGTAATAGGTCTCGAAAATCATATTGCTGGCGCATTCACTAGTTCCCCAACTCACCGTTGTTTAAACGTAGAGTGCGCTAAAAAACCAGTAATTCTTTACTACGTCGATATTACAGGTCACAGTCCACGAAAATCCGTAAGATGCTTAGTAGTTAGATCATATATCTCGTCGGTGGATACGATTTTGAGAACCGTATTACCATGGCCGAAAAAATACATGGTAATGCAATGTTTATTCATACGATAAGAATACCTCGTCTATGGTCAATGATAATACTTTCGAAATAATCGGTAGATGTCTCCATAGAACATTTTATTTCTTTAGGCTGGTAAAATAGATCTCTTCGCAGACTATTTTTGGACTCGCAATAAAAATGATCGAAATAAATACGTATTTAATATAATTCAAATCTATAAATAATTTGTAAAGATTTTACTAATGTACGTACGTATTATTTAATTGTTTTTTTTTTTCTACAAATTCATCAGTGACGTTACATCGATTATTTCGCGAAAGATTCAAACAATAAGAATAAAAAGACTTAAAAATTCATATCTATGTATAAAAACGTATATATATTAATTTATAATTATTATTCAAATTCGCAGATTGAAATTAGTTGATTCGCAGAATTATATAACCTATGCAAAATCAGATTTCAATAGTAACAGATTCTAGACACATGAACATTTCTATCAATACAATCGGTATTCTTATCAGTGTTCTTATTATAAAGAAATCAGAAGAGAAAATCGAGACGCGGAGAATTCCACGGATATCGTTCCCGCACTGAAATCGAATTGACAATTAAGTATTTAGGGTGGCTGCGGGTCGCGTGTCAGCAAGAGTCATCTTCGCCAGCATGATCGTGCGTAAAAACATATGGTTTCTATATAGGGTTTACAAGTGAGAGAGCCTCGAAGACTCTCGAAATGAAATAATTTTCTACAAACTTCTCAAACTGTCATATTTTTCGCTTTTTGGAGTATTTTATAAATATTACAAAAATAATTCACGTTATATTTAACAAACATGAGAATTAAATTATTTAATATTTGTTATGTTTTGATTATTCTAGCGTCTCGAATAACGTCGTTGAGTCATAAATGACCGTAATAATTATCAATAATAACAACGACCAAAATAATCCATGATAATTCATTGTTAGATTTCTAAAATTTAAGATACTCATTTTTATTTTGTATTTTATATTTCCCGTGGCAGAGATTAGTAACAAAATCCAGTTGAATTAGAAATATCAAAACTATGCAATTTAATTGTAAATTTGTCGTAGTTCCTAGTGATATGTGTTCCAATATTATTCTGTATCGTTTATTCTGTATTTTACTCTATTTTATTAATATTCTATACTGTTTGAACAGGTATGCTATACAACCTACACAACCAGAGCTAAAGTTCTCAATTTCCAGGTCCACGTTTCATTCGAACGGAAAATATTGAATTTGGAAACGATCTCGAGGGGAGATTAGCCGTGACATCGACACTTTTATGTGACATTTCTGGATATGGGCGCAGTTTTCCACTTGGTTGCCCGAGCATCCAAAATTCCGTGTAATCAGATCTAAAGATGTCCTCGTAAATCCCCACCCGCAGTCCTGTTATATTATTGTACGTAGATGACCTTATGCGGGATGATATAAACCTTGTACCGCATATCAGAATCCGAATTTTTCGTTCTCACGAAACATGAGGGCATAGGTCCCCGATTAATTGCTCGTGGATCAATGTGGATTCGTGCTTCTCGATCGCGAAGAATTCACAACGAACGCGATTTGCTCTCGGCTGCGTGAGAATCTGTACATAAGTATATATATCTACGTACTTTGAGCATTCGTTGGTCCTTTTATTTATTCAGAATTTTTTTAGTTAGAAAATTTGAGGAATGAATATGTATATATGTATATTCGTCTATTACACTGAATAAAATTGTACTTTAGATTTGTTACTTTAGTTTGTATTAATTGTTATTCAATTTGCAATTATAATTGTATCAGTTTGTATTTTAATATTTAAAAGATTAATATGTTAAGTTGGTATATATATATATATATATATATATATATCTTTATATTTATTTTTCATGAAATTCGACTGACGTGTCATTCTTTAAATAAAAGATTGGAACAGTAATATTTAATGTACTTGCAGATACCTAAAAAATCTTTACTTTATTTTGTAGTATAATACATAATTATGTGTAGCGTAATTATATATTAAAGAATTGTAATTAATTATATTAATTATATCCTATAGCAGCAGTACTACGAAAAATATATAACAGTAAATTAGAAACGATCTACGAAATTAAAAAAGGATAGGATTTTACAGTGATATATATATATATATATAGCTCAATAGAAATTTATAAGCTGATTTCAATGTATATAAATCAGAGTATCATTACGAGAAACACCCTGCACGTGTACACAGAACGGGACAGCAACGGATGTGACTACGTCGGGTTAATAAGGATGCGACGTCATCGGGTTGCGACGTTACATCTTCTCCTTCGAATCACGATCTCAAAATCTAAGAGTGCAATTAAAACACCAGCCTGATTATCATCCATACAATTAAACGTAGCAATTCAAGAGAAATCTGAGCAAATAAAATTCTATCGCGATAAAATAAAAATTCTATTCTAAACTATTTCATTACTATGATTCCGCTACTTAACTTCAATTTATTTTCTAATTATATATATTATATATATATAATTTTATTCTCTGTATTGTTTAATTTAACATTTCTTATATACGTATTTTACTAATTTTTCGTTTTTAATATATCTTATTTATTTTATATCCTTCATATTTTGAAATTGTACGATATAATTTTAATTTCTCATATTTTAATGTATTTTGCGGATACTAGTTTCTTAATAATTTACTCAATTTCCTGTGTACTCGACACTCTCCAATTCTTTTGTACTCGACGCGTTCCAATTATCAAATTTTCAATATCTTTAACCAGCAATTGATTTACTTTTATCATTCTGTAGAAACAGATATTTTATATTCGTTAAAGTTGTCATCGTCAATTAATAAATAATGTTTAAAGAACTATTAACAATTTAATTTGCCACATTGTGTAACATGCATTCTACACCCTTCAATCTTTATAATTCATAATTAATAATCTAATCAATCTCATTCTACAGTTTACAGTTCACTCCCCTTAACTCTCAAATTCGCCCCTTATAATCTTCATTACGTTCATCGATAATCTAATTTAGCTCGTTCTTCACCCTTCGATTTTCAAATTCCACCTCCTACAGATTTTTCCACAATCTAATTCAACTATATTCTTCGCGCGTTGCTCTATTTTTTTTTTTTTTTTTACTTTACATCTTTGATTTTTTGATTTTCCAATTACAAGTAAATTCATCACTACTAAAACTATTAATGCTGGAACAATTTTACAAAATTTCAAGAAACTGAAATGTTCAGGACATCGTAATGAATGTATTGCTTGGCCTTTATATATAAGTTAATTAGAAACAGAGTTTCGTAAAACAAGTGTTGCATCGGTATAATTATTGAAAGCTAAAGGCTTAACTTACACCCATTCAACAGGTGATCTCACGCGAACCAAATACACCTGTTGCACGCATTCAACACACGTGGTCATGTTCATTTTATTTCGAACAATTTCAGAGATTCATCTTCAATTCATTATAGCGCGAGCATACCGAAATGTACATCAAAATATAGCTTCGTCGTTGGTCATCTTTCTATGCTTTCACGCGTGAAATGTACCAGCATGTTACAAAGTGACTAATGCCAATGGCTGTTGCTTGTTCGCCAACAATGTTTCATGGGGGTGAAAAAAAAGAGGAAAAAAAGGAGAGAAAGCAACGTGATCATTGTGATCTCGATCGGGGAATCTCGCGACGGCCATGTGGGCACGTTAATTCGTAGACCACGGCTGTCATAATTGCTTTTACCGATGGCTATTACCCTGGTATCGGTGATATTGTAATACGTATGGCTTTTAGGGAAGCTTAGAGAACGTGAACAGGGTGAAATTCTTTTTACTGTAAGATTTTTTCTCATTTTTTATTTGAAAAAAAGAAACGAATATTTCCCTATGTAGTTGATTTGTTATTTGACAAATATAATTGTCATTAACGCTTCAATTATGAAGATATAAATGAATATAACATCTAAACGTTGCTTCAGAACAATTATGTTGATAACTTTGTACTTCTATTACCAGAAAACCATCGGGGGCAGGACTTAAAATAAGAAAAAAATTAGTCCCTTTGCAAAAGTAAAATAGAAATGAATGGGAAATATATTAAGTGCACTTCATTGCAATCATTGTTTTCAAAAATTTCACGTCAAACAACATGTTATACAGAATTTGAGCAATACTTTCATCATACTTTCGTCTATAAACGTAGTAATCTAGACACTTTTCAATCTAGGACACTTTCTTCAAAAATATTCAGGGCCATTCTTTTCAAAAATTTCCATCCTCAAGTATTATATCCCTATTGTTAAAACTATTGTTTTAAACTAAAAAATCTCTCTTCCCTGCTAGTTTTGTTTCAATAATTCTTATTGAAACTAGTTATTGTTACATTACAGACTGTAACCTGGAGGAAGTCCTGAGAATATGTCATTGTTTTCAAAAATTTCACGTCAAACAACCTGTTACACAGAATTTGAGCAATACTTTCATCATACTTTCGTCTATAAACGTAGTAATCTAGACACTTTCTTCAAAAATATTCAGGGCCATTCTTTTCAAAAATTTCCATCCTCAAGTATTATATCCCTATTGTTAAAACTATTGTTTTAAACTAAAAAATCTCTCTTCCCTGCTAGTTTTGTACAATGATTCTTATTGAAACTAGTTATTGTTACATTACAGACTGTAACCTGGAGGAAGTCCTGAGAATATGTCGATATCAGAGCGAAGAGAAAAACGCGAGCGATGGTTGGCGAACAGAGAGCGGAGGTTCCCCGTCGCCTTCGCGCAATTACGTCCAATTGAACTAATTCAGTCCAATTGACGTTAACAGGCTCAATTGGTCGGCCCTGCCAGCCTAGCCACACGGCAATACTATCCGGTCGGCATACCTACGACGTAAAAAAGAAGCGGCTCGCGTGCAAAAAGTCGCCCTGAAACCCTTCTCTCCATCACGTTTCTCGTTTGTCGTTTGATCTAAATATACTTCTCGACAAGAGAGAAGTATTTTCTTTTCCTTTGTCTGCTTGTTATCAGCCTACCTCGTTCTTCGTAGAGGCTTGCGCGTTATACACGTTCGTACGGTGTAAAGTTTTCTGTTCTAAAAAAAAAATAAATATAAAAACAAAACGTAATATAAAGTAGAATCGGACGAACGTGAATGTGAAAAGAAGTTTCTGTTTCTCTTTTCGAATAAAAAAATTCCAAGACTCTTAATAAAATTCTATTATATATTATAGAGAAAGATGTTCATGTGCGATTTTGAAAAATTGCAACACGTGAACACTGTGTTCGATCATTGACATTAGAATTATAAATTAAATTGTCACGAATTGTTGGGAAATTTGTTTCTTCGGTATACGAGAAATGTAAAACAGAATTCTCATGGGATAGAACAGCGAATAAGTGTAAGTTGCAGCGTTCTCTACTGTTGAAGGAGGATGTTATCGGAAGGGGAAGAGGTGGAGCCGAGAAACTCCTTCTATTCTGCTGGTAGAAGTGGTGGGAGCCCAACGTATCGTGTCCGTTTTCATTCTTATCTGTCTTTCACGTTTCTATCCCTCTCTTGCGCCGTCAAAGTGGTTGGTGGGAGATAATAGTCTTGTTCTTTCTTTCTTCCGCTGCCGATAACTCCGATATATGTATTTCTTTCTTATTTAGCAAATATTCATTCTTCAGATATATATTGCATTTTATGTTACAAGATATATATATATATATTAATATTTTTTTTCAATGAAAATTAAAAATATTCAAATTTAGCATTATATAATAATAATAATAATAATAATAATAATAATAATAATAATAATAATAATAATAATGTTTTGGCACGATTCTTGACCAATTTGTAAATATTGAATATTAAATATAAATTTAAATTTAAATGTAAAAAATTGTTTAGTATACTTTATATATATATATATCACGTAATTAAAAATTTACAAAAATTTTTAATAATACACCTTCCTGAAGTAACATTTAAGGAATTTATACGTAATATAATAATATTAATGTATCATACACAAAGCTCAACGAAATCAAATGATCACTCTAAATT
Source organism: Tetragonula carbonaria (assembly GCA_032399595.1). NCBI lineage: Eukaryota > Metazoa > Arthropoda > Insecta > Hymenoptera > Apidae > Tetragonula > Tetragonula carbonaria. Next base: position 2,290,407 of record JAUCRC010000008.1, read on the forward strand.
GATCATTCTAATTCAACATCTAAGTATACACTTTATCATTAAAAGATATTTGTACCAATAACTTGTATAATGATTATTATTCGTTTTAAAATAGACACACGCCTATTTTCAGTGTATATATAACGTTCAAACAAGGAGAAATCGCATGATTTTCTGACAAACGTTTACCCAAAAAACTCACTACACATTTATAAGAACACGTTACTAGACACGTACAACATATTAAATCGGAAAACTTTATTTTCAGTTCCCTCGAGTTCAAATTTGGCGCGCTGCCAGCTGTCACTTTCACTGCGCGCACGTGTTTCCTGTTGGACGACCCCGGGTGGCGGGTTCACCGTTGTTCGGTCAGGATCGGGCAACATCGTACCCTAGACCTCGTACGCATCCGTTTCGTCCAAGAGATTTCCACCTTCCACAAACTTTCACAAAACTAATCTAAAAGATGTTTCCGATAAACGTAAGAATTGTATAAAACGAACACATTTTTACAGCTATATATACGAACATATATATGTATGTATATATATATATATATATATATATATATGTGTGTGTGTGTGTGTATGAATATGTGATACAAGACACGAAATATCCGAGCAAGTGCGAGCAAGAAAAAGGGGTCGAAAAGAAAGTCGTGCAGAGGGTCAGTGCAGGAGGCGACCCGTTACTGCAGCCCGGCACCACCGGACCTTCACTTATATCGTCTCTCGGCTAATAACGCTAGTAATGTGATATGATTAGCTTAGTTGAGTTCAGTTTAGTTCGTATTCGTTCAATTTAGTGGTTCGCCAGCAAAATCACATCGAGTTAAACCCATTTAGGCCAGTTAAGTTACCGACTTCTCGCTCTTGCGCGCTCGCCGTCATCCTCCCGGTTGCTGTCGCCTCCTGCATCCACGGATATCCTGCAAGCGCGATGTATAGTGCGCGCGCGTCCATGTTCACCCGCATTCGATCATCTTTAACTTCATTGAAGTCCGAGTCCAGTCGCCAGTTCGGACATACACGTGGAAAATTGAAGATTCTTGGAACGTCTTGTATATACGCTGTTGGTGCTCACGAATCGGGGACAGTTTGAAGTATAGTATAGTTTTAAGGTTAGGTTTGAATCTTGGAAATACCGCGACGGTAGAAGTGACTTTACGATGTATGTTAATCACGCGACAATAAATGAAAACTCTGATAAGAATTGAATTGTTGAATCAATGAGACCGACTGGTTGAACCAGCATATACAGTAATCTATAATATACAAGTTATAGTAGTTTTTATTGTAACGTACGTAGGAAACATTCGTCGCCAATGTAGATTTGTTAAGAATGGAAAAAAGAAACTAAGTTAAGATGTAGCCAATATAGACATAGGTGAAATTGTTTAGTTCTAGAATTAGCAATTAGACTGTCTTTCTTGTACAATCTTTATCTAACAAATTATCTTATCTTTGAAAATAAATGGACAAAGTGAGAAAAGATAGTTACCGCTTCGTCCGAGACCTTCAAAATTCCTTCAGAATCGTCCTTCGTTTAAATTCCATCCCTTTGTCACGCTGGCCCAAGCCAGACGTTTCTATTCTAATCACGGGATCCATCACGGGCCTGGAATAAACAGACTCATTAACAAAAAACGAGGATGGACGCGGGAACGGGTGGCGCGAATCGGTTCCGCGCGGAGCAACGGAAAAGATGCACCGCAAGAATGGTAGGGGAGGAAGTGAAGAGTGTGGTCCGCGAGAGTGCAATTAAATCAGCGCGTGACAGGCGCGCGCTCGCGCGCGCTAATTACCGCCGATGAAATTAGCAGTTAATATACGCGTGTACACACGGAATGGGGGTAGTTTGATTGGGCCAATTCGAGGCAATTCCTGGCGATTGCTGGTTTCATTGAGCCTGCGCTTAAGAGCTCAGTGCCACGCTGCCGGTCAACGGACATGGATCTCTTGGAAAGTATATAGGTACTCTTACCTTTCTCGTCCTTCCGATCGATCGTCGTCTCATGAATCGATCGACGGATCCCGAACCATCTGTGACCCCTTGGTTTCAAGTGTGTGCCCGCCGAAAGCGACTGGCTGGAGAACGACACGACGCAATGGTGCGGAAGCGAAATTGCGGGACAATTCAAATCGTGCGTGTGACACGAACCGACGTGGAGAACCGACGTGTGCATTCCGTCGACGATGGATCGCTGACGCGGCGAACGCACGTCGATCGTCGCCGAGAGCGCATCGTGGCTCTCGAATCGTTTCATCGGAGTTCAAGGTTCGGCAGTTCAAGGATCTTTTACGAACAGAGACGCGAAATTGACAACCGATAACAGGATGTGACAACCTGGAGTTGTTGGGGGGGGTAGTGATATCTGACGGAGAAGATGGATTTCGCGGAGCAATTGAAACAATTCTGGAAAATGGAGCGAGACACGTGGACGTGGGAATTCAGGTAACGCGTTTGCGGTATTTGATTGTGAAAATTGAATTTAAATATTTTTAGACTTATTATTTGTGGTATATATTGTATGAAACTGTCTAAGTCTTCCTTCACATGGTTTTGATGTTTGCTAGTAGTGCATATAATTAAAAGCTTCGCAATTTAAGAAAATAATTATTTAATCAATATTTGAATTGTACTCCGATATTCATTCTTGCTCTTTTTATGTATTAACTTAATTATTTGTGTTTTAAGAAAGTACTAAAAAATTGAAACATAGACCACCAATGACATATATATATCACACGAAGAGTAACTGAATGACTTCATGCAAAAGTTCAATTATAAGTAACGTCATCGTTGAAATATGTCGCGTTAGCTTGTTTTTTGAATAAAACTATGTAATGAGTCATATCTGTTAGGTTGTGCGTAATTATCTGTATTGCATTAACGAAACTCTTAATTGTCTGTAGATTTTTATAAAAATCATTTTCTCTAAGAATGTTTGCTTCTATATAGAAGATTTTATACATCTTCAATATCTATTTGTTTAAGTTTTAAAATTCTAATTAGAACTTTAGATAAGTCGTTTTATTGACATTTCTTTTAAAAGTACCATTATCTGAGCTTGTTCATCTTACTTTACAACATTCCAGTACTGCATGCATCATTCTCCCTAAACCTGAATTTCAATGGTACCAACAACTAAGCAAATCAAGAAACCTTTCTTTCACTATTCTGTACTTGAGTTTCGTCTATACAGTTAACAAAGATCCAAGGTGTTCATCAACTTTTCTTGAATTATTTAAAGAAAAATTTGAAGAAATTTGCTTGTTCATCCTACTTACATTCTGCAACAGAAAAGGAGAAAGTAATTAACTGAAATTGTTATCGAGTCAATTATCCTATCACTATCGGATCGTTTTTGAAAGTAAATTTCTCGTAAAACCACCTTGTTTCTGGTGCATACGCGGCGTATTCTCTCTGCAACGATCACCGTTCCAAGAAAACCATCGAGGTCGCCGTGGGTCAAGCGCAAGTCGTTCATACTCAAAATGAAATCGTCGGCGCACAAAATTTTCCCATCGCTGTGGATCGTGCACAAGTCAACCCGCTCCGATTCCCACATCGTCCTCTCCCCCTTCGACATCATCCTCTGCAACATTACCTAGCACACATCGTGCATCAAGGCGGCGTTCTCCAACCTCTTTATCCGGGGGCGGTCGTAACGCGATGATGCGACATTGGCCATAGCCACGAGACCAACGATTTCTCGAACACCAACTACTACGAGTAGAGAAGACGTCAAAAGAGAAAGATGCGATATATATATATATATATATATATATATATGTACACACACACCCAGCCAACACCATGAAGAACCATTCCACTTGCAATTAGAGTGGTGAATGCCGGACAGAGAAAAGGCAAGAAAGCGAAAAAAGGAGAAGACTCAAAGAGAAGAGTGACAGAAGTGAGGAGAGGTGGGGGGGGGGAGAGGGAGGCGACTCTCTTTCGTACGAGGGGGATTAAAAAGAAAGACAGACAGACGTAGACTCGGATGCAAGAATGGAAAAGGAGAAAAAGAGAAAGAAAGAGGAAGAAATATGTACATACAAGAGAATGGCACATACCGCGCCCGCATAAAACGGCCATCCTCTCGTGGAGCACGTAACGCGTAGTAGGTGCTACAGGATTGGTTGGTTTCTATGTGTGGGGGCGGCCTGGCCGGCAACCCGTTGAAAATATAAGCGTGTGTGAGTGTCGGTTGATTAGCCACAGTCAGAACGGATCGTCGCTTAGTGCGACAGTGTCCGGTTAGTTAGGCGGCTCTTGTTGTTTCGCGCGATCAACTCACCCGGTTCTCGATATATAGAAAATTGAGCAAAACTCGTCGAGCTGCAAGAGAAACAACATACATAAGTCATTGAGAAAATCATTCGTCGTCCTCTTTTCTTCTTATTTTCTCTCTTCTTTTCGTTTTTTTTCTTTTCTTTTTTTTTTTTTTTTTCTTTAAATTGTCTTTTTTTTTCTCATCGACGAAAACGTCTTGATATTGAACGATTTTGAACTGAGTTTCCCCCCGGTTGCCACCAAAGCATCACGAAAGTCTGTCGTCGTGTGTCGGCGACACGATGCTTGGCTCTCGCTTCGTTAGCTACGTTGGTACTAATCAAAATTAATCATAACCCGGGCAACAATTGATCGCAATTGGCTCGGATTCCATTACGGAGAACGCGCGAACGCCACCGACCGTCATCCTGCGCATCGCGCGCGCTTTTTTGCATAATTGGGCAGCTGGAGGTCTTCGCGAAGAACCGAAGGAAATCTGTGACAATAAAGGGAGCAGGAAGTGAATGAGAATTGAGTACACTTGTCCAGGGTATTTGGAACTCTGACTGAACGACATCGATGAATTTCCGAAGTTGTTGCTACTGAGAACCAGGAGATAGAGAATAAAGTTAAGAAGAAGATAACATCGAGGAAGAGGGAACTGTTGTGTAATTTTCATTGGATATCTAAGTGAAGAGTCAAATACTTGTTTATTAATCGCGCGAAGATTAATAGAAAAATTATCCGTGAAGATCGAAGAAAATAAACAACTGTCAAAAAAAAAAAGAAGAAGAAGAAGAAGAAGAGAAGTGATTAATTAAGAAAAAGGGAAATCTTTCTCAGTACAATATCGAATAAAGAAGAAAAATAAAGACAAAAGATTAAGTTCGTGAAACTGTTAAAAAAGAACAAGTACGAATTTATATTAGAGATTGAAAGAAAGCGTTCTGTATATATTTATTTTTATTTATTAAGAAGAAGAGAACTTCTTATTTAATTCTGACAATGAAATCGTGCGTTTTTTAAAATGTCGAAAATTTTTAAGAATCGATAAATTATCTCACGTTATCGTTATTTAACGCTAGAGAAGTAATCTAGTATTTGTTATTTGTTACTCGAAGAATCGAAAAGGGAAAATAATTGATATTTTCCAATACCAAAAGAATTTTCAATTCGAAAAAAATGGACGGAGGTCCTTTCGATGACCCAATCTTCTCTGATTTCGGTGGTCGAGGAGGTTCAGGGGTTCACAGTATTCAAGTGATGCTTGGCCTTCATGGTGGACATCATGGTGGTGATTTAATACCCACTGGAGGCCATCTTCACAAGTTGGATTCTTCCAATAGTCCGCCGCATCATCAAACGGCTCATCATCATCTGCAACAACAACAGCAACAACAAAAGGAACTGAAGGAATTAGAATTAGCTGGAATGTACGCACCTCTTCCTCAGACGCAAGATGTAACCACGTCAACGTCCACTGCTGCGACACCGACCTCGACGACATTACAGCAGGGTCTGCAGCTTGGAAATCCTTTGAAAAGGAAACCAGAAGATCCGATGAACACTCTTGCTCCAGGTTAATATTGTATTTTATAAGATTCCTACTAATTTGCAGAGACACTCCTGAAATTTATATTGATATAAAGTAATAAAATTGTCGAAGAAAGTAATAAATTGCATTTAAAAGTATATAGCATTAAATATTATTAAATATTAAACTATCGAAAAAGTATAGCAAATTGATGGAAATTTGGATTTTAAAAGGAAATTAAGATCAGTTATAAATTATAACTGATTTGAAAAATGAAGCTGAATCGAATAGAATCATTATACTGAATTATTATCATAATCATTATTCAAATCATTATGTATGTAATTTGAGTAAAATAGGAATAATTGTTAACGATTTTACATTCTGTTAATTTCTATTTATAGTCAGTAGTGAAGCTCAACCAGCTAAAAAAGATTCCAAGAAGAAAACGGACAATAATGGAATTAAAAAGAAGAAGACTAGGTATATATGTTTCTTTAGAATTATTTAAAATTAAATTCGTTGCTTGTTATATACTTCCCTTCCCTTTTTCTCCACTATTGAAAAAAGAAAAAATCTATAAAGACCTAATTTAAAATTAAAAATACCATCATTGCGCTACATGTCTTAAATTCCTCAATATTACTCATGTTTCACTGAAAAACACAATTATATAATCCAAAACTTTGATTACGAGTAGACTGCAGATCTTTATGCAATTTTAAATTTTCATGAATTTTTATGAATAATTAAAGAAACAAACATTAATATTTATCATTAAATATTAGAACAAGTACTATATTTTAAATATTTTGTACATTTTTGCATATTGCGTACATTCTTTCCATTTTCATTTTTTCTCATGAAAAAGTCCCCAATGAATATTTCAGTTTCATTGTACAAATGAATGATTTCAGAACAACATTTACCGCCTATCAATTGGAAGAGTTGGAACGAGCGTTTGAACGTGCACCCTATCCCGATGTCTTTGCACGGGAGGAACTGGCTTTGAAACTTGCTTTATCAGAATCAAGAGTTCAAGTTTGGTTTCAGAATCGACGTGCAAAATGGCGGAAGAGAGAGCCGCCGCGCAAAACCGCCGGTTATATGGCTGCTGGTTCAGCAAGTCCCGGTTTATCAGGTAATCATAACAAAAATGATAACTGATATCTATCTGTGCTATGATTTTCGTCATTCTTCCAGTTTTATTCTTATTTTATTCCGAAATTATTATACTAAAACTATGGTACTTGTACCAGTTCAACTCATTTTCCTAAAAACAGATACGACGAGCAATATTTTTCAAAATCTAAATATTTAGAAATTATTTAAAGGAGAAAAATATTTTTTCGAATACTTTGTTCACCGATTTAACGTAGTTATCTATTGAAGTTGTGAATGAAGTAAGAAAAATTTGCAATTGTTGTTCGTCAATTAATCTTTCATTTTTTTCAAAAACACATTTAATTCGTCGATTTTTATAGAATCAGTTGCATTGAAAGTATTTATAAGCAAGAATTTATAAGAATATTTGATAAATTGATACAAACTAGTAAAAATTGCAACAGATATCAAATCTTTCAATAATAAATAACGCAACGCTAACTTTTAAAAATTCTCTTTCCAGCAGGGTCATTTACTTCGTTGAACAATACTCTCAACCCTTTCGCCTCTCCAACCACAGCGACAGCACCGCCAGATGCCTGGGCATATTCTCCAGCATACGATCTGGCGCCACATTTGAACTTGCTTAGCCCGTCTAATTCTCCGTACTCCACTTCTTTCGGTGGGCCGAGCAACAACGGATCAGCATATTCATACGCAACGATGCTTCCGCAACACGATGTTTCATTGTTCTCTACACCATCTGGGAATACAATGCGTGTGCATCAGGATTACATGAATGCCAGTAATAGTCCACCACCTCCTCTAACCCGCAACGATTACCAGACTATGGTGACTACGCACTCACCACCCACTCATCTAGCTAACTCTATGTCCGAAGAGGATCATCAGCAAAATAAACTGGATTATGTCAGTGGTCTTAGTCCAGCGGATAAATATCAGCACGAACAATCTGATTACACACAACAACAACAACAGCAGCAGCAGCAGCAAGATCAGAAACAGGAATACGGGATGCACTCACCACAAGGACGTCAAGGGATGAAGGAGCAAGTGATGGTGAAAAGCGAGCCAACCAGCCAGCAGAACTACGTGCAGTTGCCTCCTTTTTTGAACTGACTCGAAATCTCCAATTTAGATTCACTGTAGAACAACTGGCGGTCCCCGGTTTGGAATAGATCTTTCTCGGCAAAGGAATTTCAGGACTAAACATGTAAATGATGTTTGGAAAGATTTATTAGTATCTTGTTTATGCTGAAGATGATGATAGAAGGCTTTGAGTTAATTAGAGCTATCATAATTTGTTATTTTGAAAATAGAAAGAAGTTTGAGACTGGAGGTTCTTTAATAGAATATTTTAAGAAATGTTGAAAGTGAAGTCCTATTCTTAATGCAGTTCCATTTTTGTATTATATAGTTTAAAAAAATTAATAAGATTGGAATTACAGTTTTAAAAGAACATTTAATACTAAGAATATAACCATTGATTTTTCTTAGTACGAAAGTAGCCTCGAGATTTTTTTTATAATAAACTTATATGTAAGAAATAAAATATTTTAAAGGAAGCAATTAATTGGATGAGAGCATTCAAGTGCCTTAAAAATATGGACAAGATATAAGTACTTTTGTATTGTTTATTCTTTGTTCATAAATATTGAACCGAGTGAAAATAAGCGTTACTATGTTATATTTTATTCAAGTATTTCGTAGTGTATATTAAATTATGTACATGCATATCGAAAATATAAAACATTATCTGAACTTGTAAAATTTTTTACAAAAGTATTTTGTGTATGTTGTACTCTGCTTACTTTTTCATGATGTTTGTAATTATTCGCAACTAAATACACTTGAAAATGAAAACATGTCGATCAATAATTATTTGATGATGTGCCTTGAATGAAAATTATTATAATCTTGTATATTAATATTAAATTTGTATACAATGATTTTTAATAAATATTCAAAATATATTGAAAGGATTTTGTTTCAATATATCAGTATTTTGATTCAATTTATATTATTTATATTGTACAATATATCAATATAAATATTATATTTTTATAAATATTACATTTTTTATATTATATAATATTATGTAATCTATAATTCATATTATATAATATATACATAAGTTATGTAAAGTATAACAATCGAAAATGTAATTAAACTTTAAAGATTAATCAACAAAATTAAAATATTTGAGAAAGCACAAAATCTTAAGATTTTAGAAAATAAATTATAATTTAATTTAAATGTATTTTAGATTCAAAAATATAATGCTGTTTAAGAAAATGTCGGTGATCTTGTAAAATGTTCATACTACTGTTGTGTATAAAATTGCTAACTTAAAAAAATAATTTTTAAATTTTGTCTATTAATATGTCATTCCGAAAACATGCGATATCATATATATTTTTAAAAATATTTAATTTTGACTCCTACACTTTATAAATCCTACTTTTTACATGTTGTTCTGTACATGTACTTAATGTTATTGTAATAAATGTTCAAACCACGCTTTTCCACTTAAATTCATTACTTCATTTTCATTGTCATTCATAAGCTCAATAAGGTTATCAAGTTCATATACATCCTCAAAAAGATTTGATTTGAAAACTGACATTTCGACTTGCCAAATTCCATCTCCACTAAAATGATATTTTTGTTCTAATTTGTATAAGCATAATGCTAAGTATTGAGTAGAAGTAAAATTATATCCATTTTGTGGAGAATATTCTTTATACAATAAGTTTAATGTATTATCAATCAGCGACCTATATTGATGCAATATATATTAATGTTTAGATGTATTTCAACATTTTTAAGCTTAAGTACATTTTAAAATGTAAACATTTACTCACCTTTGATAAAGTACAATTTGAATATTTTTACATATATCCTCTATTGAAAAATATTCCTTTAAATATTTTATAGTTCTATTGATGTGTAGCAGTGAAACAGATTTCCAAAAAGGATGTTTTTCAATACAAGATAGTAAATGAATTTTATTATCACCAAATTCTTTTTCCAAAATGTATGACATATGTTTTCTTACAGCTGTATAAGATATATCACCTTCTATATACCTAAAATTATAAATTATTATTAAAAATTTTAAATATATACTTCTAATACTTCATTTTCCATTCTATAAAAATAATTACCTTGAAAAATAATCTTTATTTGATAAGTATGTATGAATATTTGCATTATTTAAACAATTCAAATGTTTCATATAAATTAAACGACCCATGACTGATTTGTAATAATAAATCATATACACCAATCGTGGATGTTTCAACCACATACCTAATTCCAAGCTGTTTGCAATATTCGTATATCTTTCTACAAAGGTATCTTTGTTAATTTTAAAACCTTGTAAGACAGAACTATACGACTGATTTTTTATATCAAAGTTTTGGTAAAGTTGTAATGTATTTTTTATTTTGCTTATATCACATAACAAAATTCGAGGATATGTTTTTATTAAATCAATTACATTTTTGTCACCTAATTTGGTATTAAGTTCATTCAAAATTTCTTCAACATTGTCAATATCTACATTCAAAAGATAAAAATGCTTTTCTAGCTATAATAAATATTGCATCAAATTAGATCATTTCCAAGTATATAATATTTGCTTAGATAGTTGTACTTACAAATTCTTGATCAAGCTGACATTTATTTTTCAGTACATCTAGCAATCTGATCATTTCAGTAAGACTTACATATTTTAATTTTTTTCTTCTATAGAACAATTTATTAGATAGTTTCATATGATGTATTTGATGGTATATAATGCATAATTGATAATAAAAGCCAACTGTAATACGATTTTCCATTTTAATTAGATATTTATCAGCCTTTTTATATGTTAGATCTACATTGGAAAATACGACCTTTATCATACTTTTATTACGTGGAATATCAAATAATTTCTTAAAGTGCGTCGTAGATTTTTGCATCAACGATAAAAATCTATAATAAGAAAAATAGCTGTAATAAATAACGATTAAATTTTAATCGACTTGAAAGCTATTGACATACTTTTCAATATTATATAAATTTATTGATTTCACACCCATTTCTTTAAGTATAAGAATTCTATTTCTTAAGATTTTAGGCTGAAGCTTTAAGCAGGGTATCAACAGCTCTACTTTATCTAATTTTATATTCATATTCTAAATAAAAAGAAATGAATAAATTATTATTGAGAAACAAGTTGTATAATATCATATATTATTATATATGTAATATTATTACTATATAATGTATAGTTATAGTATATATACAAATAATATTTACCTGCAATATCATACAATTCTGAATAATTTGTTCTTCTGGTATTTTCCTAAGTTTACTATCCACCTTATTTTTGTGAAGTATTTTGATAGCATTCCCATCAAGTTTTAAATTTGTAACCAATACGTTCTGAATTTTTGATTCAGTTGCAATAGAGGAAATTAATTTTCTGAATTGTTTTATTATAAAATTTGTTTGTCTAAACATTTCAATTTACATTTATTTACAATAAAAAAGAAAGAAAACAATTGAGATTTTTGAAGTAAGGTTATCCCATTCAACAATATAATTTATACAACTTTTATTCATTTAAAACATACAATATGGATGTATCCTGGATGCCACTGATTTTCACAATTACAAAACATAATAATTACAATTTATAGCAAGATATTGCTTTTTGTTACACTTTTTAATTATATACGAAACAATCTATCATTGTCCATCTTCGTTCTCGAAAAATACTGTGAATAATTGCCAGCAAACTTACAAAACTTGGTTACATAAGCAAATACTAAAAATCCTGTGAAAAAAATGTGAATCTGATTGATTGTTTTGAATATACTTAATATAATCTTAAATAAAACAAATAAATATAAAAATGCATAACAAACAAAATAGCACAATGATTGAGAGAGAAAACTAATTTCTTCGTTTTTCTACCGTTCTGAAAGACTTCCTTCCATTGCCCAATTATTAAGTGAAATCACACTTTTATTTCTTATCTTAATTTTGAAATAACAAAAAAAAAAAAAATCCTACCATTGATGTAATATAACATTGATATTATTAAGATATAATTATCTAATTAATGTTGCAGAAATTTATTCTGAAGTACACAACATAATATACAATAGTAATACATAAAATATTATTTCGTAGACATGAGTAAAAAAGGAGGTTGCCATATATTTCCCCGTTGTTGGAGCGTTATAATTTGTAATTTTAGCTAAAATCCAATTTATATATATATATACAGGTGGAGAATACGATAAACACACTTTATCATATTGATGTTTGAACGTTATGTGAAATAATCGAAACATATATTTCGGCACAACGAAATTTATATCTCTGATGGTTTGATACGTAAAATAACAGGAACGCTAGTGCACGGTAAAATGGCTAATTCTGTAACAACAGCTGTCACTAAATTGGCTGGTGTAACGTCATATACGATATTTAAAAGGTTCAACAATCTTTTTGTTCTCCATTTCATTAATAATGATTTTTGCGCACCGTCACGATAATCTTGTGCAAGCTCATCTGCATTTCCTGTAAATAAATTATTGATAAGAGGAAGAAAAATTAGAAATACATAGATATAATATATATAATAGAATAACTATAAATAAATAAACTGATAATATAGAAATAAACATAAATTTTCCACTTACCTAATTCATTATAGACAATAGAATCTGTTTGTACGCGTTCGCAAGATTTATGGGTCTCGCAAGCTACTAAGACTGGAATATTAAAGGCTCTGGCCATTAAGGCAACTTGAGCAGTACCAACTCTTGACATTACTGAACCATTCGCTAATATTGCATGGGCACCAAGAAACACTTTGCTTACCTATTCATTAATCTTATTACTTTTTTTGATAATCTTAGACAGTATTTAAGTAATACAAAAACAAAGTATCACTTCTACTTACTTCAGGCATTATATAACTTAAAGCATTAATTAAAATGTAAGAGCATTCAATTCCGTGCTTTGCTAAACGCCTAAGTTGTTCTTTCCCTTCCAGCCATGGTCTTCCATCAACAACAATAACACGAAATTCTTTAGCTGCAGTGTGCGCATCTAATAGTATTTTATGTATCAAAGATGAACTAAAAAGTATAAGTTTCATTGTGACTGTAGAAAATATTGAAAGATTTCCTAAAGTAAGCACTCACTAGCCATAAGTTAGAATAACATCTCCATTAGATATTTTAGTTTGAATAGTTATTGATATTGCCTTATCGGCAAGTTCTATTTGCTCCCGGATATAAGTATCTATTGCATTACTTAATTTATTCTTTACCTGAAAGATTAATTAATTTCATCTTATAAACATCATACAAGAATATATATTTAAAATCTAAAAACGTTACTTACATCCACATCGGACAAAGAAGAAGAAAACTGTGTCATTTGCCATTTTAAATGCTTCAATGCATTGTGCATTGAAACAGCCAATGGCCTACAATGATGCAAATAGGCTACAGATTCTTGCAAATTTGCTTCGAAACCTCGGATAAAGTCAGCTTGTGGCGGTCTTTCGAAATCCTGAATAAGTTGTTTAACACCAGCTAAAAGGGCAACACATCTTGCATTGCTACCTACAATTATTTTACTTGCATATTGTGCACCTAATCTAATTATTGCTGGATGTATATTTGAATTTACAAACGGAACATTAACAATAGCCTGTTCTCTTTCATGATATAAGTGTTTAAACAGATTTATTTCATGAATGTTACTTTTTTGAATCTTTTTTGGTGATGCTTTCTTTACTGTATCTATTACAGTGATAGTATGTGTTGCAGGTTTATTATTATTATTACTATTATTATTATTATCTTCTTCTTTATTCTTATTTTTATTTTTTTCTGATAAAATTTGTTGCTTAGCTGCTCTTTGTGCTTCTTGCTTAGCTCTCCTCTCAGCTCGTAATTCTGCTTTGCTCTTCCCTTCGCTACTAATTTCTGGTATTACCTTTTCATCTTTTTCACATGTATTTGAAGTCTTAGTGATTACTGATATTTTATCAGGAGATTCAACATTTTTGTTAGTCACAGTCTCTGGTGTATCATTGCTCGTTCTATTCTTAATACTATTGGAAGATGTAGATTTATTATTGTTTGAAGGATCCTTGTCTGGTATTTTAGTGGACTTAGCTTTGGCTTTAGCATGAGCTTTAGCTGCTTTTTTCGCTTCTCGTTCTGCTTTTATTTCCTCCCTTGATTTTTCTGAGATATTTCCCTTTTTATTGGTCATTTTGATTGGTATAACTGTTGATTTTTGAAGTTCAATATCCTCTGCAAATAAATTCTATCAATATCATAAATTTAATTTAATAATTTTCTTGATTACTTAAGAATCGTACAATGTGACAAAAAAAGAACAAAAAATTCTTGTAGTTGAAATGTATAAATATTTACGGACATGATGTGTGTCTTCTTGCTCCACCATCATCATATCAGTTCTCATTCACAGACATGAAGAATATCCAGCTAGGAATAATAGTTCACTCAAACTTTATGAATCATCAACTATTAATTAAAATATAACTTTTTGTTGATGAAATATTTATCCATTTCTGTTCATGTAATACAAAATATATATATTTAATTTTATATATATATAATTTTGTATATATATATTTTTTTTTACGCTACTTTTAAAATAGACATGACGATATGTTACCCAATTCACAATGTATTACGAAATACTAGTTATTTTACAAAATATACACAATAGCATATTTGTCAGGAAGCAAACATTATAATAACTATAAATGCAAATAAGTTCTTGTAAAAGAACTGTCTGTTTACTTTGGCAAATGATATTTTAGAATCATTTATTTAAAGATTTTATTATTTTATTTACCTTAGATAAATGTTCCTAACCTATTGTGAATATTTTATTTTCAATGTATGTCATAATAAAATAAATTTTCATACACATATTCCATAAATAATATAAGTACCTTTTAACTTGCAATTAATATATATTTCTTAACAATGTATATCATGCAAAAGACCGTTCTTTCACTTTTAATTAACGTTTAGTTATATTGTGGTTGTCTGTACGCAATATTTTGACTATATTTCAAAGCTTTCGAAAATAGCAGTACTACCATCTACAGGTGTACCTACATACTAACTTAAAAAACAAGTGTTTACATAGTTCATGCCACTTCATTCGTAGAATTATGCAAAATATAAAACTCATAAATTAAAAAACTAAAATTCTATATTTATGTCTTTCGGTATACAAATTGAAATTCTCTCCGTACTTTTACTCAAATTCAATATCTATATCTATTTATAAAGGATAAAATAATAACAATCAAACAAGAAGTACAATAGATTATTATAGATTTTATTTGTACAACAATCTGTAAAATTACTTCTTTTGTGCTGCTGCAGCTTCATCTTCACGTTGGTACGATTGCAACAATTCTTGTTTCTTTGTGGCAATACGTTCTGCTCTGCGTTTACGAGCTTCTCTAACTTTAGTACGACGCGCTTCTGCTTGATCCGAAAGCATCTCTGCTCTTGCTTTCTCAGCTTTCTTTTTATGAATAAATTCCATTAAAACTCTCTTATTCTTGAATACGTTACCCTTAGCTTTCATATATAGG
Source organism: Tetragonula carbonaria (assembly GCA_032399595.1). Taxonomy (NCBI): domain Eukaryota; kingdom Metazoa; phylum Arthropoda; class Insecta; order Hymenoptera; family Apidae; genus Tetragonula; species Tetragonula carbonaria. The sequence goes on from JAUCRC010000008.1 coordinate 2,305,985, forward strand.
GAATGATACAGGTGTCTGTCGATTTTTTTTGTTTCACGATACTTCTTCAGAAGTCTACGAAGAACTCTCATCCTTTGTATCCACAGATCCTGCAAAGAAATAATGTAAACGCTTTATATTATCCAAGGAGTGATTATCAAAATGTATACTTACTTTCTGAGGTGTACGAGCATTCGCTGTACCTTTTCTTTTACCAAAACCACAATGACGTCCTTTGCGTCTAGCTTCAGTATTCTTACGAACTCTAGCTCTAGAATGAACGGCAACGGGTTTTTTAATAATAAGACCATCTTTAATCAGCTTCCGGATGCTTTGCCCTTAAACAGTAGAATAAGTACACAAAAGTTTAAATATCATGTGTAAACAAAGTAGAATTTAATTTTTACGAAACATACGGGAATTTGTATTTGCAATTTCATTGATTTCATTGGGGTCCAACCAGACTTTCTTTTTACCACATCGCATAACAGAGGCTGCAAGCCTCTTCTGTAATTTCAACGAACTGAAACATACAAAGAGAGGTTATGTTGTGTTAAAGAATTGTGCTGACATCAAACAGAGCATCGACTTGCTTTAATTTGATTTATAGAAATAGACTGTTATTAGAATCTAAAATTATAATTTACCAAGTACGAAATTGTATATTTAGAAAACATAAATCTCAATTGTGAAACCATGTGGTTAATCGTCAACAAACTATCAAATATAAAATATGCAAAATATAATAATTTAAACTAAATACAGATTAATACAAATTTTCCTATTAATGTGAGAAATAACACAGATTACATTTGAGTAAATATTGCTAAAAATGTAACTAAAAATTTCCGAACAGATCGTACCTCATGACAGTATCCACCAGTTTTCCTCGAAGTAAAGAACTTCTAGCTGGCGGAATCTGTATTTCCTGTGTACCAAAACCAAGCGGAAGTAGTACAAATGAATAATTTTATAATTTAGTAATTTTGTACCGATGATTACGGAAATAACTTAAGTTTAAGAAAACTCAAGAAAACAATCATTTATCATTTTTTCATGATGAAAAAATGTTTTTTAATATACCTATATGCAAACGTTTAAATATTTAGAGATAAAGAATACATGTGTTATTTAATATGAATTTCATCTTAAAATATTTTATCATGTGAAACATATGAAAATAATTTAATAATTTAAATATTTAAATATTTAAATCTAAATCCAGATACTTTATTGTATTTTATGCATTTATAAAGATGCTAAAAGTATTACTTTAATAAAAACATATAAGTACTTGTCATAATATACTTGTCATGAAAATATAAAATATATGATTGCACAAATAATCTCTCTTGCATGATAATTTATCAACTAATAATATTAATGTCTTGACGTAGTAGAAAAAATTTCTTTTTTATAATGTTATGACTTTATGCTAACTAGGACAGCTGAAAATTTCATTTATTCCATTATTCTTAATTTGTGATTTGCAATTCGAAGATTTCACTAACAGTATCTTAATAGTGAAATATGAATTAGTAATAATTATGCGAAGGCTTTCGAGACGTAGTTGAATTTGTAATGTCCCGCTTAAAAAAGCCGAATATAGTGAACGGAAACGTGATATAGAATGAGTTATACTACATTTGTGATATTATGTTAATTTATTGCTATCATAATGCTGCAACTGCGAGTATGTAGTAATTTCAAGAGAAGAAATGTGTACGCACATGCAGGGTTTGACAAAGGATTGCTATTATATCTGTACTTTCAATGCTTAAATGTGATTTATTACATCTGTACTTTCGATGCTTAAATGTGAAAATAATAAATTATTGGAATGTATTACCTTTTTGTTGCACGATGTATATATAACTGTTGACATTAATTAATAAAGATAATATTTGTCAATATTAATTTATTGATAATTTCATTAACTTTATATGTATTTTATGTTAATTCCTGCGGAAAAATAAAGTTTCATTGATAAAAAGAATAGAACAGGAATTTCAATTAGAAAGTTCCTAAATAGTCCCTGTAGAAAAAGTTTTTTCAATTGATATCTATTATATTTGTAATTTTGTAAACTTATTATTAAAATTTGTATTGTGAGGAATGTTTAATTCCTATGTTCCTATTGACTTCTATCCTTGTATCAAATAAATGATATTTAACATTATTATCGATTTAAATATATATATACATATACTGCAGATTATATAAGTTCAATTATGTATTAAACGGTGTGATAAATAATTATATAAAATGATTTCATCAATGAATAATTACGTTAGCATTATGGTACTTACATAGCGTGTAACAATATTTATCGATATTAATATTCTAAATTACTAATTGCAAAAAATATTTTCTAATCAATATTATATTCCGGAAAAATTGAAAATTTTTTCATTATTTTTAAAATTTACAAAAAAGTAGGGAATTATATATATTATAATATTACTAATAAATTATAATTAAATTGTTATTTCAGATTATAAAATGTATATTAATTTTTGATTAATTTTACAATCTATCTACATAATTATATCACTATAATTAATAGCGTAAATTGAAAATCAGTTTTAGAAATAATTAATAAATAATTCCTCATTTTACAATTACATATAATTGTATCAGCCACTATAAATTATTAGTGATTCGATTACCTTTGTACCTTTTGACATAATTTTGTTTTGCTTATTTTCTATATTTAGTCGTTGTTAAACTTGAGGAAATTTTCTATATATAGCTTATAATTATACGTTATAAGAAATATATTCAGTATTCTTAAGTCGTGAATAAATTCCTATGAACAAATTTTTTCACATCATCAATTTTCTTCTTTACAACTTAATGGTCAAAATGAATCTATATTTAATTCTTATAGGTATTATAGTCGGAGAGATTAGTACAAAATTGAAAACGAATGGTACTAACAATGGCTTTTTCGGATTCCGTAATTTTAGGATACCTCGGGAGAATATATTGATGCAGAATTCTAAGGTAAATTTTCATAAGATTGCTGTAAGAAAAGCAAACAGTTCTATTTTTCTTCGCAAACTGTTGCAAGTATTAATAATATTTGATAATATACTCTCGTGAAGAATAATGATTTTTCTTATCCTTGTATCTTTTGCTTTTTCGCCAAATTCTTTTCTTGTGGCAGTGAACTTGAAAAGTAAATTATTATATATAAATAATTATATCTGTAATCTGTTTAAATAGAACTGTCCAGAAATCGAAATTGCTATTGCAAATCGTAGAACTGTGTTACTTATTATAGGTGCTAGAAGATGAAACATATATAAAATCAGTAAATGATAAGTTAACATATGGTACAATGGTGTTTGTTCGAGTAATGTTATTGCAAGACCTCCTATATTATTTAATGAAAGCTGTTACGATTGCAGTTCGATATAGTGTAGTGAGACGTCAGGGTCAAATAAATTCAGAGTAAGTGTTGTTAAAAACAATTTCATATAATATAAAGTGTTTCATGCCCCTTTTTTAAAATATGAATATTACTGTAATATAATATTACATATGAAATATTAATTTTAATTAAAGATTATTTTTTCCATTAATATTATATTATTCTATCCATTAATATTATGTCATTCTATTTCAGAAAAGCAGAAGTACAGATTATTGATTATGTAATGCAACAATATAAACTCTTTCCACATATCGCCACATGGTTCGCAATAAAAGTTGTTTTTACTTATGTCTGGAATATGTATGCACTACCGTGCAAAATCAATTGAGTTAGGATGATTTCGAAAAATTACCAGAGGTTGCTGTCTTCTTCTTACTAATATACTCTTTTCTTCATCTTTGTGTCTTTGGATTTAATTTTTTTTTTAACAGTTGCATTCTTTGACATGCTGCTTAAAAGCAGTTGTATCTGCAGACACAGCACAGCAGCTGGAGTAGAACAACTTCGGTTAGCTTATAGTGGACATGGATATATGAACACCAGCGATCTTCCAATAATTTACAGATTAGCCACCACAGTCTGCACTTATGAAGGGGAAAATACGGTCTTGCTTTTACAAACAGCTAGATACTTAGCAAAATCATGGAAACAAGCTTTGAATAGTCAGCTGCTACCAGAATCTGTAAAATATTTATTCTTAATGAGGCAGCAAAAGAGATAAAACAATGTCCTTGGAATAATGATTTGGAATGTATGACAAGGTGGCTGCAGGGTATCTTATTTCCAAAAAAACAACCAAATAAGAAGTACAATAGATTATAATAGATTTTATTTGTACAACAATCTGTAAAATTACTTTTTTTGTGCTGCTGCAGCTTCATCTTCACGTTGGTACGATTGCAACAATTCTTGTTTCTTTGTGGCAATACGTTCTGCTCTGCGTTTACGAGCTTCTCTAACTTTAGTACGACGCGCTTCTGCTTGATCCGAAAGCATCTCTGCTCTTGCTTTCTCAGCTTTCTTTTTATGAATAAATTCCATTAAAACTCTCTTATTCTTGAATACGTTACCCTTAGCTTTCATATATAGGGAATGATACAGGTGTCTGTCGATTTTTTTTGTTTCACGATACTTCTTCAGAAGTCTACGAAGAACTCTCATCCTTTGTATCCACAGATCCTGCAAAGAAATAATGTAAACGCTTTATATTATCGAAGGAGTGATTATCAAAATGTATACTTACTTTCTGAGGTGTACGAGCATTCGCTGTACCTTTTCTTTTACCAAAACCACAATGACGTCCTTTGCGTCTAGCTTCAGTATTCTTACGAACTCTAGCTCTAGAATGAACGGCAACGGGTTTTTTAATAATAAGACCATCTTTAATCAACTTCCGGATGCTTTGCCCTTAAACAGTAGAATAAATACACAAAAGTTTAAATATCATGTGTAAACAAAGTAGAATTTAATTTTTAAGAAACATACGGGAATTTGTATTTGCAATTTCATTGATTTCATTGGGGTCCAACCAGACTTTCTTTTTACCACATCGCATAACAGAGGCTGCAAGCCTCTTCTGTAATTTCAACGAACTGAAACATACAAAGAGAGGTTATGTTGTGTTAAAGAATTGTGCTGACATCAAACAGAGCATCGACTTGCTTTAGTTTGATTTATAGAAATAGACTGTTATTAGAATCTAAAATTATAATTTACCAAGTACGAAATTGTATATTTAGAAAACATAAATCTCAATTGTGAAACCATGTGGTTAATCGTCAACAAACTATCAAATATAAAATATGCAAAATATAATAATTTAAACTAAATACAGATTAATACAAATTTTCCTATTAATGTGAGAAATAACACAGATTACATTTGAGTAAATATTGCTAAAAATGTAACTAAAAATTTCCGAACAGATCGTACCTCATGACAGTATCCACCAGTTTTCCTCGAAGTAAAGAACTTCTAGCTGGCGGAATCTGTATTTCCTGTGTACCAAAACCAAGCGGAAGTAGTACAAATGAATAATTTTATAATTTAGTAATTTTGTACCGATGATTACGGAAATAACTTAAGTTGAAAACTCAAGAAAACAATCATTTATCATTTTTTCATGATGAAAAAATGTTTTTTAATATACCTATATGCAAACGTTTAAATATTTAGAAATAAAGAATACATGTGTTATTTAATATGAATTTCATCTTAAAATATTGTATCATGTGAAACATGAAAATAATTTAATAATTTAAATATTTAAATATTTAAATCTAAATCCAGATACTTTATTGTATTTTATGCATTTATAAAGATGCTAAAAGTATTACTTTAATAAAAACATATAAGTACTTGTCATAATATCGTGAAAATATAAAATATATGATTGCACAAATAATCTCTCTTGCATGATAATTTATCAACTAATAATATTAATGTCTTGACGTAGTAGAAGAAATTTCTTTTTTATAATGTTATGACTTTATGCTAACTAGGACAGCTGAAAATTTCATTTATTCCATTATTCTTAATTTGTGATTTGCAATTCGAAGATTTCACTAACAGTATCTTAATAGTGAAATATGAATTAGTAATAATTATGCGAAGGCTTTCGAGACGTAGTTGAATTTGTAATGTCCCGCTTAAAAAAGCCGAATACAGTGAACGGAAACGTGATATAGAATGAGTTATACTACATTTGTGATATTATGTTAATTTATTGCTATCATAATGCTGCAACTGCGAGTATGTAGTAATTTCAAGAGAAGAAATGTGTACGCACAAGCAGGGTTTGATACTTTCGACAGAGGATTGTATAAAGAAACAGAGTTTTTAGTACAGAGCCAATTCACTTTATGTACAATGCTTTATTTGTTTATAATTTCTTGAAATTTTCGTTACTTGCAAAGACGTCTGATATAAGACGTAGTGAACAGGCAAGACAAAGTATATAAGGTACATATACCTTATCTGCGGCAAGGCGTTTCACAATATCAGTTGGTAATGCTAATTGGCCGTTCGATTAACGGTTGTCGTGTCGTGATTTGTACCACAGTAGGGGAAAATGGTTATAAAGTTGGAAGTTACACGTATTTATATCAGAAATTTAGATGGAATGACGTAATAAATTGGGGACTAATCATATTTATACAGTAAACCGTGCATTTGAGTAGCAGATAGCATTGAAACAGAATAGTATATTGATCGATCTAGGTAAAGGTTTCTGTAGACAGTGTAAAGTAACCTGTATAATATGCAGCAACAAAATATGACTGTAAATAAGGATCTGCAGTATGAGCGAAGTAGATGTACGTTTAATCCTATCGAAATTACATACTTTTTTGATGGCAGTCCAGAGAAGATGGAACAACGTCGTAAACAAGGTATAGTTTAAAACTTTTCTGTCTTTATGTGCTGCATGACGTTAAAATGTTTGACAGGCCAGGGTGACGAATCTCAATTCATTTTCTTTTGCCATTATTAAGAATTAAATAATTTTCATACAAATAATATTTTATTTTTTAAAATAATATTTTACTTTTATAAAGATTATTTTTCATAAAATAGAACTTTGTTCATAAAATATAACTTTTTTCATAAAATAGAACTTTGATCGACTCGTCATTTGTACGAACCAATTATGCTCTATTCTTATCTATCTTTTCAAACGAATGAGTAAGAAAAAGTTAGGCCCATCAAATGGTTCTCGAATGTGTTGAATAAATGAAGCTAAATGAAGTTTTTATATACATTTTATTTTATTCACAATACAGAATTTTAACCACAATCAGTTTATTTAGATGTGAATTAGAACTGGTTTCCCTAATATTTTAGTCTCTACAAATTTCGTGATTCACTGTGGATCGAAAAATGATTCAATTGATTCGTAGTTAACGATATAGATTTTAACAATTAAAAAGACATTTTTCATAAAAACTTTGTAATATTATCAAAGCATAAAATACTTTGAATATATATAAACATCTATTAATGAAGTCGATAATGAAATCAATAACTTCTGTTTTGGATTAGAGATGTAAACCGATTGCTGTTATATCTGTATTTTCAATGTTTAAATGTAATCCATTATATCTGTATTTTCAATGCTTAAATGTAAAAATAATAAATTATTGGAATCTATTACCTTTTTGTTGCACGATGTATAATATAACTATGTATATATAACTATGTATATATATAGTGATGTTGACATTAATTACTAAAGATAATATTTGTCAATATTAATTTATTGAAAATTTCATTAACTTTATATGTATTTCATGTTAATTCCTGCGGAAAAATAAAGTTTCATTGATAAAGAGAATAGAACAGGAATTTCAATTAGAAAGTCCCTAAATAGTCCCTGTAGAAAAAGTTTTTTCAATAATTGATATCTATTATATTTGTAATTTTTTAAACTTATTATTAAAATTTGTCTTTCGAGGAATGTTTAATTCCTATCTTCCTATTGACTTCTATCTTTGTATCAAATAAATGATATTTAACATTATTATCGATTTAAATATATATATACATATACTGCAGATTATATAAGTTCAATTATGTATTAAACGGTGTGATAAATAATTATATAAAACGATTTCATCAATGAATAATTACGTTAGCATTATGGTACTTACATAGCGTGTAACAATATTTATCGATATTAATATTCTAAATTACTAATTGCAAAAAATATTTTCTAATCAATATTATATTCCGGAAAAATTGAAAATTTTTTCATTATTTTTAAAATTTACAAAAAAGTAGGGAATTATATATATTATAATATTACTAATAAATTATAATTAAATTGTTATTTCAGATTATAAAATGTATATTAATTTTTGATTAATTTTACAATCTATCTACATAATTATATCACTATAATTAATAGCGTAAATTGAAAATCAGTTTTAGAAATAAATAATTAATAAATCATTCCTTATTTAACATTTACGTATAATAGTATCAGTCACTACAAATTATTAGTGTTTCGATTACCTTTGTACCTTTTGAAATAATTTTGTTTTGCTTATTTTCTATATTTAGTCGTTATTAAACTTGAGGAAATTTTCTATATATAGCTTATAATTATACATTATAAGAAATATATTCAGTATTCCTAAACGGTAAATCGTTTACTACTATAACTGATATAAATACTATATTTTATCTTATATAAAACTATATCTTATATAAATTTTATAAGATATTCATTACATGCTGCATAAATTTTATAATTATTTATATTGCAAATATATTTTTGACGTCTATAACTACTATAACTATACTAATTATAACTATGTAAGTCTAATGTACATTTATGTAAGTCTGAATATTTAATAATTACTTGTGCTTAAAATTATTAATTTTTTTATTAAATGTATGTTTATAATGAACGACTCTCTATGTAGTTTCAAATTAGTTTAAATTTTAAAAGTTTCAAAATAATAGCCATGTCTTAAACAAATGTTCTGTATAATTTTTTTTACGATGAACGTTCTAATACTTTCATGAATACTACTGTATAATATCTACCTCAAAAATTAATATCATAATTGAAACAAATCTTCATGTACACAAGTTGTAGGACTTTATTTTTTCAAAAAATATGAATTTTTTAATATATCCTTATATGTATATATAATTATATGTATCTTTAATGTTATAACATTTTAATATTATATAATATTTTAAGTAAATATAAAATAAAGTTAAGCTTGAGAAAGTTATTTTTAAATACAGGAAATGACTTTATGGTATATGCGACGATTTTAATTTTATATGTATATATTCATTGCAAAGTAACAAAGTCCGAAGATTTAATAATATTGATCAGTGCTTAGTCATTTTGTCATTATAGATAGTATTTTTATCAATTTTATCAGTTTGCGCTTTAAACGAGTCAACTTTAATTTTTTGATACGTCTGACAAAAGTTCACATGTTGTAAAAAGATTAGCATTTAGATAATTTACTTTTAGATAGTCTACAATCCTAATGTATAATTAATAATATATTATTGAATTGTAAATTGTAATTGTGTAATTTATCAATTTATTAAAAATTAGTTAATCAGCGTTAATTTTTTCATTGTGTTTCATTATACTCTCTTTATCTTGCAAATATGTATATTTTATGTGTAATAAGAACATCTTGCAGTAAATATTCAATTTTTAAGAGATTTTTTCACATTTACATATCTTTTTAATTATTTATATTTTAAGTATTTATGTTTCTCCTTTTTCCATATATGCATAAAATTTGTTAACATATTCACTGTCACATGAAATTCGTAATTGTTTTATTTTATTCTTCTAATATTTTTATTTTTTATTATTTTATATACATAGAACATAATATTCTAATTTATCATAAAAGATTCGATGTCTAATGTATAAATGTTGCAGAACGATACTTCTTGGACGATCCTCAGTTAAAACAAGATATACCACTAAAATATAGAAGTCATAAAGAGATATATGAAGAATCTTTACGCACTGCGTGCATTGTGCTTAGCAAAATTAAGGAATTGCAATTATCAGGAAAGGCGGGCGTTGAACTTTATACGTGAGCTTTATTATATAACTTTTCTATGTCAATATTATTATATAAAATATAATACAATATAATACAATATAAAATATAATACATAGAAAATATTATTGTCATTGCTATTGAATATGAAGACTTGAATTATAATTATATCAAGGAATAAATTAATTTTCTTCTACATATCTTGAATGTTTCTTTTTCAACGTTAAAAAATATTAGTGAAACATCGAATGTTTAATTTAATTATTTAAAATTTTTGCAGTCAAACTTTTGGAGCAAAACTCGGAAGTGCATTGTTCCAAGATGGGAATCCATTATCTCTACACTATGCTATGTTCATTCCAGCTATTATGGGACAAGGTACTTCAGAACAACAAGAATATTGGCTAACCAAAGCTCTTAGTGGTGATGTTATTGGAACATACGCTCAGGTAATGTGCGTGTTCCACATAGTAATATAAAACAAAAGTTTTTCAAAATAAATCTGCAAATCCTGAAATTTGTAAATTAAATAAATTTGATCATATTTTTATGTTTTAGACTGAACTGGGTCACGGAACGTTTCTCAGAGGTTTGGAAACTACTGCAACGTACGATCCTGAAACGAAAGAGTTTGTTTTAAACAGTCCAACCTTGACATCTTACAAATGGTGGCCAGGAGCATGTAATTATGTTGTAATTATATCGTAATAATATTCTTCATATTCAAAAGCGTGAGTTATTTATAATTTGAAATTTCAGTGGGTCATACTGCAAATCATGCGGTAGTTGTTGCACAATTATACACACAAGGAGAATGCAAAGGAGTTCATCCTTTTATCATACAATTAAGAGACGTGAATACACATGAACCTTTAAAGGGTATATATACACATTATTTAGCCGTTTATAATTTATATTTGATTGAAACGTGAACACTCTATTTCTTATTATTTCCTTAATTATTAAAAATATGAACAAATTTTTTCATATTATCAATTTTCTTTTTTAGAACTTAATGGTTAAAATGAATCTATATTTAATTCTTATAGGTATTATAATCGGAGAGATTGGTACAAAATTGGGAATGAACGGTACTAACAATGGCTTTCTCGGATTCCGTAACTTTAGGATACCTCGGGAGAATATGTTGATGCAGAATTGTAAGGTAAGTTTTCATAAGATTGCTGTAAGAAAGGCAAACAGTTCTATTTCTCTTCGCTGAAACTGTTGCAAATATTAATAATATTTGATAATATACTCTCGTGAAGAATAATGATTTTTCTTATCTTTGTATCTTTTGCTTTTTCGCCAAATTCTTTTCTTGTGGCAGTGAACTTGAAAGGTAAATTATATCTGTAATCTGTTTAAATAGAACTGTCCAGAAATCGAAATTGCTATTGCAAATCGTAGAACTGTGTTACTTATTATAGGTGCTAGAAGATGGAACATATATAAAATCAGTAAATGATAAGTTAACATATGGTACAATGGTGTTTGTTCGAGTAATGTTATTGCAAGACCTCCTATATTATTTAATGAAAGCTGTTACGATTGCAGTTCGATATAGTGTAGTGAGACGTCAGGGTCAAATAAATTCAGAGTAAGTGTTGTTAAAAACAATTTCATATAATATAAAGTGTTTCATGCCCCTTTTTCAAAATATTACTGTGATATAATATTACATATGAAATATTAATTTTAATTAAAGATTATTTTTTCCATTAATATTATATTATTCTATCCATTAATATTATGTCATTCTATTTCAGAAAAGCAGAAGTACAGATTATTGATTATGTAATGCAACAATATAAACTCTTTCCACATATCGCCACATGCTTCGCAATAAAAGTTGCTTTTACTTATGTCTGGAATATGTATATTACCGTGCAAGGTCAATTGAGTCAGGATGATTTCGAAAAATTACCAGAGGTTGCTGTTCTTCTTCTTCTTACTAATATACTCTTTTCTTCATCTTTGTGTCTTTGGTTTTATTAATTTTTTTTTTTTTAAACAGTTGCATTCTTTGACATGTTGCTTAAAAGCAGTTATATCTGCAGACACAGCAGCTGGAGTAGAACAACTTCGGTTAGCTTGTGGTGGACATGGATATATGAACGCCAGCAATCTTCCAATAATTTACGGATTAGCCACCGCAGTCTGCACTTACGAAGGGGAAAATACGGTCTTGCTTTTACAAACAGCTAGATACTTAGTAAAATCATGGAAACAAGCTTTGAATGGTCAGCTGCTACCAGAATCTGTAAAATATCTTAATGAAGCAGCAAAAGGGATAAAACAACGTCCTTGGAATAATGATTTGGAATGTCTTATTGAGGCATATGACGCGGTGGCTGCAGGGTATGTTATTTCCAAATAAATAAAATAATAATTAGTTATACAAATATTTCTTGGAATTTTCCAATTTTTTTGTAGTACTATTCGTTTAGCAACGGAAAATATAGATCGAAGGATACGTAATGGCGTTCCTTCGGAGGAGGCCTGGAATCAAACTAGCATCGAATTATCTGATTGCGCGGTGGCTCATTGCCGAGCTTTTATTGTGAAAACAATCGTTAAAACTGTTAAACAGTCTATGTCGGGATCTGATGAATTTCGCGAAGTATTGCTTCAACTCTATGAATTGTATATAGTATATTGGACTTTAAGAAACTATGGCGCCTTTCTCCAGGTAAGTGTTGATTTTTTTAAATAAAAGAAAGAGGTAAAAATTTTTCTGATAATAAAGTTTGAATTATACCCGACAATGAAACCAATATTTTTCATTATATTTTGTTATATATTTTGTAATTAATTTTTCTCCTTAAGTTTTCTTCTATGAAAAAGGAAGATGTCCAGGTACTTCAATCGCGTCTGGAATCTTTATTGATGAAAATCCGTCGAAATGCTGTGGGAATTGTAGATGGTTTCGATATTGATGATGATATTCTTTGCTCGGCTTTGGGTGCTTACGATGGTAATGTTTATGAACGATTGTTTCAAGAAGCCATGAAAAGTCCTCTAAACAATGAAACTGTAAACATATCGTTTGAAAAATATTTGAAACCATTCATCAAAAGCAATTTGTAATGCGCGCTATTATTTAAGCAAAATCTTAGTAAGTTATAATTACTATATTTCAATTTATTTGAAGGTTTTACATTATCGTAAAATGCATTTCTAATGAGTATTCTTCCCTTTCAAAGTTGTTTTTATATATAAAGTTTAAAAATGAACAATGTTGTTTTAATTCAATTTATAAGATATAATAATTATTATATATAGAAGAAGAATGTACGAATGTTATCCATTTTACTACGAGTAAAGCGTTTGGCAAAAAAAAAAAAAAAAAAAAAAAAAATGAAAATATATTTTTGTACAATTTTTATAGACTTTCATTGTGAGCGTGTCATTTATACAATGGAACATCGCTGCAATAATTGTGAACGAATTTTTAATAGATATTTTATTTTTATAAGAATCATTTTGGGATGTACGATCATTTCATAAGATATCTTAAATATTTTATGAAAAATGATATTTTCTATACAGTTTTTAGTAAAGTGATATTGAAATACAAAATGTCTATCTCCCTCGTTCGACGTGTAGTGCTTAAAAAAAAAAAAATTGCATTTTAAAATTAATTTTTCTTATACGGCACAGTGTTTATTTACAGAATAGGAGCGATGACATACAGTACTATTCGTTATACTAACATAGTGCAATTATTGTTAATTTCTGTTAATAATAAACATGTCTCATTGACGTAAACGCCCTCAATGGAAATAACACGTTTAGAAATTGCAATGCAACTTATGAAATTCAACGATGATATCGTTCTCGAACTTTGATCGATTCGTTTATGTATAGTATATCCAACGAGTGTAAACATTTGTAAAAAATATGTGTTAATTCCCATATTTGCGGAATATTGTTCTACTTTAAATGTAAGTAACGCAATTATAAATATAAATGACGTAATACATAAAAATACAAATTCTAAATAATTAATATTTCGAAAATAAATAACTAAATAGTATTTGTTGGGCTGTTGCTTTTATCGTATGTTTTATGCGTGAATATTTTTTTTATTTGGACCGATTCGTTGAATATACTATAAATTCTAGGAACTTCAAGCACGGATCGATAAAATCGTTATAGATTAAAAATGTAAAATGTAAAAGTGTAAAAGAAAGAACTATAATTCGCTTGTTCACTAGCGGGAGATTATTATTATTATTATTATTATTATTATTATTATTATTATTATTTTTTATACAAATATATATACATGTATATATATATATATATATATATATATACATATACACCTATATATGTGTTCATTGACCACGAATATATATATATATATATATATATACACATATATATGTAATATAATATATACTTTATGGAGCTTTAAGAGCGATCCAGGGTAGGAGGGTAGACAATACTTATTCTTAAAAAATAATATTGTTAATTATCATTATCATTAAATATTACTTATATTCATTTTTAAAATTATTATTCATTTTTCCACCTGGCCTATGGGTTCTTGTCTAGTGTTAGACAGACTTCTCGTTACTATAGCATTCTTTATGGAATATATCCTCTTATAAAATAAGATTTCATTACAATTAGTACATTACATTTCTTGTCGCATAGAACGTAGACAGCGCATTTTGAGTATTAAATGAGCCATATGGAAATGCAACATGCTCTTTTTACTTTCTTTTCTTTTCTTGTCTAGGATTCTCGCGTCCAACATAATTTGCTGTTTTGATCGCGCCTAAATGCAAGAAATTTTGTAAGAAATTTCTTCGTGATTCACGAACAAATATATATTTTTTAAATAAATTATTTTTCACACACATATATATATATATATATATATATATATAAATTATATCAATAATAAAAAATTTTAATTTTTTTTTAATTATTTAATATTATTTAATTTTTAAATATTTAATTTGAAAATATTTATTCGTTCGTAAGGAAGAAATTTTTTTAAATTTTCGCCTATGAAAAAAAAGAGTTTTGCGTTCCTCCGTATCATCGCATTGAAAATTAAATCATTATGTAACAAACAATTCTCTTTACGTACAATTATTGTTACAATAAAGATTGTTATTCCGTCTCCAAGTTTCTTTTTGCCAATAGTAAGAAAGGAAAATAAATATTCGAGAAGGGAAAATGGAATAGCAAGAGAGGAAAGGAGACTCGAGGAATGAAGATAATTTCGAAAGGTGAAGAAATGTATGTACTTCGAGGATTTGTAGAACTGATTTGACGCGAAGAAAAACACAGATGACATATTTAACAGTAATTTTGACTAAGTTTGACAAACGAATTATCACATCTGCAGTAATATCTGTAGTAATATAAAAAGAATAAATTTTCTTTTCAACGATTTTTGAGTTAGAGGCAAAGCAGAAAATTCGTATGTGTATATATTCATACACAACTGATTCTTAGGTACTGCGGTAGTGTTCTACTAATTTTGGGAGAAATAGAAGAGAGAATTAATTTCCATTCTATTTATTGCAAGTAACTTATCCTAAACACAATCACTTATTCGGTACATTATTGTACCGTAACTTTTCAGACAGTTTTGATCATTTTTAGTTAGATATCGATAATTATTTGCGATCTTTACTTCTCACATAATCTGTATATCGAATAGCCGCTTATTTATATGGTTTCTTCTTCCAAGTCGACCCTATCAATACACTTATTCTTTTTATTACTACCTCTTACGTGTAGAGACGTTTAGACACTTTATTATAAATAAACCTATAAAATAGCTTCCAGTGATTTTACAAATCGATAAGATCGATTTAGAAGCAACGAGTGTGCCATTATCAAAATGCGCTGATCGATGGAATTTATCTGTCTATCGATGAAAAACACACGATATCTGAAAACACATTTAAATCGATGTCGTAAATATTTCCACAATGTATAATAAATGTTTATTCATGTTCTTCCGTCTTTTACAAGCTAATGGGGGAAAAAAGATCGCTTCGTACGACATCGATTACGATACATTGCATCGGTTAAAAAAAGAAAACGCTTTGCCCGTAACGTTCAATGATCGTTTTAAAGCGAAAATGGAAAAAGAAGATAGATAGATAGATTGCGTGAATTATTTCGGAAAAAGAACATTTAGGAAAAAACCGCGACTATGTGAAAAAAATATTACGACAACTCTCGTAGGCAATTGGTGTTCCTTATGTAATTAATACATGGCAGTATCGACATGATATATTTTAGTTTACCCCGATACGTCGGACTTTATAAAAATGGCGCCCGTGTTCCTCCTACGCAGGTAGAACACAGATTTATGATAATCTTATTGTTTAAATAAAACTTTCGCACGTTGAAAAATAGGATCCTAATCATTCTTATTTATTTACATGAGAAAATAGAAATTTGTGTGTCCACTGTTCTTTTTCTTTTTTTTATTATTATTTTTTTTAACTAGAAATAAATGTGTTTAATATTTAATAATTATTTTCTGCGTCAGATTCTGCTTATATGTTTTTAAGTGATGTTGCTTTATTTTATATATTGGTCGATTCAGGCGATAATAAATGCAACGGTTCATGTACATAAAATTCATATTATTATTGCACAGGATATAATAGTGACATAACGTTATATATAAGATATTATAAAAAGATATAACATCGTATATATAAGATTATTTATCAAGTATGGAAATCATTCAATATTCACATTTATTCATTGAAAAGTCAATTATCGCGATTTAACAGGATAGTAAAAGATAACGCTAGATTTCTACGAATTGTTATCGTCGAAAGTGGAGGGAACATGATGGAACAACGTATTCTATATGGCGTGACTAAAAATTCAATCTACTAACGCTATGTTCCGTTAATAATATTAATAATAATAATAATCCTAATAATAATAACGTTACAATGATTAATTTATTAGTTGTTTCTTAATAATCCTTTTTTTTTTTTTTTTTTGCTTTAACAACTCCCTTCTTTCATTCATCAGCACAATCAAATGTATCTTTTTTAATTTATAATTTCATATAACAAAATCATGCACGAAACGGTCGTTTTTCTAAATTAATTGTCGACGACTGAAATACTGATTGCGTTCTACCTGGAAAGAGGCGAACGTGACGCCGAAAAACATCTCGAATAATTCAGGAGAGACGAGTTAAACGATCCACAGGATCACCGAAAGTTTAATGGAGAATTTAGAAAAAGAGAAAAAAAAAAGAAGAACATGAGAGAATTAGAAAGTGGGAATAGAGAAAGAAAGGGGAATCGCTTGGTCCTACATGGAAAAGTTAATAAATTATTACAATGTACTTCGCGATACTGATCGATCATAGGATAAATATCGCGGATGAAAATCTTGGAACAAATAGATATACACTTGTACGTGTGAATACCTTTCATTTTTAAATTATTTTTTTTTTTTTTTCAATATGGCATACGCATGTCTCTTTACAGTCGGAGATGAAAATCGTATGTACGTATATAAATCTGTGCATGTACGCACGTGTATTTCTTTCAAGATTGGAAGAAGTAAACGTTCTTGCATACACGCGAGAAATTTAAACACCTTTTTCTTTTTTTTTTTTCTTTTTTGTTTTTATGGCAAATAGAATCTTTCTCGACCAGCAGAAGAAGCCTTCTTCTTCTTAAGATACAAAATGTTTCTTAGTTGTTTTTAGGGTGGAAGAAGGGAATGATCGCGAGGATACATTTCGCTCTGTTTTTTCATAAAATGCAATCGATAAGTGAATCCTTTTTCTTTTATAATGTCATACATTTTGTTCTTTACGGAAGATCGACTGATCGGTTGTGGAGAACGTCGTCACTTAAGGTGCTTAAAATGGCACGCAGAGTTTTTTATCCACTAGGTGTATGGCAATCGATACAACCGTGTTCGACATTTCCGCTTGGAGGCTTAGCTTTTAACCCCTATCGCGAGTGTATTAATAAAACATGTTTCCTGATTTTTAGCTGGGATTCATATCACTGGTTTTCGCGAGTTTTCGTAAATGAATCAATAATGTAAACGATCTACACGTACGATCGATGAATAAATACAATAAAAATCTGAAAATTAAAATTAGAATTCATATGGAATTCTAAGCCTAATTATTGATAGAGATATCCATTTTATCTCATTAACTTAGAAATAAATAATTTTCGTACATATAAAAAAATATGTTAGACGAACATCGCAACTGTATTTGTGCCATCTGACATTTGTTTATTATATTAAAAGAAAAATAATATATATATATATATATATATATATATATATATATTTAAAAAAAGGGATTCAAAATTAAATAATAAATTGATTTTACATAATCGTAATATGCGAGATTAAGAAATAAATTTTATGATTAGCATGGTGTAAACATTCGAATATACTTTAAATTCATCAATTTAGTTGTCAATTTCTTTTAAATTTGCTTCTAATTAATGAATAACATTGTCTGCCCTTATTAAAATGCAAACATATTATAATCATTCGTAAATCCATTTAACTTACTAGATTATCCATTTTAATTATCCTACGTCATATCTAGGTATATTAATGATTTAAAAAAATTTAAGAACTTTGTTTTCTTCACCTATCACTTGTCCCACCGCTTAAGCTATTCCCTAATTTTTAATTTCCCACACTAATACAATTCTACTACTCAACCTAGGTCAAAATAAGTTACAGATTTTCTGAAAAAAAAAAAAAAAAAAAAAATCTCATGTCTCTTTCTTTTCTAATCGTAATAGGCGTTGAGATTCCACAAAATTGGACTTGAGAAAAGGGAAAAGCGTCAAATTGGATCAAAGTCTCTGTGCAGTCATATACTGTTAAAAATGTTTCTTTTTTTTTCTGCAAATTTGATAAATTTGGAAACGATATATACGCAAAAAGAAAACAAAAAGTAAAGCGAATGAGAAACAGAGGAAGAGAGAGAGGAAAAAAAAAGGGGGAAAGAAAACAACGGAGGAAACGTTGATAAACGAGGTCGTGGTTCATGGGATTGGCGTTGAAGAGAAATCACGGTGGCGCAACGATCCTTCTTCCTTTCCCTCCTTCCACCGGGCCAGAATGATTAACGACATACCAGCAGCGTTTATCGCCCACGAATTTTCGCGCTCTCAGTTCTGTACAGGGTGGCGTGCACGTACGCCTGGATACGTATACGTTTTGAAATACATGCTGTTTAAATGCATCTGGAATTGGCGCGACCTTGCCGACGAGTACTCGCGACGGGGCGCTTCTATTCAGTCATCGCCCTTTTCCCTTTCCTGCTCGATCAGCGCACGACAGTTACGGAAGAAAGACAAAACATCCAACAATTAAACACCGAGCTCGTACGAAAGTATAAAATAAATTAGATTAGAACCGAGAGGTAAATCGACGCTTTTACTGCCGGAGGTGGACCAATGCTTAACACAGGGAACTACTCGCAGCGAGATAGCACGCGAGTAGGAAAATAGAGTGATGTGGTTGTGTTAAGGGAGGTTCCACCTCAGAAAGTAACCTATTAAACACTAGGCGCCTATTACAAAACATAGATAGAATATATTATCGAAATGAAATAGATATTATCGTTAAAGAAACCGAGGCGCGTTTAGATGAATAGAAACGGAAGCAGCATTTGGGAAAGCCCATGAACGAAAGATTAGAAAGATATTAAGGTGACGCTTTTTCCCCGACGTGAAGGAAGTCTCTCTCTCTCTCTATGGTCAGTGAACGAGGTGTTTCGCAAGACACTCGTGGGAGATTCCGGATGTATCGTATCGTCGGCGGTGGCGCTTAATTCGGTCGAAGGACATCGTCTTTCTCGGCATGGTATCGTGGGACAAAACTGGGCGGTGCCAAAGCCAGATAAGCTTTGTTGCCTCAAGCGTAGAATTCCCGATTGTGATGCGGCGCGCCAGGTTTAAGGAACGCCTGCGCCGCTGGTGATCTTCTTGGCTCATCCAGGGCGTACGAGCCCTCGTCCTTCTTGCGCATCCTATACACGATGAACATCACCACGAGGATTGCGCAAAGTAGACCGACTACTGCGCCACCGATCACCGCTGCAAAAGATCGCCTCAATTAGTACGAAATTCTAAATAAACGAATCGTATGAAATATACGAACAATATATAAATCAATATATGTAGAATTAGCTTAATATTATGCTTACATTTTAGCTGGTGAATAAGTGATATCACATTGAAAATATAATTAATGTCTGTGTACAAGGAAAAAAGTGGATGAACAGTTACTGACGCAACGTTACTGAAAAAATAGTATCTCGATCCGACTATTTTCAACTATTTCGCATTATGTATTTTTCATTCATTTACTCGGAATATTATCTTCTTCTTTGTTTTCGTAATTTATTCCATTTTCAACGGTAAGTTTAGTTTTAACTGGTAACTGACTTTAAAGGGAGGTCTCAAATCTGAAATATCTTAAACAGCCACACACAAGCAGCAGCGGCAATTCATTATTCAGCGGCGTTAAACCATTCAGAATGTTAATTATGTAGCGTATTTATTATGCGTGGCTCCGGATAAGTTAACTTAACCCAGAATTTCGTCGGAGTTACAGAGTTCTCATGAATAAATACCGTTTCCGTGGAATGTTGATCCGCGTGTTGCCCTTATACTTCAAGTTTAATACTAAGGGAACGCGTTAATAAATAACGCGATCCTCGTATAGTTTCGGTTCTGTAAAGCACAGCAGGGTGTGCAAAGCGTCCGTGTTTTACTAATTCTACTCCGTGATTGAACAATAGCGTATATGTAATTATTTTGCTCGCGTGCAACAAATGTTTGAACATAAAAAATTCTGCTACACATAGCCGTAACAATATTGAATGCATTTTTGTATTTATATGTTACTTGAAAAAACATGGAACTTCCGAATGAAGCATGCATTCTAAAACTAAGTGTACGAGAAATTTTGAAATAGAAGTCAATTCAAATTGAAACATGTCCCTTGCGCCAGTTACAAATTTAAAATATTACTTTAATTAATTAAACACTATAAAAAATATATTACGTATATACTATATATATATATCTCGTAAAATATTACTTTAAGTAATTACGTATATACTATATATATCGTGTGTATATATATACATATATACACATATATACATATATATACATATATACACATATATACACATATATATACATATATACACATATATATACATATATACACATATACACATATATACATACATATACACATATATACATATATATACACATATATACATACATACATATATACATACATATACACATATATACACATATATACATATATACATATATATACATACATACATACATACATACATACATACATACATACATACATACATACATATATACATATATCGTAAAATATTACTTTAAATATATATATATATATATCGTAAAATATTATTTTAAGTAATTAAAGACTATAAAAAATAGTGTATATACATCACAATTTGTAATATTGCAATAATGTATTTGAAGATTCTTTCAAAAATAACTATGACTTAAGTCTCTTATTTGAATTTACTCGGTTATTCGAACAGAAATTGCAGAATATTTCAATTTAGTTTTCAATCTAAAAAGAACATTAGCAGTTACAAAAAAAAAAAAAAATGAAAAAAAAAGAAGCAAACTTACCTGCCAATACACCTGGCTGAGCAAAGAAAGAGCTGGCACGGTCCTCGTGTTTCGGGTTCATGATGTACACGTCGTGGATGTCGTCGGTGTTGTCCGAGTGGTCGTCCTCGACATCTAAGGGCTCGATTACATCGACCTCGTTGTCGGGTCGGTTTACGGGCTCGACGATCGTCTGCAATGCGATACCGATTTAATCAGTTTAATCCGTTTAATTCGGATGATGTTCGCCAAGAGGTGTGTTTTCAAACAAATCTAATAACCCGTCTTAATGCCCGCGCGTTTCGGGGTGCGTTTCCCCTTTGCGTTCAGAATCAAGGGGAGAAGAAAGGTGTATCTTTTCATTGTTAAACGGATCAATGAATCATCAGTGTTGGTGAAAAACACGTATTTCGTGTAAAACAAAGGTATTCCGTTAGATTTAATATAACAAAATAATTAACGTTGTTACGTTCTTTCAATTACTCTTGGCACAATTGTGTGTGTTTCTCAATTGTCAAAAAATTTCCTTCAGTTTCGAGAGAGTGATAAGTTTGGTAAACTTATGGAAAGATGGTTTGATGACACAATGGTTTGGGAACTACGTCGATAAATCAAAAGATTTTTAATCTCGTAAAGAATATCTTGACAGAGGTTTGCAATTAATCATAAGAACTTCAGCCATATTCACCTGTTCCTTAGTTTTATCACTTGGTTCGTCGACGGAGTATGGTGTTTTTGGTTCTGCCGGCCTTGGAGGCGGTGGTTCTATCCTGTTGTTATTACTAAAATCTGAGAAGAGAAAAAGATAAATAACAATTCATTATTACTGTATTTTTCTAAAATGAAATCTTGGCACAATTGCCAATTGAACAAGAACAATCACGTATTCAACATATACGTACTTAGATTGCGGATTTACACATTCGTGGGAAATTATGAAAGCACGGCGTTCCTTTAATTGTACAAGCAGAAATATATTTGCATTAGAAATCCGCAATCTAAGCGTAACAATTGCAAGTAGTAAAAAAAAAAAACCATTCGTACTTTCGACAATTAAAAGATGATCGTTCGAACGATCGAGAGATCAGATTTGAAGGGGGGAGCCATAAAAACGCAGAGGGTTTCCAGCGTTTGGCAATTTTCAAAAAAATAAGGGACAAAAAAGAGAAAACGTTTCTGGGAATCGCGTGATGCGCGCATCATTCGCGTACCGTGTATATACAATGCATTCCACGAGCTGGATTTTTATTGAAAAATTTCCAGCAAAACGGAGAGGGACGTAACTCTTTGGCACTGTCGATCTTTGGTTGGTTGGGGGGGGGGGAAGGGGGGCTGTCGATGGAATCCGTACGGATGAGTAGCTTTTCGAAAAAAAGCCCCGATGGTGCTCGATTGTTTCGCAGCCAAAATACTCGAATACTTTTTTTCTCTCTGTTGTCTCTAAACTGAAATACTCGAAATACAATGGAAGTTAATCGTGTTCTAGCTCGATTTGAGGTTTATCAATATTGAATTTCTCGGAATTTCCACGCGCAGATATTAAAAAGTAGCTGCTCCACTTTCGTAGATTTCTCGGAGCGATGAATTTCATTATGACGGAATCTTCTATACGATGAAGTTGACTCATTAATGCTACATTCTTCAACGTGAAATTTCGACGGGGTACTTGTTACTGAATGACGGAGAAAAAAAGAACGAATAAGTTTGTATGAACTTTGAATAAAATTATATAGAGTGTAGATTAAAATATGATATACCGTGATCGTCGTCACCGTCCTCGTCGTCCGGACCAAGGCCACTTCCGGATGCTTCAGTGTCGCGACCTTCGCTGCCTCCTCGACCAGAACCCTCCAGAAACTCCTGGTCGTCCAAATAGATGTCGTCCGAAGAGTTGTACGCCGAATTCCCTGCCGCTGTCCGCTCTTTTTCGTTTTGATCCTTCTGGAATAGAAAAAAAAAAAAAAATTTCTCACACTTCTATTCTATGAATATCTTTTGGTAGAAAAAAAAACTTATATGATTGTATAAAAAGGAAAAACGCTTTATTCAAGCGTTTCAACAAGCGTAAAACAATATTTTAAGAGTACATGGATTATTTATACATATATAAATAGAAGAAGATTAAAGGATCGTTGTGAAAATAAAAATGAGAGCAACACAGGAGAACCATATGGGCAGCATCGCTTCGTCTCGTGGTTTTTGGATTCTTTTTATACTTCGACGAAACTCTTTGTACCCCAAAATAGAATCCATTTCTGTCGAACGTTTGCCTGTTCTTCTGCTATCGAGTTACCTTACACAACGTCGGTACCGTGAAGACACCATTTTGTAGCTCTTCAATCTAGCGCCATGTCTAACAAGAGAAATAATAGCACAAAAAGGAACGTGCCATTTTCGTAACTCATGCTTCGCCCGTGCAATTTGTACGACACGGTTTCCTAACAAGTTAAACAAATAATTACTTGAACAAATTCTTAAATACTTTGCTATTAATTTAATTATATTTCCCTGTTAATTCTTAGTTGATACCGTGAATGAAAATTCTTCCGAGGAAAATATGAATTACAAACTATGCTTCAAGATCCAATTTAATTTTTATAATGTACTACCTCGTTGGCCAAGGTTTTTCTTGGTTTTCTACTTGTATGTTTCTTGATCTAATTTTCATTTTATTTTTAGCTTTGCAACTTAAAAGAAGATAATTATAGTTTCATAACGTACGTGAAAAATCATCCATATTGTTGTTCATTAATAAAATAAACGATGTAGCAATAATGACGTGTAATGAAATCAATACAAAATGAAACATTGTAGGATGCGATGATTAATAACAGTAAGCCTGCAGAACACGTCAAGGAAACTTCAAGCGATGGTTTCCGGTTAGTCAACGGTACTGGAATGCTAGAGTGACGTGCAATAAAGTCCAGAATAATAAATGGCATTGTTATCGTGATTGTTCCCTATATCGATCGATCAGCGATATCTCGTCTATTTGTTCATTTCGATCAAAAAATATCTTCGATATTTGTCCATCGAAACAGATTTGCACAACAAAAGGATACACGATAAATTATTATATCCTGCCGTTATACATTTTTGTTAATAAGTTAACTGTGTTTTCTTCTTTTTTTTTTTTTTATTCGAGGAGATATAGTAAAAGAGATAACTGAAGACCAGGAGTCAACTTTTATAGATTTTATACATTCGTTTCCTTATAGAAACGAGCGAACCTTGCGGTCCATTTTCAAAGCCTGATTTATATAGTTTCGAAAATTCATCAAGTTCTATCAGTCATCGAGCGAGATGACATAATAATTAGAATATCAACGAAAATAGATTTGCTCGTCGAGCATTTTCATGCAGATCTCAAATTGTCGTCGATGACTTCTTTTGCTTTTTTTCGAAGTAGTAAAAATCGAAATAGGCAATTTTCCGGGACACACATAGTCTGTATACATGGTCTTTCCCTGAAGCAGTGACATTTGGGCGGGAACAATTGATCGAAAGAGAAGCACAAGTGTGCATACAGGATGTTGTTTATGTACACGTTGTACAATCAAATAGGAACGAGCAGCCGACCAATTCTCGAAACCCCAAAATTTCGAGCATTACTCGAAAGGAAACTAATTACGCCGTTACGAAAGCTGTCATCTGGTGCATTCGTGTTTACACATGTACGTAGAATGATCGTTTAATTGTAGAGTAGAGACAAGAGAATTCGTAGAACGGCAAACATGGCAATATTATGACATGTATTCGGTCGTGTAACAGATTTTCAAACAAAAACTTACGAATATAATTTTCGAAACTTATTGAAATTTCGTCGTTTTAATTATAATTAAAACCGGGCGATTGAATTTTTACTTATTACATTCTGCCATATTGTTTTCATACTAAAGTAAATTATTTAATCGACGACGTAATTTCTGTTAGTTTCTACTACTTCTTTTATCAATTTAATTGTAACATACATATATCTATGAGATATATTATTTAATAGAACTATTAAAATATTTTAATATTTATGCGTTAACAAGAGATAAATATTAATTACAGAAAACTTCTCAGCTGAGCGACTTCAATCTATATCAATCAATAATTCCAACTTCTTTACCGGCAATCTTGTTACGAAACTTTTTAAATTGAAAACAGCTTGAATTTCGCCGCGGTTTTTTAGCACATCGATCTGTTAATTGAAAGAAGGGGGGGAAATATGAAATTCCTCAAAGATTTAATTTCGAAGTAATAGCTGCGCGGTAGTAGTTCAGCGGTAGAAGTGGAAACTGAGCAGAATAAATAACGAAACGCTGCGTTAAACAAACTTATACGTTAAACCTAAAAATATGAAATAAGTAACATTAGACAGGCATCATTCAACCGGGAGTAATTATTTCGTTAAATATTGCTCTGTATCATTGCTCTGCGGACTACAAAAATTCACACGAGAGATCGTACACCAGCAACTAAATTTCCAACCAAAAAAAGTTAAATTCTGAAACACGCAGGATGACGTCCTGAAAGGAGAGTCGTGCTTGGAAAAACAAATTTCCTAGCGCAACCCAGTTGTTGTGCAACTGTGTCACAAACAGTTCTCTCACGTCGGCCAGAGGCCGTTTCACAAAATGTGAAATCAAGTCGAGCCGTTCATTCGGAAGTATGCTCGTCTAACGTCCGTACCATAAAGGTCACAATGTCACTAGATAGCGCACTTAGGTTCGCACTAAGGTTGCGAGAGCAATGTCCGCGACCAATGCACCGGGTGCAGGTGATCGTGCGTACGGATACGTAACTCGGCGAGCGTGTCTCTCTCGCAGCTGATCGATAACACGAAAATTCGTCCTCGTCCCAGGGTAGGTACTCACCACGTCGAAATAACAATACGCAACGCTATGCCTGGCCTGGCCTTCTTCCTAGCCACGAAGAGACACGGCTGATTCTCCACGCTGTTATTTCACGCAGTCCACGGCCACACGCACACCGATCCCCTGCTTTCTCTCCCTCGACGTTTTTTTTTTCTCTCTTTCTCCACCCGCTCTCGTCTACGGAAGGAACGCAAGAATTGCGCGGGCGCGCGATGTTATCGACCTCCTTCGCGCATTCTGCCGCATTACGCGTTTTTTCCCCCCTTTCCGTTTCTTTTATTTTTTTTTTTTCTCCCTCCGCCACCTTTCCACCCCCTCTTATACCTTATTGTCGCCGGCCTATGGAGAAGCGAACACAACGCGGCTGTGCGCTTGCATGCAAATGACTAAGAGGCTAAGGTCAAGGCTCGATCCACTTTGAATCCCGCCTCTTTTTTTTTCTCTTCTTCTTTTTCCTTTTTCACAATTTTCGCGATTCTCACGCGCGGCTAAACGTGGCGAGCGAATTTCAATTTCAGCGACGACGATCGAATCGGTCGTAAAACGAGAGGAACGGTGGATCGCGGAGGGTTACTCACGGAGACTTTGTGGACAACGATGGCGAGTGTCGTCGAATCTCGATGGTTGGGAACGGCAAGCTTTTCGCTGATAAGACACGATATGCTTTTCACGCAAGTGGCGACTGCACTGACGTAGTACAGGGTCGAGCCTGTAGACGGCACTGCTCCAGGCTACTCTATATAGCTGGCTTTAGATATAAAACCAGGGAGGACCTGGCCAGGACCGTACCACCAGACGCCCAATATTAGTTTTCATTTGAATTCTTTCCCTTTGCCCGGTGGTCGACGAGTGCAGTGCCATTTTCTTAACACTGGAACTACCACACCAGTCAAAACGATTGGTTTTACAATTTTATTTTGAAATTTCTACTTCACGTTGCAATTTTTCTCTCCGCAATGACGCAATGACTTTTACAGTGTATAACTAAAGAAATAATATAACGAATTCTATTTTATTTTTATTTACTAGAAATCAAGATAATTTTGGTAGAAATAACTTCGTCTTGACTGTCGGTAGTTCTAGTGTTAATCGATCGCTCTAAAACGAGTTA
Source organism: Tetragonula carbonaria (assembly GCA_032399595.1). NCBI lineage: Eukaryota > Metazoa > Arthropoda > Insecta > Hymenoptera > Apidae > Tetragonula > Tetragonula carbonaria. The sequence continues at coordinate 2,333,599 of JAUCRC010000008.1, forward strand.
GATATTCTATAAACTGAACGTACATATCGTCGGATATCTGTCTGATCAAACGATGAGGGGATCTTTCGAAATCTTTGCAGAATCGTTCTCGATAACTCGTGGCTAGCCAATATAGAGATACTATTTCAGTTAGTATCTCTCTAAGTTCTTCGTCAATGCTTTTTTTCAATTCTCAATTGTTACATACGTGTACGTTGTTCCTTTCTTTTTTCGCGTGCAGGAAAAAAAAATTCCGAAGAAGTCGATGCACAATAGGGTTGGAAATATACGGTGAGTCGCACGATAAGATGATCCATTCGATTCCTCCGTCGTGAGATACATGTTGAAAATCCAGCTTCCTGCTCGGTCAGAGCGCGCGACCATACGTAAGCACGTATATACACGCGCATCTGTATCTACATGTGTCGCGTTCTCACAATCGGTATATTCGAATAGAATTGGAATCTTTCCATATATTGGATGGGAATTTGTATATATATATATATATATATATATATATCATAACTCGTCGCGTGCCGTTTCCTTAGATCGATCCGTTCTTCTTCTCTACGTTGCAGTCGCGTTTTGTGTACGTAGCTTAAAGGAGTGAAACAACACTGGCACGTTTCGATGACAAAGACGATGAGTTTCCCTCGCAATTGATATCGCACGACGATGTCAAACGAATCGAACCGTCAGCTTCGTGCCGTGGTGAAAGTAGAGAAACAACGTGAAAAAGTTGTCAAAAAGTATACTCGGAGAAAAACTCTCACGCGAGTGGCTGTATCGAGAAACAGCACATTCGCAAAAGCAAAAATCGATTTTTGCTCGTCAGAAGGCAGAAAAACTGTTTGCTCGATCAGATCAGTCGACAGCTGTTGTTGGCGAAAACACAAAATTGCGCCAATTATTTTCCAATAATCGATGCGTTTCGAGCAAAACACACGGGGGGGGGGGGTGTGTGTTATCCATAAAGCGTCAACACGGCGAGGCTAATTGCAAACGCGTGCGTTTCAATCCTAAAACAACAATTGACCGTACCATGTACGTGTGTCTGTACGAGTGTTCGAACATTTGTAAATGTCTTTTTCTTTTTCGAAATTTCGCTAATACACGCGGAAAAGAGTTTCCTACGGCTAAGCGTTGAAATATTGCAGATATTCGTGAAAAGCAAGACGAGTTGTACTATACGTAGAGATTGAATATAAGTAATATTTATTTAATAACAATGCCAGTGATTAAACAATAGATAATTAGACAAGATAATGAACACAGATTAGCAACTAACACACGCGGTTACAAACTCGAATAAACTCTTCTTTTCTTAACAACTCGATCTAATCGACGCTTTCTCACAACTCAAATCGATTTTCTTCTTCGCTACAGGTCATCTGGTATAATTAAACTAAAGATATTATAGCTACAACTACGATAATGACTTACGATACTACATATATATATATTTGAACTATTGACGTTTCGTTTTATGTTAATATCTCATGTCAGAAACGTTGAAGAAACGCAGCAGTGTCGTTCCGCAGGATTCAAGCGATTCAAATGTTTCAATAACCATGAAATTCACGTATGAAGAGAACAGTTAAAGCGATTACCGATGAAGTTGTTTTACTCGGGGAAAGCTGAGGGCTTGTGTTCTCGTACTTGCGGAGTAGAGTGCCTGGCATGGCTTCTCCAGGCGAACTTCCTGAACGAAATTTCAACCGATTAGATTTCGTTCGGTTCCCAGTGCGCGAGAGATCGATCCCTCTGAGCCAGCAGAGACGGTTCATTAAGTGCGTAACAGGGCAAATACAGACACCGAGACGGAGAACGGGAGAAACGGTAGAAAGATAAAACGTATCTCGGGTAAATGAGAAAATAAGTGCGCTCGCGCGAAAGGAGGGAGAAACTCGAAGTAGCGGCTTGTTTTTGAATTTCGTTTCACGCTCGATGAATCGTGTCTGAAATCGCATCACCGGGAAATTTCACGTTTAAGTTGTCGTCTCCTTGTCTTTCGTACGCGTGTTCATTTTTCTTCCCTCTTTCGTATGCTTGCAAGAAGAAATACGTATGTTGCGTTCGCAATTTTTAAGTTACTGTACACCTATATACATTTATACAAATTTTATCGCATTAGCAGGAAAAGAAATCGATTTAGATACTTTCTTCCTATATACATATATATATACATATATGTATATATGTATATATATGTAAACACAAACATATGTATATATATATATACATATATATAAACACAAACATATGTATATATATACATATATATAAACACAAACATATGTATATATACATATATATACACACATAAACATATATATATATACATATATATATATAAACATATATACATATATATATAAACATATATATATACACACACACACACACACATGTGTGTATTTGATATACAGACAGAAATTACAATATATTTTAATGAAACGAGCCGCTACATACTTCAGCCAAAGCAAACAACGTTAATGAGAATTTACGATGACGTCAGGAATTTCCTTTTTTTTTTCTTTTTCATACGTATGCCGCGATGTAATTGTATTTTTGTCGTCCATCGTTGACAATTATTAGTCGCGCGGTTTTCATAGAAACGTTCGACGCGCGGCTCATTGTTTCCCCATGACATTAAAACCGCTCGATTGGAATCGGCCGATTCAATTAACAGTGGAACGACAACGAGAGACGTGTATATACGGTACTTGTTTGCTGTTTTTTTTTTTTTTTTCTATCGGGTTTCACTTTCCCAATTCCGAATGCACTTTCCGCACGAACAAATCGGCAGAAATGCGCGAAACAGCCGCATAGATTATTATTTCGCGCCTCGCGTGTCGTTAAAGTAAGGTGTCAAATGCACAACGTGCGACCACCGACACCATCGTTCCTCCCCCCTCGCCACCGTCCCCCAAAACGCCCAACCTCTATTGGCTGTAACCGAGGATAAAGACTCCATCATTTCCATTTCAGAGAATTGGCCGGTTCAGCCAGTGAAATACAATTTCGTGTCAATTAATTCGGTTTTGAATCGGGCGCCGACAACGTTTTAACAACGCGGTTGAATTTCTGTACCGACTGTAAACTTATTAAAATAGCTCTCACGTGCGCGAATACACCGGGGCATTTAATGGATTTGTTGCAATAACAGCTGGCGACGGTGATGACACATCGTGGAATCTTCAAAACAGATCATCGTTGCCTTGATAAGGTAATAAAAATCGTAACTTCGTAGCAACGAATGAATTTATACATGTATAATCTTCGTACGTTTGTCATCGTACTTGTGCATACGTGTTAATTCTAGGCATTGTGTGCGTGCATTGTTCTTGTCTTTCTGCTATTTCACAAATTAAAACAGGGGAAAAAAATAAATAAATAAATAAAATAATATTGTGTTGTAAAACTATATATAGTTTGCTGTAGGCGTGGAACTTAATTTTGTGGAATTGCTAGCAACCTTAAAAGTATCGTATTCAAGATTTTAGTAACGTTACGCGACCTAAATCTTGTCCGAAACTTAATTTTTTTTTGGAATCTAAATATTAGATAAATTGTAGCGTAATAACGTAAAGAGACGCATAAAGTTTTGTTTTCGACAACGAAACGAGTATAGAACCAAATTTTATGAACGAAGAAAAACAATCCAAAGGAATGGGATTGATTCGATTGATTTCACATCGTAATTAGAAGAATCGGTAGCAACGCGATAGCGGAATATTTCGGCGGCGAAGAACTGCCCTGATCTGTTGACAGATCGTGAAAATCGTCGGTCTTTTTCTTTTTTTGGTTCTGTTTGTGAAAATCGATGCAAGCTGGACGTGTCCCGTTGGCATCAAAGGGCACCGCAGAAATAATTCAAGTAAATGAAAAGGGGAAAAAAGATCGGAGGATTGTCGTCGACAAAGAACTAGTCGACAAAGATGGATGACGGAACGGAGATCGATATAGCAGAACGGTTTCATCAACTGTATGAAAAAGGATGCGCTCTGAGAATTAGAGATCCAATAACTGTAAGAAAGAAAGACAAGTATAGCGTAGTGTGGCAATGCAACAGTGTTCTAACAACACTTGTTCTTTTTTTCGGATCCGTTGTTCGATGAAACGGTAGCCTAATGTTTTCTAATGCACGAACAAGTGAATTTATCCTTTCTCGTGTTCTCATTTATTCGGTAGACGCATGCAACTTGTAGGAAATGGATCAAGTTATTATTTTAATATTTAATTTACATTTATTTATGATTGGAGCTTTTTGCATGCTTGATTAAGTATCAACTGTCCAGTACTGTTAACGTTTGTAGAAAATGTTTTCAGATTATAGTTATTATTAACGTACGTCGGTTTTTTTTTTTTTAATTTAGGGGATAAACGTATGAAAGGATTAATATAAATGACTAAATACCTCCTCGTATTTAAATAATAACGACTGAAATTCTTGTAATTCTATTGCGAAGTTAATAAATTTTCCCGCCAGTTCAAACAGAATCGGTCAGAATTGTAACTTTAAGAACTGAAATCATTCTAGAAAGATGCCGATTTACCTGATAGTTTCGATCGTGACACGATGTTCGCGCCAGATAATCGAGATCGAAGTAGCGAAGCTTGAATAGCTGACACGAAAACCGAGCGAGGTGCAAAGATATCCAGGTGCAAGGGGGGGAAGAGAGAGAGTAGGATGAAAATTTTCAACGGAACAAAGCAAACGAAGTTTGCGGGGAGACAGACACCGCGGAATCGTGGAAACAGGCATTGTCGGTGAAAGGAAAAGAAACGAAAAAGGTGAAAAAAGGAAAATATGAGATAATAAAAGATGATGACAGAGGCAAGTCGGAGAGAGTGGAAGTCGACGGAAACCGAAATCCCCCAGGAAATGGAAAAATCAAGAAAAATCAGCTGGCACTGAGCACTTGCCGAGAACTGTGAACTTCAAAAGAGGAGGAAACTGCAGGGAACAGGAAGCAGCGACTGGCCGCTGCCAGGAAAAATCCAGCTGCACTCGGAGGATTGAGGAAAGCAGCCGAGAGAGTCGAAAGATTTCGAAGCAACACGGCTATGGAAGAAGAAATTAAGGCAAGTATACAAAGTCAGATGGAAGTTTGTATAATAGAGAAAAGGACAGAAAGAAACCAGCAAATGTCAATGCATAGTATTTACTTTGCGATATCAGCTGAATATAAATTTTAGAAACCGAGAGAAACTGCGGGGTAAATATTTGTTGTTAAAGACGGTGATACTTCATCTTGAAAGTGGTGAAAAGATATAAGCAAGTACCTATTGTCACGGGAGAACACTACGGGAATTGGATATTTCATGTATCGTATTATGAATACAAATAACGTTTTATTGTTCTGGTGAGGGAGGATGAGTTTTAATATTTAAAACGCTGCAATACAGCATACTCATACAGCGTACAGCATACTGAGACGCTTTTACTACGTATGAAATAAAAATGAACGTGAACCTATCTTCAATGCATTGGATACATTTAAAAAAAAAAAAAAAAAAAAGAAATATTCCGACGAAAAAAGAGAAAGAGAGAAATTTCAATATTAAAAGAAATCTGTCGAATATTTCCCACAAGCTGAATTTCGTTTTGCTAAATTATGCGTCCGCGCAGAAAACGTCCCGCCTCGAACCTTTCAATAGCCGTTTCAAGTTCCCGTTACCTCGCGATATTCTTATGCAAATTTCATTTTAATCGCTCGGCTATGAACCGATCGTTCGATCAATTTCCTCGGCCGTTTCAAGCCCAAAGAGGCCATATTATTATACCGCTGGCGTTCAAACATCATCTGGTAAATACGGCACGAAACAATTCCAGAAGCGCGCGACGCGAACTTCGCCGCCATTGTGTCGCAGCCAGGCAAAAGAGAAGAAGGTGCAGCTCCTTCTCGACACGGACGAATAACAGCGGATGGCGTTCAAGAACAAAAGAGACGAGAGAGCAAGGAGCAACCTTGCCGAAAGCCCGAGGGAATCCAGAAGATCTGTCGGGCGTCGAATGCGCCCAGTGGGCGAAGACAACGTCGCTCCCGGAAGAAGAAGAAACGACAGAGAGAAAGAGAAAGAAAAAAAGAGAAGAAGGAGGAAACACGAGAAACGGAAAGGAGTGCAACAGTTAAAGGCAGGAAGGGAAAAGAAAAGAAAAAAAAAAAGAAGAAAGAAAAACAGGGGAGAAACGCAGAAAAGAAGAAAAGCAAACAGACCGCCGCCGCGTGAAACGCGTCAGACTAGACTCCCGCAATCGCGTTCCATTTTGCTAACGAGCTCCTGGAGATGCGTCGAAACGCGTGGAACACGGACGCCCACGAACCACGTGCCTTGGCAATTATCGCGATAATTATACCGCGGTTACAATGCAACAGACTGGCTAGCACCGACGGATCTTTCGAGAAAGAGAGAGAAAGGAAAAAACGCGAACAGTGGTTTTTAGCTGAAATGTTTTAATCTTCTGTAATGGATAGTCGGTCGGATGGATGGATGGAATGGTAATTTTGTGGCGAGAACACGTTTGTGTTCGGGATAAAGAACAGACGGTGGTATCTCTTGATTTGATAACGAGGAACGTCGGACCCCGGCCAGAGTGGGCGAGGGATGATAATTGTTTCTCGAAAAATGGAAAATTCAGGACTCTGTCTTCGAGGAAGAACTGGGGCGAAGTTTGAGAACTGGGAAAGTTATTTTCTATCGAAATTGAAGATTTACGGAGAATCGAGGTGGATTCGATCGTAGGAAATTGCCTTTTCAAAGGTTGGAGATTTATTGAAAACATCGTAGAAAACGGTGGTAAAAGTTGGCAATGGAAGATTTCCCTCTTCGAGTTTGCCAATTCACTCGCACGAGAAATTGCAACTAATTCGGTGTACGATCATACATGCAACTGCAGTGAGAAATTACAGTGAAAATAATCCACTGTTTAGGAAGGTTGTTCAATTTCTAATGCAATGTTAAAAAAAAATACAAACGTAGTTGAAGTTATTTACTTTTTCCTCCTCTTTGTTTCAGTATATCAAACGCAAGCAGCAGAATTTTCCATCAAGATGATTCCAACGTTACCGACGTTACGCACCTGCATCAAAGCTTTCCACTTCTTAGACAATTTCTTTAGGAACTTTCCGCAGCCATAAGAAGTTGCCCTGGTACAAAGGCCCTTTGTTTTAAAAGTAGACGTTTCCGTGACATTTCGCCACATTTAAAGTTTCACCATTTCGTTCGTTAATTTCATCAAACACGCCCTATATATTTTTTTCGAAATTCCGTTTCATCAGCGACTTTATCTTTACAAAAGATTTCTCGAGCTTGATTGGCTTCCCTTTATTCTTGGCTCTAACTATCAGAAATTTCCAGATGCAACCCTTGCTCTGCTTTAGCTCAAAGGATTTTCTACGGCTTTCCAAGGGGACACGGCTTGCACACTTGGCGGAAATCTCTCCCCGATTGGCAGATCGGTCCTCGCTAGAGATTTATTTCGAATTCACCGGTTAGAAACGTTAATACGCTTGCCTTGGAGAGATCGTGTGTCGAGAGACCGAGATTTTTCTAGCACAAGGGGGATGATATTAGCCCGTTAAACATTAAGGCGAATTACGCTAATGAATATCTAACCGGAAGCTCCGATGTTAAAGGGAATTATGCTAATGAGCCTGGAGTGGCAAGAAGGGAAAAGGGAGAGACCGTGTGTCTTGTTGCATTATCCTCCACGAGATGTTCGAAAGAGGAAGAGCAGACTTAATTCAAGAGAAATACCAGAAGAAACGAAGGAGAGAAGGAAAAGTCTTGCCCGAGTCTCTAGTCGAGTTTTTTTTTTCATCTTTTGGTTTTGCAAAAGATGCACACACAGCCTTCGTAAATATCGACAAGTCGACTGCAACGAAATTTTCTATGTTCTATACAATAATTATTTAATTTACATTTGTTTTATCTACTCGCTGCGTTACTTTTGAAAATACGATTTACATACGATTTTGGCGAAGTTTCGAAACATGTTTCAACGATTTTCAACATTTTTGAGTTTCGTCACTTCTTTCCAACGCGCCTCGTTGATTCTTGAATTCCTTCGATGTTTAACATTTGGCCTGAACTTTGATTTAATTTAACCAGAAAGACTGACCGACACAGAGAAACATGTAAAATTGAAATTTACATCGTCGAACACAATTATTTATTATAGTATTTTTTATTTCAAACATTTTAAACGATCATTCGATGTACTCGGTATTTTTCTCAAAAGCTATTGTTTCATGGATGAATTAGATTGAAAATGGAGTGTCAATATTAAAAAAAAAAAAAAATTTGAAAGAAAAAAAGAAACGGAATTGTATTATTTGTATCGTTGGAAATGCAATGTTGGAAGGGTAGTTCGGTAGGAAAGGGTCGTCAATCCGCGTCAAGTATAGCGAATGGATTCTTTTTTGCGCGTGGCCGCTAGCTATGTGGGGAAATATTTACCTAATTCGTCGCTTAGCATGCAGAGAAGCTGAGTTGGACAGGCTGAACTTTCCTCGCAGCTCTGGCTCTCATTTTTCTTTTCTTTTTTTTTCTCCCCCTTCTCTCAACCCTTCTCTAGTCAATTTCTCTTTTCGTCCCCTCTCCTTGAAGGATCTAGATTCTTTGACACACAGGGACCGGGACGAGGGTGGAATTAATTTGATAACTTTTTGCATGACTTTTATACGTCCCCCTACGCTTGCCACATTATGGATCCCCCGTGGAGGAATTATTGGCTTAAACAAAGTTGAAGAATCCAGCGTTTCAATTTGAATATTACGAGTCAAGTTAATAAGTTTTGCAAAGAATTAATTTTCAACTGGAAGTCACACATTGCGTATATTACACGTATTGATTATACTTTACACGTATTATTAATCGGAGGTGTTCAAGTCGAATTTAAGTTAATTTATTGATAAATAAAATATGCAGAAATATATGAGACAAACGAGATGACGATGGAATACGTTTTTATTTAGATTTCTGTTTCTTAACATGTAAATACAACTATCGTCTTAACAATTTTCTCTGCGTCCATGAAGTTAACATTATTTTTTCACTCGCTGATAGAAGTCGATCATAGCGAAATTGGCGATGGCTCCCTCTCTCTCTTTTTTTTTCTTTGAGAAAAAGATGTGATTTTCTCGATGAAGAGTGGAAAGTTGGTTTCAGCGAACGACCAAGGGGTGTAAATCTTCGTGGCCCGTGACGCGACACGGAAGCGTTTGTTGGATATCATAAATTTCATGGTTTTCTTAGGTGGCACCACGGGGGTAATGGGAATCTTTTGATGAAAGTTCAATCCCCCATGTGCAGCTGGGAATGTAATAATAATGCGGATACCAGTTTCACTGGTGAATGTGCATCGGAGTTTTCGAAATATTCGCGAACGGAGTGGAAAGAATTTTTTATTATCCCCTGAATTCTGCAGAGTCTTATTCTCATATTTCAGGTAGGAAAAAAGAAACCTTTTTAAGTTATTTGTTTTACAAATATTTATGTACATTCGGGAAAGAGCATACTTTCCAGTGCCGTTGTCTCGTATTTTAATAACTGTAATATATCATGATATTAGTTTAAAATTACTTTTTTTAATTGTAATAACGTCGATTTCACTTGTATTTTAATAATCACAGTTACAATTTCATTTACGTTTCAACAATTATCTATTTGTAATTTTACAAGCATTCGTAAATATTTTTCATCTCGCGGAGAGATAATTTCAAGAAAATTCGTTCCTCGGGTCGGGCGTACATTACACAGAAATATCCTTCGATCTCTTACAGACAAATTTTATAGATATTTCTGAAAAAAAGTATCGTTTCGTCGCTCTATAGAATAATAATTCTCCACCGATACTTTGTACTTATCTCTCCCAAAGTTCCTCTCCTGTTCCGAGATATTCACGAATGGCGAACGAAGAAATTCAATAGAACAGAATGATCATGCGCGATCGAAACAATCGCGAACACTTTGAAGTGCCATGATATGTACATTTCGATTCGAACCGCGAAAAGGACGACAAATATAACAACGATTCGCGATACTTTTCGTTAACACAACTCCCGTAAGGCAGACAGATCCTTCAAGATTCATCGTTTCGGCGCGAAAATGATTTATCAGGAAAATGCCTCGCACTGAATGAAATATTCATTATTCGAAATTGCGAGTCAATTGTTTCCCCTCTTTTCTGACTTCGTTCCCTCAGCCTTTGTCGAATGAATTATTAATGACGCGTTTACATGTGCGTTTTTAATTGATTTCGAACCGAATCGAACGGAGGCGAATTCGATAACGATAATTTATGAGGGGGGGGGGAGGAGTTTAAAGTAACTTGTAGGCGAATTGTTTTTCAATTCGACGACCCGAATTAATCGAATCAATTATATCCGGGCTGCCGGTAGAATTTTAGCCCGTATCTGCTTAATTTATTTCGTTTATCGTCGAACAATGCCGGAGTGCAAAGTGTAATGAGCAAACAGAGAGGCCGGGCCGAATTTCATAAAAACAAGCTTGTCCCGCAGGAAATTTACCAAAGGCGGATGTTTCCCCCTATCTTGAAAGACAAAAGGGGATGCAGGATATATTTTATTACATAATATTTGGATTGCTCGAAATTGTAATACGCAACGTACGACAAATGTATTTTTATAAAATCGTGTTACGTGCGCGTGTATGTTTCGTTTAACAACTCTCTTGTTTTTAAATATCGGGTAGCTTCCACGCGTTTTTTCTCTTCGTGCGCAATGAATATTTCACGATCCAAGCCCTCGTACTACAAATTTCATAGCTAATTTTATCATCAAAACTCCGTACAACCGACTAGAAACTAAAAATTCGTCATCTAACCAACACATATCAAAAATCCAATCCCTATGACCACCTTCTCCCACACAAACTGGATCTAATGTTGGTAGCCTATATATTGCTATTTTCACTACTATTTCTTGCTCCAGTCGATAGGAGAGTCCTGGAAGGATTGATTTGAACAGAATGTATACCACATTGCTGTTCAGGAACAGCATTACCCCCTGAATTAATTTGCCTTCCATGTAGAGATGGTATTTGGTCTAATTTCTGAGTTGCTACATCATAAACCATCAATTTGTTGCATTTTGTACCAAACATTACTTGCCTATCACTTAACCATTGAGAACAAAAGACTTTATTCATATTATTTAAGCTAACTGAATATTCTTTAAATAAATCATGAGTCATAATAAATAAATATGTGTCTAAATCCATATTCTTGATTAATTTTCCTCACTTCTCTTGTATTTTTTTCTCTTGCACGTACATAGTCCACGAAATTGAAAGAAGTTCTTAGAAACTGTTTTCCTTCACTTACAGTTTCTGCTTCATCGTCACTTGACTCGTAACATATAAAATCATCTGGCTTGTCTGATTTTCGGTTTCTTTCCAGCCTTAAGGCTAATCTTCGAGCACGACGTTCTTTCAAACGATTTCCACTAGCACAAGGAGGATGTCTACCATAAACAGTCATTCGCTGCGTTTCAGCCATTGTGTCTGAATTTTATAATTTACTAATTAATTATATATTAGGATACTTAAATGCTCTTGCATATGAAATATATTTACGTGGCTGGTGTGCAGTGAAACAGTAAGAAATTATATATCTTGGCAGCAATTCTTCTCTGACAGGACGGCAAATTGCCGAATCTATCGTGCTGTCTGAGCAACACTTTCCGGATAATATCCTCTTATCAGATGCACGGCTTCATAATTATATAATTTGGTTATATCGTATAGGTTCGCAGCACATTTTTTTTTTTTTAAATTGAATCAAGTTAAACAAATGAAACTGAATGTTGTATTTCCAACTGACATTAGTTATAATTAACACTTTACCGACAAGCAGCCTATTAATCGGCTAATATATTTTAACACTTTACCAACCGGTAACCTATTAATCGGCTAACTAACATATTTTAACACTTTACCGACCGGTAGTCTATTAATCGGCTAACTATTCACCGCCAATACACGGTCGGTAAAGTGTTAATGTGACTCGTTCACAGCGATCGCACTTTTGTCAGAAGCTCGCCCGAGGGGTAGAGACGGAGGAGAGGAGAAAAGATCAAGATTTTAAAAGTAAAATAATTGCAAACGAAATCCTGAAAACGAATTTATCGTTTTCTCCCCCTCCCATCCTTCGTTTCTCCTCCATCTTTTCAACAATCTTCTGGCGAAACGAAAGAATAAAAGCACTGCCCCCCACATGCATAAAAGAAGGCTGAAGAACGTCCCGAGTCCTTCGAACTCGAACAGAATCCCCTTTGTCCACCGGCTCGCAGTTATTATGCGCTTTAATTAACAAAAAAACACGAATATCCTGTCTTTTTCAATGCATCTCTTCCGCCATCCGACGAACGACAAGCGCACGAAATATCTCCTCGTCTCTGTTTTGCCCCGGCCCCCGTATTACTTTCAATTAAATTGTCCACGAATCTCATTAAACTGCGAGCAAACTTTCCTCGCCGTCTTTCTGTCGACGGCACGACACTGGCGCTACGACATCTTTCCGAACTTCTTCATTTCCATCCTTCTTTTTCATCCCTCGGCTACTTTTCCTCTCTGCTGCTTTTCGTTTCTTTTCGATCCACGCTCGGCCCGAACGGATCAAACGCGTGCACGCCAACTTGACGAATGTCGCACGAACACGTCCTCGGAATTGATCAGCCTCGTCGAGAAAAGAAAAAACGAATCGTCCTATTCTTCTTTTATCCAACAAAGGAGAGCAAGCTTTCTTTCATTTTCTCTTCCTTCCCCTCTGTTTCCGTTCCTGCCACTTCCTCTTCGTCCTTCACAACGACCAATTTGTCCGAACACTCGATGCTGGCCTTTTTTTTCCCCACCCGCGACCATCCTTTTCATACTCATTTAGAGCCCCTTCCTCCCCTTTTTGTCCTGCGACGCTCGTTTAGCCAGGGGAGGAGCTTCTCTGGAGGATCCTCTTGAAGAAAGCTCCTGAAAGGTGGCCGAAGCCTTTAGAACCACGCGAAGTAGCGTGCAGTCACGTTTGTTAACCGAGAGAGGTTCTTTCTCTTTTTTCTCTTTTCTTTTGCCAAAGTTATTAAAACGAACCGAAGACAGTTATTGCAACGCGACAAGCACGGAGCAATTTCGGTAGATTTTATCGTTGTCGCTTCGTCGGCTGAATGATTTTGATACGAACGTTTTTGATTAACAAGAATGTACGTTCAATATTCCAACATTCTAAGTTACGAGCAATGCAAGTTAGAAATTCAGTTGGAATTTCAAGATTGAGTAATTAGAAATTCATTCGAATCGCGAGAAATGTCCTGACGCGGATCGAAATTGAAAGATTCTGCGAGAACGTCAGTTTCTCAATTCTGCGAGAAAAAAAAAGAACGAACGACTCGAGCCAGTTGATAATCTTTGATCTCACACGCGAAGAAAAAATTAGGAAAATCGTCAGCTGAAGGGTAGGTATCACGTAACTAGAAATTCATTCGAATCGGAAATATCGCTATACATCGAACAGCGATACGGAGTTGTTACAAACTTCTTGTTTCCTCCATGAAAATAAGAAACTGTAATCTTACTTTCTCACTTTTACCCTGCACGCGAAGAGAAGCAAGAAAAATCTCGAGTTAAGATATTGCAGTTCAAGTATAAAAGGTATAAAGTATAAAAAAACGATACTCTTTTTGTAGACAACAACTTGCTGCATCAACTGATGCAAAAAAAAAAAAAAATTACTTAATTATACCTGAGAAAATAGCAGCGATCTTCGTACTTCCTACAAGCGTCTATCTAGAAGCAAACTAATTGCAAATATACCAAATCTGTCCTCTCGAAACAGGAAAAAAAAAAGAAATGCATTTGAAGCATTTTTTAAATGACGAATAGATTTCGGAGATAATTACATTTATAGATTGACTGAAAGTTTATTTCGAATGCGCCGCAAGTCCATTTATCTTTAAACCAAGATATTTAACGATTTGCGTTTTGATAAATTTAAAAATACTAGCAACTATAGATAACATGGTAGTATAATGTTTTTGTGTTTCTAAGAGCGTATAATTTACCAACCCAATTAGTGTGATAAACATTTGTTTAGAAAATAATACGTTTCCGATGGTTATAAATAACTTTTTGAATTTTTAAAAAGGCACAAGTCCCTTGAAAAAAAGAAAAATTTTCACCATTAAAGAAATGTTACATTCGAATAATATTTCGTAATTTATTATTCATTCTTTCCCAATTTGCGTATGGGAGCAGGGATTTAAAATATTTAATTATGGCGTACAAGTGGTATATAGTGTAATAAGTCTATTATATTGTTGTATTCGATATTATTAAAGTTTCTTGGTCTCCAAGAAAGTAAATCCAAAGTTTCGAACAGTGCATTCTCATTCATTGATGTTTTACAGAATATTTTATATGGTTCTGTTCTCAGAAATCACATCCAACATATTTTTGACCAATTTTACACTTTCTCCGTTAGTATTTTTTTCACCTTCTATAAAATCCGCGTCATCTAGAGATTCAGTTGAAATGAAATCCTCTATATAAAATGGATTTATTATTATTTAAAAGATCACTGTCTAAGCTAATCGGGCACTACTACTTTAATAATAAAATATATAGCTCTTATCTTGTGAAAATTTCGCTGCATAATATATATTATCATATCGGTTTGAAACTCTTTGAAAATGGGACTTGAGCCTCTTTTTAAAATAAAGATCATATAACATTTTATTGGCCATAATTTTCTGCATACAAAATCTTAGTGATTTCTAAATATATTATCTACAATTTGTCGAAAAAGGAAAAGATAAAAAACGTAGAAACGTAAATGTCGTAATAGCTAGCTTGATTTCTATGGAAAGCTACATGGCAAAAAGGAACTTCTTCCAAAAATCTACGAAAGGATACAATCAACACGAAAAGAGGAGTGAGAAAAATTCTCAAGGTACAAAGAGTTGAAGAAAAAAGAGGAACGCAATCCCCGATCCGATCGAAAATATCGCGAGCAAGCTGAAAGTTTCGAGATTAAAAATTCCACGTTCGACGAAATTATCGAAAATCTGGCAAGATGGGTATCCGCAGAGGGAGGTTTTTTACGAGGGGGGGGGGCAAAAAAGGAAGTCGTTGCTCCACCGTTGATGACACTTGGCCTTAATAAGCCTTCGAGCGTCTCGAATTCGAGTCAAGCTTGCGTCACGCTCCTTTCTTCTGCATTTTTTTCTTTTCTCTTTCTCTTGTTCCGTCGCATGGCAGGCAGCACCCTTCGTGCAAGCCTTCGTTTTGCGGCTCGTTCGACGGCCAATAAAAGCTTCGACCGACTTCTTCGACGGCCGCATTGTTTTCAGTTTGGCCTTGATACGTGAAGATACTCCTCGACGTCGACGCACGAGGTCGACGAGAGAGAGAGAGAGAGAGAGAGAGAGAGAGAGAGAGAGAAGAACAGAAGCGAACGAAAACACGAAGAACCACGAGAGAGACAGAGAGAGAAACGTGAAAGAGAGAGACAGAGAGAGGGTTCTCTCTTCGGGTTGAATCGAGGTCCTCGTCTCGTTATCGAGGCCCGGGTCTCCTCTCTTCAATCGGTGGACCGTAATTACGCGAAAATAACTATGTAAGCAGAGACCGCATCGCAGCTACGTGACGATACATTGAACGATGAAAATGCTGGGCCGTGAGATTTTTTCGAGTGTGATAAAACTCGACGAACTATGAGAATTTTCGATGGGAAGTATAAAAAAAAAAAAAGAAAAAAAAAAAGGAAGACGAGGTGGACGATGAAAATTTCTGGCGAAAGTTTCACGAAACGTTTCTACACAACGTTTCAACATTATTGTTATCGAGTAATTTTGCTTTTTAAAAAAATTATTGAAATTATCAGATTTATCTTACCCTTTTGATACTTATTCAGAATGGAGATGCGTATTGTAATAGTTCGACCCTAACATCCTCGATGACGGATGATTTTATACTTTTCATCGTTATCGCGTTAGATTTAATTCAATATTAATAATCTGATTTGATGATTTGATCCGACAATTTCATTCAACACGATCAATTCGATTTGACGATTTGACAATTCAATAAACATCCAATGATACCTATATACCAATTTTCCTTTTACAAGTGCAGGCCAAAAAAAAAAAAAGAAAAAAATGGACATTTACAGATACTACACTGATGTATATTTCTCTCATAATTGTGCAATTGCTCTCCTCTTATAAATGACCGACGTTATATTCATCGTTATCCAAGGGTTAATCGGAAAGTTAGGCGCTGACCGACGAATTCGTTCGACCATGATCTCTGGTCTCGCGGAGCAGAGAGAACCGGTTCGATTTAACGGTGCAGCAGCTTATTTATCCGTGTTTATCCGTGGCCAATTCCGAAGGCTTTCGACGCGGATGAGCACATCGTCCCGGAGCGGCACGCTCCGACTGCTCGCGCCTAAACGCGTGCACGCCCGGAACGAATTAAAGGCCGTCTCTTTTTCTGGCCGAGCGGATCGCTCGTGTTCGTTTTGCTCGATTGAACGCTCGTTTAACGCTCGATCAGACGGAGTTTCTTGCCTCTGTTTCTCCCTTGGAAAAGCCACGTCGATTCTCACTGATTTAACTCTTCGGGGCCGCGCGCGTACACGCTTTGTACACGTTATTCAGATGCTTGATTTAGATGCTTTTAGATCCGATATACCCTGGCTCGCTGTAATGCGATTTGTGATAAATAAACGTTGCCTCTGTATACTTTGCAGCGTTGCTTCATTCTGTTTCAGATATCTTGCGCAGTAATCGAAAATTTACAACAAGATAATGAAAATTTATAACGGGATAATGATAAAACAATAATCGAAATGGATGTTTACTTTTACTGGTATTCATTTCAACGTATGAATGACAAAGAAAGATTCATTAAAATTATAAAACGAATAATTCATCCAACTTAAAAAAAATATGAAAGAGAGAGAGAGAGAGAGAGAGATATGAAATGATAATGAAAATTTATAACAGGATAATGATAAAACAATAATCGAAATGGATGTTTACTTTTACTGGTATTCATTTCAACGTATGAATGACAAAGAAAGATTCATTAAAATTATAAAACGAATAATTCATCCAACTTAAAAAAAATATGAAAGAGAGAGAGAGAGAGATATGAAATGATAATGAAAATTTATAACAGGATAATGATAAAACAATAATCGAAATGGATGTTTACTTTTACTGGTATTCATTTCAACGTATGAATGACAAAGAAAGATTCATTAAAATTATAAAACGAATAATTCATCCAACTTAAAAAAAATATGAAAGAGAGAGAGAGAGAGATATGAAATGATAATGAAAATTTATAACAGGATAATGATAAAACAATAATCGAAATGGATGTTTACTTTTACTGGTATTCATTTCAACGTATGAATGACAAAGAAAGATTCATTAAAATTATAAAACGAATAATTCATCCAACTTAAAAAAAATATGAAGAGAGAGAGAGAGAGAGAGAGATATGAAATGATAATGAAAATTTATAACAGGATAATGATAAAACAATAATCGAAATGGATGTTTACTTTTACTGGTATTCATTTCAACGTATGAATGACAAAGAAAGATTCATTAAAATTATAAAACGAATAATTCATCCAACTTAAAAAAAATATGAAAGAGAGAGAGAGAGAGATATGAAATGATAATGAAAATTTATAACAGGATAATGATAAAACAATAATCGAAATGGATGTTTACTTTTACTGGTATTCATTTCAACGTATGAATGACAAAGAAAGATTCATTAAAATTATAAAACGAATAATTCATCCAACTTAAAAAAAAAAAAAATGAAAGAGAGAGAAAGTGGGAGATTATGAATAAAAACAAGCTTTAGAGAACAGATTTTTGCTTTCTGAGAAATCTACCTTACCTACATGCGTTCGTTTCTCGAATTTTCACCGAGTATCACTAGAATAATTGAAAAATTCTGAAATTTTCGCTTCCTGCGAAAACTTCTTCTTTCATTTAATTCACGAATGTGCAATATGCTTGCAAATATTCGCGAATATCATGGAACAATAATAATAATAATAATAATAATAATAATAATAATAATAATAATAATAATAGAAAAAAATATAGTGTAAAATAATGAAAAAAGAGAAAAAAAAAGAAAAGACAGGAAATGACGAATGAAAACAGAAAAAGGAGTGACTTTCTCCGAGAGATTTCTCCAGCATCGAGAGTAAACTCCAACCCCCGAGGATGCCGCCGCTTCTCAGACAAAACAATCCGTACCGATAATTAGCGCCATTAGCGAGACGTCCTCCTCGTTAAACCGGCAGAGCTGCCTGCTACGAACAAGGAGAGAGCGAGCAAGAGAGAGAGAGAGAGAGAGAGAGAGAGAGAGAGAGAGAGGGTGGCGTAGAGAAACGTCGCGTGGAAAGAGGGTCGAAAGGGGTGGCAGCCTTTCGAAATCCGCACGATAATTCCGCCTATTCCGGATCCGGTCCCTCCGACTAAATCCTTTTCCAATTCTCCAATGCTACTTATCCCTCGTTGCAGAGTCACTGACGGTTTGAGGGGAAAAAAAAAAAAAGAAGAAAGAGGCGCTGCCCCCGGAGGGGTGGAAGGAGAGGGAGGGAGGAAGGTTGACTCGTCGACCCTGACTAAGCTCTCAGTTGGAAATTTCTCGCGAAAATACCGACTCTAACGCGAAAATACAGAGAGAGAGGGAGAAAAAAGAAGAAAAAGGGGGGGGAAAGATAGAAGTCCAGTCGATATTCGATATTTTTTTTCCCCTGGTATTTAACGGCCTTCATTCAGCTGGGACACAGAGGGCTGCCGCGCGGAGGTTTGTTCAACGTTTCATATTTTGTGTTCGGTTCGGTTGTCAGAGTGGATCGATATGGATAGAACAAGTCTGTAAGATTCGAGGAATTTAGGGAGATAGACGGACGTTTGTTGATGGAAATGGTAAGTTGTTCGTAATGGGGGATGAGGTTGTCTGCTGTTACTGGCGGTGGAGAAGGGAATTAATTTTGCACGTCATGCAATTAATTTCTCTGATTGTTCCTCCGACAAGTTAATTTATGAGTGGAATCATTGATTCTATAATAAATATATTTCACGAAATTTTATCGTTCTTTATTTGTATAATGAATATTATTTTTATGACTATTTCTCACAGGTACTGTTGTCTCGAGTTTATAATTGAAAATGATTTATGAAAGTCAGGCATTATGAAGAAATTTCTCAGATTCCTCTCAAATTCTAGTGTTTCATCATATCGTGCAAGACGAAGATTCAATGTATTTCAAGCTCGTAATTAAATGTAGTTCATTAAAGTTGGATGTTATTAAAAAAAATGTCACAAATTCTCCGAAATTCCATCTTGGATATACGATAAAACAAAAAGAAAAGAAAAAAAAGATTGAATAAAATATCATAACCGTGAGCTACGAAAATCTGAACCTTTTCAGCTTAAAACCAAATTATCCAAACTAGATGTTATGACGAAATTTCTAGAATTCCTCAGAGCTTCAAAATTCGTGGAATATTAAAAAAAATGATACTATTAAAAAAGCTAATTGTCATAATTTCTATTTTATTGCGTAATATCGAAAGAACGAAACTGATACTAGAATGTATGAAAGAATTTCTAATTCCACTTTGCAGCATTTCTGTCAATATCAAATAGTATCAAAGTCCCGTAATATCGAAACAACGAAGAAAAGATCTCGAGAATTCACCGAAAATTCATCGTTTGCACGCGACGCTGAAGAGGAATTCAGAACTGTCTTGAAGCCATCGCTAGGAGGTTAGGGTGGTCGAGGGAGGGTGGCCCTTGTATTGATTCACAACTCTGCCTCTCCTGTCCCCCTTGGAATCCCCGTAGAGAACCGGGCGAACGAGAGGGAATAAGGGTGCAAGTGGTAAGGGAAGACGCCAGTCAGCCCCTCCCCCCTAAACATTGGCGTGGGATGTCGAACTATCGCATAAATTAGTCTGCAACCCCTTTCGTAACTGGCAATTGTGTCTCGTTTCTACCTTTCGTTTGTTTCTTTTTCTTTCTTTCTTTCTGTCTCTTTCTTTTCGTTTCTGTCGTTTCGTAGGTTACTTTTCACTCTGAACGCAGCAAAGTAACGGGTAAAAGTTGCGGGGGGGGGGAGAAGTTCTGAAATATACGTCAGGAGACACAAGAGTGGAAAGTTTTTTTGCGGATGTGGCACAGCCGATGCGGGTGGATTCGCTCTTTTTTATTTTTTTCTTTTTTTTACCACATTTCACGACTTTAAAGAAGAACGGGGTTATCAGTTTTCTCAGCGAGGATTTTATCGATTCAATTCGAATATCATTTTATTATATTACATTTGAGACTTGAAATATTTTTCTCGTTATATTGTCATCGTTGTAGCTATAATACATTTACGGTATATATCCACTGTTATTGTACATTCAATGAATTTTTCTCCGTACCACTTTCTACTACAATATTATTCTATCCTCTTCGAC
The DNA here is from genome assembly GCA_032399595.1 of Tetragonula carbonaria. NCBI lineage: Eukaryota > Metazoa > Arthropoda > Insecta > Hymenoptera > Apidae > Tetragonula > Tetragonula carbonaria. The sequence goes on from JAUCRC010000008.1 coordinate 2,354,103, forward strand.
GAAATTCTCACGAGATCTATGCGCATGAATCTATAACATACGTATAATATCTGATTTTCGCTTAACATTCGAACGACATGTTCCTGCAAGAATGCAAACAAATTATCAATCATTGGATTAAATTTTACAAATGAAATACAAGAAAAAGAAGCACGAAATATCACGAAAAAGTAACATACACTCCTCACAGGGGAACATCGTTCTTTTATGTTATTTAATTCGTCAATATTTGTTACACAAATTAATTCTTCTTCGTTGTTGATCGAGGATTGACTTTATCATCTTCGTAGTTTCCTAATTTCAAGTTATCCCAGAATAATCGAGTCGAGTTGCAACGTTCGTCTCTGGCCGATTGAAAATTCACCAATGATAATGAGAATAAAGGCGAGTGTTTCTTACTTTCACCGTGGTTTACGCAACAAAACGAAAAGGTTAACGTACAGAAACCGGCAAGAGGATAGAAACCAGAAATACCAGCGGCGATGCTCTTTCGCGATTAACCTCCCGCCGCTAGGAATTCCCGCTTTTTCTTCGATAATGCCGACCGCCATTTTATCATTATCTCTCTCGCTATCGTGAAATTAGCTCGATGCTTAAACGCAGAATAATTTTATTCTACAGGTTATTTCGCTTAACGAGGCAGAATATCTATTATTCATAATCCTTTGAATCTCGTTTCTTGTAAACGAGCAGGACGAGGAGGTGGCATAAATTCGTTAGAAAAGATTAAAAGTTGGAAGAAAAAAAAACACTGGAACTGCGAGTTCTCTCTTTCGCGAGATAATTCCACGTTACGTTGGAATATTAATCAATTAATAAATTAGCCAGTTGATTAATTAGTTTCTTCTCAAGGTGAACGAACTCGATGCTTGTACGTACAATTTAAATTAAGAAAGTACAGACAAGGGAAAACATACAACGTGGACGAGAGGAAATATATAAAAAATAGTATAAAATGTAAATTATAAAGTTGTCGAAACATAAAAATTTATAAGGTGAAATTCCTTTCTTCGCGATGCTTTTGAACTCCTCGTTCGACTGATCGAACCAATTCCTTCAATCTGCCTCAAATTCGAACCGATTTAATTCCGGAAGATGAAATATTAAACAATAAAATTAGAAATTCTAAAGATAGATAGATAAGCTGTCTAACTAATTCTAAAGCTAAATAAATAATCTTAAGATGTTGAAATATACTAATATAACAAACTTGAAAATTCTGTAATAATTTCCAATTCCGTTTCACGATTTCTCATTAGCAGGCTGCGTATTCGTTATAATTTAAAAAAATGGAACGAAGGTAGAAAATTGTTTTACCTGCCAAATATTGTAATATATACCATACTGCATGCTTCACATGTTTTTCAATGTTACAATATATATATATATATATATATATATATACACATTTTAAAATTTTTCATAAACGTGTAAAAAAGATTTACAATCTATAATATATACAATAAATAATATAATAAATATAATAAATATAATAAATATTATAATATATACCATACTGCATGCTTCACATGTTTTTCAATGTTACACACATACACACACACACTTTCAAATTTTTCATAAACGCGTAAAAAAGATTTACAATCTACTATAATATATACAATAAATAATATAATAAATATAATAAATATAATAAATATTATAATATATACCATACTGCATGCTTCACATGTTTTTCAATGTTACACACACACACACACACACACACACACACACACACACACACTTTAAAATTTTTTATAAACGCGTAAAAAAGATTTACAATCTACTATAATATATACAATAAATAATATAATAAATATAATAAATATAATAAATATTATAATATATACCATACTGCATGCTTCACATTTTTCAATGTTACATATATATATATATACACACACACACATTTTAAAATTTTTTATAAATGCGTAAAAAAGATTTACAATCTACTATCCTCAATATCAAAAAGATCGTTCCAAAGACAAATAAATAGAATCGAGTAAAATAGAAGGTGGAGGCAGCTTTTCCGTTGAAGATTCGATTATGTTGCTATTTCCTCGATGGGAAATTTGCATCGACCGCAAGACAGATCGATCGTGAGGATAAGCGTGATCTATTCTCGACCATTTCGTTGACCTCTGGGAAAAGAAAAGACACACGTTTCAGTGTCCTTGCATTCTGTTCAGCTTCAGGATCTGGCCAACACGTTCTTCCATTACGATAAGAAAAATATATGGCCCGATTCGAGGATATACGTCGATTTATTTTGCGAAATAAGTAGAAAAGAGCCGGCTTCGTTCGCGGGTAGATCTTCGAACCGACCGATCGACCGTTTCGAAGTTTACAAAATTCGAAGGTTGCGCTTCGTAGAGCGCAGAACGTTTGAACGTTTCTTAATTTCTTTCGTAACATTTCTTTCAAATCTATGTAAAATCTCTTCCCTTTATTCACGTGGAATTTCAATTGGCTATTTTCTAAATTTTAGCACATTTAGCCAAAGATCGCGAAGTGTAATAAAATCATGATGAAATATAACAAGCAGGCCTCGGATTACGTATATTATTTCACGAACGTATATTATTGTATTTTATTATATCGAATATAATATGAATTCTCGAATAGAATTCTCCGAATACAATAGTAAAACATTGCGTCCCTCGTTTGCTTTTTGTTTGCAGCGAAACTGCATTGTTCACTCTTCTTAACTCCTGTTTTTTATTTCTCATCTTTCTATTTTTGAAGTGGTGAAAATTCGACACTGTCGCGGTATCGCGAAACTAACGAAATACTCTCGAATCTTCGATGATCGATCATCGTTCATTATTTATATCCCATTGCTCGACATCCGCGGTTCGACAATCACTTTCGACGAAAAGTCCGACGATTTCAATTTTCGTTTTTCTTTTTTTTCTTTTTTTCTTTCTCTTTCTTTCTTTCTTTCTTTCGCGATGAAAGACAAATTTCAATCATCGATTTTCGCTGGATCGAGTTCCAGCGTACGCGGTTCCAGATACACGCAACGTTTACACGCTCAATTCCCGATTTTAATAGAAACCGATGATTACGTTCGATGATTAAATTAATGATTCAGCTGCGTTTCAGCGTTTAATCTTGTAACAGCAATTTCGGCCAACTTCGATACTACTGGCAATCTAAACTCCCTCCCCTGCCCCCGATACTATTAGCGTAATTTCGCAAGTTGCCGTGGCAAAAATTTATCTCCTCTTTCATCCCTCTTTTTTGTTTTTCCTTCGTTGAATTTCTATCGATTTTTAATACCGATAGATGAAATATAACTGAAACTAGCCGTAGCCTCTGGTGATTTCTCTAGGTTTGCACTTCAATGTTGCTATCGGTATCACTATGCGGTTTCAATTATTCTAATTGAACGAATTTAATGTTTCTAGCTCATTAGAATTTCGAAACGGAATTCTAGTACATACTTGATAACTCAAGCGTTCGTTATTAATTTCATTACTGCGACGCACCAATAATTAATAATTTTTATCCTTTTTTTCGATTCGATTCACTTCAGTTTTCTTTTTTTTTTTGACGAAAAACCATTTTTCCGTGGATAAAATGTTTCCACCCGTTTTGGCGTACGTAGTTAACATCGATCGTTAAATTAAATACCATTCGTTCCCGTTTGAATAGAGAATATTCCTAAAAGAAATATTTCTCTAAATGCTTGACACGGAAAGTTTTTGATGTTTTTCCAACATTATTAATTATTGGATAATATTGTTTACATCTGCGCAGAATTTCGCGAACGACCGCGATTCAAAGACAAGAGAAAACGCTCGATACAATGTGAGAAAGATAACGCGATAAAGAAGAAAAGTTATCGATCTTGGAGATGCTTTCAAAAGATATCGAAAAGTTACTTCTTTCGCGACAGAAATCCAATATCCTGTAAACAACAATCTCCTTGTGATATCGCGGACATTCCAATAATCCTTAATGCTAACGACCTGAATAAATAACAGTTATATACGTATTGATCTTCACGTTTCTTCCATTTTTAATTTTAATATCAGCAGTATATGTATTTTCGACGATTTTTATTTCGGACAACAAATCGTAGAACATTAAATTCTTCTTCTACTTCTTCGTCGAATTTCTTTTTTAATGCGATGAATATGTACAGGCTTTAAGAATATACTATGACGATACTCTTCGTACACTTTTAGATCGAATAAACAACCATAAGCGATAAATATCTCCTTTCTACTTCTTCGATTTAAGTACGGATGCATGTTTCTTTTATTAAGCATACACTTCAAAAATTGAACTATATTCTTCGCGTGCTTCCAATTCGAATAAATAATCATTTATTTGAATTAGAATCAGTATCTCTCGCTCTTTTTTTCATTAACTTTAACTTCATTTCTAACATTAAAATTAGATCGTATATTTTTAGTTGCCAACATACTAGTTTTTAATTATAAACGAACAACCGGCAAGTAACGAACTCACATTAAATTTTTCAGCTTGCTCTTCAAGCTTAATTTATAGATAAAAATATCGATAACAAGATGTCGAGACAATAAAGTAAGATAATATTTTTGTAGAATAAGGGTGCAATCGTAAACAATTTTTGATTGAAATTTTCCCTTGTATTTCCCTTTCATCAACTCTCTCTCTCTCTCTCTCTCTCTCTCTTTCTCAAATTAACAAGTACACATCTCAACAAAGGCTTCTTTCATTGAATTCCGCAAACTTTTACTTCAATTACTTCAGGATTTTTTAAGACATTTGCATTTCGTTAGTAATAATTTTTATAAAAGAATAAAAATATCGTTACTCACAATTATCATAGGATTATATTTTTCTTTAATTCAGTCGATTGAATATAAAAATCCATGATTTCGCTTTCACGATAGAATTTATAGATCAATTTTTCTTTTTTTATATCCAGGATTTCATTATATACAGGATTCATGTTTCGATTGGAACATTAATGCTTCGAATTTGTTCGAATGTATATAAATTTTACTCTCAATTTATTTACGAGACGGGACGCGGCATTTGTTCCTTTGCACTCGTTCAATTCTCGGGACAAGAGAAGCAGAAGGACGAGAATTGTCCTCTCGGTAGAGACGAAAATCCTCCGAAGGAGGAGGCAATTATCATCGGCAACGTATTCCAGACGTTGTCGCTTCCATCGTTTCGACGAGGTCAGACGCGACGATGAAGAAGCCAAGAAAATCTTAGCCAAGAGAAGACGATGCTTTCGTCTACTTTGTACGACCAAAGCCGGGCCAAAATCCAGTTTATAGTTCGGCAGAGCTCTCCGTCGTATTCATAAAGCTTCTGCGGAGGAAGCAAGTATACAAACTGATGTATTTGTAAATACGATCGTGAATAATCACGTGAATTGCCGCCATCGTTGATCTTTGGCTGCTTACGAGGCAATAAGAATGAGACGAGCGGGTTCTGTTGGATCGTTTCCTATTTATTAAGCTTTTAGTTTCGGGGATGCTTCACGTTATATTTCGAGATTTATTTCAAACTTTTAGATTCGAATTTTCTTTTTAGCTTGAGAGTTTTTTGGAAATCAAAGATACATACTTGTAAAAAAATATTTATTACAAAGCGTCTATGTATATTTTTCTGTTTCTCCGAGTTCTTCTTTGCAAATCAATCCTTTTTCTCCTATCATCAGGAATTCAACTCTTGTTGTAATATAAAATACAAGTAGAACAAATACAATATCATGTTATTAATATTGAACATTTTATGAAAAAAAATGTCCTGCTTCATACTGAAATAAGGTTTTTTTCAAAATTTCACGTTTCATAATTTTCCAATACCCTTTGACATTTTTTAATAAACATACGTTTCTTCAAGGAGATAAATTTCGCTGTTCCAGTATTGACATTTCAAGGTAATCTGTAATCCGACGTTAAAAAATTTCGCTATATTTCATTCCAAAGATAAAAAAAAAAAAAAAAACTACGAAAAGTCTCTACACGTTCAAACATTTTTTTCCCCTATAAAAACGTTTCACAAGCTTCGTATTTTTTTCCAAGCGTTGGACGCGGTAAACACAGTGTCTGTGACCTGTAACACCTTTTCATCCCCTATCTTTTCTTTCCTTTACGTCGCCACATTTTCCTCCGTATCTCACTGTTTTTTTCTTTTTTTTTTCACTTTATTATCCGATTATTTCTCTCTATTCACCTCACGAATCCCCCTTTCATCCGTCAGATCCTTAATTTTTGTATTATTTTCTTTTCTTTTCTTGTTCCACGCACCGAAACGATGTTCCCTGCACCTTTAGTTTCCTTCGTCGTTTTTTTTCATCGACGCTATCCGTTGGTAGCACCCTGTGCTCGTTTCTTGGCCACTAGATAACTTTCCAGACCTACGCCGAAGATATAAATCGACACGCGAATCCACGGAGGGCTATTGTAGAATAGCTGAACCAACAATGGAACGAAACAAAGTTTTCGAGAGACAAAAGAGCAAAGTTCAACGCTTATTTTAAATTTCACGAACGTGGACTATTGGTTGCACGACTATTTCGTTCTTCATTTTTACCTACGAAGTAACAGCACGCACATTGGCAAAGTGTGGGCGACAAACGCGGTGTATATTTATTTTGCGTAAGATAAGGATGTCCACGATGTTCTTACCTTCTTCTCGTGGTCACGTGGTTTTTCGCGAAGACGATAACCAAGCTATCTCGCACCTCAGTTTGAGAAACCTGAAAGCAAGCGGTCAGATCGATCCCTCTCCGGCTCTCTCCGGCTGTTTCTACGCGGGTTTCCGGCCCGCGCGACGGAAGTCGAGGTCCTCGCGTGTCGGAGATACTTGATTAATTTATCCTCCTGCCTCGCTCGCCACTTACGCGATTGCGTGCGCGCGATTTGTTACGCTCGAGGGTGGCTCCGGATTCCAACGTTATAAATTCACGCGCGAACTCATACAAACACGCCAATTGATTAGAGAGGTAATCATTAATTTGCACAATAATCATTTGTTGATCGAATGAACTTCGCAGCGGCAAGTTCCGCCTGATATTTGTTTGTCTATTCTCGTGACTATTGAAAGTCACGAGAGACTGCGGATCTTTATGCTAAAGATTACAGGCGTATCGTGATGAAGAACGAATGGAACAAGGTAGGAAAAAAGAAAATTTTTTCAAAAAAAATCAATAGACGAACAACAAATTTCAATCAGTAATGAATAATAAATTTTCTCCCATCAATTCAACTTCTAATATTCGTATATTTTGAAATTCCCGCGAAACTGTGATGTCTCTTCGTACAAACGAATATTAATTTTCGCGAGAATTGAAAATCAATAAATATAAAAAATGAAACAGTAAATTTAGCGGATCTTCTTCCATCAATTTAACCGTGCTTCGTGCTATTTGAAAATTCCCGCGAAACTATGATATTCGTGCGAATATAATATTCAATAAACGAATAAACATTCATCTACTAAAGCTTCCAGCTGAAAAAACAACAACGTAAGAATTCTATTTAAACAAACGTAAAACCAAATGTCCAGAAATGATTCTCTACCGAAATTTCGCTGTCTGAAAACAAAGTTTTCTGCGAAAACTCGACGGGATTCGTTCCATCCAAGCATTCGTTTATTCCGCTTCGCAAATATTTGAACGCCGGGTATACACTACCGGTTACCCAAAATCGATTAATTGACAATTCAGAGTGTGCATACAGTGTCACATATTTTTCGGTGTCTCCAACAGCGGCCAAACTTCCCCCCGGAAATGGTAAACTTATCAAGCAAACATTACACCATACATTATTAATTGCAAGGATTCGCTAGAATTCCTGGTAATCGTGCGATCACACAAATCACACTGAATCGCGTAAACGATTCGACTGGTTTACGATCGTTGAAACTTCGGATTTTTGCCCCCCTTTTTCGAAGCATTTACACGCGTAAGTTAAAGAAATGAGATCTAAACAGAAATTTACTTTACCTACTATGTATATATTGTAACAGATACATTACTTTAGATACTTTATGTACGTATTTCTGCAACGTTTACAATTTACAATTATTTAAACGCATGGAGAAAAAAGTCCGACGATTTTGTTTCTCCTAATGTTATTCTGCTTCCAGTTTTAACGGAATTGCTTCAACTGTTCGAATTCTTTCACTTTCGAAAATTTCACGCTGTGAAATTTCTACCGGCGTGCGTTGGTATTCTAATCTGCCTTTTCCAAGTTTTTTTATTGCTTTTCTCACTGTTGGAATTCCTTCCTGGCGATGTCTTTTGTTCTTCCGCGTAATTTTCCCGCGATAAATAAATATCTCGGTATTTACAACCGGTGCGCTTTCAGAAATTTGAATTTATTAACCACGAACCGTAGGAACAACGAACTTGACGTCCGCGTTGCATTCATGTGTTACACTTGACTACCTGTTTCCTTACACTTAACCTCTTGATCGCCGCATTTTTTCAACACTAGAACTATCTATTTTAATAAATAAAAATAAAATAAAATTCATTATATTATATTTCTTTAGTTATCACTGTGAAAGTCATTGCATCGTTGCGGGGGGAAAAATTGCAACGCGAAGTAGAAATTTTAAAATTAATAAAATTAAATAGAATTGTAAATAAAATAAAATAAAATTGAAATTAAATAAAATTGTAAAACCAGTCATTTTGACTGGTGTGGTAGTTCTAGTGTTAATCAGATCGTCGCGTATTTTAAAAACCGCGCGTCAGCTTGCCGCTAAAATTTTCAATTTTAAGAAAAAAGTTACTTTTACTAAATAAATAAATAATTTAAATATTTTTTGCTTACAGTAATTGGTGAGCCACAATCAACTAGGATATACTTTGCCCCCCCCCCCAAAAAGAATACTTGATTTTCACTAGGGTTGCCACACAATAGATCGAATACTAAATATTAAAAAGATTAAAAAAGTTATATGCACGTTTGTTAAATTTGAAATGTTATAAATTTATAATCTAAAAAATACACATATTATACACAATGAAACTAATATTTATTTATGGTGTGGTATGCTTCGAAGTAAATAGTTGGGCAGAGTGGAATTTTACAATTTTCGCACGCGAAATTTCGTTCCTTGCCTTTCTTTTCGAATAAATACAAAATCAATATATATATATATATATATTTTTCGATTTTTTTAGCGATAGAAAATGATCCTATATGTCACTGTTAAGAAATCGAAATTAATTTCGCTTTTATTTAGAGTATAGCGATTGGGTATAGCGTACTGATGCGCGCACGACGATCAAGAGGTCAAGGTGATTTCTCCGATCGCAAGTTTCGCGACTTTGATTCCACAATCTTCTCGCTAAAATTCCCACCTTTCCCGCGTACAAGCGAGCTCGGATATCCTTCACGCTGCTAAAATTCCATCTTCTCATGCCATATCTCACTCGCTTCGCGGACGTCCAGAATCTCGGCGAACAATAGTTGCAATAACTCTCCAACAACAAAACGCTTTCGCGCGAATCGCGATATTAGAGGGATTTCTTCTCGTTATTCCTTTCTTCTTCTTCTTTCTCCTCTTCGATTTCTCCCTTCCTTCGTTGGAGATGTATGTATGCGAGAAGTTTTGTCGCGCGAATAAAGCGAGGGGGAGCGGGGAAATGGCCGAGGGCGGGGAGAAAGAAGTTTTTAAAAGCGAGCGGAAGGCGCGAGGCGGGCGAGACGGAAAAAATCGAGTTTCGCGGGATTTCGACGACCCGTAGACGACGAACGAGAAGACGGAGATGGAAAATTGCAAATGGCGAATTCGAGCTTAAGTTGAAGATCATCCACGGTGTGTTTCTTTTCTCTTTGCCTAAGAGATACCGCCAAAGGGAACACGCCAGAAGGCTATAAAATTGGCCGGCAGCTGATTGTAAATTCTGCCTAGTTTTAAGTTCTCCCCTCTTTTCTTTTCTTTTTCATCTTCCAAGCTAAGTGGTATCTGTAGTTTTATTCTGTCTTTTCAAATAACGACGTGTTTCTTCTCTCTCGCTTTCGAGGTGAATCATGGCGTATAAATTGCTAGGAAAAAAAAATGACGAAATAATTTTCACTGAACGACGGAGCGGGTAGAATAGATTTTAATCGTCGAGAAAAATCTTCGAAAAAAAAATATATATATATATATATATATATATATATATATATATATATATTATCGAATCCTCGTGAACTTTTAACCATGAAATCTACCAAATCTACAACTACTGAAATTAAAAATGACGCTATAAAAATTCAGCGTTCTCTCTCTGAGAGATCCGAAAATTTCTTATTTTCAAAATTCAGATAAACTTGAGTAGAAGCCAGTGATTCTGATTAAAGTTACATTAACACTAAAACTACCGACAGTTAAGACGAAGTTATTTCTATCAAAATTATTTTGATTTCCAATAAATAAAAATAAAATAAAATTCATTATATTATTTCTTTATTTATCACTGTGAAAGTCATTGCATCGTTGCGGGGGAAAAATTGTAACATAAAATAGAAATTTTAAAATAAAGTTGTATAAACCAGTGATTTTGACTGGTGTGGTAGTTCTACTGTTAAATTTCCGATTAATTGAAATCTCTCTAAATGCACGTTTCTTGACCGCAAGATGAAACGACGTTTCGATGTTTCGCTTTTTCTTTCCTTTTCTATACAAAACAGCGAGGTACATTAACAGCGTGGAAAATGTTGCAGTTTTCGAAGGGGGGAGGGAGAAACGAGCGATTTAGTGGCTATTTGGTGGTCGAAAGCTCGTGAAACGAGCACGAAATGCCGGTTGGCCTGCAAGCACCGAAACTAAAATCGGCCGATTGCGACACTGTCGGCGATGACAAAAGCGTACGCAACGCTTTCGAAACAGTTTAGATTAGCGTATTTGTGAATTATGTGCCTTCTGGGGCCGTGTGTTCGTTAATGACGAGCAATAAGAGGGGATGATTGCCCCCCGGGGGGGGGGAGGAGAGGAGGTGGCAGTTAGAGAAAACGTTCCTGGGAATTATAATTGGCATTTCGAACGTGAAACGCGATAAATAAGCGCGTGGTTTCGAAAATCAATTGCAACGAATATAAAAGCCGCATTTAACTAACGTGTAAAGCAACGTCCATGGACACTTTTTGCGCGATGCTTAATTTGGAGAGAGGACCAGAGATAACTCGGTACAGTATTATATTTTTCTTGTCGAAATCTTGTAAAATATAATACCGCCACGACACAATGATACTTTTTTTTTCTTTTCTTTCGTTTGGGTTATAAAAATTGGGGGAGTGCAAGAACTAACAGTGATATACATAAGGCTTTTATGAAAAACACTAGGATTTTTCTAATCGATATATTGCTATTGTACTATTTCCATCTCGCCGCATAACTTTTTATTATATGTTTCTTCTCAACGCTTGAGAGAAATAATATTTTTTAAAATGAAAAAAATCATGCTTGAACTCAAATTTAATTTGAAATTAATGAAATTGGTTTTCTTTTTTATATTTTGATGTTTCGTTAAAAAAAAATATAGTTACGAGATATTTATAATCTTTTATCATTTAATTATATAATAATAATCTTAATTATATAATAAATATAAATGAATATAATCTTAATATATAATATATAATATATAATATATAATGTATAATATAAGTGAATAAATGAATATAAAATTCTCTTTTATCATTTAATTATAAATGAATATAAACGAATATAAATTACGAGATACTTTATAATCTTTTATCACTTAAAGAAACACATAGCCGTTGAAAATCTCATTTTTCAATCTCATTTTGTGGCACCGAGTTAACACCAGAATAATAAAGTGAACACCAGTAATTCGTAATTTTTCGCAAAAATTTGATAAATTTTTTGCGAGACGTTACGTATAAATGATAATTCGTTTCTTTGATTTATATTTTTTTTCATGTACCTTTCGTTTTGCCGTCTTTTTTTTGTGGCTCCAATTTTGATAAAACAATTTGATAAAATATAACTCTCGCGGTCGTCTTACCTGCAACAGAGAAAAAGAGAAACAAAAACCGTGAGTTGCGATTCATAATTACAGGAAAATTTCGAAATTTCAATGACATTATTATCGAAGTGTTAAACGATAATTACACGCGTATCTTATTCGATATTCCTATATATAACACTTAAAATCGCATCTCAAAAGAAAATATCGGATGACAACATTCGATACTTCAACAACGTTCAAACTCGAGGTATATTTTTTCTTTTTTCCTCTCTTTGAACAACATCGGTCATTCTTACAATTATTTTATTTAGAAAATTTCATTTCGTTTCGTGTGAACGCGACAGCGACGGGGAAAAATAATATCTCGCGGGATTGACATTAAAAGTAAGTATTTTCTGTTAATTGAATTCCCCCGCGGGAAATGCCGGAACGAAGGGAAGGTGAATTTTGATTGTATTTTAATGACTGGCGAGGTAAAAACGTCGGGCCAGCGAAACAACTCTATGAAACGTGAATTAATATGCAGAAATTTCCAAGAAGAAATTATGGAGGATGGATATTTTGTCGGATGAATATTAAAACAGGCGAATAAAGATGATTTTTATTGCATTTCCATAACTGCTTCCTGTAACATGTTATTTCATCGCGCTGGCAGGAATGTGTGTGTGTGTGTGTGTGTTTCACGTGTGTATTAAAATCTCGTTATACGTTTATATTGCCATGCGTTTATTATAATGTGATTGTGGCACTGTTACAGATTAAATATTAACACGCGTACCGTTGCAGTCCAACATTTAAATTAGATCCTATTGTCTCATGGATAATCTCTCCATGAATTTTGAAACATTATAACGAATATTTTTTGCTTCGGCTTGGATTTGTATATAGATATTTTTACTCGTCGTATGTAACACACATTTTTAAAATTGTCTGTTTAATTTAATTGAAATTACAATTAATTAATCGCAATAAATTATTAATATATAAAATATCCAAAGCATGCTACTTGTTATAATATTTATTATAATTCTTATAATACTATATACTGTAATAAAATAAATATTGTAATGTACTTATAATAAATAAATAATAAATAAATATGTGAACGTAATAAATATAATAAGATAATCTTCTGTCTACATTCTGTCTTCATAAAAAAATTTCAATTATAATCATGCAAATGACTGCATAGTCTGCTAGTCATAAATACTACCACTAAGAAAAATTTTCAAGTATAAAAGTCAAGTATTTCAAATATTCAAAATGTTATTGTAGCTGTTTGGAACATACGAAAAACCGGAACTGGCGATTTTTAGCTAGATTCTCACACGCGATTTTCAATTTCGTTCAAGTACTTGGCGTTTGATCGAAAACTTTTTGGCGATGATACACGTACACCCACTTCTGAAGCACGTTTAACTTAAAAAAAAAAAAGACGAACTGCACCTCACCTTCGGAAATTGGTACATACTCGATTCGCAAACTACGAAAAATCTTAGCGGACTCGATTCCATCCGTGAACAACGTGATACAACGACACTGTATACTATTCTACCGACGTGAAGATACCGACGCGGGTATGATTGCACTTATCCGAGGTTGCGATAGGCGACGTTTCATAAGACGAGCCCCCCCGTGTCAAGCCGGCGTATCATGTTCCTCCATACGCTCGTGTGTACAGAATTTAGACTCTAGGCGGAGGTGTAATGATATCACAACCAGCTCCTTGGGCACACTCCAACTGAAACTTCGCTCTTCGGCTTTAACATTTAACCCTCTGCTCTGTTCGCCTATCTTCGCGGCGGATCCAGACGTTGTCTCGTGTCGTTGCTGTCGAAAGTTTTTAGTAAGTCAACGAAATTGAACAACCTAAGGGATAGAGCGACTTCGAAATGTTCGAAAAAATGTGACAGAGATTTTCTAATATTTTGTTCTATTTTTTTTTCTTCTTCTTTTTTCGTGACAGTTTGTCCAAGTCGATTCGAACAATCTTAATACGCAGAATATCCTGAAATTAGACAAATTGTAAATCTCGACGATGAAAGAAACGAAGGTTCGAATGTTACAAGACATTTAAATATCCCTTATTAACACTAGAACTACCGACAGTTAAGACGAAGTTATTTCTATCAAAATTATTTTGATTTCTAATAGATAAAAATATAATAAAATAAAATAAAATTCATTATATTATTTTTTTAGTTATCACTGTAAAAGTCATTGCATCGTTGCGGGGAAAAAGTTGTAACATGAAATAGAAACTTTAAAATAAAATTGTATAAACCAGTCATTTTGACTGGTGTGGTAGTTCTAGTGTTAATGCAAAATATAATTGAACATAGAATTCGCTATTATAATCGAAGTTCTGATTTAATCGAAGCTGAGTTTGAACTAGTTTCTGAATTTAATTTAGAATACTATAGAAGATTATTTACATTAATTTTTCTTATCAGAATATATAAATTTATTATTTATAAGAATAATTTTAGTTATTATGTCTTTTACGGATTAATTTACTGAAAATTTATATTTAATGTTTCAAATATAATAAACTTAATTATTTTAGTAGTAATTCGAGGAATCTTATCACATATGATACATTTCAGTATGATTATTCAATACGTTGAATAGAATTATTAGTTTTAATTTTATATTATTTAATATATTTATATTTAATTAAAGAACTAATTATATTAATGGAAAATTTTATTTCCACATTATACATTCAAAAGAACATACACTCGTTCAACTTCATTGATTTACAATTTATTTCTTACTATTAAATCGAATAAATCGTCAAATGCAAATGAAAAAATATAATAAAAAAAATTAGTAAATGGATATTCAATTATTTGTTCACCTAATCGTGTTAATATAATCGAACAACCAGCCAATTGTTGTCCCACCTTAGAAAAAAAAAAAAAAAACACTTCTGTACGTTATAGTCTGAATATCGTTAGAGTCGACGTCGCGTTAACAGCGGTACAAAACGCTAACGCGTATATATATATACATGCATGTAAAGAGATCTTTGAAATTCCCCCGGAACTAGTTCTCGAGGACAGGCTCGCTCACAATGGAGTTTGCATGGGTGAGAAGTGACCCGGGTGTTTGAAAGGAATTTTGGGAAGTGGATCGGGGGGATCGGGTTTGGAACGATAGCGGTGTTTCGGGGCGGTTCAGGAGGGTCGAGCGAGGTTTCGGGAGGATATTCTGAATGGTGGTAACTCGCTTGGGGAGCGTCGAGAGAGAGAGAGAGAGAGAGAGAGGGTTTCCGAGAGGGTCGAGACGTTAAGAATTAATTACTATTGAATCCTCCAACAGAAATTGTTTCTGTCGTTTTCAACTACTCTTTCGCGAGAACCTCTTGTTGCACTTTTATCGAGGCAATTACGCAATTGTGAACGCGCTTGTGTATTTAAAGATACGAAAAATGACACAGAACGCATGTAATGTAATAAGAAAATATGGCGGAGTTCCACAACGAAATAATGCCTTTTAGAAACTTTGTTCAAACGTTATATATGTACGTGCTTTCGTAATACGAAAAATATGTATCGCAAGTAACAAGAACATGCAAGCACACGTTATTATAAAAACCTAATTGATTGACATTTAAATTGTGCATGCAGACATATAAATATATAACGTAGCGTTTAGTCAATAAATTTTATTTTTAAATTTTATTTATAAATTGCACACGTGTTGCAAGATGAATCAATTTATGATATAGTCTTTTCGGTACTATACATTTTTATAATTCACTTGTATGTATATTTTACATACAATTTACACAGTTTATAAATTGCATTTTTAAATGTACGACTAATATAAAAAAAGAGATAGATTTCTGTGCAAAGTATTTATAAATTTTTTAAAAAAATCCATCGAAACTGACATTAACATCCGTTACACCGAAATCTATCCGCGATGATATGTGAAACAAGTTCAATAAAAAAAAAAAAACAAAAAAGAGATTTTTTCCCTCGAGCGTTACATCCCTCGGAAATACAAATTCTCGTTTTCCACGACGATGTTTTCACGACTGGCGTTCCCCGTTAATGAAATTAACAGAAGCAACTTGGAACTCGTTAATTTCTAAATCGAATATCAGCCGATGGAAATTCCCTCAGCTTAATTCACCGGCTGCTCTTCAGTCGTGAAAGAGAGTCACAGGTAGAGGATGCTCGTCGTCGACAGGGGAAACGAAGACCCGCGAAATAATTCCGCGGAACTCCGAGGAGGGTATGGTTACGCTGGTGCAACCCCCTCGACGCCAGCACCCTCGAGCCACCCCCTTAAGTCTCGGCTCTATCACTTTGTCAATAAGTCAGTCGCCGTGCACAACATTATACCAGCGATCGATATACAGGTTTCTATCCAGCTCGGAAAACTTATGCAATTTCTCCCCCTTCTCTCTCTCTGCTTCTGTTGTCTTTTCTTCCCGGGGAAATTGATAAATATGAAAGCTGGGAGTCTTTCTTTGTTGATCTGCGTGGAAGTGCAAGCGGTATCTCTAGGGATAATTTCGTTACAACTGCGTGGTGCAATTTGCGAACTTGTTAATCAATTTGATTATTTTAATTTCGCAAGTGATCTCGGGGGGTGGTTTTAAAGATATTGATATTTAAGGGAATTGGAGAACACTTGAATTTCGTAGAGATACAAGATGGTTTTTTGACAACAGCTGTGTGTAATTGCAACAATTGTGTTAATTTGTGAATTTTAATATTCGGGGGCAACTTCGAAAAGTGGTCGCTTTGAAAATATTGATATCGTGATATTCAAGAAACGAAAAGTTTTCTTACTTTTTAGGATAATTATCTAATTATAAAAATCGTATTAATTTGTACGAATTTGATTCTGGAGGTGATATACTTAAACGATGCAAAATTGCACTTGATTAATCATTTCGCATTGATAATTTCAACGGTAAAACGACGGTTTTAAATGACATTCATAGAATCGGCAGACTTTTGAATGATAACTGTCAATTTATTAATTACAATAAAAATATCACCAACCTATTTGTTAGCGAAAGAAGTACTAGTATATTCTTGATAATATTCCACAGTCATTTTATGCTTTTATGCTCGAATTACAATTTTCTTCGAAAGCATCTACTGTTTCGAAACATTGAATAACATGATCGGTGTTGTGTAATGATGGATGTTTTCTATGATTTGAATTTCACGGGGTCAAACAGTTCATTTGCCACGTCTGGAGAATTCCACGGATTCGAAGTAACTTTGGACTTAAAAAAAGACAGAGAGAGAGAGAGAGAGAGAGAGAGAGAGAAATTGACCCGAAAAGTTACGGCCACGTCACGATCTAAAATATTCAAGAGATTCAGGGGAACTACGAAAGTGGAAATGGGTCAATTTCTCTTATCAAAGTGTCCCCTCCCATGATCTCTTTCAAAGAAATCGGAATGTGTTACTCATTCGGTCGCTGAGAAGCGGCATTATTATACTTACGATCGAGTGAAAAAATATCCAGCGACGAGAGTTAACGTTTTATACGAATATGTTACGTCAAAGCTAAATAAAAGTGAGCCGTTGTTTAAATAACAGACTGAAATAAACGTGCGAATTAAGTGGACGAATTCGTATGAAAATAAGGTGTTTAAACAAAGATAAACAATTACAGACAACAATAATTACACGGGAAATGTAAACAATCGAGAGGATTTTTCCGAGATTTCGAAACTGCCAAATGAAGATGCAAACAGCTGAACGAAAATATTAGCATAAAGAATTTAAATGGAAATGAATAAATACAGAATAAATTATGGTAACGTAAACAGTACAATATAAGGTATATGGATAATAATGTGTAAATGAAATGAAGATATTTTCGATGTATTCGTTAGAACATTATATTCTTGATGCACGTTATTTTGATACGTTAATATTTTAATTAATTGTGTACAGAATGCACAGAATTATTAATTTTTAATTTGCCACTTAACATTAATCATTCATCGTTAATTCCAATCGAATTTATCCATATATAATGATGCATGGAATTATACATGAAATTATTAATTTCGACGCGTAGAATTACTGATTCTAATATAATAAAACACTACTAGAATATTAGAATTATTAATTTACTCGTAACCGATTCGCGCATGCAATGAGTTCTCGTCGTTAATATCGTCAATATCAATCAATACGTGAAAGAAACCTAGAAGAGAAATATATATCATCGGAACGGGGATTAAACGCTACGGTTTATTTTACAACTGTATCAATCGAGAGGATAATAATGGCAAATCGTGTAACGCGAGTGGCTCGTGAATTAATCGTTGACGAGATAAAAGGGCTCGTTCGCGAAAGGATTGATCCTTCGCGAGTTTCATCCTGGCGAAACGTTTCATCCGTGCCCGATCGAATGCAAACGGGAGAATGAAACAATCGGTTTTGCTTAGTAGCCGATTGTGAAACTGCTGGATGGAAATTGCCTGGAAGGTTATCTCGCTAAGTGGCTGAAGTGGGTGAAAAAGGAAAAGTAAGGATCTTTAGCGCAGGTGCAACGAAAGTGGCCAGTGAATTAATCATTCCTTCTGATAGAGAATTTCCCCTTTTCGAATAATAAAATTCACGCCAACGATAAGCGATTTAAAAAAAAAAAAAAAAACACGCGTTTCTTTTCATCGTTTATTCGTATTTGTATGTACACACAGAGATAGCAAATCAATGAAAGAAAAATGGACTTTCGTTGGGAAATTCATAATTTCGACTAACTGGCGTATCTTGGAATTCTTTTTGTTTAACTGAATTTTACTAAACCACTTTATCACAGGAAATGTAGAGATTCGAAGCAATACAGAGATACAGAAAATTTTGTATAAACTTTCAGATCGAACCCAACGATACTGTTTGAGAATTTAAAGAGATTAAGATTAAAAAGGTATTTCCTGATCGAAAATGAAGTTGTAACAACGTTTAATGGTATCATGATAGAGCAGATTCTGAATGAAAACGATTTTCGTTAAATTTTTCAATTTTTCAGACGATCGTACATTTTAGTAGCCAGATTCAGAAGTGAAATTGACATTATATAAAATTTTAATAAAAATGTAATTCACGCTCAATTAACCTCTTTAGCCATTAACTTGCAACCTTATTGATTTGATTGTTTTAATTTGATATCTATAATTAATTCTTGCAAATTCTTGAGAATGTATATTTTATATTATACGATAAATTATATATTACACAGAGAGCACGTGTAAATTCGATTATTTTCTAATTTCGCACTCTAAAATTTGTTTCTAAACACACAATCTGCTTGCAATTTCTTTCGATGCAAGTTTTTTCATAACAGTTGTATTCGTTAGATTTTCTATAATACAACTTACAATTGCAAATATTAAACAGAAACTGAAAATAAGAAATAAGATCAACTCTCTTTCATTACGAGCTATCTTCGACTGCTACTCGACAATTTGCGTTCGAACTAAGCGATTCAAATACTACTAGATACTCTTATTACTGCAAACGCTACGCAACGCACGAAGAGAAGCCCATACCAAAAAAGAAACCATAACCGTAAAAGTCGTGAGCATTCGATGGATTAAAAAAAAAAAAAAAGAAACGAATTCCGCGCGAGTGGAACGGTAAACGATAAAATCGTCGACTTTGCAGCGCGAGTGAATTTTCGAAAGATTACAGCGTGATCTCCATAACCGCTGGTCTAAAGAGAGAAAAATTACGAGCAGAGGAGAAGCAACAATGAACTGAAAAATAACAATCTTGACGGACGGAAAGGATTGAAAGGAGCAGAATCGCGAAGCCGTGAGTTTTCGATCATCCGTTCAGCGTCGACTCGATTCTCGATTCATCGTTTTCGAACCGTCCACCGCTTTCGCGGGTTTGCTCGTAAATTTCCAAAAGCAGTAGACCGCCTTCCACCATAGAATAAACCATCGTATTGTTTGCTTGGAAGGGAGAGCTGCGCCTTCCGCCGCAGTACGTTCGACTTCGAATCGGACGAAGAGGAAAACCGATACGCACCGGAAGCAGGGTGTAAATCTGCAAGGGTTGCCCCGTTATTGCTACAACGAGTTCCAAAAGCGTGTTATTCCCTCGCGAAAGCGGAGCGAGAAATTTGGAAAACTGACATTCTTGCCGTTTAAAAGTCGAACTTGCAACAATAATAATAATCGTCATCGTCATAATAATAGTAATACAATGTATAATTGTAAAATAAATAACAATGATGTAATTGTATAATATAACAATAAAATTGTACACGATATGATATAATGATACAATAAGAAAATTAGTTTTTTGATTTAAATTAACTAAAAAAGTCCATTTTTCAACCGATTGAAAATTTTTCTGCACCCTCCATAGGGGAGTATTTCACGAACCATAAATTAATTAATAGAACACACTCTATGCCTTTATTTAGTCTATAATCAAATTCTAGAAATCTTATCGATTGACTCGTCATCCGTAACTTTGCTCCATGATCGCCTGCTATATATATATTCTTTCATTTTTATCATCGATTACGACCAAAAATTAATAGAACACGCTCTATGCCTTTATTTAGTCTTATAATTAAATTCTAGGAAATTTTATTAATCTTATCGATTGATTCGTCATCCGTAACTTTGCCCCATCCTCGCCTGCTACATATATATTCTTTCACCTTTGTCATCGATTATGACCAGAAATTAATAGAACACGCTCTATGCCTTTATTTAGTCTATAATTAAATTCTAGGAAATCTTATTAATCTTATCGATTGATTCGTCATCCGTAACTTTGCCCCATCATCGCCTGCTATATATATATTCTTTCACCTTTGTCATCGATTACGACCAAAAATTAATAGAACACGCTCTATGCCTTTATTTAGTCTATAATCAAATTCTAGGAAATCTTATTAATCTTATCGATTGATTCGTCATCCGTAACTTTGCCCCATCATCGCCTGCTACATGTACATTCTTTCACCTTTGTCATCGATTACGACCAAAAATTAATAGAACACGCTCTATGCCTTTATTTAGTCTATAATCAAATTCTAGGAAATCTTATTAATCTTATCGATTGATTCGTCATCCGTAACTTTGCCCCATCATCGCCTGCTACATGTACATTCTTTCACCTTTGTCATCGATTACGACCAAAAATTAATAGAACACGCTCTATGCCTTTATTTAGTCTATAATCAAATTCTAGGAAATCTTATTAATCTTATCGATTGATTCGTCATCCGTAACTTTGCCCCATCATCGCCTGCTACATGTACATTCTTTCACCTTTGTCATCGATTACGACCAGAAATCGTCGTACAAAGTTTCTCCAAATTTCGACACGTGAAACCTTGGAAACCTCGCGTATATATATGTATATGTATGTATTTCCCAATCTACCGCCGTTTCATTAGACACTGCAGGCACCACCTCGTGGAAACTTCATTCTTCACGTCGGTGAAGACTTGTACCTATTAAAGCGTACAGAGAGCCGAGATGAACTTTCCGGTTAATTTGAATACCGTTGCCGCGGCTGAGGCGTGTCCAGGGAGGAGGTAGGAGAGTGGCGATGGGCAGTAGCTAAACCTTCGCGAGAAGTTAGCGGATAATTTCCGCGGATGTTCGAAATTAAAAAAGTTTACCCTCCGACGAGAGGATTTCCACGCTTCTTGCACGAGGCCACGTTAATCGCTGAGACTGCTCCTTTATCTCTCCCCCTCCCCTCTTTTTCGTAAGTCTCTCTCCACCCTCATTGTCCATCTCTTTTCTAACGGCGAACAGAAAGAGAGAGAGAAAGGGATTGGACCTGCGATATCCAGCAGAAACCGAATAATTTGAATTGCTTATCTCGCGTCTGTTCCATCGTCTCTGTAGATATTCTTCGAGACTCGACGCGGTATAATTACGCTCGCGGTGGAATTGACGGAATCGCGGAGGGGAGTCGTGGAACAAATGCCGAAACTGGAAGAAATTGGACAATGATTGAAGTTCCTCCAAACTCTTTCCATACGTTCTTTTTCTCCTTTCCTTTCGATGGTACATCTCGATCTGTTTTTACATGTTCGTCGAATTGAAAACGTGACTCGATCGTATTTTGTCCATTTTGTTATTGTTGCATTATTATATATACAAGATGGTAAATAGTTTCGTACACGAGTACATTGGCAATTGAATGAATATTAGAGACGTGTCGCGAATTTTTCAGTTCAGATGTTTATTCGTCGATACTTTGGACATTTCGATTATCGCGTGTTAAACGATTTTCAAAATGAGTAAATTCAAAGCGTAATTCACGATTCTATGACCAATACATTAATAGTGTTTCGTACTAATTGAACGAACGTATCATCTGATGATTAAAGACGTAATTCACATAATTCTGCGATTCCAACTTATTAATTATCAAATGTATTATATATTTATAATAAAAAATATATATATATTTTTTATATATTTTTATATAAAAATTATCAAATAGAAATTCGTCCAATTTCTTACCAACGTGTTAACAACATTTTACATTAATTATTAATGTGTATTAGAACCTAACTTAAGATATAATTTACGAGAACATTTTATTCTTCAACTTTCATTAAATGGAAATTCGCCTAATTTACTAGACTGTAGCAAACATTCTACTTCGCATAAATAAACGCTTGCGTGATGCTTGTTTTTGTACCGTACAGATTTCCCCACGTGATGCGTAAAAACTAGCAGTCTGCTAACTTTTCTAGAGAAATCTCAATTTCAAGCAAGACTTAAACGTCCAATTTTAAAATCCGGTTTTCTTTCGCACTGATTTGCGTTTTTTTTTTTTTCTCTAGTTCAAAATTGATCTCGTCCCGAGATACGTACTTTTCAAAGTTCCGATGCGGAGGAGCATTTGGCGGAAGTACGGTGAAATGGAGATCCAGTCTTCCGCCGACGCGCGAGAAATAAACAACTCCTTGCAGATGGAGAACCACCAGTCAGTACTTTGTCCCGCTTTTACGCCGAAAGGAGATTAACCTTGATCTGAATTTGAATTCAGACCCGACGTCCCTAAAAATCCTGCCCGAGAGACCCTTTTTTCTTCTTTTTTTTTTGAACCATTCCCGCGTTCCTAAAAGCTTCTCCCTCTTCTCGCGGGAACGAGCTCTTTATACGTCGGCTACTCGTTAAAAAAGTAACGCGAGGGCGCGAGGTTTCACGAGAAAATAAAGTCGCGGAGAAAACGCTGCCGGGCCAGAAATGCGAAACGAAAAGCGAAAAAAAAAAAAAAGAAACAGGAATTCTCGAAGGGAAACTCGATGCTCTTTCGTTTGCTTTCAATGAAACAGTTCGAGGGAACGATATACCGAAGGAAAACTGGAAGGAGATCTGGAATTTTTCTTTCACCCGGTAACCGCGAATTTATATTAAAGTGTCGCTCTTTAAACGGTTGTGTGATTGTTCATTGCACGATTATTAACGTACGCGGCGAAGAAATTAGAAATTCAAAGTTTCTCTCCACTTCTTCTTTTCTCGTTTCTCTACGATGGAAGCTTCTAGTTTTACGTGACTACTAATTATAATAGATACTAGCAACTTTCATGTTGTCCTCCTTGTATCAATTTCTACAATTTTTGCTTTGTTTTGTATTGATCTGTACGATTATTATTTTTTTTTTTTAATTAAATACGTTGACTTTTAATTTTTCTATTTATTAAAAAATGATTCCCACGAAATGTTAGTAAAAAACACACAACAGAGAGAGTTTATATTTATAACAGTTTACATTTCCGTAAAATGGAAGGAAACGACTGAAAAAAATTAGTTAACTTAATGTTAATTTTAAAATATAAACTGCATAACATGTAGTCAACATTATACTGAAATTATTAATAAGTAACATAATAATATTCAATTATCATATTATATTCATAATATTCAATGTCGCCGTTAATAACAACCTTTTGAGCGTTTACCTGTAGAATATTAGCACAGAAATTAGAGGTACGAAATTTAATAAACTATTAAAATATATCGAGCAAATATATGAAAAAGTATACACAATTAAATATAAACGCTGATTCTCTAATCAGTTACTTCAACGCTAAATTTCGATAATACTATTTTAATAAGCACTGGATGATAATTTCAGTAACCACTCGAAGGGTTAATATTCAAGAAGATAGAATAATCCTAATCTAAACCATCTTCGAGGGAAGACGACATTCGTTCGCAATCTTCTATCAAAACTTAATGTCGCTCTCGAACTCTCGTAAATAAAAAAGAGAGAGAGAGAGAAAAAAAAGGAGAGAGCGAAAGCAATCTCTCAGTCCGTCTATTTTCTACTTTACAAACGAGGAATCTTTCCGGAAACACAACGACCAACGTACGTAACCAACATCGTTTCAAGATGGCGACGGCTGGCAATAAATCGAAATTAAACGATCGCTACTACAGCAGATCGAACGGTCTTCTATTTAATTACGCGTTCGGTTTCCGGCTGCGGTTCTCCTGTCCTTGGTGAATAACGCCGGAACATTTTATTCCGTGCTATTAATTCCGTTCCGTGACGGAACAACCGGATTAACCAGAGGAGCGATGGCGACCTCGTTGAAATCACCGAATCGATCGACCAGCCGTAACACACCGCTCTTGTCCGCCATTGATCCACGTCCCGGTTTTGTTTTCTACTACTGCCGGGAGAAAACCGGTGAAAAGAGGATTAGTCTAGTTCTCTCTCTCTCTCTCGTCTCTCTGATAGCGACAGTTGTCGGCTATTTTATACACAGGATAATTGATGGTCGATTCTATTCAAACTTATTCCTCCACCCCTGATGTTATTCTTTTCCTTTGTCATTGTTTTCTTCATCCTGTATACTCTCCTTGCTCCTGTTCTTACGGTGTTATTCTTTCTTTCAGCGACGTCTGATCGATCGATCGTTCTTCTCCTCGTCGTTTAACGTTTCAATGTTTCATATCGTTTCAAAAAACTTTTGCTTCGAAACGAAACTGTTCTCGTTGCTTTGAATTTGATTGTTTATCTCTGTCTTTTGACAACTTGAGCTTCGACACTTTATATAATTATATTGTTTAAAGTTGAACATCTAAGTATCGGTTTATTCGTATGATAAATATCAAATTTGTTATCCCGCTTGTCGATTCATTTGATTTTTGATACCATAATTGCATGTATTTGAATTTAAAGGTTTGGAATCTCGAATGGTGGATCTGATACAATTGATGTATGAAACGTTTCAATTGTTCATTGCAATGCTCGTTAACACTAAAACTACCGACAGTTAAGACGAAGTTATTTCTATCAAAATTATTTTGATTTCTAATAGATAAAAATAAAATAAAATTCATTGTATTATTTCTTTAGTTATCACTGTAAAAGTCATTGCATCATTGCGGGGGGGAAAAATTGTAACATGAAGTAGAAATTTTAAAATAAAATTGTAAAACCAGTCATTTTGACTGGTGTGGTAGTTCTAGTGTTAATGCGAAATATAATTGAACATAGAATTCGCTATTATAATCGAAGTTCTGATTTAATCGAAGCTGAGTTTGAATTAGTTTCTGAATTTAATTTAGAATACTATAGAAGATTATTTACATTAATTTTTCTTATCAGAATATATAAATTTATTATTTATAAGAATAATTTTAGTTATTATGTCTTTTACGGATTAATTTACTGAAAATTTATATTTAATGTTTCAAATATAATAAACTTAATTATTTTAGTAGTAATTCGAGGAATCTTATCACATATTCAGTATGATTATTCAATACGTTGAATAGAATTATTAGTTTTAATTTTATATTATTTAATATATTTATACTTAATTAAAGAACTAATTATATTAATAGATTTATAAATTAATGGAGAATTTTATTTCCACATTATATATTCAAAAGAACATACACTCGTTCAACTTCATTGATTTACAATTTATTTCTTATTATTAAATCGAATAAATTGTCAAATGCAAGTGACAAAATATAATAAAAAAATGTAAAAATGTATAAACCAGTCATTTTGACTGGTATGGTAGTTCTAGTGTTAAAAATTGACCTTTTTTGCCACGCTTATATATATGTCGTTCGCCGATTTGTACCTTATACAAAGTACCTTACGACTGACTACATAATTCTCGACAACGTTTCGATCTGTTCGCTCGTTTCTCTCGTCCACCCTCGAGAGACAGAGAGAGAGAGTAGTCGATTACCGATAATTGATTCGCCATTTTCATCGGTATCGTCGCCGTCTTTTGTACCGGCCATTGTCGTCCGTGAATCGAGCGAAGCTCGCGGATGATCGGAGATGATAGTCGAACCAGCGAGCACCACGATCGCAGACGAGGCAAGAGAAAAAGGTTGGAAAAAGGGAAGGAAACGCGCAGTCGCTTTCTATCCTGGAAAAGGGAGAGGGCCTCTGCGAACGACACGTCGCGGACAAAAGAAAACGAACTTTCACCTCTCTGGCACGCGACGAAGAGTGGCGGTAAGGGGAAAAAAGAGAGAAGAAAAAATGGCTGGCCTTCGACGAGCTTTCTGAGCAAAGTAAAAAAAAAGAAAAAGAAGAAAAAGAGTGGAAGGGACGACTTTGGCCTCCGATAATAATAAGATGTT
The DNA here is from genome assembly GCA_032399595.1 of Tetragonula carbonaria. Taxonomy (NCBI): domain Eukaryota; kingdom Metazoa; phylum Arthropoda; class Insecta; order Hymenoptera; family Apidae; genus Tetragonula; species Tetragonula carbonaria. The sequence goes on from JAUCRC010000008.1 coordinate 2,380,649, forward strand.
AATTAAGCAGCTGGTAAAGAGATGCAACTCGGTTAATTCCGGAAATTGAATGGAAATGGTTCGTATGTCACCATACGTTTCTTTTTTTGTTGTTCTTTCCTTCTTCTTCTTCTTTTTCTTTTGTTTCATTTTCGTATTCGATCTCTTCGTGGTTCTCTCTTGTTTTCTTCATCGAGGCTCGTGAGATGGAATTTTCGAAAGGTTTTGAGAATTCAGAGGAGGGGTAGTTTACAAGTGATTATTCAGGTTACCGTGTTGAGGTTATTTGCTGGTTTCTGGGTTAATCTTCGAATTTCTCAGTCTTACGTAAATTTTTAAATGGGCGACACATAGTCCGTTCATCTCTTTTTATCCATAATATTAATAATAATAAGTAATGGGGACTTCTGAATGTTAAATATATTTTTTCAAGTGAAAAAAGTCACTGGATTAACAGTTAACTTACATTAAATTAGAAAAACAATGTTATCTGAGAAAGAGATGAATGAACTATTTATTGTTATATATAATATATTAATGTTAATATCAATATTACATTAATATATTATACATTATTATATTCATTATATAATATATTTATATATTTATATATATTATGTAACATGTTAATATATTTATATATAATATATAGATTTAATATATTACACAAGTTACGTCATTTGTTTCTCGCAATTCACACACAAACATAGAATAAAAATGCGAACGAAGATATAAAATGGCGGATGAAATCTGCTGCACGATGGTTGCGCGTCTCTCACTTCTCAAACATTCCCGGATCCATCGGCAATTCATGGAAGTTATATTATTAATTTCCAATCTTGAAATTTCAACGACGTTTCCCCTGTCGACTGAGTCATCTCCCCGTGCTCATCGTTTTCGAATTTTCCTTCGTCCGTCGCATGAAAACGTTTGCCAAACGAGCTTGACGGCTTCCGGATGGGCAAACGAGCGGAATTTCTGGGTGCTCTTAGACGCCCTTCGAAGATCTACCATCTTCCAATAATCGTGAATTAATTGAACGTCAAACACTCTGGCAAAGCCAGAGTTTGTCTTTGCGATTGCAATCGGTTCGCAGAATTTTGGGAATTCAACTGGGCCGATCGATCTCGCTGAAAGTTACTTACTTGCGTTCCGTTCGAAGAATTTCGCGGTACAAAAATTTCTCCAAGTGCGAAGACGAAGAATTTGTGCAATGTGAAGATTTGTTTTCTACAGATGCACAGCACAAATATAATAAACAGACTGCCAATTCATGTATCATTAATGTAGATTGTTACAATGTTATGAATATATGATTATAAAATAGAGGTAATGTATCGCAATAATATTTATATATTACATTAAACATCAATATTTATAATAGTACACTATTTATTTGATACGTTATTAACATCTAATTAAAAACATCATCACATCATCTAATTATAAATATTATTGTTACTACATTATAATGGATAATAATTACAAAGTATTGTAATGGCATTATAGTGGACGTTATTTGTATTTTCAAATTTTCCAAAAGCTGCAATTTTATGAATATATATATATATATATATTCTTAATAAATTTAATATTATAAATTATAATATTATAAATATTAGAAATTTTATGAATATAATGAATTTATTAATACAATAAATGAACGCTCAGTATACAGTAGTATGCAATATATTTTCAGTGTTAATTTCAGAATGTATCGCTCGACACGCATAATACATATATTACGTGCTCACAAATATATATATATTCGACATATATTCATAAAAGCCATCTATAAGTGAGTATTTATTAAAAAACGATGTTTCATTTTAATTTCTAAATTAATTATTTCATTTTATTCGAAAACTAATATACTTCATTGCATAAAATGGAAAATCGTTTGAAAATGGTCCTCCACGATCATTCTTAAGATTCTCTTCCAACTTCAAACGAAAAATACTGTATTGTACTCTCTCTTTGTTTCAGTGTCTGAAATTTGAAAACGTTGAGGCAAGTGCGCGAAACATACAAGAATTCTACAAATTTTGAACCGAGAAGCAAGAATGTTAAATTTATTAAATATATTGCAACTGAAACCCTCAACTTGACAAGGGACAGAAACAATTGTAATTTCAACTAACTACATCCGATTTCTTACCACACTTGAAACATTGTTACAAGGAAATATTCGACGCCGGTGAATCGCAAAGAAAGAGAAAGAGAGAGAGAGAGAATTCCGTGTGCCGATTCTCGTTCGACTATTCGTTCGGAGTAACGGCCAACAATCGAAACAAGTTTTCGCGCGCGGTGCCGAGAAAGAATCGAAAGCAGCCGAATCGGCGATTCTTATTTGCTCAACTCGACAACGAGCACTCGACAATTAGAAAGTTTCACAAGCACTCAACGAGGAAAGGATTTTCAGTCAGTTAGAAAAAGAGAAACTGAATAGAATCGGTCGCTACGAAACTCGCTAATCTCGTCCGGTTTTCCCTCGATCCATCTTGCACTTACCTTTTCCATCGACTTCGGACAAGTTGCGTTAACTTTTTTCGTTCGAAATTCCCACACGCGAATTTATTCTTCCAATAATTTTCTGTAATATTTTCATATTCCCGCCGATTTAATGTAATTCTTCTCGAATCGAGCGTAATCCCACTTTATGAATTAGATATTGTGCAAATTAAATCTAAAAATCTTCTTTTTTCGTACGATATTAATGTAAAATAATCGTCTGATGAAAGTACGGATAATTTGTTCATTTTTTTAAAATTTATTTATTATTGAGACACTGCGAATATTATTTATGTGTTTCTGCGACAAAATTATAAGACGTTAAATGTTATAAGAATTTTCCCTATCTACAGCACACTCTAAAAATTATTAAATTTCTTTTTATTAGATGAATTTATAAAATGTTTCTTATGTACGTTCTTCCTTAATGTTTTTATCAACATGTATAAGTGACACGAATGAAGAGAATAAAAAGGAATTTAATAATTTTTAGAATTACTTTTTGCAATACATTTTGTATCATTAAAAAAAAAAAATAAATATTTAGCGGGTAAAAATGATGGCACACTTGATCATTAAAAAAAAGAAAAAGAGAAAAAAATAGAAATATTTAGCGGGTCAAAATGATGGCGAAAAAAACAATGGATAGAAACAAAAGAGACGAGTTTGATAATTGTTCAATATTTAATATGACATTCTTTGCATTTAATAACGGCAGCCATTCTTCAAGGCAAAGATTTATGTAGTTTCTTAATCATTTATTTGCTTAGTTCTTTCCATTCTTTCGCAGTATATTTTTTAAATTCATTAATTTTCGCGAATTGTCTTTCATTCTGTCTTCCTCGGGCAGTATTTACATTTTTGTTTTTGTATTTTTGAGAAACTTCCACGTCCCGGCATAATACACGTGGCTAATCTATACTCAAGAATATTGATGATGTGATAATCTCTCTACTCATGATACGTAATATGTATAAGAAAATATAGAAAGTGCTATCTTGTTGCCTCGGGATGTAGCTAGCATATTTTCCATGATAATTAAACTGCGAATTTTTATATTTAAAAGTCCAATCTCATGATATACTTATTTCAAATGTCCAATAAAATTCACGTAACAGGCAAAATTATATAGAATAAAGTATTCGCTACAGGTTACGTGAAACAAAATTAGTACTTAAGCTCAATCGTTATATGAACAATAAAATATTATATTATCTAAAAATTTTTATATAAATGTGAATAAATAAGTATCTATGTTCTTTTTTTTTTATAAATAAATATATGTAATTATAATAATCGATGTAGAAATTATTGTGCATTCTCAATACTCGAGCTCAATTTCCGTGAGTATATGCAAAAATTCACAATCCGATGATGATATATTATTTAAAAACGTGATATATATATATATATATCACGTTCTTAAATAATTATATATATATATATATATCACAATTAAATAATATTTTTTTACAATTATATATATATATAATTTAATTGTAAAAAAATATTATTTAATTGTCTTCTAAATTCTACAAATAAATACGTTTATACAATTATACGATCGTTATCGAAAATTATCGTGCATTCTCGATCAAAGAGTCGATCGCCAACCTTCTGTTTGCCCAACATGTCTAATTTCACACCCCCCAGCCCCGTTTCCCAAGTTTCTCAACAAATTTCTCTCGGAAGCTGCCGGAAGAGTCCTGTACACATCTCTGTTTCCAGAAATGGGGGGAGGGGAAGTTCATCCCTCCCTCCCTCTGGCCACGTCGTCGTCTGCCACGCTTTAATCCTCTTTCGGTCTCGTTCTCAAAGCGGCATCCATATTTACGAACGGGCAACAGTCGAAAAAGGAGGAAATGGAAACGAGGAAGGTGCGGGCGGTCAAATATTTGCCAGCCACGTTTTCAACCCTTTATCGACCTGTTGACACGTCGGCATCCGGCCATTTTTATCGACAATATTGTCTCGATATCAAAAGGCAGCTCTTTCATCCGACAACCCTCCGATGCTCGCATAATCCAGCCACCAGCCTTTGAACGTCTCGAATTTCGTAATAATCGGAGGATCAGGAACGACGGTTCGTTCCTTCCCTCCCCCCTTTGATTTCCTTTCCTCCGTTGTTCTCTCTTTCTCTCCTTCTTCTTCTTTCTTCTCTTTTTGCTTTTTTTTTTTTTGCTCTCTTGAATCTTATTCTTTGGTCTTTTTAATAGCAGCGCGCAAAGATCTCGGATCGAAATAGCGATCTAACGATGATGGTAAATTCTCGAATCGTATCGTTGAATTAAAAATGATTTATGGTAATCTTATTATCCAATACTCGCGTAATTCAGCCAGCCATTGAACATCTCGAATTTCGCAATAATCGAGGATCAGGAACGACGTTTTGTTTTTTGTTTTTTTTTTCATTATCTTTCCATCGTCATTCTGCTGATATTTTTTCCTTTCTCTAGGATTTTATTATTAAAGCCCTCGGGCTTTCCATTTCGTTTAAAGATTTCGGATCAGTTGTGATTTAACAAATATAAAATAATGATCTAACGATGGTCATGAACTCTTAAATCGTTGGATCATTGCACACTATTGATAATTTATAGTCTATAAAGATTTCGGATCAGTGATCTGAATGATAGTAGAATAATTGTAACGTTTGGACATATTCAGTTTCACTTTCAAAAATTGAAATTATTATATATTCGCTTCAGTAATTCACATCTCGTACAATGTAACAATTAACAGTAAATTAACGTAGCCAATAAACCTAAAAAAGATTGAGAAGACACTCACGAGACAACACATCGTAAACTGAATTCCCCTAATTTTTACCCTACGTGAACGTGACCATTTGACGTTAAACGTTTCAAGCTATAAAACGTTGCAAATTAACATTCGATATTGCAACTTTTCCGAGAAGTTAATTGAACCATCGGAAGATCTTCGCCAGATGTTGGTCCAAGATCGTTCAATAGTGTACGTGATCGCGTGCTTCTTGGTCCCTCGTGCGTTTAAGGGGCCATTCAATCCCGTGGACCGAACAACTCGAAACAAAGTGGAACACCCCGAAAAAGTCAAAGGAAGCCACGTTTCCACGATTTCTCTATTTCTGTGTACATATATTCACGTGTGTTCGACGCCACTGTCATTCAAGTATATTAACACTTTACCGACCGGTAGCCTATTAATCGGCTAACTAACATATTTTAATACTTTACCGACCGGTAACCTATTAATCGGCTAACTATTCACCGCTAATACACGGTCGGTAAAGTATTAAGTAAAGTAACTATATCTGTAAATTATCAGGTACTTACTAGTTTTAACTAATGTCCAAACAAGTTAGGTCAACCTCTTTAACGTCTGATATTAGAGATTTAAACTATATCTACAAGTTATGAGATATTTACTGATTTGGACAGATTAGATCATCGGTGTTTAACAACGAAGTGAATGAATCCTTGAGAATTCACAGACGCGAGTATAAATGATTAATCACACGTGCAAGTTGAATTATTAATTCATCTATTTACATCTCTGCGAATTTTCAAAAAGGCTTGGCCGACTTTGACACGCGCCTGTGATCAAACCTCTCAATAGCAGAACTACAACAATCCGTCGTGAGATACTGTTGTTACGATTAATATCGAGTCATCGTAAATGAAATCCCTAATCCGGTTTGGTATTTCAATTTTAGTTGGCTAAGTCACGAAATGAATTAGACGCAAGCTACGCAGCGCGCAGTATCAAGGGGTTAAATTGAGCCACTTAGTAGTCAAACTGATCAACTCCATTCCGCTTCGAATCGAATTCCAAAATTTCCAACTGCGAGCGTTGAATTTCGAATTTCAAGCGCGGCGAGCTTGCTGAATCTCAAAATAATCACGTGAAAGCAACGCCGCATATTAAAACACCATCCGTTGTTAATCAACTTGGCAAAAATTGAAGTGAAAAATCTCTCGCGTGTGTGTATATAAAATTAATTCGCTATCGATGTTTTCGTGTTGGTCGTCTGGTATAAAAAAGTTTCGTCGACGTTCCACGAAAATTGTTTTTAATCTGAAATATATCTGAACTGTCGATGTCTTCCATTAATTCATGGGAAAAGACAGGCTAATGAAATTGGAACTAGAATTATTTTCACGTTCCACGAGATTCATTATTCGGTAACTTTTCTCCGTGATCATTTAATCGAGAAGTCAAGAATCTGTGAAAGAACCGAAGCACAATAATTTATCATAATATTTCAATTTCTCTAAATTGTAGAATCCATGCGGAACACGGATAGAAGAATATCAAACGGGTCTTTGGAATTTCACTTTATAGTCAATTGGGACATTTTTCATTTTCAATATTCAACACTCGCTATATATATTTTCACTGACTGTGTGAATTTTACAAAAATTCAATTGAAAGGAAGAAGGAGACTCGACACATCGAACCCAATCTAAAAAAAAAAAAAAAAAAAATCGATCAAATTCGTAAGAATGGAATCAAGTTCAACGTTGCTCCTTAACGAGAGAGTTGAAATACATGCGCCAAGAAATACCAAAATTCGTAAAAACTGGTAATTGATGAAATTCCTTGGAATCGTCAAACATCGCCTTGCTCCTCCCTCGGTGAGAAAACTCGTTAATCGTCAAAAGCACGACCGAAATGACGGCAAGTTGGATGAAAAAAAAAAGGCAGAAAAAAAAGAAAGCAGTCTTCTTGATCGAATGTACGCGGTTCTCAAGGGGATCGAGGACACACGAAGGCATCGAAGGGCCTGTGTCTTCGTGAATAATGCAGAGCGTGGTGCCGTGCGAAACGTCGAACGTGACCGAAATGAAAGGACAAACGCGGCTTGGCAAAGGGAGCAGCGAGGATAACGAGAGGAACGTGTCCGCGAGTCGTTTCTTTCGGTTAAGGGAAACGAACGTACTGCCCCGGAGACTGTCTTTGGGACTTCCGGCCCGTAAACCCGGAAACTGAACCCCAGTGTCTACCGATTGCTTCCGTTTGGACCATACAGCGGAGCGGCTCGCGGAAATATTCATTTTATGTGTTTTGTGTGTAGAGTGTGTCTCTTATTAAAGTTAATACGACAATCTATCTATGAACGTGATGATCTGCCTGATATAATTATTAGTATAATTTCTTCAACTTAATTTTGTGTGAAGATGTATATTGCATGTTGTGTTACACGTTTGATAAATAAAATTTACGTTGACTTTTTAAATGTATTAGAATGTCATGTGGATAGTTTTATGACTGATTCTCTTTGATGATAATAATAATAGAATTGATTTAAGAAAGATAACATATTATAATATAGTGAATAAATCGGGTAGTAACAAATACATATATATATATATATATATATATATACACATAACAAAAAACAACGAATTTATGTTACAATATTATTAAAAGGTATACGAATGCATTCTTTGTTTGTTACATACTCTCGTTCAATATTAAACTCTTACATACTTTTATTTGTGATAATTTTAAACACTCAAAGGATTAAATAATGTGGGTAAAATAATCGTTTAAAGATTAGTAATTCAAAAACACTCTTACAAGCAATACACACACACACACACACACACACACACACACACACACACAATGTTACAGAATTTCAACGATTACATAGCAATTAAAGCCAAGAATTTATTAAAACGAAGACACAAAAATGTCCCATCGAGATATTCAGTATCAATAACACGATGGACCAAGTGTATACACACTGTGCTGTGTAAGGTTAACACTTTACCGACCGATAGCGGTAAGTAATAGACGATTAATAGGCTATCGGTTGGTAAAGTGTTAATATCGTATAATAATATATTTATATACGATATTACCGGTCGGTAAAGTGTTAAAACATATAAATATATTATCATACGATATCAACACTTTACCGACCGATAGCGGTAAGTAATAGACGATTAATAGGCTACCGGTCGATAAAGTGTTAAGATACGATTTTTCGATGAATATTCGATGGACACACTATGGCGTGTCTATCTAGAATTATAAAAAAAAAAACACACTACATTCTCACCGACGTTCATTGTCCTAACGTGACGCACGGTTCAATCAACAGCTAACAGTGACCACTCCTGTCAGATATAACGCGATTATAGGAACGCGTCGCGAGCACGCAAATAAAATTAAGTCACCGCCACGGTGAAGTGAATTTTCACAGGTCAAAAGCACGTTTCTCAACCGACCGGCTCAAACCCTCGCCCCGCAGCGAAAGAGAATTTCCGTGGTTCGTGCGAAATCTCAAAATTGCCAATTTGAATTAGTGGTTTCCAACGTCGCTTCTACGACGAACCAAACCAAAACTCTCTCTCTTTCTGTGTGTGTGTGTGTGTGTGTGTCTCCCCTATTTACGTACTCCAATCTTTAATGAGTGTGTCCCGTCTGTTGGTTTTTGGCCCTTTCCAACTACCACTTTCAACCGCTCTCGACCCCTACCCCCCTCCCCCTCTGCTCAACGTTTCAACATCGACTGTTGTATCGTTGCTTTTCACGGCCGTCCGAACGGTTATCACCACCCCCTTTCTCCTGGTCTGATGAATTTATACACGTACACAACCGGCAGGTAGACGAGTTTTAACCACGATTTTTAGCAGTCGGGGGCGGCGAGGTTTAATTTCTTCATTTGGAAGAGATGGTTTTTTTTTTTTTGGTTTATTGGAGTTGAGGTGGGTTTCGAGCGTCCGTTTGGAATTCGAGGGTTATTGTGCTGCTAATGGATGGAGGATTGCGGGATGACTATGAAGGTCTGAATTGGTGTGGTTGAGAGATGCGAGAGAGAAGTTTTCGGAATCTTTCAATTTAACCCATTCGCAACGAAGAATGTTTTAATTAAATCAAGGCAGTGCCTTGAGAGATTACTTGAATCAATTGAATTTATTGCCATTTTTCTGTAATTAGTGCAAATTGTATAAAACCTAACCCTGTTACTGCAATACAATTTGAATGAAGTCATACATTGTATAAATTTGTTAAATTGTTAATAATTTATATTTAATATAATATATATAATATTATACACATTATATTAATAATTATAATTTATAGAATTACTAACAGTATTATTAATAATTTATATAAATATTCTATAAAATAATTTATAATAATGTAATATAATTCCTATAAATCAATCCCTTCAGTTTTATAAACTTGCGATGTTTAGATGGACAAATCTATATATTATAGAATTTATATTACTGCAAATTAATTAATTAATTGAGATTCTAATACGTTGTCATTATACATAACTTTACGTAATCCTTAAAATGTCAAACTTTAAGAAATATATTATAAAAAAAATATATATACATAAAATTTTTCGAAGTAAAGTACTCTCAGGTCGTTATTAATGTTCGTTATACCATTTTATAATGTTCCGAATGTTATTACAGATAATATTCATTGCATAAATTATTCAATGTTATTAGTTATTAAATTTGTCAGAGTTAAATGACATCGTTAAATGACAAAAAAAAAATACATAAAATTTTTCGAAGTACTCTCAGGTCGTTATTAACGTTCGTTATATCATTTTATAATGTTCCGAATGTTATTACAGATAATATTCATTGCATAAATTATTCAATCTTGTTAGTTATTAAATTTGTCAGAGTTAAATGACAACGAAAACGCGAAAAACATTAATGTTCCACTCTCTCAAACTAGCAACCCTAACTTGGAAATTGACCGTAAATTCAATAAACTGGCCGCCCGGAAAAAAAAGAATCTCGCAACCGCGAAAAACGGTGAAACATCGCTGAATTTGCGCGAAAAGTTGTCATCACGTCTGGCCACAGGATTTCCCGACGAATTTTTCCAAGCAATTAGATCTTGCTAACAGCAGTATATTAAATTGGCAAAAAATATCCGCGGAGTAACAACTGAAAAAAATGAAACTAAAGGAACCAGGATCTATAAAAAAATTTTAAAAAAAAGGAGAGAGAGAGAGAGAGAGAAACAAACAGACGTGCAGAGAGGATCGCGAAAAATTACGCGTATCGTTACGTTCAGTAGAAACGACCTGTAAATTAATTAAATTTAATGAAATCGACGTTCCACGTAATTTTGCACATTTTCCATGCAATTCAAAATCGTGTATATTTTCTACTTCGTAGAAAATGCGCACAAACGAGGCATCTTGGCTTCAAACTTCGACGAAAGTGGAATACGATAATTAATAGAGGAATAATTAACGAGAATCACCTTGATGAAAATTCGAAATCTTGTACGTCCGCTTCGTCGAAACTCCTATGTTATAATTTTAACGTATTATTACTTATAAAGTTTGTTATATCGTTACTTTTACTTTAATATCAACTTCAATATTACATTTATGTACAAATACGTTTGCCTTATAGTTTTCAGATTTCTTCCATCGACCATTCTATATATATATATTCTATATATAATATAATATATATATAATATATATATAGTTAAAACAACATATATATATATATATATATATATAGTTAAAAAACGACCATTCTATATATAATATAATATATATATATATATATATATAGTTAAAAAACGACCATTCTATATATATATTCTATATATAATATATATATAGTTATATATATATATATATATATATATATATATAAATCGCAAGCCTCATTTCCCAAAAAAGGAAGAAGAAAATGGCCGTAAGTGGCTTTGCAAACTTCTTCGAGAATTCTGCTCAACGTCGACTAACGCCCCACCCTTAAACGGATTAACGTGGACAGACGAAAATCGAGGGTGGATATGTCGGGGGTGGCGCGCGGTGATCGATCCGGCATATTGCGTCTAATTAAAGTCTAATGCGCGAGGCTTCGGTTCGATTTCCGGTAGCTCGGCGTCACGCGGAATCCCGCTAATTGCACCACCAAAGCCACGCCGCTTCTCTCACCCTCTCCTCCCACCCCTCTCTCTAATTCCATCCGCTAAACTCTCCCATCCTCTCCACCCTCTCTATCATCGGTCTAATATTCCCGTTCATTTAGTTTTGAACCATTCGCCTTCCTGTCCTTCGTCGTGCATGAAAATTCCATTTGAACAGCCATTTGCCGAGTTTTCGTTAATTCTCTGAAGAGTATCGTCGATAATCCGTGGCTTCAATAGCCACGATCGTTAATCAGAGTGCTCAGTTTCATTTCTTCTTCGGATTATTTCGACAAATGACGAATCGCATCTCTTTAAAACTCTTCTTATCGGAGAAGATGGCTTCCCTCCGGCGGGTTGAACTACCGACCGTGTTTTATATTTCGTCGCTTGGACTTCCGACTTCCGAGAAGCAGTCGTTGCCACTTCGAATATATATTCGAGAGTTTCAATCATTCCAGAGCTTGAGAAACTTTTGAAAACCATTGTACGATCCTCGAGTAAACATTCGTCGAATAACACGACAACGATAACTAACACAGTTTGACATTTATTTCGATAATTGTGCAAATCAATTCATAGAAAAATATTTGTGATCGACCAACAATGCGTTGAAACTCTTGTCCAGCCACTCTGCGTTAAAAAAAAAAGAGGCAGTTTTTCAACGATTCTCTAAGCTTTCATTGGTTTAGGATTGACGACAATCAGTCATGGAATAAAATTTCATAGATAGTACTAGCCTATTGAATTCAAGTTAAAAAGCGACCATTCTATATATATTACTAACTTACTATATATATATAGAATGGTCGCTTTTTAACTATATATATATTATATATATATAGAATGGTCGTTTTTTAACTATATATATATTATATAATATAGAATGTATATATATTATATAATATAGAATGTATATATATATATATATAGAATACTTAACTATATATATATAAAAATATTATATAAATATATTATATATATATAGAATGGTCGCATTTTAACTATATATATACATATATATACATATATACATACATACATACATGTGTATATATATATATATATATATATGATTAGCAAAAGCTATACACTACATAGTCACGTCATAAAATAAAGCATTAAATTGTGATATCTACTGATCTAGCCTAAAACTATGATTACAGTTTTAGTATCTAGTATCAGTTTTTCGCGGTTAATTTCGTAAAATCAGAATACGCAAGACGTTTCATTTCTATCTCTCCAAACGATCTCGACATCTTGTACCAACAGTTTGTGTAACGAATTCGTTCGCTTATTCGATTATTTTCAACGAATCGGCCAAGTTTCAAGATCTCGTGTATTTATCAAACACTTGCATGCACGCGATACATATATGTATATATATTTCGAACGTGTGAAGAACATCCTCGACGTGTCAGTCAGTGCTTCGAGCGTTCGGTTCGTCGTGCGCAAAGAAGCAAACCAACCGATAAAGAAGGAAATAAGAAACCTATTGGCAATCCAAACACGCGTTCGAATCGCGAGTATCGCGTGGGAAACGACAAGCCGAGCCAAACATCGCGAGTAGAAGACACCGGCGGAGCGAATTACACAGGGAGGCAAATAGAATTTTCAGGTAACGTGGTGGGAAAGTGGTGCTAGTCGACGTCTCTGTCTGCATCTGAGCGGCAAGAAGCGACGAAAAGTCGACGTTAAAGTCGACGAACTTCTGCCGATGTAAGAGTAGACTAACCCGTATTTGCTAAAGCGCGAATATATATACATCCTCTCTGACGGAACGCTATCTCTCGCTCTCTGTCTCTCTTATATTCACGTATATATGCGTGTATATCTCTTTTCATCCTTCTCTCTCTCTACGCCGGTCTGTCGCTAAGATTCAGGCGAAGCGACAGAACCCAATTTCCACGATCCATATTCGGCTTAAACACATTAAGTGGGCCTGCAGCGGAGCGCAGAGTAAATATACAGCGTCGAGTTCCATCTCTGTCTGTCGCGTGCACGCCGAGGTCCGCGACACTAGCTCCCTCCTATGCTGCTAACTCCGGTCTGGTTGGCCCAATGCTGCGGGTTGCTGTGTTCTCGCACTAGCTAGATAGCTTGGCTTGGTTGCTTGCTTCTTCTTCCAGGTAACCTGGCTCCGTGGAAATGGAAGCCAGAGATAGAGATTGCACTTCTCGCCCGAGCACACTGCTTTGATTTCCCGATGAGAATTAAGTGTGGCACGACGCGAATATTCGCCTCGCGCGTTTCCGTGACTGACGTTTCTCAACGTCCGTTTATTATGCTCGATCGAGCGAGAGCATCGTGCAAGAGCCAAGAACGTAGGTAATGATGTTTCATTAGCTAGCTGATATAATAATTTTTTTATTTCTTTTTTTTTCGCTCTCGACTGAAGATTTAGCTGCGACAGCCGTTATTGGCATTAGAGGATACGTATTAAGTCTGGCTATTCCAACGTTATATTTTAATAGAATATATTTTATCCTAATGTTTAATGTACTTATTTCGTTCGATATATCGTAACATGTTGAACCTCTAAAGTAGGCAAAGCAATTATTTCATTACTGTTTATTTGTACAACGCTTTAATACAGACAGCATGTTATAATAAAATTTGCTCTATCGCGCGTGAAGATACTTTCCTGTTTTGTCACTGTGTTTGAAGTTGTTGAAATTAAATAATATCTCCCGCAGATAAGAGCAGACACTGGCGTGGATCAATGTTCGTGCTCGTCAAAAGTTTCTGCCTTTTATTTATTGTTACAAACGAGCATGTGCAACGGACACGTGTAAAAGCAACTTTGGTAACTAAATCACGGTATCTTCTGACAGAAATGAACAACACTGTGAAACACTGCATCGCGTTTTTGATTTATTTGTAGAAACCTGCGTACACGAGACACATAAACATCTACAAGATAGATTTATTTCTACAGATAAATCGTTTGATCCTTTAGCCACTGAGAGACTCTGCAGCTGATTACTTTGGTTTTCATTCCCTAACTTATAACATAACATGTACTTTGGATGATGAATCACGTACACGATACACAAAAATTACGTACACGATAAATTGAAAAATATTATATGAATTTATATTCTATGATATGCAACATCAGTTTGTTGTGAATAAGTTATAAATGATGGGAGAAAATATTCAACGTGTCCGTTTAATTTTTAGTTTGTTTGTTGTCGATAAAAAAAAAAAATTAACGAGTTTAAGTACTTATTCTTTCATATGCAGATATTAATTTTTTTTCTTTTAATTTCATCGTTCTGTTCATCGACACCAAGAGACAAATTAGTAGAAAAAAATGAAGAATAGACGAGAATTAAGGAGTCGCGTGACGTGGCTCAAATAAATGATATTAATTAAAATTTAAACACGCTGCTGTATTAAATAAAAAAGGTGTGTTTGCAGCTTTCGCTCAAATCAAATCAATTAATGTCAAACAGCGCGAAGATATTTCATGTACGATATCATTATAAAGAAACAACCCTTAACTGCTGATCTATAGCTGAAAGTGTTATTTTATATTTCCAATGGACTCGATGCCTGATTACCAAACATTGAAAGCCTTTCTCCTAAAGTTCACTTGTTAAATCAGCTTTTCATCAGATACCAATACGTTTACCTTGAACGAACACAACGGGTCAGAATAAGAATTTCGAACGTGTATCGGAGCACAAACCACGTCCAAGTGAATGAAGAAATCGATAAGTTGGTTTCCGAGAACTGTCGTAGCTACGGATGAATCGTTAGGCGTTGGCCAGGTACCAAAATGTGCCAACTATTTACGATCGATGTCCCTGGACCTACGATTCGGTATTACGCTTCTCTGCTCCATTCATTTCCACCGGTTACTACCTCTTTGGGGACGTTTCCCATTCGAAACAAAAAGCTGGCTACGTTATAGCGAACGGCTAGCTGCGAGTTTGCTAATAAATATGTCGAGCTGAAGGTGTAAATTTCCAAGTTAACTTTTATTTCTCTTTTTTTTACAGTTTTTCTCGTGGGATGAATATTGTCGGAATATATACATTGTACTTATATAGGAGTGGATACATACTATAATATGATAGCCTCTTGCACACGTCGAATCGCATGTCAATTAATTTCGAAAATTCTTATAGTACAGGATACTTTCCGAAGTTACGTAAATCAAAGTTACATCGTCAGAGCCGTCTGTTTCGATCGTAATTTGTCTCTTGGCAAAAGAGAAGTGTTAGAAAATGAAATAACATCCACACGAAGTAATTAAATTTCAGGTTCACGGTTTTCGCCGAGATTCTACATTTCTAGAATCTGAGAATCCAGAATCCAATGTCGAAGAATTTAGAATCTAATTGCTGTGCTTTAAAAATGAGAGAGAGAGAGAGAGAGAGAGAGTACTAATGCCGGTAATTAAGTGCAAGATAGAAGTGAGGATGGGATGGGGGTTACGTTGGTAGCGAGCCGACGCCTCGCGGAGTAGAGGGGCGACAAATTACAAACTTGGGAAATACGATTCGCGAGAAGCAGCAGAAAGAGGAACGCGCGCACGGGGGTGAAGCGAAAAGGGCTGCTTGTGCTCGCGGGGCTAACAAAGCGTTTGTTCCCCGCATCCAGCCTTGATACCCAAATTAAATCATTCTGTAGAGAACCAGGCCTGTTCCCGTTTCATGCAAATCAGCGACACACTGCAGCACGTTAATGTACCGCGATATTTCATTACCATGTGCGCGCGTGCACGAAAGAGCACATGACAGCGAGAGAGAAGCAGAGAGAGAGAGAGAGAGAGAGAGAGAGAGAGAGAAAGAGAGAGCGTTAGAGAGTTGTGTAGATGAAGTCGTGGAGAGTGGGGAATTTTTTTCAAATTTCCCGGGAAAATAACTCACTCCTTCCTGACGAATTCGACTAATGTTGCTTCGATATATGTGCAGTATTTGCTGGATTTTCTTTCTTCGTGCTTTGGGTGTTTTTTTTTTTCACGATTATGTGGAGTCGACGCGTATACAGAAAGAACGTATTTGAGAATTTTCGAAACGAAGGCGATGTAATTTTGGCACACGAAAGTAGGAATTTTCTACGTATTATGCACGTTGAATAAAATATCTCGACTAATTTTATTAATAATGAGATTTTTCTTATATCGCCTAAATATTCCCGTGGTGAAAAATTTTTCCTCTTCTTTTTTCTTTCATTTTACTGTAATCGGTCGGAATAACTCCTTTAATGGTAATAGTCGCAGATGATCACAGTGCTGATAAACCACAGCGTTAACAGACAGTGAATTGTTATATACCTGGGGAGTCACTTATAAAGAGAATTATCGAGGAATCGATGAAATATTTTTACGGCAGATGGAACTGTTACAAAATGAACGAACGGTTTCAAGCACCCGGGAACTACCATCATTTTACAATCGATTGGCCACTTGAAATACGTAGAATTATTGCAGAATTAACGTTCCGCTTTCTATCTTGGCCAAACGAAACGAGTTCTGCATTCCATTCGCCGGTTATTTGACGTTAAATGAAATTAACTTGGGAAGGATTTTTAATTTAATTTAATAATTGATTCGTTATACGGAATCACTGTTGTTTGCTGTCTTGTGAAACATTACACGAGCAAAACGATCGCTGTATCATGCGCGATTTGTTTTTGATTTTTAATAGAGTTTTTTTATAAAGATACGTTTTATAGGAAAATTGAAATTATTTTAGCAAACAAATGTGTGTGGGAATTCTTCTAAGTTTCTGAAGAAATTAGTAGAAATTCAAAGGACGAATCTAAATTCATTCAGTTGGGAATTAAAATTGATGCAAAGTAAGTATAAAAGTGTATTAACTAAGAAATTGAGAATCAATCAATTTTAATAATCCCACACTACAATTTTATTATATTTTTATAATTTTTATAATTTACTATATATAATAAATGTAATGAATGTAATTATTAGAATTTCGCTTCATGCACAAGTATAAATATACAACAGTAATTTACTTAAATATTTATTTAAACATAAATATTTAAACTATCAGTAATTCACTCTTTGAGGCTATCGTTTTATGCATCCAACATGTAATAATTTCATGTTAAAACCAAGTAAACCACGATATTCTCTTATAAACAAACAAAGTTATAATTGTATATATTTAAATCATTACTGTGTATATTATGATGTATAGCACTATGTATACTATGATGCAATTTATGATAAAATCACTATTGATGTTAGAAGTGTGTACTGATATTGGAAGATGTGAGTAGACATATATTTTACATACAGCGTTCTCAAAACTTTTGATCAGTAGTGCATGTACATAGAGGATTTGATTAACTAATTTAGAAGGATATTTACTAAATAACTTATCCAGTTTGGAAACAAATTTCATTTGAATTTTGATGATGTTTGACAATGTCTAGATCAGAGTACTGGTAGTTCGTTTAATTAGAATTTCTCTTAATTTCCTCCTGCCTATCTCTGTTAATTCAATGTTCTCTTACGTACGTCATTTAATATTGTGCTAATTATCAATATAATATCGATACTGTTATTATATAGCAATTGTTCATAATAATATTATGAACGATTAAATCAATTACGGAAATACAACAAAATAAACAAGGAAGATTAATTAAAAAAAAAATAAAAAAAATAAAAAAAGATACAACTAGGTATAGAAAATATCGAAGACTTGCAAGGATCTTCGAAATTTCTAGAACGAAGGGAACTCTAACAACAACAAAAATCCTTTTCAAGAAAAATTTTGAAATCTTCCCATTTGGAAAACAACGAATACATTAAAGAAGAGGAAAATTGCAAACTTTCAAAATCAAAAAATGAGAGGAATCCCGAAATTGATAGCACAAAATAAGAAAAGACGGGTAAGAAAAGATTCTAGAAAATCTAGATTCCACGAGAATCAAGAAGAACTTTCAACGTACTTCGAAAATCCATCCTGGCGAAGATCAACAACGGGAAAGTGAAAGAACAAAAAAAAAAAAAAAAAAAAGGAAAAAAAAATGAAAAAGAAAAATCCCCATTTTGCGGAGAGAAACGCCACCGAGATTTTGCCGAATGTTGGTCAAGAAGAAAGAAATGAAGCGACGAGGATACAAGGAAGGAAGGAAGGTACACATCTAATTTCGTTGGAAAAACTTAAAAAAAAAGGAACTAAACCGTATTTCGAATGGTTGAGAACGAAGGAAACGACGGACAACGTTGCGAAGCAGAACGGAGGAAAAAAGCGAGGGAAAAAGAAGAGGAGAAGGAGGAGATGAAACGCGGTTGCGAAGATAATTTCGATGCTGCATCCTGAACGCCGATACACCAGAGTCAATATTGTACTTGGACTTTCTCCGGAAAGTAAGCTCGGTCTTAAGCCCGTAAGAAAATCTACCCGAGGGGGAAAGCTGCTTAACAGTTTGAAAGAGTCAAGACCCTCGCGTTCCACCGGAGGAAATTTATCGACGTCTCTCTCTTTCTCTCTCTCTCTATCTTTTGGCCCCCGTTTTTCCCTCCTTTTTCTCATTTTGTCAGACGAGTAATCGCTCGTGTACCTTTCAGCCGTGATCGTGTTGACGATTATTATCCGTGTTACTCTCAGTCGGTCGTGCTTGATAGCATATCACAGACAGGTGTGCACCTACAGGTGTTTACGCTTCTTACCTGGAACAAAATGCGAAATTCTGGTTAGCGAGGGGAGAATCCCGCGATTTCGAGTGTTTCGATTTCATTCAAAGTTTATTAAGTAATTTCTTTTTTACCTCGTGTAATTTCTTCGATTCGTACGAATGTCAATCTCAAAGAGTTCCACGGTTCGTATAATTTTGAGAATTTCAGAATTTGTTCACGTTTGTGCAATTCCTTCGTGATTGTCAATTCGTGTAATTGACTAGTTGTTACATACTTCGTTTTCATCGTTCGTACGATTTCTTTGAAATTTTTAATATAATTTCTTGCAGATTTCCCACAGACAGCAGAGCAAAAAAGAAAGATAACTTTAAAACAACCCTCCACCCTACTATCGTCGAACAACAAGCAAAACTGCCCCTTAAACTGCCGCCATTAGGAAGAAAAGATAATAACAATAAGAAAAAAAAAAGGAAAAAGAAAAGAGATAAAAGCGACTGCAGAAGCACGTAACTGGTAAATCACGGAAACGTCGGAGAGAATCGAACTCGATGATCGAAATCTGGCCGAGATCCAGACCTCGTTCTCCAAATTTATCGTTTAATTGGCTTTGCCGGACAAGCGGCCCCGATAAGGAGCGGACAAAGGCGAGGCCCCTCGTCGAGATTGCCGTCACGTTTCTTAGTTACCCAGCCCCCAGGTTGCTTCGATTGCGAATCCGGCTAATAGGACTAATCACGCCGCGATATAATCGATGCTAATAACGCGTGCTCACGGCTTACGTACATTGAGCTCCTATAATTGAGAACGTAGCTCGCTTGACTTACACCCGGCCATATCCATTACTAATTTCTCTGAGAATTTTAATTCTCTTGCGGAAAGAATTAAGAGTTTTTTTAATTCTTTCGTTTTCAAGTGGTCGCGTCTAAGAAAATCGGAGGATACAGAGGCAAAAATCAATTCTTCGGCTCGACACGAAGAATCTTGGAAGAAGATCTTTAAAATTCTAGAAATACATCAACTAGCAGGAGTGATTATGATTTCTCAACGCGCGGATTACTCTTGAGAAATCTACACGCGAAATGTAAAACCGCGCGAATCGCAACATCGAAACGAAAAAAACGTGACAAGGCGAACGAAAAGCAAGCTCGAACAGAGTGAAGAAAAATGCTGAAAATGTTGGACAAACAAAGAGACAGAAGAAACCGAAGAAATCGTTGCGATTGCAATCGTAAATGAAAGCAAAGGAACAGCGAGAATTTCGGCGAGAGAGAAGTGGAGGGGGTGAGAACGGTGCCACTGGCGGGAAATTCGCGCGTAAACTGCATACTCGATGGACTGTCCGGTTTCCGCTCGGTGGAGCTCGCTCGGTATTGCAGCGGTCGCGGCACGCATAATTCGCCATTAAGCCGGTCACCGTGAGACGGTTGGAAATGAGCGGCGATCGCGGATTTGCCGGAAAATCCTACGGCCATCCGACCGAGTCGAATTCGATGGCCACGCGATTTGCATGTGGTGTCTCTCTCTCTCTCTCATGGACCAATACCGCCGGGGAATCCGATCGCTTCCGGCACCATTGTCATCCAATCGCGAAAGTATTTCGTGATCGGATCACGAAAGTATTTCGATATTTTTCCTTTTTTCTTTGTAACACTCGGAGCACTGAGTTTGTTTCATTGTGTGGATTTAGAATTTATATCGAAAAGACATTACGTGTAATTAATATACATATGTCTATTATAAATAATATTGTACAATATTATTATATACATAACATAATTACGCATTATTTTAAAATTTCAATAATGTAATTTAATATGTTTGCGATAATGATGTACAATATAAAATGTATTATGTACATCATATTGTACGTATACACGTATATACATAATTGCATTATTTTATAATTACAACAATACAATTATATAATTATGATATAATATAATGTATATATACGTGTATAATACATTTTATACTATATATATTATAATTGTACTGATCACGAAGTATTTCGATATTTCCTTTTTTCTCTGTAACATTCGAAGCACTGAGTTTGTTTCATTGTGTGGATGTAGAATTTATATCGAAAAGACATTGTGAAAAAACATTACGTATAATTACACATGTTTATTATATATGTAAATAATATTGTACAATATTATTATACACATAACATAATTACGCATTATTTTAAAATTTCAATAATGTAATTTAATATGTTTGCGATAATGATGTACAATATAAAATGTATTATGTACATCATATTATACGTTATATTGTACGTATACACATATATACATAATTGCATTATTTTATAATTACAACAATACAATTATATAATTATGATATAATATAATGTACATATACGTGTATAATACATTTTATACTATATATATTATAACTGTAACATAACGTATTACTAAACTGCATTATTAAAATCATAAAATAACGTACAATTACGTATATACACAACTACATATTATACATTCTATTACGTTACATAATATACGTTGCTTATTATTATTTATTAAATTGCGTATTATACGTTATTCGCCGAAAGTTGAAAAAAAAAGAGAAAATAGAACGAAACGAAAAAGCGGAATCTCGCGCTTAGCATAACGCCACAAAGGGTGTAATGCCAAAACAACGAAACAAAGAAGAAAAGTTTACCAAATACGAACGTATGGACGTATTTCGAGAAAGGCCTCTGGTCCTCCGGATGTGCTGGGATGCATTTCGCGCGACGAGACACGAGATTTTACCATGGGAAAATAAAGAGAAGCGCCCGTGGGGTCCCGTGGCAGTCGTGACACGCCTCGTTAGTTGAAATTGCCGGCCGAGATTAAAAGGCGACGCAAGAAGTAAGCGCAAAATCGGTCACGTCGAAAATGTCATTATGCAAAATTCGCGTAACTCGATTCGTTCGACGGCTCGGTGTACACGTGTGTTTCGATGCACACGCGCGAGGCGAATGAATGGACACACGAAGGAATCGCTAACGAATTACTGTACATATGCACTTTTGTCGCCTTTACCGATTTTCTCTCTCTCTTTTTCTCTTTTATCGTGGTTTTGCAAGAGAAATTGAGACAGGTTTATTAACAGAGAGTAATGAGAATTTAAAATAATTTGTGGTCAGAGGTTGTTTGAAATATCCCTAGTAAATTTCTATATATAATAGTTATTTCTTTTTTTTTTTGAATAAGGGAAATTTCTCGAACGTTCATCTCATTGTTGGAGTATCGTTATTTCTACTAGAAATATCCGTGATTTTCCGTGGATATGGATTCTGGAAATTTCTAAGAGTGCAATCCTCGAGATATTCGAAATCGACACGTGTTACGTTTTACACTCTAGTTACGTTTAGTTACGCTTTACACTCTAGTCTTCTAACAAATAATCATTTGTCCTTTTTTTTGCGTCTCAGTTTCAATATCTGCTTCTCCTTTGCTCGAATGTTCAATTCGTTTTATTATTTGGTTAAACAGATCAAGTATTCCTTTTGTGTTTTAATTTAATTTATCATAATATCTTCTGTTCCTACGTTTAAACGTTCGGATCCTTTTGTTATTCGTATATATTAAACAGATGAAACATCTTCTTTCGTATTTTAATTTAATTTATCATTAATATGTTTTTATTCCAGTGTTTGAACGTTCGAGTTCTCTTATTATTGATTAAACAGACGAAGCATTACCATTCAATTTAATTTAATTTAATATTTTCTATTTCCCTATTTCACTTGATTTAATATCTTCTGAATATTTAATACAGAATTTTATATCGAAAAACACAGTATTTTATTTATATATAGGATAGGTGATTTTTAGAATTGAAAATCCTGAATTCAAGAATCAACCATCGAAAATTCAAATGTCTCGCTATTTATGCAGCTATTTACGCTATACAAATAGTTTTCATTAGCACAATAGCTAGTCAACGTGAAGCTACTGCACCTGACAAATCGATATTGCCAATTAATTACCAATGTCATGGAAAATTAATCGACAGTGTACGTTATTAGAATCGATTCTGTTTCGAACAACCATTTTTACAAATATTTCTTGGTGACTGACATAAATTGATGTCGAACTACTGTTATAATCACTAGTAACATTTCAGAATATGTTTCATTTGTTGCCACTAAACTGTATTATTGCAATTATTTGCAAATATACATATATATTGGAAATATCGAGTTTTCATTAAACTGCTTTGATGTCGATAAAGGATTTCAAGCGAAAACTCAACAAAATAATTCGCGTCAATCTGTGAAATATTCTCAATATTTATGGTATTTCGTAATCACGCGTGTGTATCAACCGATAAGAATTTCTGCTTTTGCGAATATTTCACATTTACGAACTTACAGTTGAAATATGCAAAGAGTGAGATATCTCGCGGAATTTCATAGTTCTCAACAGAGAACACGATTGTCTCTTATTATCTCCAATTATATCGGGATAGGTTTGAAGAAAATAAAAAAGAAATAAATAAAATAAAAGATATAAGAATCTTTCTTCGTATATTCGTAAGAGAAAAGACCCAAAAGCGTTTAAAAATACTTTCGTGGAGAAACTGCTGCTCGTATATTAAAAATAATATTTGTGATTTTCTGTATATATTTCTACATTTTTTTCTTTAAACTAATACACGTAATATACTCCAACACTTTCTCGAACCACCGGTAATAAATATAGAAGATTTTCTAGATCTTTATTTCAAACTCGGTCAAACGTAATGAAGAAAAGCTTCGAGACGAATCGTATATACACGATACACACGTTTATCACATACGTTTCTTTTTCTCGAACTATTTAAAACACGGAAGATCCCACGAATGAAGAGCCCAGAGTGCGCAAAACCATTAATCCCACCAATAATACGGCGGAACATTTCGTAGCATTTCGTTCCACGGCTGCGTTCGTCATGAAAATGCAAAGAGAGGCTGCAGAGATCGGGGAATAGGACAATGCGTTCCCATCAGTGGAACTAATTAAATTCCGCAGCGCGACCGGGAGCACGCGCCCCCCAGCTCTCGAGACGACGACGACGACGACGTGCTAGCTAGCTGCTCTCTCTCTCTCTCTCCCTCGAGTCCTTTGCATCCAAGGTCCTTGGCGCTCGAATTGGAAGAACGAGGACAGCGAAGAGAGCCTTGGTTTCGCAGCGGGCGTCCTCTCGAGGACGCTTTTCCATTTCCTGACTGGCACGCCACGATAACCTATCTGACCCGCGGCGACGCTCGAGGACGCTTTCCCAAGGTGCTAAATCTTCGCGTCCGTGCCACTGTCGGAGTCACGTCTCCATTGACGCAGCCGTTACACGCTCGCTGGCCGGCTCGTGGGCCAGGAAATTGGGGAAATGAAAAGTGGCGGGCCACTGTCATCGGCCGACGAACGCGGAGGAGGATCCTCTCTCTCTTCGGAGGAGGAGGATCCCGATGAAATCGGAAACTGCTGCTGCTGGAATTTAGCCGACGATGGATTTTCGGATGGTTTGGGGAAATTGGCTCGGCGATCATGGAGGAAACGACGGCGTCATTATTCGAAGCAGAGGCGGGACAATTTCTTCACCGCTTCACGAGCTACTCGCTGTCAGTATGCCATGGTTCCTCCGCCGTGAACATTAATTACGCGAAACTCTGTTCCGCAGCGGGCCACACGAATTACATCTTTCTTTGATTTTAGTAGCCTGCGGCGAAGAGAACAGAACAATTTATACGTGTATACTTAAACGGGGCCGCGACATTGTCAACGTGGTGGAGGGGATAGCGCCAGCGATCAGGAAAGTGGGGGTACCGGCCGCCAGTTCGCCCGTCTCTGATTTAGAAAGTTGATTCTGATGAAGAATATCGATATTTCCTTGTGAACAGAAGTCATTTCTTGCAAAATGTAGATCGCAAAATTACGAGATTCTCACCGGGTTTAATCAACCAGGTTTTATCATTTTACGGATTGATTCAAGACAATTTTGAGTGTTTAAAATTTATTTTGTTTGCGTGTCTCCTCATATTTCAAAGTATCATTTGCCAAGGAAATAATTTTACAATGTTTATAATTTCATATATACCTTATTTATCATTCTGTATCTATAAATTTACCCTCAACACATTAACGGCTTCTTTACACATTAACGAGAATGCAATTTTCTAATAATAAACTACAAAAGGATGTCTTTACAATAGATTATTTTATACAAAATAGTGTCCTTGACGTTGTTTGTTAATAAAACACAAGATAACTAGTATTCAAAAGTCATATTTCTCCTTTTTTATGATTGTTTGAGTTATATTTATATGATGAGCAATGTGTGTTCAAAATAAGGAACATCACGAGCACTCATCTTTCTATCAAATTAAATCATCATACTGTGAATTTTGGTACAATTTACATTAAGATAAATAATATTAATAAAAGCCGTAAATGTATATTAAAAAATTGTAAAGCTATATTTTTATAATTGTTTTTAAATAAATTATTGTGATTTATATATATGTATAGCAGTATGTTCATTAGATATTAGATTGGTTACAGATACTTTGGTGTTCAAATTATTCTTAGGTACCGCTGTGAAAGTATTTACAGTAATTACAATTATAAAATAGACAAAGTTTCATTTTGTACGCAATTTAAGAAAAATAATGCTAACGATATCCCATAAATTAATCAATACTGTGTACTTTACAGTTGGTGTTGTACATATTGCGAAAAAGTTTTATTTTATTATACTGTGTCCGGTGTACAAATCAATAAATACACTTATAACATAATACAAATACATTACCACTATCAAACATATTAACCAATTGTTGCTTTTAAAAAGAAAAATACCAATGATAAATGATATTTATCTAAGGTCACTTAAGGATTATAAATTTATTATAATCCATACATGTGAAAGCAACAATGCCTTCACAATGCCAACTTATTATCTCAAACGTATTTCAATTCCAAAAAAATTATAATAAATATCCTGAATAAATCACAGTTCATCAAGAAACAGAATAAAAGGGAAAAGGACTACTAATTTTAAGAAGTTGGTCGATAATTATTTAGATCTATTCAAGAATATGGTCCACGTTCTAATTTGGTGATCATCCACAATCATCGATCTTTGAATCCTGATTGAAATTGGAACTGTTGAACAACCAATGATAAACCAATGATAAAATGACTATTTGGTTCAGTTATGCTTCTAACTGTATTTAGAACTCTATCGGCCATATAGAGATTACATTACACTGCGAAGAGTTTCTGCGCAGAAGAAATCGATGTGGGGGAGAAAAAAAAAAAGAGAAAGAGAAAAGAGGCCGATAAAAGCTATCTATTTTTTTCTCACTTTTTTCTTTTTTTTTTTTTGCAACGAGGAAAGCTATCGAGCCTGTCACCGGAATATGATTCATAAACGGATCCAGAGGAACGTTTGACCCGGGCCGAAACGGTTCAATAAATTCTTCTTCCTACCCTATGGCGTGCTCTCTTCCTTGCAGGCTCTCTCCGACAGCTCGTCCCATTTCCAACAGAACAAACAATTATTTCCTCTGTCTGATTCCATTTGGTAAAACGACTCGTCGATCAGACGATGTTCGACGAATACACCTTTTGCCTCTCTGGCTTTATCTAACCACCGATACACACAACAATCGGGCCACCATCTGTTTGGAATTGTGAAAATCGATTGATTTTCTTAATTCTTTTTTTTTTTTTTTTGAGGGAATTTTGTTGGTGTTTCGATTGCAAGCGTAAAACTTGGGCGTTAAGGGATGATACGAAAAAAAGGGACGATAAAATAAAGGGTGGAATGCGTGAAATGATTGGTTTTATTATTTAATCGTTGGGAACTGAGTTTTGGAATTCTGGATATTATTTTACAGCAAAGTAACTTGATATTAAAAAATTACTAAACAAATAATAAACATAAAGTAGAATGTATTAAAAAAAAATATATATATATACACAATATACATATATATATTAATTTGTATTATAATTATATCATAATATTAATTACATTTGTATGATTATATATTATTATTCAAGAATTTTATTTATATTAATATTGCACAAGTATCGTATATAACAACTTATATATTAACATGACATCAACTCGTATATTAATTCAAGAATTTCACATATCAAGAATTATTATTTATATTATGTCAACCACCATTGTTAATTACGTTACATTAATGCCACACAAGCATCGTACATATAACAATATGTACGTTGAATTCGAGAATTTAAATACGCACTTGTACATATTTATGCTTTGTTATACCTATTCCATTGCCGTTAATCACCACTACATTGTTCCGCTTCATTCGTTGCGGCATTAATCCAGGGGGGCGATGAATTTACGAGAGTTCTCCAACCAAAGTATCAAACAGCGATAAATTATATTCTTGGCCGTAGCAGGAGAAGAAAATGCCCGTTGTATAGGGTTAAACAACGAAGAAGGAAACGCGAAACATTACGAGGATTAATGCGTCGAAGGGGGAAGATTTACCGTATCGAGAAATTTTGAACGTTTAGCAGAGAGATATATAGGAGGCAAAGGGAATCTGTATCGGGGAAATCTGGGTCGCTCGGCAAGCCAGTGCTCAACACGTTTTAAAGGGATGAACACGTTGGGTGAACCACCCTGGTTGGCTCGGTCCAAAGCAACAGGGAATAAGAAGTTCGCTGCATCGAAACTTTTTGAAATACTGTAAAAGATAAAACTTGCAATGGTCGGCAGATTAATCATATTTAGAAAGTATCGACGTATGTGCATATCTGCCGACCATAAATTCGCATTGTCGTCCTGACTATTCGAAAGCTCTAAATCTTATGGAAAAATCTTCCTTCGATAACGTTCTTCGCTTTTTCCTTTTTTTTTCTTTCCTTTTACGGAAAACATTGAATATTTTATATCGACAACGTGGTTCCCAAGAATTTTAACACCTTGCGTCTTTGCGTTTTCAACACGAAATAATGCCAAATGAAGGAAAATTACTAAATTCAAAAAAAAAAAAAAAAAAAATAGATAGTTTCTATGAAAACTGTTTGAAAATCAGATTTGAAAGATACAGTTAAACTTGGACTGATAAAAAATGGCGAGAAATTTTTTTTCTTTTAGAGAATAATATTTCTAAGAAATAAGGAAAATTTCTTCTCTTCCGATATTTCATTCGTAAGCCTTCAACCGTCAAAATTACTTTTCCTTTCAAAGAATCGACAGTCGTTATTATTCTGAAACTTCTTTCTCCTTCGTTTCTTCGTTCTTCGCTGAATTTTTGATATTTTCTCTTCTTTTTGTCATTTGAAACTTCACTCTTGAACTTGACCCATTTACAATTGCGTTAAAAAAAAAAAGAAAGATCTGCTCGTAACTTGAAGCAGTATAATTTAACCTTCAAGCTTGATGTATCGTCATCGACATTGAAAAGATATTCGCGGAAGTCAGATAATCCTCGAACTTCTAGTACCATTTAATAACATTTTCAATCTCGAAACTTGGTCGTTGATATATTCCCAGAAAGCTTCGCTAACCACACCCTCAAATTTAAAAGCTTGTCATCGATATCGAAAAGACGTGCTGAGAAACTTTAAGATCAACTTCTGAAAGCTACTTTAAAACTCCCGTCATCGATATTAAGAGAATATCCACGGAAATTAGGGAGCCCATTAAAACCGATATCTAACAGCGTGTAACGACGCTTTTTTCAAATTTTTTCAAACGCCACTGTCAATATTAAAAAAGCTATCCTCCAAAGTCACAAAAGAATCCAAAAAGTACAATGAAACTCGTGCTTGAACGTTCACGGGTCGTAACTCACATTCTTTCATATTTACGCGAACGTTCAAAAAAATTGCCGGTCAGCTAATCAGTGTTAACACTTTACCGACCGTGTATTAGCGGTGAATAGTTAGCCGATTAATAGGCTACCGGTCGGTAAAGTGTTAAAATATGTTAGTAAGCCGATTAATAGGCTATCGGTCGGTAAAGCGTTAAAATATGTTAGCCGATTAATAGGCTACCGGTCGGTAAAGTATTAAAATTCCTTCAGGAAGAAATTCTTTTTTTCCTTTTTTTTGTTTTTTTTTTGTTCGTTTCTTTGTCTAAAACTCGAAGAAGAAGAAAAAGACACGACATTCAAGGTGACGACGGTCTCAGCTGGCATCGACGACAGCCGACAGGGTAATATCGAATTCTACGTGGCGCGCGATCCTTTTATTATTCCGCGAAAGCGAAAAACTTGCCTGGTATACCCAGGACGCGCCCTTTCCGCCTGGCCTCGCCCCTTTTCACCACCCTTATCTCTCTCTCGCTCTTTCTCTTTCTTTCCTACCCTCTCTCTCTCTCTCTCTTTTGCGTGATCTCTCGTCCTCCTTTTACCCTTCGTGGTTCGTCGCAGTGTAACGATACACAACAACTAGGAATGGGATCAAGTCGAACAAGCGAAGTTTGCGTGAATTCAAGTGAAATTCAATATTTAACGATATAACAATATAACATAGTTTTGTGAATGATACTCGTTTGAAGCAACGTTCCAAACGAGTACATTACGTTACATTATCTTTATTACATTTCCATCTTCCTTATTCTATATATTTTGCGCATTTTCATTCTTATGTTCTTTTATCGCATGTATTTCCATCATTAATCGTATATATATATCGTCATCACAGCGTTTTCACTTCAGAATGTTATCGTACCCACTTCAGTAAAATAGACCAGTATCCAAGTATCATTTTCATTTCTGAAGATACGAAACATTGGAAACTATTCCGCAAGTATCGTTGTATACTTCTAACGATCAGAGGTTCGAACCTATTTGCGAGGTATTCGATCCCATCTCTAGATACAACGATCCCCCAGGTTTCAAGGCTTTTCTGTGACCTCTCTCTCTCTCTCTCTCTCTCTCTCTTGCTCGCTCGTTCTGTCCCTCTCCTTCTGGCATTGTGTTATCCGGGGCTGGTTTTTAATTAATCCATCCACGCCGCTTATTAAACGATCGATGCCCGTTCCCGTTTTACGATCAACGCTTCCGTTCGCCTCTAATCGACGCCGACCACCACAGATTCTCACCCCTTTTCACCCCGTGGCTAAACGGAGACCGGGTTTCTGGGGCGGATCGTTGAGCTCTATAGAGAGATGGTGAGTAAGTATATACCTACATATACGTAGGCAGCAGCAAATAGTTGCATTGGTAGTGGTGATACTTTTCAAGATCTGCTTCATCCTTTCCTTCTTCTTCTTCTTCTTCTTTTTCTATTTCTCTCTTTTCCCCCCTTTTTTCTTTATTCGAGTACCGACTGTAGTTCTTTTCATTTTTCTTCCTTCTCTTTCTTTTCGATTCTTTTCAACTCTTTATTTATTGTTTAATCGGGGAATTTTTCCCCTCTTCCTTTCTCTTTGCCCGAGTACTTCTTTCTTTTCTTTCTTTCTTCGTTTTTTTTTTAATAATATGATGGACTCGCTGTTTTTTTCATCTTCTTCCTCTTCCTTTTTTTTTATTTTTACACGGAGCGTTCGAAGTGCGCGGTCCCATGTGCTTCTGCACATATTCGTCACGTCTATTCCGTTCTTGGGAGAGAACGTGTCTCTCGGAGTACGATTTGTTTGCTCGATATGTACCTGCATAGGCGAATAGAAAAAGCACGGGGAAAAGTCCTAACAAATACGAAAAAAAAAAATTAACAGTCTCAAAGTTATGAACGATTTTTTTTTTTTTGTGAAGACGTTGAATCGTTCTTGGAACTTTTTCTCTTTTGTCGCGAAAAGGATAAGAATTTTTTCGAACGTGGAATCATAAAGTCGCCTGAAAGATTTTTGAACGTCATGCACAGTCTCGTTTCAAAATCATGTTTCCGTACGTATCTCTTCGCCAGCTATACGATGCGATAATAAAAACTACATAGCCATTATGAAAAAAAGAGAAACATCAATGATTTCTCGAGAATTCTAAAAGAAGTGATTTTGGAAAAAAATATTCTTACCGTGTCATTAGCATTTCGGTGCCATTTATGTTAGGCGAGAAATATTTTTTAAAATATTAAAAAGATATTTAAATGGGCCATCTTGTATATCAAATGATCAATATATTAACAGAAGTTTTTGCTTCTCGTGAAAAATTCGCCTTCCATTCGCAGACAAGAAAAAACACGATTACCTTTCGGTCACTTAATGCATAATGGAATTCTACTGCGTAATAATAATCTCTCTTTCTTTTGATATTTCATTTTTGCTCGCTGCTGATAGAATATATCTCCTTCTCGGAGAATTCATCCACGTAATTACCGATAAATAATTGATAAATGGAAACACACACGTACATACACAAAGAGAGAGAGAGAGAAAGAGAGATCGAAGTAAAGCCGAGGGTGAATTGAACCGCTAATTGCAAGCAACATCGATTGTTTCCCCGTATCAGAAATTCATAGGCTAACTCGGCCAACTATCAACGAGCTTTGCCAACTTTCGGCTCCGCCGAGTTGAAATCCTGCAAATGTTGCAGCCATCGTTCCGGCGAATCCAATTATCGACGAACATCGAACGAAATTGGTTAAATGGAAACACGAGCCTGATTGTATAACGTAATCGTTATCCTACTTGGGTGAAAAGAGATGTTTCAGAGTCGTTAATGGGGCGACTCCTTAAGGCGAGGAAGATATTCTTGGGTGAAATTTAATAAACAAATAAATTCAATAATAAATAAATTGATTCAATATTCGAGCGACATTTAATACAATTTAATTTTCGTATATATATGTATGTATATTTTTTTGAAACGATCGAAAACATTCTCGACAGTGACTTTCTAGAGAGTGAAATTTGATATCGAACGAATATTCATCGTAACTTAATGGTTTCGTTATTTTTACAACAATTAAAATATTCTCGACTTACTAACGATCGACTTTTTACAAAATAAAATTCATCTCGAAAGAAAGATATTCTTCGATGAAATTTAATAAACAAGTCGAGTTATATATCGAATAAAGTTCATTGTAATTCAATGGTTTTGTCAGTTTTAAATAACTGAGAGATTCTCAAGTTGGAGCCTTCGTCTCCTAAATGCTTTCCCTGAAGGTATTTGTAACCGGTGATTTTTATACGCGAAGAAAAATTAGAATCGCTTCTTTTAGGACGTCGAGAATTCTTCACCGTCGTTTTTAAATACCTTGCTCGAATTATTTCAGGTAGGCTCTTACACTTTTCGCAGGATGCTGAATTTTTCTTTACTCGGATCTTTATCTTCTCGTCACGATGAAATTTCATTCTATTAAACACGACATTAAATAATTTAAAATATCTGTTATATACGCTTATCTTTTCCCAAACCTTCAATAAGATTCTAAATCTCTTTCTATTGCTCTCAACAAAACTTTCCAGATTTTTTTCATCTTATAATCAGAATTCTCTCTCTCTCTCCTCTGAAACTGTCTTTTTATTTAAAAATATTAATCCTTCAACTTGAAATATTTATTACACGCTTCTTTCTTCTAAACTACCCTCAATGGTTCTAAATTGTTGCCCTTAACAAAAATTTCCAGATTTCTTCATTTTATAATCAGAATTCTCTCTCTCTCCCCCCTGAAACTGTCTTTTTATTTAAAAATACTAATCCTTTAATTTCAAATACTTATTATACGCTTCTCTCTTCTAAACTATCCTCAATAAGATTCTAAATTGTTGCCCTTAACAAAAATTTCCAGATTTCTTCATCTTATAATCAGAATTCTCTCTCCCCTGAAACTAAGTCTTTTTATTTAATTTAAAAATATTAATCCTTTAACTTGAAATATTTATTACACGCTTCTCTCTTCCAAACTACCCTCAATAAGATTCTAAATCGCTGCCCTCAACAAAAATTTCCATCTCGCAATCAGAATTCTCTCTCTCTCGCTCGCCCGAAAAGCCAACCTTTTAACAAACTCCAAAAAATCCTTGCAACCGCAACTCATCTCCAGCGAAACTGCCACTCATTCTGAAAACCACCCTCTATCCGTCTCAACACCACCGTCATCCAAGACAATCCGAAACCTTGTTCGAAAGAACGAGAGAGCGAGACAAGACCCAAAGATTCCGCGTCTGATTACTAAAAGTTCGTCCCTTTCTCCCTCTCTTTCTGTCTATCTATCTTTTTCTCTGTTCTTTCATTTTCAGTGGCCCCTTTCGAGCAACTTCTCTCCCTCGTTTCGCTTATTCAGCCTTCTCGTTCCGAAGAGAAACCAGCGCCGAGCAGGGTGGTTCGTCTTCTTCTTTTGATTGGTTCGTTAGCGGCGAGGCACCGGTGCACATTCTGCGTTACATGGTGGAATGATAAAACGAACAGAGTGAGAGAGAGAGAGATAGAGAGAGAGAGAGAGAGAAAGTAAAGATCAGAAAGAAAGTAGCAGAAGGGAGAAAAGTAGAATGAGAGACCGCGGGAGAGGCAAGGCGAAGAGTCTTCTTCCACGTCCTTGACTCTTAGAGTCCTCGTCTCTTCTTGCCGCGAAGAAACCAACAGGAATTACGGGGACACAGTTGATGTACAGGGTGTTCCCTATTTTTCCGCCAGAATTATAGGAGCGTAATTTATGATACGAGTGGAATTAAGAAGCGCGCGTTACAAGTTTTTGCGTTTCGTTGCAAAATCTGTTTTGCAAACAAGGATGCAGGCATCCGAGGATTTTTACATTTAAATTATTTATATTATCACTGTTATTATCAGCAAATAAAGTTTTCGACATCAATACAGTCTGATGTAACATAATCTGTTATCTACTTCATTACCAATTAAACTAATGAAATTGAGAATTCGACAAGAAATGAAGTTAATTGATTTGACTTTCGAAAATTTTATATACGTGTATGATAAATATAAATTACACAATATGTAATTATAATTGTGTCGTAATTGTTATAACGTATAATATATTATATCATTGTATTGTAATATTATATATTATAACACTGTATTAATGTATGATTACATCAAATACAATAATAATGACAATAATGAATAATTGTTGCAATTATAACTACAAATATAGAGTATACAGCAATTGACGATAACTAAACAAACAGAAAAAACGAAAACACAAAATAGAAATCGAAGAACGGAAGGAAGCGAAGATTTCGACTTAAGAACTTTTTCCCTTATTTCGATAATAAGAACCACCCCGTAAGAACGTTCGCGTGCATGCACGAAATTATCATTACGGTGCCGGTGTACACGAATACATGCACAGAGGCTGGAATCTTGACGAAAAAGCTTGGCCAGGCCACTAGCCGAGTGTTTTCATGTATAATGGATGAGAAACAGGCGCCAGCCAACCTATGAGCAAGCTTCCAACGACGTTGCTGCGACATCGCGGTCGACAGCTCGCCGATTATTCTCAGCCAGACACCGAATCGACCTTCTCCTCCATGCTCGTTCCAACTGTACTCCATACTACCTCCATTCTTCGGCATTTTAATTCATCTACTCCTCTCTCTCTGCTTACTTATCTATCTGTGTCTCTCTTTTTCTCTGTTTCTATCTACGTCTTTCTTTTTCTCCCTCTCTATTTTTCTCTATTTCTTTCTATCTATGTCTCTCTTTCTTTCTTTTTTCTGTCTATCTTCCCTCCTCTCTCTCTCTCTCTCTCTCTTGATCAGGCTTCGCTCGACACTGATTGGAAACCCGGACGCCAAGCCCGAAACGCAAGAAATTTTCTTCTCTCAGTAGTGAAAAAAAAACCACCACCAGTGACTCGCCTGTTTTCCCAATGAATGGCGATTCAACGAGGTTTCATTCGATCCGATTCGTTCGCGACGAACAGCAGAGCGCGGACGATGGTTTTTAATGATTCTCATAGCGTTGGTAGATTAGTCGATTGATTGCTCGTGATGAGGATAAATGGTTTCTTAGATCATCTGACGCTTGGATCGGCTCAGCTCGGCTCGTTGTAACGCGTTGCAGATGTTGTCACGTTTTCCTCCGAGGACGTGAACACGAATCATCTGTATTATTTTGCACTGAATTGCCACGATAGAGTCGGTCCATTTATGCATTAGTCACGTGTGTTATATTTGTTTAGATATTTATCTGTTTGGTGTTGTATCAAATTTTATACATTATCTGTTTAAATTGACTATGCGTCGGATTTTTATGCATTTGCTTGAAATTCGAAGACGTAAGATATAACATATTGCAAAATATTATTTTTATATTATAATAACTCATATATTTGTAACATATTACGAGATATATTTTTAAACTACATCTCTTATATTCTATGACATAGATACAAAAATACGAAATATTCGAAGGCTAACGTAATAATTAACTTAATAGTTAAAACAAAACCTTCAATTCCTTTGAATAATCGGAAAAATATAAGCTACAGTTGCTGCAACTATCGCGCTAAAACAAACTACGTTACAATCTTTATTATAATTTCCCCGT
Source organism: Tetragonula carbonaria (assembly GCA_032399595.1). Lineage (NCBI taxonomy): Eukaryota > Metazoa > Arthropoda > Insecta > Hymenoptera > Apidae > Tetragonula > Tetragonula carbonaria. The sequence continues at coordinate 2,416,078 of JAUCRC010000008.1, forward strand.
CAGCGTTATCAAGTTCCATTTGTACCAACCATAACTTCGTTTGATATACGATCGAAGCTTGCGCGAGCGTAGTATGTCCATGCAACACCCCTCCCAAGAGACCTATCCATCCCAGAGAGACGTAACTTCGAAACAACACCCTTCACCAAAAATACCTCCATTCACTTAAAGAGCTTGCAAACGTACATACCAAACCTTAACGAACTAGGTTATGTCAGGCGACATGTTAAAAAAAGAAAAAGGAAAGAAGAAGACAGAGACAATCTCGCGAGACTTCATCAACGTATAAAGGAGGAGAGGAAGAAGAATAAGAAGAAGAGAGCGTAGGATCGTGAAAAGGGGTTGGCCGCCTCTTAATTGGAACTTATTAGAGCGAGTATCGTTCCGTGAAGTTGGCTCCGGGTGGTTGGTACCAATGAGAACAGCGGGAGAGGAATATTTCTTACACGTGACTCTAACTCGTCCCGTCTCTTTTATATTACATTCTACTGTGCAAGAGCGCTTTAAGGAGTTAGATTACTTTTGAGGGTACAAAATGAATAACGTTGCTCTCGTATTTTTTTTTTTTTTTTTTGCTTGCAAGAGGGTGAAATTTGAGAAATATTTTCGACGAAGTCTTCGTTAATTTTCGATAAGCAAAAAAAAAAAAAAAAAGAAAAAAATATAAATTCAATCTAAATCGCAGCAATATAGGTCATCGTTTATTGAAAACATATTTTGAAGTACAATGGGACGAGACACGGGTGTTTTCTTTTTAATTTTCACGATAAATCAAACTTTGATATTTGATTTTACGATGTACGGCGCTTTGAATTTCAAATGCTTCTCTGCAATGTTAATAAGTTTTGACTTGCATTCATGTCCATCAGAGATACAATGCCAAGAGTCTTTGAGAAATGTTTCACTTTTTTGTTTTACGAAATGCCTTAGATACCAGATAACGTTTTGAGCAATACCTTTGTAGCAGATTTTAGCTATACACACACATACACACATACACATATATGTAATTCTCTGATTGACATTCTAATTAAAATCTAAATCTAATTAAAAAATGAAATGACTCTGCATATGATTTTACGATTTAGATAGCTGGCGTATATTTAATATTCTTGCATTAATATAAAATTTAATCGCGTAAAATATACAAACAAAATATTTTACACGACTAAATTGGAGATTAATAAATTGATAAAATTAATCGTGTATTTAGAAAAAAAAAAATCTGCCACAAGAAAAAAAAAGACTTTTAAATTCTAATTCAACGTTTACTAAAGGGAGCACGTATTTATAGCTTTTTGGGAAATATTTAAAATTGGCTGCCACGTGTGAGAATAATGATTTCTTTCAGGGAACGAAATTTTGGAAACTTTTCACAAAGAGTTTGTCAAATATTTAGTAACGATTAATATTGTCTATTTCGTTCAATTTTCTTCTTTTCCTCTTTTATGTCGTTCTATTTTTACGAATATTTTTCTTCTTTTTTCCTTTTTTTTGTATCGTTTCGAACTCACTGTTCGTTAAACGATAAATAACAATAATATTCATTCAGATTACTAAATCATCGTTACGCGCGGTTTATTTGCGAACTGCCAACACCCGTGTCACGATTTTGATTTCGATTTTTCACTGGGAAAAACCTGTTGTGCTCGTTCAAAATTCAATCAAACTTCCTAGTCAGCCGGCCTTGAACACCAAGGGCCCGCAATTATCGAAGTTGAAACTACGAAACTCGATAAGCGGATCGTGGATATAGGTTCCCGTGATAATGTATCGCGCAAGTTTCAGTCGAATGAATCGCGAAACAAATATCCAAACGACACGCTCGATGCTGTTACTTTTTTAAATTGAATTAAAATCGAAGCCAACAATTGTAAACAATGTTTCTCGCTTTTTTCAATGAATATAGTATGCTATACAGCGAACGTAGCAGCCTTTATGCGATTCTACGTTTTTCGCTCTGAACAACAAGATCTTGCACACGAATGCAGAAGACCTTCTGCGCTTTTTTTTAAACAATCAATAGTAGTTTATTATGCATTCAGTTGTTCTTACAGAAATAAATATTTACAAATTTATAAAAGTTAAACATGAGATTAAGCATGTCACACATGTAAGAAGCTACTGAAATAAGATAACATTAAATATAAATTATAAACTACGCTATAGCGAATATAAGTTTTCCATTTTAATGTTATATCTTCTTCTGCTAGACATTTTATCTATTGTATGTTTTATACACATGCGTGACGTGTTAGGACGATTAGGAAAATAATATACTTTTGCATTAATATTCGGTATATCTATTGTTGAATTAAGCTTTATGCTTACAGAATACATAGGTTCTTCAACAGATCCAAAAGTATCGTCTATGTAACCCAACAGTGTATATCTCGATTTGTTGTCATAAAAATTTGTACAGTTTAAAAACAAGGGAGTTCCAATATATAAAAAAGAGCATGGTTTAACAACTGCTAGTGGGACGTAAAGTGTCTCAATAATATTCTTGATTTCTTCTGCAAGATGTTTATTTTTCTCCTGATTATGTTCTAAGCAAGATTCTATACTTAATCTTTCGAAATATTTGTTTATCTGATTTGGTAACTTGATACTTGTTAATTATGTATAGATACTTATGTATGTATAGATACTTATTAATTATTCACACGAACTCGTGCCTCAGTCTATGGATTTACAAAGTGTTAACAATAAGACCGAAGACAAAATTTCGCCTGAATTTTATCTTCGGCCATATCGAAATTACGTAATAATAACGATCCAATGACAAACAGAGAAATGAAAGGAAACAACAACCTTACGAATTCACTGAAAATGTTGCAAAAATCCCGGGGAAAAGAAGCTTTGGAATTTTTGAAAGATATAAAGATTATACCATACTTGTCCAATATACCGTTGATAACTAACCCAAAACATTTAATTGCAAATAAATGTAGTATCGAAATCATTGTGTACAGTTATATATTTAGTTATTTTTACTTTTAATAGATGGCCTGTTTGCTGAAGGTGCGTGAATGAAAAGTGATGAATGTGATGTGAGAGGCACAGCGTTGGTACTGAGCGCTTTTCTTTTTTTTTTTTTTTAAAAAAGAAGAAAGCCGTGCGTGTCAGGACAGAGTCGAAAAAGAGTGTTGAACGAGTCTGGTCAAAAGAGTAATTTGTTGTAAATTAACACTTTACCGACCGATAGCAGTAAGTAATAGACGATTAATAGGCTACCGGTCGGTAAAGTGTTAATATCGTATAATAATATATTTGTATATATTAATATACGATATTACCGGTCGGTAAAGTGTTAAAATATAAAATATAAATATATTATTATACGATATCCATACTTTACCGACCGATAGCGGTAAATAGTTGCCGATTAATAGGCTACCGGTCGGTAAAGTGTTAATCGTGTCGTTCAAGTTTATTCGAATTATTGTCGTTTGAGTTGTCTATCTTGTATTTATCATTTGTTGTTTTGTTCCCGGTTTCTTTATTATTTAATATAATAAATCATCTAAATTATATCCCTACGTAAATAAATAAAAGTAGTAGAGAAACATTCTTATGTAAGTCGCAGCTTGATCGCGCGATATAATTTGATCGTTTGATCAGACGCGGCGCCATTCAATCCTGTTTCGACTAGTTGAAATCGCGCGCGATCAATGGAACGACATACAAGTGAGAGAGAGAGAGAGAGAGAGAGAGAGAGAGAGAGAGAGAGAATTGTTTCGCTCGCGAATTGGCATTTCGCAGTCTTCCTCGAGCGAACGTGTTTTCTATAACACGTCCTCCTTAAACGCAACGTGATCCGATTAGGAGCACTCGTGTCACCGTACCGATCCGTGTAATGGCACTTTCGTAACACTTTTCAACGAGATCTCTTGGCTGGCTCAATCGGCCATTATTGTCGTGCAAGTTTTCTTGAATAAGAATGGACGCGCGAGAGGCATCAGAGTGGAATTCAAATTGGCCGAAAACGCGAAGAACTTCGATTCTTCTGTCTGTTATTTCAATTCGATTGCAGCGTTAATCCCTTGCTTTGTGATTTACAGTACGAATTGTATGTATATATGTAGTTCCTGAAATATTGTCCAAGGCCGAAAGAAATCATCTTCGAGATTAGAAGGCTGATCAGACGGGTCTCGTCGAGGATACTGCGAATCCGCGAAAATTCATGCGGAAGGCCAATATATATATATCTATATACTCACGTGTCTCGTAATCGTATTCGCCATTTAAAAATTATCTCCACTTCGTGGCGAGGATCGGATACAATGATATCCACCCACTCACGCCGATTTAATCTACGAATCGTCGCGGAGAATGATTCTTAACGAAATTTTCTCGTTGGATCACATTTTTTTAAATAAACCATGGTTGATACGGATGGTCGTAAAAAAAAAAGAAAAATTATTTTTACAAAACATGCTCTTGGAAGAAAAATAAATGCCAATATTTGCAAGAATTATATAAATTGCCTAAAATGTATCTATATATACATCCAATTTATATTTCTATTACTTTTTCTAACATTTCATTAAAGTTATTACCTCCTCGTTCCGGAATTTCTACAAATACGGTAATCAAATTCCCAAACTGAAACCATCAATCTTCACTTAAAAAAAGAAAAAAAGAATCACCGTCTAGAATTCTTCCCCGATTTTCCTCTCTTGGATTAATCCATCCTAATTTAGTATTCCACGTGGAAATATGTTTTCTTTTTTTCCCTCCCCAATTAACATTCCGCGAGCGTTTCCATTCCGGGCGAATGGAATACAGATTCAATGGCGAACGAAAAAAAAAAAAAAAAAAAGAGAGAGAAAAGAAAAATTTCTGTTGGGACCGGCGATAAATTTGAATCGGTTCCAATGGCGAGTCCAATGCCACCGCGACAACGAAAATCGTTTCGGGATTCGAAGGCTGGCGGCACACCTGGATTTACATTAAGCCAGTTTGTCGAATCGAATCGGATCGAATCGAATCGGATCGAATCGAATCGGCGGCCGATCGGGGGGCTAATGGACCGAGAAACGTCAAGAATTCTCCCATTCATTTGAAATTACACTGTTCCCCCGATTTTGCATTTCGCCAGGTTACACCTTTGTTTCGTTCTGTTTTGATTTAACAGAGTCTGACATAAAAAAAAAAGAAAAAAAAATGAACAAAACAAAACAATGATTATGACTGATCATGTAGCTCGAAGACAAAGATTGTATTTTAATTACTTTGATTAAATTCAATGTTACGACACTCGATTCATTTATCGGGGGGAGTTAAGAAATTCGAAAAATTGTAAAACTCTGTGTATAAATAGAGAATTTCATGCGTCAAACGTAATCTCGTCTCTCGTTCGTGCCACAATTTCATTCTAAGGGATGAAGTCACCCCTCGAAAGAAATGCAGGCTTTTCTTTCGAAACGAGAAATAATGATTAACAGATAAATCAAATCTTTTAAATTCTACCTGCTCGCGTGAAATTAAATCAATCTTCGATCCATTATCGACTACAACAGATAAAACAGATCATTTGAATTCTACCTGTTCGCATTTAAAATTCAATTGAATTGAATTAAATTCGCATTTTATTCGAGGAATATCAGCTCGCGCGAAAAATTGTATTTGTATTCCAGTCGTTTGACAACGAAGAACAACGGAAGTGCGCAGCGTCGGTTCCGGCGGCGCGTGCGTCAACTAAGAACCGCGATCTTGCCGATTACCGGTCGTTCCCGATTCAGAATCGGGATACAGGCACGATTTCAACGGCGAAGGGGCTTGTTCGCCATTAATTCAAATGCAGCTCGTGGTGGTGGGCGCGCTTCCGCGACGACAGCTCGCGATTATTATTGTGCAACCGGCGTAATTTGCATCTGAAAAAGCACATATATGTGTGTGTGTGTATGTGTGCGCGCTTCCAGTTCCCGTGGGTATCTGTCTGTTTCCCTCTTTCTGTTTCTGTTCGCGGATGCTTGCACGCGCGAGATAGAAATCGCAGAATAGAACCAAAGATAAGGAATACGAAAGTTTCAAAGATACTTTTAGTTTCGTTATCACGCAGCTTTATTTCTCTGTATCTTCGCCTCTGTTGGAAAATACGCGATTCTTCAAGACGAGGATGACTTTTTCTTGAAGGGTTGCACAGAGTATTTTTTCCTTCTTTTGGACATTCTTTTCGTGGTAATTGTGTAAGTAGGCTAACTTATGTGGTTTTTTTATGCGTTTGATTCGAAAAATTCAGTTATATCGAACGAAAAATGTCGAAATGTACAAAACAATATAGTAACGATTTCTGTGACAATTTTCTATGGATGTTCTATCTTTCGAATTATATACTTGCAAGCGTTAATTTACATAAAAATCCACAGTTTCACTATTTATTTATTTCTTTGAAACATTTATTGTTGAATTACTAATTATTAAAAATTCCTAAGAAACGAGGAATTTTATTACGAATGCTTTCGACATATGGATTTCATACAAATTTATTTTCTCTGCTAATAACATCAATTCAATCTTTTTTCGGGACTTTTATTATACTTCCACGATTAACCACAATTATTCACTTTTACGAACTTTGTGTTTATCCTTCGTGTTGATAATATAGATTTTATACTTCCACGATTAACCACAATTATTCACTTTTACGAACTTTATGTTTATTCTTCGTGTTGATAATATAGATTTCATACAAATTTATTTTCTCTGCTAATAACATCAATTCAATTTTTTTTCGGAACTTTTATTATACTTCCACGATTAACCACAATTATTCACTTTTACGAACTTTGTGTTTATCCTTCGTGTGGATAATATCACTTCCACTAATGTCCAGTTGTTTTTTTTTTTTTAGAATTATTTTAACTTCCACGATTAATTTAGTTGAAATTGTTACTTCCTCTACGAAAATTTTAAGTTCATCGCTCGTTAATAATAACTAATCCAATTCTTCGAAACTTTCGCCAACTTTCGCAAGTAATTACAGCGGCGTAGCTGTCGCCGGAGATAAGATTCCTAGGGATAAGGAATAATAGCTGGTACCATTTATCCCCTTTTTACATGGCTTGGCAAATATTGAATCAGTCAGACAGCACGGAGGATACTATGCTATCGAGAGTTTCGTGAATTTCGCTTCAGCGACACCAGATATCGAAGAACTTGGAAATTTCGTATAAATCTGTCTCTCTCTCCCCCTTCCTCTTTCACCCGTTATCACTTCTCTATTTCCAATTAACAACCATTTCATTTCTCTTTATTCAAATTATCTCTTTCCTTCTGGCCTCGCTTTCGTTTCGAATTGAAACTCTCGTCCGTTCGTTGTATCAATTCGACACATATTTCTTGCGGAACGTTTCGTTACTTTTTCAACAGGTGTAAAAGTGAGGCTTTGCGACATTCGTTTCTCCAATAATATAAATAACATTCTCGCGTCAATAGTCGGAGACTGAGCATTTAAGAAAAAAAAGAAAAGAAAAAAGAAAATCGTGCAATGATAAATTTGGGCTCATTTTCAAGTTTCATCTTTTATCCTCGTCTCTTGAAAGTGTTGTAAATCGTCATAGTGTGTAGAAATATTGAAAAACGCTTTTCAAGAATAGTGATTCATTGTAAAGTGATGACTTTTTCGGGTCCATTATAGATTCCTCTCTTCCTTCGCTTTATTCCTTATTTTCCATCCTGGATATTTTCCCAAGAATTCCAAGAGTTCTTAATTATCCAATTATTATTGTTCCAAGCTTAATATTCCGTAAAAAGACGGGGAAAAAATCAAAAACATCAAGTTTTAGGAGATTTCAACCTTCGAATCTATTGTACTAGATTCCTCCCTCCCTTCCCGTTATTTCTTATTTTCGAACTCAAATTCAACCTAAATATTTCGCTAAGAATTCCAAGAATACTTGATTGTCCAATTATTATCGAAGAAAATTATTCCAAGCTTAATATACAAAATTCACTAAAAAGACGACAAAAAAAGAAAAAATGAAGTTTCAGGTAGTTATGGCAAAGTCATGGAGACTCCAATCTTCAAATCTATTCTTGATTCCTCCCTTTCTTTGCTTTATTTCATATTTTTCAATCAAAATCTAACCTGAACAATCTCCCAAGCATTCTCAACTATCTAATTATTATCAAAGAAAATTGCTCTAAGCTTACGATTCAATAGAAGAGCGAAAGAAATCAAGTTTCAAGTAGATATGGCAAAGTCACGGAGGCTCGAATATTCAAATCTATTGCCGATTCCTTCGCTTTATTTCTTATTTTCCAATTCAAATACTTCGCTAAGAATTCCAAGAATTCTTAATTATTATTATTGAAAAAGAAAAGATTATTCTTAATTATTATTACCGGAGAACATTATTCTGAGCTTAATGTTCAATAAAAAAGTGAAAGAAATCAAGTTTCACGGAGGCTCGAATATTCAAATCTATTGCCGATTCCTTCGCTTTATTTCTTATTTTCCAATACAAATACTTCCTCGATACTTCGCTAAGAATTCCAAGAACTCTTAATTATTATTATTGAAAAAGAAAAAAATTATTCTTAATTATTATTATCGAAGAAAATTATTCCGAGCTCAATATTCAAAGTTCCATAAAAAGACGAAAAAAAAATGATATCCCATGGCAAAGTCACGGAAGACTCGAATCTTCTATTGTCGGTTCCTTCTTCCCTTCCGCGTGATTCTTCATTCTTCCCAATCCAAATCTAACCCTGACAGGAATAGTTGCCCAGGAATTCCAAGGATTCCGAATTATTCAATTTATTATCACAGTGTCACCGTGGTATATATTCGAGCGCGTTAAACGACGAGACGGCGACGACGACAGCCGCCGCGGTTTTCCGTCGTTTACGTCGTCGGGACGAAAGTGACCTTCGCTCGAGCCACAGCCTCTAAGTGTCCAATCACGGTAATGCTGTCCGGCCGGCTGACGTCACGTCACGGGGCCTAATTCCTGCAATTTCCCAATTGCCGATCAAAGCCGCCGGAATCGCAGATTGCATCTCTGCAGCACACACATCGCCGTGGCTCGAGGAACTCGGTTGCAACGCGCGAGGGAAAATGCTCTCGATGATCGGGCGACTTCCGCCTTTGTTCACTTCCGCGAAACCAGTGGAATCAACCGTTCTGCGAAACGACGTGACGTTTTACGCGCATAGATACGCCCTCCATAGGATGGAGGAAAGCTTCGAACGAGAACCAGACGAGATAACGGACGGGGATTTTGATGAAACGGAATTATTACGTATTTCAATGGGGGGACGAACAAATGTACTTGACTTGTTTTGGTAATAGTTACTATTACCAAGTAGTATTTTTATTTTATTAACACTTTTATCGATTTGTTTCGATAATAGTTACTATACCAAGTAGTATTTTTATTTTATTAACACTTTTATTGACTTTTGGTAATAGTTACTATACCAAGTAGTATTTTTATTTTATTAACACTTTTATTGACTTTGGGTAATAGTTACTATACCAAGTAGTATTTTTATTTTATTAACATTTTGCACCTCGACGAGCTTCTGTTGTATCGTCTGCCAACAACACTTATTTACGAAGCATCACTCCAAATGAAATGACACACAGCATTGGAAATAATCATTCAAATTCGGTATTATAACACGAAAATTTTGTTGAATATATATATATATATATATCGTGTGATATCGTTGTTTAAATTCAAAGCAATCATCAACGTGCATTACGGGTTTGTTAGAACAAGTATAATACCACAGGTGTTAATGATACGTAGTTTCTCTGGCAAAAATAATATCCTCTACTATTTTGTAAACTTTCGTGAAAAGCAATAAGAAATCTAGTTCATGCGAATTATTTCGAATTATGTGAATTATTGAATGTCGATTGACTTCGGCACTGTTATCAGAAATTTCTTCTCCTGAAATTCTTTTGTTCTTCTTGCAGTCGTTATTATAGCTTTCACTCTGTTCAGACATAAATATATACTATTATACATCGCATCATATATAATACTAAAGATACATTCATTATCTCCCCTCAGAAGGGACAGTCGAGTTAATTATTTGTTTCATTTTGTGAAATGAAATAAGTAAAACAAATATTGCGAAATAAAGAGAACTAATAAAATAATAAAATTTTGTGAAATGACAAAACTAATGAAACATTTGAAATAAAAATTTGTAATATTCATTTCGTTAATAAAAATTTTATTAATTTTCTCGCACGTATATATCACGCGTATATGTATGAAACATTTTGTATTATATGTATATTTATGTACGTATGTACGTGTATACTTTTTACATATATACGTACGTTATACATGATATAATTTTATGTATATGTAATTTGCATTTGTCACAGAAGTATGGACACGTTATATGGTTATATTTTATATTATTCGTGTTATAATTTTATATATGCACAAGTTCGTTGTATTTATATACATCATGTATATATCATACCGTGTTAGTTGAACTTGTTGCAGAAATATACGCGTATATTATACGCGTATGCGTGAAATTTTGTGTTATACATACGTTAAATGTACAATGTGTAATACGAGCACGATAACTGGCACTGTGTTTAACATATAACATACTATACCAAGTCCAAAATGATTATTCGTGCTTACCAATCCTTTGCTAATTATTTATAACGATTATTATTTTCTATACAAATATAATAATGATTTATACGTAGAATATTTCTTTGACACGTGTCAATGATCGATCGTTCAAAATCGTAAGAAGAATATCTACGAGGCCGAAAAACCAGAGAAACCAGAGAACTTGAAGATGAACGAGAAAAGGAGAAGACTACGAAAGACTACGAAAGACTACGAAAGAAAAAAAAGGAAGGCACTAGTTGGATAATCCCGTCGATGTCCGCGAAGGAAAGGAAGACTCGATCGGCACGGGCATCGAGATCCGCATTAACGTGGCGGCGGAAGCGGAGGACAAACGAGGACAGAGGGCATTAGCGAAAGATAGAAAGCGGAAAGAAAGCTTCGGGGGACAGAGTCGAAGGGGTGAAGGACGAGGCGTAGCCTTTGACGAACGCTGGAGAAAGAAAGGAAGAACAGGGTGGAAAATGGGGAAAAGCCGTGTCACGGCTGAGTGACGTCGAAATCGATGGAAAAACGAGGACAAAGCCGAGAGAGACAGAGAGAGAGAGAGAGAGAGAGACGAGGAAGAGAAGAGCAAGAAGAAGAAGAAGAACAATGTGAGAGAAGGAACAGTCTTTTCGCTTTTCTGCCCGTTGCCAAATTGAGAATCGATGTTCCGAGGCACGGATTCGACGGACTGAAAGCTATGGCTAGACTTAAAACACACCCGCGCGCGCTGCATCTACGTGGCGAGGATGTTGTTCTCAGACACAGATTGTTGTTCAGTCGGATTTTAGATGAAAGCACACAGCGCTAGAGTGAAACGAACGTGCGTGATGTTTGAATGGAAGCCCCGAACTATGTTACGCCGACGTTTCGAGATAATGCGAATTAATCCTTCGTCAGATCGCTGCTGGAATATACAGGATGTTCCCGAGGATGTGGTCAGGGTGTGATTTAAAAGTAAGTCGAAAAAAGAGAGAAAGAAAGAATAGAATTGTTCCGTATGATGTTTCGTTTTCGACCAAAAAATTCGAGTTCACTTGAACGAAGAACGATCTAATTATTCTAAGGAGACTTCTTGCTCCAACAAAGAAGAAACGCGAGAGTTTCTGCGAACACAAAATCCGTGAAAAAACAGCGAAATTCAGGATTCGTGCGATCAGCGCCGACATATTTCCAGCGAACAACGCCCGGAGGCTCGTAATTAAATCGCATTTCCAGGACAATAACGACGACCGCGACTCGATGAAGAAGGGATGAAAAAAAAAAAGAAGAGACAGAAAGAGGAAGAGAGAAAGAAAAAAGACGGGCAGAGAGTGACTTCCTTTCGCCAGCGATGAGGCTATTTCCGGTGTGCTCGCGAGCCCCCGTCGCACAAAACGAGAGGCTAGACAAAAGAAAAAAAAAAAGAAAAAAGCAGCTAGCCCCGTAAAAACGTCGAATTTATACTCGCTTGCCGCCAGCGAACGTTATTGTGTGTCGCTTTTTCGCTGCCAACGAGATGAATTTCTTCGAGATATCTCGTTCGATTTCCATTCATCCATGTTGTTTGTTTCTCGCGCTTTCTCGACTCTCCTCACTTTGTTTCGCTTTTCTTTTCCTTCCTTTTTTTTCATCTTCCTCTTCATTTTCGCTCAAAGAGAATCTCGTTCGTAACGATCGTTTCTGACACGTTTCAGTTTAATGCTTTCTCCAAGAATGATATAGTAAACACATGGTACTTCGTCGCCCTCGATCCTCCATTTTGTTTCACTGTTCTTTCTCTTCTCTTTTCTCTCTGGTCTTCACCACGAGCGAAGAGAAGATCGTTCATCCTTCAGTGATTCTCCAACATTTTCGTTCTTACCGAATGAAGTTCATTTTTACTTTCTTTTTTCGAAAATGACACACAAAATGGTACAGTTCTGCATTCGATTTTTACATCTTCGATCCCTGCACTTATATTATTTTCCATTTCTTCGCGGCTTTTCTCCACTCTCTTCTTCTCATCGTTTCTTTTCGCATGCTGTTTGCGCTTATCGAAGCTTATCAATTTTTACACAATTGCCACACGCACGTTTTTACGAAATTTTTACAGCACAATGCCAGCTTCCGTCTAAATATTTAAATATCAATTTCACCGCCGTGCGACTTAATTTTGAATTCAAGTGCTCCACGTCAGACGTTTCAAATCAGACTCTCCATCTCGTACACGCCATCGTTATTAATTTTCGCTCTTCTCGTCACGCGATTCGAATATTCTTCCGCGTTTGATACTTTGACCTTATATCCCGTTAAATCTTGTTTAAAAGTCACGGTGCTCCATCAATCTCCCTATTTTTTTTTTTTTTTAATTTCATTTTATAATATCATTCTTCGTTCGTTCCTTTGTCAGCTTTGTTGGCATTCGCTCTCTGGTTTTCATGATTATAATGTCTAGATCCGTCATTCATTTTTCATAATGACATTTCGTTAACACGGCACCTTTACACACACACACAATAAATTTCAATAATAATAATAAAAATTTAATAATAGTTATATCTATAATCTAGTATTTTATGTGTTATGTATTATAAGGATTGAACAGTACTATCATTGTTTTAAGCTACATTTTTCCTATTATTGATCTATTATTGGCCTTTCGTCACTGAAATTAAATTTTATGTTCTATTTTATTACGTTTCAAAAATTCGTTAAAGACGAGTTAATATATTTCTTGGAAAAACAAAAAAAATAGAGAGTAGAAAGTAGAAAGATAATACGTAATAGTACAAGTATGAATATTAGAAATAGAAACCTTCGTTTTGCGCTGTAACATTGATACAGGTAAGCTGTCACGCTGTTTCTTACCTGAAAAACAAAAAAGAGCCATTTGTTAGATATGCATGTATAATGGTATAATTTATCGTAATAATGTATAACAATTATATTTCTTAGAATTTTCTGATTAAATGCATCTTCGTTGTTCCAGACTACGAAGAGGCAACATTCTTCTTAATAAAGAAAATTTGCAGATTTAACTCGTCATCTCGTAGGCACCGAATTTCTTTCACCGCAGCTATATCGACTTGATACCAAGGGACAAATTAAATTGGAAAAAAAAAAAATAAGGGACAGATGAAAAGAAAATCGACAAAGCAAGTTCCACTATCTTTCTTTATCGCTTTTTTTTTGAAAAGAAACTGCATCGTCTTTATCAACGAAGAGATAAAACGACGAAACGACGAAACATTCGTTTGTGCATTTCGAGCGAAAAATTTCATTTCTACCATATTCATCGCAGATGGATCGCTTGTCAATTCAACTGTGGCCAGTATTCCTCCGCAATACTCTTTTCCACCCCCATCGTCCCTCACTGCCTCACACTCCCATGATGTAAATGATGGCGCATAAAGCGAACGATGACCATCCGGCGAAAGGACGAGAATCAAAGAACGCAGACACATAATTATTTGGCCGAAACTCGGGATTAGCCGAGTGGAAAGGCTTCCTTTTCGCGAAAGCAACCCCTCCCCCCCTCATCCAACCCCTTTTCGCCGCCCTCTCTAATTAAAACCGTGGACGTGGAGCGCGTGGCTTTCCGAGGGAATTCCTCGCTGTACTAATTATTCAGGATTTTGTGGACACGTCTGGCGCACGTACACGAAGAGACATACGCACGCGTGGATGTCAATAACGTCCCGGCACTCAAGGCCAGGCAGGCAGGATGATTTCAATTTTAATGATTCGACGCTGCGAATCGTTGCGTTCAAAGATTACGTTGTACACAGTGACAATGACACAACCAGAGGCTACAATACAGTGGCCAGGAAGATTTTTTTGTTCGAAAATTTAATTTAGAAAGTCTAAAGTGAGAATGTAATTTAAAAAATGACTTTTTTTTTTTTTTGGAAAGAGGATTATTCTGGATGGCGAAGTGATTTTTTTTAAAAAGTTCCAAGACGTCGCGGTTGTTCGATTCTTGCTCCGTGAATTGCCAGAAGATTCGCCAGAAAGGTATTCTCCCTCCCGTTAAAAGGGAGACCGAAATCCAGAATTTCAAGTCAAATGAAATATTATGATAAAAAAAATTGAAATTACAATATAATGAAAAATAACATGAAATAATACACAAATTATAATACAGCGATATGATATAAATGAAATTATAATATAATAAAAAACGAAATTACAATATAATTTTTTTTTATTATAATAAATGAAATTCCAAACTCTTAAAAACAAAAAAGGAATCTTCATTCAACGAATTGTTTATAATTTCTATTTTCAGTTTTTATCATTACTATTATTTTTATTTCGACGAACTTTGAATATACGAACTCTAAACTCGAACAACAATAGAATTCCAAAGAAAAAAAGAAAAAAAGAAAAAAAGATCCTCGCGCTCAATGGACAAGATTCTCCTGTGAAACCGCGGTGTAACACGTCGTCGGTAGAAAAAGCCACCGTTTTACCACAAATTCTGGCCGCGTGCGTCCGTCTCTGTCGGTTCGTGTCGGTTCGAGAATGTTTGTACGCCGCGACTCGGCGAACAATTAAACACGCGGCACAAAATTTATCGCGGTATCGATATCTATTCCTGACAAATCATAGT
The DNA here is from genome assembly GCA_032399595.1 of Tetragonula carbonaria. Classification (NCBI taxonomy): domain Eukaryota; kingdom Metazoa; phylum Arthropoda; class Insecta; order Hymenoptera; family Apidae; genus Tetragonula; species Tetragonula carbonaria. The sequence goes on from JAUCRC010000008.1 coordinate 2,431,255, forward strand.
CGACGATCGAAAGAGAGAGAGAGAGAGAGAGAGAGAGAGAGAAAGTCACAGTTTGGTTCGATCGGGGGTAGACAGTGGATTTATTGGAAAGTGCGCGCGGTGACGCGCGGTCGAATCGAGGAGATTTCAATTCTATTCGCGAACGATATGATCGAGCCACTCCGCTCGAATGGAGGAAACTTTTGTCCGATCGGTTACACCGGCGACAATCGATGAATCGGCAACCGCCGCTACATCACTGTCCAATTTGATCGCGCCGCCGTCCCTCTTCTTTCATGCATTATTTTTTGCCAACTCTCTCCGATATATACAGCCAGTTGCGAAAGTTCGGCCGTATACGGTTCGACGAATTTCGAAATATACTGAACGGCGGACGATGGTAACGTAGACTCCTCTGACGTAGGTGCGGTCGTTAAATTTTTAATTTCTCTGCGTTTCGTTTTTCTCTGAATTTTCCAGCCCTGAAGTTTAAAATTTTCAGGAGCAACAGGATTGGTTTTTCCACTCTGATCTTGAAATCTTTTCTCTCTCTTTTTCTTCAAAATTTCAGGTTCCGGCGGGAATATGCAAAAGAGAAATTTCAACAGGTCTAGTTCAGTTCTATAGTTTGGAATTTTGTACTACAGATATCTCGTTTCTAACTTCGTATCTGTTTTTTTCTACGAAGTTTCTTCTACGAAGTCGAACAACAGTCGAAAATATCGAGGAGACGAGTTCTCTGCTATACGATCTGCTATACCGCATCTCGCCGAAGTCACACGATTTCTCTCCTCCTGAGTTGTTGTTGGAAAATTGGAGAAGACTCTCTTCTCGTTTCCCCTTTCTTGGACCTCGAAATCGGGGCAAATCGTTGACATCGTTTGTCTATTCGCTGACACAAAGAGCGTGTTCTGTTTAAATATTTTCGGCAATTTTCATCGAGAACGTGCGTCACGATCTACGCGGAAGTGGGAAATTCGATTCTCAATCTGTGTGCATTCTTTTCCATCGCAGCGGGTCCCGATATTTCTTTAATTTTAGCAGCTGAAGCTGAAGTGGAGAGGTCAGTACGATCGAGAAAGCAGGGGCCGCCAGTTCGCACTACAGTATACGGCATAGTGGTAACTAGAGTGGGAGGAATTCGGCTGCGTGGAGGGGGAAGCAAGAAAGGAGGAGAAGCGTCTGCCTATGGTCCAGGGGCCACGAGTTCCTCATGCTATTAAATCCTATTAAAATCTGCACGAACATAACCCGACTCTCCAGTTCTAACGAGAGGCCTTAGTCCTCTGGTTCTCTCTTCAAAAATAAGCGTGAGTCCCCATAAATCAGGACACCATTCGAACTTTCCGAACACTAATTTTCTATCAGTGCACTACAGGATACTATTTGCTGTCCCAATTCAGTTTCCTCGATCGGTTTTAACAACTTTATTAATTAAAACGCAATGGAATCTTCGCATTCTCTTTCTCAATCAGTCGACGAGATTTTTTTCCCGCGAAAAAAAAAACGTAGTCAACGTCGCGGGAAATTACTGTACGAGGCAAGAGTATCGGTGGAACTCGGTTTTCGGGAAATCTCCGAGGAAAAGGAGACCGCCTGCTCCTCTCCCGTACGTGGCGGATCCGCCGAGGAAATTATCGCTGCGGTTTCTCGCAGCCGGACTCGCATTAAGTCCAACAACGTTTTCGGACTTAACTTTCGTCACCCCGAGGGAAACTTAAATTCCCACTAAATACGCCCCGTTCTCATTGTGCGCCCTTCGGTTCTTCCTGTTTACCACGATACCTCCGCTTCTAAATTTTCCATCCCCGTTCCCCGTCGCTCGCGGGCGGAAATTTCACGTATATTTCAGACACGCGAATTTGCTGCGAGCAAAATGTTAACCGAAAGCACTTGCTTAACTTCCCGATGGCGGGAATGAATGGGAACTGAGACCGGAAATGGAATTTCCAATTTTCTACGCTTAAATATTTACGCGTGGCATATGCTGTATTACGCACAGCGGTTGCACGTACGTGCAAAACCCCGTCCGAAAGTTCTACGACAGATATCGCGTGTATTTCGAAGCTGGGAGAATTAAATACACGAGAAAAAAAAAATTTGTAAACTGTTAATAAAAGTAATATGAATATAATTTATACACTACGTATATTACTATATATTATTGTGTGTATCAACAGCAATATCGAATACGCATCCGATTGAAAACAAGACAGACACTGATATGTTGAAAATAAAAAATTTCCGGACAAGTTGACAACTCGAAGAATCGTATTACTGGATTAAGAACGAAAAAAAAAAAAAAAAAGAAAAAACAAGAAGAGGACAGTGGAAGAAAAGAGACTCACAACAATTTGTAAACTGTAATTTCCAACAATTTAATGAACACACAACACGTAACAAAAATAGGAATGAAATTGAACTGTGGTCCCGAAAGCATAAAGAACTCGAATATTAAAAAAAAGAGAGAGAGAGAAGAACGAAATAAGAAAAGTACAGCGAAGGGAAAGAATTTATGGAACTCCAATTTTGAACAATAATTCCAACGACTTGAACGCTACAACGTCTCAACTTTCTTATATATTCCTATATTTCCTATATATTCTTACATATATATAAAAAATTATATAATTATATATTATAAAATTTTATATAAAATTCGAAGAAAAATAAGAAAAAAAGAAAGAAAGAAATGGGAAAACAGTGAAAGAAAAAAAGAAGAGGGTGGCGCATTATGAAGGAACGAGCGCGACGTCGCCATATTCGTCGAAACGACGCGTCCGCTCGTTATATTCCGCTGGCCGTTTAACGATCCCTAGGTCGTCGACGCGTTTAGAAACGAATCGATCAGAGACGATGCCCGGTCGTCGACCATTTTTCCCCGTCTGCGTTCGATCCGCTGATCGTTCCAGATGTGAACGCGCCACGTTGAATAATAAATCGACGAACTAGTTGACAGGGAAAAGAAACGAGAAAGAGAGAGAGACAGAGAGAGAGAGAGAGAGAGAGAGAAATCGAGAAGAAAAATGGAGTTTGAGCTTCGTTGAAGTGTCATCCGTGTTATCGTGCGAACAAGATCGCGTTTATCTGATCGAGTCAAAGGCGAAACGTCGAAGCTTTCTAATTCTGGCATTGAACACTTTTTTTCAAGTTTTATTCAGTTTTTATTTAATTTCTATTTGCATCTGTTGTAATTCGAATTCTCACACACACACACACACACGCGACAACACGAATAAATTTTTTACATTACTTTCGTCAACCGATAAATTGCAATACCCGGGGTCTGTATATATGATAGAAAATCATGAATATTAACTGCTAATACTGGAAGCAATGAATCCCTGATTCTTCCAAATCGATGAAACGATACACACGGGCACACGAGAAATACACACGTTTCTCCGTTTAATTGCAGGATCTCTCATAAAGGCTATCAATTTGGAAGCTGTTTGTCAGTGATAAGGTATCAGCATTATATACCCGAAACCGGTGTATTCGGTCGTGTAGTGATTAGAACACATATGTAATAAGCATCATGCGTCATTTGCTCGTGTTTCCATTAAAAGAATCGATTCTGTCGCACGCACACACACACACACACACACACACACACACACACCGCGCGCGCGCGCGCGCGCGTACGTGAACGCAATTTACCAAAATAATGATGATTCGAGCTCTCTGATAAATTTCTTCGACCAATGCGAATCTTGTTATTATTATCATCATTTTTTTTCACTTCTTCTTCTTCTTCGAGAGATTTATCCCCGTGGTTTTCGTCATTTTCGCAGATTTTCCCTTCCGTTTCGTGTGTTTTCGGAGTAATTTGTAATAACTTTCAGCGGCTTTTCGGTGTAATTCGGAATAATTTTCTACGGCTTTAACTGGAATTAAACTTCAGTTTATAATACCGGCGAAATTAATTTCGCCGCGTAATAAAATGAAAAATGAATATTTGTATTTTCTGCGTCTTTTATTAAGAGCTTCTCTCTGTAGCTTTTGAACCAATTCGTATGAATCAATGTAAAACAGTTACAATTACGCAGATTGATAAGACAAAATGCGATCGAAGATACGTTACTTCTGGAATTTTCTAACGAAATTTCAATTTTATGGATGTACTCTCGTGTATACTTTCCAAATCGTCTATTTCAAAAAGAAAACAACAACAACAAAAAAAAAGAAGAAGAATTGTTTCACTATTATCACCAGCCATCGTGTCGCCAACTTTTTCTCAAGCCCGACTAACTCTGAAGTCATATACCAGTTTAATCGTTATCTAAGCAAAGTTTCTTTTCACAGTTTAACTAACGAAGTTTCGACATAAAAACAGCAGCACCAACACAATGCTATCGTAAACCCATTCTTTAATCTATCGAAGAAAGTTGGATAATACAGTTGCAATAATAATATCTACTTTGTGAGAGGCAGAAGATTAAACAAAATCATTCTAAGAAAAAAAAAAAGATATATCATTATATAACAATTGAAATTATGTTATAAATAAATAAATATATATATAAATATATATATAATATATAATGTACAATATATAAAATATTTATATAATTTCTTCGTGAATTAATTAATTAATTTTTAATTTCATCTAATCTCAATTTTCAATGTGAAAATCAGAGAAAACACAAAAGAAAATCAAGCTGGCACGACATTTGGTAATATAATCACGAATTGTTATGGCCAATAGCGCAACCCCACGATACCAAGTCAATTAATAATTCGATTAATAATTCAATTAATAATTCGAACGGGGATGAAGAGCAGAGAATTAAATGAAAGCCACGATCACGTTCTGGAATCAAATGTACTCTAGGCGCTATGTGTTAATGAAATAAAAAATGACATCGAGTGAAATTAATCGACGAAAGTATATTGAATAAAAATACGTTAGTGCCGTCAGCCACCGATACAACAATTCGACGACTGTTATTAATTAAAGGGATTGGAATTTCCCTATCTCCTAACGTTCGTTCGATTTCATTCAGACCGGCGCCGAGAGCCTGCTACTCGCGGAAGAAAAATGTCAACTCGATGCGAACAATCTGAAGTAATCGCCTCGCGCGACAGGTCGTTTGTCCCGTTGCAAAAAGACGGATAAAATTGGCCAGGAAATTAAATACAAAGGCAGTTTAGACCTGCCGTCGCGGGTCGAGGGGGTGGAGGGTGGAGGGGGGTGGACGTTGCATTTATAAAGGAAGCACTGTTACAGCGGTTACAACGCCAATTCGAGCTCGAACTCGTAACAAAGTTTCGAAGTTCAAGGGTCAACTCGATTTGCCGCGGCTGCAACGAGGGCCGAAATGTAGTTCCTCTTAAGCGCGACTATAAATCGTGCAACGGGGGGAATCGTTTCTTCTTTTTTTTCTTGCTTTCTTTCTTTCTTTCTCTTTCTTTTCTTTCGTCCAACACACAGAGGGTGCAACCGCGATAAACGAACGAACGAAAGAAGAAAAGAATAATGTCTTTCGACGTTCGATTGATCGTGTAATTTCAAGAAAGTATTTATTCGCTCTCGGAGGAGCAAAAATGAACGCGTGTATGGGCCTCTGCGTGCGTATAATTCATGTACAACCGGCTTGGCCATTAAAATTACAATCGAAAGTCGCAAGTTCGAATTATGGCGTCAAAATCGTTAGGACAAACCACAAACTGAAGGATCCTCCGGGGCATTTTGCGCGCGCGTCCCCCTCCCCCGCGACAAAATGGAATCGATAATAACCGCGGCGGCCAGGAAACAATTTCAGAAAACGCGGCCGCAATTTTTTCGAAACAACTTTCCCGCCAGCGGGGTAATGCTCGAAACTGCCGGCCATTAACGAGTTAATGCGAACAATTTTTCCAAACCGAGCGCAAAGGACTTTCGGACACTTGTTTTTTGTCAGGGAGAGAGAGAGAGAGAGAGAGAGAGAGAGAGAGAGAGAGAGAAAAAGGTAAAGCACGCACAAAGGATTTCTTCGCGTTTCGAAAGTGGAACGCCGATCTCTTTTTTTTTTCTTTTTCAGGGAAAGCCGAAGTGTGAACTAGATTCTTTGAAGAAAGAAAGAGTTAAACTGTCTCTGTGTCTTTTAAACTGCAATCACTTTGCAGGAGATTGTTTTGCTGGAATTTCGTTACATTGGATTGTTTCTTGAGGCTTCTCGTATGAGAAACTAGGTCGTTTTGAGTTAAAAAAAAAAAAGTGTTTGCGTTAGAATTTTATAAAGACTCAACTGAGAGTTTTCATATTAATAATTTAAATTAAAAACAGTGCCGCGTATTTCTCTTTCTAAAAAAAAAAAGGAAAAAAAAATGGAATCTAGGTAAAAAATTACTTTACCCATTAAATATTCTAAGAAGTATTAGCTGTATAAAAATTAAATAACAATTAAATACTGATTACATATAAAATGTTAAATGGCTTGTAAAAATCGCTAACAATTAAATTACATTTTAATATCGTTAGCCGCTAATAGCCAATAGCTTCTTCGTATTAATTTCACTTTCAATTTCTCTTTCATTGTACTGTGCGTGTGCTTCCCTCTCTATTTCTTGCTCTCTTGAAATTTATATTACGTTCCTCTTCCTCGTATCCTATATTATTTCCACACTATCTTCCTTTATTGCGTTACTTTTCTTCCATTTTCTCGCTTCTCGTTTCATCTTCAATATCATTTATCTCCCCTTCCCATTACGTCTTCGTTTTCACACCCCATCTTGTTGTCTCGACATCTTCTTTAACTTCTTCCCCCCCCCTCCCTTTTTCCCTTTAAACCTCGTTATTTCATTCACATTATAGCGATCCATATTTTCTTTACATTCTCTCATATTCATATTCTACTCGACTATTGCTGTTTAATATATCTTCTCGCCTTCTCTTTTTCGTATCCTCTCGCAAAGGAAGGAAATTCTTCTCAAGAAACGAGCATCGATTGTTTCTTAACAATTTCCTCCCTTCTCGTTCCATCTTTAATATTATCTGGTCTTCATTCATCGTGTCTTCCTTTTCACGCCCTATCTTGTCTCTCTCTTGACATCTCTTTAAACCCTGTTTATTTCATTATACCGGTCATTATTTTCTTTAAAGTCTCTCGCATTCCAACTGTACTATTGCTGTTTAATATATATCTTCTCGTACGCGCCTCCCTCTTTTTTCGTACTTTTGCAAAAGGGGGAAGTTCTTCCGAAGAATTCCTCTCTTTTTTTCAAGCAGCACCGATTGTTTCTTAACAATTTTGTCCATTTCGATCAGATACTGCTTCGTCCGTTCTCTGCACCCTCTCTCGCCTCGATATCTCCAGCTTCCCCCCCCCCCCAGTTTTACAACCATCTCCACCGACTTTTATCCCTTTTGTCAACTACAATGCTATCTTTACCCCCCTTTATTCCTTTCGCATTCTCTTATCTTCGCCTTTCCGCCTTCCCTCGCTGTTCCCGGTCTCTTGAACTCTTCCCTAATGGATTACCGATCGCCAGACGATAACAGGATAACTCCGCCGACGAATTCGTGAATTTCTGCCCGGTTAATCGAACGGTCGAACGTTTCTCCTCTATCATTCTCTCTCCGCATCGACGTCGTCCACACTTTCAATCTTCTCTGGTTCTTGGATATGGATTGCCTGCCGAATCTTCGTCGTAATTTTCGTCGGAGAACGTGGAACGCAAGTGAAAAAAATTGGAAAGCAGGAAACTACTTTTTGTAGAACGAGAGCAAAGGGTTTCACTTTGGAAAAATTCAACAACACGATTATTGAGAATTAACGGCAAACCTAACCTAACGTCAAAATGACGGATTTTTAGATTTCTCAATTTTTAATAGTTTCGATTTTCAGCTACGAGGTTTTAGAATTAAGTAACGTCGATAAAGACGGTCGTTGTGTTTCTCTGTTCTGAAGATTTCACTTGCGAGAATTTTTGTCGATTCTTCGGTTCTTTCGGTGATTTTTGATCCACTTGTGTTTCTCTAATTGTAAGATTCAAATGTACCTCAAGTTCAAATCGAGTTTTAATATCCAAGAACCGATATATCGATTTACGTCTTGCTTCGATACTTTGAACGGTTCAACGGTGTAAAAAAAAAAAAGAAAAAATTAAATTTATTTGAACACTTCAAAATCTTATTTTAATATCTTTTTAATGCAGCAATAGTTGAATATCCTTCTGTTTTATTTTTACAAAATGTTTCTACTTCTGAAAATTAATAAAGTCCCTTTTATTGAGATTTTTGCACGTTTTGTTTCTACGACAATGCTCTGTAGACGATTTATCAAATAAATTAAATGAACCAAGATGATTAAATAAAATATGGACAAATTTTTACTACCTATGCATAATTCTTCGATCAAATTTAATCTTCATTTTTGTTTGCTGAACTGAGTGAATGTATGACTGAAGTACAAAAATTCGAGGATTTCAGCGAAAATTTGCAAATTTAATCTTCGAAGTGATTACGTTCTTAAATTTATTAATTAATAAAATTATTTAATTTATTAAAATGATGGAGATAGAATAATTCTGCAATACGTTGCGAACAAAGTTTGTCAAATAAAAACGTCAAATCTTTGTGTGTATGTGTGTGTGAGTGTCAGATTTCGTTAGATTTTTTCCATCAAACTTCCAAAACAATTTTAATTAAAATTCTGGCTGAAGAGTCTATTAATATTTTGAACAAATTGATTACACGGTGCTTTTTTCCTTTTTTTTTTTTTTAATAAATTGCTCGATGCATGTTGCACGCATAGTAAATTTCACAAACTACAATTAAATTTTGGCTGTGAGAGTCTATTAATAATGTAACGTGAAATGAACACAGTTTTTTTTGTACGTAAAATTTTATTTTGTACGTCAAAATAAAATAGCAACGAATGTCAGTACAAATTGTCTTTCTGTGACCAATATTTTGCAATTTCTCTACATAGTTACGTTTTTATATTTGTTTTAAACTTGTCCGATATAAATACGTGTTTCGTTACACAATTAATAAAATTTCGAAATGTTTCATATAATAAATAATAATATATCCAACGCAAAAAGTTTCTACAAATGGTTAAACACTTTCCTAAGAAATTGTAGTTGTATGAAATATCTCATGCTTTCTATATACATTTTCAAATTTGTTTCGAGTCTTCACGTAAATGGTAACCACCCTGTATATTAAACGCCCAATGTATTAACAAAATAAGACAATTTTGTTTCTCACGAAAAATTCGCGCACAAAAAGTTACTCTTCGACCAGCCTGATATATATTTTAAAATTTATTTTCAGCTTATCAAATATACGATCGTCGTATCTCAATTTTTTTCAACAATATTAATAAAATTTCGAAACGTTCGTTCCTACGAACATGCCATAAATAACACACTCGCGAGCAATTGTAATACGTTCGTTCTTCTTTCGTCTCCACTAACAATCTGGAAAATATTACCTTCCGAGGGTAAACGTGAAACGCGATAGTTGGAGGTACGATTCTTGATTCGCAACGTTTCAACGTTTCCAATTATATCGTAGCGATGTTCGATGCACTTATCGGAATCGTTGAAACGCCATCATCGAGACTGGGCAACTTCGCCGACCGGATGCAAACTTATCGCCGAACCCCTTCGCTATTATCCTTCGAAACATTAAGCCGATATTGAAGAGATTAGCCGCGATGTGTTCTTCGAGGGCCAACGATCGATCGAAACTTTCAATTTCGACTAAACAACCGTCGAGCGATCGAGAATGATCAACTCTTTCTCTTGTTGTTATTCCATTTGGTTCAGAGTCCAGAAGTCTCTGTGGAAGATAATTTCTTTTTTTTTTTTTTTCCAAAAGGAGTGTCGATTTTAGAAATTTTGGGGAATTTATTTCAAAGTCTGGAACTTTCGAGGTATCGGTGTCTTCTGAATTTCGCAGTAGTGAAATGTTGGAGTTTCCGAGTTTTAGGAGCGTTGGAATTCTTCGAATAATGATATCTTCTGAATTTCTGAAAAGTCTATTTTCCAAATCTTGAAACATCCAAACTTCGAATTTAGAGCGTTAGAGTTACAGTTGTACCAACGCTTCTATCACTCTTCTTAGAGACACGTACGAAATATCAAAAAATCAAGAATACAAAAAAATCAGGAGTAATCCTCGATCGAACAGGGGCCAAACATCGAAAAAGCTTTCTACACGCTGAAATATTTATTTTGCCGCCAATTCCACGAAAAAAGATATCTTCGGAAGCTGGAGAAACCTTTATCCTTCACCGAATGCATTTTCCATTCTCTTTGATACATCACGATGACCAACGATTACCCACTCGGGGAAACCAGATCCTCGCTTTCCACGAAACGATCGGTGTTCTCGGTGAAGAAATGCCCGCCGTGTCTATTGGCTTCCGATCTATAAGGTCGCGTGTCCCTGCCAGACCGGTTTTCAGACGATTGCCAGCCAGCCTCCACATTCTCCGTGTACGTAGAATCTCGAACGACCAGAGGATACGTCGATCCTCGACAATTCGTGTCCCACATTGCACGTTATGGAAAACGGGTTCGTTGCCCCTTGGTTTCTCGACTATAGTCGCAATCGCGTTTCCCGTTTCTTTCACTTCTTGAATTTCTTTTCCATCATCGTCGTCGTTATTTTATATTATTATTTTCGTTACATTTCATATTACGACATCGTTTTCTTTTTCTTTTCACTCTTTGGAAGATGTGACGTGTACTCCTCTTTCGATCGATCGATGATCTGTCGTAGTTATGAAATAACAATTCGAAATAAGAAATCGCTTTCAATAATTTACTACCTTCATTTGTTTCTCTATCCGTCGGCTTCGAAGCTCCCTTTTTGTTTAAATATTCTCGGCAATTTTCATCGAGAACATGACTCACGATCTACGCGGAAGCTGGGAAATCGGGTCTCAGTCTGTGTCCATTCTTTTCCACAGCGGGTCGTTTCCCGATTTTTTTTTTAATTTCGGCAGCCGAAGCTGAAGTGGAGAAGATCATTACGATCGAGAAAGTAGGGGCACGGGCCGCCAGTTTTCTTCAAAATTTCAGGTTCCGGCGGGAATATGCAAAAGAGAAATTTCAACAGGTCTAGTTCAGTTCTATAGTTTGGAATTTTGTACTACAGATATATCTCGTTTCTAACTTCGTATCTGTAATCGTATCTTCTATATCTGTGTTTTCTTCTACGAAGTAACAACAGTCGAAACTATCGAGGAGACGAGTTCTCTGCTATACGATCTGCTATACCGCATCTCGCCGAAGTCACACGATTTCTCTCCTCCTGGAGATTTTCCGACGATGAAAGGTTCGTTAATGCGTAATATCCTTTTTAATTTAACATTTTTTCAAGTAAATGGATGGAACGCTTTAAATGACGAAAAATTGATCAAAAAGAGGATTAAATGCGTAATACTGTTCGTTTTGAAAATAAATGGACGAAGAATTTAAAAAAATGGGGGGGGGGGGAGGGCGGAATTCTGTTTAACTTGAAATTTAGAAATCTCTGAAACGGAAGAAATTTACAAATATTATCGCGAGAGAATTAAGCGATATTCGTTTTAAAAATGCGTTCAAAGGCTTCGCGAGAAGAAAGAACATTGAAACCTACTGTAAAACGTTGTCCCTTTAATTTGGAATTTTCAAAGAAAACGGATGCAATTTGTTGGACATCGAAGTAAAAAATTTTTAGAACAAAAAAAAAAAAAAAAAGGGGAAGATGGAATAAAATTTCGGAGAATTCGGAATAAAATACGTTCTCCTTAACTTTTTCTTCGCAACAAATGAAACGGGCTAGAAATTACATAGTTCCTGTTATTAAAAGAAAAAGAAAAAAAAAGAGAAATGCAATAGACAATAAATTGGGAAAACTAGAAATTTACAAAAATTAGTAGAAAATTTTCTTAGAAAATTACAGTTATTGCTAGAAATTATTACCGCATGAATTGCAATAAAAATCAAACTGCAACCAAGAATAAAGTTTAATAATATAAAAATGAATTCCTAACGTACGTTATTTTATAAATTTCGACAATCTCTAACGTAGAAATGTTAAGATGAACAGCGAAATATTGGTAAGGATTTTTGATGAATTTTTGATAATGGTATCGATGTACCATTTGAGAAAATGGTCTTCAGACAGAAGAGGTTATTACCCAGCCGACGTACACCATTACGTTGATTTGTACTTACGATCTCGACGAAACAGAGGACGAAGGAGGAACAAGATGAAAAAGCAATGTACCAGTGGGAGCACGCGTGTACCGTTATATCGTTCGAAAAGGTAAGAAAACGCGTGCCGTAGACGTGGTACAAGAATGCCCACGCGTGTCTCTATTCCGGTACACGTGTCGTTCACCACGCAGCCAGAAGTTCAATGCACCATAAGATCAATTACAGCTGAAAATATCCTTCGAGTAATAATTTTCTTTTTTCTTTTCTTTCTTTCTTTTTTTTCTTTTTTTTTGACAATAAATAAATCGAAACTTTAACTATTTTAATCCGTTGCAAATCTGTTTTTTTTTTTTTTTTTGATTGAAGAAGCTTTTAGAAATTGTACAATTCTTCTGGAAGAATGTTTTTTCTTGTCAAATTGAATGATCCTTTGGTTGAAAACCTGTGCGATTGCGGAATTAATTTCAAAATTAAAAAAATTTGGAATTAAGAAATACGGGTACAGAAATGTTGGAGATTTTAAGTGTTACAATTTGCAATACTTTTTAAGAACACTCCGATAATAAAACGGAATTTCAAAGGACAAGAAGATTGAGCTTATTTTTTTTTTTTTTTTTTGTTAGATTTCACGTTTCATGATTATTCTATTTATGTATTACGAATAAAATGTAATCTCGCGCGATTCGTTGCAAATTTTTAATCCCTCCTGCGATTCATCACGCAACTTTGTCAACATCCTGTAATTCGTTATGCTCTTTAGTTCTTAACACTCCTCCGTGTTGTTCATTATAAATTTTTCATTCCTCTGAAATATAAATTATTGTACGTACGTTTGCCTTTTCGTCACTAATTTTTCATCGCTGTTCGATTTACGAAGTACGTTTACATTCGTATCTATCATATATATTACAAATCTTTAATCCCTTTGCGACACGTTATAAATTTTTGTCATTCTTCCAAAAATTTTCCAAATTACGAGCGATTCGTTGAAAATCTATATTCTTCCATAATTGACATTGAACAGCTTTTCTAAAACTCCAGCCGTTTGTTAGAAATTTTTCATCTTCTTTTCGCTCGTTCCTTTTTCAGTTTCTGGTTTGTTGGGAATTTTCTACGCTTCGGAAACGACCCTCATGCGTTTCTAGCAATTCTCTTTGAAACTCGAAAATCTAAACGTAATCCATACATAAAACAAACAAATAAAATAAATTTTTTCCGAAGGAAAATTCGAAGAAAATTATGTAGAAGAAACAATAATTTTCTATTTAGGTTCTATTCTTTTAAATTACGTATATGAAGATTAAAAATCTTGTTAGGAGATTTTCCAATTCCCTGCAACTGAATTGTTGCAAACTTTTTAACATTGCAAAAAGCCTTTAACAGACATTCGAAAATTTTAGCGTTATTAATAAATATTATCAATAAATTATTGAACGAATCGAATTTTCCATTTCTTCGGAAGAAATACGGCTGAAACTTTCATTCGTGCAACCGGAAGCGAGCAACGAAACGTCGGAGGAACAGTATAAATACAATCGAGACAACCGTTCAGCCGCAGATATACTAATGGACCTTTTTGTATTGGAGCTCTTTCACTGTTTCTCGCGTCCTTTCGTTTCTCTTTTAATCTCTTTTATTCACCATTGCAACCATTTTATCACGATCGCCGCGAAATAAAGGAAATCTGAAGTGAATAATACAAAAATAAATTACAAACAAATACAGAGTATAATGAAAAAAAAAAAAAATTTCATCTGAAATAACAAATCAATGAACATAAAGCAGATGAACTTGATAAAAATTCGAATAAGATCTGAAGTGAATAATACGAAAATTCAGAGTGCAATTAAAAAAAAGAAAAAGATCTCTCATTTGAAGATAAATCAATGACAGAGCCAGAGAAAATCTAAAACAAATCTATAATCGCAAAATAATACGAAAGCAAATCAACAAACGCAAAATATAATAAATACAATGAAAGACAAGAGAGACCGAAATACCACGACTGATTAAGGACAATCGCGGATCGTTCATTTTGTATGCGCGAGACGTCGGCCAGAGGGAAATAAAACGCCGATAAACGACAAATAACGATTCGAAGCGACGAAACAGCGAAATAAATAAGAACTCGCGCGACTTTCCGCGTCATCCGGTCTACCGATCTTTCTTTCCTTTTCTCCTGGTGTAACGACGAGAACGATTTCCTCTGCTCTTGTTTCTGCACGAAGAAGGAAGAGGTAGAAAAAAAGAAGAAAATTAAAAAAAAAATATATATATATGTATATATATCGTCGTAGTCTTTAAAACCACTTTCGAAGAAGAGGGATGGGAGTGCAGCGGGGGAAGGAGAGTGGTTGGAGAGCAATACGATAATCCAATAACTCGACGTATCCCAGGATCGGCGGCCCAAGCAGCTGCCAAGCAAACACGTTTATCGGTTTTAAAACGAAAGGCAAGAAGTCTCCCGTTCGATGAACGAGTCGAACACGGGGGTGAAAACAGCTTGGGACACGATTAAGTATGTAGGTTAACCCGCAGCGTGCGAATGCCTCACAGGGATAGGGATGAGAGTATGTACAAAGGGTGGAAAGAAATGTTTGGTCTTGGCTATCATAGATGAATTATATCAAGGAACGTGATTTAAAGTTAAGTCTTGAACTTTAAGGTCGAAGATTCTCCTTTAAATTTTCATTCTCTTCAGAAACGGCAGAAAGTTCCGACGAAATATAACGTGTCGAAAAATATATGATTTTTCATTTGAAGAAACAACGAACTGGATCTCCGCGCATCGACGTTAAAAATCTCAATTACATCGATTAATGTTTCTTTTCAAATTACTGAAGTTTTGCCTAAAACATTTTTCGATACGATTAATCGTTTCGAGAATATATTTCATCTTCTAATCTTCGACTTGTTCGAGATATATAAAGCCACCTCCTTCCTTTCCCACGTTTCATGAGATAATTTCATTAAAAACCTCAGAACGCACCTCCATGCATCAACATTAAAAAAATATCAGTCGCATCGATTAAAATGCCTTATTGAATTATTGAAGTTTCGCCTACAATATTTTTTTGACACGGCCGATCGTTGCGGAAATATTTCATCTTCTAATCTTCGCTGACTTGTTCGAGATACATAAAAACACCTCTTCTTTTCCCACGTTTCATGAGATAATTTCATTAAAAACCTCCGAACGCACCTCCATGCATCAACATTAAAAAAATATCAGTCGCATCGATTAATATGCCTTATTGAATTATTGAAGTTTCGCCTAAAATATTTTTTTGACACGGCCGATCGTTGCGGAAATATTTCATCTTCTAATCTTCGCTGACTTGTTCGAGATACATAAAAACACCCCTTCTTTTCCCACGTTTCATGAGATAATTTCATTAAAAACCTCCGAACGCACCTCCATGCATCAACATTAAAAAAATATCAGTCGCATCGATTAAAATGCCTTATTGAATTATTGAAGTTTCGCCTACAATATTTTTTTGACACGGCCGATCGTTGCGGAAATATTTCATCTTCTAATCTTCGCTGCTTGTTCGAGATACATAAAAACACCTCTTCTTTTCCCACGTTTCATGAGATAATTTCATTAAAAACCTCCGAACGCACCTCCATGCATCAACATTAAAAAAATATCAGTCGCATCGATTAATATGCCTTATTGAATTATTGAAGTTTCGCCTAAAATATTTTTTTGACACGGCCGATCGTTGCGGAAATATTTCATCTTCTAATCTTCGCTGACTTGTTCGAGATACATAAAAACACCCCTTCTTTTCCCACGTTTCATGAGATAATTTCATTAAAAACCTCCGAACGCACCTCCATGCATCAACATTAAAAAAATATCAGTTGCATCGATTAACACTAGAACTACCACACCAGTCAAAATGACTGGTTTATACAATTTTATTTTAAAATTTCTATTTCATGTTACAATTTTTTCCCCGCAAACGATGCAATGACTTTTACAATGATAACTAAAGAAATAATATAATGAATTCTATTTTATTTTTATTTATTAGACATCAAAATAATTTTGGTAGAAATAACTTCGTCTTAACTGTCGGTAGTTCTAGTGTTAATATCCCTTATTGAATTATTGAAGTTTCGCCTAAAATATTTTTTTGACACGGCCGATCGTTTCGGAAATATTTCATCCCCTAATCTTGGATGACTCGTCCCCCCCCACCCCAAATATATATATAAAGCCTGATGTGCAGTGTAGCGCGTTGGAAGCCACCCCGGTTGCACGAGATAATTCCCAGGAAAGGTCCGGTAAATTCTGGTAAGCATCGCGACCGGTTAGCTTCGCTGGCTCCCCCAAGGGAGTGGGGGAGGAAGGGGTGGTTGGAGGCTGGCCGGAAGTCGCCGGGAAAAATGCACCGTGTGCACACACGGCGACGAGACTGGGTCGCGCGAGCGCACGTACGCTCCGAATTATTACCGACCCGGAGAGAGTGGTGTGTGCCGCCTTTACGGGACGCGCTCACGTTCGACCCATTTTCCTTCCCGACCAATATACACGGTGTTTCGTAATATGTGGCGGCCATTTTTAGTGATGGATGGCCGAATCGACGAAAACAATGGAGCAAACGCGCCTCGTCGGAGATCCCGCGTCCCCGTTTCAGATTATTCTCGGACGGGAAATAGGCCTTCAAGGTTAGGTTTAATTTTTTCACACTTCTCGCGCACACGCACACGCTTGATTTTGATTGGCTACCAAAAATGTAAAAAAAAAAATTGAAAAAAAATAAACAAATAGAAATTTTCTAAATATAGATCTCAGATTTTGACGTGTGTGAATCATTATAATTTAAATGACGATCGAAGCAAATAAATTTGTACAATTGTTTGTTTCTGTACAAGCGCAGAGATCAGTATTGTATAATTTTCAGACAGATTCTATTATAAAAACTCAGGCAAGAACAACATACTCGTTTTATTAAGCGAGAAGCTACTAAAATTTCCATTGGCGCTAAAATATAAAATAAATTCATAAACAAACGCTTCGCGCCACTAACGTTAACATTAATAAATATCTCCTCGTTGTAAATAATAATCACGACGCTTTGGACAGGCGCAAGCGTTTGACGAATCAGAGCGTCGATTACTTTGCAAATTGCACCAAACATCGTACTGCGTGAAATGTCAATAGCATTGTCGACAGGCAAATTTGCCAAAGTCGCCCGACGAAAGGGCGGGAAAACTCGGCAAATGAGCACAGATTGATAAAGTTTGATTTCGTCGTTTGCCTGGCAGGCCGGCCCTTGATCAAAAGACGAAAATAACGAGGAAAGATAAACGAGGGAAATTAGCAGGAGGGCTGAAGAGAGCAGAAGGGTAATTCTATTTACGTTAATTTCCCTACCGGCGCACGCGCTTATCCATCGTCGTTGAAGAATGAAAATAAAGAAAATAGAGACGACTTGCCGGGGAAACTCGATTAACAACGAGCTACTCTTGCGAAACTTGTTTGCACGCTTTCGTTCGTTATGATGTCTCGACGAGGCAGCAGGCAACCGAATACGCTGTTAAATCGTTTTAAATTTTCGAGTTTTAGCATTAGTTTTCGAGAGCAATTGTTCACGTTAATTGGACGTTGCCAGGGAGTATAATAAATACAACACGATGCGCGGCGTGTTACGTGTTCGTAATTATTGTTTTTCTTTTTCTCTCTTTTCTTTTAGGATTATTTCACGGAATCAGCTCGTGGCGTTCAATTGATCAACTTGCGACGTGCGACAATTGCGAGCAACTTGAAACGACAAAAATCGAAAGTGAAACGATCGCGCGTGTTCGCGTCGTAACTTCAATTTTTGGGCATCATTGTCATCTCAGACATATCTCAACATATTCTTTTACCAGCAATATACGATGCAATAAAAAAAAAAAAGAAAATACATAGTTTTATGAGAAAGAATATCAATGAAAAAAGTATTGTTACTAGTCATTGGTTTTTCGATATCACTCACGTCAGGCGAAAAATACTTTTGCATCGTCACGATTCGAATGGACCGTGAACAAAAATTGTAGAACAAAAGATTGAATTATTCCAAAAATCGATCGAGAAGTCGCAGCTTTCGAGTTTTTTCAACCCCCCACCTCCCTTTATCTGTTCATCCCTGTCTTTGATTAACTCGTCGCTATTCTAATATCGAAATACCTGGATACCGGCTCGAATCGCATTGCACTACGAGTGCAATCACCCGCATATACGCAACGTCGAATGCCTTGCAACCGAGAATCGTAGATATCCCGTCGCAGGGATACCACACACAATGCGCCATTTCCGCCTGGGTGCGCTCGCGCGCCACCGCCTGTCACGCGAGCTCGTGAAATTTACGCCGACGATAATTCTTCCACAATATTCGTTTGTTTTCTCGTCGTAATTGTTCTTTTTCTTTTTTTTCTCCCCCCACTTTCCGCACTTTCATTTGTCCTCGATCGTGATTCTTCGAGTCGCGTAGCTACTCGAGGACAGTGTTCCCCTTTCTTCCTCGATTTGGACGATTTCTCGTGATTTTCCCCGTCGAACAACAAGAGTAGGAATTTCTTTCATCCGCGAGGGAGAATATTTTTTTCGAGAAGCGCAGGTATTCTCGTTAAATAGATTTAATCGCGGAATTTGTTGGGCGGTGTTTCCTCTCGCTCTCAAGCAGCCAAGGTTTTTAATTATTATCCGAAGAACGTCTGTCTTTCTTTTGCACGTCAGTTCTACGTTTCTCTTTGGCAGACTTTTCTTTTTGTACTACTTCGACTCTGCGAATTATTCGTAGTCCTCTATTCTTGTCGACGTATTCGTTTTCTTCTTTTCAATAAACCGGTTATGAAGTTATTTATCAAAAGAATGTTTTCGTGATTTTATCTCGGCGAATTTTTATCAAGAACGCGTATCAGGATTTTGAGTTTCATTTTCCTATGAAATGACAGAATCAACGGAATAGTTGTTTATCTATTTATTTAGCACGAGTACTATAATAATTAGTATAAAAAGCGGAAGAATTGCATTAAAATAACAAACAAAGATTCGTAGAATGTTACGATTTAACAGCTTGAGAATTATTTGCTAGTTGCAGCCAAGAATATTTTCACAGCAAATTTTTCTCGTTTTTTACCGCTGTTCTGCGAATTGTGCGTTTCAGAGTGTTTTTTTTTTTTTTCTATTATTTCTCTACAAACTGGACGACATTATTTTCCACGGAATATTTTCGTGACAAGCAAGTTTCTGCTTAGCAAATTTTTTAATTACCTTTCTTGTTATTAGACTCTGAATTATGGCTCACCGAGGTTCTAGCCATTTTTCTTCTAACGCGGTTGACATTATTTTCAAAAGAATATATCATCTTCATGACTGCCAGGGTTTTCCTTTAATAAATCTCTGTGAAATTTTCCATTAATTCTCTCGTTATTACTTAAACCCCGTGAATTGCAGATTTCGAGTTTTTCAATTATTTTTCTGTGACTGGCGTTATTTTGTAAAAAAAGAAGTATCCCTAAGAGTGGCAGCAGATTTCCATCACTGAATGTAAATTGGACAATTTTTATAGTAGATATACAGAAGATAATTTCTATTATAGATTATTATACGTTATTTTTGACAGAGGAAATTCAAAGGATAACAGCTTTTTGCAGCAAGGGACAAGAAATAGCAAAAGATCGATAAAGTGAAGCTCTCGAGTCTCTGAAAAGGTATCAACGACTATAAATAATTCTTATACGCAAGACATCATATTAAAAAATGTCACAGAATCCATTTTTGTTTTAAGAGAAAAACAAAAAAGTTTTTTTAACAATTTTCAAATTATTATCCACGATTGATACATTTCTCCGGAAGAATTTATAAAACATCACGAATTTAAGATGAAAGACTTGCAGTAGAATTATAATTTATATTAACGCTCTTCGAATTTTTAATCAGCATCTATTTTTCTTATTAATTTATCTCAACTATAATTCTGCGAGCGTTTCCGTTTCGATTGGTAACTGTAGGCGTACGTGTATCATCAAAACGTGAATTTATGATTGCTTCTAAACGTTATGTGAATTTTACTACTGCATGGGTGTGCACGCTCGCAGTATATGACAAATGATATTTTACAAGATGATTTACAACCTTTCTTAGATCATTGCACGATGAAAAATCTTTCACTAGAATTGGTGGGCAACTACGAAAGGAACGATATAAAATAAAAGCAAATAAAAGTTGCGACAGCACGTGTTGAATCAACGTAGCATAGAATTTTTAATGTTCAAGCATTATAACACACACAAGCATGATAAATAATTAAAAGATTGAAAGAAGAGTTATTGTTATAATATTACATTATTATACTATTTTATTATTGATATGTAATAATTATTAATATATAATATATACGTATAATTGTTTAATATATTTAACATATTACTATTACAAATTATATTATAAATATTAAAATGACATTGTCACAACATACTGTTTATTTACATATATCTGAAATCTTGTTAAAAATAAATAAATCAATTTATGACAGAGACCTGTCACTCTGAGCAATATTCTTTAAAAATATTAAAAATACTTTCTCAACATTTTTATTTTCGATTGATCATCTTCGCAACATTTTTACAGTGATAATTCAAAAATCAGTTTTTTTCCTTTTTTTTTTTTTTTTTGAGTTGCGTCACTTTCTTCGCAAGGGTGCGACATAGTTTAAATTAACGATAGCTATAATTAACGATAAGTGGTCGATAGTCTAGGCAGAGAAGGCTCGCACTACATAAATTCCACTAGCTGTACATCGGTCAATTCATCAATAAAGAGGACGCTGTTGTAATTAATAACATGAATTCCTTCTTTCTTCCCCTCTAATTATAAATCGTCTCGTAATCGTCTCAATAATCGTTTTGCAATAACAATCAAATCATATCGCGCGTAATTTCCACCACATTGTTTTTTCTTTTTTTTCCCTCTTTGCATTCCCCCCCGTTTCCAATTTATTTACTGGCCATCGTCTGGAGATTAATCGCCGCGACACTAGCGCCGCCAGGCCACGAATCGATATACGACTTCTAAATATACCGCGAACGACCGACCGCCGCGAAAAGAAACAACCGGATAAGAGTTATCGCCGATCCGCTCAATAGAATCTCGTTGAAATTACTGTCGAATTAACGATCATCGATCATTCGTATCATCGACTTAATTGCACATTAACTTCCCATTTCGAAGCGATACCGCTGCACTTCCTTGCATCGAGCCATATTCATCTCTCGCCTATTTTCAATGTTTACTGACTCGTCACTGTCAATCGTCATCGTCATTTACGCGACCAAAATTGTTCCACGAATTTAGAATAATCAAAATCTTCCCCCCCCCTTTTTTTTTAGGTTTAACACGTGCAATCGAATTTCAAAGACGAGGATAGAGTCCTATAATTTAAAACACGTACCCACGTAATGAAAATTGTTCTTGTCTCCCGGTTTTAACATATACAATCAAAATTGTTCCTCGAATTTAAAACGAGTGTATGCGGCGAAAATAATTTCCCGCCGCTTTGACAAGCACAATCAAAATCGTTTCTCGAATTTACACCGTAAACGACCAGAAATCGTTCGCGAAATTTACGATGAAAATCGGTTTTTCGAATTTAATGTATCCAGGAAAAACGTACAACCAGAATTGTTCTCGAAATTTCAAGTAAACTATCAAAATCGGTTTTTTTTCGAATTTAACACGTCCAAGCGATATCTCGTTTCTCTCTTTTGCTCTCCCTCCCCCCCAAATTTAATGCACACAGCGAAAAATCCTGCCTCGAATGTAGTACACACACACACACACACACACACACACACACACACACACACACACACACACAAAGGTCGAAAATTTAAAATCACGAATTTAGAGAAACGCATAATCAAAATCGCTCGACGCGATTTCAAACGCGCAATTGAAATCGTTTCGAACGCGAATTTCAAACGCGCAACAGATTGGAAAATCGTTCCCCCCCTCCCCCCTTTTTGGCGAGGTTTCAAACAAATCCCCCCGAAAAGCCGGAACAAAAAGAGTCTCTAAATCTAATCAAGGATCAACCGCGATCCATCAAAGGGAGTTTCGCCTCGAAATCGGCGAAAAACTTCCGTTTCTAAATAAAAAACGGGGAATCCTATCTGTTGATTTTCATTGATTCGGATATCAAAATATCAGAATTCAAGAATGAAGTAAAACGTAGGATGGAAAAATAAAAGAAAAAATAAAAAAAAAAAAGCAGTAACGAATGCAATCAACGCGGAGAGGGAGGGGGGTAGGGGGGGGGGACTGAAACTGAAACGAACGACAACAATTTTCCAGCCGAAAGGCTGATTCCAAACGCGATACAGCGTTTCGTTTTCGACGATGTTGGAATTCAAGTGAAATCCCTAGCAAACCCGGTAACCAGCCAGACATTTCGGGATAAAAGAGCATTTCATCGAAATATTCCGCGGCGGATAAACATCCGACCGGCTTAAGCGCATGTTTTCAAGCGCGTTTTCGCGTATCGTTCCGCCCGGCTGGCGAACGTCGCGTTTTTTCTCCGCTAATTAAAAAAAAAAAAAAAAAAAAAAGAAAAAAGAAAAAAATCATTTTCTCTCAGGACATCTAGCACGCCTAGCGCGGAAATAGTCCGCCGTGAAAACGGTCTTTCTTTCGCGGTATGTTTCTCGCGAGTCACGTTTACGAATTTTTTCTCTCTCTGCTTCTCAAATTTTGTACACTTTTCCTTCCGCCGACGGGACAAATGGCGGAAGAATATAAACGGTATCACTCGGCGTTGATTTCGTGTTTGCGCACGGTGAGTGAATTTTTTTTTTTTTTTGTTTTTCGTACGTACCGTGGAATTTGGTTTTCTTTCACAATTCACGAGGCAACGTTTATACACGCATGTAGAGATTGTGTGTTTCACGACTCGAGTTTAGTTAAGTTTCTAACAACAAGAATTAAATATTACTGTTCACGAATATTGTTATTCTTAATTATTCATTATTATCACTGTGGCGTACTTTTATTGGTGTATATAACGCAATTAATATTAATGCAATGTATCATTAGGCATATAATACAATAATATATAGTCTGATATAACATAGTTAGTGTTGTAATTATTGCATATTGAATATTCAGAATATCATTATTTTAATTTTAGGGATACATTTTGTTGTTATTGTTAAAGAGAAATTCCTGTATCATGCTAATTGCAGATGTTACCCATATTCGTGCCCCGATTCAAAACATTGTATTATTCGCAATAACTTGCAACAAAAAAACACGTTACCGCACTCGATCAATATTTAAGTTTCAAGAACACGATGCGATAAATGTATTTAATCTGCATTTTTCGATTGCGAAGCACCGCGGTTTTGGAAATTCATGCTGTATTACTTTCTACCCGAGAATTATTTGACAATTATACTAGAGAGTTGTTCTCCGTCTTTTTGTTAATTACTGGTTTCCTTCAGGCGCACAGATTTAGAAACACTGAATTATAATTATACATTTTTCTTCCTCGTGGATTCTCGATCAGTTATTCATTCCCGATAACCAAGATAATTCTAATGAAAATATTGCAACGAAAACACTGTATCACTGAAAGACCGATGTTAATTTTTCTAAAAGCGGCCGTGTATGGATTTAAACGAATTCCAAATAACTCCAACGGAAAGACAAATTTAATTTGTAAATCGACTATTAGTCCGCGAAATTTTCATTCGTAGAACGTAAAAATTATAGGATAAAAACGTTGAAAGCATCAGTTATAAAGAGAAAGAAGAACGAAGTTACATTAAACGTTCTTCCTGTTCCGAACGGATAATGGTAATAAAAATTTAGAATCCGACGAATTTTCAAATTTTCTTCCCCATTGGACGTAATTCTAAAATTAACCATAATTTGAAAAGTCTATTTTTCTTTCGATAGAGAAAATAAAAGAACTGAAGCTAACCAATTTCGCCGAAATTCGACAAAGTCAAATTTTCCACTCCACCGGATATAATTCAAGAATTCTGTAGCTATATAATTCTAAGATTATCGATCCACTTACATTAAACAGGAGTTCCCCTCTTTTTCGATAAAGTGAAAAGGAACTTCATGCGAGCACTGAGATGAGAGACAAAACCGTTCGGATAACCGAGTTCGAACAATGGAGGCTCACTAACTTTCTCCATATCCTACTCTTACTTGTTTGGATAATAAGAGA
Source organism: Tetragonula carbonaria (assembly GCA_032399595.1). Classification (NCBI taxonomy): domain Eukaryota; kingdom Metazoa; phylum Arthropoda; class Insecta; order Hymenoptera; family Apidae; genus Tetragonula; species Tetragonula carbonaria. The sequence goes on from JAUCRC010000008.1 coordinate 2,455,608, forward strand.
TAGTAGACAAGGATGACAGAAATTGATCAATTGTGAGTTCGTATATATCTGAGATTCAATACTAACTGGTTCGTATGAATAAATTTCTATTGCACGAGAGTAATAATAAACGCCAAAAAACGAAATTTTCGATGAAAACAATTAAATGCAATTTTCAATGATTACTCTGGATAATGTCTCGAATGTTGAAATTAAACGAAAACCTGGGGAGGATAATGCAGGATTTTCAAATGAAAAATTGAAGATCAAATGAAATCTAGCGTCTCGAAATTAAGAGAATAATGATAATAAATTAACTGGTTTTGCTACTGTACGAGAGTAATAATAAACGCCAAAAAAAAGAAATTTTCGATGAAAACAATTAAATGCAACTTTCACTGTTCAATGATCACTCTGGATAATGTCTCGAATGTTGAAATTAAACGAAAACCTGGGGAGGATAATGCAGGATTTTCAAATGGAAAAGTGAAATCCGGCGTCTCAAAATCAAATGGTTCGTACGAACAAATTTCTACTGCACGAGAATAATAATAAACGCCAAAAAAAGAAATTTTCGATGAAAACAATTAAATGCAACTTTCACTGTTCAATGATCACTCTGGATAATGTCTCGAATGTTGGAATTGAACGAAAATCTGGGGAGGATAACGCTGGATTTTCAAATGAAAAATTGAAGATCAAATGAAATCTAGCGTCTCGAAATTAAGAGAATAATGATAATAAATTAACTGGTTTTGTACGAACAAATTTCTACTGCACGAGAGTAATAATAAACGCCAAAAGAAGAAATTTTCGATGAAAACAATTAAATGCAACTTTCACTGTTCGATGATCACTCTGGATAATGTCTCGAATGTTGAAATTAAAGGAAAATCTGGATAATGGATAACGCTGGATTTCCAAATGGAAAAGTGAAATCCGGCGTCTCAAAATTAAATGGTTCGTACGAACAAATTTCTACTGCACGAGAGTAATAATAAACGCCAAAAAAAGAAATTTTTGATGGAAACAATTAAATTCCAATTTCCATTGTTCGACGATCACCCTGGATAATGTCACGGTACGTGAAGCTTCGAACGTCAGAATTAAACGAAGATTTCGAGACAGCGATACAGGGTTTTCGAATGGAACAACCGAGAAGCAGCAGCAGCAGACGAAACCTGCTGGCATCGTTTGACTTTCGACTTCTCGGTTCCCCGTTCACGAGGATCCGATTCACGGAGATGAGATTCAGACGAGGGTGCGCCCGGTCGCGAATTTGCATCGAGATTATTCCACGGGGTTGGCTCGGAGAGACGTTCGACTGCGGGGGGGAGGGGTAGGTAGCTACGTTATATCTCGACGCAGAAATAGGGCAGGCGATAGAAACGGGAGGAGAAAGCGAGAGAGAAACAGTGTACGTACAGCGTTTGATCATGAGCACTGCAACGAGTGTCACACGTTTTTTTTTTTTTTTATACCAATTGAAATCTATTAATTTAACTATATTAAATTAATTCTACTAATTCGACTCTGACTGTTTTAAATTTCATGTAATTTAAAATCGATGAATTTGTTTGTAGTTAATCAGAATAACACGATTGGTAAACTAATAAAAATACACGTTACTTGTGTATTTTACAGTTGTGCGAATCGCCCTGTATAAAATGGTAAAGGAAGATGAAAGAGAGGAAGAGAAGAGAGAGGGTGCATGCGAGAACAAAGATGAAAAGGTCGAAGAGAATAGAAAGGATGACGACGGAGGAAAAATTGGAAGCCGAAGAGGAGGAAATTCCTTTCGCATGAAATAAAAGAGAGTGAAACGCTGACGAAAGAGAAATAAAAATTAAAGCCTGACGAAATAACGAAGTGATAAAAAATATCGGAAAAATTCGGTATCGGAGTTCGAGGGAGTAAGAATATCGAGGAAATAAATTTCATCAAAAAAGAGAAAAAAACTATCCAGTTAGCAGAAAAAGGTTTATAAAGGAACGAAATTTAAAAGCCACGAAACAAGCAAATACTTTTAGCGAGTGATTTTTGGAAGATGATCGAAAAGGAATGGAGGATGGAGAAAAACGAAGAAACACCGAGAGAATTCAGAAAGACTAGAAGAATCAGGAGTCGCACGTTGAACTTTGAACTGAATTCAACGTAACTTAAAGTGATCTTAAAAATTGTTAAAATTTTTTGCGACAGACAAATGTGTTTTTTTAGACTCGGAATTAGACACATCTTCGCACAATATCAACATTTCGAAATTTTTTGTATTTGTACACCTACTTATCGCTGTGTTACTAAACTCTGATGTTTCACAAATTCATAAGAAAAAAAAAAAATATCTTCGTAAGCAAGAAACCCTCAAATCACGAAGCAATCGAAGCTGTAATTGAAAGCTAACAAAAGCGTTACAGGAAAAAAAAAACACATTACGAAACAACCCTGGCTTCTAAACTTTTTAACATAACAATTTATTAGATTCAACAAATGAGAGAGAGAGAGAGAGAAAGAGAAAATTGACACGTCCAACTTGACCTCGTACAGAGAAATCAAATCGAATCGAACGGTCAAAGACCAAATCGAAAACCAGCAGCAAATAACGCGCAACAGTGAAACAAATCGGCCAGAACCAGAACTTTCAAACGAATTCTCTCATTGGATTAAACGATTTGAAAATACGCGGAAAAAAGGAAACCGCAAACAAATGTGAAGAAGAAGACGCAGAAGAAAAAAAAAAAGAAAAATAATAAATAGCATAGAAAAGAAAAAACTCCACGACTATACGAAACAATGGCGTAACCGAAACCGATGAATGAAAAGCAACGAAGATAAAATCGAGATGGTGAAGGGAAGGTGAGCGGAAGGGGGGGGGAGGAGATGAAGAGAGAAACCGGAAAATGGAAGGAAACGCAGATGGAAAGTCGGAGGCTGCACGACAGAGAAAGAGAGAAAATCCCGAGAACGATACTATGGTAGAATTATGTGAGACAGGGAGGGGTGGAAGGTGGAGGGGCTCGAGAATCGCGAAGTCGAAAAGCGCTCTTTAATTACGCTCAAGTTCAACGTTTCGTCGTAATTAAATGAGTGCCCGCGATAAATGAACGAGCAGCAGTTCCGCTCGTGTTAGCCGACGAAGGTCTTTTGTGAATGAAAAGTAATCGTCGATTCATAACCGGGCGGCTCTTTCTCGCTATGCATTAACCGTGGGAGGTTCACGGATCGTGCCCCCGTGTTATCGTGCCACGGTCGTTACGTTCGCGTTTTCTGGAGAATCAAAACGAAACGATTTCGCTCGTGCTTTGTTTCTTCGTGCGCGGAACCTTGGACTCCTTTGAACTTGGTTTCTCTCGTTGAAAAAAAAAAAAATTGTTGCGCTTATTGGAACGATACAGGACAATAACAATTGTTAATGTTGTTGTATTATGTTAATACTATTAATTACTGTTATCGTATCCTTCGATTCGAAATTACCTTTTTCAATTCACCGTTGAAGATGAACAAATGACGGGCGAACATAGAATGATAAAAAGAAACAATTATTTTGCGTATTGTTATCGTTGATACGAATGCCATATTATTATTAGTTTATATTCTGCGATCAGTTTCACGTGCCTCGATAAAACGCGGTGTAACTAATATGTACAATTATCTTTTTTACAAGATCAACTTGCAATCAAACCGATTTCGACCGTTTCAAATTCTTCAGATAGCCGAGGTCGGCGTATAGAGACTTCGCTCGACTGGCTGCGGAGTTATAGTCGAATATAATAATCATAAGCCATTTTATTCGTAACGCGTGGTAGAGAAGAGCAGACAATCGCTCAGGGGCCGTCGTTATTCTCCGAAAACCTCGAGGACCGACCGCAGGCCGCAAGAACCCCATTCCGTGGCTACGAGCACGGCATTAATTAGAATCGCGCGAGACATTCTCGCGAAATATCGTCCGGGTCAATTAAAGATCGTCCCAAGGGGATTCCGAAGGGATTCCAGCGCCGGAGGATCCATCGATCGAACGTTATATAAACCTCGTTCTACCTGGAATTAATCTACCGTCTATGTACGGCGTTCTACCAGCACAGCCGTCTATGTCTAACCAACGTAAATGCATAGCTAAGTACATAACACGGCTATATCTGTCGTACAGGTATGTGACAACGTGACTGTACACGGCTAACGCGACACAATTATACCATACAGGCATAATAGGACTGTATACGTATCATATTATTAACGCCATGTTAACTGCCACGCGACATTTGTACGTTTGTTTCTGCAATAAAATTCGCTCTTGTTGCAATGAAATTTGCGTTACGAGAAAAAAACGCGACAGATATTTCTTATTTCACAGTATCGTTATATCACGTGTATATTTTATTTGTATTTATATAGTACAAATTTTTCGCGTGTATTTTATTATTGTACTATATTATGTGTCTGTAAGAGAGGCATATAGCAATCGAATTGAAATGAAACGGTGACGTGGTGGAGTTCGTGCGTCGTCCACAAGGGGGAGAAAAGTAAGTCTAGAGGGGGTTCTTCCCCTACATCGTCGAAGAAGTATGGCTTCCGAGCCGCCAGTTCGACAGGCCTGATTTGTAGTAAAACTGTACTTGTTGAGGTTTTATATATCTTCATACATTGCTCATTGATCGATTCGGACACCTCTAACGCAAATTTACAATTTCTAGACTCGTTCGATGTAATCATTGCGATGTGACGACTATTCTTTCGAAATTTCAAAAATCTATCGTTGTTCCCTTTAATTTTTTGAATCAACGATTTGAAAACATTCGAAGAAACAGGCGTGTATCCGAGTCAATAGCGTTATAAAAAGATATCTGAGGAAACTATTTTTTATGTGAATTATAGGAAAAATTAATGACCACGATCAATTTATGAGTGAAAGTAAAACAAAAAAAAAAAAATGTTTGTAACGTCATTCTATTTCTCTATTTTTCAACAGATAGAACTGTTAGATTAATGAATGTATGAAATGTTGTTTCTTCGAAATGATTATCCATCGTGAATAATGAGAATTGCCGAAGACATGTAATTAGCATTCGAGCACGATTAAAGACATCTTCCATTCTATCCAAACAATTTTGTAATGCATACATTAATCAAAAGAGACTTGAAACGAAAAACAATTTCAAAGAAACATTCCTTCAAGTTGATTATTCTTACAACTTTGAGATTTCTTAGTAATTAAATACAAAATTTATACTGAAACTCCAATTGATGTTTATGCAATATTATTATATTATTTCACATTTCGATAAAGATAATTCAAAAATGTGTACAAAACTATTTTACTTATTACATACAATTTTACTAATTACAATAAGAGTATCGTACTTTCAAATATATTTGAAATGTATTTTCACACATTATGTATATGCTTCGTGTATGCTTTGCACATTTAGAATACAGATATGTTTATACAACTTTTGCGTTGGATAATTTCAGAAAATTTTACATCACAATGATTAGAAAATGTTTCGATCATTTTCGTAGCCAAATAATTTCCAGCCTAGGGGAATTACTAAAACTATAAACTATAGATTATTAAACTATACTCTGAACTTTCTTTCATACATCGCGTGTATTATTTTTGTACTTTTAAATTTTTCACAAATCGCATAAGAAACCGTGGTGCGTAAATTTCACAGAAATCGCGTTTCACACCGGCCAAATGCATCTATCGATATGTCGTTTGAAAAGCACGCCGTAAACCGTGAATTCGTTTCGTTTCCTATCCGTCGTTCAATTTCACAGAAGCGAAAAGAATGGCCAAAATGAAGACACCCGTGTAAATAGTCCAACTTTCGGTTCGTTCGTTGCCGGCTCGTTAATTAATTGATAATATCTCGCGGCTGGATCACCGAGGAATCTGGGTCATGCCTATCCCGAGGGACGTTACGAAACGCTCTCCATTTCCGCGACAACAGGCCGATTTCCGTTTGCAATATCGATCCATCGCGCTACTTTCGCGAGACCAAGAAAACTTTCCAACTTCGAGTCGGCGACGATTCAAAACGTACACGTTCCTGGAAAGTGGAACTCGGGATGAATCGGATGGCACCGTTAAGGGTGTTTTCGATTTAAACGTGCCTCTCGAACGAAAGTTACAGTGAGACAGAACGAAAGTTTTCTGTCGGCGGGGGTCTCCTTTAGATTTTATCATTTATTCATCGAGAAATTGGATTGGATCGCTTTGTGCAAAATTCCAAGGTGATAGTGAAATATTACCGATATTGATTTCTACGTGTCTCTACAGATCGGTCGGAAAGTGAATAATTTTAATAATCGTTGTTAATTCGTCGATGTCTGTAATTGTAAATAATTTTTTTTTAATAGAACAGATTCTTCAAAAGTTTGGGAGAGAAGAAAGGTAAGAGATCTTTCGACCTATAGGTAGTTAATAAAATTGTACGTGCAACGTGAAGTGAAATTTCTGATACAAGGGGCGATTTTCTGATTGAACGCGTAGCTTTCGTTTCTATATAACGAAAATTATACAAAACCAAATTGAGATGAGATTACAAAGATCATAAATTAATTCGAACTCGAGATAACAGATATATTGATCGTGAAGCTTACACTTTGACGCTGTTGAACTCAGTTGATGTTAAAAATTATTCATACAATTTTATGATTAATTCTCTATATGTTATGAGTATTTATATTTCTATAATTTATGTATGAATTACATTAATATTACGTATTATATGTAATATATACTAATTATGTTTATAATTTTCGTGTACAAACTGGTGGTACTCGATATCATCAATTTATTCATTAATCCAATTCTTTTTATACGATAAACATCAAAATAAACTTTTAAAAAATATATATTGTTCTCTTGATGCAACGCGAAATAACCAAATAAAAAAAAAATAAATTAAACTCTAAGAGCAGTCAGAAACAATTTAAAAATTCTCGTTCGAAGATAACAGGAATTCGTGGCAATTTGAACGTGTTATCGATGGATTGTTTGTTTAAAGAACGTATGGAATCGGCGATAGACATTCGGTGAAACCACGTTTCGACTGTTGGCCCACCGGTATCAAGTTATTTCGAGCATCGAATTATTTCGGCACACTTGGGATCGTTAATCCGCAAGATATTATCAATTAATTAACGTAGCTGCACGAGCGGAAGAGAATCAATGATCGAAATCGCGAATTATTTTCCGCGGATTTGAGAAGAAAAAAAAAAATAAAAAATAAAAAATAAAAAAGAGAAAATACCAAGGGACACTGGATTTAATTGGTTTTTCGTTTGATCGATTTGCTCGCCAGTCCCGTTTCGCGAAGACGCGATTCATTTTACAAATCGGCGTTCGTTTCTCGCTCCATCGATCGTGAAAATGAAATCCGTCACGGTTCGACAGAGAGACGACGTTCTTCATAATTGCTTAAAGGTAAAGACGATCCCCAACAACAGATTCTAGAAGTTGAACTTGAAACTAAAAATTTCCGTAGATCTATACTAATCCCTCCCCCCCCCTCCCTAAAAATTCTTCGATTTTTTTACGACAGGATATATAACGTTTGTTCTTCGACAACACTCGTATTTGTTTTGCAAAGTTTTCGAAGAATTTTTGATATTCATTTCCTGGAATGTTTCAAGAGAAAAAAAAAAGAAAAAAACCGACCGGCATTTATCACGGTGAAATTCTTCGAGATTTTCTTTGGGGCATGTATATTCTGCGCGTCTCTTTTTAACACTTTACCGACCGATAGCGGTAAGTAATAGACGATTAATAGGCTACCGGTCGGTAAAGTATTAATATCGTATAATAATATATTTGTATATATTAATATACGATATTACCGGTCGGTAAAGTGTTAAAATATATAAATATATTATTGTACGATATCCACATTTTACCGACCGATAGCGGTAAATAGTAACCGATTAAATAGGCTACCGGTCGGTAAAGTGTTAACATTTGTTTCATGGAGTTTTTTTCATCGCAGTATTATTCGTTGATATTTCTCTGATACTTTTGGAATAATTCTGCGTGAAAATTTACAACGACACATGGATGGTACGAATGATATTAATTGTTGTATTTTTAAATTTTAACTTTTGCGACATGCATGAAATATAATTATAATTCGTTATTTTATATATCATAATTTTTATACTTGTACGAAATATGTTGCAATTTTTAAATTTGTTACAAATCTGACCAATATAATTATGACCCTCTCGTCTCGTTAGAGTTTATGTTTTACTCGTTATTTGTATGTTAATCATCTTGCAACGTTTGTGTACATTTCATAATGTACATTATATACAAACGTATATCAGAATATTTTCGCGAGCAACTGTACTTGTATTAAATATCTTCTACTAGTTTCGAATTTAATATAAGCATAGTAATCGCGTCTCGTTACAGTGTCAATGAAACTTCGATTTTTTTTTTTTTACATGCAACAGACACGACATAGAGAAATATTTCTGCAAATGTCCGAACATTGCTACATTAAATATCTGGTGAGCGTTAAATTGGTCTCAAAATGAAATTTCAAAATTTCGTTTCACGCACGTACATTATATTCGCAAAAAAAAAAAAAAAAAAAAAAAGAAAAAAAATTCCCGCGAGGATAACACAGACACACATATACAGTGATAATATTTTTCAATTCGATTCACGCGTGCGTAAAAATGATTCCCGTTATCCAAAACCTATTCCAACGAAACACTCTAGCTCTGCCGCTCACTTCGCGATCGAAATCACTGGTACTCCGTTTACGAAAAAATCGCTACGAAATCTGGCAAAACGAAATTTTCATACGAGCTAAACCAACCAATTTTATCCAATTACCAGGCAAACGAATTACGAACGGGGGTAGGAGGAGGCACCGGTCGATAGTAAAGGGAGTAATAAAAGAGAGAGAGGCAGAGATTCTTCTTCAGGGCCGAGAAAAAAAATTAAAATTCACCGTTTCTCCCCGGTGAAACAAGCGACCCGGTATCTGGTGGCCCCGATGGAAAGCAAATACGTTCCGAGGACCGGTATAAAAGGGCTGAAATATAGCCATGGCCCAAGGCGAGTTAATTCCATGAAACGTTCCTCTCCGCGAGGGAAAAGAGAGTGGGCAGAGAACGCGGAGAGTGGGAGTGAGTCCGCGGGCCTGCAGTCGTGAAAACCTGCAGCGGTTCTCAGCGAGACTTCGTCGACCGTGAAGTCGCAATAACGAAGAGCAGATCAATTCCACACCGACGAGCAAAAAACTCTCGCGGTGTGGTTTGATTTTTCAGCGGGGGCGTACGTATATACTTTTTTCTCGGAACGTTTTTGGTTTTCATCGCTCCGGCAGTCTAAACACGATTTTTGTTAATTATTTCCGGAGCATCGCGCAGCGAGTCATTCAATTCCAGCCAGTGCGATACCATCGAATTCAAATTTACGTACATTTTTTCTTCTTCTTTTCTTTTATTCGGGACGTTCGTTTTAGCCATTTAGGTAACTGAAATAATTTCTTTTCAATTGTTTCCGAGTGACTCGAGCTGACACGATACTACGAATTCGAAAGGATTTCTGAAGTGAAAAAACTTCTTTAGGCGCGTTGAGCGATTTTTGGCAGGGGAAAATCTTATGAGTTCGCGTCACCGACATGCAATGACGTAATGCACTTGGCTAGCAGTAAAAGCATATATATATCATTAATTGAATTTTTGAATGAAGCATTAGGTTTGACTATGTCCAATGATCGAAAACTCGGTACTACAAAATAAAAAAAACGACGATCGATGCGGTTTTTACACGATATTTACATAAATTCCAATCAAACATTTTTGTTTCTTACTTCAGTTACCATAAGCCTATTGTATCCTTTTTAGAATATAATGAAATGAGTATGAATTGAAAATAGTTGAAAAATGACGATAATGATGCAAACAATGAAAATAATGTTGAAAATTAAGTTCATTGAAATTTATGTAAATACAAATGCTATGTATAAATAATATAAGTGTATATTAATTATTATTTCAATTAAGTTGTATTTATATTTTGTACTGGGCTCGCGCAGCCCATCATATGTTTTGACTGATAAATAAACCATATAAAAATGTATATAATTGTTGCTCGGAGCGCCGATAGATGTGAAAACCAAACTAATGTTAATAATTTTAATTTACAAATTATGAAATTTCAATTTTTGATACTACAATTAATTTGAAAATTCGAAAAAAAACCACTGTTATTTCATAGTTTTAAGTTTTCACTTCTGTCGACAGTGATGACATGACTGTTTTTTTTTTTTTTATTCAGGACGTTCTTTTAGTTTTTTTTTTTTTTTTTTTTTGAGTAGCCGAGATAATTTTTATTTTTATTAATTATTCACGCGCGAGCGACTCGAGCCAATATAGTATTACGAATTCAAATTTGGAGAATTTTCATACGAACTCTCTTTTTTTTTTTTTTTATTTGGGACATTCTTTTAGTCATTTGAGTAATCGACATAATTCTTGTTAATTATTTCAAAGTGTCACACGTGAGTGGCTCGAGCTAATACAATTATAAATTTCATATTTTTACGTAGCTTGTCCTCTCTATGTGTGACATGACCTCTCTGTGCGTAATATGTCCAACTATTTCATAATGTAATATGAGAGTATATACGATGAAAATGTAATACCGTGAATTTCAAACTTGCGACTTTAAAAATTGAGAGTTCTTTTTTATTATAGTATTATATTAAAAATGTAAGAAATTTGGAGAATAGAAAAAAGTAACTATTTCCTAAATTGTCGTTCGTTTAGATTTTTTTTATTATTCAGTGGAAATAAAAATAATTCTAGAATATTATGAACAATGATTTAGTAAACTTATTATATTTTATTTTATTATTATTGCTGTTTTACTATATTCATGCTGTGTTTTAAAATTGCAATACGGAAGATCGCGAGTTGACTCGATTAAGATTCAAGTCCAAACAATTTGAAACAAACAGCATATCAATTCGGAACAGTCTCGAAACTTTCCTCTGAGATTAATCTTTGTGCGAGATTAACTTTTTAATCCACTGTGTCCTAATAACTGTGTCACATTAATCAACCAGAGTTCGAAGTTCAACCACGACGAAGATAAGCTTCACTTTTAACGTACGATCGATCTCAAATACTTTATTAGGCCTTAGAATAATTGAAAATGCATTTTACGCATCTCTGAATGCTCAACGCTTGATTTTGTGATTTTGAATATTTTGGGCATTGTTTTTTCGAAACTTTTGAACATTGAAAAAGGAGAAAACTGTACGAACATTATACTATTGAACCGTTAAAGAAGAAAATTATTGCTAGCAATAGATGGAGTTCAGAGGAAAAGAAAAGGACCTAATAAAGAGGGCGGACTAATTTCTTTAATATTTTTCAAGTAAATTGCAAAGAGATAATATACATCTTTTCAAATAATTAATGGAATATCGATTAGCTTTTTCAAATTGTGCACTCCTTCGATTCAATATAGAAAATAAATGAAAAAAAATCTAGAGCATTGGTCGATTTCTCCAAAATTTGAAGAATCTCCAAGAGATCTCCTTCGATTCAATATAAATTCCAATAGAAAACAGAAAAGAAAAGAGAAAAAGAAATCTAGAGCATTGGTCGATTCTTCCAAAATTTGAAGAATCTCCAAGAGATTTCATCCCTCTTTGATTTAATATACTCTAAAAAAAAAAAGAAGAAAAGAAAAGAAAAGAGAAAAAAATCTAGCAGAGCATCGATTTCTTCAAAATTTGAAGAATCTCCAACAGATCTCCTTCAATTCAACATAAATCCCAATAGAAAAAAAAAAAGAAAAGAGAAAAAGAAATTAAAAGGGAAAAAGAAATCTACAGCATTAGTCGATTCTTCCAAAATTTGAAGAATCTCCGAGAGATCTCCTTCAATTCAATATAAATTCCAATAGAGAAAAAAAAAAAAAAATAGGAAAGAGAAAAAGAAATGAAAAGGGGAAAAAATCTAAAGCATTGGTTTCCAAAATTTGAAGGATCTTCAAGAGCTCTCATCCCTCATTGATTTAACAAAGACATTCTAAAAAGAGAAAAAAGAAAAGAAAAGAAAGAAGAAAAAAATGTAGCAGTGCATCGATCGAGTATTTCGAGAATCTTGAAGAATCTCCAAGAGGTCTCCACCCCTTAAACGCAACGTTTCCAAGATTACCATCGACAGCCGTGTCTGCACGTAAGGGTGAGTCGTTTTATTTCCGCGAGAATGTTCGTCGAAAACGAGATAGAAAGATAGAAAGAGAAGCACACACACACACACACACACACACACACACACACACAGAACCGATTCAGAAGACTTCGTTTCGGTCCGGTTACGAGGAAAATTTCGCTGGAAACCAGCCACTGGGATCCGATTAAGGGAAGTTCGTAGCTCCGAGGAAGGGAGCCAACCAACCAGGTGAAATATGAACGAACGACCGGCACTGCAGGCATAGAACGAAAAATACTTTATGGCATCGGTGGAAAACGGCTGGGATTTTAACCCGTCGAGACCCGGTATTCGATTAGTTAACGGAGCTGGTCCGCCGGTTTTCGTTCAACCGGCCGGTTCAATCACGCAAAAATCTCTCCCCCGAAGAAGAAGATGAAGAAGAAGATTCGCGTATATACTACAGGGAGTTGATAGGCACGTTTGTGCATAACGTTCAATTAACACTTTTTCGTTCGCCAGTTCATCTGAGTATGAACAGAATAACGAAGTAATTTCATAGTTGTTTTAAGATTAAAACAACGAACGTTGTGAAGATTATCGACAAACCGAACTGAAGCGAAACTTTTGTGAAACGCGAACGAAAATCAGATTTTTCATCACCGCGAATACGTAGTGTTTTGCGTTTGTAAAGGAAGTTTCGTGTATTTTATGTTTTTTTCTAATCGAGGTAACAAAATATTAGGAAACTTAGCTTACGAGACTGTCGTGAATTTTTATCACGTGATTATGATTCACAGACAGCGAAGAGAATAAGTGAACTTCTATCGTATCTATTCGATTATATCAATTTATTCGATTACATCAATTTATTTTATCAATCTACCCTATCGTATCATCTGCTCCTCGACGAATTTACATAAACAGAGTTCTATAGTAATTGTTATTACCTAAAATGAATCACGAATTTTTATGTACTATATTCGTGAGAAATTTGGAAACGCAGAAACATACATAAAACGACACGATGTGCAAAAATACGTGAAAAAAAATCTACAGCAGGATACTCATAATTGCGGCATCATTTGCTGAGTTTTCAACTGAAATTCAATTTTTTTTATATATATATATATATATTAGAAAGCTACATTAGAAAATTATAAACCAAATTTTATGAAGTATTAATTGAAGTGAAGTTATAAATTATTGCAAATTGCCATTGTATTGTTTTAATCGTGAACGGCGGCTGATACAATACGTATGCATTACAAATTATATATTACGCGTGGAAATTGCTGGTAATCTATAGTTGCAAATTGCGAGCTACACTGCATCACATCAATTGCCGATCGATATCGTTCGGTCAAAGCTGGACCAAAGCCATTTACTTGCGACTTGAATCAGGATACAATTTCAATTCGTCGAAATTGACAACAATACTTTCCGTATATTTTTTTTTTGAAATCCGAGCGGAAATCGGAACTCTGTTTCTGACAGTGAAAATCGAACAAAATCTACACGCGTAATGGAAATTTCCGTAACTTCAGCCATCGAGTTGAACGTAATATAATTTCTCGCAACCGGACTGCGGATTTTCACGAATCTCGCCAAAGGAACAAAAATTCGTTTCGTCCGTTTAATGTTACTTACAACGAGTTTTTTGCAGTTTTTTTGCAGCTTTCGATTTTCAATAGATTCTCAAAAAAAAAAAAAAATGCACAAACAAACATCTACGTTGTATTAAACTACGTAAATCGCAAACTATAGTAAATAAAACATAACAAGGAATGTAACAAAATTTGAACGCAGCATGGATAATTATCAATTAAATTATTTTAAAAGGCAATTAAAAGGCACCGATCGTTTGAAAGAAATTTTAATTAAAGGACAAAGAAGCTTCGTAGAGAGCAATCGTCAAAAAAATATTGACCAAAAAAAAAAAAAAAGAAAAAAAGGAAAAAAATTCAAAAGTGTGAAAAAGAAATCCATAGTTTTTAGCTACTTCAAATTTTACACGTGGAATTCATTCGACGCGGTAATAAAATTTACTCACGTTTCTCTCTCACGCGAGTGTGATTACGGATCATCTGATACACATACCTGCAACAAAAAAAAAAAAAAGAAAAATGCAATTTCCAAATTTAGTTTTCAAATTATTTCGAAATGTCAACGGTAGCTGTTACCTTCGTTTTCATATTTAATCAAGGGGATTAAATTAAACGCTTGAATATTCGCAACACGTAAGCAACGGTCGTGATATCGAGGTCGTAAAAATTTAATTATTTCCACCCGTTTTTTCCTTGATTTATTACATATTACGATTTCCCGCAAAATCTATAAATACTTCAGAACGTATGATACATACATAGATTTAAAAAAAAAAATCACTGATCGAACTGAAAAATAATTATATCTTACGCAGCATACGAGAGTACACGTATTAAACGATTCAAGAGTCACGGATGAAACGATCAAATTTTTAATGTGTATTTTAACGTTTATACTTTTCTCGAAAAGACGAATATATTAATTGAATTCCGACTCAAGACTTGATACATTTCGACCACGTTCTCATTAAATGTATCACACATTTATTGGATAATTTTATTTATTTACTTGCAGTTCTTAAATACACAATTTATTTGTTTGCAGTTCTCAAATACATAAATATAAGCTGAGCTATTTGAAATTTAAATTCAACGTTCAATGTCAAACTGTATATGCAAGATTTATAATTACAATTATAATTACAATGAATGAAAAGTTATGCGACATGTACGACAACAGTCATTAAAGCCTGAATCACTTTACATATACTATAGTGAAATCGATTTTTTTTGTTTCGTATTCATTGATCTAATAAAATAACGTCTTAAAATAAGTTAAATTACCACATTGACGTTTGGAGATATAAAAGTATAGCTTTCATGATGCCAATTATGTAAGTTTCCCCGCAAATACTACGATACAATATAATATTAATAAAAATTAGTATTGTACCGACTCAAGAAAGCAATCGAAATAAATGATAAACTGAAAACGATTCAATGAATTGAATCTTGAATTTGTCTCTAATTTTGTACATGAATATCTAATATCGACACTGATACTGATAATAAATTGAAAATTTATTAAATAATTATTTAAATAGTAATTTGATATATATATATAAATAAATGATAAACTGAAAACGATTCAATGAATTGAATTTAAGTCTCTAATTTTGTATACGAATATCTAATATCGACACTGATACTGATAATAACGATCAAATAAATTGAAAATTTATTAAATAATTATTTAAATAATAATTTGATATATACCCATTTGATATATATATATATATATATAAATAAATAAATAAATGATAAACTGAAAACGATTCAATGAATCGAATCTTGAATTTAAGTCTCTAATTTTGTATACGAATATCTAATATCGGCACTGATACTGATAATAACGATCAAATAAATTGAAAATTTATTAAATAATTATTTAAATAATATATATATATATATATATATATATATCGTAATAATATGCCAATAAGTCCGGGGAAACAATCAGAGTGAAAGGGGGGAGGGGAGGGGGGAGAGTTTCGAAACGACGAGTCGCCAACGAAGGAAGAAATTTACCGGAGGCCTCGATCCAGCCCGACGAAAATCCCAGAAGGCAACAACTTCCGTCATCAGGATCGCCTCCTCTCGATAGAGGCTAATCCAGCCGCGAGCCAGGGATTAAACAACGACCGACTCGTGGAAATTAAATCCTTGCTCGTGCCAACAATGGCTTTGCCTTTTCTCTTCCCTTGTGCCCGGTAAGTAACAGTCAACGAAAACTGAAAACGTGGGGGGGAAAAAAGCTACTCGGAGAAAATGAGAAACAGAGGGAGAGAGAGAGAGAGAGAGAGAGAGGACGTGACTCTCGCTCGAATGGAAAT
The DNA here is from genome assembly GCA_032399595.1 of Tetragonula carbonaria. Lineage (NCBI taxonomy): Eukaryota > Metazoa > Arthropoda > Insecta > Hymenoptera > Apidae > Tetragonula > Tetragonula carbonaria. Next base: position 2,471,707 of record JAUCRC010000008.1, read on the forward strand.
TATCTGAAATTACCTGGAATTTTACTAATAAACTCTAATAAACCCTGGCGACAATTTGGTAACAATTTCAACATGAACACGATAAATCGAATTAATAACATCGATTTGAATGAAATTGACTAACCGAACGAGTCGAATTGAAGTTTCCTTTTTTGAACTCGACGTGCACGTAACGTCGTGATGTTAGATTCGAAAATGTTCGTCGATATATTTCTCATCGATTAATCAATTCGAGAAACGTATTTGTAACGTCAAAGAATTGAGGAGACTAACCGTTGCAACGTGAATTATTGTCCTTTTTTTTTTACAAAATTGAAACAGTTTCTCCATCCATTGTTGAAACAGACATACTCTTCGCTGTAAATCATACTATCTACATTATCAGTAGTATCATATTATATATATTATAATACACAATCTACATTGTACATTTTTACAGTATCACAGTAATAATGTAATCAAACGGTTAAGCGATCGTGGAGAATCGGCGAAGAAATTTGGAGAACGCGCGAGAAAGCGAAAGTAATATCGACGAGAGAGAGAGAGAGAGAGAGAGAGCGACAACGGCGGCGGCAGCTGCGTTCCCGCGGCCATTTCCATACCAATTTCTATTCTATTTCCGTTGACGTGGCAATGGCGTTCAATTATAGACTGCAATATCGAGAGGCACGTTCACCTAATAACTGCACCTCCATCGATATCCCCGACGACCACGCGGCCGACCCGCCATCCCCTTCGACGACGATTCCACCTCCCCCCCTCCTCAGTTGTCCCTACGTCTGTCCCTCTTCCGCTTCCTCTCGCCACCGAGTTTCGTAATTATCTCGAGCGGTACACTCCGGACGATCGAGTGGCTCCCGCATCGAAGGGTTTCGCGTGCTTTCGATTTTTTCTTCTTCCCTCTTCTTCTTCTTTTCTTTTTTTTTTTTTGCGTCCCTCCTTCTCTTTCGCTCTTTCTTTTCTTTTCTTTTTTTTTTCGCATCGAGATTATTTGAAGGGTAAATTGAATTTCTGAAAGGGGGTCTCGAGGAGGACTTTTATCTCGTGACTTTTATACACGTACGGCGTGCACGGAGTTGATTAAAAATTTTTCGTTCGATCGAGTAAAGGTGATGACGACGAAGGTGATCGACGATCGAAGAAGTTGACCGTCGACGAAATCGACAGGCTGATTTCATCAATTGAAAAATTCGTTCATTGCCGATCATCGCGGCTGCTATCGGTTAACGATGTCGACTGTGATTTCATTGAAATATATATATATATATATATATATATATATATATATATATATTCAGACTGTGCTTTGAAATTGAAATTTGAAGGAAAATAGGAAAATCGGCAGAGATATATATATTTCACAAATAAATATTTTACTTTCAAGTAAATGTCTACGGTTCATATTCGCAGAACTTTCATTTACGAATATTTTACACAATCCAACCGAACTAGTTGTTAACTGAGAACAATTGTACGATAGTCAATAATTGCAAGAAAAAAAAAAAAAGAAAAGAAAGAGAGACGCGAGAAACGAGCGGATATCTCGTTTTTAAATCGAGCAAGCAGAAGTCACGTGTTGAACTTAATGAATGGAATCTTAGTGCGCGGTTATCGCACCAAGATTTTATTGCGGTCTCGTCTCGTCTCTCCCGCAGGATTTAATGACTGAGAGAGGCTGGCGTGGCGTTTCGGTGTCCGGAAACAACGATCTCGTTCACCGACGGATCGGCGTTGACCTTCGGGCTTGAGAGAAGAGATCCACTGGTTGCTTCGCGCTATCTCTTTACGAAGCCATAACCGCTTGGGCTTCTTATTTAATCGACGACTGCGTAAAATGACTACATATCCTCGTCCGATACGTCGCTAGACTGTGGATGTTTGTTTGTCCATTCCAGCGATAACTTTGAGAAAAAAAAAAAAAAAAAAAAAAAAGAAAAGAATTTGACGAATTCGCGTGGATCTTCGACGGATGAAGGAAATCGCTATTCGAGTTCCGTTTGTACAAATATAAATCTTATACAATTACAACGAGTTTCAACGAAAATTCAGCAACAGTTGATCTCACGCGGCACTATTTTGAAAGTGGTGTTAATTCAATTTCCTATCGTTGGTGAAATCTTTCATTTCAACTGGCGAAAGAGAATGAGATCACTCGAGATTCATTACAGGAGATTTGAATTGTAAATAAAAAATTCTCAAAAAAGAGTGGATCGATCAATGGAACAGTTCACAATCGTAATATTGAAATGATTAAACTCCTCTGTCTCGAATCAACTGACAGACTTTCACAGTGGCGGAAAGTATCTGCGCAGATTGGTTTCTGGACCTCTCTATAGATCGTTACATTTACTTCAAAAAGAAGAAGAAGGAAAAAAAAAAAGAAAGAAAGGATCCATCTCCAATATTTCCAATTTTTCCAACGTTCTAACCCTTCGCACGCGTATCGAGCATCAGACGCGGATGCTCGTCGAAGCCTGGCCTCTACAAGCCAAAGGCTTAATTAATTAAAGCAAGAAACTCAATCTGTTGAGAACCGCACGCTCGCGAGTGCGTTCTTTCGTACACAGAGACAGATAGATAGAGAGAGAGAGAGAGTACCGCGGGGGTGGTTCTCGTTTGACGAGGAACAGAAGCAGCTTCACCGTCAAAGGACAAAGGGTGAAAGAGTCAAGGAACAATGCCTCTGCTGCCCCCGTTTCCCATCACACGCGCCAGATACACCGGAATTAATTATATCCTCGCGACAAAGGGCAAAAAAGGTTGCGGTTGGGACAGAGAGAGAGAGAGAGAGAGAGAGAGAGAGGAGAGATGGATAAACGGGGTGGAGTAACGTTGGTCACGGAGGCGGAAGAAACAGACGGGAGAAACTAAGTGCAGAAAGGGCGAGGAAAACAGCTGGCGACACGCTGTGAATTTACGAGGCTCATCCATGGTGAAGAAGCGATGAAACTCGAGTGCCTGAAGGGAGTCTCGAGTTCTTTTGCAATTGATATTTCGCCGTAGTGGAAGCGTAGGGTATTTGAAAAATTTCGCTTTGGCAAACGAGTGGTACCCGGGACGTTCTGGAATTTAATGTCCCCCCACACACACGTACACACCCACGGGGAGTGTTTGTTTCACACAGGTGAAAACGAGACGAGAAGTGTCACGCAGCCGAAAGCAGACTCGTCAGAAAGTTATGGCGAAGATATTCTGAAAATTCGACGCATCTTTCCGTGCCGGATATTAAAATTCGAATATTCTGCGAAAATATTTGGAAAATTAATGAAAATTCCGAGATCAACCGGAAGTTTGAAGTTTCGAGTATTATATTACACTACATGCATATACTGCAACATTTAATCGAAACTAAATTTCTTTTTTGTATTGCGTTATATACTTTGCACTATACATTCCAAAATTATTTCGAAACTCTAAATTTATTTCAAGTTGTTATATTCTTCTTTTTACATCATGTATTTTGTATTATAATGTTCTAAAATTAATCGATCGTGCAATATTTTAGAATTAAATTGTTACGTTCCAGTGGAATTATATCGATAGTCGAGAGATGAGTTGTGCCAGCAAGTATGTTCCAGCATACGACGGAAAAATATAGTGACTCATGGACATACGTGCTCAGCACTAAATCCGGATAATTACGTGATTGAAAAATGTATGCTTTCGTTTCTGCGTAGTATAATACGTAAGCGGCTAGAAACTGGAAACTGACATTTTGAACATACACTGTGAACGCAAGTATGTATTTACTGTCTGTAGCCTAACATTAGTTCGTAACATTCGCGTTTAAAAATAAATTCGTTTGATGAATATTTTTATTGTTGTATCCAGTAGATTCCAATGAACGAAAGAATTTTTTTTTCATATTTACTGAATATTTATCGAATATTTCCGTTTCAGCGCGGATTTTTATCTTAATTTTCGCTAAATTAATTAATTTTATATACACATAGTGACTCTATATTAAATTATTTTATTGCTATATTGTTAAATTTATTTATTATTGTTAAAAATAAAGACACATGTTTCTGAAAATCTGTATCATACATTGTAAAAACGCAGTATCTCTTCAAAAGGGAATTTTTATTAAATAGACTAGAAATGTAATATTTCTTTCAAGATTGATATGAAGAAATTTTTAATCAAATTTAAAGAAGATCTACGCGTTTAAATAATACACGTAACGTTCGTTGCACGAGAAAAATCGTCAAAATACAAATGCTACAAATCTAATTAGTAGGTTAAAATTTCAGTCAATTTTAGCTTGAAGAAAATTCAAATTTTAGAGTGGAAATCTTCATACACGGTAGCTTTCTTTGCATCTGAATAATTTTTGCCAATATAAACTCGTCTTAAAGACAGTTCAAATTAAATTCTTCTAAAGAAATCTAAGGATCCAGCGAACACACGTCGCAACAAAAATTCCTCGGTGCAAAACTACGAAAATTGCAACAGAAGTTTCTCTTCGAAAGTATCAATACTTAAAAAGATTAAAAAATCTAGAAACTTTCTCGCGCGTCGAAATATAATCTTCTCTAAGTATTCACAAAAAATTGCAAATACAAATTCCTCCCTAAAAATATCAATTTCGAGAAGATTAAAAACTTCCAGATCGAAAATCCAGAAATTAACGCACATTTTGTTTTCTGTTATGCGTTCAAACGATCCGCAAGCCGATTTTCGCGATTACATGAAATTTCGTCGTATATATTGTACAAGCGAGAAGCAAAGCATCCGTGTATTAAGATAAGATTTCTAATCAAAAGATAAAAGACCAGCTCTCTCGCTGCCAGATGGAATTAGACGTTCAACATCTTCTCGAAACGATATAACATTGTGTTCTCTTCGAGTCAAGAGTACACCGGTTCTAAATTGTATCACAGTGTGTGTACACTGTTATCTTCGTGTCTGTTCAAGCTAGCTCGCGCTAGTTTCTCTCTGGCTCTCAAGTAGATTTGGTAGTGCGTTCAACTTAATTGGCGTTGGAATTTAAAGTAAAACTAGCCGTCGGATCATCGGCCAAACCTATCCCAATCTCACGAATTAATTTTACAAACTGTTGATGAAATGAGACTTTAACACCCTTGTAAATCCGTGACCGTGACCGGTTTTCTTAACACTAGAACTACCACACCAGTCAAAATGACTGGTTCTACAATTTTATTTTAAAATTTCTATTTCGTGTTACAATTTTTTCCCCGTAATGATGCAATGACTTTTACAGTGTATAACTAAAGAAATAATATAATGAATTTTATTTCATTTTTATTTATTAGAAATCAAGATAATTTTGGTAAAAACTCCGCCTTAACTGTCGATAGTTCTAGTGTTAATTTAATTTCTCCTCCTTTCTTTCGCGAGTTCAATTCGCCGGAGAACTGAAATTGATTTTTTTTTCTTGTTATTAATCCGTGCACGATTCGCGTTGGAATATTATCATTGCAGATGTTCTACGGTAATAGGTAACATGATATTATTATCTCATTTTCCCACAATGATACATTTTCAGACGTAAAACGTAACAAATACGATGTACAGAGTAGGATACAAAAATGAAAATTTAATTTTCAAAATTGGAGAACGTAACGATACATCGGTGATATAAAAATCATACGCGAGTAAAGATAAAAATTCTTGAAGAAAAATAAAACGAAAAAGCCTTCGACGAGCGTCGTTAGAATAACAGCGAATAGTTTAGAAAAATTAGGAAGAATTGTGAATCTGGATTCTTAGATAAATATCGAGATCGATCTCACTACGAATTAATACAAATTAGAGAGAATATTGTCACACTGGTGTTCAAAAAAAAAATTGAATACACTCTTTTCAAAGAGGAATGTTCGAGATTTGAGAAACTTTTATCCGTATTGTATTTTATAAAAATTCATTCAACAAAATTCATTATCACAAAAAAAAAAATATATATATATATATAACGCCGCAAATATGCAGAATTATATTCTGGAGAACTATAAATTGGCCATGGTCAACTCTAATCGGTCAAACGTCGTTTTATATTTTCGACTTGATAACGTTTAAGCTGACGTCACGACGAACTCGACGACCTCATTAATCTTATTAATTTCGAAAATTCTCTTTCTCAAAAATTTCGAAATAATCCTCGAGGCCAATTCTCCGGCACATTGCGGAATGAAATTGTTGAAAAATAAGGCAAAGAGGAAAGAGGGCCGCGGTTCAGGAAAGCAGAAGAAGATTTAACAATTTGAACAATTAAACGAACCAAGGAAAACGAACCGAGGAAAAACAAGGAGGACGAAGACGAGAAAACGTACGGAAACGAGAGACGAACAAGTGAAGGACACAGAAGGAACAGAGAAGGAGAGGATCGCAAAGAGGGAAAAAACGAGAAATGTTTCGAAACGTGGAAACGAAAGAGAAGCGGGGAAAAAAAGGAGGAGTGCTCGGGATTCCTCGAGCGAGGTGTGAATGTTCAGAGAAGCTGGAGCCTAAAGTATAATAAAAAAAAATGGAGGGAGAGGGTGAGTGGAGGGGGAAAGGAAAACAGGATGGATAAGAGGAGTATTTTGTTAAGGAGAGAGAAGCAAGTGGGAAATGAGTCTTGGAAATGCAGAGTGGGTGTGATTGAAAAACAGAAGAGGCAGGAATTCGAGAAAGGAAAAATACAGTGGGATTAGGAAGCGAGGTGATGTAGAACGAAAGAGGAGGATGAAAGCAAAGACAGATGTTTATCGAAAGCAATGGAACAAACAGAGGGGACAGAGAAATTCAAAATGGGCGGCGATAAAAAAAGAACTATATAAAATTAATTATCACGCATAATCCGCGTATGATATTGACATGTAAAACTTGGATAATAATTTGGATAAAATTAATCACTCGAAAAGCTTTACTGTTAATACAAGAGAAATTTGTTATTGGATTGTGGATATGTATATAAATCAACACGTTCGTAGTTGTTGTTTTGCAATCACAGTCAGACATTACACCAAAGAATTTTCACAATTGCTTATAACTCAACAAGGCAATCTTGATAAATAAGTAAATAAATAAATAAATCGACGAGTCAAACTTTTCAAACAGATTTATGAAAATTGATTTCATTTGTAATAATTGGTTTTTTTTATTATACATATCACAATTATTTAGTAATTTGAATTTGAAATTATCTTTTAGCTTCAAGCGGAGAAATTTTAAATTTTAAATAAATAATGACTTTGATAAAAAGGAAGTAGATATATCAAACAAATTTTTGATATTATTTGCGAAATAGAAAAATATTTTACACACTTTATATTATCTTTAGTATCGTAGAGAAATATACTATAATACAAACAACAAATAATTTTAAACTATCTTTCTCCTCCTGTAATTTTATTTTTTACAAATTATTCGATATCTTTTTATAAATATCTTTATGATTATCCTTGATATCGTGATACGATGCATTCGATTGCGATTTAAATTCTGATTTCAGACAATTTCGGAAATTATCGAGCAAACGAAATCAATTCAAGGGATGAATATCTCGCAAATGAATGAACTATGCCAACAACGTATAAAATTTCTTCGTTCTCGAGCGCCTTTTTGATTATTGAAAAAAGAAAAACAAAAAAAAAAACCTTCGTGTCTTCCACGTGTCTCCGGTTTGAAGCTTGAAAAGCACAATTGTATCAGTAGTCCACAGTTCAAACTGATGTAAAAACAGATCTACTTGGCCTGATTTTGAAACCGTGAAGCGTCTACGTTTGTTTGTCCTCGAAGATGATTTTACAATACGCAGCGGGTGAGAAGGAAAGCGAGAATACTTATTTTCTCGAAAAAAAAAAATTGTGAAAATCTCGAACGCTCGTAAAAAACATTAAACGAATTCCTTTCACGACCAAATCCACCATGGTCTTGAAGATTGAAGATCTTCTCTTTACAATAAGCAAGCTTCAAATTTGTTTGATCGGATTTCTTGGATTTTTATCAGTTCAACCGTGATATTTAAAGTCCAATAAAATAGTGAAAAAAAGAAAAAAATCACACGGCGAGTTTCGAGTGGTACGTTGAGACTTTAATTTTCAAGATGGCGAAGAATCATTCAATCACGAGCCGGGTTTTATGCTTTAAAACGGGACCAATTGAATCGTTGCGTGACATCCTTCTTCGCGAAGTTTTGTCACTTTATACTGTCGACAATATTTTTTTTTTTTCCTCTTTTCAGATCCGAAAATGAGAATGAAAGTGAAAATCCGCCTAAATTATTGAACTAACATTATCTGCACAGTTTTAAGATTATAAAAGGAAAAACAAAAGAACTTTCGCCTTGGCAAACGGAAACACCTCCGTAAGTCTCGAATTTTATTTCAGTGTTTGGAACACCGGTGACGTTCCTGCGCCACTCTTTCCCTTCGGAGGAATTTCCACGAGCGTTTAAAAGAGCTGGAACAAGAGAGAAAGAGAGAGAGAGACTGGTACAGCTCGCGCGGGATTTTAAGCCGACGCGATTTGTTTTGACGAGAGACTAACGAGACTGTCTCTCGCATGTTCTGCCCACGCTTCACTTCCTCGCTTTTCCATGTCGTTCCCTGCCTGTCTTACCCGTTACCATTCCATCCCTCTCTCTCTCTCTCTCTCTCTCTCTTTCTTTCCAACTACCGTCCGTGTCGCTTTTATCCCTTTCACCCTTCGATGTCCCAACATTTTCTTCCCATCTTTGTTAGTTCAACCTGTACACCGTGTGCCTGATTGTAGTATACCGCGAATGCGAATTAATGGTACAACTATTTGTTGTACCTAAAAAAAAAAAAAAAAAGAAAAATAGTTCGTACGCAAAGCGAACGATTTCGTGGCGAGTGACAATTTATTCGCGGAAAAAGAAGTTAATCACGCTATTAACAAAATTAACTTGACCATCGAAATTTTCATCCACTTTCACATCTTTCATAAATATACGTAATAGATATAACAATAAGAATTCCAATTTGTCGACAATTTAGTTTTAATATTTAAGATTAATGCCGTACACCCTGTATGTCTATGGCGTCTTGCCATTATCGTCCTCTCTCTTTCGTATTCACCCTTTTGCATCCTCGATTCTACTCGTTTAATTGCTTCCTCCCTTTTGTAACCCCAGCGTCTGCCTTCGTTCGCGCATTGTTTCTTTCGCGCGGTTTTATTCGTTCCTTTCGGTTTCCCTCGGGGTTCTGTTCTCTCCTCTCCCTTTCGGTTTTCACGTGCCATGGATTTGGTTGTTGGCTGGCGTTTAAACGACTTTTAAAATCCTTTCGCGGGGCTTTCGCCGTGCAAGAGGAAACGAGGAGGGATGTCCATTTTTAGCGGGTTTTTATGGGGTGTAAACGTGTTTCGGTGTCGAGGACAATTGGAGGATGGAATTATTGCAGCGAAGAGTTGCAGGCGAGGTTACAGCGAGGGGTGAAAAATTACTCGTTAATTGTCTGCTTTCTCTCTTTTCTTTTTTTTTCTTTTCTTGCGATTGCGGAGCAATTTCTCCCATTAAATTTAAATTGTGTTCAGCATCTTCTTCGTGGATTGAATAATTGGATTCTTCGTGAGATTAAACATTGAACATTTTTGGCAATGTGGATAATTTTTTTGAAAACAGAGCGATGTGACTGTCATTTTCTCACGATTACAATTGATTAATTAATCAATCATTATTTCAATTAATTTTATCCGTGAATTTTCGAAAAAAAAAAGTAGTAGAAGATGCAACGAGATCATTTGGCTGCCATGCATGTGTGTATGTAAGCATATGCGTATAATGAATTTTCCATGGAGAGGAAGGAGTTGCATGAAGCAAGGTTTTCACGTTGCTAGAGTAGCTGTTTTGTTATTATGAAATTTTGATAAAAAAGTAAGCGAATAGAGGTGTACTCATCTACCCGGAATTTTGATGGAGAAACAAAGAACACAGGGGTATGTTCTGTTTAGAAATGAGAGTGGATGGAGCTGGGTTGCTTATCTTGCATCTATTACCTTGCTTTTGGTTAAAAAAAAAGAAAAAGAGAGAGAGAGAGAGGGAGAGAGAACAAAGAGGAATTGCTTTTAGTCGCATATCTGCGAAAACGTATGAAAATAATTTGCTTTTCGAAATTATTATTAATATGTATACGTGACATACAGACGAAAGAATGTTGGAGTAATAAAAAAAAGTAATAAAAAGTACATCATATTTTTTGGAAACAGAATCAATCGAGAAAATGATGAATATAAATTGTGACGTAACAATTTAATACTACATCACTTTTTCAATCGGTGTTACAATAATTAAGTAGATACAAAAACTAATGGACAGATATTTTATAATGTAACGCGAAACTAATCCGAAAGAATTATTAATACACACACATGCACACATCACTGGGGGAAAAATAATAAATATAAATGTATTATAATAATTTAGTACGACAAATAGAAACAGACAAAAAAAAGTCAGACGACCATATTTTATCCAATAATATTTCAACGTAATACGAAACCAATCCAAAAGAATTATTACGTAAATGCTACTTGGAAAAATGACAAATACAAATTGTAATACCCGTGATACTACATCATGACGTGTTAAAAAAAAAATAAATAAATAAATAAAGAGAAAACAGACGATCACATTTTATATCCAAGGGAATCCGACTTTGTTCGCCAATTTCAAAATTAAAAGTTTCGTCACGCGATTCACGCGAGATTTAAATTAGTTTAATTAAAAATTGAAAGTTCTTCGTCGCGCGATTCGCGTATGATTGAAATTAACTCAAGAATACATCAAAAATAAATTATGAAACGAACAATTCGTCAAATTTGATAGTAACAAAAACTACTCGAGAAGAATAATAAATACGAATTGCACTACCTGTGATAATTTGGTACAAGTTGGAGAAAAAAAACAAAAACAAATAACCACATTTTACATCCAAGAACACGATTTTGTTCGTAATTTCAAGATTAAAAAATTTCATCACACGAGCACAAAAAAACACTCCGTATATCGTATCTATCGTTAAAAAAGGAATAATCCTTTACAAATATCTATGAAAAAAATACGATATCTCTCCAAGGGTGAAGAGAGTTATTCGAAAATTGTTTCGACCCGGCTCACTGTGCGCCAGCTTGCCGGAAAAACTGAAAAAAATTGTTTTCCACATTTAGGCGAAGGAGAAGGATCCAGCCAGCCCGACTTAGCAACGAGCCTCGTTCCCAACTGAAAAGCGTGAAAACTCTTTGTAACCGGTCTCGCCAGCCTTCCCAAGATTTCCAATAATAACTTTTACGACGCTCGAAACTTTCTCAAAAAGAATGCAGCGGGGCTCGCTTGTGAGCGAGAGAGGAAAACAGAAGTGGAGCGGAGGGGGGGGGGGGAGGAAGAAGAAAAAAGAAAATAGAAAGAGGGAGAAAAAACGAAGAGGAAGAGCGTAGGAGAAAATAACGAGCCACTGGTTATTCGTTTTGCAAAGCACGCGCCAACATTCCGTGCGTCGCTCACTTCCGGTTAACAGGCTGATTCCTTTGTGAAGTATGAAATTCCTTTATTTTTCTCTCTCTCTCTTTCTCTGTTGACGTTCGGAAACTTCACACAGGCGCAAAATATCCGTTTTAAAACTGTTTTTGCATTAACAATTTCGTTGGAATTCTTTTTTAATTGGGAACGAGGAAAGCGCTGGATTGTTGCTGTGTCGAATGTGACGCGTTGCAATAGTTTCAAGGGATTACGTTGAAACGGAAAGGTATTTTTTTTTTTTTTTTTTTGGTTTTGTATTCAGATTTGTTATAAACTTGTTGTAAACTTCGTCGCAAAATGCGAACAAATGATTCTGTTAATTTCCAAGTTGGAAGATTAACTGAAGAATTAATCATTCGAAATTTGAATTGGAAATGTCCGTCTTTTCCCTTTTCGAAGTCGGAGAATTCTAAATATTCGGGAAATATGTAGCAATCACGTTGAAAAAGTCCAATAAAGAATTCCTAGAAATATTTAAAAATTAATTACATCACGTTATATTATCAATTAAATCGCGTCATCGAAAATTACAAAATTATAATTACAACCTCTAGACCGCGTGTTTTTATGTATCAAATATTCATGAACGTAACTGAAGAAACAGCGATTCGTTTTATCTATTACATATTGCAACTAGATCGAAAGTGTTCGTACAATTTCATATCTTTACAAAGATAATAAAAAAAAAAAAAAAATGAAATCTAGAGAAATTTATCATATGCTAAATACATATATAGCAAATTATATACTAAATACATATATATTAATTACATATATATTATTAAAAAAGTATTACACTTCAAATTTTCTATTCATTTGTTCATTTAATATTTTCTATTTTCTGTTAATCGTATTGTATGTATTTTTGCACCTACAAATTTTCTATTTCACCTATTCCTATAAATCATCTCCAATGTGTCGCGAATGCACAAAGATCGACAATCCGCCAATCAGATTCAAACAGGGGGGAGGACTGAAGAATCTACAGAAGAAAATCTAGAAAACTGAAAAGCACATCTACGAAAGATCGAATATTTCTCTGATAAATCGAATGAGAAATTCCACAGATCGGGCGCGTCGATCCTCCTTGAAGACAAATACCGTGTAAAACTTCGCTGATCTATGAATCGGCGGTTTGTCGAACAAGAGAGAAAAATAGGGGAGCCAAATTCCAAAGAAAATATCATCCTCGGGGAAAATTCCTCGGAGAAAACTAATTCCGATTCTTTCGTGAGAATTTCAAAAAAATCTCGATTCTCCTCTCTTCGGGTCACGTTATCTTTCATTACCTGTGTTTAGCTGTAACGGGGGAACGACAAACAGAAATGAACAGCGGAATAAACAAGCGCGCACACACACACACACACACAGAGAGAAAGAGAGAGAGAGAGAGAGAGAGAGAGAGAACAGGCTGACGAATCCCATTGGGATATAGATCTGAAGACTGGTTGATCCCGGGATATCACGCGGCACCGCAAACACTGTTTACCGTCAAGATTACCGTTTTAATCCTTAATTTCAGTGGACGACGACCGAGTGACGACAACCATTTGCATAGAACGGAGAATTAGGCGAAGGGCACTTTCTCGAACTAGGATCACAGAACTGAGAAAAGGTTGCGTTCGTTCGCAACGTGTTCACAAAGATATTCTATAAACTACGATTTGTCACGAAGGAAGTTTATATTTACATTTCGAGATCTCTTCTAACATTCTAACGAGTCACGACTACGTTGGATTTTTAAATTAATCATTAATTTTTTCAAATTAAATACACGCGCGTACGTTTGCGACGTAAATATCTTTTCAATGCTATTCAAATGTTGATAGCAAAGAGACGAAAATCGAGGGGAAAGCTTTACACACGATAATCTTTTTTTTACGAGATACGTCGGAAACGTTATGAAATACCAAGAATTGAATATTGAGTTTTAGTACACACAAAGAATCAGATATTGGGTATGGACTTTCGGATATTGACTTTGTGACGAGCAAAATATTGGAGTAATATAAAGCACGACGAAAATTTGGGGGAAAAAAAAAAGAAAAAAAAGAAAAAAGATTATCCGACTATGAGAATTTCATGTAAAATTTCGTGAAATATTACCAGAAAGAAAACGCGATTTATTATTTATCTTTGAGAGACGTTCGCGATGATGAAACGCGCAAGACGAAGGCTTATCTACTAATAGTGTTTCGTACTTTTATAATGAATCGGATTTGACATAGTGGAGTTGTTAAATACAATAAATAAAAGTATAAAAATATTTCCTAATACGAACAGTTTCGCGAACGTGAAGAAATTCCAATATTGGAATATAAATTGGAAAGACTTAACTAGAAATAACATTTTTGCTGCTAAAAAGATTTAAAACAAAAAATGCAACACGACGCAAATAATTCTGAAAATAAGGAAATAATAATTCTAACTTCTTAGCTAGTTAAGCGAGGCGTTTCGTAAAACTATACTTCTCCGTAAAAAGTGTAAGAGTAAAATTTATATCCGGCTTTGCACCACAAAGGTAATTACGTCTCGAAATTAAAAAAAAAAAAAAAAAAAACAAATAATAAAGTTAACGTTTGTTTCGCAAAGAATTTGAAAAAATCACAACACAACAGCGCATATAGCTCTCTTCGAGAAACTAGGAAGCCATAATGGCGTTCGGTAGCTTAGAGGTTAAGGAAACAGAGACAAAGAGGAAGAGACACGCAACGCCATCTGTTAAAAACTGCGGATACTCCGGGTACTAAGAACGTCGAATAGCAAAGTTCGGAAACGTGAAAAGAATCAGCAAGCCAAATGCAACCGGAATGATTTTGAAATTTAAACGTCACACGATGCGAGAAGCGTTGGAAAACAGTCAGACAAATTGCGAGTGCAATCCTCGCGCGCGAGAACGAGGAAGCTCGCGAGTATATCGCGAGTTTCTCCATCGTTACGGGATAATTTAAGACAGTTTGAAGTAATATATACGCGAACGCGAGGGTTCGACGCCGTGCCTCCTCTAATTTCCCATTATGCAAATGCTGCGCGGTGCTCGCGATACGCGACGAGAAACCGGAATTAATTAACCCCGCGAACGACTTCGACTTTGTCTTTCTGCCGGGGCCGCTATCGAGCTCGTTTAACGCTGATAAAGTAATAACTCCGACGGCCGGGAAGAGATGGGATGAAACGAGAGGATTTGTTTGCAATTTAATTTCGCGTGACCAAAGTGCCTACTTTTCTTTTTTTTCAACTCCGCTCGCGTTCGTCCTTTCTCTATCTCTCTCTCACTCTCTCTTGCAAATTAGCGACGCTTCGAATTTCTTCACGATTCTTCTCTTGACCTCGAGTTCGTTTCGACGAACAGGGGAAACGGTCGCTCGATGGAAGGAAATTTCTTACGTCTTTCTCGAATTTAACCGGGGACAGGAATTATGATAATCAGAACGAACGGTAGGGTGACAATCATATTTTTGACTAAATCATGTTTTCGATTATAGATTATAGAGGTTTCAATCGAGGTCGGTGAATTTTGGGAACTATATTGAAGCCACAGTACAAAACACGAGCGATAATATTATGTTTGAGTATTTCAAAACGACTATATTATTAATACAGGTGAACTAATCCTTATTTGAAAGAACGAAATAAAAAAAACATACAAAAGTGCTTGGAAAACTCAGTTTCCTAGAAATTAATTTTCTTCTTACAACGAATCTCTTTCAATAATAAAAAAAAAAAGAAGAAGAAGAAATATAAAAATTAAAAGCCCAGTCTTTAGTGCTAAAGTAAATTCGAAACGGTAATGAACAGGACGAAAACAATTACGCAACGCGGAGAGGACGATTAAAAGGAAGAACTCTGTAATAGAAGAATCATCGACAGTTGAAAAGAGGGAATCGTCTTCTATCGAAAAATTTCTCGTCGAAGGTATTCTCGATCTCCGCGTGGCGCGCGTACGAAATAAAGATGAAAGGCGGAGGAAAAGAGGATTTCTGATACGCGTATCGATTCAGGTTCGCGCCTCTGGTACGCCGTGTCGGAAGTTAACGAAAGAAATGAAACGTTCCTTCGTAGGTGTATCGTCTACCAAGGAATTTCCTCCGAGGAAATCCCTCGAATTCTTACCTTTGACGAGAAATGAAAAGAAGAAAAGAAAATAAAAGATACATAAGGGAAAGAAGAATGAAGAAATTAGGGATGTTCGATCGGAAATGTTGCGAGATAATAGTAAAATGAAATATATTGTTATAATGTAATAAATTGCATAGAAAATAATTTCAAATAAAGTAAAATAATGGTAAAAAGAAAGAGAAGAATAAAGAAACTTATTGTTTCATCGTCAGCGTAAATAATTCAAAAAGTTATATATCCCGCACAATATATCACATTTTGCGTATAAAACACAAAATTTTCGATAAATAATAGGTGTTTGAACGAATTGTTCGATAACAGGCATTCTTATCATTTCCGTCTAATTATATATTTTATACGGAGTATAAAACTATATTTCGCAATTTATATAATATTCCGCAGCTCATACGTGAAATATAAAATTCTATTTCAATTAAACATTTTTCCAATAAAGAATATTTTATTATTACCTTTCGATATAAAACGAATATAAAATTCTATATTTTATATTTTGTACGCGAAATGCGAAATTCCATCTCCGATGGAAACCGTTTCTAACAACTCCCGGAATGGGTGAAATATTTTGCATTTTGTGAACGTAAAATTCTGCCTCGATCGACCAATAACTTTTAAAAAAAAAAAAAAACGAACGAAGATATACAGTCTGTTTTACGAGAGCATGGTTATACGTTTACGAAATCTGAAAAATGTTTGGTCTCTAACGAGACAGAAATTGAAAAGACGAGAACATGTTTCAAGATTGAAAAGTTCAGTAAGTTTAGAAAGTATGCCAAAACAACGTCAAAACACAAATTGACACGTGAAGAGATTGGGCTGCTTAAATACTAAAATACTAATACACTAAACATACCAAGCGGGGTCAAATGACCGCTTTTCAAAATTTACTTTAAAATCGTATATTCATTGTTATTTCTTTCGCTAATCTTTCGTTTTTGTAAATTCTTATATTATCTGATTATTCCATTTCTCGCTTTCTGTTTTTCTCTTAGCTTATTTTTTACCGAGGAAAATCCTTTGCATACCTTATGTACCGCGAGGGGCCATTCGACCCCTTACGAAATTTACGTATTTTTCTGATTGAATTAATAAATCAAAACCAACAAAGAAAGTTACGATACTAAGTTCGAGACATAAATGCGTCAAAACCAAAAACAATGGAAAGCGAACACCGGAAACAATTAGTTATTATAATAAGACTAAAATTGGCGTCGATATGTTGCACCAAATGGCGCGAAAATACAACGTCAAATCCAAATGCAATAGATGGCCTGTGCACGTATTCTTCAATATCCTGAATTTAGCTGGAATCAATGCATGGATACTCTATCGGCAAACAACTGGAATAAAGATATCAAGACAGCATTTCCTGTTACAATTAGCAGATGAACTAATCACAGAGTATCACGAATTTCTTGAAAAAGGAAAGGAAAACCTACAACAAGAAACATCAAGCAGCATAAACCTAAGCAATATTTCCCAATCACGAAGAAAATGTCAAGTAAGATTGTGCACGGGTAGTAAAACCACTCAAACTTGCATAATTTGCAAGAAATTTGTCTGCGGAAAATGTACGAAGGAGAAAATATGTAAAAAGTGCAATTAATTGATTAATTTTTTTTATTTAAATAAAAATATAAGTTTGATTATTTTATTAGAAATCAGAAGTTATGCTGCGAATTATTTCCTTTAATAAATTAAGAATTTCTTACTAAAAATCAACGTTTATTCATAAGGGGTCGAATGACTCCTTATGATAAGATAGGTATATGTAAAATGCCGGTACATTTAGTGTTAAGCGTTTTACGTTTGCTTTCCGATCCGTGTTATGTTTCTTACGAATTATATTAATTCTTTTTTCAGAGTCAGGCTCTCATCGTCGATTCTTCAAGCAAAATTTGCTCCGAATGTCGAGATGCGAGTTCTCGAGATACGCGACAATCCGGCGCAAACGGGAAAGCAGCACTCGCTGCTCGGCGGGCTTTTTATATTTTAAAACCGGCCAATCGCCGGCTAGATTCTCGATTGAATTAGACGAGCCGGCGCGCGTGAATTCGATTGGCGCGGCTCGTTCAATTTAATCTACGGATCCCCGAATCAAGAGCGATGGATTTAACAGGATTATACTTTTCCCCTTTCCGCTTTCAATAACGATCCATAGGCCAACGCCGATGAATTCGAACGACGCGATAAATTCCTCCTCTCTCTATCCCGGCGACGAATTACCCTCCGCGCGCGCGCAAGCACAAGCAACCAAACTTTCACGGCTGAAAACTATCCTCCAATAACTTCCATTGAATTTCATTATTTCTTGAGAAGGATACCGGAATTATATCTCTTCTCTTTTCTTCCTTTCCTCTCCTTGGCGAATGACTTTTTTTTCTTTTTTTTTTATTTTTACTTTTCTATTTTTCTAATTTCGCGCAAATTTTCTATTTTTCTAATTTGCGCGCGCATGCACAAGCAACCAAACTTTCACGGCTGAAACTATCCTCCAATAACTTCCATTGAATTTCATTATTTCTTGAGAAGGATACCGGAATTATCTCTTCTCCTTTTTTCCTTTCCTCTCCTTGGCAAATGACTTTTCTTTCCTTTTTTTTTTCCATTACTTTTCTAATTTTTCTAATTTCTAGTGTCTCGTTCCTTCGATACCCCGACATACCGGCGGCTTTTTCATTTCTGAACATTGGAAACTTATCCACGATTTGAATAGATCGAAGATACGCGTTGGAAAAATGAAACTGAAAGATCGTGCCACGAAGAGTACATATATTAGATAGAAATAATGCATACACTTTGTTTGTAAGTATCAGGATATCAATTATTCTTTCAGTGCTCTCAGAGCTTCGATTATTACATCGTCAAGAGGACGGGAATTTCTTTATTCGGGAGATCCACGAAAATTAAAACAAACGCAATTGGCTGCTCTATTCATTCACAACGTAGCTTGATTTTATTATTATTATTCGATTAATTATTTGCAATGAAACTAAATTGAAAACGATATTGAAGCAAAATGATGTTAAATAATGTAAATATTAATATTGAACAATATTCAAAGGAAATTCGCAAGGGGCGAGATTTCAGCGATAACAGCCTTTGATAATTTTTTTCACCCTCCCCCAAAAAAAAAAGAATAAAGGATAACGTGAAATCTTCAATACCGGGGAACGAAAGAGTCCTCAAACCCATTAACAAAACGAAGCCGAAATAAAAAGGTGAACGAACGAAACAAAACTCGAACGTCGTAAATCCATTAAAATCCTCTCGAAACGTATGAAAAGCAACGTCGACTAGAACAAAGCCGAACAATTCAACTATTCGGGACGTGCTCGTTTTTTTTAAATAGCAAAATCAAGCAACAGACAGACAGAGAGACAGACAGACGGAGACAGAAAGAGAAAGATAATACACGCCGTCATGGCAATTTCCAAGAGTGAAATTTTAAATCCCCTCCTCCTCTTCCACATGCCCTTTCGCACCCTTTTAAAAAATCGTCGGCGTTAGTATAGAATATTAATCCGCGGGCGAGCGTGTTATCTTCGTCTAATTTTCTTTCTCTTTTTTTCTTTCTTCCTTTTCACCGCTTTAGACCATTGAAAAAAATGTGAGAGAATTTTGGATCACTAAATAGAACGAGATACTTATTCCTGCATTTTTTTTTTGAGCGAGATCTTTGAAATGTGTGTTTTTCCAAGAAGAATGAAAATTTGCTTCAAAGGAGAAACTTACGAGTGAAATTACGCCCTGGACCGGATTATAGTAACGATCCAAGTCGCGATCTATAAAGAGTTAATGTGCGCTTTACACGAAAAAAAAGTACAACACCTTCCGAGCAGTGAGATTTAAAATTTCCCTCTCATTATTTTGCATGTTCAATGCTTGTTACTCAAATAATCTTTTCTCTTGCGTAATTCTTAGATTCTGTTGAATCTGGAATTTATAAGATTTTCAAGGGCATTCAATTCCAAGTAATATCTCTCTCAGACTTTCTCTCGATTGATATTCACCTTCTGTTGCATAATTTTGAAAAAAGTCAAGCAATACTATGAACTAAATACTCTATATTTCCAACCTGGATGTTTCTTTACATCGTCTTAATATATGAAATTAGATCATCTTGATATATCATACTTCGGAACAGTGAAATCAGTGCCTCGATCCGATATGGCGGTGTGTACGCATCCTCTTTGCCTGTTTTCCCATCGAAAAATCGAATTAACAGAACGGGGAAAACAATGGGAGGAGCGCGGACATAATTAGAATGCAACTGGCGGTCGCCATTGAATCAACAATCGGCGGGGATTTATCTGATTTCATTGTCGATTTAAATCAGGACTATCGGGAAGTGAAACAATCCGCTACAAATAATTCCTCGCTGCGACGGGGAGGGCAAAAAAACGAAGAAAAAAAAAAGAAAGAAAGAAAAAAAAGCGAACCGCGTACACACCAAACTGGGGCTTAATGCATATTTATGCGCCGTAAAATGGCGGGTATCGAGTTTTGCATATCGCGCGCAAGCATCGGGGAACCTCCCCGTTTCGGTCCAACTGCGACCGATCTTTCCGCGAAAAGATCCCCGCAGATATCGCGTCGATCGATCGATCTTCAATTTTCCCACGGGATACTTTCCCGTACGAAAACGAGGCGTATTTAAGAGACACGTGTAACCCGTGTCTGGGAATTGAAAAATCTATATTTTTCCATCCCCACCTCCATCCTTGGACAATAAGACTTCGCGTACTGCTGTTCTAATCGTGCTGTAGATCAATACCAATCAGTTTGATCGTTCGTTCCTTGACGGATTAATTTCAAACGATCGAGATATCGGCACGTTGTTTTATTTCCAGTTGGCTTTATTGTTGGTTGTTCGGTCGATCGCTGAAATTACCAACGCAAAGACTATGAGATATATATTTCTGTTGTTGTATGTACAACATTGTTGTGTACAACTGCATCGACGACATGAGAAATCGTTGTTGATGAATTTAAACTGATGACAACCCCGTGGAAAGAAAAAAGAGATCGTGTTATAACGATCCACTTGGTCTCGTTTTAAAGCGCGAAGCCTCTGCAGCTGCGAGTTCGTTCCTTTTCGAAGATGATCCTTCTACGATCTCACGCGCCGGGTGAGAAAGAGAGGGACACTTTTTTCTCGAAAATTGTAAAAAAATTCGAATCGCACGTACAACGTGATAATTTCGTACAACATGAATAATTCAGAATTTATTTTATTATTATTTTATTTTCCTATTATTATATCTTATTTTATCCACTCTCTTCGTGTAGGATTGTGATACGGTCCTGTTCCAATTTCACCTCCAAATTGTAATAATAAAATAAAAATTTCGAGTTACAAGAAAATTGCTCAGCTTCTCTCTCCGAGATTGTACGGATCGCGTTATAATCAGTTACTAATATGAACTATATACACTTACAATTTACATTTCCATTATTTTTCATCCCCTTTCTTGCAGAGGTGCGACACAATCCCTATTCTAATTACAATAAAATAAAAATCAGTAAAATCGCTCGACTTTATCTTAAGATTGTTCACTACAATCAGCTACTAATCTAAACTACACGATACAAATAACTTGCAATTTACATTTCTATTATTTTCATGTAGAATCACGACATAGTCTCGTACCAATCACAATAATCAGTAAGAATCAGTAAAATTGCTCTTTATTTCAAGATTGTTTGCTTTACAGTATAATCAGCTACTAATCGAAACTACGCATTATAAATAACTTATAATTTACGTTTCCATTATTTTATCCATCTCGTTCACGTAGAATTCCGAGACAATCGTGTTCCAATTGCTCACCTTCGAATAACAACGAAATAAAAGATCAGAAGACATTGCTTAGCCTCGCTTCGAAATTATGCGGCTCGATCCATAATCGAGATCGATCAAACGAGTCTCTGTAGAGATTCGGAAACGAAAGATAACCAAAAATTCCGCGAATCTGTGCCCGTGTGTGCGCACAGAGTGGTAGCACGATGATGAGGAAAGTGGTAGAACGGGAGGAAAGTACGACGAGAAAAGTTGTCGCCCGTGGGATGGAGCCTGGAAAGATGGATGAAAGTTTTTCCAAGCCTCCAAGGGGATTCGGTGCGAAAACTCGAAAATAACGAGCCAATTTCCAAGGAGACGTTCGCCAACGTTTCTCTTCAGGCGATTCTAACGTTCATAAAATGAGGCGGTGGCTCAAATGACCAAACGCTCGATGACAAATTTAAATTTTGTTGGAATAATTACGTTATTCTCGCGCGAACACGTCGAACTTTTTATGAAACGTTATACCGCAATAAAAGTACATTGTTCACTTTTTTAATTTTAACACGATTCTTTTTTTTAGCAGAATTTTAGTATAATTTTTGACACAGGTAACTGGAGTACTGATTTTAATTTATTCAACTCGAATCGAGCAATACCTGCGCTGTTTTATCATCCCTTACGTTTTTCGTAATTTCGCGCGTATATTTGCAATCGAACTCGCTGTAAAAGAAAAGAAAAGAAGAAGTGTGCCATCACGTACACCTTGGTTGAGGAAAACTGTGTAAAAGAAATGGACAGTATGTCCACGTATATACAGCGGCGGAATTTAAAGTTTCTCTCTATTACGTTTCTGCTATCGGCAAGCTGATAAGTTTGATACTTCGTCAACAAGGACGTCGATAAGATACCAATAACCGACACGATGGTTTTTCGTCGCGCGAAGTTAGTTAAACTTTCGCCAATATAAGCCAACTTTCCGATAAAACGTAAATAAACAATAGAAGCGTCACGGCTCGATCGCCACTTCTCCTCGATTTAAAAATCTGAAGCAGCTGCTTTGTTATTTTTTCGAGTGAAAGTAAAAATTAATCGAGAAGAAAAATTCGAGGAGAGAGAGATATTTGTAAAAGTAAAAATGAAAACGTACGAACACAAATTTTAATTCTAATTGGAGAATTTCGTCAATCTCTGGTCTCTTTAAAAAAAAAAAAAAAAAGAAAAAGAAAATAAAATAAGCAACCGCTTCTGATTGTTCATTTCTCTTATATTTTTTTTTAAATTTCCGAATAAGTAAAAATTAGATCAATCCGTGGAAGAGAAATTCGAATCGAATAATTCAATCGATCTTAAGTACTATGTCTCTCTCTTTCAGAAACACGCTTCTGTTTCCTCTCTCAAGATATCCCTAATTTTCTAAAATATTTTCCAACACGCGAATAATAAATAAATAATTACCCAAACGACAGAAAAATCGAATCGATGAACCGAATTAATTTTCTAGTCTCCTTCTCTTTTACGCATCGTCGACTTTTTTCCACTTTTTTGTTTTCTCTTTCCCAGATCGACCAAGCATTATCTTCTATCAAGCATTATCAGATAGAAATAGAAAAACAAGAGGAAAAGAAGAAGAAGAAAAAAAATGCAAAATAATGCGTTGGTGGTAGCAGTTTAGCTCTAAGCAAGCTTAACTACTGTTCGTGACAGATAATTATTCGCTGGCAGCATTTTCGCGGATCTAAATCGTTCGTCAGGAGTCGCTCCAATTTCCCTCGTCACACGAGTCACCGGGGACAAGCAATTTACTTTCTACTTTGCCGTCTGGCAAATAAAAGCGTCCCTCCAACAAGACAAAGAAACGCGAAATAAACTAAGAGCAAAAACTAAAGATTTTCTCGGGATTAATCTCGACCTATGGTTCTTCGATTATTCTTCTTCGATCTGGTCGCGTTCTTTCCTCATTCGAAAGAACAAGCATTGTTAACGAGATACAGAGATCAGTCTGAAATATCTTTCGATACTGAGAGTTTCCTTCTTAATTGTATATTAATTCTCTTTCAATTGAAAGAATATGTATATATTTTTGCTACAAATAAGATTTCTAAAGAACCATCAGGTTTCTAGTACGGAATAATTTCTGAAATAATCTTTAATCAAAGGAACGCGTCATCTGCAATTTTTTTTTTTTATTAATCATTTTACACTACCGAATCTATATTTCAACGCATTTCGTAAATATAAATCTGATGCAATTTCAATTTTAGATACGTGAAAAAAGAAATATAAATATTGTTGAGTCGAAACTAATGTGAGCGCGAAGTCGTACTTACATCCGTGAATGTTAATTTATGTTACTTCGGTGAAAATCGATTATCTATTTGCATACATTTAATGACAAACATATGTGTACTTGTACACCACAGCTCGGAATTTCGAGGCACCCTGTGCTCTCGACGGATAAATATTACAATTACGTAAGTTACGATTGATTACAGTTTTTCGAAATACTCGAAAATACATTACGCCGTGAATGGGATATATTTTTACTCCAAAAATTAAATCGATACACTAATTAAATGTATTGCGGAATTAATTATTAAGGAAGTCGTAAAAAGCGCTAGAAAACTGTCCAACGTGCACACGTAGATTTCTTTTCGATGATACACGTCCGTACGTATTACTCGTGCAACACTATCAAACAATTGCAAAATTGTTCCATCGTGTCTGAAGGAAATCACATGCTTGCAGAAACGGGGCACGCAAGCTCTGAGATATAATACAAGCAAAATACGTGGAACAAGCAGAATGAAAAGAGAACGCATGCAAATTGTAGGTACAGCGTTTCCAACGAAGAGATCGAGCAAGTGGGTCGATTTGTATCGCGGATAATCGTCGTTGTTCGCGTGCCACGCGACCGGTTGTGAAAACAACACGCATAGAACGACGAATGCAGAGCGAAAACACACACACACACACACACACACACACACACACACACACACACACACACACACACACGCACACAGAGAGAAAGAGAGAGAAAAGGGAGAGAGGGGGTAGAGACGTCAGAGGGTAATTCTCGAACGAAAATTGAAGTATTTCGCGAACGATGCGTCATGAAACAATATAGGAACCCTCCCTCTCAGACTTTGGAATCGCGCTTTTTTTCAGAACATTGAAATTTCGAGGAAGTCGTTCAATGCGAATCAGCTCTAATAAACACCCGTCGCGATGCCCTTCTACCCCTCTCGTTAGCCGCTGAATTTTCCACGTTGAATACGTGCCTTCGTACCTGATACGCTATGAATTGCTCATGTTTTAGCTTTTTTTCTTTCTCTCTCTCTCTCTCTCTCTCTCTCTGTCCCTTTTTTCTTTTTCTTTTTTTTTTATTTTTCGCTTTTTCCCCTCGTGCATGACGGTTCAATCGTGCCGTATTACGACGAGCTTGCAAAAGAGAGAGACGTTTTCAAACGCGTAGCTATTTTTCACTTCCTTTTTCTTTCTCTTTTTCTTGGTGAAAGAGGGAGGAGAAACTAAGAAACGAGGACGTAGTAAATAAAGATCATTCTTCTTTCAAAGAATTCGTAATATATTATTATTATTATTATTATTTAATTATCATTTCCACGACAGTTTTTGACGAATTGTTGTCATTCGAGAGTCTGTTTTAAATTTGTTGTTTGAAAAAAAGGGGGAACCTCGCGAGGAATTATTTTTGATAAAATAGGCGAACGATGTTTCCGAATTTTTGAAGCTGGAGAGATAATTGGAGAGAATATTTTTTCCCCATTTTTTTTCTTTCTTTTTTTTTTTTTGTTTCGTTTCTCTCTTTCTTTCTGCCGTAACGTCATCTTTCCGCAAACGATGCAACTGTTTTTCAGAGTTGATGACATTGTACTTCGTACACCGGCGTAGAAATAATTGAAAAGAACAATTTTCTACGGAAATTTGAATAGAAATAATTTTTTTCACTTGCCCTTCGCGAACGTTGGAATTTTTACTTAGCACCGGTGATGAA
The DNA here is from genome assembly GCA_032399595.1 of Tetragonula carbonaria. Taxonomy (NCBI): domain Eukaryota; kingdom Metazoa; phylum Arthropoda; class Insecta; order Hymenoptera; family Apidae; genus Tetragonula; species Tetragonula carbonaria. The sequence continues at coordinate 2,497,129 of JAUCRC010000008.1, forward strand.
ATTAACGTGATCTACGAAATGACGAAATAATCTAATTCGTCGAGTTCATGCATTTTACACGAACTCTCAAGCCTTTTGGAATCTTCACGAACTGTCGAACGAGTCGAATCGTTAATTTTTACGCGTTTTTTAATATTTTTTCAAAAATATCGAAACACACGCGCAAAGTTCGCTAATTCTGATATCTTCGGGAATCTTTGTTCTGTTGCGTTCTGAAACTGATTTTCTTGCAAACGGAATTTAACATAGCGTTAGCGGAGCGATAGGAATGCGTGGATAATTAATTCCTCCGCATTCGATGCAGCCGTGTGACTCGTGGGACGCTGATTGGACGACTGTTGTTCGCCGTTTAAGAACGCGCCTTATATGGTCGCGTTGCTCGTACCGAATCTTAAATCAACCGAGACTGTGGCTCGACGTAAACCGCGGAGTTTTTATTTTATTTTATTTTATTTTTTCGTGACATATCTCGTATGCTTCCCTGTGAACGAAAATCGATCGATTTTTCCCGACAACATCCTCGAAGAGTAACAATCTCTCGAAAGTTAAAGGGAAATTCTTCAATTTTTTGCTAAGAATTCTCCACTTAAGTGCGTTTCATTAGATTTGAAATAAATCTCAAGATCGTTTCTCTAATTTCACAATTTCTCTTTTCTCTTTTTTTCAAATTTCGCCTCCAAAGTCATTTCGACACGGTATATCTCTTAAGAATCTTTCAGAAATCATTATCAACGATTCGCAAAAGAGAAAAAAGCTATTTAATTCGTCACGCGACGACAGCAATACGCATACTGTTACACGCTCGAAAATTATATTCTCAGAACGAAGAAGCAAGAACTCCGTGCTTGTGTTAATATTGACAAAATTCCACAACTCCGTTCGAACACTGACTCTCGTCGTTTCGGTCGAAATTCTGTTCTCTCCGTTCTGTTCCGCGGAATTTTTCAAATTTTCCAAGAACTCGTTCAAATTCAATTCGTGTTGCACGAATGGAAGAATCACGGTTTCGCGATCGTATAACGGAGAGAGTCTACGTCCACGCGTATTATCCAGCACGACGAAAGTACGTTGCCCCAACCTGACCTAAGCTTGCTTAAACGAAACGGACGTCGTAGAAGGCCATTAACGTCCATCGTTTAATATTCGTCGCGGTGAATTGGTGCCATTTTCGACGCTAAACGAATCAACTGTGGCACGCTATCGCCACACGCGGCAGACAAGGTCACGCGAATCGTTCTGATTAATTGACAAAGTCGATCATCGGGCGTCGCCCGTCACTTTTGCAATTGGAAATTTCTCCCGCAATTTCGCGCAACGTTTTTCTTTCTCTTTTTTTTCCAAATATTCCATTTTCAATTCCGCGACGAAACATGAATTTTATAACGATTCGTACGAAGGCGAGATCTACTTGCTCCTTAATTTCTTTTTTTAATCAAAGAAACATCGATTTCCGAACCTGATTCCTGATTAAAAAATTGAAAGTAGTTTTGAATCTCGGAATTCTACGATGTCTGTGTTTAAATTACGTTTATAATTATCATATTTGCAATCAACTTACTCACGGGTTCTATTAACATTAATAAACACGAAACCATGTGTTCGGCGAAACACCTCGGAAGAACAGGTATCGATTTTGTTCCTTTCGTTTCAATCTTTGTGATCTGAATCGCGTTCTCAAGTCTCTGCGTTTGAACTCTGCACTGAACATTGAACTCGCGAAATTTTCCTGCACGTATTCATTACACGAAATAATTACCGAGGATAATTTTTCGAAGATAATAGCGCTTTGTCTTTATTTCGCGATGAAATATATGAAATTTTACTCCGCGCTGACGATATAAATTTTAATCTTCGTAAACTCCGTAACGCGCGTAACGTTCTAACATAGAATCACTACACTAACACGTGTTAATTTTGTTAACAGAATAAATTTCTAATTTATTATTCTACGTATTTTTTTGTTACATACATCACGTTAGCGACAATTTATCTGTATAATTTATAAATATAATTTAAAGCATGCTTTTACTCTAATATAATACTGAACATTGCCATTAATGCTTTCATTATTGTCAGATATGTTTATAATTATTATTTACATATATTCGTGTTTTATTCAAATATTATATACTTATTTGTTTGTCAGTCGAAATCACCAATTTACTATTTCTATCTGTGAGAACATTTTTATAAAATAAATATTTATAAAAAAATATATCAATCGAGTATATATATATATATATATATATATATATATATATTTTACGTTTCGAATTTACGTTCGAATTTCATTTCATTCACGTCGAAGGTTTAAAGAAACATTGGGGATTAAAAAAAAAACTCTTTCATTTTGGTTAAGCAGAGAGTTCCTCTCTGGAAAGAGGAAACTGGGAATCGAAAGCACGAAAACGGAAACGTTTGGAAATTAGAATGCAAATCGTCTGAACCGGATGCCTATCCGCTGGCTATACGGGAATTTTGAATGACATTCGACATCAATGGGAGGAGGAGAGGGGGATGTTACTACGTTTCGCGTTTCTAATGTATTCGATTGTAAATTCCGAGACGACGACGACGACGACGTCTCGGCGTCGCCCGTTTTCCCGAAATACACCGTTCCCGAGCGTCGACCGACATTGTAAACAAAACAGTTTCGCGATTTCCACGGTAGCCTGCCCTCGTGTCTATTAATGCGAAATCAGACCAATCCGAATGACAGCGCTAAATCGGCGGAGTAAAAATCGGAGAGGGAATTTTGGAATTGTTACTCTCGCGAGAACGCTTGGATTATTTACTTTGCTGATTGTTTTTTTATTCTTTGATTTTTTCTTTCTTTTCCTTTTTTCATTTCAACCTATTGGCCGCGAATGACGAGTATACTCGTCGCGCGAGAGAAGTAATTGCAGTTTTACTGAAATTCTTAATCATTTTAGACGACTTCACGTCGAATGGCGACGGGTGGGATAAATCGAGGATACGTATTTTCTTCGAAAATTGTAAAAATTCGGACGCGAGTGGAAAAAAAACTTTTAGTTAAAAAGCTTTTTTCCCCAAACTAGATCTGTCGTTATTTTGAAATTTTCTTCTTGAAACTGTACGATTTCGTTGAACGTTAAACGACGAAAAAGTTCAAGAAATGTTTCAAGTTTCGTCAACTGACGAAAAAATAAAAAGAAAAAAAGAATTATACAACAGATTTCAAAGACTCGTTTAAAGAGAAAATTTCAATCTCCAAATCCACGGTAAATTCAGTTATTAAAAAAAATTTTTACTGCGACATCATGTACTGTGACAATTTATAACAACACATTTCGAAAGCAGAGACATTAAGCTTCGAAATCAATCACGATTTCTTTTTACAAAATTACAATTCTAATAAATAAATGTCCGATTTGTATATTAAATATTAACGGGTGTCTTAACTGTATGCTTCGCTTTCTTTAAAAGCATCATCAGTTAGAAAACGAATATAATTGGATAGAAGTAATTTGATCGCGTTAAGTAATTTAAAATTACCCTCGAAACGTGCTAAATGAAAAATACCCGGAGACGTAAACTTCGCAACAGATCGATTAAATTTAATTAAACGAAAGTGCAAATAATTAATGGAACGATCAGGACAATTCAACGCTGGAGTTAATTATTATTCCCGCTGGAAGGTTTGCAATTAATCTAAAGGTTCTTCAAGCTTGATTAACTCTCTAGTTAGAACCTAATAACGTGTCCAATTTATCCAACGTATTAAGCGATTCAATTAATGTTATTTAGCGATGTTCCTCTAAAGAGTCGAGAGTACAAACAATGTTTCCAGCAATTTAGTTAAAACCAAGACTTTACTGTACACACACACACAAAATATTTTACTGTGTGTGTGTGTGTGTGTGTGTGTGTATATTCACCAATTTTGTAGGAACGATGATCGATAAATAATAAAATCACCGTACTACAAATAACTATATATATGCTTTATTAATAATATTTTTTAATAACTATTAATCAACACTATTTAAATGAACAATAAAATTATAATTTAATTATTCATACACTTTTAATTACTTTATTTATTAATAATTTAGTAATAATTATTAAGTTTATGAACTTTGACTTTTGACTGTAGACTTTAGAGTATAATGTAAAAACTATAATGTCGATTAACTTTTTTACAACTACTATTTATATGCTCGCCAATTTGTTATGTATCCTTGGCAATTATTTACAAACATCTCCATAGTAATTTTGTTAAAATATTGATTTCTTACTTACGAGTGATTTCTTATTTACGAGTTTTACAAAGTTGGCGCATATATATATATATATAAATGGCAAATTTCTCTGTGTCTTAAACGTCAATTTTGATAATTCTGCTTTCAATAGTTTTAAATTTCTTCAACAGTTATATATTTTCTATTTCTTCTAGTCTTGAAATTCTATTTTTAATAGTTTTAAATTTCAATAGTTCAAATTTCGCAAGCATCGGCTCTACGGTCTGGATTTTTTGTCATTCTGCTTCCAATACTAAAAAAGACAAGTTAAATTGGAAAAATAATCTCTGCCCGCGAGAAATAATTTCAATCATTTCAATCATTTTATAATAATACCAGTTCACGTCTAAATGTCATTTCATTCTATTACTAATGAAATTATTTCATCTCTGATTCTTCGACTCTTTCTTTTTATTACCGTATGAATATCGAACTAGGTGACACTTCAAATTAAAACGAAGATACTCCGCGAAATTTTCACTCGATAATCCACGCACGCGCGTGTTATAACACCGAATTAAAATCGCGGAAAATTGAAAATTGAAGAACGCAGTTCCGCCTGTTTGTTAACACTTTACCGACCGTGTATTAGCGGTGAATAGTTAGCCGATTAATAGGCTACCGGTCGATAAAGTGTTAAAATATGTTAGTTAGCCGATTAATAGGCTACCGGTCGGTAAAGTGTTAAAATATGTTAGCCGATTAATAGGCTACTTGTCGGTAAAGTGTTAAATTTGGTTCGACAAATGTGAGATCATCATCATTCAAGGCAAACGATTAAATTCGAGGGAAGTTGGGGAGGGGAGGGGGGCAGGAAAAAAACAACAGCGTTAGTTAAATTTACACCCGCATTTCGAAACGGAACAATAAATTCCGTGCATAGAATTCGAACGAAAGATTCGAATCGCTATACACGCGCGTTCAATGATAATCCCACGCAACGAAGAAAAAAAAATGAGGGGGGAGGGGGAGGGGAAAACACGAATAAAAAATTAATTTTAATCAAAAATTCGCGTGTCCGGTTATACGTAGTACATCTGGCTGGGGGGGGGGGAGGAGGAGGAGCAGGGAAAAATAGAAATACAGAAAAACAGAATGAAACGAGAGAAACGAAAAGCGAATAAATTGCCAAATGACTGCGCGGTTCGATATTTCGAGCGTCATAGAGAAGAATTATTGGGTAGAATAACTTCGATATTCCAATTTCCACGCAACAAAGTCAGGTAAATAAAGGGACGGAATATGAAAATTGTTCAAACGTCGATTGCTATACCGTTCGGTGGCCAAACACAATAGCGAGAAAAACAACGAGATCGCGGAAACAGGACGCGCCACTCGTAGAGGGAGAATTCAGGCCCAAAAAATGAATCGCTCGTGTTTGAGTTTGTTTGTGAGGAAACTGGCTAGATGATTTGTTTTATTTCATCATTATCGTCGCCATTTCAATGATAATTTTCTTTATTTGCGATACCGATTGTTTTCGTTTCGCTTCGACTCCGCTGTACTAAAATCAAACAATCATTTCTCTAGAATACTGTCGATTCTAATCGTGGCACACTTAGGTTCTATAAGCTTACACCTAATCCAAACTAGGTGTAAATAGATTAAACAACCTTCGATCCGAAGATCTCGTACGGCGATCTTTCTTTCATAAACACGATACTTGAAGCTAAAACATGCAAGAAAAATATAGAAAAAGAGCCACGAAAACCCTAAGCGCGGTATTCACCAGAGGAGGGGAGGGTGAATTGATCATTGATCAGACCAATCTTCGTCCACGTTACGCTAAAATATCAGTAAGGGGACGTTAGTAGGGGTTGTGCAAACGATACATGTGGCTTTAGCCTGCAGATGAGGCCAGTCCCCCCTAAAAACAGTTCCTCGACAGACATGATTCACGAATTTTTGCGAATCGAGCCGGGTCACTGTGTCTTTCAGACTTGAATGAAATATTTATTAATTGGAATCTTAATTTTTAATTCCATTTATTTCGTCGATTCTTCGAATTAGTTCAATTGTACGGATGGAATCCACGATGAGAATATAATTAATTAGAAATGCTTCACATAACAAGAGCAAGCCTTTCTTCGTCTCTCTCGAATCGATCGAGTTTCGAGTTTTATAAAATTAAAGTTAAAATATCCTTCGACCAATCTTCCATCCCCTGTGCAAAATAAATATAAATAATTTCGCGTAACGAAATTATTCCGATTGTTCCAATCCGCGTGGAGTTCCAATTTCCCCGGCAAATACGTCCGTTAATAACTATAATTAAGATAATGCTGTCTTTAAACGATTACGGTATCTGCAATTAATTGGAAAATATTGTAGCTACAGATTAATCGGAAATTCCATTGCTGCAGTTTATTTGCGATTAATTGAAAACAGATTCTGCTCTCTGTACTAATTTCTTCGACAGGCTGATGATAAGACTCGGTGATTTACAATAATTATTCGAAGGACAAGGGACAACTTTCTAAGCGATTTTCCTTGACACGAATTTAAAACGAGACGAAACGAGTTTTGAAAATAAATTGAAGAATCGAACTAACTTGCCTTGAAATTGCCTTGAAATTGCACACACACACACACACACACTATATATATATACACACAATTTCGGGGCAACTTCAAGGGAATGTTAGTTCAATTCTTCAATTTATTTTTACAATTCGTTTTATATATATATATATATATATATATATATATATATCGCTAGTGAGTTTCTTCCACGACCAGATATAAATTTCACGGCTTTGGATGACTAATGCAAGCTCGATCAGAAGTTGACCACAGTAAACGTGGCTTCAGAGGACCGTTTTCTGCAGCGACTGATCTCGAATACCGATGCGATAGGACAATGCCTGGCAAGGACAATGGAAAATGACCGAGACGAGGGCTTTTAGGGCTTCTTGCCATCACGTCTCACCCGTACAATGTACCTCAATTGCATTATATGCTTGATCATCGATCAACGAACCTGATGTTTGATGTTTACTAGTTACTAGGTTTTACCTAGTGTTTCACTAGGTTGACGAAGAAGAATACAATATAACATTATAATATACATAAATTGGTTGTCGTTCCAAGGAGACGAAACGAAAATCTGTCTGTTAGTTTTCGATTATTATTTACAAGAATATTCACGTATTCGAAAATATAAATAAAAAAAATGAAAACTCGACAGAAAATCATTTTATCTATTACATATTTTACAAGAAACGTTATACTATTTGCAGTATATGTAATATCATGTTACTTCGTATAATAGTAATAATGTAGGTAATGATACATTGTTGTACTTATATTTTTGTTATACTACGTGTACTTTTTGAGATTTCCTATAAATGCATAAAAATCTGCAATCTGTTTATGAACGTAAGATAATAGATATATTTCGCGCGGAATATCGAGATTTTACTTTAAAGCTGTGAGAAATTTGTAGTAATTATTGAATATTTTTTCAGATTATTAGGTCTCTGTAGAAAAGACAAATTGAAAGGTATATGTTCAAATTAATCTTTCTGTCGTTCTTAAACTTTCACGAAAACCGAATAAATTAATGTATAATATTTAAATTTTAGAATAGTAATCTATACGTGTGTTTAGAATATATCTAATATATTGTATAACCTTTTGTTCGGTTTGGAATGTTCCTGACAAATAAATAGTGCACGTATGGTTCACAGTTTTATATTACATGTGTTCGCTCACTATCAATGCGAGGAAAACTATGCTTGGTCAAACTTGGAGATTTGTGATGAATGTACTTATAAACTTACTCTAATACTACTTTTGCCTGATTTCTAAAATCATTCGCAAAGACTGAAATAATAATTTATAAAGTAAAAATCGCAATTGCAATAATTGACATGTTAAATAAATGACAAGCACACTTTCGTTAATTTCCCGATTGTTAATGTCAGTTTTTACCATCAAAAGAGAATTTCATTTCTCGTCTGGAATTTTCGGAATCTTTCAATCATCGGAATTCCGCAATTTTTCGCTTCATCGAATTTTATTGCGATTCTATCTATCAAGAATGTAAAGTAATAATAAAATAAAATGAAATACGCGAAAATTTAGCAACGTACGACCCGACGATACGATCGTGAAAAAATGAAGATAAATATATTTTATACATGTAAACCAACTAACTTTCAATTTTCAACGTTCAACCGTTGAATAAATTGAGCAAACCTCGCGCGAAACTAACAATTCAGCACGTATCACGCAAACATTAATATCCCTAACCTTCGAAGTTTCAAAGAGAGTTCTCCCAAACGCGAATAATTCTTCGATTATTCGAAAGATCATCGATCTCCCAAGGATCAGACGAGATTACAATCGGCAAACGCGAGGCAATTGCAAAGTTGCAAACGCGCGCGGAAGAAAGAGAATGGGGAACGCGAAGCAGAGGAGCAGTGTGCAAAGTTTACCATGAAATAACGGTGGCTCGTGAAAATCTGATCGCCGCTGTAACAGCACAGACCATCGATAGGATTACGTTGTGGACCAAGTTCGAGTGGATCTTGTCGAATACAGCGGGCATACAGCAAGTGCTACAGGTTACGGCCTTGCGAAATGGCCGACAAACGGAACTGCAGGGGTATCGTTCTTCCGCGTCCGTTTTCCAACATCGCTTCCGGCCTGATTTCTACGTTTCTTTTTCGCTTAAAAGCTACCTCGAACGTTCGAACAAAATCCTTCGGGGGTTTACAGCGCGGAAGAATTTCTGTTGTACGTATCGGTCTGGTTATTTGCGGGGTAATTTGGAAAGGGAACAGTTGAATAGTTGGTAGAATAAATACACCGTGCAATAAAATATTCAATATGATATAGTATCGCTTTGAAACAATTATTTGATATTTGCATTGAAGTATATTATAATCTCTGACAAAATATTCGAGTATTATATTTTTTATATGAAATATTGAAAAATCTACATTCAGATCTTTTGAATGTAAGTGATGAATCTATAACTTTTTCTTTAAAAGCTAACATATATATATATATATATATATATATATATATATATATACATATATGTATATGTATGTATATATACATGAATTATGATATTAATAATATAATAGTAATCTGCATGACCAATTTTATTAATGTTTTGAAAACATGACGAAATCTATTTCATTCCAAAATGAAATATGATTTTCATATTTATATCAATTGAATGTTTCTAATATACATCGAAATATCATTATTCGAAGATATCGCTAAATTATTATGCATTTTTTGAAAGATTAAACGATCTATTTTATTAATTTAAAAGACTCGAATTGAGAGACAAGGAAATTATATAATAAATATTTTATAACTTAATGTATCTATTCTGTCTAATATTGGAAATTGAAATCATTCTAGTTTATAAATTTAAAAAATTCTCTATTTAAAAATAGATAATAGAATATCAGAGAGAATGAAAAGTTCGTAACCTTCGAGTTCATTGACCTAACCATTTCGATATACTTTCCGGGCTGTTTTCGCGAAAAAGTTATCTACGACGATATACATTCGCCTGCGTGCGCTTAACACGAAAGTTATTGAACAATTCTTAATAAACTAATACGAATCTTCATTCTTGAAACGAAAATTCGTGCGTAATCTCACGCTTAAGGCGATTCGCAAGAAACCAACCTGCACTAACCTAACTACGTATCATATAACGTATCTAAATTTAATAACTTCGATATAATATGAATCCATGATATAATACTTTCGCCTAAACATCATGCAAATTGTACAGAATGGCACACAAATAATAAAAACAATGTTCGTGCACAAATTGTCCCTGGAAAAAGCTATGGAAATGTATAACCTAAAAGTGACGTACAACCTAAATGTATAACCTAAAAAGCTACTACGTATAACCTAAAATTCAAATCATCACATTTAGTATCTTCAATATAATTTAATATGAATTTATAAGATACGTGCATTACAATGTTATATCTTTATTTAATGTCTTTAATCTAACAATTTATCATACGTCGACATAAATCTATGATATAATATATAATATAGTACATTTATCTGAATCTCGAACGACGCAAAAATAATAAAAATAATGCTCGTATGCATAAATTCTCGCATCGAAAAAATTATAAATGGAGCAGACAAATCGAATATATATCGGGCGATTTATCAGCACCCAGGAGATTTCCATTCGGCAACGCATTGTTTGTCTACAATGCAGTAATGCCTTTAAGTAATAATACGCGTAACGCTGCGTAAATAAAAGGCTTTATTAATTTCAACGAATTATAGGCGCACGTGCGTGCACGATTCTGGTTCGAACGAGTCACAAAAGCAAAAGGGTCGAAACTTTCGTCTGGACGATGACTGGGGAGCCAACTGAGAGCTTTTCATTGTTTATTCGCAATAATTAACTAAAACGAATTCAATTAATTTCCGCGTTTCCGTCCTGTCGTAAATCAACACATAGGCGCGCGCGTGTTCCGCCATCAATTTTTCGCATCGAGAACGCGTTTATTCCATTCTCAAGTGAAAACCACAAAAATATATAGACAAGTACATTTTTGTTGAATTTTTTGCCAAATTTTTCTCCACCAGATTGATAACCAAAGAGAAACTCGATATGAAATATTAAGAAATGGAAAGGACTTTGAATGTTAGAAGAAGAACACGATAAAAACGTTTTTGTTGATCTCAGGATTTTTAATATTACTTTACGCTTCAACGAGCGGATTTTATATATAAATTTTGTATTTTCAATAATTTAATACTATAGGAAGTAACACATATTATAAAACCAAATTCTATGAGAATTGATTTTTCAGGTTGATTTTCGATTTTGAAGTTGATAAAAAATTCGACTTATCACGTTTTTCGCGAGTCTCCAATTATCAATCACTTTGCTATAAAAAGTAGAAATTGTGTTTTTTTAAATAATAGCCTTCATAAAAGCAATTGCTATTCATAAAAAGGAGAATGAAAAAAAAAACATACCTGACACCTGATCGATAATAAATCTCGTGGAGATGGAACGCACGCAGGGCACTCGTGCGTAATTTTTTGACATTTTTCAGCCGCCGATAAATACTTCATCGAAGGGCATTTTATTTTCGTCCGCCGCCACGCCACAACGCCACTACGATCACGCGAAACGATAGCCGAGAGTCTTTGCAAAAAGTGAATAAAAAAAAGTAATGTATGCGGGTCTGACGGTGGCGGCAAAGTCTCGAATTACTCGTCAACATTTCTCGGCCGGAATATTTCTTGCGTTTTTGCGCCTTATGCTCCGATATCTCGACCACCGTGCGAGGAGAGAATAAACAACGAGTTCAGACCGGTAGTGTGCGACCGTGCAGCAAAAGAAAAAAACCACCAGGTGCAGTGGTTCACCAAAGTACATATTTGAACAAATATTCGAAGATTTTCATGTGCATACTCTGCGCACATTTTGAAATTTTATTACCACTGTAATGTGAGACACCATTTTGTGATTACCACTGTAATGTGAGACACCATAATGTGAGATTACCATCGATTGATTGTAATGTTAGCTAAAATTGAAAATATCTTGAAGATGTGTGTATTTGCTGTGTTCGTCTACAGGTATAAGAGTACGTAGGAGAATTTGTATCTTGTATCCTGTCGCAATGTAACCTATCGAAGAGACCGCCTCCGTGATAGATTAAGAGTTTCAAAATAATAGATACGCGGCACGCACCGCGTAGAGGCGTGTAATTTCCCGTGATTTACCATATTATGCAATTATGTTAGGTAAAAATGCCTCGTAAGACACACCGCGTTTTCCGAGAATCAATTTGGAACGAACCGTTAACGTTTAATACTCGTATGGTCCTCTCTACGGTCTTTCGAGACTCCAATGTTAATTTTCGATTGAATTGTTTCTTTTCTTTATCTGTTTTTTAGAAGCCGAAAATTTACGATATTCTTTGAAATATTATCTGAATTCATTACACGTAACGACGATATAAATTCGATATAAATAACGACGTAATTTGTATCAACAATTCACGATTTAAGGGCTAAAAGTATTAGCGTCATGTAGTAACACTATACTTGAAGATCTCTCGAACTAAACGATAAATATTTAGACGTTTTAGAAACTATTTCCAATTTTAGCGTATTCCTAATTCCTAAAACTACTTCTAATTTTAACGTATTATGTTTCTTACACAAAAAGTCACACGAAATATATCTTTGCTATGCAAAATAAAAATTATTTTCTATAATTCGACCTCGGTTAACACAAACAAATAGGATACAATAAATCTATAAACTACGAATCTGCTTCCACGAAATAAAGAACGTCATTTGTACACAGAAACATTGGAGCATTCAAGGTCTAATCGGAGCAAGTTGTAACCTGCATAGCTACTAAACGCGCCACGATAGAACGAGTAAACAGATTCGTGCAATTGCCAATGAAGCATAAACAACCGCTGTCCGAATCGTCGCGTCGCGCGACTGTTCGGACGTGTACAAAGCCAAAGGTACGTGTAAGAACGCGACGCATATTATCGACGTGCACGACGTATATAAATATATATCCAGAATGGAAATATGCCATAAGTGGAGTCATTTCGGAGAAACAGAAACGACGGACGCAAGAGTGATTCACAGGAGTGCAGCGTGTTCCTTTTCAAAATTCGTTGGAGCGCGCGTTCGACAGATTTCGCAGACGAAATGTCGTCTCGGGACGAAAGTGGTCGGGCGACAACGAGATACGGGGGGATAGGCGATCGAACGATCGTCGGAGTGACAGAAGGGAGAAAGAAGGCTACGAGAGTATGTGCCCTCACCTCGGTAGCGGCGTTGCATCCCGCGAGAATGACGGCCGTACTGATCAGAATCCAGTATATCCTCGGTTGCATCTTGTCCTTTGTAATTGCCGCTGGGCCCATCCAAGAGCCCCCTGACCGATCACGGCGTCGACTCTGCGAAACCAAAGGAAAAGAAATACGCGTACGTTTCAGCCAGGAAGAAACCACCAAAAAAATCCACCGGAGCAACAACGCGACACACACCACACTGATCGATGAACCGCGAGACACTGAGGGCGCGTCGATCGGACTTTCGTCGCCGAGCTGCCGCCATTTTGAAGGAAGCATGGGCGCCTCACAGTGGCCGACACCGGAAATCTGCTTTTCTGTGAAACTACGACTGTGCAACGACATTGCGCGAACTATTTGAATTTTGCACGTTAAAAACACATTTTTAATAAATGTTCTAAAAGAAGAAAAATGAAACACAAAGTGTCAGATAAATCGATTAGCATTAAGATGTTGAACTATGCAATAAGTGTGTTGGTGTAAATCTGATAATCGGCGCATGTATAATTTTGTTCTGTGGAAAATTGAAAATTATAACGGATGTGAATCGGTCCACTGCTAATATTATAAAATAACGTTTTGTTTTTGTAATTTATTATTATAAAAATTCATTAAATTCTCTCAATTATCCATTATTTTGAAATCTAACTATTAATATAATACTTTATTTTAATTATTATATAATTATACTATTATACTATATGTTACTTGTCTAACGTATTACTTGTCTTGTCAACGTATGTCCGTTGCGTTTAACGTAAGTAACATTTTAAATCTAACACGTACGCATTATAAAAATTAATGATAATGTGAAATTAATGAAAATGAGAATGATTATCAATCTTCTTTTGTTTTTCATTTTTAGCCATGGTGGTGTAAAGTGTAGAAAGTGGTAATGAAACTTAGAAAGAATAATGGCCGGGAAAATTGCACAATGACGACACCATAGTGGTGAGTTTCATTTTTAAATAAATATTTGTCTTGCGGAAAAACGATAAGTTTTAAAATAAAAATTGAAAGAGTAATCACTATGCTTATCGTTCGACCATTTTTTAATCATAAGATATAAAAAGTTTGACTTACATTTTTTTTTCTCTAATATGATATTTTGAACTCTAACAAATATCATTAGCGACTAATTACAATTCTCACGTTTTTTGGAAAAAAAATATCTATCAATATAACTATTTCTTATCGCTCGCAGACAAATCTTTCTCAAGACCTTTTAAAAATCGAAGATTTTCGTTGATAGTGCGATTATATTCTTCAATTTTATTACGCATCGTTGTCACTTCTTCTTGCATGCATTTCACTTCCTCTTGCATTTTTTGTTTCAACAGCTCGAGCAATTCTTTATCCTGAGAAGCATACAGACAAATGTTTCATTATTGTATATATCTCTTTATCTTTATAATTGCTTTGTATATGCCTCGAAAATATTACCTGTTTGTAATAATACTCAGCTTCGTATGCAATGTCGTTGTTCGAAGTTTTATTTCTGTTAGAGTCACTGTATCTCCTTATTAAATAGCTAGATTTGTTACAACTGTCGTATTATTTTGAAAATGTTACTCTAACCACTAAGTACAATCGAACTAGTTTAGTAATTTTTAAATATCATACTTACCAGCTTTTCTCGGATAATAATCTTCGTAAAATATATCGAAACATAGTTTTTGAATTTTTAATGTCATTAATTTAAAAAAAAAGGATTCTTCTGTAGAATTGAAACGGAACAGAAATTTTGTGACTTTCTGTCACAAACAGTGAAACATTTGAATACAAACGCTATCGAAAAATAATCGAGATAACTGACGTGTACTGATAACAATTTTATCTCAGAATGTATAAATAAGCTTTACTATTGCATAAATACGAGAAAATAATTAATTTGTTGCTTTTATTTTATATGTATATATATATATGTCTATATATATATATATATATATATATATATATATATATATATGTCTATATATTACTTTATATATTGTATATAATATTTTGCAGTTTAAAAAAAAATACAGACAAATGTCTACTATAATTACTATTAGTAATATTATAACAATTTCATCATTAGAAAGAGTAACATCACGCTTAGAAAGTAAGTATATTGTATAGAATGAATTAGTTTATTTCTCATCCATTTCTGTGATTCTTTGTTTATGACGGTTTATGGCCTCTTGATGGCGTTTGATTTGTTCTTCATGAAAAGAGATTTCATCATGCAGGTCCTCTTTAAGTTTTTGAAGTTGTTCTTTTTGCTAAAAGTAAATATTGATGTTTGTAAATAAATCTTTTCAAATTATATGATGTTGTAAACAAACTATGATGTATAATGGTTAAATCAATATGGTTAAATATTTAAGAAATGTTACAAACACCATAAGAATTCAATTAGCGCCAAGAACTAACCAGGTTATAAAAATATTGATCTTCATGAGCTGCTTCCATTTTTCCAAAAGATCCACCAGCTTCACGGATGGTTCCACCACCGCCACCTCCTTTCCCAGCTCCAGATCCACGTTCACCAGCCATTCTTATTTGGCTGCAATGATCAAATGATTGAATCTTAATATTAGCTTCCTAGATTGATAGTGCCAAAAAAGAAAAAACTGTGACGCAGTAGCAAAAGCTAAAAATATACAGTCTCCATTTATATCACAAATACAATTGGACAGTTGAATACAAAACAGCATTGTAGAACATACTAAGTTTAAGCCCAAAATACTATAATTACAAGTAAATACAAAACAACGGAGACAATATTAAAAGAAATATATTATGAAAGTATTTCAATAAGAATACAAACTATTGCAGACTGTTACATAAGTTAAGTACATACATCAAAAAGCCAATAATTCTCTATAAATTTATTAGAATTTACTAAAGGAATATATCTCAACTAATTAATTCGACAAGTGATTTGCTTTTTAGTTAATATAGAAAATTTGTGAACAGATGAAAAAAAATTAGAATCAAATTTCGCCTTTAACTATGCATGTGCAAATGCCGGGGTCGACTTAAGCTATGAAAAAGAAGGAAATCTACAGTTAACGTTAATCATCTCTATGGAAAGCATTCTTTTGTACCTTAGCGAAGCCATATTTCGAGAAAACGTAATAATAGCTCGTTGCATTATTCTCTGAGTAAGAATTTCAAAGCGTAGCAAGTGTTCAAGATTCTATTGGAAACCATACACTACTACAAGAAGAACATCACACTGTGGTCATGTTGCTCCAGTAGGATATCCGCGAGATGGCTGTCCTGTCATTTGGCGGCAATATTAATTCAATTTTTTCATAGAATTAAAATATTTTCAGCTTTTATCACAATTTAAGCGTGAAAATTTGAATTGTCAATACATATGATAGATGAGAGATAATTAAAACTGTATCATTACAAGTTTTTTACAACATAGTCATATAATCGAAGATTTTGGCCTTTCTATACGAGTGAAAAAAATTGTTCATTTTTTACAATTGTTTTTACAATTAAAATTCAGTTCATATACGAAGGAAAAGATGTTTAAATCAATTCTAATGAATTTTGTTCATATCTTTTGAAACTCAGAAGCTGCCAAAATTTTTTATTTAAGAAATAAGCGTGGAAAATATATCGTTTTTATTAAACATAAAAGTGTTAAACGAGTTTCAAGCTTATTAATATCTTCTACAATTATACCTTGATGATATATACAAAATTTTATCTTTAAGAGTTTTTTATATGATTGAATTAATATCATCAATAAGACTTTTATTAATATATTATTAGTAAATCTTATAAGTTTTTACAGAGTTAATAAGTTTTTTTGGCAGTAACAACTATAGTGATAAAACAAATGAAATCTCACAAGAAGTAAATTCTATAAATTTTAAAATGATACTGTTTTACAATTTACTACGATTTTTAATTGGCCAATTCATTAATATTATAATATTGATTGATAAATTGCGCAAAACGGTCCAGTTTTTAATACATGTACTATGATATATTATTAATTATAGTATTATATTACCTATAATATTCGGCGGTTTGGTTTTGAATCAACTGTCTCTTAATCTCCGAAGTCTTCAACTCGTTAATCGCTGTCTGTTTCTGTAACTCTGCTCGTTCCAATTCAATATTCAACATCCTCAGCTTTAACTCATGCTCCCTCTGAGCCAATTCGAACATCCATGTTGCTTTCTGAACAGATTCAACTTGTTCATTACCAATCCTATCGTTCCTTTCCTTTACGTTTGGTAAGGATACACCATCTTGTGTTAAGAAACAAACGAAATTACACCAAATTAATATCACTGATTCTACACGATCGCAATTTCCTCTCTAATACTTTTTTTCTCTCTTTTTTTTAATTTCACTAAAATTTACGGCATTTAATTTTATTGCGTATTTTATGTTTTTCTTCAATTCGAAATAAAATTAAGACTTCTAAAATTAAGTTATATAATTTAGTCTTAAATTCTTATATTATCATGGTTCTTAATGGAACGTAATAATATCAGTTATTAAGAAGTAAATTATTTAATTATATTATAGATTATATTATATTATATAGAGAAAAATAAGAGAAAAGAATAATAAAATTTCATTTCTTTTGAATATTTCGATATGATAGACAAGACACTTCAGCCAATTACATAATAAGTGCAACATTGTTCTTCTAAACCCCGTTTAACCAAGAATTCAATTTCGATTTCGAATCAAGTCTCGACATTTCAAAATTTCTGAAATTAATTTACAAATATACCATTGTGAATCATGGTATCTATAGGATTTGTCCTGTGTTCAGCCAGATCCACAAGCTCGCTTTCAGAGGTTCGCGATCGTTTCCTCTGTGGAGCGTCCGATTTCTTCTTAAAAATTTCGTGTTGGTTGCTCTCATTCTCGGTGTTGTACTCGTCGCTATCCGCCTCCACTTTAATTTCGTTCACCGTTGCTATTTCCGCTGTGGAGGCCGTCAGCTTGTTCAGGAACGCTTGCAAGCTGGAATTCTCGGGACTTTCTCGGCCATTTTCGTCGGAACGATCCTCGTCCCCATTGTTTTTTCTCGCTTTTTCCATTAGTTTCCATACTTCGATGGACAGGTTCGATGGGCGACATTTGGCTGCCTCTTCTGGACCCAGAGTCTTCACCTAATTTTTATCGTTTATTCGTTACTTTTCGTGGAAAGATGAGAAAATGTAGATTCTTCGAAGTAGGTATTTTAACTTTAATGTACGAGAATAGAAGAATTTATAATTTTCCTTAATGCAGGTTAATACATTTTTAAATAGAAACTTTAAATTTTTTTAATGGAAACTTTATATTTTTTACTGAGCACTTTGATATTAGTTTGTACTTGGCATAGAAATTAGATTAGAAAGATACTCGTGTCTATTGTCATTTGCACAGACAAAATGAAAATAGATAAAAATTGAAGTTTCGTATTGTGTGTTTAAATCAAATAATCCAATCAGAATTTTAAATAATCTGTTTAGTAATTTGAATATATTTCCTATTGATATCGATGGTTATGAAAATAAATGAACGCTATCCTTTAGTATTATTTTTAATCATTATCGGTAGACTCCAAATTATTTTCATGCAAATTAAAACTCATCTTCAATCTTGTATAAATACACAAAATCCGCAAATCTAAAATAAAATGAAATAAAATAAAATTGTGAATGTAATAAAAATGTAAGTATTTAATGCAATGAAAAGATAAAATTGTCGTCTAATTGTATCCGTATAAATTGGCCGTCTGTTTATGACTGAACAGAAATACCGGTAACCGGTGACAGTCAGCTTAACGGGTTAAATCGATAAAACGAACGAAAATCGACAATCGATTAACCTTCTCAGCAAAGGTGTACATCTCCATCCTGGCCTGTCCTTTCATTCTCCTCCACTGTTCCCTTATTCTAGTGATATCCCTGTCCGTGGAGAATCTCTCGCGAAAAGCCGAGTAGATCTGTTGCCAAGCAAAAGTTTTCATAGCGGAAGCTGCTGCGTCGATCTTTTTGTTCTCGATCGCATTAACGTGCTCTTTGATCAACGAAAATAAAGCGTTCTTCTCCTCTGGCACCCAATTTTGCGTTCTTTCTCGTTTTTTCAACAACACGGTGGTCGAATTGGAACACATCCTCGTTCAAATTTCAACTTTCTAATTAGTTGCCGATATTTTTAATGGTTACCGGATCGCTGATGTGAATGGACGATTAAATTAATTTCAACTTAATTTCAACGATAGACAGAGACGCACGCCTGTTAACTGCTCGCGTCGCGATTAGGTTTCGCTCGTTTACTTGTTTAAGCGCCGGTTTAACACAGTCAGCTGTTTAACCAATGTCGATGCGAATGTGTACAGTGTGATTGGAAAATTTGCGACGCGTCAAGTCTCTTTTATTTTTTTCTTTCTTTTTTTTTTTTTTTAGTTTCTCTTCTGATGACTAAATTCTATTAGTTCTAAATCTATTAGTTCTGAATCTATCTTTCTGGAATTTTTAAATCGAATTTTTATCAATCCGGGATTGAGGATCAGGTTCACGATTATTAAATTTATTTCCTTTAAGAGATAAAATTTTCATTTATTGTTATGATAAAATTTTTAATTATTTACAAAGCGTTAGATTTCAATATTTTGCCTGTTTACTTATTTATTTTTAATTATTTATTTATATTTTTTACTTATTTATTTTTATATTTTTAATTTCAGTCATCTTTAATTTCAGTATTTGGAATATATTTTCAGCCGGGATTATAGTTTTGGTAGATGTTTAATCTTATCTATATTCTATTTTTGGTGATATCTGTATTCTATTTTTTCGTTTGTTTAGAATTACATGCTTATTTTGATGTCCATCAATTAAATTAATTATAAGAATTTGTCAGAACTAATTTGACACTAATACAATGATAAAAAAAATCTACTTCCTTCATAGATAAATCCTATTTATTCCAGAGAGTTCAGAATATGCTGATCTGGAACAAAGTAATCGGGATGACGTTGTAGATCAAAATGAGCTAATAAATATTTCGTTTTAAATAAAAAGTTGCCTAACAGATCAAGTTTCAGTCACATTATAGACTTTTACATGGATGATAAACAGTCTTTTGAATAAAAGTCTCATCACATCGTAGATTTTAACCCTTTGTGAACAAGTTATAATTTACATCTAAATATAGATTCCTGAGACTGTTTCTGGTTTTAAAAAATCGAAGAAAATCTCTAAGATATTAGAATCCTTATGATATTTAGACATTTTTACTAGTTACAAGTGTTAAAGAGTTAAAGAGAAGTACAAATACAAGTTAAAGAGAAAATAATAATGTAAACGAGTGTTGCATCTATCGGATTTAAATCGTAATATGTAAACGTTCTAATTCATGTTGCACATCTATTTTTCTACCCATGTTTATTTATATCCATATTATTTACTTGTGGAAAATGTAAACTGACTTGGTTGACAAGTGTTAACCAAAAATCACATATAAGACATTTAGTGAAATAGCGAGGGAGAATTAATCGAGGTTCAACTAGCCAATTGGAAGCTAGCAGAGAAGACGTTACATTCTAGCAACTAACAAAGCAAAACGAGCATTCCTTTTCCTAACGTTGAGGAAACCGAATTTCTTCGAATAATCGGTATTTCATTATCAGCGTTCGTGAAGACTTGGTGGCTTTAGTGCTTTCGCGACACACGGCACTTCCACAAAATCTTGCCCAGTAGAGGCAGAAGAACTTACAGCACCTTTACTATTCCTTTCTTGTAAAAGAAGACTGACCAACAGCTCTTCCACAAAACTTCTTCTCTGAAAGAGATATTTTTTTCCTTGTTTCTCGCGACTAAGTTCTTTTTTTTCTCCTCTTCCCTACTCCGATATTCGTACGTGGAAATAACCGCGAAACTCTTCCGGTTAAGACCCACGAAGTAGAGGTGCCGTGGTTTTTTTCGCGTACGTCGACCACACGTTCTGACCATAGATCTATGTGCATATATATTACATGCATATAATAAAGGCCACAAGTAGTCATCTTTGTTACAGTTAGCGCCCAATGATGTTGTTGGGATTGCAATCATCGTAATAAAAGAAGAATCCTTCGACAAAGTGTACGAGTGAATTTTAGATTACAAATTTTCAATCTTCAATTTTAAATTATTAATTCGAAATCTTTAGGGAAGAATTAAATAGCCAAGACACTGCTCAAGTATCCAAAAGGAATTACAATTATTCCATAAAGTTTGAAATAGAGCCAACAGAGTACATAAATACACACGGTTATTCTCAAAAGAAGCAAAAGTATCCCCAAGAATATTCTTAAATCTGTCCCTCTAAAAAAAAAAAAAAAAATCTTCAGATCTCCAAAAATTTTCGAAGTGCACAATTTCCAAAAAATTGATTTAAAAAAAACAACAACAACAAGCGGAATAAACAAACAAGCGTTATCGCTTTAGGATAACGAATTACAAAATATTAATTGTGTATCTTGAACTCGCGGTGTTACGAGGAGTTACGCGGAGTTACGCGTCGCGATTGGAACGTTTGGTTAAATCGGAACTAAGGTACGACTAAACGTCGGCCATTTTGGCAGAGTACTAGCTAGGCGCTCGATATTAACAAATCCTCGATTCCCAGCTGGGGTGAAAGCGGCGAGCGACGGATAGGGGATGGAGAGAAAGGGCAAGGGAAACGGCGGGACGATAGAGGGTGAAAGGGAGAGGCATTCGACGTTCCGCGCAACGCAAACATTGTTTCGTTTCATTTCGCGATCCGTCGCGGAATCATATTGCGCCGATTCCAATATTTCCATCGTTTTGTTGCGATTGCGGTCGTTCCGCCGCCGATTTCAGGATTCCTCTCCGTCACCGTTCTCGTTTTTTACTACCTCGAGTTTTTTCGATCGCACGTTCGTTGATTCCATCGATCCTCGCAATTTATGGTGCTTTCATTGGACTTCTTTTTGTTGCTTCTTTTCTTTTCTTTTTTTTTTTTTTTTTTTTTGAAGAAAAGAGCGAAAGAACGGGCGAGAGAGCTTTGAAGAGGATGGTTTGTAACTTTGATCGATTCTCGATTGTTTGTTTAGCTTCCTTTTTAAAGGAAAATACAAGCGGAACGAGTGGAAAGAAATTCGAACGTTGATTCGTAGCTTTGAATGAAATAAATGTAAACGGTTGTTTCTTTTTTCGAAGAAAGAGTGGCATGGAAGTTTGATTTTGAAAATCCGCCGTTTTTTCGGGTTTTCTAAGAGAAGGATAAGACTGGAGGAAGTTTGATTGATTCTCGAATGCAAGGGTGTTTATTCACTTTTTTTCTTTTTGAAGAGAAATGTAAGAGCAAGAGGTTCGAACGTAGATAGATTCGCGGAATCTAGGATTACCTTTGTTTTTTGTTTTTTTTTTTTCTTTCAAGAAGAAGAGCTAGAACTAGAAAGAAGTTTGCGAAGATCGATTCGTGGGATCTGAAATGTTACTGTTAGGTGTTTAGAGAAAAATGTGAGAGAACGAACAGTTATGTAATATATCTAGGATTCTAAATTACTAATATTACTGATATTTATTAAATAATTAAAAAACACACTAATAACAAATATATCTATAATATAATAACGCGTGTTTGTAAATTACATGTGTTGATTTTCATGTCTCATTTATGCAAGTATATATATATATATATATATATATATATATATATATCAATACCATGAACATGTTACAATAAAACATTGTCATTCGACGATGAATACAAAATTTTTACCTTTGTTTGTTTTTTCTTGATTGATAATATTATACTATCTGTTATGCTTTGAATTACTTGAAAGACTGAATTGTCATACAGTTTCGCGTTAACTGTAAGAAATGTGAATATTACACATTGTTAATTAAACAGAACAATTATCTAGTGATAATATACTTTGATATCATACTTTTTTAGACTTTTAATATCTAGTGATAATAGACTATAATAATACAACAGATATATCTGATGTAGAGATACATTACATCTTAAACTTTTGGCTAAAATTTCGGCGAAACGCAGTGTCTACGTCCTCTCTCTCCTCTCGAGTGTAAAAAGAAGAGAGAAAGAGAGAGAGAGTGAGAGAGACATGTGAAGAACAGGAGAACCATTAACCATCTACTACACGCCATGAAAAGCAACTTCTAACACAACGAAGATCCGCCAATCCGCGTCGGAATGCGTTAAAGCACCTTCTCGCTGCGTAATCCTTTCACTGTTTCCATCAACGAGTTCGTCGTATCATAGTTCTCGTTGTGTAACAGCCTTCCGTTGCATATAAGACAACATGCTCGCTTATTCCTCCACAAAACCGCTCGCGATAGTATCGTGTTGTCGCGGATAGCATTCGCCTCCGGTTACAGCAAGCCGACCAGCTCCGTTTTCTCGATCCTCTTCTTCGGTCATCCGAAACACCACTGCCGGAGCCAACACACGATATATCATCGTCAGTTCAGTGTCCACATAGAAACCACTGTACAAATCTGCGATTTTTATCCGCGTTGGTGGAATTTTAAAAAGAGGACGCTTCGTTTGTTTCACGTCGCGCGAGCGTTATTGCATACAATAATAGAAAGAAATTTTAAACAACAAAGTTAACAGTAGTCGACAGTAAGAAATTATTATTTCTTACGTGAAATTACGTATTCAACGAGTGATTAATGCATCGTCCTTTTCTACATGAAGATGTTACGTAATGTTGGCTGTGCGATTTCCAATGGGTTTGACAGAACATTTTTACGTTGAAGATTAATTGGAATCGCAACAGAGATTGTTCTTACGCACGTTTTTGAGTGATTTGTGACTGGATCGATGGAAGCCTGTGAATCTGTTTATTATAGTGATTCAGTAGGATGATCTTGTACGATACGGTTAGAGTAAGTATATGAAGCTTAATTTGATCAATAAAATGTCTCACGCTTTAAAGTATAGATTCAGTTGAATTCCATAGAAATTATATTGAAATCCACTTGTAAATTAATTGGTAAATTAAAATCAATCCCGCACGCTCATTGTTAACGGTACGTGATGATTAGTAGTAATTGTTGACTTCCTGTACTGCGAAATTTTTCGACGTCAGAGATATTGAAAGAAAAAAAGAATACATCAGATTATTTAAATTATATGCGTTAGGTTTTTTAAATAATTTTTGTTTATTTACGCAGGAAGAGATTGTGAAAAATGTCCGAAAATAATTTTCATTGCGATGAATTTCACTGATATTTTTATTCATTTAATTTTATTAATGCTTGGAAGATCTTCTTTTTCTTTTTATCAAACGTTAAAAACACAAACAATTTAAAAAGTGAATTTACCTATTCAATAAAAAATGAGCAAATCACTTCATTTATTAATTACTTACGTAATATCGCATTATATTCAAATATTAAACTAAAAAAACACAGTCATTCCATTCATTACATAAGACACTCAATACATTCCTTCAAAATCTGATTTTCCACGATAAAACGAGGAATATAATTTTTTCCCAAAATGAGACTCCGTGTTCGAGAAAATTAACTTGGAAACGTACCAAGTATCGATGTATCGAATTTTCATCTCATCTCTTGCATTTGCATCTCTTTTTGTAAATTTGATTATTTTGTCAACGCGAAGTTTAAATGTTGAACGAAGGAAAATGTTTGATCACTGTTCAAATTCTGTCGGTATGTTCTACAGATAAAAATGAGATTGAAATATTATGTGACGAAAAGTTATAACAAAAATATCAATTTTAATAATGGATTAATGGACAAGGACCAATTTTCTGATCTTCCAAGTCGTCCCTAAGATCTTACATTTTAGATTTCTATTTACGAAGAAATATTAATATGTTTGGCAAGCAAACATTTACAATAGAAAAGTATTTACATGAAATGAACTGATTATAAGAATCAAAACTGCGTCTGAAAGAATTCAACAAAGTCGATAGGAAATTCACTCGACAGTAAATTCAGTAGCACTTTGATATCAATTTTAGATCACACTTTTTGAAATGGACGCCGTTGAGCACTTATGGATTTTTTTCTACGTGATATTTTAGTTTTAGTTTTGCCTGTGGAAAAATATTGTTTAATAACTTTTATTCTTCTTAATTTATTTTACCTTCTCTTTATTACCTTCTCTTTTACTCTATTTTGTAAGCAACACTGCAGTATATTTTAAAGCAAGATATCAAGTATCAAGATATTCATTCTGTGTATATTGTTATTATTCTGTGTAATATTGTTATTTTTCGCAAGAAAATTCATGCGAAGGTAATAGTTTTTTTTCTTTGTAAAGGTTTGCGGTTTGATACGTATGTATTACATATATTTAGGTTACATAGTGTGTTGCTCTATAATATTCGAATCAGAAAATTTGCCCACGTTAGATTTCTAGTATCGCTTTGACAGTGTCAATCAACCTTGTCTCAACATTCTTCTCATTAAAGTTCTAATTAGCTAGATATTATAATTTTGTCACAGTTTCACGTTTAATACGGACATTGAATTAAAATTTCTGCTAAAATACTTTTGAGGTGAGCAATCTTCTTTCTCCGAAACGAAGCTTACATATGGTGAAAAAAATCTATTATTTATCTTAGATGATTTCAAAACGTGAATTGTAACTTCAACATGACTAGGAGTAGCAGGAAAATATTGTATAGAAAATTTGAAAACGTAGAAATTTAATTCTAAAATATAAAATATCTAGATTCAATATTTTCTATAATAATTAATAAAGAAGTAAAACAATTTTTAAATTTTCATTTCTTTCTCATTATGTTTATAAAAGTATGCACAAAATTTGTACAAACACCTGTAATGTTATTTATAAATTTCTATTCCTTAACAAGACATTGTTTAATCAGACAATGTTTCAGCATCGTGTCGTCGTCTATTTAATTAAAAAAAAATTCATATTTCCTACAATAACTCTCACGTTGAAGTTAAAATTGAAATTATCTTAGCTGTACAACAGAATTTTTCAACATATCACACATCAGTTTCATTCTGAAGGAAGAAATCTACGAAAAATAAATCATTTACTCATTATATTGCACATTAATTATTAATTTATTATATAACAAAATTTTTCTATAATCAAATATAATCTCGCATCATGATTATAACGCAATTTTAGATTAATCTTGCGTCTTACAGACAAGTATTGTATAAACTTATGTAAGTACAATGTAAACAACAACCTGACGCTAGTTAATTGAAGATGGCGGCATACAAACCAGACTTCTGTTTTATGTAATCGAACCTAACCTACAGGCACATTAATGAGACGTATTGGTGGAAGGGTGCTCATCGCAAGGATAATATTTATAATCTCAATAAATAAAATCTCACCTCGCCACGAAACCATTTATATCTTTTTCCACGATTTTTCGCATTTTTTATATTTCTGATTCGTGTCGCGTTATTCCAAATATATATTTACAATATTCCAATATATAATTACGACTGACCCTTTCGATCAAGCCAATGATATCCACTTTTCAAACACGAGAATCGCATTAGAACATTACATCGATTTCGTTTCTATCGTCGTTCATTTGTTTTTTTCGTCAATTTTTCCTAATTTCTCATTATGGCAGCGATTTTATATTTTTTTCAATTCAACTTGAGACGATTACATAAAAATTTGTTAATGCATTTACATTGGTTCAAATTAATCTTTTTAAATAGTATATTAAAAAGCATATTAAATTCTTTATCTATGTAGGAATATTTAAAATAAATTTTTATTTCGATGGATCTTACCAATATTCAAAGTCATTTTCTTTCTCTTTTCGTTGAGTAATGAAAATATAGTAATTTAAGAACTGAATTTAATTGTTTAATAAAAAACGAGCAGATTAGTAAAGAGTAGTTTAAAATTCTAATACAAATTACAATCTGAAATATAAAGATATTCAAATAAAAGTTTCACCATTCTACAACACAAAGAAAAAGAAATTAACGTATCAGTATCGCGTAAGCAAATTTTGAGATTAAATCGCACATTTTCTTTTTTTTTTTTAGACGACGCGCAGCGTGAGGTATCCAATGCTGCAGCCATATATGTTAAAAGATTTGTGTTTGACTTGGAGGAACATTTCGTACACGGTCGAGAAAAAGGTCAATGGCGGTAGTCTTCGAGCAATTTTCGGCCTTCAACACACTGAATTCATTCAACTGCTCAATGGAGGTATAATTCGTAATAAAGAGACGAAGAAAATTCAATTTACAGTCTATGATCCATAAAAAAAATTGGAATAATAAATTAATGATGTAATTAATTCTTCGATATACTTTCAGTCAACGGTATCATTAATTCTGGAATGTTGATGGCGATTATGGGACCGAGGTAACACTTGTTCCAACTTCTCTTTCAACCCTGGAATACTGAACAAATTACAAATCTGTTTCGTCTCTCTTAATTAAATTATCAATAAATGTGTGTCAAATTATTGAACTAACAATTAATTACACATTCACATTCTCTGCTACCTAGTAAAACATCCAATATTCGGCTTCGTCTATAAAAAATAGTTTTTTTACCACTCTTTTAATGCTCTAGTGATCAGTAAAATATTTCGGATCATTAGGAACAATTAACTGATTGTTAAGATTGTTTCATCTCTACGTGCAAAATTTGCAAATCGTTCCCATTGTGATTTTAACATCCCTGCCCTCTTCATTCTTGGTTCCAGACATAGTTTGTTGACGCGTTTAATATTCCCGCTGTAGCGGAAAAGGGAAAAGATGGAAATAAAATTGGATGTTCAGAGCGTGGCTGGTGAGAATTACGTGTGGTGCTTAGTATTCCTGGGTTAATTGTTTCCAAACGCGTGGAAAGTTCGTCCCCTTCGTTAAAAAAGAACTTCTCGCTTTTTTTGCAGCGGCGCCGGGAAAACCACGTTGCTCGCGATGATCAGCCGCCGTGTGAAAGGTTCGTAAGTTTCACCTTCCTTTCTTGTGTTACGCGAATTAAACCCCTGCAACAAAACCGAGATGGTACTGCAGATGACAATGCAGCTACTCGCGGATGAAATTTCTTCCTCAGATATCGAAATTGTACGAGAGAGCATCTTTGTTGATTTGAGAAGGAGAACGCGAGAGGAAAATATGGTGTTGTTTGTTGACTCGAATTTGAAACCGAGGAAATTGAAATTGAGGAAATTCTTAGCTGTGTTTGAGGAAATTGAAATTGAGGAAATTCTTAGCTGTGTTAGTGTATCTTCGTGATGCATGATGTTCGCGCCGAGATATTCTTTGCTTGGATAAATTTCTCGCGAGAAAATCCTTTTCAAGAACCACCGTTAATGAAACTTCATAAATTTTCAAGTTTTCTACCTTGTGAAATTTTATTTCTTCACAGCCGTGGTCATCTGATTTCGATTCATTTAATACGTTTACGTTGCAACTTAGATTCATTCTATTTATTAAATAATCAATTATTTATAACGAACTATTACTTGGTCTTTAATGCGTAAACGAATTATAATGAAATATAATTGTTCAATAATTATTATAATTATATTATAATTTAATAATAATTAAATACGATATAGTTTCTAGAGGACAATTGATATAAGAGAATTTTTTTTTCCACCTCTCTAAAATCACTGTTTCGAAATATTCACCGTCATTTTGCCATTTTGCCAACAAAACTGGCAGAATTTTGATCAGTATGAATTTTCAATCGATAGGGGAAGCGACAGGTGACGTTCTGTTAAACGGGAAGCCTATCGATACCGGGCAGATGATAAGGATATCTGGATTCGTTCCACAAACGGACCTGGCTGTCGAATCGCTGACAATCCTCGAGCACATGGAATTCATGGTTCGTTCAATTATAATGCTTTGATTAACCCTAACCTAAACTCTTTTATGATTCTTAAATTTCTGTTTCTTTAAGAAATCAGGTATTTTAATTTTAATATATGATTGTTCGCATTTTCATGGTGGATATTATATGACGCACGTGATTTCAATTGCACTGATACCAATTTAAATGAAAAAAATACGATATAACTAATAATCAATAATATAATGATATTAATTTATATGATAATTAATGTAATTGATAATATAATATAGAGTAGAGAAATAGAGAAGCATAATCGTCATACCATAAGATTTATATAATAATATTTCGAGTGGTTTAATTTAATGGATCAATCGATCTTCTTCAAAATCGTAGAATCACATCGAAAGATTATAAAATTAGAAACTTGCACAACTACAGAATCGCGAAATTGTAGATGCGGAATCATAAAATCATTAGAATTTTAATGCAATAGAACTGAACTAGATTTAAAAAAAGAAAAAGTAATATTAATACAATTTAGCAATAAATAAATATTGATCCAAATATTGATCAAATAAAATCACCGAATAAAGGAATATATCTATTTTTCGACAGTCTACACGCACAAAGCGAAAATCAATGTTCCATAATTTTTCAAAGTGTCTCGTTGCCTAGATTATATCGATCTTCTTTCAGTTATTAGAAATTGATTAAAGAATTGAAAATGCAAAAGGGAGAAAAATGATACACATAGAATATAACGTTGAAAAGCGTTTATCACCGATGATAGGTATCATAAATCGATCTTGATTAGTCACTGTCGTTCGAACGCCGGCGATCGATCTCAAAAAAAAAAAAAAAAAAAAAAAAAGAAAAAAGAAAATACGATCGAATCGTGGATAATCGGGAGCCGGTAGAAGTTTATGGGATTGTTCACACGTAAGTCAAATAATCGTTCGACAAACGCGTCGATCAGCGATTTTAAATAATTGCTTGTTGTTCGCGATCAATTTGTCTTGCTAATTGTACTCGAGATACATAAAGCGATTGATATTTCAGAGGTAATCTATCTCGGTTGTTTAACGAGATTAAATTACGTCGCCTCGATTCTCAAATCGAGTTAAACATAATGAAACTGTGATACTTTTGCAAGAAACGAAACACCTTGCCTCTATTTTTTCGACGCGTTTACGACTGGAAATGTTTATCGGTGACGATTTACTATTATTAAATACGAAATTGCGATTTCAATCCTTCAGAATTGAATCTCTTTTTTAACGAGATTTAAACGTTGTTTTTGATTCTCATTGTTGGTTACTATTCAATGAAGGATATTTAGTATTTGACAAAATTTTTTTCGCAAAACTGCGAATCGTATGTTTTTATAAATGTAACCGAGACGTGATGGCATTTAAATTGGAATTTAGTTAAATATTATGAAATATCATACTCTGATATTTTTTTATACGTACATTTTGCACACCCCTTCGAATTTTCATTCCTTTTTCTATCGATGCACAAATATCTGTAAATCGGCTATGAATTATGATCTTCGTTTATTATTTCTTTGAATTCTACGTTCATTACAATTGTTATACTTTTCACGATATTTACAACTTCCACATAATCTCTTCATTTTCATCGCGATTCTCATAATTTCTCACATTGATTATGATCTTTGTAATTCCTTTTTCTTTTTTTTTTTCATTAGAATTTCATAATTTTCATATTCTGCACGATTCTCACGATTTTCATGCTCATTATCGATTCAAAATATATCTATTATGAAATTAATCACAAAATCTTTCTCAATCAAACAACTATACAGTCCTCCATTTCACGTTTAAGCGTAAACCGACTATATCGAGTTTCATTTCGAAATTTCGTCGAGAAAGTGCTTCACCAAGTGCTCGTCCGCGTCTATAATAATTCGTTTAAACGTCGAACGATCGGGTTTCGGGCCCATTAAAACTTGGCGATTGTTCTTGACTTGATCAAGGCGTGCATGAAAATGGACAGGAGGCTGAGGGCCAGCGTCAGAAAGCAAAGGATAATGACTCTGCTTGGAGAACTCGGTCTAGCGAAAAGCACCAGCACAAAACTGTCCGCTCTTTCTGGTGGCGAAAGGAAACGCGTTACCCTGGCTGTTCAAGTAAGATTTTACGAAAATCAATCGTCCTCTTCTAGATAGTTAAATAAGGGTGAAACACGAGGCAAATGAATATCTACAAGTTTCCGGTAATCGATGCTTTTGGATCACTGATTCAAATTGATTGGCTTTCAACTGCAATTTTCTGCCGAAATTTTTCTTGACAAAATTTCAAATACGTATATAGAATGAATATGAAAAGTGATTGAAGACATTTATAAATTCATCTGAAACGAATATATAAATTCAGAATATTATAAAATAAAAAAGAAATGAATGTTCACATTATCATTTGTCGGCGTGTTCTTATTTAAATTCGCGAAAGCTCGTAAAGCCGGATAATAACGATTCTCGCGATTCGTCCCTTTTCAATTCGTCACAAAATTACATACACGACTAGTATGCATATATGTATTATATGTATTACATGGAAAAGACTGTGTTAGAAGATTCACGTGCATCGTGGACCCGCAATTTTCCTTAATACGAAATACACATAGAGTAGAGAATTTTTCTAGCTACTCACCGAACCGAGCATTCTCTTTTGCGACGAGCCAACAACGGGTTTGGACAGTTACGGGGCAATGACTGTAGTGAAGACGTTGAGGGAAGTCGCGGCCAGCGGAAGGATAGTCATATGCTCGTTGCATCAGCCTGCATCCGGTTTGTTGGAAATCTTCCACGAGGTTCTACTGCTCTCCGGCGGCAGGGTCGCTTTTCAAGGTTCTTCCATTGACGCCACGAATTTTTTCGACAGGTCTGATTATTTACTTTATATTCAGATACTCGCTCGGAGCGTTTCGTTCAACTTTTTTTTTTTACTGAGATTTTGAAACGCAGTCGACTGGTTATTTCGTAGAATTTTATTATCAATGATAAGGAGCAGGTACTAAGTTTATTTCGATTCAAAGAGGAAGAAATTCAAGGATAATTTAATTTAATTTAAGATTAATTTCCCATTAACAGTATGCACAGAATAATTAAGTTTATTCTAATTCAAATTGTACGTCCTCTCGAAAAATTCGAGAATAATATCTCAAGTCAATTTGAAAGTGACAGAATATTTTCATTTAAATTAGAGTTTCTGACTTATTTTCTGACTTACGCAGAATTCATGGTTGTATTCAAAGATTTTTAAACGTAACATATTAACACATTTAAATTACAAATTGCTACTTTTCCTTGAAAAAGAAAAGAGATATTTTATCATTCGATTACTAACGTCATTCGTACGCTATTTTATAAAACAAGAGCACAATTTTCAGCTTGAAGCTACGTTGTCCTCCAACCTTCAACAGCGCCGAGTTCTTCGTTTCTCAGTTGTCCATCGTTCGTGGCAAAGAAGTTGAAAGCTACAAAAAGGTACTCTAAACGAAACTGTCAAAATTTGATGAGATAAGAAAATACGCGGTATACAGGGTGTCTCTATATACTAATAATATAAATAATATATAAATAATAATAGCGGGAAGTGATTCTGCGTAAAAGAACGAGTCGAAAAGGAAGAATAAAATGTCTTCATTAACCTCTTGATCGCCGCATTTTTTTTAAGGACCGCGCATCAGATCGCCGCGTAAAATGTACTTTTACTAATAAATAAATAATTTAAATATTTTTTACTTACATAACTGGCGAGCCACAATCAATTAGAATATAATTTGCACAAAAAAAAAACACTTGATTTTCACTAGGGTTGCCACACAATAGATCAAATACTAGATATTAAAAAAATTAAAAAAGTTATACGCACGTTTGTTAAATTTGAAATGTTATAAATTTATAATCTAAAAAATACACATATATATTATACACAATGAAACTAATATTTATTTATGGTGTGGTATGCTTCGAAGTAAATAGTTGGACAGAGTGGAATTTTACAGTTTTCGCACGCGAATTTTGTTTCTTGCCTTTTTGTTTCGAATAAATTCAATATCTAGGAAGAATATATATATTTTTCGATTTTTTTAGTGATAGAAAATGATTCTACATGTCACTGTTAAAAAATCCAAATTAATTTCGCTTTTATCTAGGGATTGGCGCGTACTAATGGCGCGCACGGCGATCAAGAGGTTAAAGCTTCAAAGAGAAAATCAAGTTTGAAAATTTATCCAAGTACCAAAGCAATTTTTCTTAAACGAAAAAATTCTATTCCACACGTTTTCACTTATTTTTACGCATAGAATATCCTCATGTCGATTATTCGCGCCCGTCCACCACAGAATTAACTCAATTCAAGCGTACTTGGTAAATTTTCAAATTCGATTTCGAGCACAGGTTTTAATGGAAAAATTTCACTCTTTCTCTTCGACTTGTTTTTTTCATCCTACTCGAGTAACGAGACACCCTGTATAACCTAATACTCGATGTGTCATTTCCCTAGATACACGTTTGATCGCCATTAGCGTCCGTGATTAAAATTTCTAAGAATTTTAAGAACACGACAATTACTTGATTCTTTTCTTTCAAATAATTTCACATTATTTCATCGTCAACAACATCCACATGCATATGTTGATCAATAGCATTTTGAACGACAAACAATCAAAATCAATGTTCAACGATATTTTTATAAGCGGCACACGCCCTACCTCCGATAAGAAGAGAAAGTAACAAAAGAAAGAAAAGTGTCTTTCTGTTACGAATTATCCGCAACGGTGGTTCGCATGAATCAATGATCACGCACGCACGCACACAGGTGAACTGGATTTGCGATCAGTACGAGAAATCGAAATACGGTCAAAGGGTGTCGAAACTGATCGAATACTCGTGCGCTGCGGAATCGAGCGAGCTGCCGGCAATATTCTCTCAGGCCTCTTTGTCGCCGAAGGATTTCAAAAAAGCTCGCACACTGACGCAGCTCCGTTGGCTCATCTGGCGTACATACGTCGACTGCAAGAAGAACCCGGCCTCTCCGCTCTTGCGATTTATAACGTGCATGGTGAGATATCAGACTCTGTCCTACACGCGAAGCTTTCCCTTTGACCACGTTTAAAGCCGTTCTGATCCTCTTTCGCCTTCCTTCCTTCCTTCCTACGCTTTTATGCTCTGAAGCGTTTTCTGTATCGCGGCTAGGGCCACTGTTTCACGTGTTTCAGATTTAGTACTGGGTTAAGTCCCGAGTAGTCCCCCCCCCCCCCCCGATAATCCGAAACCATTGGACTAACGTTGCGTCTACAGGAGTGTTTTACGTACGATTTTCACCGTGTTCGATGAAAACAAGCGGACTCTTCGGAGTCATCGAATTTTGGTATTGTAAAATGGGAATTTTCATGGATTTCGCTTCGCGTCGAGATCTTGTAATTTCATCGAAGTACTTACAGCTTTTTGTTTGACAGACGCTGATCCGATCCGAACTCTAAAGTTCTAATTGCTTTTGCGATCTCCGATCCTCGAAATTTCCTCCGATCGGTACATAAAGAGCGAGTATATATATCTTCAAATCCACTCTGTCGCCGATTTCGAAATGGATTGCCTACTAATTTTCAAAATCTCGTTGAACGCGAAATACGTTGCGCGTGCTCGTCTGAAATTCAAATTGAACGAAAATTTAAATTCGATTCAAATATGCAAATCAATTCCTACCTACCTTGATACGATAAACTCGAATTTCAGAGTCCTCGAGAGTCCATCTGTTGCACTGTTTGGTGCAGATCGATTCTACTTTCCTGACTTCCGTTGAAATCCCAAGTCTCCAAAAAAATCGACAGACGACCGTTTAAAGTTTATAGGGTTGCTGATATCGCTGCCGTACATGAACATCACCGGCCACGCGTTAGATCAAGGAAGCATACAGAATATGCAAGGTCTTCTATACCTGGTGGTGGTCGAAACTGTATTCACGTTTAATTATGCTGTTTTCTATACGTTCCCGCGAGAACTGCCACTTCTGTTGCGCGACATCGCCAGCGGGCTCTATGGCCCGACGCCATACTACATCAGCAAGGTCATCGTTCTGGTGAGATTATCAATAAGTCATTCATCAATGCCTAGAATTTTCTGTTCAATATTAGATAATGTAATACATTACAGAGTACAGAGTAGCAATTGATTTTTCTTTTTTAAATAATGGATTTTTTGAGGATTTTCGTTGTGAATTTATGGAGATAAACGATGACGAAATTTTGGAGTTATTATCACATGCTAATTAATGAAATGCGAAATTAATAACGAAGATAAAGCTTGTTTGTGAACCTATTTCGTTTAAGTATTTAGAAGTACATTGTCTTTTAAAAGAAGGGAGACGAAATTAAACAGTTAAATAAATATTAATCTGTTTTATATTTTTATTAGACGTATTTATCGGAAGGGTGAAGTAAGCCAGCCATGATTTAATTGTATACTGAAGCTTTCACGCTTTCCGAGATATTACATTTCTCGGTTGAATGGCAGCGGAATCCAATTTCCGATTTCAATGCACGGATATACTGGATTTCGCGGAAATTTTCAGATACCCGGGGCGATAATACAGCCATTGCTCTACTCGGCTTTCATATTCGCAATCACCGGGCTGAAGGGTGGACTTTTAGGATTCGTTTACTTCGCGCTGCCTGTAGTTGTCTGCGCCATTTCAGCCTCCGCTCTCGGTGAGGATCTTCTTACTGTTGCCTCTTGTAAATAGAATTAAGGAGAAATCAAACAATTTTCCTAGAAAAATTCTTTCTCGGTCGTCGTCACAGTAACACGAGCTTTTATTGGTATTTTTTTTTTATCGGTGTCATTTCAGTTAATTATCTCTTAGAAAAATTCTGCTCAATCGTCACAGTGATACGAGTTTCATTGGTACTTTTCATTAGTGTTATTTTAATCATCTTTTAGAGAAATTAATACGAGTTTTATTAATAGTATATAAGTTTTGTAAAAAGTTTATAAAAATTAGTATTTTTTTATTGGTGTCATTTCAGTTAATTATTTTTTAGAAAAATTCTCAATCGTCACAGTGACACGAGTTTCATTGGTATTTTTTATTTTAGTGTTATTTTAATCATCTTTTAGAGAAATTAACACGAGTTTTATTAATAGTATATAAGTTTTGTAAAAAGTTTATAAAAATTAGTATTTTTTTATTGGTGTCATTTCAGTTAATTATTTTTTAGAAAAATTCTCAATCGTCACAGTGACACGAGTTTCATTGGTATTTTTTATTTTAGTGTTATTTTAATCATCTTTTAGAGAAATTAACACGAGTTTTATTAATAGTATATAAGTTTTGTAAAAAGTTTATAAAAATTAGTATTTTTTTATTGGTGTCATTTCAGTTAATTATTTTTTAGAAAAATTCTCAATCGTCACAGTGACACGAGTTTCATTGGTATTTTTTTATTAGTGTTATTTTAATCATCTTTTAGAGAAATTCTAGTCGGTCATCGTACTATCATCACATTAATACGAGCTTTATTAATAGTTATATAAGTTTTGTAAAAAGTTTATAAAAATTAGTATTTTTTTATCGGTGTCATTTCAGTTAATTATCTCTTAGAAAAATTCTGCTCAATCGTCATAGTGACACGAGTTTCATTGGTACTTTTCATTAGTGTTATTTTAATCATCTTTTAGAGAAATTAATACGAGTTTTATTAATAGTATATAAGTTTTGTAAAAAGTTTAAAAAAATTAGTATTTTTTTATTGGTGTCGTTTCAGTTAATTATCTCTTAGAAAAATTCTGCTCAATCGTCACAGTGACACGAGTTTCATTGGTATTTTTTATTTTAGTGTTATTTTAATCATCTTTTAGAGAAATTCTGCTCGGTCGTCGTACTATCATCACATTGATACGAGTTTTATTAATAGTTATATAAGTTTTGTAAAAAGTTTATAAAAATTAGTATTTTTCGAGTATGAATACAAAAAACGAAAACGTGGTCTCCTAATTTGTCGAGCAGGTTTGTTTTTGTCAGCGTCGTTTCAATCAGTAAACACTGCATCACTGTTCTCCGTGCCATTGGATTTCCTTGGCCTGATGTTCTGCGGAATTTACTTGCATCTCGAGTAAGATTACAAATTTCAATTAAATTTAAATAGTATAATTTAATAATGCAAATTTAATTTGTACATTTGAAATGTGTATTATTTTAAATTACGTTGTTGCCTGCTTAAGTAACAAAGTAATATTCAATTATGAATTTTCTTCGCTTCGAAGCATAGTTTTTTTTTTAAGTTATTTCATCGCTGTCATTGCAAATATCTTAACCGTGTGATAACTAAATTTTTCCATTTTCAATTTCAAGCGATTGAACCTCTTTCCATTCTCTCTTGTTTTCATTGTTTTAAATAGAGAATTTTCGTGTCTGTCTATTGTTATTATCTACTGATTCTTAATTTGTTCAAAAAGATACATTTTATACGAAGCGAAAACATAGAGAAGCGAAAAAAATAGATGAAATATAAATGAATAGATGAATTTTAATGAAAACGAGCGTGTATGGATTCGATGGATTCCTTTATAAATTTTTACAGTCACCTGGCGCCAGGTATCGCGTGGCTCAAATATCTGTCGCAGTTCTATTATGGCCTCGAGGCAGTTTCCTTGACACAATGGCTTCTGATAGATCATATAAGTACGTAATTCGTTTTACCGAATTACTCGTATTTTATCGCAATATAGTATTAGTGAAATCATATCATTATAACGTTATTATTGATTTCTGACGAGAATTTTATAGTTAAAATTTAAATCGATTACATGAAACTTAATATGACAACACACGGTTGAAAGTCGAATCGATTACATGAAACTCTATACTATAATTAAAAATTTACTTGTTAAAAGAAACCTATCGAATTTCTAGCTTTATTAGATTTCAGTATTAATTAGTCTTCGATCTTCTGTAAATCTTTTATCATTTTAAATCGGTATATAATGTCTCCTTCAAATCTTTTGAAAGTAATCATAATTCATTCAGTTATCTAATTAATTTAGTCTTCTGCCTTTGTAATCTTTTTCATTTTCAAGGTGTAGTGTCTTCTTAAGATCGTTTCGAAAAGTACGTAATATTTACGTAATATTAGCAAATTAATTCCAAAATAAAATCGTATATTTGACGATTGGAAAACGCTCTTTACATGTGAAACTTTAATGTCAAAGATTGTTCACCGGATCCGGAAGAGCCTTGCATCTCCAGCGGACTAGGGGTGCTGGAAAAATATGGCTACTTACCAAATCACTACGTTACGGACATAGCTGGTCTTCTGGTCATTTTCATTGTTAGCCATTTGGCCGGTTTTTTAGTGATTAAGCACAGAAGTCGTAAAGAACCAATCTATTAAATCTTTAGTCTTTTGTCGAGTCACGCTCGTGATAAAAATTGTCGTCTCGGATTTATAAGAAACAAGTAAAATCGCAGTCGAATCGCTATAGAATTTCAATTCCTTAAATTGGAGATCGATAAGTACAAATTATAATTATTATAACGTTTCAATACTTTGTTCATCTAACGTGACGTTTACAATGACTAGATTGTGGATTTTTATGCAAAAATGGGAACAAAACATAAATGATTTTAAAATGTACATATATTAAATAAAAATATCGAATTTTAAATATAATTATCAATTTATTGTCGTGTAATAATTGTAATAATTAAATTAAATGTAATTTGAAGATTCATAATTTTGTGAATGTAATTAAAAATATATGACATCGAACTATTTTATATATCAAACATTAGATATAAAAAGTAACATGTTTTAGACGTTTGATATAACTATTTTCGTACAGTATAATTTCGTACCCACGTAATATGCTTTCTATACAATTTTGATTTTAAAATTTCTTATAAATGCACGCGAATCCACAGTCTAGCAACAACTAATGCTTACGAAGCATAAAAATATCGAAACAGAAATAGCCCGACTCCAGCTTCGCCCAGTTTTTCACATACATGTGTATTTTTTAAATTCGTTTTCCTTTCTGAAAGAGGAAAGTCTGAGCACCTCGAAGAATGCACAAACGTTTTATTATTACCGTCGTTTGTTTCTTTTTATATTTATAATTAACCAGAGGATGAATTGGATATCTCGCTCTCGAATTGATCGGCATAATCGTCCTTGATCTCGCTAAATTAACAAATTCGCGAATAATCGATGTCGACGCTGTTATCAATAAATATTTATACAGTGTAAGACAATTGTAAGACACGTAAGTTATGTAAGATAAACGTAAGTTTTCTCAACAGATTGATATGTATCATACGTTTGTTATAAATTATTATTTACGTAAACGGACGTGGTGGGATATTGTTATTTACAGCAACGTTCTAATTTTCCTTCTCCTTCGTAGACCAAAGTATCCAAGAACATTCATCGCGACTGTTAAGAATAGAAGACCGCTGAAATCCCAGATGAGATTCGCCTTCTTGAAACCATATTCCGAGAGTACTTGCTCACCGTTTTGTAGACAGGGGAAATCACTGGATGCTTGACAGTCTAAAAGAATGTTGGTCGAATTGAATTAATATTTAATCGTATCTGAACTCTCGTCGAGAAATGTTAGTTAGAAATGTTAAGTTTATTTCAGAGCGGAGTTTCGATCGATTATGAGAGCCATTAGTCTTGAAAATACATCATTAAATCTTGTAGTGTCTCGGAGAAATAATTCTATGATATATAATTTATAATAATTATAAATAATTCCGTATAATAATATATTTATAAATAATTGATTAGTAAGTTCGTAGAGTAACTTTAAATTTTTGCAACACGATACAAATTACTATAGTCACTACTTGAGTGTTAAATTTTATCTTGAATTTTAGCATTTCCAAAATAAATTACTTAAATCTTTTCGAAGGAGAACGCAATCGCGTGTGAACTTTAATTTACAATATCAACTACACGCAAAATTTTTTTTTTTCATCAATATCCATCGATATCCAATTATTTGCAAAGTTTGTTACGAAATTTCAATCATTTCATTGATTGAACCTTTTAATTCCAATAAACTTAGAATCTAACTACAAACAGAGTGAGAATTAATAAAGTTAATATTACAATTAAACGCCTTGAATTTCGACAGACCCGAAATTTAGATTGAATCGAAATTCCCAGTAACAAATGAAATTAAATTCGACGCGAGAGCTAATTTTATAGTCAAATACCTTGAATTTTAATAAACCTATAAAATCTAAGTCGAATCATTTCGAAAATAAAGGGAATCAAAATTGGAATAGAATCGATGTATTTCACTGAATCATTAAGGAAGACCAGATCAAATTTAATTCAATCGGTTGAAATCTCTTGCTTCAGATATATACATTCTTCCGAAAATTTTCCCCGAAAACATCCTTCCCGATATTTATGAACAATTCTTCGGAGGATATCGGAGAAGTCGCAAAGAATTGGCGTGATTTATTCAAGAATGCAATTTACTCACCGATGTCGTCTACTCGTGACCAATAAACTATGGAAAGAGCTTCGTTCAGGTAAAAGAATATTGAGAAATATTTAAAACACGTCAGATACGCGGGCAGCGACCTGAAAAACATCAGTTACTTTTATAGTCTGGCGACCCGTAAGAAAATTTCAGCTCTCGTTCTCAAGCTGTTACTACGATTTTCACGGTCTACTTAATTTTCGAATATCGCGCGCGAACAAGTTCGAAATTTTTTGGTAATGTTCGTCCAGGCGTGCTTCATTTTACACGACGAAGAATTTCGTCGTTTTTTTTCAACTTTTATTTTTATCTAACTTCGAGCATCACTGTGAATTCTCGAAAATTAGAATCTCGCTCGGTTCTTTTGTTTTATTTAATAACTTGTGTCTATATATTTTTTTATAGATTGTGTCTATTACTCTCTTTGACTAACATAATATTGATTTTATTATACAATAATAACAATTATTATTATTTATTATAACATTATAAATGGAATATCGATAAAGTTCGAGTAATGTTTTTCTCTATTTTACGCGAGTACTGAGCATTTCCTGACACGAATTTTTAAACAATACTTTTTCGTCTATATATTCTTCGATTTTCCGTGTTTTCTTTGCGCCTTTATTTCCGTACTTTGCATCTTTTATTTTATTTCATTTTTGTATTTCTCATTCAGTTCAGCCGTTTGTTATAACAACATTGATAAAATTCGAACGAAAATTATCTTTTCGTTTCAGTCCAATTTTTGGACAGTGCGAATATATCGCATTTTTATCTTCGTCATTTTATTTCGACGACATGTCACGAGATGTCACGTTTTACATCACTGAATTAAATTTCACGTAATTTCACACCGAGATTCAGTATTCTACTATACTGAAATTTCAGCAGTGCAGATGCGTATTTATTATTGTTAATTGTCAAATCTCGCGAGAATTTTATTCTGAACGATATGAAACCGATATTTAATTGAAGTATACAATACCTGAGGTTGTAAAACATGCCGGCAGTTAGTAAGAAGAGCATGTCTATGGGTACCATGATCAACGAAACGAAATCAATGTCCTCGATCCAGATGGAGAACATTAAACCATACGCTATAGCGCAAATCGCGCTCGTCGATGTGAATAAACAGTAAAATAAGAAATTGAATAAATCGATACGAGTGACTACCACGAAGTATATCACCGTTGTGAACATAACTGCTTGCAGAATAGCTTTCGGTATCTGAAAAATATATATTTCTCAATTAGTGACGATTCGATTTCATTGATAACGATAGTGTGGAAATTATTTTTTTTTTTCAATTTTTGCGGACAACGTCACATTGTATGTTTATTATTATTTATTTGAACTTATTTTAAGATAGTCGTTACTAATCATGGGGTCATTAAAAGTGTGACTTTTTTAAAACAGTAAATATTCATTGATAGTTACATCTTTCATTGTTGATTCTTTCCTTTCGATTTAAAATCCAATTAGTACGATTTTACAACGAACATTCTCGACTATTTCTTCGAGTAATCATTTCTCTGAGCAAATACACGATCAGCATACAGTGATTTTAATATTTAGAAAAGTAAAGAATCGTTCATGAATGCTCTACATGGGAGAATAAGT
Organism: Tetragonula carbonaria; assembly: GCA_032399595.1. Taxonomy (NCBI): domain Eukaryota; kingdom Metazoa; phylum Arthropoda; class Insecta; order Hymenoptera; family Apidae; genus Tetragonula; species Tetragonula carbonaria. Next base: position 2,539,164 of record JAUCRC010000008.1, read on the forward strand.
GAAAAATTTAGGATAGAAAATCATCTCACTTTTTTGGGAAATAAAATTTGAATACGTCTCGTGGAATACTGATAATAATATTCAAAGCAATAGTATAACCAAATTTTGTTAATATATAACATAAATAAATAAGAAAAAAGATGAGTTCGAAATTTTATTAACTTCTAAGAGGTGAGGAGCGGATGCGTTGCAATTCCTTGCAGTCTATTAATTTTAAATTAATAATTGTATTATTATATACGTTCGTGTTATCACTTGAAGATTTGTGCGATTTTCTAATATTATTAAATGATGGTTCTAACGATTTCATTTACGAATCGATCTACAACTAAAAGCAATTAAAATTGAAATGACACAGAATTGTAATGTTCAGCAAATTTGAAAAAAAAGTAATGATTGCTGTTACAATTAATCTACTAGGCATTATAACATGTTTCTCATACTCGTGGTCAGATATTTATACGTCTAGAGATATCAGATTTTGCCACTTAATCGCAGCATTTGTGATTACAGTGATCGCAAATACATTTTTATCTGCTCAGTATATATATATATTGACGATGTTTTTCTGAAACTTGTTGCAATCTACGCTCACGTTCATTATGAAAGTGAAATAAGCAAGCTTTACGCATTCTGCTTATTGACAGATCTCTTCGAATCGTGAAAATTGCATTTACAATGCAAGAATTGAACTTCTCAACATTTAGTCTGAAAGCATTGTTCGTAGAAGGTGCTTTTATTAAAGATTCGAAAAAGACAACGTATTATGAATAAACATACGAAAAAGTATATATTCAGAAATGAATATATTCTTGTCATTATTATTATATCATCATAACTGTTGCTTTGTTAAGTGTCCTATGCCTTGATTAACTTTGAACATCTATGTATGTATTAAAGCATCGAACAAATAATCTGAGATGCTTGAAATAATTAATTTGCTCGTTAGATCTCGTTTCTGGAATAAGCCAGTGGTTAATAGCCATTGATTAATAGAACTATTGATATAGCAGCGAAAATTCAGTTCAACTGAAGTTTGTAAATATAATAAACTGATGGATCAAACCTTTCAAATAAATCGTATAGATTTAGTTTCATTCTATTGAAAGTTCTTTACTTTTATTTAAGTATTTGACATTAGAAAACTTGCTGTACTTTGCTAGGTAAAGTGAGTTTACAAAAAAAAAATTACTATGCAAAGTATATAAACGTTGACAAGGAAAATTGTCAACCAATAAATAGGTATTATCCGTGGAGTTGAAAATTAACTGTCTAGTTTACTTCAAAATGACATTTTAACGTTATTATATTAACTGAATTTTCACTCAAGAGTAGTCAGCATCGAAATTGATTCATTTAATAAAATTGTGATAATCTGTTCTCTCCAATATAATAGGTATAAACGAGAAAAGTCGAAGCTTAAAGTGATATATAGTGTTACCAGCCCGCAGAACGTGGCGACGTAGTACGGCCCGCTGCCATAAACGCCGTCCTCGCGAAGATAGATCAGAAGCTGGCCAGGGAATTCGTAGATCACGGAGTAGGCCACCGTGAACGAGACCTCAGAGCTCATCATGTACAACGCGCCCCTCACGTTCTGCACGCCCTCCTGCGTGCGCGGATTAATCCCCGTGTAAAAAGTGGCCACTGCCGCCATGGAGAGCTGCGATTAATTTCAATTAGAATCACCTTCTTCGTTTCTCTCGCCCTCTGTGTTTCACCAGGTTTCTCTTATATTGACAGAACGTCCCGCAAATTTGCGCTTTTAAATTTTTTCACGTCGAGGGGGATTCTTCTGGATTTTTATCATGCACAAATCCATGAGAAATTGAAAGGTGCGGGACTGCACAGTGTATACGCAATATGGAGAAATATATGAATTATTCACGCTTGAGTGTTTATTATAATGTAACAATTAGCAGGTGGAATGAGTTTTTAGAAAAAATTGAGCAGTCTACTGATTGCTTTGATTGTTATACGAGTAATGTTCTTGGAGAATTATTATTTTTTTGCTTAAGTAAAACTCGTAATCGTGAGATTAAATTAGTATTTTAGAGCATGGATTCGTGTTTGATAATTTGGATAATTATTTTTTATTTGGTGTCTCGGTGAAGAGACAGATTTTATACTTGTTCCCTCGAAATTTATATTAATTTTATTTTATTTATTATTTTATTTATTAGAATTGTGACAAATGTATAATATTTAATATTTATTTAAAATATATATTTATTCTCAGTTGTATTTATTTAAAATTGAATAACAAATACTAATGTGAAAGTTACAACTGTTAATAATTAAAACAGATAACGATTAGAAATGGATTTCCTCAATTTCTAAACTCCTTTTTTCTAATGAGGAACGAACGAGTAATTGTTTTCCAATAATACTTTTAATATCTTGAAGTTCTTCTAAAACTAACATCATTACTTCAGATGTGTAGTATATTTTTGCACGTTGCAAATATTCACTATAAATGCATGGAAATCCGCTGTCCAGTCGTGAAATTCAGAAACTTTCGAGGAAAAGGAAAAAGAAGAAAAGATATTGGAGTATCGAAATTATTGTGTATAGTTATATATTTAGTTATTTTTACTATTAATAGATGGCCTGTTTGCTGAAGATGCGTGAATGAAAAGTATGAATGTGCTGTGAGAGGCACTGAGCGCTTTTCTTTTTAAAAAAAAGAAGAAAGTCAGGCGAGAGTCGAGAAAGAGTGTTGAACGAGTGTGGTCAAAAGAGTAATTTGTGTTGTATATTAATTGTGTCGTTTAAGTTTATTCGAATTATTGTTGTTCGAGTTGTCTATCTTGTACTTATCATTTGTTGTTTTGTTTTCGTTTCCTTTATTATTTAATATAATAAATCATCTAAATTATGTCCCTACAATATTGATTGAAATAATAACTTACGAAATAAGAGATCCACGCGATCCATCCGCGAAACATCGTTCTCCGATTTTGAGTCCATATCCTCCACGTTAACCAAGAAAATTGTATCGTGCATCCAGGTTTTCTACAAAATTATTTCTACTGCAGGGAACAGTCGTCTATATGCTTTCAATAAGGTATTCTTTCTCCCCTTGTTTTTCTCCTCTTCTTAAAATATTCTTTATTACCTTTCTTGTGGCTCGATTTCGAGATTTCTACCGTCGGTGATTTCGGGAATCCTTCGGGAGAAAGGGGATCGTGAGAATGCTCGACATATCTTATCGATAAGTTCCCCGGGTCCAGCGTCCTCCTCGCAATTGAGATTTGTCGCGGACGTTTCCGGTTTTCTTCTTCGTGATAAGAGTTTTATGTAGTACTCAGACTCGTCGAAGCCAACTGGACATTCGTAACCTAGACTGTGTTCGATCGACAATTTGAACTTTACGAACTTACGATATTTCGAGAGGAAACTTTTATTAGATGTCAGTTACGATATTTGGAAGAAGTATAATCTGACGTTTTTAGTGTGTACGCTCGAAATGTAACATTTCGAAATTGATATTACATTGATTCACTTTGTTTAGTTTCACGAAACGATATTTCATTATTTAAACATTTAGATATTTTTAAATAAACTTTAAACGATGCTCCTTCGAGAAATTTCAGCGAGAATTTTAGCCAAGCAAACAAATTATTTTAGGCAATTTTCATTTGGGTAAAATTTACCTCGTTGGAAAATAATAATAATAATTAGTTGTTAGACGAAAAGGCAAATCTAAATTACAATATATTTCTCTGGTACGAGTTAAAATATACTAATGGTTGAAGTTAGGGAAAACTGTATTTTCAAAAAGTTTCAGCTAGGAAGTTTCAGTTTAAGTCTAAAAAAAATCTACGCGTTTAATTTAATTGGCTTCTGTGGCCGGATGATGATGAATCTCTTGCCTCCAAGGATTTATTTATTTTTTAAAATTACAATTTACGAGATGAAAAAAATATCGTAGGTGCTAGAAATGAGTAGAAGTTAATTAGTTACCTCAAGAAAAATCTCGTTGCGTTTTCCAGAGTACCAAAGTAACCAGTTCGTCCGTCAGATAATAATAATACGTGGGTAAAAAGACTGTATATGTCCATTCCTGGTTGATGAATCGTACAAAGGATTATGGACTCCGCGTTTATGGCTCTTAACGTTTGCACCACTTGCATCGCTGAGAACGTGTCCAAACCTAGAATCACGAAAGTCTTTGTTTCGAGTTCATATTGAAAACAGTTAAAAGTAATTTTTAATTTCGTGCGAGGAAAAATAAGAAATTTACCGGAAATTAATATAATTCAGAAGATAGTTTAATTTAATTACGTGTAATTTTCATTTTTCATTTTTCTTTCGTATATTTTTCATTTCTCATGACTTTGTTCGATACTAAAATTATTGAAGACTAAAGTACCAATGAAATTAGACCGCATAAGATAGAAGAAGATTTTCAACATAATAATAAAGAATACAAACTCTCATTTATTTAAAATCGACGAGTGATTGTTCGAATAATGCAAATTTATTGAATTTCGATAAAAAAGAGAAAAACTTACGAATTAGTCATTTTGACCACTTAGTAGTTCTACAGTTGATAAAATAATTGTTAATAAAATACATTTAATATTGCATTTTATAATAGTATATCTCTTAATTTTAATAGCAAATTTTATAGTTTTATCAATGGTACATTTAACGTCAAATTTCAATTTTACTCCAATCGTGTTTGATCGTTCGTTGTAGAAAAGTAATCACGCACACACCATCAAGTATTATAACCACACCTAACACTGTTTTCTTCCACGAAACTTGAAATCGATTTTTCTCTCAATTTTCCCTTACCGGTAGTCGGTTCGTCGAGGAAAAGTATCTTTGGCCTGCTAATCAACTCACTGGCCAAGGAAAGTCGTTTCTTCTGTCCACCGGACAAACCGGATATCAATACGTCCTTGCAATCGAACAGGCCCAGTTCCATCGATAATTTCATTGACAAGAATTTCTTTTGCGCTCTGCTAACGTCCATCTTCATCGCGCACTAAACAGACCAACTTGATTTGTCAAGAATTACTCTTGCAATTCTTGTTTAAATCGAGAGCGACGACTAATAATAATTACGACGATCATAACTAACATTTAAAATTTATTTATATATTTATATACTTGATATTACAACTAGTGTTAAGTATGTAAATATATATTTATTAATATAATTACATGTTCAATACTTGCGATTAATAAGACTAGTATTTATTCATTTATCGTAGATTTATTATTGTCGAGTATATTAATTAATAACAAATGACTAACTTTTTAATACTGACAACTAGTAATTAGTATCTAATATTCAGTATCGATCTATTTATTGTGATTTTCACCGCTTGTCGCAATTAATTAATTACAACGCGAAACAACCGAAAATGGTAATTAATGACTAATAGCCAATATTCAATATTTATAATTAACGACTGATATTTAATATTTACAGGTAATTACTGATGCTTAATATCGATGGACTATCGACTAACATTTAACATTTATAACTAATTTAACCAATATTTTTTTCATTTGTTTTTATAGTCGTCTTTATATTTTATATTATATTATGTTATATTATATTATATTATATTATATTATATTATATTATATTATATTATATTTTATTTGTTTTATAGTCGTCTTTGTATATCGTAATCGCGAAGTAATTAAATAAATACCGAGAACAATAAGAATTCCTCTACGGTGAGGGAGCTTGGTAAAGCGTCGGATTGTGGTAAATAACTGGATATTTTTGACATGATCGTTCGTGAAACTGTTTCTCCATTTACTGACACTGTCCCGGTTGTCGATGCAATTTTTCCAGCCAGGGTGGCCAACAGTGTGGTTTTCCCAGCGCCGCTAGAAAATGAGATTTTGTCGTGATCATTTTTTCGGTTTATCAATATAAATAACTTTAGTAAAATATGATTAATAGTTCAATTGAAATTTTGTAAGATGTGGTCAATGGTTCATATGTTGCTTTGAGCAATTCTTTTCTGTGCATTAATTATTTTATTAATTCTGTACCTGCAATGTAAATTTCTTTCATTATAGAATCTTTCATTATAGATTAATCCAATATATTCCACAATTAATGACAAAATCAAGAAAAAGAGTAAAAGATATTATTTATCTATCGTTGATTGATTGAATTGATCAACCTAACTGACTAAATAATCGATAATCGTAGCTAATAATCTATTTAGAAAACAGAATAAAAAGATCGTTCAAATTCTTCATATTACAACTTGCCAAAAGTCAAAATGATTCATGATAATTTTTATATATATTTAACTGTAAATTTGGAGATTGTCGATGATAATTTTTAGCGAACGACAGCGAAATAAATCTCAGTAATTTCCAATACCCAGGTGATCTTTAGTGAAATAAATTCGAACAATTCTAGAGATCCGAATGATTTTAAATAAAATAAACAGAAGCTATCGCGTCGATATAGTTCTAGTCCTAAACTACGACAACTACATTGCTACTACATTCAATCAGTGTTATTCGATCAAGTATATATCCTCTACTCCGCGATACTAAATAAACAGTGACTTTTGTATACCTCGGTCCCATTATAGCAACCAGGTTCCCCGTCTCAGCGTAACCAGATACTATAATCCACACAACAAACTCAATTAATTCACGATCCATCACCAAAACTCTCAGAATTGTTCAGAGAACAATCCCGATTAAAAATTCTCCACAGAATTCAAAGAGACAGACAGAGAAAAAGAAAAGAAAAAATCTTTCCACCTCCTTTCAAAATGACCAAATTCTCTTCGTAACGTCTCCTTCGAATCGTCCTCAGCGCAACGTTCAAGAAACCAACGTTTCCGGTTTTCCGTGGAACGGTCACTGTCAAATCGTCCCATACGATCGTGTTACACTTCGCGTGTTCCAATTCCTCTGTAATTATCATGTTGGATAAAACGAACGCGAAGAAAGCAACGAACTCGGCGCGTAGCGATTCGAATCAATTTCGCGAACTATGGTTCGCATCTTCGTTCGAGTGCTTATCGTTGTTATCTAACCGGGACAGCACGGTGAAAATACGTCGGCGACGTCGATAAAATCCGGGTGATGGTGATATATCTGGTAGAAGGCAAACTAATTAAGAGATTAAGTCGGAGGCTGCGAACACAATGTATGCTTTTTTTATTCTGGCGCTCGTTTCACTGTTGTCAGGGTATTATGGTGGTAATAAACGTTTTGATGATTGATGATAATGCTTAGTGGTGCTTAGAGTGGTGAGTTTTATCGAACGGCAAATAAAAGAATGATAACGGCTGATCATTTGTTGCTGTTCTGTTATTAATTTTGTTATTAATTAAATCGGACAATGATTTTCAATGTGATGTGCTCTAATATTGTAATTAATTACATTTAATTAAATAATTACTTGTTTTAATATAATAATATAACGTGTAATAAATATTTTTAATACTTCATATAGTAAGTTAATTTAAATACTTTATTTTGATATAGGGTACAATTATATAAAGTTATTTAAATTATTTTAGGCATTTTTAAGGTATTTTATTACATTTACGAGTAGATTAGCATACAGTGTGTTCGACGTAATATTTAATTTTGCCGAATTTTCTGTACAAATGAGAGTACAGAACGTTATATATATAAGTGATAAAAACGTTAGAAAATAGGAGAAAGATAGAGTAGCGAGGATACAATAAAGTGTTTAAAATATAAAATAGTATACTAATTGTAGGTAAATAATAATAAAACATTAGAGAAATAGGAAATTGAATACTGAATAAATAATAAAGAAATGGGAATAGGAAGTAGAAAAAAAAACACTGAATAAATGAGTAAAACGCTGGGAATAAGATAGAAGATAAAACATTAAACGATCGATTAGAAGATTTTAGGGAATCTAACTAAATAATAAAAAAAATTGGAAAATAAATTGTGAAATAGAAGATAGGGTGCTAAGTGTCGAAAAAGTAATGAAACACTGAGAGAAATAAAATAGAAAATAAAATTTGAAAAATTCGAGTAAATCAATGGGAGATGATGAATTGAAAAGATTGTTGAACTTTCCGAATAGAAAGTGAAAGAAAGTTTTTCAACGATCGACGCGCAATCGTCAGATAAACCACTTTACTTTGAATTAGAAAATTTTACATAATCAATAGAGGAACAAATTTGACAATGAAAACTACTGTGTTAAAAAATAGCGAGACAGTGATCAGGTAAAAAAAGAATGCCGGATCGCGAGTGCCATTTACGTAATGATTACACACGCGATGACTATTGCAAATGAATGGCCAAAGGAACAGGAGATTCATCGTAAAAAAATATTCTCGGATGTGAATTAGCCCTGAACAAACGTGTATTCTTTTTCTTTTTTTTTTTTTTTACGAGATACTTCTTGCTGCATGAAATGTGAAACGAGAAGTCCTCTTCTACCATTCGTCTATTAAATGTAATAGTAACAAATGTTTCTTTATTCTATAATAAGCTTTCTTACACTTGAATTTTTCTGATGCAAGTTTTATGCTTTACCCGTTGATAATTCTGGCGTTAATTACTTGTCTACGAATAGATTTTCATTAAAAAATGGAAAAAATTCGAATAAGGATGTATAAATCCGTATTTTTCTATTAGAGCAATAAAATTTTTCGTCTCGTTAATATTAAAAATATATCAAGAATGGAATTTCGTCAGTTTCATGAAGCAGAATTGTATCACTGACACGAAGAGAAAATATCACACGTCAAAAAATACAGATTCGAGAAATCGATATTTTCGAATGAGAGTGTTTTCTAATTGTTTTCTCCATTAGCACATAATTATAGCAAGAACAGATAAATAGATAAGAAAACCATAATAAGCAATTCTAAGAAATTATCGTAAAAACAGAATTTCTATAGGAACACTCGACAGAGTAAAGTTAAATTGTTGAAACGAAGGGGAAATGAAATTTGTACCATTTATATCGAGTCTCAGTTATTTTACTATAAATTATATATATATATATATATATATATAAAACATGCTTCTTATACATATAAATACAATCTGTATATAACACATAATACGTATGAACAAAGTATTATCTTAATAATAATAAGAGAAGCAACGAAAGAGTACACGAAAACACCTGGCGTGAATTTTCCGGTAGAAAAACGCAGAAACTCAGAAACTCACGGTATTTCCATTTTTCTCTCTACTGAACACGCATTACGTGGACATTAGAAATTGAACTGGACATTAGCAATTAGCAAATGATTCGTATAAAAAACTCTGTTTAGGTCGACGTTACTGTATGTAGAAAAGGAATTGTTTTTCTAGCAATCGCGTTCTCAATGTGGAACACACAGTCCTTCTTATTTCTTTCTCTCTTTTTATATGTGTATGTACACACACACACACACACACACACACACACACACACTTAATCGACGGATTAAAATTCGTTGGAGAATGATCACGATATCGCTCACAAGTACCTGAACACTTTCGTTTAGCAAAATAGTTCTTTCATTCGTTTCGTTTCGATCGAGCTTTCTAATAACGACGTGAAAACTGAGTGTGAAATGTAAAAATGACGAAATTAAATGTGAATTTATTATTATTTATTTAAAAATGATACCAATATCGACAATAGAAAATTATGAGTTTCGTTAATAAGTAGAATTCTTTACAGATTTTGGAAATTATTTACAATCTGTTTGAATTTTTTACGAATTACAAATTTTATAATAATAACTAGTGTCTATAAATTGGTCTTTTTAGTAAATTAAAAAAGACCAAATGCTCGATAGTTTCAATACTAGTAAAATTAAATTCATTAATATATTTGATTTGATATTGTTTTAAATAATTCTTATATCCTAAATATATATATATATATATATATATATATATATATATATATATATATCATACTCTTGAATTTCTGCAATATTAGTAGAGTCCTCTTTTATCTATTAAACTCGAAGTTTAAAAGTTAAAGTAAGGCAAATAAATGTAAAAGAATTTTTAATACGTTATCGTGTTATTACATAATGTTACACCATACTTATACAATAATTATACTTCGTTCTTATAACTAAATTGCACGAATTCCACGAAAAGTAAGCGAATGAACGTTCAGATACTTTTACATGACGATACGCGTAAACTATCGTAGTCACTTATTATAGTAAATCGATCGATACTAGGCTACCTTCTCGATTGGAATGAAAATCACGACCAATGTTCACAGAACTGTTCGTGAATTAAAAAAAAAGAATAAAAAAATAAAACCCAGAAGGAAGAAGGAAGTTTCTCCTCTTAATTCCTAACTTACGCGTTTAACAACCGAGCAGTTGTTCGATTTGTGAATCGATGTCAATCGTTAATTGTAAATTATACATCTATGTTCATTAGCTTTCTTAATAGAAAAATCACGCCGAGCTTAGCACTTAGAGTTGATATAAAAACCGGTGAAATGCGAGAAATGCGGTTTATTCGTTAAGGTTTTACGTTAGCATAATCATCTAAGATCGGAGGAATGCGCAATGGAACGGAAACAGAGTCGCGAGACAAATTACAACAACAACAACAACAAAAATAAAATCGCCTGAATTTCGAATGAAACTGATCTCTCTACGTTTGAAATTACGTCAAAAATAAAGATTCCAATATAAACAGATTTAATTGAAAGAAAGAAAAGAAAAAATACGCATCTAACAAATTTAATTCGGAAAATATCGAAATTAAACGTAATTAATTAATCCGAATTACATTAAAATTCGCTTCCATCCTTCGAGCGCACGTACATTTTTACATGAAAATTATTAATTGTTAATTGTAGCTGATCTTACTCGTGCCCCTCCTAAACAACATCCGTGTTCAATACTGTACATATAGCAAATAACGAAACGTAGAGTTTGATTGAAGTCTGTGAGAGAATGCCTGGAAACGTAATCGTTCGCCACCATCGTGTCGACAGAATCGCAAAGAATTCGAGCAACAGCGTATTCACAGGCTCTTTCTTCGTGTACACATGCCGATTAATTATTCGTCACAGTAGTGCCTTGCGTTGGAGGCAAAAGTCTTGCGAGCAATGGCCGCTCTCGATCAACCTTGAAAGTTACAGCCCCGTTACAACGTTCAAAATTATCGTTTTAATCATCTGTCGGGCATCCTTTCGTCAATCATTTTCGTTCGTTCGTTGTTCACGAGTTTCTCTGCAATCATTTCTCATTGCTCTCCGATGGAAGAGAGAAACGCGGAGAGCTGGGATAATTGGACTGATTATGTGAGTGAGCCAGGAATACTTTTGTCAAACTCTTCTTACGAAGCTGATAAATAAGAAGGATGTAAAACAGTTGAAAGTTCTATATTTCTACAATGAATATATTTGGATGACGTATAAAAGTAGCCTAAGTAAATATAAAGCTATAGAGAAGAAAAATGTTAGAGATTGTTTAAAAATAGACTTGTCGAGAGAATTTCTTTGAATTTTGAAACTTGGTCCTGGCGGTGAACACTTGGAAGATCCAAGTATAGAGATACAGAGGGAACAACATTGAAAATTAAGCTTGAAAATAGGTAACAAGAATCTTTGAGTTCAAGTTTTTATAAAATATGTAGAAGATCTTCTTATGAATTCAATGTTCAGTATTCTTTTTGATCAAGAGTTCACAGAAAAAATTTCACAAAATCGTATTGCAAAATCGCGAAGTTTTCAATCAATGATGAATCAATTTCCCCGGTAGTTCACTTTTTGCAAAAGATACGAGTTATCAGTCGATCGTGATTTACTAGAAATTTGAAATCTGACAACTGATAATTCTTAATAATTATACTACATATGTTATTGATTAATATTATTACGAATTCGCTCGCTATACATATAATGACGTATTGATGAAAAACAATGGCGATAAATATTTCCAAACTTTGTATACACTCGCAGTGATGTTCGTACTTCGTTCATTATCGTACGATCGATATTTTTTCGAACAATGCGAACTGCAAGACACTCTTATCAACGAACGACGAACGTGTCTCGAAATAAACGATGCTAATTAATTAACACGTTCGTTGATAAGAACTTTCAGTCTTTTACTATCAATCGTTCGATACTGAAAAAAGAAAAACTAAAAAAAAAGAAAAAACAATTATGTTTCTGTAACTCCCAAATTACAGAAGATTAATTATTTTCACCTCTCTCGTTTTAATTCTAACGCTAATCAAAACACAACGTTCTTTCATCTCTGTTCAGCATGTTCCAAAGCTTCGTCGTCCCCCAACAAACTTAACCCGAATCTCCCATAAATACGCGTAAATTTATATTTACAATACATAGATCGTTCGAATTTCATGACCTCTCAGCCAGTAACCAATTAACGACGCGCGACGAAGATCGTCGAGATCTCGTAAAAGTGGAGCTCGATCGACGAGAAGAAGACGGTTGTTAAAAGTTCGTTTCGTGGGGAGGGGACTGGTCACACGATCGAAACGAGACGATCCAACGACAACGACGACTGGACTGGACTCTTGTGTCATGGCACCGATGGTGGTTAAACAGTGATGGCAGGATCGCGATAACAGACCGGACGATCCTGCTATCGGTTGGTTACCGATTCGTCAGCAGGAGCAGGATTTCTTTGAACTCGTCGGCGACTGATTCAGCGCGAATCGCTCGCCGTCTGTCTGATCCTGAGAGCCGTTTCCCTTCATCAGCTGGTCATTCTGAAGTATCTGCAAGAACAAGATTAAACGCAATTATTGGGGGAGGGGAGAGTTGAACGGCAGATCTTTTTCAGACACAATCGATAGTGTTGAATAAAGTTCTCGAGAGTCTTGTTTTAAAGACTGAACCTCGAACGTTTAATAGTAGAACTACCGATGATCGAGGCATGAAATTTCCATCAGACGCATTGAAAAAAAATAAAAAATAAAGAAAATAGAAAAGCTTTTTAATATAATAAAGTACGTAAGTTCTTTTACTTATGTATTTACATTTATACAAAAAGATCATTTAAATTTCTAAAAATACACTGGTTCACATCTATGAAATATTTGACAGCAATTATAGATTGATCAGTCTAACCACTTTGGCTAGTTCTAGTGTTAATAATCATGCGTATACCGATATAAATCATCGTACCTTCAATCTTAAGATAAGCGGTTGAGGTTTTCTTTTTATAATATACAATGAAAAGCGTGACTGTACCAACGAAAAATGAAAAAAAATTGTCGATAATAGTTTTCTAAAATTTCCGATACGTTTTTTTCTAATTGTGAGTAAAACTTGAAGAAAAATGGATAAAACAATGTGTAGAAGTACAACGAAGGGAGCTTATCGGTCAGACGGCTGTGAATTAGTTTCACTGGACGAATAACAATTAACTATGCATTATAAGACGATCACCTTGACGCGTAAATGCGTCATTGATAAATCCATCGGGATGCTTGTACGCACACGAATCACGAGGGCGATACGATATTCCACAAATAAACTGGCTGTTCGTCGCACTCTTCTCGAGCTATGCTTGCATAATTGAATTTTGCGGTCGAATCAAAAAGTACAAAGCGCCAGAACAAAGCGTCGATTAGAGTGGTTGATTTTGCTTTTACTGTTTGAAATAAAATAAGCTAAACACGGCTGTCACGCGATACGGCGAAGTTGTGTTAATAATACGGTGCTTTAATTAGAAATTCTTGTCCCTTGATTTTTCAAATAATGAACAATTTTCTAGAGCTTTTTAGGATGATCGGGAAAGTTGCACAGTAACAGACGCACGATTTCTTCAACAATTGTTACTTATTTTTCCAATCTCATCGATCGTTATAATTCTGCACTGATATTAATTCTAGTAACAACTAAATAATTCTACAATATCTATCAATATCTAATTTTTGTAATAATTGTCAATTGTCAATTGAGTTTTATCAGCAAGGCATTCTCTTGCAACAATTAAAAAAAAGAATTATTCACGCCAAAAAGTAATAAAGAAATAAGTGGCGAGAAAAACGAGATTAAACTAAACAATCAATCACTTTTCTGTACGAATTATTTGTAATATATTCATTTTTATTAAAAACGCACGTTGCATCACTCCCGTTGAGACAATTGAGAAAACTCGGTCCAGAAAAATCAATTAACACTTTACCGACCGGTAGCTTATTAATCGGCTAACTATTCACCGCTAATACACGGTCGGTAAAGTGTTAAAAAATTGACATCTTCAATCGCGAGAATAGAAATGAAATTTATCGATCATTGCCACTCACTTTATTGACGAGGAATTTCGCAGCCTCCTCAATATTGATATTTTCCTTGGCCGACGTCTCGAACCAGCCGGCGAAATTCTTCTCTTTACAGTATTCGTCCATTTTCGCCGGTGTGTTCACCAGGCCTTCCTTCTGCTGGTCGCATTTGTTCGCCAGGAGTACACAGGGTATCGGCGAACCGTCAGGAAGCTGGACTTTCGAGTCCAAATCTTGTTTCCATTTCACCACCGCGTCTAACGTGGCACTTCTCGTCACGTCGAACACTATGAACGCGCCAACTGCCTCCTTGTAGTATACCCGCGTCATGTTTCCAAATCTTTCTTGACCTGGACAATCGAAGCGAACAGGGAAATAGAATAATATTGAAATTTAATCGAACATAGGAATTTATTTATTTATTTATTTATTTTTTTTTTTTTTTGAGAATTTCACAATCGTTTCGAGTTGTTTCAACTTTCCCGCGAAATTTCTTCTACTAGAGAAAGGAGGGAGATTTCAATGAGGATCTCCTGCACAGGCGATATGCTCGGTGGCGCCAATTTCTATTAAAATGGTTAACTACCACGGTCACTAATGCGATCAATGATCAATACGATCGACGTTTACTTTTTAAATAATATAATACAATATAATATAATATTATATAATATTATATAATAGTACAATTTTGCCAAAAATATATATTCCAGTATGACACATTTCAACCTGTTATGAGTTCTAAAGCAAAAATATATAAAACTCAAGATACAAAAAGATGAATAATTACGATGATTTTAATTATTTTTTACATAAATGTTCCCGTTCAAAAACCTTAGAATAATTATTATAATATTTCTCCAAATATTATAATATTATAATATAATATTTCTCCTATATATTATATTATAATATTTCTCCAAAAATGAATGAAAATTATATTATATTATAATATTTCTCAAAAAATGAATGAAAATTATGATAGTTCATACACGATCAGAAAGAATACATAATATGTTAGCAATTTTATCATAAAATATCTACAGAATTTAAAAGAAATCCATAATTTATATCAAACAGTATACAACGTATTGTAATAGTGAAAAATCTGTGCAGTTTAAAATCCATAAATTAAATAATTATAATATTCTTATTCGTAATTGTTACATATGCTACAATATATATTGTTAATATTACAATATATTGTATCATTATATTGTAATTGTACAAAAATGGCAAAATATGAAATATTTACAATTTTACGTTTTCGCGAAAAGAAGATGCACAGCAAGAAATGAAAGAGACAAAAAGAAAAAAAAAAAAGAAAAACCAACCTGCGATGTCCCATAGTTGTAGCCTTATAATCGTGTGCGGGTCCCAGTTCAATACTTTCAATGCGAAGTCGACGCCAATCGTCGCGCGATAATGCTGCGAGAAAAATTGATGCACGTATCTCTTGATGATGGACGTCTTTCCGGCGCCCAGCTCGCCGATCACCAGGATTTTATACAAGTGTTCTCGTTTCTCGCCTACTCCGGCATTCGGCGAATTGTTCTGTGACGACTGTGCAAAACAACAGAGAGAAATAAGATTAAGCAGCTCTCGTCGAGCGGCAGCTCTTTGGAAATTTATCATTAAATCGTCAAAAAAAAAAAAAAATCATCAATTTATAAACACGCAAGTTTCATAAGAGTTATTCACAATGTAATTCATTCATACATAGTTGTTAGATAATACTTTTAGCGTTACGATATTTTATCATAATATATTTAGATGAATATTTAGAACGAGGATATTTGGACGAATATTTCAAAAAATCAAATTTTATAAAATGATAAAATGATAAAGAAATATTTTATATTAGGTGAACAATTCTGATCACCGTGAATATTTTCGTTGTTTTTCAGAGGTATGAATAAGTTTTGTTAACAAACGTTTGTTTTTCGAATGATAAATTTTTGAAGCAAGTTGAATGAACTCGGGCTCGTTTGACGAAATCAAGCTTGTTATTCAATTAATCAACTAACTAGTGTCGACTAATTATCTATTAAATATCGTTTAGTCATTGGAAAAAGAAAAAATTATTCAGGCTGAGAGAGTTATAATAAGCCACATTTATCTCGAATACTCTCATTATTTTTCATCAAACGAATAATGCCCACTTTTATCTGTATTTCTTCCGTCTTATCTTTGTTATGCAACTATATTATTCGGTGTTTGACACAATTGTAATACAGTAATTGTATATGTACACATATGTATACATATGTATCCCCACATAGAGAAATGATATTTCGGAAGATAATAATATTATTCGTCCACGCTTCTTTATTCATTTATTTATAACGAAAGGGGATTATTCCTAGGAATATTTCACTTCGATCAATGCCAATTTTTATTATATTTTAATTAAGAAACAAACAGGATCTTTTTAATCAGTTCAACGATGACAAAAGTCTGCGCGATATCTGTCAGAAATTTCCAATACTTAAAATAGAAAAAAGAAGTAAATAGTTTATGAACTTCAATTCATTAATTTGTTAATCAAGATCAGATCACTTTTCGAAATATCGTCAATGTTCTCTGAATTTCTAAACATATAAATTTACGAGGGTACATTAATTGTACGATACGTTTCTCTCAATTTTTCTCTCAATTTATTTGTGTATTCCAATAAACAAATACGAGAAACATCGTCGTATTTTCAGAATCCACGTAACCCTAATTAAAAGAGTGATTGATAAAGATTCGCAACAATGTTTCTGACGATTTGCTTATCTTATCAAGTCACGAGCGAAAAAAAGAAAAGACAAGTAGCAAGTGAAGAACGTAAACGTAATAAAACGACTTAACACCTGTCAACACAAACATGACAGACTTGACATATATTTCACTTACACGCGTGAAGGGTTCACAAGACAAAAATGATGAAATGTCGAGTTTGGTGTTTCTTATCGCATTCAAGTAGAAGGCGCATTCTACGTGACAAAACAAGTTGAAAAGAAAAGAATGAAATTTCGTCACTGGAGCCTTTTCGAGAAAATCGAAAAATTTGAAAATTTATCAATTTACCAATTCATTCCCTTGTATATCAAAATAAATGCAAAACCCGGAGAATTTTAATTCACGACGTAGTATAGACGACGCAGCCAGTGATAAGGAGCAAAATGTTACTTGTTTCCCTTTTACGTAATATGATTATTTTCACTTATTTATATCCCCCGTACTATCACGAAATTACTATCATTGATAAAAGTGTACAACGAGGGGCAATCACGTGTTCACCATCAATCCACGTGGTCAACTTGACACTAGAGCCATACGAAACTTGTATCAGAATAAGTAAAACGTGACGAATAGAGAGATATTAAATCTCTCTAAATTTAATATTTAGTAAATATCAATAAAATATTAACGAATATCAAGTATCTGTGATGCAGTGATAAACGCAAGATTCGAAGATTTATAAAAAAAAAAGAAAAGGAGCACAAGATTTCATCGTTGAAGAATCTTGAAAGAACAGAATGAAAGAACCAACCCAGAACCACCTCCAATTCATCGGATTCACTTTCGATTCGGAAATATTCCGAGGCAACAGTCTCTTAATATTTCTCTCTTTGGCGTCCATATTGTTTCTTTCTAGAAATAACGCACACTCGTTGTCGGACACGATGTTCATCGAACGGGATATTTGTTTGAACTAACGATGTTAGGTCGACGGTTATAAACCGATCGACAAACTCCGGGGTGAATGATTCATCGATAACGATCGTTTGGAAATGCAAATCCACCGTCTTCGTGCAGCTAATAATGCATGATGCATCGCACACACTACGATGTGACGTTGTTTTGTCAAATGCTTCATGCTTTCGATTCTTATTTATACAGGTCTAGTTCAAATACAATTGATTCAAAGATATTTGAAAACATAATCTTTGCTCCTACCGGATATAAATAGACAACAGATAGCGATGCGAGATCACAGTCACATCTAATTTTTCCAATGAATTTAAAAAAGCTTTACAGATTCTTTATAGATTCTTTATATGTTATACAGCTTCTTTCTGTTAACTGTTGTTTCATTCGATTTTATTTACTTATCGACAGATTATCGTAGTTCATCGTTACATCGCAATAATAATATTAATCAGGGTGTTTGTGGTACACGATGAAATGTTAGTGCATTCTAAATATATATATATATATATATATATATATATATATTCTCTAATAATTGTAATTATAAAATTTAATAAATATTTCGATACACACGAATTTACATAAAAAAAAACGGTGCGATCTCGTCATTGTGGGAAAGTCATACGAAAATTTCCGCGCGAATCGAGCGAGTGAAAGATCACGAATGGCAGGGGAAATCCATGAAAACAAACGAAAATTCACCGATCACGAAGATAACAAATGAAGATAACAAATTAACGTTTCCGCGGTGGAAAAATCTAATTCTCGAGAAGCGAGGTCTCCGAAACTTGTCTCAATAGCCCTTCCCTCCCATTCGTCGCGTTTTCCTCTCGAGACAAGCCGAGACAAGGGTAGTAGACGTGCTTCAATTAGGCTTCTCGCCGAGAGAGAAGCTGGAAATTAGAAGAGATAGAAGCCGCCATCGCGGAGATAGAGCACGGCAAGCCGCGTAACTCGAGAGCGGCTGGACTCGAAAGCAAGGGAAAGAAGAGAAAAGACAAGAGAACGAAAAAAGAGAGTAAGAAGAAAAATGGGAAGAAACACACGTGAAGAAAGAGAGAGAGAGAGAGCAAGTTGCAACAACCACAAAACCGGAACCGCAGAACGCGGTCTATCTTACGCTTTCGTACGTCATAGGATTACATACAGCGGACGTTTTCTACGGGCAAATGGATCGAAAGAAATGTCCGTCGGTGTTTTGAAACTGTGCCGCGTGTCGATGTCGAGAAGGGGAAACCTGATTATGCAAAGACAATGGGAACCAAGGGGCGGTGGAGCACACCGCGAGCCTCCCGCGAGCGCGAGATGTGTATCTTCGACGAGTATCGAGTGACGTGTCTTTATTCCGATTGGAAGGAGAATATTTCTTTGGATGGTTGATTCACGTTTTGATTTTCACACGTTGCGATTTCGATGGCGAGGCAGATTCGTGATAAAAGAAAATAAAGTAGAATAAAGAGTTTGAAAGAGTTGATCACGTTCAAAAGGGACTATATACAAGAGCTGTACATTGATTTTAATACGTTGAGGTTTTGTTCGCGGGAGATAAATAACAGATAGAATAATGATTAGAATAAATAGAATAAATAATAAATAGGATTCACGTTTTGATTCTCACACGTTGCGATTTCGATGGCGAGGCAGATTCGTGATAAAAGAAAATAGTAGAATAAAGAGTTTGAAAGAGTTGATCACGTTCAAAAGGGACTATATACAAGAGCTGTACATTGATTTTAATACGTTGAGGTTTTGTTCGCGGGAGATAAATAACGGATAGAATAATGATTAGAATAAATAGAATAAATAATAAATAGGATTCACGTTTTGATTTTCACACGTTGCGATTTCGATGGCGAGGGAGATTCGTGATAAAAGAAAATAAAGTAGAATAAAGAGTTTGAAAGAGTTGATCACGTTCAAAAGGGACTATATACAAGAGCTGTATATTGATTTTAATACGTTGAGGTTTTGTTCGCGGGAGATAAATAACGGATAGAATAATGATTAGAATAAATAGAATAAATAATAAATAGGATTCACGTTTTGATTTTCACACGTTGCGATTTCGAGGCAGATTCGTGATAAAAGAAAATAAAGTAGAATAAAGAGTTTGAAAGAGTTGATCACGTTCAAAAGGGACTATATACAAGAGCTGTACATTGATTTTAATACGTTGAGGTTTTGTTCGCGGGAGATAAATAACGGAATAATGATCAGAATAAATAGAATAAATAATAAATAGGATGATTAAGAATGAATTTTGAACATTGTTTGTTTGAAAACTTAATAGTATCATCTCTTGCTTATAAGAACCTACTTTTATATTTTATATTTAAAATTTTGTGGAAACATATATATATATATATATATATATATATATATATATATTCTTTTTTTATAGAGAATAGTATAGTTGCAACAGTTTTTATCGAAATTTTTAGTGGTTATCATGCACATGTGATTCTTATGGTCAGAAGTTAATTTATTTCTTTGTTGTAACAAATTAATTCCTATATATTTCTATGATCATGATAATAAATATATAAATATATAATAAATATACAATTTTGTGAAAATAGTAGTGAAAAGTGGATATTGATAAATAGAATTGGATAGAACAAGTAGTATAACTTGGGATATACTCGACAAGTAGTAAGATCTCTATATAAATTCTTTATACAAGTTCTGAATGTTGTATGTATCCGAATGAAAATAAATAATTTAATTACGAAGTGAAGTATCTAAATCTGTATCTTGCACAATATATAATAATACCCTTGGTTAGATTTGATAAAAGGTTTGTAAATTTTTAACATCCACTGTCAGTCATACTCATAAAATAATCCAGTGTCAATTACTTATAAAGTGATCGTCAAACCTCAAATACCTATAAAATAATTTGAAAAAAGCTATTTATATTTGTAAAGGTGTTTATCTTAATATAATGTAAGTAGTAATATAAGTAGTAGGATAAAAAACAGCAACAAAACCCGGGTCACTTGAGTTAGCATCGAGAAAGGGAGACACTAACTCGTTAAAAACAAAAATCAGACCAAAAAGAAACAGAAGAATATCGTTCGAGATATCAGGCTCGCAGCACATCGATAAAATAATTACGCCAAAGTCAAAACTGAATAAAAATAGTTTCGAAACGAGACAGCAAAAAAAAAAAAAAACTCGAAATGTCTGCCAACGAAGTGAAAGAGTCAAAGATACTGTTACCAACAGAATGAAACATCCAACTCTGCAAAATTCGAGAAAGGAGAAAAATTAGACATCTTCTTAAACAACACATATGCCAGTGACAATGAAAAATCTATAACTTTGTGAAAGAGGATCACATAACGATCTTCAGTTACGAAGATGATCTTCTTTTACCAAGTTAACATCAATCAACATTGTAACTGGTGCAGTTATGCTCCTCGCTGTGTAATACGATTCATCGATTAGAAAAAGGCAAATAAATAAATCAAAGTGCAGCAAACAAATAATCGAATAATGTTATGGATGTGCATCGAGACGAATAAATAAAACAGAAGTGCGCAGAATAAAGAGAAGAAGTCAGCAGAATGGGAAAAAAACACGGCGGGTGCTACGCAAACCATGTTGTTCCTCACCATGCTGTCCTGGCTGACGATCTTGCTCTTCTCCGCGGAATCGCCCATCATCGGCCCCATAGCTGCCACGTAGCTGTCGTGTTGTCTGTCGTAACTCTCCGTGTAATCCTCCTCGATACCGGCCAAATATCCAACGCCGGTCTCCTCGTCGAACGTGCCCTCGAACGTCGAGAACGTGTCGAACTTCTTCACGCTTATGTGCCTGGCTCTCTTCTTCGTTCGACCGTCGTCCTTCGTTCGTGCCTCTGGCTCCTTCGTCGCCGTTGACTTGTCGTCGTCGTCGACGCTGACGGCTATCACCGTCTCGCCGGAATCGCTGTCGCGTGTCGTCTCGAACAAGCGACGCTGGAAGATCGCGCGTTTCTCTTCGAGCAGTGACAATTTTCGTCTGACCTCGTGAGGCGAGGTCTTCGCTATCGCGGACTCCGACTCGGATTTTGTGCTCAGCTTCGACTTTCTAGGCGGCTCGGCAGACGACGCTACACTCGCGGCGTTCTGCTCGTTCGGCCATTTTGATATCGCGTACGGAAGCGTCGAGCTGCACCGAGCTTCCGGACGTGGAGACTTCTCCGATGATTGGGAATCTGCGCACGCAGATAATCGCACCGGGTTCAGTCGTCGATCAGGTTCGTGGGATTCGTTCAGTGATCATGGTGATGATGATGATGATGATGATGATGATAGTGATGGTGAAGTGGCGGTCTTTGACGAGGTTCGAGACAGTAACATCTTTGAACGCAGGTTGTAGGATGTTAGTACGCGGTTCGAGTTGAATATTATAAAAAAAAAAGAAAAATTCCCAAACAAGGAACTATTGAGAGAGAATGAAAATATAGTTGAATTGACGGATGTTTATGACGAAGCTGAGTTATGTGAAGTGACGAAGCTGAGTTATGAGTTATGTGCGTGAATGTTGTAAAATTAAGGCGAAGATGAAAAGTGGATGTTGAATGACGGTGAGGATTGTGGACATTCACGTTGAAATTTGATTATTGTGTTACAATGTAAGATTATCAAGATAAAATATTAAATAAAAATGAAATAATGGATGTTCATTCTGAGATTCAATAACTGAGAATTAAAGTGTGAGCATTTTAAAATGGTGAAAGTAAAAATATACGTCGAATGCCGATGAAAGTTGTGGACGTTGAAATTTAGTTGAGTTACAGTGTGAATGTTGTAAAATTGTGAAGATAAAGATAAATATTAAACAATGACGGAGTTGTGGATGTGTAAATTTTAAATTGCACAGTTGAATAATGAAACAACAATGGACAATTGAAGTTGAAATTGAATAAGTAAATTGAACGGAGAATTAGGATGATAGAATATTATGTTATGTAAATATATGAATTGAATGCAGTATCGTTATTTCCTAAATTAAAAGTAATTTATAGCTTATCGTTAAACGATTGAAAGTTGGAATTAGTTTTAGATCATAAATTAATCGTTGTGAGATATAGATTGAACACTTGAGAGTCAAGTAGAATATTATTCCATATTAATCGCACTACTAGAATCACTAGTGGTCAAGTTGAATTAATTAAGGTTATTGCTATTCAGTAAAACTAATTAGGTAATGAATCCTACTAAGGTTAAATCCTACTTTGACTGGAGCAGTTAAGTTAATTATCTTTTACACCTGGGATGATTTGGATATTTGCTAATAGCATTATTCGAATGTTCAAAGTCACGAACATACTTAGTCTGCTACTCAATCATAATAGTAAATTGTACAAAGTATTATGAAATACATATAATAAGTTAAATAATCGAATCATTAAATATACATGTTGGTATTTCTACGTGTTTAGAGTGGCTTTCTTTATGAAGGACAAAAATTACTTGTCGCAAAAATCTACATGTTATATTGTAATAAAGAAATTCTTTAATTTTATACTGTTAAATATAATATCTAATGTAATAAGTGTAATCTATATATAATAATAATAGTCTATTAAATATATAATATATAATAAGATATAGTATTTGCTTATTATATGTATGTGTATTTGTCATTGCATGTATTTATTATTATATGTTGCGTATGAACTTAAATCGTATATATATTACATATAAAATTTTGTGAATACTATATTCGTACATAAAATTCAATAAGATTTATGGAATGGGATATATAAACACATTCTAACATATATTAATATTTTCACAGCATTGTTTACTCAAATATTAATATTTGTAAGCAAAAAAATTAAAAGCTAACTTTTAAGCTGATTTTTATATTGATTGATTATGAGATTTATACAGTGATAGTTTTAATAATAATAGTTAATAGTAATGGTTTTAATATCTTCTTGCAATGTGGGTATCAAAATTCGTATCAATAAGACTGCTTATTAGTTAATCACCGATGAAATGAAGTTTGTATCGTTCAAACTTAATAATTAGAAAATACGAATGCAAATCTTCATACAAATAATTCAACCCATCTATTTCAATTTTCGAAGTTAAAAAACTAACCCAAACAGAAAGAAAGAGAGAGAGAGAGAGAGAGAGAGAGAGAGAGAGTTATCCTTACAACAGAGCGGAAAAAAAGAATTAGTGATGTTAAGATAAGCTTTGCGTCTACAGCTCGGAGATTGGAACCTCAAAAGTTCAAGCTGCAAAAAACCGAGTTGTCCCTCGAGTTTACAACTCGAACCTTTAAACTCAGAGACTCAAGCTATCTAAATTGTACGAGTGTAAGTGGGTCATGCCTGGAACACTTGCGAGCGAGAAGTGGCTTTAAAAGCTCGAGTTAGTAACACTAGCTGTCTAAATTGTGTGAAACGACGATCACAAACAGTATCGTAGGCCACCAAATCCGTCGCGTGCGTCGGCGAAAATGGCTCGCAGAATCAACCTTAAGAGCTTAAAGCTTCGAAAGTTCGAGCTTCGTACAACAAGTTAGTCTCGAAAACTCGAACTTCAAATCTTGATACTCGTAAGATACTCAAGTTTCACTAGAAAATAACGAAGAACAAGGAAGGCTACAAGAGCTTATGTGTACGCATGTATATGTGTAATACAGAACACAGAGAGAGAGAGAGAGAGAGAGAGAGAGAGAGATGGCTCACCGTTCTGATTCTTGGAAGGAAAGCTCCTGATGGTCAACGACGGCGACTTGCGCTGCACTACGGTCACCGTGCTCACCAGTTTCTCCGTCGGTTTCTCCAGTTTCCTCGGCTCTCCCTTCTCTACGTCCACCTGGTGTAACGCGGTATCGCGCGGAGGCGTCTCGGCCTCACACTCAAACGTCTCCTGCCCCTTCCTCGCGATCCTCGACGGACTGTCGGAGAGACTAGGCGACTCCTGCGACGATTGGCTCTGCGATCGGCTGCTGTCACCACCTTCGGGCGTGTGCCTCGGCTCTTGCTCCGTCGACAGACGAAATTTGTTCAACGACAGCTTGCGTACCAAAGAGTGCGACTTTTTCTTCTTCTTCTTCAAGGACGTTGACGGACTAGCGCCAGCCTTGCGATCATCGTCATCCTCCGCTGGGCTCCGTTTCCGACCCGTTTCTGCCACGTCAGATGGAGAGACAGACAGAGAGAGAGAGAGAGAGAGAGAGACAGAGAGAGAGAGAGAGAGGATTTCTGGTCAATTTTCGTGGATTCTTCCGAGATTAAATATAGAATTCAATGGGGTTTCTCTAGCGAGCGGTAGACTTATGGTTGAGTTATGTACATAGGTTGTTAGATTAGGAACTTTTGTGCAAATTTTTATAGTTATTTTATGGTTGATTGTTTTAAAGATTACGGTCACAGATCAGTTAGTTATTTTCCCGAGTTTCACGATGCTTCGTACTAGAGCTACTAAAATGGACAAAACGGCCAGTTTAAAATTTTTCATGGAAAATTTTATACAATTTATAGTAGTGTATATTTCAGAGATCCGAATGAATTTTTTAGTAAAATATATAAACAGAAGCCTGTCCTCTTTTATTGTGTTCTGAATTTTTTCTCTATTCCTTTCATTTTCGTTTCCCTAGTACAAATTTTACACTTCGGGTTAGATAGCGTTAGATCGGTTAAGATGGAGCTCGGTGAGATGTGGAAAGTTAAGTGTTTCTTGGTGAGTGATAGATTTATGATTGAGTATTTTTGAAATTACGTGTATTGAATTGATAATTATCATTACTCGCAGTGATCACGTTTTATTACAAGCACGCTGGAAAAGGTTAATGATTGAAATTGTGGCCGCACAGAAGTTACGTAAATTGATATTGAAAGGGCAAGTTGATCGCGTTATAATTAACGAGACCTCGATAGCTCTCGATAATTGCCAGTGGAGCTATTAAGAAGATTAACATTTCAAAGAATTCGTTCATAAACTGAGAGAAAACGATTGTTCGACCCTGTTCGATCGTTTTACGTGTCAAGTACCACAACGATTGAAATGACATTGATTCACGAAAGACGTGATCAATCTAAATGAAGATCAAGGAAATCCATGATATAAGGATGATTTCAAATAAAAAATCCGAGTTATCTTTCGTTTCGAAGTTATCGATCTTCTCATGTTATTTCAAATGATCTCATTTCGCCAAGTTAATTATTCCAAACTAAATTATACTGTAAAAGGTAAATTGTACTGTAAAGAAATATTAATTGGAGGAGATATAAAATTTTCTTACTAACGAGTTGATCATCGATTAAAAGGAGAAATTCAAATCTGATCGATTAAAAAGGATTAAGAGGGCAAATTGAATAAGATTGTACTATCAATCTATAGATCTGTAAAGAAATGAGAAGGAGGAGCAAATCCAGGAATAATAACCACCTGAAGAAGCCACCAAATTGATCTTAATATTATTAAATACAAATGCAAACGTTTGAGGTGATTTTTCTACATTGAGTTAGAGCGATCTCATCAGATTGACGATAACGATTCCGAAAAATCGAAATTAACCTTTGAAGAAAAAGAGAATGAGAACGATCAACCTAATTTAACATCGCAAGTTCAAGAATGAATTTCCTTCGTTTGAGATGCTAATGAGAAAACGAAACTCGGTTGTTCTCTAAAGCTAAAATAAATTAATAATAAAATATCCGCGGAAATAAATTTTTCGCAGATCGATGCAAATTAAAATGAGATTATTTAAGAATTAAAATTAAGAATTTAACCAAGATGTTTTTATTTGTGTTGCAATAATTTTGCGAGATTACTTGAATTCGAAACTTATAATTCATCAATTACACAAAGATATTCAACTGTTAAAAGCTTTCAAATGCCAAGTTCCAATCGCAAAAACGAAACTTCTGCCACGTATCTTCCGATCTACCTAAATAATCTTTAATTTATTCAAATCCTCTAAATACTCATTCTACCTAAACCATAATCAAACATCCTCTAACCTGTCTAAACCACAACTTCGTGAAAACAAAATCGCATTCCTAAAAAAAGAAAGAAACCCTCCAAGCAACGATCAAAACCAACCAAAAAAAAAAAAAGAAGAAGAAAAATATATAAGTAAACATCCTTGAACTTATCTGAGCCACAACTTTGTGAAAAACAAAACCACACTCCCCCTCTTCTTAGAAAAAACAACTCTCCAAACGATCAAAACCAGCCAAAGAAAAGAAGAAACCTCAGAACATACCCTCGGTAACCAAAGAAACAAATGCTCGATAACTACACATCTTCTATCCGAATTAAAAAGAAGAGCCGATCGCAAACTCGATAAAATAAAAAAAACCTTTTTCCTCGACATCGGGCTCAGGCTCGGCAGCCGGTTCGTCCAGCTGCCTGTTCTTCCTCTTGATCTTGAACAGCCCTCCCTCCTTGCGGAAACTGCTCTTTAAAGCGCCGAACCTTCCCCTTTTCTTGTCATCGGTCGCCGCTGGATCATTCGTGCCGACGTTCCTCGCCGTGCCGGCGCTGGCCACCGTGTCCAAACTCGAGCTGCTGTCATCAACGGTGGTCACGTACTCGCCGGAAGTGCTGCACGCGAGCCTGTTCCGCTCCTCTTCGGACGAGGAGCGCGCGATCACCGTGTCCGGCGAGCTTCCGCCCTCGTTTGTGCTCTCGTTACGATCCATCCTCACGTGGTTAAAGAGTGGGGTGCGAGCGGGGGGACGAAGAAAGCGCGTTACGTACGTACAGGTGTGCGTGTTACGTGCACACAAGCGAACTCGTCAAATCGACGACGATGGTTTAAGGATGCGCGAGCGATGCACACCGGTGTCTGAACGGCGATGTTTTCGCGTCCGACTGTGTGTGGGGCACGAGCCACAGTCCACGGGCTGGCTTCCTACGGCCGACGCGGAAACCTTAGAACAACCGCCTTTCTAAGTCCGATCTGGCCGGCCACCGGATAATCCGACACGTTTTCCCCCCTCCGTTTTCTATTCTCTATTTTTTTTTCCTTTCCATACGTGTCGCCTCTGTTCTCCGCTGGCGAGCAAACGCAAAGTTGCTGCTCCAGTGGGGAGTTGAAAGGAGTGGAAGAGAGAGAGAGAGAGAGGGGGGGGATTGTGCGACGTGATTTTGTCTAACCCTCTGTAATTGGAATTTTGATTTTGCTTGAGGAGAGAGACAGAGATTATTGATTAATTGTTTTATCAACTCCCTGTGGATTGGAGTTTCTGTTCTGATTTGATGGGAGAGAAAGATTATTGGCCAGTTGCTTTGCACATTGATTTTGTCAACCCTCTGCAACTGGGATTTTGATTGATTGTTAATTATTATTTGTTGGTCGATTGTTTCAGTCAACGCTTTCTGATAGAATAGGGAAGGGAAATTCATTCGTTCAAGGAAGAAAGAGATTATTAGTCAATTGTGTTCTTGTTCAATTTTCAATCAACCTTCTGTAATTAGAATTCTGCTGAGATTATTGATCAATTATAGTTATCTGTTACAATTTCATTTCGACGTTTAATTTTGATCTATTGATGATACGCAACGAGTATTTTTCATACGTAAACACGTGGATATGTAACTTTCAAATTGAAGGATGTCAGAGGGTTCTCCAACATTTTGTTATTCACAATAAATAAGTACGATTTTCAAAGTTCATAAATTCTTAATTTCATGATATTGATAACGCGTTGAGCGTTTCACGATTGGCAACAAAATAAATATGATTTGTAAAATTTTCAAATTTTATGAATTTCTGAATTCTTTTAGTTCATAATATTTATTCAACACTGCATCTTATGCGTGCATCAAAAAACATGACATACTGTACATCATATATGATACACGGGACAGTGAACGTATTAAAATTAAATTAAAGAGATTCATTTGAACTGGAATTTTATTGGAATAATTTAAAATTATTCAAGTACGTATACACGGCACCGTGAATATTGTAGGGAATTACGTATAGGAAGAAAGAAGAGTGTTTCTGAGTGGGACAAAACAATTATAAGGACCAAAATTATGACATATTCATCATACACTGTTTGCATCAGAAAGTACTTTTATTACGTTTTTATAATAGAACAAAATTCTTTTTCAATGAAACTCCATTTGTCGAAATTTTAGTTAGTGCCTGACTATATATCGACTGATACTACTTATCTGAGCATCAACGACTCCTGCCAATTGAGTCTAATAAAATATTCCGACTAATTGCAATTCTCTTTCATTGCACAACAAATCGGTAGAAGACAGTTTTTGCAAGTTCAATTTCGCGTCTTTCAAAACGATTAGCTTTTACTGCGAAAATACACGAAATGATTGTCACGTAACTATTATGAAATATCGAACAGATAATATTCATTAATTAGTTATCTGTTGTTTTTATGACGCGAATTGTGACGCATAAACGTAGCGTATAATTTTTATGTTCTTCCTCTCTGTCACTTGCACGGGGTCACACCCATGGGAGACACGAGTGCCAATAGAAAGGGACACCTAAGTTCGATAGACCGTAGATTCGAATAGGGATCAGGGATAGATAGCCGATGAAATGGAGAAGCCTGGGAGTTAGAGGATGGAGTAGTATTCGCGGTTTATTTCCTAAGCATAGTGGTTGCGTTTCTGGGTTCTCCCGGCACGCTATAGCACACTCCACGACAGGCCATTGATTGATAATTATGTGCAAAATTCTCTGTACTTAGAATTAATATTAATTATATAATGTAACAGTACTTCGAATTACACATGTGTAATTTACTATATCATTGCGGTGGGATTTTCAATTTATCAATAATATTAATCGTTAATATCACACTGTTGTAATAAATTACAATCGCTTTCAATTGTATATGATTTATCATTGTGAAATATTAAATTTGAAATTTTCTTGGCAAGATTTTCAAATTCTGCATAATATATATTGATAACAGAAATCTCTATATCACGATTAATACATACGTTTTAATTCGTTAAATTCTTGCATACCTACAATATCACATAACATACTTGTTTCAGAAATATTCGTTAATAGTCAAATATTATATAGTAATAGCATTGTATAGTTAAATAGTAAATAATAGTTGAATATTCGTGTAATTTTCTACACTTTTCGACAGGCTGAACGGCGATCAGCGAAGTTCAAGAAAAAAAAGAAAAAAATCACAAAAGTGAAATTAACGGTGTTCCGTGATAGTTCTCAGAGGTAACTTGAACTCTCAATGAAATTACCGAAAACAGAAACCAACGGGGGATCTCCTCCTTGCCGAAGCGAAAAACGAAACTCCATTTACAGATTCACGAGCCACTTTCGTCGATTCTTCGAAAGCTCACCGGCGACGGATCATTCTCCATGGTGCGCACTCGGCCGTTTCACAAACGCGTTCAACGCGTGCGCGCGTCGCGAGAAAAGGCACGCTTCGAAAAAAAAAAAAAAAAACGGAGAAGGCAAAAACGGAAAAATACGAACGAAAAACAGTAATTCACTGCGTAAACTGGAAGACTTGAAGCAACCAGTTCGTCCAGACGATGCCGAAAATTCTCCCAAAAGTCTTCCCGCGAAGGGGGGGGGGATCGAGAGGAGGATTTCGACTGGCGACGCTGCTGGCTGCATGCGCGGGATCCAACTAAAAGCTCGCGTAAAAATCGCCCAAAGGAGAACACGAAGAGGAGGAGCGTAATGATACGACGTGATGGTACCCCTCCACCGAGGCACGCGTGGAAGACACTTGCGTTTGTAGCAACGACACACGTTTGTTACAACTTGCACAAGGCTGAGAGACGCGTTTCCTGCGCGTCTTCTATCCGCTTCGTGGACAGAAGAGACGCACGCACGACACCGTGACAGCACCGGTGTCGATTGTAACACGAGCGTGTTTGTGTTCGTGTTCGTGTTCGTCTTCGTCTCTGCTTGGGGGGCGGGGGGGGCCTAGCGTAGTGCGGTAAGCCGCAAGGCCTCGTCATGCGAGCGTCGTCTTATCTGTGTGCACGCTGCTTCACCTGGTGCTCGCCGTAATTACGTAACCTACAGGGCACGATTTTCTCGAATCAATTGACGTCGCGTCCCGTTTGAAGCGCGATCGCGTTTCCGGTTTGCGGAGGGGGCTTGCGCCAGCCTCCGCCACGTGCACGAAAATCGATTCTCTCGCGAGCGAGCGATCGATCGATCCTCCTGTCAGTTGAGAACGCGGTTTTCCGAATTTCGCGCGATACTTTAGAACGAATTAAGGATAGAATAGATAGTTTCATTGTGAATGACGGGATAGATAGTGTGAGCCTGATACAATCTACTATAAAGATAGTAGAATCTGAGACGATCTACTATAAAATAGATGCTATAATCTGAGACAATTTATATATAGATAGTATAATCTGAGATAATCTACTATATATTTAGATTTTCACAACAAATGATAGATTTTAAAAGAAATGGTGAATTAATGGTAAAATAACGAACGAATCAAGTGCCAATATTCACTCGCGCAAAGTTGGCCCTTATTTGTATATGAAATAGCAGGCACGCAAGCAAAATTGGTAAATGAAATATGAATTTATTATTCCTAATACTTCCTATTTCTATGATAAATCGATTTTTCCTAATTTCGATTTCGTCAATAAAGAAGGCCTGGATTGAATTTAGAGTTTTAAATTTAATTCATCAATTCAGTTCATGTTAAATCATAAAATTAAGAATAACATTGTTTGGAACGAGGTAGTTTCCAGAATCAATAGAGAACCATAAGAAGATAAAATATACGAAGTGCATTGGAAAAATTGATTTGAAGTGTATGAAGAGAAGTATGAGTTAGTTAATCAGATTGATAACGAGGTATTGAGTAACTGAGCTATTCAATCGGTGATAACTATCTTCTCTTCGAATCTATCTATGGTTTCGTGGTTACGACTGTTCACTGAATTTGATATTCCATATGCTATAAACATAAGTATCAATATTAATTCTTTCTTTGCCAATCCCCTCTCCTTGATAACGAGATCAACAAAATCACAAGTATCATACGACACGTGATTATATAATATAATATGTATAAATATTGTATACATAATTGTAATAATTTAATTATAATATATATGTTGTATACATAATTATAATAAATCAATCACAGAAAATAATATATATAAATTATATAAATTGTATAATGTTAAATGCAAGATTATCAAGTATATTTATATATGAATCGTTATATAAAATATTATACATATTGTCCATATAAATATCACGGTACAAAAATTCACAACACACATTCAACGCGAATTTTTTTAATCGTTATGAAATTCGCGATTTATTATGATCCTTCGTCGATGTCTATGATTAATCTATAATTTATAATTTGTTTACGAGCAATCCGGCTAATTACGCAGGCGAGAATTTTAATTTGCTTTCGTAACGAGCCACGGGGTAAACACGATTTCATTATGCAAAACGCGCCGCAGATATATCAATTTTCTTTTCCCCCGGTGACAGACGAAGTGTTTTGCGAGTTTTGTTTCATCGATAGCGTAAAAATGGCGGAGAAACAACGTTGGTTACGGATAACAAATAAATCAAATGGTAAATCAGTAGGTCATCCAGGCAACTGCAACGCAATAACACGCAAGCTAATCACGTAACAATGCATACACGATGAAAAGAGACGCGGGAAATTAGCATACGCGTATCCATTCCGAAACATAAACGTATGCTCCTTTGAATTCGATTTTTTCAATTGCAAAATAGTCAGATATTCAAAATAGAATTTCTGAATATCTGAGAAGGATTAGACATCATTATCGTTAGAGCGCGAATGTTTCTTTTTTTTTTTTTAGATTTGTATTTTGTATGAATATAACTCGAAGAATGGAAAAACTTGAAAGATAGAAATATCATAACGGGTTTATTATCTTAGCGTTTCATCATTGTTTTTAGATTAGATTTGGTATTGGTGTTATTTCGCAATGTATTCAATTTATTTGTATATTTTCATTTGTTACGTGCTGATATTTTTGAATTTCTCTGGTTAGTAATTATTATTCGTTTTTAAAAGTGTCGTTAAAGACGTCATTTGTTATTTTAAAGAAAACAGAGAAAATTCGGATTTATTCGTTAAAGTTATTATTCATTGTAAATAAGATGAAATAGGCTATATTATAGAAAATTCGTAGAACGGACGCACAAAATGAAATGAAGCATTTTCCATTTTGACGAATTTTCTAAATATGATCGACAGATATAGGCGAAGCTCATAACTTCTGTTGAAGGAAACACAGTATTAAATAAATATTCACAGTAAAATTGTATAAATTGAAAATTTGGCAGGATTGTGAGTAGCAGCTTCGATTCACAGGGATTTACGGGAAGAAAGTGGTACACCACAAACAGCAATATTAACTCATAATAATAATGTAACATTACAAAGGCTATGTTCGTTATAAACTTGCATCAACATAAATTAAATTGTAATTATAAGCTTGCACGGAATTCGATGTTTATTAGCTCGCATGAAACACATAACACAGGCTTCGATATATATATCTTATATATATATATATATATATAATTTTTTATATATAATTTTATATATATATATATCTAAAATTCATAACTGCCTCGTAACTGCGTGAGGAATGAAAAAAAAAAAGAATTCATCTTATCGCGAAGCTCAATGCCTAATGCATGATTATTCGCTCATTTCAATTCAATTAACTTGCAACTGCGCGAGCGCGCAGTAAGTGAATTAAAATCGTAATTAAAATCCTGGCTGCGTGATCAGTGATCAATAAATCAGTTTCAATGCAACTGGAAGAACTTCAAAGAAAGAGAAGAAAAAGAAAAACAGCTTGTCGAGTGTTGCGCGATAATCGCAAGGATGGAGTTATGGAGGCCGCGCGAATTTATCGGGATCCCGATAAAAACTAGTATCTTACATAAAACACCCCCACGAGAGAACGACGACGACGACGACGACGACGACGATGGTGGAATTATAGGCATCAGAAGACTACTCGACATCCTTAAAAAAATACACAATACGCGGTGATCGCATTGGTACGATCGCACAGGCCGAGCGATTATTAGTCGATAAAAGCTAATTACACTTGTCTCTGGAACCTGATTTTCTACCTTTGCCTCGTAGATGCAATGTCACTGTGTTTCATGAGATCGTTATATAATTTTAAATAGATGGAGAAGGTAAATAAGACAAAAGCTTATTGCGCGCGAGTGCTCGATGAAGGAAAACAAGCTGACAGGATCATGGGGGGTTACCTTGACCTGAACCTGCCTTTCGTATCTTTGCTTGCCGTTTTCTTTTTTTCCTTTTTTTTTTTTTGCGAAATCGTTATATAATTTAAATAGAAATAGGTAAATAAGATGAGAGATAATTGGGGAGGAGGATCCAGCTGGACAGGATCGCGAGCTTTTCGTCAATGTCACCACATCCCGCAAATGTCACCTCGTTTTATGTAATTTCGCGACGATGGACTGAGTTTCTTCGATCTGTTAGATTTCTTTTCTTTTTCTGCAGCGTTTAATTTGCATTAGATGTATTAAGTTCGATCTGTTTAAGTTTGGGGATCACGATGATCGATTAGGTTATGAAAGTCGGTAGGAGGAGCGGCAAGTTGAATTTTTATCAATTCATACCACGTCTATGTTATTAATACTATTTGTAATATCTAAATATTTGAACTATATTAACCTGGATTTATTAAATTGAATTATATTAAAATTCCATATTTGCCAGTATAGGGAATATAGAAGAATTCTTTTCTACATTTACAATTTGTTTGTTCGATACACGCGAGTTACACTGACTATTTAACATTTAACGTCGTTTTATCGATCATTTTTAGAAGAAGTTGAACACGAATGACAGTCATAGTGATGTTTCCACGATTGTTCGATTATTCGAATTTTGCGTA
Organism: Tetragonula carbonaria; assembly: GCA_032399595.1. NCBI lineage: Eukaryota > Metazoa > Arthropoda > Insecta > Hymenoptera > Apidae > Tetragonula > Tetragonula carbonaria. The sequence goes on from JAUCRC010000008.1 coordinate 2,573,987, forward strand.
ACGCAAATTCATTGATGTCTCGCGGTGAATGGATTGAATCTTCGGCCATAATTACCGCGAAGATGTGTCGACAAACGATCGTGACCTTGGGCGAGTAACGTTAGAAAATTACCATCTACCCGGTAACAGCGTGTATAGCTATATTTTACACCGGTTGCGCTTAACAGCGATTTATGTAAACGCGGTGAGATAGTAGCGGACAACAGTACACGGCACGCTTAGTAATTTACGCAACCAGCGAATTCCACGAATACGCGGAGTACTTTTGTCTTGTCTGAGCTCTGATCGCTTTATGCGTCAACTGTCTGTCTCTGTCAAGATATCCGGTTGGCTTAACTTCCGTTTCTCTCTCATTGTTACAAACAATTCAGCAATTTTGGGTTCGTTCCATTCGATCATCAAGAATTTAAAATTTACACGTGATACGATTTTGCATTTGCGGCCTCAAAGAATTAATCAAATTAATCACTCACGGATGAAAGATTTCGAAATTCAAAAAATACAATCATCTACTATGCAAAGTTAAAACATCTAGGTAGAAACTGCTGGTTATAGGTATTAAATCGATAAAAGATAGAAGATTGATAGAAATACAAATTTGCATAAATTTCCGCAAGCACTTTAATTTTCATCCCCGTGATAAATCATCGAAATAAACGATGTTTTTCGTTTAATTAAAAGAGGAAGACTGACGTGCGTTTGTTAATTCAGATTACGAGATGAAAAAAAAATCGTTTCTACTTTCTGTCTCGTTAGATCGGAACGCGTCGCCATTTTGTCGCCAACTTGGCTTTAGACTTTATCACTGGCTCATCCTTATTCGCTGTTAATTAATTAATGGAACGTAGGACGCACCGTGCATGAGAAATGGCTGCAAGATAAGGCCACTTATGCGTTTGCATAAGACCACTTCTATTTTATTGTCAGCTGTACGTTCATCAAACAGGGATTATCATTCAACGAATAAAATCGATCGATTTTTCGTTCGTGATTGACAATGAAGATTTTTCGAGAACAGTTCTCTGCAGTAATTATCAGTTGTAATTTAATTGTAGCATGTCATGACATAATATTTAGTATTGATATAAATATTAATGAATATTATTATATAGTACAAAATTATAATAAAATTTAGATGTATATTATATAATTTAATATTATATCGTAATACATTATAATTGAATTATAATAATTGTAACCAATAATTGTTATAACAATGGATCCTATAAACAGTATCTCAAAATAATAATAAAAATATACGTTGCATATATTAATGATACTAGAATCATTTTGGACAGTTGATTTATTGCTGTGAAAGAAGATTTCGAAGCTAACGCGCGTGAAATGAAGAGAAGAATCTTCGCGATCAACGAACGTGATTTCCGAGGAACAAATGATCTATGGATCACGGTAATTGCTATACGTCTCATTAATTCGTCATGTTATGTCGGTCAGAAGAAACATTTTGGTTCTGGTGATATTAATAATAATTGATAGTAATCATGGTTGCAAGCGAGAAAACAAATTTTCCCTTTCTCTTGCGCGAAATAGTTCGCAATCTTCAGTGAAACTTACTATTCGAGAGAGATTGGAATTTACTTCAAAGAATAATTTTAAATTAAGTTTCAAAGATACTTGGATTTTAATCTGGATTTTAATGAAAATTTTCTTACACTATCTTGGTGTGTCAAGTTTTGTATTGGTGTCTATTTTTCTGCTCAATTTTTATTTTTAATCTTTATTCTTAATGTTAAGTATTTTATTTTTTAACTTTTGTTTTTAATATTCATTATTTATTACATTTTTACGGATTCTTTAATTTTTCCAAGTTTCAGACTTGCGAAGATAAGAACTTTATATATACACAAAGAGATAAATCGTATTAAAATTCCAAATAAATTGAAAACGACAAGTTTGAATAAACAATAAGTTTCACGTGGTTGTGACACTTGCCACTTTAAAAAAAAGAAAATTGAGAAAAGAACTTTAAAACTTTGACTTAAAGAAATCTGATCCAGATTCGCAAATTACACGAAACTGCTATCATATCTTGTACGTGCAATCGCCATTTGCATTACCTGGTTTATAATGATGGTAAATTATACACCTTGAAACTCTGCTTTCGTTTTACATACATATATCGAATTCCGTTCTTTTTTTTCTTACGTACATAAGAAGAGAAATATAGTTCTTTTATTTTGAAATTTTTCTTACTTTTGAAATTTAAATATGTTTTTTAGTATTTAATTGTAATTTTAATTTCTAATATTTTCGTAAATTTTAGTTATAACATTTTTAATTGAATTTCCCTAATCAAGCTACACTTTTCACAGATTGATTTTTTCATTTTCATAAATTACAACAGTTATTCAATTTTTTTCCCATTAAACTCGAATTCTAAACTCGTTGCAATTGAAATGATAAATTCTAGATTCTAGAAATTCCTCGTTGTTATCCCAAAAATTTTTTGTCAAAAATTTCAACTAGCATCTAAATCGAATTTCTACCGTGAGGAAAAATATTTCTTTTACTAATATCTGTTACTTTAAGCTGTCGAAAGATGGAAAATTCATTTTCGAAATCTACTTCACTAATTAAAATCAGTTCTTTAAAATCTTAACAACTATCTTATAGTTAAACTTATCTTATATTAAAATTTCTCTAGTCACTCGCACGTATATATTACGTAAAAACATAATTTCTACAATATTATAAAAGTAAATATTATAACCTTCAAGTCATGTTCTTCGCGTTTTGATACAATTGAATGAAACGATTGTCAAAACGAATTTCAGTAAAAATTATTTTCGAAATCAATGAACGATAGAAACGTCAGATGGGAATTTTCCCCATGGAACAAAGTATAAATTGTGAATTAACTGTGCTAGTTAGGTATTAGAATGTGTAGTACGTAACGCGTTCTGGAGGCTGAAAAAAATGGCGAATTCTTGGTAGAAAGATTACACAATTCGAAGAGTATGCGATACATGAGACTGAGAAACTCGCGAAAAGGATAAACAATCTGCACAAACGTACGCTTAACATACCGCAAGTGCATTTTTATTCAAATGTCTGACCTGATATCAGTAATCTCGATAATGTTACCTAGATACTGATGATAGATAGACAGAATGGATGAATTCTTAACACGCGTTATGAAATGATATTAAAGCAATATTTGATCATTGATAATTTCAATAACAATGTAAATGACCAACAAGTTTTTAGATTTATCGAACATGTGGTTAAAGTTAAAATATGCAAGTTGAAACATATAGTAAGTTAAAATATTAACAAAGATAATAGTGAATAGTAAATTGTAAATACGAGATAGTAAGAACAAATCCCTTGTAAATTAAATTTCTAAAACTTTCTCTCTCAATCTTTTGATAAAAATGAAAGAAAGATTGTAAGAAGAAGATAGGATGATGTAATACTCTTATATATATATAATGTAATACTTTGCACGATGTAACAAAATAGTAAAAAGAAAAGGAATGTCTCCGTGAACTGATTTATGTAATTTTAGCAGTGAATAAAATTACGTAAACAATCAGATAATGTTATCAAACGTAACGTTGCCATAATTTCATGTCAACCATAACTTTAACAATCTCAACAATTTCAAATCTCAATTCACAGTTATAAACGAATTGAATTGCAAGTTTATTCGAGACTATTTATCATACGAATTTCAAACTAACAAACATCCTTAAAATCTCAACAATTTGAATTCGTAGTGAAATCGACAACATTTCACTACGAAATCGTGAAACAAAAGAGAACAAGATTAAATTTCAAGTGTCTTTGAAATTATTTACCTTCACATCCAGCGCACCATAATTTCAAATTAACCATGCCGCGAGTCTCGCGCCTTACTTTCAACCCTCGCACGCCGTAATTTCAAATTAACCGCGATAAAGGCAACCACTCAAGGGTGTCTCAGACCGAACCAAAACTGTGCAAAACTGTGTTGGAAAAAGTAAGTAAATGGTCATGTGCAGCGAGACATGTGAAAACTTACGTTACTTTCGACGATACAATGGCGATTGCGAGAAGATTGGACAATAGAACCAAGAAGAATGAGAGATAGCTGGCGGTGAAAGCTCGGCTAAAAAAGTCGACAGTAAGCCAAATTACGAACGACGTGGCAGCCTCGTCGCTACCAAGGGAGAGAATCCTATGAATATCTGAGGCTGTTGACTGACAAGACATCCTACAAGTTCTGACTCGTTATTCTATACTACTGTCATTTTCTCCATTTAATACGCGCATACGTTCCCTCGTACACGTATAAGCTGTACACGCGCAATGGAACGTATGGAATTGGCGCAGGTCAGATTTTGTAAAACATTCACTTATTACACCTGTATTTTTTCTTCTTCTTTTTCATAAAAAAAAAAAAACGAATGAAAATTTCTAGCAAAGGAAAATAAAATATAATTTCAATTTCTGCTCGATCGGAGTGTCTAAATTTGTGATCTTTGAAATCTTAGAAATCTGTGCTCCGTAAAAATTCACGTGATTTTGTGAAATTTCTCGATTCTAGAAAATTTCGATCCAAGTCTAGATTCCAATTCTTTTCCAGTTGAACAGTTCCTCTTGGTAATTGAGAGTTGTCTTAATTGAAACGTCCGAGGAGGTTAATTATACGGACGACGAGCGGAGATGGCGCCAGCAAAAGATGTCAAATTGTCAACTAGTTATGAAACGAGTCATATCGTTTCCGGTATCCGCCGGCCGCGACTCTAAATCTAATTATTCTCGCTCGGTTTGAGACTCGCGAGCCGAGATTCTCTCACGGTGATGTATCATGCCAGAGAAAGTGAACTCGGTGAAACAACTCGGTCTCGAGGAACACACAATTACGATATCCTTCTTCTCACGCAATCCATTTGATCATGGGATCAAGTTTATAACGCGACATTCTCTTCTCGTTGTCTGTTTCTTTTCCTCGAGTTTGTCATTTTTCCTTTCTCTTTTTTTTTTCAGAGTTAGGAGAGCGTGCTTCGACAGTTTATACGTTTCTCGCACACTTGGTAATTACATATAATAAATTTATTGTGTGTATATTTGTAGTGAATATATCTGTGATAGTAGTTTCGTGTATTTTGAAACAAGATTGTAAAATAATAATCGCCGCTTCTAAGAGTAGTGTATGTTTCAATATGTATTTTATATTTATTTTGTACGTTCGATATACAATATTCACAACGAATTTATAATATATGGATCGCGATGAGTTTCAAATTCACAAGTTGTAATATTTAATACATTTTAGTATATTTTATACTCATGTGTTTATAACGAATTATATTATAATTGTTATATTGTTATAACGTTATAATATTAATTATAATTCATAATTATATTAACAAATAATATTGATAATGAGTTTAGAGTATATTTTAATAAATATGTAGGTAATTCACATACATTTGCTATCAATTCACTTAGATAGATAGCACATGATACGTTGAATTGTGACAACGAAGCGAATCATTTCTCGCATTCTTTTTCTAGAAATTTAATTTTTCAATTTAAAAAGAAAAAAAGTCTGAAAAAAAAGAAATTGAACTCGTGATCGATGTGATTCGTTTATTTAGTCTTATATAAATGCTTACATAAAGAACTGCATAAACATTGTCAAATGAAACGTGTAACTAGGTGACAACTATATATAAGGAACGATTGCTACGTGATATGTTACCTTCATAAATCGATTGCGCTAAACTTGACGTTAATTGACACTTTATATTTGTCAAGTCGATGGTATTTCTACGAGAACTATAACATTCAGTCAAGCGTATCATTTGCGATAAGTGCGAGCGGCAAGAAAGAAACAGTTTAATTACATATTAAATCAATTCACTATGCATCAAGATCCGGCATAATTATGCTATATAATGAAATATGCAGAAAGAATTGAAAAATATATCGAATCTATATAGATTATTCCCTCTCGCAACTATGTTACGTGATAGAATACTTAGAATACTTGTGACACAAAAGTTAGAAAATCAAGAAAGAAAATTAGAAAATTGAAATTAATATTCCTTCAAAACTTACACGATGACAGCATTGTTTCAAAGTTTTTTTTTTTTAATTTCGTTCCTTTGCAACGAAAAGAAATTCCAAAGATTGTATTTTGATGCAAACTCACATTTTTGGGAATATAATTGAAGATCATAAATATAATTAGTAATATATAACTGGAATATATATACATATAATTAATATATATATATAATTAATAAATAGTTAATATAATAAACATGAAAATTTCAATAGAAAAGTTATTTATTCGTTTCTTGGCGAAATTCTCTATATTTTCAAGTTTTCTACAAATGCATCGAAATCCAGATAATAATTCTACAAACACGGGGCAATCACTCGACGAAAAACAAAATTTATCGCCTGTTCTTCGAACATAAAATCGATTTCATCAGTCTCTTTTTCGAGCAGTGAAAAAACAAGCCACTGACACAAAACGCAAAAAAATCTGACGTAAGACAGAACGTTACATCAGAAATTAATCAGCAACCCAAAAAAAAGAAAAAAGAAAGAAAATAATCCTACCTTTTTCATTCTCGCAGTCTGTTGCTTGGTGTTCTTGCTGAAGTTCATGTTCAGATCGATGTACATGTAATTGTTATTCAACAACTGCGGGGGTGGTTTCGGAGGAGAATTCGCCTCCTTTTTGTGCCTCAAACGTCTCTCGGTTCTCTCTTGTCTGGTTCGAAGAACCATTACCACGTTACGATCCAACATTATTCGAAGATCAGGAACTTTTCACCGATTTAATACTTCCGGTAAATGTATCTCGTGATTGATCAATCGATTGTGTGAAAATACTCCGAAACAAGTTGGTTGACTCGGAATCACGAAAATATTAATACTTCTTGTTTTTCTCGCGCGTGCAGATACTTTTAATCAGTCTCTATGGTTTTAGTCGGTTTAGTTTCGGACTAGTTAGATATTTAGAGATATTATAATTGACTTTCGGTGTGCTGGTAGGTTTTAATTTTTTTTTGACATATAAAATTGTTCTTCGATTCTTCTTCTTATCGCAGAACGATGATCTTAATATTTCTAATACAATTTCGTACGGTATAGTATTTCTAATACAATTTCGTACGGTAAAGCTTTGATTTTTACTCTCTTGGTTTTCGAATGTTTATATTATAATTCGTTTTCAATAATCACGCGTCTACGATTCTTCTTTTACAAAATGTTACTGACAACTTCTCAATGATAGCGATAATTTTTTTTAACAATGTAATGTACTTGTAATTATCGATCAATGATCATCGATAATTTCTTTGATATATTCTTATTTAATTTTTCATTAATAACCACTCTGTATGTAGAAGACCGATATAAGAAGATTGTTTGCGAGCAGCAGTTCCAACGTCAATAACTATAATCAGCTTTCAATTAGTTTCTACCATACTTACGATCGCAAGTAATAAAAGTCTTTTAACGAAGTCCTTCTTAGAATCAGTTCAGCTTCCCCTCTTTCTACGTGTCAATGATGATCATTCGGACAGTTTTTGAATGAAATCGAAGTTAATAATAAAATACGTCCGATATATTTTGAACACGATTCAACGACGAACAATTTCGCTTCGATCACTTGCTATTTCGAATTAATTCTCCTCCACGCTACGAATAACAATTATTTACCGCTCAATGTCAAATACTGGCACTAGGCAAGTCGGTTTCGACGAAATTTCAAACTTTGATTTACAACAGTTAAAGCCTCCAACTTAAGGCTCTATTAAGGCTCTAATTTATCATTAATTCAACAAGCGGATATAATTCACTTTTGCTTCACTGTCTCCGATTCAATTCACAATTCTTGTCTCTGATTAACAGTCGAACAACAGTGACGCTGACAAGTCGAAAAAAGTAATCGGCAGTTCTTTTGCTCTCGCGAAAGATAGCAAACAAACTTCTTGATAATACTCACAATCCTTCCTATCGCACGAAAAAACTCGCAGTACGTTCGCAAAAGAATCCTCTACCGATTTTCCGATCCGCGATCATCAACTTCGGTACGAACATCGTATCAAGGCACAAAGCAGATGACTTGTACTACGCGTGATTCGTTCGTTGAACATATTGTCAAATTGAAGGTTGTTCGACGATTGATTCATGTTTTGGCTGTCGAGCAGTGTTTCAGCTTCTTCGAGCTGAATCGGGCGGTTGGCGCCGCGGCGGAGGGAGGAGCGTGAATTTGTGAAACGATCGCGTGGAATGTGCGCCACTCGGGCGCAAAGTCCCGACATTTTATTGGTCCCGGGGTTACGCTGGTGAACGTTATCGTTGGCGACACGTTATCGTCTGCTCACGATAGAGTAACAAATAAAAGAAGAAAAAGAAAAAAGAGGGGAAAAAACAAGAGAAACGATGATTAGGCGCCGTGCAGCCACGATTGCTCCCCGATGCGCACTGATCGGTCGCGTGGCCGCTCTTCTCTAATCGTTCTCTAAATGTTTCTCTCTGTACAGAGTGTTATCTCTGTTGTGGCACAATAGAATAGAATAGAATAAAAATGGCGCCGAGTAGAATGTAACAGAATGTAGAGTGGAACAGCGTAGCCAGAATAGAATAGTACGATAATAATAATAATAATAAAACACGGTTTGTGGTAAGAGAATATTTGTAACAGTGTCCTCCAGACACTCGAAGAAGATGTTTAAATTCTTGTGAAATTCCTCGAATCGAAATTTCGCTCGAAGATCCCGAGATCTGACGAAGGTTCTCGAACGAAGCTTCTGATCGTTGAATTTTTGAAAATTTCCACGATGTTTATATTGTCGAGTTTCACGGTACTGTCGCGTAAAACAAACAGTTTTTTTCACGTTGTGTGAAATGTAATATATTGGAGATTTTTTTTTATTGAAATTCTGAATAGTCGGTTTGAAATGACAAGTAACAATCATGCTGAAACGCTACCTGGATACGTGTGCCAAAGTAACGAATAGATGAAAACGAAGATGAAAGTTTGCTTTCAGACGAAAGTACTTCTGACGAACCTTTGAACGCCTTAAAACGCCCTTTTCCACGGGAGGGAAGTAAATACATAGAAATGTTCAATCTCAATTTTTGAGAAAAAAAATGAGAAAAAAAATTCAATATCACAGTAAATCACGGTCAAACAGTTTTCTATTTTTTTTAACAAAATTTCTTAGGTAGAAGTTTCACACTTTGATCATCGATAGTTTTTAGTATTAAAGTTTTTCCGAAATTTTTCGCTTCTTTAAAGAACTGTTTATGAATTTTAGGTACTAGACACATTAGAGAAATTTTATATGATTTTTAAAAGCAAGTATATACTCGGAGTATAAATATACTTCTTGACGTAAGAGTACTTTTCTACCGAACATTAAATAACATTATCTGTTTTCTATTCCTTTTATCAGTATTATTATCTACACACTCTAGACACTAATTTATTCAACACTATATTAATTTTATCAATTATTTAATAATATGTTCAACGTATGTAATACAATGATAATAACATAATTATTTAATTTCTCCAATTTTCAAACGAACAGTATACTTGTCCTATAAGATTCTTGAGTGTGCATACAAATTTGAATCGATTCAAAATGTAATGCCACGATTTCGACGACAGGCGTACAACTACAAGAAAGAACTTTCGATTTCTCGACGAAACATCACCGAGAGTTTTCCTTTTTTCTTCAGACAGCGATCACGCGAATTTCCTCATCTCTCCGCCGATGTATATAATATTTACACGCGTATCAGAGTGGAACATCGGCATAGATCGCGTCTCGTGTCAATAATTTCCGAAGCGGAGGGTGTGCTCCAGAGAGCGCGTTCCAACATTTCGCACGCATATTGCACACACAGCCATTGAACCATCGCGCCTCGTCGTTCATTGCAACCGGTATCGATTGCAACGAGAAGCCTTACTTTACTTCGCGTTTGCGTTACCTGGCGGCTCGATCGCTATTTACGCGAATTGGACAATTGCACGCGTTTTCTGTTTCCACTCGGCGAGCCGCGGGGCTCTCGACGTCATCGTGAAAAGGTTTTCGATTTCGCGCGATGTTTGTTACGATCGCGTGTTTCCCTGCAAACGAGTAACCCGGTGCGAAGAACCTTGACACGGAACTTGACCTCGAGTCACGAATTACGATTACCATTTCGATTTCGAAAGGGAGAACGAATTCGAATTCGAAATTTTAGATTGAAACTCGTCAAACTGACGAGTGATATTAAATACAATACAGTGATATAATAAATATTATTGTTTAATGTGTAACATGTTAATATACATAAGATACATCATATTAATTATGTTATGTATTAATATTGTTGTGTATTATGTTATATTATATATTTATTATATTATTGTTACTATTATTATATTTGTTATTACGTTATGATTAATATATTGTTATAATATATATTAATATATATTAATATATTAATAATATTAATATATTAATATATTGTTATAATATTGTTATTAATATATATTAATCATAACGTAATAACAAATATAATAATAATAATATAATAAATATATAATATAATAATAATAATAATATTATATTGTATATAATATATATATATATATTATATATATTGTATATAATTATATTGTATATAATATATCTATGTATAAATATTTTATATATATTATATTGTATAATATATATAAAATATTTATACATGTACTATGTATAAATATACTGATTATAATCTATTGATTATAAAATATTTAAATATTTAATACAATGTATTAATTACATTAAGTTACATGTAATTTAACCGTGCCAGAAAAGATTGATTCGAGCCTCATTTTAGAAAACACCGACAATCTTGGAATTTTGTAAAATGAGGAAATCCTTCTACAATTTTCTAGTGCAATATTCTTCTCGGGAGATGTTCTCATACAATGTGTATGTTTGTACAGGCCTTACTTATACTTATTATATTAATATTTAGAATTTTTACAATGTTACAATGCATAATACGACAAACAATGACGCACGGGAAGAAATTTTTAAAAACTGAGTCTCATGCTAATATAGTAATCTGGAATAGAAACATTTGGAATGTTGACTTAGAAACGCGTGAGAATTACAAACTTACAATCATGACCAAATAAGATAAACAATTCTATCGGGATTTAGTCGAATACAACCACGTCACTTATCGAAGAGAACATTCTGGTCCAAGTTATTCGTTCGACGAAACGAAAATAATGGAGTTTCTAAAACATTGACAACGTTGATGTTACGCATAACATTATCGTCTTAGCTAAAATTTATCTCACAAGTAATAATAAATTACGATCCGCGATCTGTTGTCGAATTTCAACCGGATTCAGCGTGACATTTCTCAACTCTCAAACGACTTATGATAACGTTATCGCGTAACGATTCCAGGATTAGATGAATTTCTTTTTCTTTCTTTTTTTTTTTTTTTAATAAAAAGATACAATCGGCACGTTTCGATATATCTATTTACACTTCCAGACTTCTCTGACTTTTCTAGAGTTTTCACTTCGTTTCTTAAATTTCCGAGGCTATCGACTTCCCAGTATTTGGATTTCTTACTTTTGGATTTCTTGATGCTTTTAGCTATCAATATCCAATTTTTGACGGTGATAAAATTTGAATATTTAGATTGTATTGTGTGTGTGTGTGTGTGTGTGTGTGTGTCTATATATATATATATATATATATATATATATATATATATATATACAGCTATTACATGTATGTATATAAGTATTAAGATATTAAAAGAAACTAAATATTGAAAATACTAAAAAATTGACAACAATCTAAATATTCTATTTTTAACATTTTCTAATATTTAAATTTAGATTCGAAATAAAAAAAAAAATATTCAAAAGTGTTAAAAAGTTTAAGTTTACCTAAATATGTATATATATGTATAAATAGGTATTGAAAGAAAACTAAATATTAAAAATGCTAAAAAACTGAAATATATATATATATATATATGCATATGTAGATGAACTTTTTAGCATTTTCGAACATTTTTCTTTTCGTGTTTTTCGCCAAAAGTGTCATATTATTAAGCAATTAGCGTGTTGCTTATCGCGGAAGGTCGCGACTAATTTTCGCGAAGATTTCAACCGTTTTTAAATCGTCTTATCGGTCGTTTAATTTGTGACCGTCGTTAAACTTTTAATTAAGATCAATCAAGGTAGATAAACTGTAAAATTCGGCTGATTGTCGAAGGCACGATTGTGTTTTGCATATTTTTGTGATTTTGAAATTACAATTTTGCACGATATTTTTATAATTTTGCTCTAATTGTTAATTGTTAAATATTTATTTTATTCAGTTATTTGGTTATCGATATTCAATTATATATTTGATTATTTGACGTTAGTGATAGAATTGATGTATATATATTATAAATTACTTTAACGATATTGCTGCTAATATTGATAAAAAAATTTCAACATACAAATTCTTACAGATTATCTAGGTTAGAATTCTATTAGAATCTTTTTGATAAGGATTAGCGACATTATCGTTAAAGTAGTTTCACTTTATAAAATCATGAATTTAAAATGAAGCGACGACATTTATTCGTATATTCGTTTGGCAAAATTTATCAAAGAAATCAAAGCGCAAGGGATAGAAGAAAGTTTAAAAAAAGATACAATAAAGAAAGAAAAGGGTCATTTAAATTTCTAAAAATACGTCATCGTAAGATAATAACTTTGAGGAAAATTTATAAATTAATTAAACACTTTCTCTCGTAATATAAATTATAACAATTTTGCACAATCTTCAGCAGTACTACATACTAGTGCAACATGGCCACTATAAGAAAACGTACAATGTCAACAACAATCGAGACTTGAAGATTACACGTATTTATTTAAAAAAAAAGAAAGAAAATGTCTCATTATCTGAACAATTAACTTTTTCCAGACTTAATAACAAACCTTGTGTATGACGCAACCTTAAACAAATTAAACCAAGTTTTAAGATTGCGACTATCTCGAAGACGATTTTGTTGCGTCAGAACTTCCTACGTCGAGGCAAAAGAAAGACGCTGGTTTTAAATAGGTTTCATCGGCCAGCGACAGAGAAACCGATGGTGTTTTGGTTGACAATCATGGTTGTACGAGGCGGATTACACCATTAGTCGGGGTCAAGCCTGATAGCGAGTGATAATCGAGAAACGAAAAGAGAATAAAACGCCGTCGATTTACGTCGTTCGAATGTTTTGATTCACTGGCTTCCGAGCTAAGTGAGTATCTATCTCGTCTTCGAGAAGATACACTATGCCACGGAAAAATCAGCTGATATTATACGAATTCTAGAAATATTTTCAGGCGATAGCACGAAGAGATTGAAAAACGAACGATTGCAATTTCGAGATTGATTATTGGAACTTAATGACTGCAAGTTGAAAATTAATTACCGGATACTGATAATCGGATACTGGCGAGCGACGATTGATATTTAATAATCGATTGAATTATTAACGTTAGCAATGAAAAGAATAATTGGAACGAATTTATGTTCGAATTATTTTCTATCATTACTCGAAAAAAAAATAATTATTCGACGAGGGAGAATTAGAAGAAGAATAAAGCGGAACAAGAAGAAATTACGTGATGAGCACATTGGAAGAAAAGAAAAATTTGAGAAAAAGAGTAATTTGAGGGCAAGAGAAGTCGGAGGAGATATAATTAGAATAAAGGAAAATTATATACAAGAAAAACTAAAAGAGGTAACAATTACAGGGAAAGTCAGAGACTTCAAACAATTCATTGAAACTTAAAAAATCAGTAATTAAAACTTGAAGATTGAGTGCGATTCACAATAATACTTAGCACTTGGGAAACAACAAGATACTGAAAATTAACCACCAATTAAGCAATGCGAATCTTGAAATTACTATTTTTCATAAAAAAAAAAAAAATAGAAACTTTCAACGAGAGTTGAAATGAACTGAAATACGTATGAAATTGAAGACTGCAGAACAAGCAGAAATTTTCAAAGCAAAGCGGAACTTTCAAGGCAAAAGCGTCGAATCGAGGTTGCCAATTCTTGGGTGCCGTTCTCAATGCAACGAAAATCGGCGGTCAATCGCGCGGCAAGATTACTTAGAAATCGTCGAACACTCGAGGAAATATTTTCTTACCGTGTTTCGACTGGAAAACTTTGGCCGTTCGTCGGTGTTTGTACTTCATTCATTATCGTGGATTTTATCGCTGCACCGTCTGCGATATCGCCGATGATTCGCTGACTTTTTATTTCGACATAGAAAAAAAGATATCAAACGTCAAGAGAAATACGAGTTATGGTTCAAGGTGGTGCCAATTGTGGTAAAACTCGGTTTATTTGAATCGGGCTTTCATCAATTAAATGAAACTCTTGTTGGCTCTCTCATTGATACAGAAAAGACTCGGTGGATTTTCGTCAACTTTAACTTGTTCTTCGATAAATTCACATAAACAAACAAATTTTTTAAAATTAAATAAGTAAAATTTTTTTTGTACCTTTTGTATCGGAATTAATTAATATAAGCTAAAAATCTAGTAATCTCGAAAATAAATGATCTAAATATATATAATTGTTCTTGTAGAATAAAGAATATGAATTTATATTTAGAAATTAGATGTTTTTCGAATTTATTTATATCTAGTTTTTTTCTAATTAAATCCAATTTATATAAATTAATCGATTCTTCCGTAATCAAGAAACAAGAAGCAATTCGTCCTAATTGATTTTCTCTTTCTCGAGATTGAGAACGATTTTCTGATTCTTCAAGCACTAACACTGATATGTTTTTTTTTCAAATCTTGAAGAACTTTGTGTTTTAAAATTATTTTTTGTGGCTCTACTAAACTATCTTTTAAATTCTCATTAGAAGGAATAAACAATACGCAATCGAATAATTTCTTACGCATTGAAAATCTTTGTATCTTGTGACAACTTTTTGAAAGTCTAAATATTCTTGCTTGAAACGTTTTGAAATTCTAATTGTACAACATACAACTGAGATTAATGATTTAATATTTTTAGGATATTTAGGACTTTCGCATATTTCACAGTTTTTTGTAATTTTGAATCTTGGATTATTTTAAATAATTTAAAATCCCAGACAGACTGATTTGAAGATGATAATTTTTTGAACGTTTTGACAATTGTCCTGTTACTATAAAAATTCGTTCCAATTCGTTTCCAAAATTCTAAAATATTCAGCAAACATGTGATATTATCGGATTTTTCTTGGCGTTATCACTCGTGACGAGACACGGTGACTTAAAAAGGCACAGCCCGATTAATCGCGATTCAAATGGGATGTGCTAACAGTTGCACGCCTCGTTAAACACACGTATCGTCCGGATTATGGCGTTCTAATAAATGCTCTACTCTTACTGGTACATCTTATTGGCACATATGGTTTGCTGCCTTAATTATGCCCCTTCAGACGTCAATGGACACGTACGCAACAGAAGTCCAAAAATAAAAATCCGATATCCAATTAAATTAAAACAGTTGAATATTCATTATCTCTGACTTTAAAATTGACTTTTGACGTTTCATATTGAAGATGAGAATAAAAATTAGACCAGCTTGGACGAAGAGAATTTCAACAATGAAGACTGACACCCAATCAAAAGAATTAAACGATGTAAAAAATTTCATCAGGTGAATCTTTCGTTTTAGAAACTAAATATAAGAATTGGACTAACGTATGTAACGTATGTAAAATATCCCCAAAAAGAGAAGTCAATATTCGATTAAATAAACTTCATTGGCTGATCTATCGCTTCTAAATTTGAAGCTTAATAACAGTAACAATAAAAATTGCTCGCTAGAGTTAAATAAATTTCATTCCAGAAAGAGAAAGGTCCCAAGTAAAAATTTTTCTGCAATTTAAATTGAGAAAGATTTCAAGATAAAAAGGTCTATGACTTGGTAAAATTCTACCTTGAAAATTCACCAGTGAATTTAATTAAAACTTGAAGACAGAGAGATGAATAGTAAAAAGAAAAAAAAAATATCAGAGTTTCAACAAAATTAAGAAGAGTCCGCTACGAGTCGTAAAATTTAATTTCAATCAAAATTTTACACCGTTGCGCGCAGTCGGGTTCATTTAATTCACTTTAAAGTCACTGGGAAACTTTTCAGTAGTATTACCCGTGTGTGTGATCAGACTGCCTCGAATCAATTGGCCCCGAGCTAACGAAGCGTGCATATCATGTTTTACGATCCAATTTGTTTAATTTCAACGTGCTAAGCGAAATGTAACGATATGCAAATATTTCCAAATTCCTCGTTTTTAACGCTTATTAAATTTATGTTTGTTTACATAGTTTTAATGCGCGTGGATATATAAAAATTTGTCACTGGACATCTTTTTGCCGATATTGATTCTGTGACATAATTACATTTGTTCGTTGTGCTTGTTCATTTTATTTTATCAATTTATCTTAAATATAATGATAAACACAAAGTTTATTCCGTCTTTTCTTCTGCACATTCATTCACGTTTAAATTCTTGAAAAAAAAGTTCGTCAATTTCGCGAATTAGGAAAAAAAATCTTCTCGATTGAATTTCGGAAGGTAATATTTATTAAAAATTCCTGAAAATGAAAAACTCATATTTCTCTGTGAAAAAGTTCTCCAGGCTAGGATCAAACAATGAAGCAATTGAAATCTTACAAATAACTCTACGCGAATTCGAAGAAACTTTCCGATATTCCGAAGCTTATATTTGTAAAAAATTCTCCAAAAAAAGTGTAAAAATAAATATCCCTTTGAACAAAGTAATGTCTAAAAATTGCGGTTGTCAAGAAACGATTGAAAAAAAGAGAAGAATGATTGAAAGATACACATTGTATGATACAAATAGAAGAAACATTTCCAGGAAATAGAATCGGTATAGGGAAACATCGAGAGATTCGAAAACAAAGCAACGTCAGGAAAATCAGAAAGGAAAATGAATCACAAAGTGTCGACGAGATAAGAAATACGCCGATGATCGCACAGTAGCGAGGCTATCACGATAGTGATAACGATAAGGGACCGATCGAAATATTATTTGCTGTAATGTAACTTTCCAATTGTCTATGTTTTGAGTGAATCACTATAAATCTCTTCTTTCATTTCTTTCTTCATACGACCATCATATCAATTAAAAATATCGTGACGATCGATCGTATCGATCAATCAGAATTTTATTTACGACTCATTCATTTTCTTCAATTATAAGTAACTGAAATATTTTATTATTGTCAAAACTTATAAAAGATTTCTTATCAACAGAGAAAGGATAAATAAATGTAGAGCAACGCAACCTGGAGGGTAAATAATAATAATAAATAAAAATTAAAGGAGAAGAAATGAAAATTAAAAGAATGAAAACTTGAAACAAACATAATTACTACAAATTGTAATAATTATAATTGATGATAAAGAAGACTTATGAATTCTTAACTGATATATCGCTTGAATCCGGAGATCGTGAAAATTTTGGTTTAAGTTTAAACTGAATTTTGGAATCTTCAACTTCAAATTGTTCGTAAAACAAGCGACATATTTACCGAAATACGGATTTTCATTAAGAGCAGATGATAGATACGCTCAAAAATCTCCCAAATATCTCTGGAGAGATCGTCGATATTTCGGTCTCACCGGAGGTATTGTAAAACGTCGAGATATTCAATTATTCAACAGTGCTCGTGATCGAATTACTGATGTATCGATGTCCAGAGATACCACATACCGCATACAAATGCACATATGCAATACGTATATTTACATGTAATCGACTCTACGTTATTGCACTACTGGGGCTAACATTTTACACGTACTTTGAAAGCGTGAAGCATAAAACACTCGATCCGACAGCGTCGTAAAGTAAACATATCGACGTCGATTCGAGATTAATTTAGGCGAAATACGTGTCGATTGTGTCTCTATTTCTCGAAAATACTTAACCTAAAATGTTCCATCAAACGAATTGCAGTTCGCAGATACATTTATTCAGGAAACTATATAGTGAAAGAAATTCGCAAATTAATCGCGATTATTCAAGCATACTTTCTAGAAATACTGACAGAAATTTCTTTCATACAATCTAGCCTAATCTTGTTAGACTGAATCCATGATATTGAAAATTGATAATTAGTGATACTTTGAAACATTTTTCTGCCATTTTATTGAACTTCGAATATTGGGGTTAATTGAACTTATTCTCTGCTCGACCTGGATTATTTTTTTGGTCAATGTTTTGAAATCTGTGACATTAATACAATATTCGACCGAAATTTCGAACTCTATCTTCTCGAGAACGAAGCGTTAATTGACAAAAAAATATTAAATCGTTCCTTCTTTCTTAATAATATCGTATCTCAGAATATTTTACGTAACACTATTCTTTTTATTTTTTCCCACGATTCTTCTTCTGCAGTTTTTAACATTTCTCGAAAGGATTTCGTCGTCTCTGAACTCTCCAGAGCCCGGAGTTCTGCGCGCGGTGTTCTGACACTCGCTGAGATGATCAGAATGAAAATCGACATTCTTCTTCTTCTGCGGATATTTTTGAGAAGAGCACGGTTTTTTCGTCGTCAACGTGTCGGAATAAACCACAAATCCGATCCGATCTGGGTCAGTCGACGTCGTCCACGATGAAACTCGATCGTGTTTCGTATTTATTCTCGCGACACGTTCGATCCGACCGACTTTAATCCGATCGCCGGCTGGAATACAGGCTCAAAGAAAAGAATCGGGGAGCGGTTAAACGAGACCTTTTTTTTTTTTCACCCTGTTCCTCGAGTCTAGCCGATAGAATCGCGGTTAACGATCCAACACTTGTAACACTCGAAAGGGTATTTTCAGGTTGATGCTTCAGTTCAAAGACGATTGGATCATCGTGTGAGGAAGAAAATTATATAAATGTCTTCGAATGTCCATAAAACCAAGCAAAATTGTTCGAGATACGCGAAGCTGAGGAGGCTCGCGAGACAAACGAAAACGAGTATAGTGTTGTAAAATGAAATATTGTGTAAAATACTTGTGTAAAATATTATATTTATTAATAATAATATAATAGCACGTTTTATTTATTTTATTTATTCGTCTAATGTAATTAGAAGAATTCCTAAAAATTAAGCTCCTTTCGAAGTTAATTTTTTGATTAATGATTGTGTGATTTGCTAATTTTTTAAAGAAAATATGCGGTTTTGATGAAGTTTGATCGACGTGAAATTTCAAAGGACCATTTCGATATTATTTCTCGTGTCTTTTAATATTCGCAATTATTGAACTTTAATTTCATGAATTATTCCACTGATCAGGAGAAGGTGGGTTTTGCATTTTGCGGAAAGTGGAAAGGTACAAAGTAAAGATAAAATGTCCATGACAAACAATTATTTACGTGTCTCGTTGCGAGTAAAAAACAGACAATGCAGACGAAAACAAGCCGCGATAAGCTGCTCATAAAAGAACGGATCATAAAAGAACAACCTCGATATGAACGACACTAATTATTACAAACGGGACAACAAGAAGTGTAATTTGAAACGATTTAACTCGCAATCCTTTAGAAAACAATTTGAAAAATAAAGAAACTGACAAAGTATCGAAAATTAGAAACTGTATAGATTAGTCATATCATCAAGAAAATTTATTATTTTATTCGATTCGAATAAATCGAATCTAATCGAAAAATCTGTATTAAATTAAAAGTTTCAAAGAAAAGCTTCTTAACTTAAACGAAGATCAAAAAAATAGAAAAAAGCTAAAGAATTATTCTCATCGAGTTTGTTCCCCCTTTCTTTCTCGTTTTAACTGAAACCAAAGTGGAAACCAAAAGAATTTTTACCAAATTTTCACCGATATCGAAACACTAAAAGAAGAAGATATAGATGAGACAGTGAAACGATTACTTTCACAAGAAAAACGATCTTCCAATTTCTCTTTCACGTCCAATGTCCAATATGAATTGTCATAAAATGTAAAAGGAAAAGATGTTAAATCGAAAGAGAAGAAAAGCAAAAGAAAGAAGAAGAAAGATAAAAAAAAAATAAAATTGGATCGATTCAACAATCTGCTCGGTTTACTCACCTAACCGATCGTCGATCGATCGATTCCATAGACAGATTAGTCACCGATAATCTCCATCTCCGATCGTTTATCGATTCGAACGATACTTGAACGCGGCGAACACCTTTTTGTCTTTCGTTCCAAGACTTTCCATTCATTCTGTTACGTTTCGCGGTATAACTCGATTACGGCGACAGTCTTCCGACCGATTAGATAAAATGAAACCACCTATCAAGATGAAACACAGGTTGTCACAGTGAAACTTTCTCGATCAAATATTAGCCTGTGGCTACCAGTGCATTTCGTCACGAAATGACAGAAACACATAAGCACTGTTCATTCTCACAAAAGTCTGAGCGTTCGAAATGTTTGAGCATTGAAACGTAAACAGGTGCATTGCAAATGTAAATTGAATGATAACGATTTATAAATGAATATCCGTAGCTTTTAATAATGTAATCTTATCTGTCGAAAGAAACACGGTTTTATCCAAAAAGTGACAGAATGTTTTCAAACTTGTGAGCGTGCGAAGAATTTTTAAATTTTTCTCACAGACAAAATGAGACGAGAAGGTGAAAAACGAAAATCGTTTGTTAACAGATCGCAGATATTTATGTACCTTGGGGAATTTAATTTTAATCTTGGGATAATACGTGAAGATATACGTAAAATATCCAAAGTAAGAGTAATCGTTAATTACTAAGTAATAATTTTATTGCACGTTTGCGAAATCTGATGACCCCCCTTTCAAAAGTCGAATCTTTCAGATTTCGATAATTTGACTTCAAGTGGATATTTAATTTAAAATAGGTATCTAAAATGATATGTAGAGGGCTCAGAAATCAATCAGTATATAACTTTTTCAACGTTTCTCGATTAATTTTTCGTCTTAATGATGAAAGGAACCTTTTACTAAAGAAACGTAGCTAAATTAGAAATTTACCATAATTATACGTGTATGTATAAATATTAATTATAAAAATGTGATATCTAAACTGCGATTGAATATTATAAATTCTTCGTTCTATGTAATTTGCATTTTAAAATTTGCATAAAAATTTTCATTGATTACGTTATGATTGAAATATTATAAAGCTCAAAAATTCAAACTTGAAATTCCAAAGTATTTCAACAAATACAGGTTTGAAAATTCCTAGGATATTTTAAAATTCCTACTGTCACGTATAGTGTATTGGAGATAAAATTGAAGTATGACACAGTTCCTGATGTGAAAATATGATACGATTCAGATACACGACGAATAGGATACCTGTATGTGGAATTGTATGTGACACACACAAATTGTATAATTCAAAATGCAGTCGAGAGAAAGGATAAGATAGATTTATAGTAGCGACGAGGGTTGTCAGCGACTAGATTAGGTTTCATGTTCCATTGGATAGTTACAGAGTGATTGGTTTTTAGGGATGGTTTTATTAGTTTTGCATTAGATAATGGAACGAAAATCGATAGTAGGTATCGATCTCCAATTACACTTTATCGAGTAATAAATATCTCTTTCACATCATTACATTAACTAATTTATTTATTAAGGATTCGCTTAATATTTATTTAATATTATGCTCTTTTATGCTCGTAATTATGTTCATTTTATATTCTAATTTTCGTAATCTTTTTTAATTTGAATTTTATAATTTTATGATAAATTATTCTTTGGCTCTTAATGGATTCCAACAGTACGAAGAGAAACTACAATAATTATATAGATAAATATTATATGGGCAACTTCTCGGCAAATCATCTAACAATCTTATTACGTAATAATATCGTATTTTCTGCTTAGATAACGTTACAAAATCCGGTGCTAATAACAGTGCTAATACAGAGACGAAATATTCAACAACAAAAATTATTGAGACAATAAACAACAAAAATTATTGAAACAGAAGTAAAACAAGCATTTTAACGAATTTGTAGAATACATCTTTTAATGATGATACATGAACTCTTTCAGGTTAACTGTTGACCCAATAATCCAATGCTGATGATAAGCAAATAGCTACAATTTGAACTGTAATCAGAGTGAATTGTTCCATCTAATAGAAATTAACCATAACCGATCATTTTCTGTAATGATACACTGTGAAAATTGTCGTCCTACGGGGAAACTAAATTACACCTGTTGATACTTTAAAATGATAACATTGAAGAAAGTGACCATCAGAGGAATTTTCATGCTCGATAATACACAAATACACTACCGTTCAAAAATATACGTATCTGTACAGTATATTTATCTTCTGTATGATATAATTTAATTGCAAAATTAAATCATTTTATTCTTCATTCTTGCGATGGATATTATTTGGTAGAATGTTTATTATATAGCAAAGTTGTTTGGATTTATTTAGATTATTCGCTAAAGTGAATCAATGTGACTGTGCGAATTTCATATTATTTAGGTTGATTATATTATTTAATAAAACTATTTAAAATTATTTATTATCGTTTAGTAAAATTATTCAGGATTTTATTATGTACTTTATTATTTTATTATATTACATAGATTATTAAATTTTAGAGAATGATTTTTATTCCAGGATAAATAATTTAGACGTATTAATAAACAAATGATTTACAAATTATTAATATTATTTTCAATTCATTTATCGTCAACAATAAATTCATTCTAATTCTGATTGTGAAAATAATGAACAACGATAATGAACAAAAGTGATTAATAAATTTAAAAATATATTCTTCGCGATTTGTTATACTCCCTTCATCGACGCGCCATTTGACTGAAGAATTCCAATTAAAAATTATCTAAGAATATAGGATAAAGTAATTACTCGATCGTGCACGAACATTTTAATACACTGCTTGCAAATGTGATAGAAAATAGATACTTCGTTCACTCAGCTTTTATTTGAACGACACTAAAACTCGACGATGCAACAGGTGATTTCGATAAAACGATTTTTTTTTTTTTGTTACTATAGAAAATTTCTACTATAGAATATTTCGAACAATTGATTAAAAAAAAGCAAAGAGTTTCCAATTGTTTCCAGGTTGAAATATTGAAAAGAAAAAAAATTGAAAACTTGTTTCCTTCGATGAACAATTAGCAAAAATAATTTCACAAATTGTACATCGCTATCTGACCAATTTCTTAAAACAATCTTTGCCGAACTGAATTGATTTACCAGACGTTGAGCATCATTATTCTTTTAAAACTTTTTTCCACTCCATCCACTCTGGCCAACGCAACATAGAAAAAGAGCAGATTAATGCGCCACTTGGTTGTAGTGAGCATTGCCAAGTGAAAAGAAAAATATTCTCGAGTTGGTCTTCGCGGTCGATTTTCTCGGCAGCGATTAAAGAAGTTGAAGAACCTGAGAATATGGTCGATGAGTTATAACGTCGATAAGAAAAGAAACGATTACGAGAATGATTTCCAAATGAAAATCCTCAACAAGATTCATACCATGTTTGCAAATTTATTTGTACCATATTAATGCACTTTGCAACATAAAATTCTAATAAAAATCTTTGCAAAATTCAACCGTATCACATTACATATATTGTACAATATATAACGTAAAGTTTCTGGTCATTTTGGAACTTTTAAAACTAACAAGTTAATAATTATTTAACAAATATCTAATACGTATTCATTCATTTTGCATATGTTCATATATATATATTGCAATAAAAAAAAACAATATAAAAATATTCTTTTCATTTCTATATTAAAAAATATTTTTGTATTCATATACTTAATAAAATTATATTTAACAATTATGATACAATGCAAAAATCTATCCGAATACAAAGGGTACGTTTAATAATGATAAAACTTTCTTTCGTACGTGCATTTAAGTGCGTAATATCACAGATGGAGAAAATAGTATAATAAAAAGACAGATCGAGATCTGCTATTAAAATCTACCACGCGAAAACGATTACGAGAATGACTTTCAAATGAAAATCCTCAACAAGATTCATACCATGTTTGCAAATTTGTACTATATTAATGCACATAAAATTCTAATAAAAATCTTTGCAAAATTAACGTAAAGTTTTTGATCATTTTGGAACTTTTAAAACTAACAAGTTAATAATTATTTAACAAATATCTAATACGTATTCATTCATTTTGCGTTTATACATGTATTGCAATAAAAAAAAAAACAATATAGAAATATTCTTTTCATTTCTGTATTAAAAAATATTTTTGTATTCATATTCTTAATAAAATTATATTTAATAATTATGATACAATGCAAAAATCTATCCGGATACAAAGGATATGTTTAATAATGATAAAACTTTCTTTCGTACGTGCATTTAAGTGCGTAATATCACAGACGGAGGAAATAGTATAACAAAAAGACAGATCGAGATCTGCTATTAAAATCTACCACGCGATTCAATTGACGTGCTTCCTCTTTCTCAGACGCAGCAAAGGTGAAATGTAATGTTTCACCGGGGAAATGACCGCGCGTTGCTTCATCGCGACCGTTTCCGCTCAATATCACAAGTGCAGAGTTTTTTTGTTCTCGTGACGCAGCCTACCATGCAGTTGGCCTTTGTCCAATCTGTCGTCCCGTTTGTTTTGGCGGCAATTTTTTACCGTCACATGTGAAGAAAAATCGTCCATCAGCCTAAACGTTTCTTATCGATCCAGAAACGTTTTTTTTTTTTCGATCTTGCGCATCGTGAATCAACGCAAATTCCAATTCTTATCGTGCGGCAGTTAATTCAATTTGCTATTTTGATTTTCATTTGCTAAACGAAATATATATATGCTTTCTTTTACAACTGACAACACAATTTAATGATTGTTTAACAATTTCCATTCCAAATTCGTCAATTACTTGCAATAAGAATCGCACAATTTTTTCATTTTTTTTTTTTTTTTTTTGGTGCATTTATTAGGCAGTTATTGCGCGTGCCCAATAAGTTAATCCGAATATCTTTCCAACTTCAAATTTGGAACGACGATTAATGCATACACATTAATGCCTTGCAATTGTGTCGCATTCCATGTATGGTATCATTATCATTTATACGAATCATAATCCGTATGAAAAATGAAACGACGAAGAAGCTGTGCTATTATGTCGTCGACGCGAATTAACCGAGAGAAACTAGATGATAAAGGAACGTTAATGAAAATATTGTGACTGTAACTTATCACCATGTCTCGGAGACATTTAGACAGCCTTTAATCTCAAGCGCGTGTTTTCTTTCAATTAGAGATTAGAAATTTCTCACTTCTTGCGAACGAAAGTCAAATCCCATACAGATACTCTGCCTCTGTGGTTGAAAATTCGTGATTTCGTCGTGCAAAACCACGTTGCGAAAATATACAGGATATTTTGTAAGTTTTCAGTCCGAGAGGGACATTCGACAATTGACAAAGTGTAATTTCAAACTTCGCGAAGCGTGATCTCCGTTTACGGCGGGACCACCATATAGCAGACGACCCTCGGCACATAGCCCGGGTAGTCTGCTAGAAGTTTGAAAAACAGCGCGCGAAACGTCGCACGCATCGGGCCGCGTATACCAGCAACGACCGGCAAATAGAAATTAAAACGTGTTTTCGCTCACCATTTGACGAAGATGAGCGCTCTGCTTGTCCCAGCGGTACTCCTGAAGTTGGACGGTTTCGTATTGTTGTTTTTTCTTCAAGTGCGAACGGGAACGTCTAACGACCGATATCACCACAGCTGGGCCCATCCGGCCATCTTGCCGTGTACCAAAACGTGTACTACTCTGCGCTGGCGTATTTTGCCACTCGTTTCTCCCTCTCCCCCTCGCGGTAATTGCGCAACTATCCGCGACACTTTCAGTCGCGCTATCTTCGTCTAACTGTCGTAGCGCCCTCTTTCTCCGTCCTTATCTTCGTCGCCGGCGGCGCTGGCTACGCTGGAGAAATTTTGAATGACGCGTCGTACGTTGAGGACAAACCGACCGTCGCGCCGAGCATAATCGTCTGCTAAGGTTCATAGCCGATTTGGAAGCTCCAAGTGCTTCGTTCGACTTTTTTTATTCCATAAATTCGAAGATTTCATAAGTCTTCTTTTCCGTCTGAACTGTTACATTTGAAATTGTTTTAGGGTACATGTAACGTGATAAATTCGTGTTCGTTGACGGTAATTGGTTGCGAACTGATATTTCTTGCGTGCTATTTATGATATTGAATATTTAGATAGTTGTTTGTGGCTTCGTCAAGTTTTTATTTGGCGAAAGTCGTGAAACGATCTCGCGTGTGGCTTAATAACATTTGAATATTAGTGCGAGAGCTGGCCGACTGTGGTGCAAGCGTGCAGGGTTACCTAGCTGTACCTGAGAAAACCTCAGAGAAGGTAGGCGGGAATTAATGAAACTGCAGAGTACGTAAGTAGACTTATTATTATATTACGAATGCTTGCATATTTCTTTTCGTTACAACATCTAACAAAGTGGAACGTTCCATCTCTTCAGATTATATTGATAAAGATATGAAATTGCATAATTATTCGCAATTTATTTATTGTTCAATACTTCATACAAATTTTACCGTCTATTCAAAATTCGAATAAATAATCATCGATATTAATGATGTCAAAAAGTTGAATTAAAAATAATAAGAAACGATGAAACTTTCTAGAGAATTTAAATATTGTATAAAACATTTTATTCAATACTAACATCGCTGTCAAGAAGGCAATTCAATACTATGATATTTACATAAATATACTTAACACCTATATACATATATAATAAAATATTTACAATTTTTATATCAAGTTAAATAAATAAATTAGCTACTGCCAAACCAATCCGAACCCATCGCTCCGAAAAATGCCGCTGCTCCAGATTTGATTGTCGCTCCGGCTGAATCACTTTTTGTATTTTCCTTGTTAGTGGATTTTTTGCGCTATATTAACACATACAAAACACTGAATTAAAAACTTCGTACCGTTTCACGTGGAAACCTAAAACTCATATATTATTATTACAATAACACCAGCCAAAAATTATAGTACATGAAATTAACGCATTTCAAGTATACGCTTGGTTAATCTGTTAATTAGTCAGTCTATTTAAGCAAAAGATGTAACATCTTTTTTTCTCCTTACCGCAATCAAATGCACGAGCTATCTTATCTGAATACTCTGGCAATCTAAAGGTACATATGCATTTAAATGAAACAAACATTCGTAAATAGGAACAATTTTACAAACTACTATACTTAAATGGAATTTTAATGGAAAATATGCTTGGAAAGTTTCCAAATTTAAGGAGCAGATGTCTACCTGTGTCTTTTCTGGTAAAGTTACAGTAACAAGAGGTAAATTTCTTGCTGGAGCTGTTACTGTTAAAGGTGGGAACCATGGCGCTCCAGTGCATAAAGCTAGAACTGAAGGCAAATCCGATTTCACGCTTTCAGTGTTACTGTATTCGTTTCGTGCTCCTAAAACCGAATGTAATTGCTCCAAATGAGGTACTAGGTTTCCTAATATGAGCTGCAACCAAGAAATATTTAAAACATAATTACAATACAAATACACTGATGATTAATAGAATATCAAAAAATTGGACAAATATTTACCAGAGATCTTTGAATGCTTTTTTTTACGTTAACATGAATGAAAGGATTGAAAACATCGTAATCGAATGGATCGATTTTTGACAATATACTGTCAGAAGCTTTGGTTGATAGTTCTGATAAAATCTTATTTTCGCGGGGTATCATAAGAAGACTAGAATACTTTATATCGAACAATACTTGGAAGGCTTGTTTCTGAGAAAGACTGGCATTACTTGACGCGGTTAGGTAATAATTTAGTAACTCCGTCACAACGTCTTCTATAATTTCATGTAGCACTTTTCTATGATAAGAAATTGAAATTAAAAGTGTTCATAAAATTTAATTCACATAAATTTCAAAACTTACTTTGGAAGGGTATGGGGTATTACTTTATTCAAATCTTTATTAATGGCAGTTAAGAATTTCTGTAACTGTATGGACGGTTGATGCGGTACTAAAATTTCTGACTTTATTCTTCTTCCCTCTCCAGAATCTTCTTCGATAATCACTTTCTCCCATTCTGATATAATTAAATGTATCGGATAACCATCTAGTGATTCCTTCGATATAAATTTTTCCTTGTGCTCACGTATCCTGTCCTTGTACGTTTTGGCCCAGATCGACCAAACAAAAGTGCTTTCTTCTTTTAATTTATCACAAATTGACTGCCATTTAGCGTTTGTTATAGTTAACCCTGACACTTTTGAAAGTGTAAAACATTTATTCAAATTCGAACTTAATGTTGTCAATGTTAGAAGAAACCTTGCTGTTACAACAGCATTTATATTACGTTGACCGTATTCGGGCTTATCATTTATACATGTTGTCTTTGCAAAATTGATAAAATCTTCAATCATATCGGTACTAGTAATTCGCAAATGTTCTTGGATTTCAGCGCGATCAGAAAATGAATCTGCAATTAAATATATATTTGTGGATAATAGATTGTCCTTGATAGATATAACGCGCTCTGTTTCGTACAAGTATTGTTCAAGATCTTCCAGTAGAGCGTGCAAATTTGAGTCAAAATTTTCACACAGCTTCAGAACATTTGGCGAATATCCTTTGGTTTTCATTAATAGAGATCTTTTATTATCTAAGCCACCATTCTTAGTAAGTTTTTGAGGAATGTCACTTGGAGAGTCTTTCCAAACGAACCATCGTAGATCGTGTTCTGGATACTCAAATTTATCGTAAAATACTTTACCCAATAGTTCAATCATGTCGGACTTTAACGTAGCAGTAGTGTCCATCCATTTATCGTCTATGATACCTAATAAAATATTAACAGTGTTAATATTACTACGTCCAATAATAATAAATAAATATATATTTTATATTGTTTATATCTGTGTTATATACGTTTTACTCTATGTGATATTAAAGGTTGAAAGAATTCCACCCAGAAGGTTATTTTTGGAAGAGAGAGCTCCTCCCATATTGAGTTCCAATTCTCAGGTAGATTAATGCTGACAGCTTCTTCACGGACATAGTATAAGCCTTTTATGGATATTATTAAATCAAAAAGTTTCGTAATTTCGCGATTGCAAAATTCAGCTACCCAATCAAGCCAGGTTTTGATGCTCTTTTGAAGATCGAGTATAGAGAAATTTTCAAAAGTATGTGTGGCAAATGGTTTGTGTTGTTTGGTCACAAGAGGAAGAAATTCCGTCAATAATTCTTGATTCAAATTTAATTGAGAGAGCAGAGAGTATGTTTCTTGGTCTTGAATTTTTGTTAAGTATTGTGAAACAAGACCTTCTGATTTTCCATCTGAATCTACAATTAATTATTACTCAATGCTGTATCGTAATGCAATATGTTCTGTATGTATGAAACGTATCACTTACTTATGAAGCAAGAATAGATCAAACTAATCGTTTGAATCAATACTTCAATACACAATTTTATTTTCTTCTTAACACTATTATCATTTTCGTCTCTAACAATAGAGTCAACTGCATGATTACGCATTGATATCAATTTATCTAACAAATCTGAGGATGAAGTTCCATTTAACAATACAAGTGCTGTTAGACAGTTTGCTATGCTCTAAAATCAGAATGTTTTACTTTATAATTGCAATTTAATTTATAAGATTATTATAAAATGGATATACCAACCCCTGATTGTACATTCAATGATTGTAATACATTGTTACATTCATTGAATATAATAGTTTTGAACTGACTAATAACATCCCATTGCTTAGATACAATTGGGTATTTAAGTACTAAGTCTGTGTTTCCCACTTCAAACAATAAACTATAATTTATATGTTGAGCTATTAAATACAATTGTGTAGCAAATAATAAATCCTTGTTCTCAATACTAGACCAAATATATTGGGGTATATCCATTAAGATTTTTATTTGAATGATAATTGAATCTTGACTTGCTTCAATATTCCTGTACAAAAATATAAATATTATTTAACAAGAACATTTTATATGTTGTTTAAAAAGAAGAAAATTAGTACAAATACCTATCATCTTCATTCTCAATTGAATCTATTTTAAACCCGATAAGGTACTTTTTCTGTAATTCCCTGAATTTGTCCTCAATATTGATTATTCTTGATATAACTCTTTCAGATGTTATCTTCATTTTCCCAATTGTATCTGCAGCCAATATCAGATCACGATATCTTTCCCTAAAAAAGATTTGTGCTTGTTAACGTACTCGTAGATCAAATTAATAACCCTATAGCAGCAACTGTTGTACTCATAGATCTCGTTGAATGACAATTTACTGACTTTACTAAGCAAATCCGCGAATATCAATTCACACAGAAATTAAAGAACCATAACAACCAATTACTTTAAGTCATTAAAACAGAACTTTACCCAACTAAAGTTCTAAGCTCAATCTTTTTCCTGTCGCTTTCATATTGAATCTTCTTTTGGATCCCTTCGATCTCTTTTATCGTGTACTCCTCGAACAATTTATTAATGTCCAAATCCAAGTAATTCGTTGCTGTCATCTTCCTTACAATTCGTTCCTACGTATCCTGATGTTTCCACGTAGCTACGAATTGTTTCGTATTTACATCACACTCTTATCTGCAGCGTTCTGCGACGCGATTGTCAATCAAGTGTTAGATGTCAGCACGTGCATTTTCCTCCTGTTCTCGAACGATAACTTATTACGCACACTTTAAATCTTTTTTCTCCTTTTTTCTTTAATTCTGTATCGCAGATCAAGGCAACTTCCATGTATTATGCAAAATATCGCACGTGCGTTACGAACGCGTGTCATTGTATCAAAATCGTCGAGGACCGACATTCGACCGCACCAATTAAAAATTTCTTTCGTAGTTACATTTTCCACGACGTAACGTAAACCCCTATTTCAAAATTTTGACGAAACGTTTATCTTCGGCGAAGATTTTAACAAATGTTCCGGACGATTGGGAACGTGCCATGACGTGCGCGCGACCACGCAGTCGCCGGAGCGCGTCACCTTACGACGCGATGCCGAACCACGGGACGAACACGCGAAACGCCATATTGAGCGAATGTTGATTGAATGCAGTTCAGGTGTTTACGCGGTTCCGAGAAAAATCCGTGGGAATACACATCGGTTGTCGCGTAGCCGGGTTCACGTATCGGCGAGCGACAAGCACAGCGCGGCAGCGGTATCGTGTGGACGAGAATGAGTGGCAGCAAAGGCGAGAGCGATCAGTGCAACAGTATGAGAGAAAGCAACGTAGTAGCGATGATGGGTGACGTTCTCGTTGAGAAGGATACTCGCTGCAGTATACGCGTCCACGCTGAGGACGAATTTACGCAACAGGAGAACGAACGGACTATTAACTGCACGGAGGATGCTGTTGGGTCTCCCGTTGTCGCGGACTCTGTTCCTGCCGCGGTATGTTTCCCCACTAGTGAATACCGTTTTGCCTTCACTTTGCACCAACGTTCGTCCACCGCAAACAGACGTTCTACTTGCAGAGTGTGGCAATCAACGAAAGCGTGGTCGAGCAGTTTATGAAGGGCGCCAGGGCTCCCAACAGTGTGGAACCGAACGCGATGCAAACGAGGCCCGAGACGCTCGTTGAAAATCCAAGCACTGCTGCGAATGTGGACAACTCATTCAGGGGTGAGGAAATGTGCTCGTCGGATTTATGCAAAGCGAAAAGGTAATGTCGCGTTCGATGAACGGAGAGTACCATTGGTATAGTCGTACGTATTTTAATAGTTGATTTCAACACAGGGAATTACTTAGAGAAGAGTTGCAGAAAGCCATGAAGTTCCAAAACCTGTGGACAGAGTTACGCCAACATATAAGGGATTCCTTTAATGTTGCTTTAGAAGCTTCTCGCATTCCTGGAGGCTTGCAATTCCATCAGACACCATTTTCAGTGGACGATACGCACAAAATTGTACTGCAGTAAGTTTGAGAGTTGAGATAACAATGATCAATGGATATAGTTCTGACACTTACAAGTCTGAACGTGGTATTTTCTTTTTCAGACTGTATAAAAGGAATCCTCATCAGTTATTCATAAAGTTAGTAAGCCTGGCGCAGGAGTTTGTTGTAGAAGTAAAAGTTCGATTATTAGCTCTTCTACATGATCTTAGTGTAAATAATTTAGCAGAAATTTTTCTTATAGGTTAATATAAACATAATATACTTGAAACTAAATGATTTGTCACTGTCAGCTGGCGCAAATGTTAGTTTCATGTTGTGTCTTTTTGTAGGTCTTTTAGATGATTACGACGCATTGATAACAACAGCTGTAAAGATTTCTGAATTTGTGAAGCTCTTAAAAGATCATTTGGGCAAGTTCAACTACGAGTTTCCTTTGCCGTGGGCTGCTTTTATTAAAAAGTTATATCAAATTTATATATATGATGACCCATTCATACAAAACAATTTGCCTCCCTTCATTGGTCAGGTAAATAAACTTGCTAACATTTTAATTGCTTTACAATGTCCAATAGACACCAAAATACATATCTTAGGTTTTACAGTTACGAAAACTTTTGCCTTTGAAAGGCTCTGAATATCAACGGCTCGTTCATAGGTATTTGTGGTTTGATAAGGAAATGACAGTAATTAGAGATTTATGGGTGGAAACCGAGTCGTGGATGGACAAGTACAAGTAAGTTATGACATGAATTATATTTTAGCAATAATGTAACTATATATCAATTGATCACAATCCCAGGAAAGAAAATCTATGAACAAAGTTTCATAAGCGGTGCGTATTTCAGTGTAGAACAAGCATATCGAATGATCCACTTTAGGCAAGTAAGGGAAGTGTTCACAGCAACTAGAAAACTTGTGGAACCGCGTGTATTAAATAAATCATCTAACGTTGCAAAGTATGTCGACAATATATTGCTTTGTATATATTTATGAATCAATGATTCGATTTTCTTTATCTCTTTTTTTTCTTCTAGTGAATTACAAGAAGTGGATGGACAACTTTTGACACTTACATCACAAGAAAAAATTGGTGTATCAGAAGTGGATAGTAGGCCTTTAAGTCCGGCATCGGATTTAAGTTTAGACTCGCCGAATATGCTTCCTAGTATCGAAATTCTGCAAATTTTATTGGATGACTGGAGTAAGATTATGAAATCTTTGCGTCAGAAATTGTCTGATGTGGCAGGTACACAACCCTCCACGGACATTTATGCTAATGGACAAGAAGATTTCTTTGACTATGCATGTGCAACTTGCCACTTAGTACAATCTGCAATTAGATCAGTCAGGTACTTACCACCATATTCACGATGGCTGTAATCGTTTTAAGTTTTTGTTTTTAATCTGCGAATTCTTTTGAAGGGCGCATATTGAAGGAACTTGTTTAGAGAATAATATAGACGAAGGGAAAAGCTGTGAATGTCATATGTGTATAGGACCTGCAATATCTTCTACTGTAAGAACACTTGTTTCTTTATTGTTGTTCTTTCTAGCATCAGAAATTAATTGAATTAACTTGCAGGTTAATAAAAGTGATGCAGAAAATATACTGTTACCGTTAGAAAATCCTTTTCCGCAACTAACAAATGGTTTATTAGGTATAAAAATTGCTGAGATATAAAACTAGTGTAATTTATGCCAAACACATTATTTCATTTCATTTTATTCCAGAAGACACGGCTAATTTCTCGGCAACGCAGGTGAAGAAAAAGATTGAGAATCTAGAAATAAAAGAGATAAAAAGCGACGACAACGAAGTGAGGAATGCAAATGAAGATGTGGATTTAAGGGCGTCTGATGCCCAGCCTTGTTCATGTGTATATCAGCATGTGAGAGAAATAACGGAAAGAAAGATGGTATTAGAAAATCCACCTTGTTTGTGTTTACTGAATTCCAAACGCAAGATATGGGACACCTGCCCCTGCCTAACAAAATGTAAATACAAAAAAGAATTATTATCTTAAAATCTTATTTTTTCATATTATTAAAATTGTAATATAATGTTTGATAATATTATCAGCTGTATTTGAACCCATTGTACCGAATGGCCATCCGAAGCCATCGTCGCCTCCTACCGTAAAGATTAATCAAGAATCAAATAAACCTGTAGTAAAAACTGGTTCTACTCAGTCTGCTCAAACGCAAACGAGACATTCTACAACGCAGACACCGAACACCGCTCACAATCATACAACGCATCAGGGTAATTATATATGTTCAATCATTGCAATTAATCGTTTCATACCTAATTTTTAAAGTATTTTTCAAATAATTTATAAAAAAAAAAAAAACGTAAAGAACTCATATATATGTAATTATTTTTAAATTTGAATAGGTACCACTCATTCACACTCTCATGGGCCTCTTCCAGATTTGGTAAAAAACACGGGTCCTACTCATAGATCTCATACGCATAGCAATCATTCGTCGCATGCCTGTCACAAGCAGGCTAATGTCGAGCACATTAAGAGAGTTTCATGTAACGACTGTCAGTATTTATTGAACTATTTTTCTTGTTTTTTATTCGAGAATAATTTTCTTTTCCTACGGGAAAGTAACATCTATGAATATGCCGCATTATTTCAGTAAGTTCCGGGGATGGAGATTGTTCGGATTCCGGGAGTAGTCAAGAGGATTCTTGTTCCACGAGTAGTTCTGTGCAAAGAGATTCGAGCAGACATTGCGATTGTTGTTATTGTGAAGTATTTGGCCATGGAGTTGTAAGTAGACTTTATTATTTGGACTTTATGTATGACCTGAGGCGCCGTATTACAAACGAAATTTTTTTCAGCCTTCGGTAGCACCAGTTAGTAGAAATTATAATGAAATGAGAGAACGGTTGCGGCAATTATTAACCAAGAAAAAAGCTAGAAAATGTAAAGCCACGTGTAGTCCTTCGAAAAGTCCGTCAGAGTCGGTAGTATCTGATACAAGTACGGAAATGAAGGCAATAACGAATTCCGCGCCAAGATTGAACACTCCAATTTCAACTATTCCTGCAATACAATCAGATCAACGAGATCAGAGAGATCTGGAAGAACTGCTTGAATTCATCGAAGGCAATCAAAATGGAAAGAAAGATAACAACAAAAAGGCCGAAAAGAAAGCTAGGCAGAAACAACGGAAGGTGAATATAGATTAAGGTTAACTTTTCGTATATGTATAAAGTTAATTAAATTTTTGATTATTTATTTATTTGTTATAGTTGGAAGAAAAGCTTAAAAGAGATAGACAAGAGGCTGAAAAGCAGAAACTAATAGAATTGCAAAAAAAGACACCGGAAGTGACGATTACTGTTGTAGATCCTCAGAAACCTGTTCCTCAAAGATTATTACCTCAGTGTAACCTACCCGAAGTATCTATTTTACCTACGTCACCTCCAGTAGCATCGTCGACTGTAAAGCAATTAAATAATAAAAAGAAAGACAAGCAAGAAGTCTGTAGCAATAGTAGTAATACTAGTAGCAGTAGCTGTAGCAGCAGTAGTAGTAGTAGTACCAGTAGTATAAATAGCAAAACGAAGACTGCACCTGTGAATACGAATGTAAAGAGTAAAAACGTTAGTAAAGCCGATAAAACAATGGCCTCTAGCCAGACGAATAATAAAACGGCGATCAAAAGTGATAAACACGAAATTAGTAATAAGATTAACAAAATACAGATAACCAGTAGTAATAGCCCAAACACGAAAACTAATGCCACGGAGAAATCGCTGACCGTCGATTTAGATGATAAAAAATTGACGAAGAAAGAGAGGAAAAAGTTGAAGAAGAAAATGAAAAAAATGGAGGAAGTAAAGGCAAAAGAGGAGACAAAGAAACCGGTTCAGATGGAGACCCAACCTCAGATTGTAACGATTAAAAGAGTCATGGAATCTAACAGCGCAGAACCAACAGTCACGATTACGTTGAAGGGTCAAACACCGGCCGAAGATAAAGTTTTATTCACATTGGTGAATGGTCAGACGAAAGAAGTTGCCAGTTTGAAATTGGAGAACGAACAAAATCAGAATGTCAACGGGAAGAAGAAGAAAACCAAAGCGAATAACAATAATAGTAACAACAATAACGCTAATCATAATAACAATAATTTGTTTCAACAGGGGAACAAACAGCAGCAAATGAACAATTCGAAACAACAGACACAGAACAAAATTTGCGATAGCAAGAATAACACAAAACAACAGCCGAACAATGAAAAGAGCAAAGGAAAACAAGTAGACGAGAAAAAGGTTCAACAGCAGAGTGTTACTGAAACAAAAACGAAATCCAAAAAAGATAAGAAAAATACGGAGAATAAGGAGAACGTACTGCAACAGAACGTTGTAAATAAGAGCAAAAGTCAGTCGCAGAATATAGCTGGAAAGAAGCAGAATAAAGTCAATACTCCATCTCAAACTTCAGTGTCACAAAAGCCAACGCAGAATTTGAATATCAGCAGTGATAACAAGAAGACAAAAATACAGTCGCAAGGCAAAAATGGGCAATTGAGTTCCACCAAAAGCAATAAGAATACACATACTAGTATCACTATTAAACAGATGAAGAACGATAACCAAAAAGTTCAAAATAAAGTAATAAACCAGGCAACTGTCAAGCAGCGACCGGAGATACAATCGGCATCCACAGAAAGAGTTAACTCGCCTCTTAGCAGTCAATTTAAAGACATTGGCGCGAATTCGAAGATCAACATAGAAAATTTAAAATTACCTCCCGGCATTACGATAACAAAAGTCGACGCTCCTGCGAAACCCTTGCCAATAAGATCAGCGCCATTGCCTAAACCAGTAAATCCGCCTAAGCAAACGACGATAATTGCTGCGCCGATGAGCGGCGTTCAGTCGAGTTACGCGAGTTCTCAAGCCGGTGGTAACGTGATCGTGGTGGATACCGGGAAATTGAAGCAGGATCTTTTACCCAAACCCGTGGAGAAAGGTAAGATAAAAACCACTTAATGTCTTTATCTGATATTTTATAATGATATAATTTTACATCTCTGTAGTAACGTCATATTTCATCACAGATATATCTAAAGAAACGCAACAAGGTCAAAGTACCAGCAGCAAGAAGAAGAAAAAGAAAAACAAAAATGCATCGAATTCTGGCAACAACGCATCAAACCAATCAACGGTACAAAATAGCGATCCTTTTATGAACGATCATTCAGACGAACCTGCGAGAATACTTCATAATCCGAATACCAACATGGTTACCATAAGAAACCCAGCATTTGGTCCGATGAAAGTACCACCTACCCAACAGGCGGCTATTATAAAAGTATCAGAGAACGGTATGGTCACCATCAGGAGTCCCGCGTTGCAACAAGCGATCAACGCTGGTCTGACGTCGCCTCCGAAACCAGATTACATCGTGAAAGGTGATCTATCGTCGAAAGCGTCGACGGAGAATAAAAATCTGAAACATGCTAACGGCATCATTCCGTCGAGTTTGGCGGAACTGAGAAGTAGACTGACACCGGATTGCACGACTCTAAGCGGTTTGGCTAACATACAGATCAGCAAAGTGACGAATGGCCAGCCTATACCGGAGAATGGAATCAACTTGAAAGGGACTAGCGTGACCTTGACGAAAGTGAGGACGGAACCTAGCATGGAGGACGTGCAGAATGCAAAAACGGCGGTACGAGAAGCGATAAACGCCTCGATAGCGGTGTCATCCAACAGCAAGAGCAAGAAAAAGAAAAAGCGTGGAACCGGCGCAAGACAATGCGGAGATGACTGGAACCTCGTTGGTGAGAAACAACAATAATCAGAGTTTAACATGTAAATTTGCTTCTTTCATTTTTTTGTTTTCCTTAACACACCCCCGGGCTGCGTTTCTCGCTCCCGGCATGATTCAAAACTGTTCTCTCTCTTTTTTTTTTTTTTTTGTTCAATTCTTTTTTCGTTTACTTCTATTTTTATTTAAAACTGAATGAAAGACTAGCATATATACATAAGGAAACATTACTTAGAGATAATGTGTATATATATATATATATATATAACCGACATAAAAGTATTAAAAAAAAAAAAATGGACGTGTAAGAGTGTAGGTTGAGTCAAACTGACGACGGTTTTTCTTTCGTTTCGTTTTCCGTCAGGACAGGGCAGTGTACCGCGTTAGGACCAAGTCTCGATCGCAGGCTATAGCTCGAAAGAGAGAAAATTTAATCGAATGTACCGGGGATGTATACACTTCGGGATCTCTTCGAATTGGCCACCACGAATTTCTCGAGGGATTGTCCGGAAGAGAACTCTGGCCAGTGAGCACTATCTTTTCTTTATTTTCCTTCGCGCGCAACGACTTCATATATTCAGTTCGACCAATCAGGTGACTGTTTCATCGAACTTTTGTACTATTCATAATAATCACATTCACCACTCGTAACAAGTTACTACTCGATTTTAGTATAGCATATAATAGTCCTTTTTACTCTATATTTTAGAGATGTTTCGATTTTACATGTATTTGTCTTGTATTATATTTTTCCTTTTTTTTTTTTTTCTATTTTCTTTCTAGTTGTACGTCCTTGAAAGTTATATAATCGCGAAACGTATTGTTGATGTTTGATCATGACGTTTTCAGAGAGAATACTTCGCGTTATATTAATGTAACAACTATTAAATGAAAACGGAAGCTTTTAAGTCGATCGTGTGACGACGAAAAAGGGGGAAAAGGAAAGAAAAATAAAGATAAAGAAAAGATACGTAGATCACTCAAAAGAGATCACGCTTTGCCAAGTACATTGACCATGACAGCGAGTTAACCTACGCCGACTATCTACCTGAAATCTCGAATTGTGATAATATATTTGACCGATCTCGAGTGATCGAGGGTACCAGAGTATACGAAATAATTTTTTAATCACGTGTTGTAATAAAAACAGATCTATTTTTCCACTATTACGATCTCTTATTCCCTGTTGTGTTACCAAACGTGGGAAAGAAGCTGTCGCATGCTTATGGATCACGTGAAGCGTTTCTCTTTTGTCGTAGTCGAAGACGATTTTTTTAGAAATCGAGATCGTCTCTCCCATTCTCGCCCCGTTTCCCTCACGAATCTTTAATCGAGATTTGTTTCTCGTTCCTTCTTGTGCATCCATCGAAATTACGTCTTTGTCTCTAAATTTCTTTACTTCTGTTCTACTAACTTGTTGTTATTTGTTCTTCATTACGTATTATCCATGATTTGCCAAAGTCCAAGCGATATCAAAGGACAATACTTGTTATATTGACAAAAGGCAAAAGATAAAAAAAAAAAAGTAAAGAGTTCTAAAGACACAGCCAGAATGAAAAAAAAAAAAAGATCAGACTTTTCTCTAATACCCACCTCCGTTAAGCCCGCCAATTTCTAGTATTCAGAGCGTGTCTTTTGCAGAGAGCGTATTCACGCCCAAAGATATAGACCTTGAGGATGGAGAAATGGACGATGCGGAGCGGGAGCTAGAGGCGTTCAAGAGGTTTTGTCTACAATCGGTGCCGCCACCGCGCAAAGAGAAGGTCAATCTCAACATCAAGGACATCGTGCTAAAGAAGAAATCATCCTCATCGTCGTCATCTTCGGCGGCTGCCACTGTGATCGCCGCGAATTGATTTTTCTTTCAACTAACACTAGACGCCCCCTACCACTTCTACTACTACTACTATTACTATTATTATTACTACTACTATTACTACTACTACTACTACTACTACTACTACTATTACTACTACTACTACTACTACTACTATCACCATCACCACCACCATCACAATTGCTGCTACTATGCTCGCGCAAGCGCGTGTGCGTGTGTTGGCTTGACGCAGAATTAATGGGAATTTTTAAAGCCAAGGAATTATTTTGTTTTCAAAGGAAACACATTATCATAGATCAGACAATAATATATTATTGACATAATATAATATATATTGTTAAATTGTCTGGCGATTATTTTATCCGTGAATACGTACCATTTCCATGCGGGAAACGTCGTTCTCCGTGAGGGCTGTCTCGATTGCATGGTGCGGTTCAATTTCAATTTGCCGGTACCGCGGATCGTTATTGCGCACGCGCGAATGTGTCGCTATTGCGAGCGAAATCCAATCTGATGGATCGCGATCGAACTAACGAAACAAGAAACAAGCAAGGAGGAGCACGTATGTACGATGCTCTTTCGCGCAATTAGCCGTTAAGAGAATTCTGCTATTTTTGCATCGAGCCAATCACCGACCGAACGTGTACTGTAATACTGCCACGGCCGACACGCGTGAACGCACGACGGATCGGCGAAATTCTCGCCGATTTCCCGGGTTCCGGCGATGGGATTGCGCCTAATTGTTACGAACGATTATCAAACGAGAGGAACGAGGATAATGAAACGAATAAATGAACAAGGGCAGCCACCGTAGATCGGCAACGTTGTGTAACGAGGAGGAGTGATAACATTGTCGATCGTGTCGTCGTTGTCGTCATGTCGGTGCCTAGTCGACTTCGTATTTTTAATATATTAGTAGACGAACATGTCACACTCGCGTTTCTCTTCTTCCGTGATCACGAAGAGGCGAACAGCGAGGAAATTGACAAATAGGTAGAATGTATGCAAATGAGAGGGAGAGAGAGAGAGAGAGAGAAAGGGATGAATGACGCGTGGCATTTTTCTCGAGATCTACAGCGA
The DNA here is from genome assembly GCA_032399595.1 of Tetragonula carbonaria. Taxonomy (NCBI): domain Eukaryota; kingdom Metazoa; phylum Arthropoda; class Insecta; order Hymenoptera; family Apidae; genus Tetragonula; species Tetragonula carbonaria. The sequence continues at coordinate 2,614,718 of JAUCRC010000008.1, forward strand.
GCCGTAGATATGTAATATGTTATATAAATATAAAGTGTATATCTATGTATATGTATATCTATAAATATAGTAGGAACGAATTTCCCCATCGAGATGGGGCCGGCATTGTGGAAAAATCATCGGCCCACGGACACGTAACTGCGAGAAACGATCATGGCGGCATGGTTGGTCTCGGCCGCGATCCTGCCCGAAATTTCGGTCGATTAACGTAATCGTTCTAGCCGCGTGGAGGAGCTAGGAAAGATCGACAACGACGCGAGATGTTTTTTCGTCGTAATATCGACGATCGCATCGCGTCGCCACGATCGTCATCGCCGGCTGAAGAGCACAGCTTCTCGATCGGCGATCTTACTGTCTGACACGACACCGCAGTGACACACGAAGACACCTTTTCTCTTCAGATCTTTTCTTTTTCTTTTTTTTTTCTTTTTTTTTCTCCCCCCAATAAAAACAGATACGCATTTTTACCAAAGATTTTTGTATTTGCATCTCCTTTCTTATCGTCGGTTTATCCCTTGCGACGCGAGGCGCGTACATTTTGCACTTTGGAAAGGAAGAACAGCGTACTTCCGTTCCATTTTAACACTTTACCGACCAGTAGCCTATTAATCGGCTAACTATTCACCGCTAATACACGGTCGGTAAAGTGTTAATATCGTATAACAATATATTTGTATATATTAATATACGATATTACCGGTCGGTAAAGCGTTAAAATATATAAATATATTATTACGCGATATCGACACTTTACCGATAGCGGTGAATAGTAGCCGATTAACAGGCTACTATCGGTCGGTAAAGTGTTAAGAGAATTTGTAAGTGGGTAATGCGAGTTGACGCGAGTTTGGAAATCGTGAAATGATTTACCAAGTAAATTTGTTACGCCGTACGTACGTTATGTACAACTACAGAAAGTTAGTTTCAATATATTTATCAGGAAACAGATGGAAGTTACGTTACTACTGCTATTACTACTATTACTATCATAAATTATATTATTAGTTTCTCTTTTAAATATTGAAACTGAATCAGGTCAGATCGAAAGCATACAGATTGTGATAGTACAATCTCATAGAATCATAAAAAGATCATTCGAGATCAATTTAAATATATTTTTCTGGTTGTATACTAGCGTAAGAACAGGCGAGAAACGACGAACGCCGAAAAAATGAACATGGTCTGAACCAGAGACGCTGATTAAGGGACTACACAGGCAACTCGAGTAGTCACGATCCGTACGATTTGTATGCACCGCGGAACAAATCGGTCTGACATGTTCTCGATGATCAGGCGCCACATCGGCGCTGCGATTTCTCATGCGAACGCCATTGCAGCTATTCTCAGGTGCATGAATTATTCCACGGGAACGGACGCTGCTCGTCGATGGATCGAATCGAGGCAGCACGCTACACCGGGTTTCCGGTTTCGCGGAAAATGCAACCCTCGTAATGATATTACGTAACCACAAAACATAGCCTAGAATATATATGTTCTCGACCTGTCGCATGGTTTCGAAACGATTTTTAATTTAACATTTTGTATCGTGTCTGATATATTTCAGACGCAATTTTCGTAGAACCATGGACGAAGCCACAGATAAGGTATGTGAATAGATATCGCATTTTACGGACTTTCGTGGCCCCTAACCTGAAATACCGACATACTAAAGAATCACTGGTTTTTCAGCGCACTCTACGTTTAAACAACGGTGAGTTGGGGAACTAGTGAATGCGCCAGCACAGACGAGATATATGAATAAACCAAGCACCCAATCATTGTTAGTCAATGATCCAATCATTGACTAACTTGCATAGACCAGATATCCAATGCTTTTTCGTGTTCCAGGTTTTGGGGGTCATATGACCCGCTTACCATTTTCGTGTCACGTCCTATCATATCGACTTAGACAAGACATGCACCGCGGAAATCAAAAAATATGAACAGCGTTGCCAGACTTGTTTCGAGAATTGTTTATTGGTGGTGCTTCATCAATATAAGAAGGAATATAACGATTTATTAAAACAGAAATAAATAGAGAAATATTTTTCCTTTAAAAAGAGCACTAAAATTTCCATGACAGAAGATTAACGGCAATGAAATAAAACAAGATAAAAGAGACTAGTAAAATAGAGAATAGAACAGGCAAATCAAATAAAATGAAATAAAGTGGAATAGACAAATGAAATATGGAATAAGAAAATTCGAAACGATTATTCAACAGCCACGTTGCATTCGACAGGCGTCTATTACTGCAGAAAAGCGAAGTCACTGCAAGAATGCTTGATCGTTGAAATCACCGTTAGTTACCGTTACTTCACTTCGTCGATCAATTCGTCAGATAATACGAATTTCAAATTTCCAACGAATATTATCGTATAACACAGTCGACACAAAACGTATGAAATTTCGACGGAATGAGAATCTCCAACGGATGTCAGCGCGTTGTAAAGAACCGGAAAGGAGATCAACGATGCGAGGAATATTAGATATTGGCATGCACCTAAGCGTGTATATTCGCATCGCGTGCAACCGTCATGTACCCACGCCTTACGTGCGCGTTACGACGTCGGAAGGCGAGTTAAGACATTGGACTTTGATTATTTCGATACTTATGGTTTTGAGAAATAATAAGAAAATTCAAAGTGTTACGTGTTCGTTGATCCATATGCATAAATATTTCGCGAGTAAATCACAAAACGCGGAATAATTCACGAGTAGGGAATTAACTTATATTTATTAATGTATAGAAGCTGAAATAAATTCTATGCTAAAATAATGGGGGAAAAATACATCATATATGTAAAAAAAAAGGAACGTAATCGCAATTTTTAATAATAAACATCTTATTATTGGATAAAAAATCAGTGAAAAATTTACGATGCAAAAACGCATTTTGTTAATAAGCATTTTATTCATGGCGCTCTTCCTAGTTAACTATTCTGCCGCTAGATGGCGAAAGCTATTTCTGTAGATTGTGCGCTAGCTTAGATATTTCGTGAATATATGCACGCGTTTAAATATTATTCACTCTTACTAAGAATTTACTTTCAAAGTAGAAAGTTAATGAAATATTGCAACTATTATTTATAAATCTTTCAATTACAATTAAAAATTTTAATTGAATTATAATTAAAAACCCCCATTTAGAAAGTCTTAGATCAGGTATTGCATTTATCTCAAAATTAAAAAAATGAATACAATAAAGAATACAACAAAGAAAACAACAAAGTCTCGTTACATTAATAATCATATTATAAAACACACGTGCGATTTAAAAATTATTACAATTATCGGTAATGAATACTGATTATTAACTCTCGAATAAAAACGTGTGGATAAAAATTTATCAATTAATTAAATTAGAAATATTTAATTCTTTAAATTAAATCTCCAATTAATTAGAACTATTTAGAATAATTTTGATTATAACTTGTATAATAATGCAATAAACAAATGATAATAAGTTATTACAGTATAATAAATAATTGTATGACATAAATTAAAAATAAAAACAACAGTAACCCAAGGATACTAATTGAGGATCAAAACTAAAAAGTACCAACACTTTTCTGGTGTATTACATATAGTAGTTAATAAATCATTTCCAATCAATTATTTTCCACGAAAAATAAACGCTAAACGAGTCAAGTTACGATGGTAAACGGATACACCGACAATTCTAAACACGCGAATGTTAAGAAATGCGTTCAAGCAACACGTTCACGTTTAAAAAGAATCGCGATTAACGATCGAGATCAGAACTCTGTCTCAAGAAGACTCGCGATGAGAAAGATGCGGTGAAACCTCCAAAGAGGAAAAGAGAAGAGTAAACGGTCTTACTATTTCAAGCGAGATCAAAAGCGAGCCAGATTTCTGTGCCCATCGGCATTTCTGCTGCACCAGCGAAGGAAAAAGCACGACATTATTATTCGTGGAACGACGAAACGTCGCGCTTTACATCGATTTTACTCCTCTCTCTTTGTCAAACCTTTGCAAGAAACGAGCCTCCTCTATCTTCCCTAACTTTTACGTTTACTATCGTCGTCGATTTTACGCGAAGCAAACAGAGGCTAATAAATAGACTGCAGACGTTCATATTTTCATAAATGCAATTAAAACAGTAGAATCTCGATAGAAAACTGTGATAACTTGTACCTTTGTAACGAATTATACTTCGAATTCGGATATTTTATACGCGTATTCTAATTCTTTTTTCACATGGAATTGAACAAGCAAGTGAAAATATCGTTCAGGTTTAACGTGAGATGGGATAATTGTAGAAATTAGCTATTTCAAAATTATCTCTAAGGATATACAAGAATTTCGAAAATTAATAAATATTCACTAAATGTGTTTTCTAAGCTCTTTCGGCCCCAGTGTGAATATCTCGTTCATACTCTTACCAAAGTCAAGATCTTTAGAATATTATAATCGGGAATTATCGACAAGCGTAAGAAACATTCCGTGCAAGTCTTTCCGCAGAATCTTTCAGTTTGGCGTTTAACTAGCTAAGAACTCGGCTATAATGCGACGATCGGTTGCCTGGTAACAACTGGAAATGAAACCGATGCACTTCGCTGCGCGTTGCAATGCACTATTGCGGAAGAACAATTAACGAGTTCATTTAACCTGGAAGCGGTTTGTTCCGCGGCTCTCTGTTAGCCAGCACTATCTCGAGCCGACGACTCGAGGAATCCCCGTTTCCCGAGCTATTCGAACGAAAAGCCGCACGTGTTTCATCAGTTTCTTCTTCTCTTCGTTGACGTTCCTCCGGTTTCTTTTTGTCGAGTCGCGAGCGCGACGAAACCTTCTTCCATCTTACCGGCATCGGCGATTCACTCTTGTTTTTTCGATGTCGAATCGAAACGGAACGCGATTGATATACACGCAGCAGATTGAAAATCAATCTTGATCTTCATCCGATTATCCGACTTGAAATTTTTCTAGAAAGTGGACGATATTGTGTGCCGTTGAAAATACTGTCTGTTTTGTTAGGTTTCATAGGTTTTCCTATAGGTAAAAAAAAAAAAAAGTATACTGTAGGAACTTCTAACAAAACTCGTCAAATTTATATATTTCTCGAAAGTGTTAATAAAATTTCTACTTATATTTTTTTAGTATTTTTAGTTCAATTTAATTTTCTTCTTAATTTTCTTCTCCACATCTCATTGATAAGAGCTCGAAACGATGTTGCATGAAGAATGGCGTAATACTTCATTAAGTATCATTCAAGATTTATATGAATCAATTACGAGAAGAATTCAAGCTCTATCGAAGGCCAATGTTATATTATCAATAAAAATATATTCCGGATCTATATCATCATTAAAAAATATTCCAAGTAAAGATGTTTCCATTATTTCCAATCCCTGTATAAGTACAAATGCAATAGTTGAATGTATGTGTGCGTATATAAGTACAAACACAGCACTTGGATGTGTATATAAATACAAGTGCAATAATCAAATGTATAAACGCGAGGAAAAATCTCAGAGATCCTACGTTTTTCATCCGAGAACGTGATAACTCGAGAAAAAAACGCGATCCATCCACAAAAACGTGAAAATGGAACTGCAGTGTAGCACGTCAATTGTCACAGCATTTGTTCGTAGAAATTCCTCGTTTCCTCGAAGTGGTTCTATTCGCGAAGAATCGCGCAGCAGGACAAAATACATCGCGATTCCAAGTACATAAGTACGCAAGTTTGTTCGTACCTTCCTTTGGGAGTTGCGCGCAGTATTCGCAGCATCCGGAGGCCAATCTTGAAGCCGTGACGAGCGCGAAATTGCACACGCTTCGCGTACTCTTTCCGTGTCCCTTTTCTTCTTTCTTTTCTAACGCGGATGGCGATCGTTTATACGGCGCCGCTCTTACATCTACGGATCGCTCGGTGAAACTTCCGAAGGATAGATTGTTCCTTGGCTGGCGACGGAACTCTTGTTTTGTCGCGTTGTTAGAAAAACGCGAGACCACTGTGGAAGACAGAGGAGAACGATACGCGAGTCCCTTGAGTTTCTTTAATCTTTACCCATAAAGTTTGTCTGGAAAAGGTTTGTCTGCGTGTCTTTTTTTTCTTCGATCTTTTTAAACGAAGATATGTATATATATAAAAAGACACGCAGGCAATCCTTATATATATATATATATATATATATACACATCTATATATATATATATATATATATATATATATACATATATATGCATATATTCTATATATATATATATATAACCAAAACGTAACTTCTGCTTATCCTTCCCTGTCGCATCTACAATTAGCTAAATTCAAGCATGCTCGATCAACTTTCAAGCTCGACTTTCTGAAAAAATTTTATTCCTTCTTCTCCATTCATCTTTTTTTTTCTTTTTTTTTTTTACGTAGGATCACCTCTTTTACGTAGGATCACTCGGTTGTACCACTAGTTACAGAACATCCTGTATAATAAAATTACATGTAAATATAATATAAAATTACACCTATACAAATCACATGATAAATTATAAATTGATTCATTAAATTCTACGTAAACTGTGAATTACAAAATTTCACAGTAATGAATATAAAAATTATACAACAACAAAGCAATAAGAAAAGAAGAAGAGAAAAATTCTCCAAACTGGAACAGAAGTGTATGTTGTGCTAGAAGTAGTATTCTGAATTGCAGAGGCGTGCAGCGTAAACTGAATCAACGTCGAATCACAGAAATTTTATCCAGGAGGAATGGCGTGTAAACAGCCAATTTTATTAAAATTGACAAAGCGTTTACGCGGTTTATCGCGTCGGGTTTACGATGCGGTCCTCCTTTTGCGGCATAAATGTATCCAAGCGCGTGGGAAATTCGCGGGAATCGTCGTGACGCGGCTGTAAAGCAAACCGGCTCTCGGCTTTCCAAACGATCGATGCGGCTCGTTCCATTCGAGCCTCACACTGGGTCACTTCGCAATTAGATACAGTTTCCGAGAATCTAGTGAAATCTAGCGGCCGGTGGAGAAAAATCGCGTGAAAGTCGAGAGAAATTCGCCGGTGATTAAAGCGTGCTCAAGAGTTGTTTTAATCTTGGAGTTGGATTCCAAGCGAGGATGATAGAGATTTAGGTGCCTGAAATATATACACTTCCTCATTTCTCGTTTCTACATTTGAATTATTCCTCAAAAAAGTATCGTCTTTATATAATCTCGATGTATAATTTTATTTTACATTTTATTTTATATTAAGAAAGGGCTGCCACTTTTTAACACTAAAGTTTCAACACAGTGTGAAATTGTTCAGCGAACACGCCGACCTTAACGGGTCGTGTAAAATATTTTGAAATTTATATAGATTATAACACTTTGGTAAGACTCGGGGCCATTGCGATTATTACGTTGGTCAAGTCTGAAACAAATCTGAAAGTGTAGGCTGCAGTGAAAGAGTCGAGGCAAGAAAACGTGGCAAAGAAATATATGCTCGAGAGTCGTTACTCGAGCCTAACGTAATCTGGACAACAGCTTGTTTGATGTGCTTCCTTTATAACGCTTCTATTTACGACTTCCTCTCTAGATTCATCACACGGCCAAACTCATAATCGTACCCACGCGATTTTTCTTCTTAACGTTTAACTGAATTATGTTATTCGGATGTTGTTACGCGCTATTATACGCAATGGTTTTGGATCAGTACACGAAAAAACGGAAGTGTCACTTACATTTGTAAATATTTTCATTCATTCAGCACGCCGTCGTGCTAGAATTTATTTTATTGTACCAGTTATTAACGAGTTGCCAAAAATATTGTATCGAGTTGTTTCAATAATTATTAAACTTCTTGAAATATACGATATCCGCCTGAAACGTCCAATTACATAACACACGTCGAACTGACGACTCCTCGACTTCCAACTTTGAAAACATCTTCGGGAGAAATTTCATCAACGTGTTGACTGGTGAATTACAATTCAAGATGAGATTAGTACACGATAAATTTTACAAGTCGCACAAATAATATTACAAGACGAATGGTACTCTTTCTTTTTTTCCTTTGCACTTTATCGTAATCTAATGCGTCTTATAGAAATTTAATATTTTGTCCCGCGGTGAAGTTTCGCGTGGCAGTGAATTGGTGTTAAATGAACCAGTTTATTCCCAAAATATTCTCATTAACACTAGAACTACCGACAGTTAAGACGAAGTTATTTCTATCAAAATTATTTTGATATCTAATAAATAAAAATAAAATAAAATTCATTATATCGTTTCTTTAGTTATCACTGAAATAGAAATTTTAAAATAAAACTGTATAAACCAGTCATTTTGACTGGTGTTGTAGTTCTAGCGTTAAAGATGTTCACAAATGCCACTGTATTCGATATACTCGTGCCTTGTGCCTTGTGCAAAGTTGCTCGAAGCGAGTCACTCGGATACGACGCATACTGCAGCGTAGCTATCAATTAAACGTCGAAAATTCTGAAGAGGCAGAGAGAGTTCCGCGTTTCTGGGGTTCCTCGTTACGAGAGCGCGTGAAATCGTTGGATTGTTAGCTGAATTTTCATCAGCCGCTCTCATTACGGAGAGTTTGTCAGTCGTCTCTTTCTCTATTTCGTGTCCACCCTGTCCCTTCGCTTCATTTTCCAATGCCTATTCTCGCGCCCTCATTATGTTCCCGTCGGGCTAAAAGCAGCCCGACACTTGCGCCAGAACGTCGACCCCTTGGCCACGAAAACGTTCGCGCGTTCCCCGAGGCCACCGGTGTCGCGGCGTAACGAGAACAAAAGATATCAGGCACGTTGAAACGACGAAAGTCGAGGGAGATAATTAGAATAGAGGAGAAGACTCGGTTTCAAGCCTCGAAAATACTCGAGATGTGTTCTTCTACGTAGAAGGGCTAAGAAGAAATTTTGATGTTGTTCTAAGAAGGCAAATCAGCCAGTTGAAATTCGAAAGAATATTAGACTCTTTCGATTTCTGTGTAGTAATGAATAATTTGTATATAATAATGTAAATAATAATAATTATATATGTTTATATTAGTAATGAGTATTTATAACTAATTGTTATGTATTTTTGTTATACATATATATTTTGTTTTAATATAAACAATAATATATATATTTTTTGTTTTAATATAAATAATAATAGTTATATATGTTTATATTAGTAATGAGTATTTATAACTAATTGTTATGTATTTTTGTTATATATATTGTTATATATATATTATATATATAATATATATTATATATATAATATATATATAACAATATATATAACAAAAATACATAACAATTAGTTATAAATACTCATTACTAATATAAACATGTATTTTGTTATATATATACGATATTTTTATTTTTACTACTACTAGTACGATTTTAGTACTGCTAGTAGTATTAAACTATCAATTTAAATGATTTGACACATTCTCATTGTTGTGGCATTCTACTAATCTAACTATTACCAATCAGACCGATTTAACATTCATCGATTGAACACTGTTACAACATTGCAATATTTCATGTACACTTTATATTTTATGTAATATTTTAATAACATAATAGACTATTCAATTTGAAAAAATTTCGTTAAGATAACGCGTGGGAAGAGGAAATGCAGCCAACTGTTGGTTAAAGACATTTTCATTCTTCGAAAAGGGAGGAAACTAAGTGCGGCTCAATTTTCACATGCAGATGACGACGTCACTAATTAAGATTCACGCTGCTCTGAACTCCGACATCACCCTCTAGGGTTGGTAAAAAGTCTGGAAAGAAACTGTTTCGAAATGCGATGCATCCTTGGTTATATTTACACGCTGGAAAATAAGAGGGTGGAGATTATCTCCGAATGTACGAGTAACGAAAGTTATTAAGTTCGTTTATTTATCAAATTTGTGTACGAGTATCGCAAACTTTCACAAATAAAATTACGAACTGGATAATCGTCCAAAAATTCTTCCTACACCTTTTAGAAAAGAATCTGAAGCCGCCAAGAAACTGAATAACTTTTACAACGAAAGTTTTGAAAAATGATCGTCTTTTATTTCTTTCTCGCTGTTACTCAAAATCGGTAAGTACCATTCGATGTATAATTCGACGTAAAATTCAGAAACATGTCATGGTTAAATGACTGCCGACTTATTCTTCTATCTTCGTGTATATAGTTTTAAATTTTTAACCAAATAATAATCGAACGACGTCTAATAAATGTTATTTCTTTTCCAATACGTTGACTGCTACGATGGCCACTGGTGATCATTTCTATCTTTCGATTTCTATAAATATCTCAGACACAATTCGAATAAAATGAATGTCATCGACAACGAATTCTAAATAACCTAAGGTAACTAGACAGTGTTATAAAAAAAAAAAAAAATACACTTTCGTCGTGCTTTGCTGTAACATACTTACGGAAATTAAAATATCTCGCCCCCATAGGCAAAACACGAGAGTTTCGCGTGGCAGTCAACGCGGTCCGACGAAACGTAATTTTATCTCCAAAAAAAATTCTTCGACCATCCGAAGCTTGCAAAGCAACCACTTTTAAGCGGTACCAGATTTTTACGCGGATCGGACGATCATTCGATTAATAAGTGGCGTGCTATTTCGGTGACACGGGGAAAAGTGCGGCTCTCGACGAGGGTCGACAGTGGGCGAGGAAGAAACGCCGATTTCATGGAGTCGGACTGAAGGAACAGGCCCTTTTCTCGGAATTCGCAGTCCGTCTAAATTCAAACCTGAAGGGCAGACAGGACAAGGTCTTGAACAGACAAACCGTCTAGCAGGCAGCCCTGCGACATTAACGCCATTTCCTTTCTTTCCTTTTTCTTTCATTTTTCCTTCACGCAGCAGGAAGAAATCGGGGCGATCGTCGGCGAACGAATGTCGCTCCGATCTTCTACCCTTTCAGTCCATGTCCAGACGAGGCAGGAGTCTAATGCACACGTGTTTCTTATTTTTTTTTTTCCGTCATCCTTGAATCTTTCACGCGCCGTAGAAAAGATTACGCGTCTTTCGAGATTGCTATCGCGATTGATATTTATATATACGATAGTTGACCACGCATGAAATATTTATTGGAATATTTATGGGACTTACTTACAAATATATTACAAACATTAGCGAGACTTAAAAAAAAGAAAGAAAAAAAAATGGAAGTTGTTTCATACGTAGTATTACAGCGATAAGCGTCTATCTATAGAATGTGCTCGCAATGAGATTAACTATCTTACGATTCATTAAAACTTAGACTCAATTTAATAAAACGCACGCAACTTAATATTAATACTTATTATTATTATCAGTTTCAACACTTTTAACATTTTGTTTGGATGACTAACCTGGCCTGACAATATTGGCTCAGTGTTACCGAGTTAGTAATAGTCCTCTTAAAAACTTGCAAAGTTCAGCAGTTGATCATCTATGCTCCTTTCTCCTTCCTTTTGATCATGATGATCGAAAATATAAAAAGACATGCTGGGAAGAAGCTTTAGCATTTTTTTTCCATCAAATCGAAGTGAAGACATTTGCACACGATCCTTCGAAAATTATATAAATATTATTCTATTATGCAGAATCCAACAATTTTTTCAAGCATTAGATAATATTTCAACGATTACAATAGTCGGAAATATTATTTAAAAATTCACTTTTAAAATTTCGTTAATGCGTACGCGACGAAAGTTCGATTTGTACTAAGCTGTTGTTTCTATATCGATCGAAAACTGTCCTGACCTATCGATCATGTTAACGACGGGAAACAGTCGATTAAAATTTCTTAGAAATGTATCAGTGATTCGATTGCTTTAAATGATTAACTTAAAATTTTAAATAGTACTTGGAAATTCTATAGAAGAGAATTTATTGTTTAATTATTACAAATAAATTATTAGAAATATTAGATGATGTTTAAACGATTAGAATATTCAGAAATATTATTTAAAAATTCTCTTTTAAAATTTGATCGATGTACTTGTAAGTCTGTGACACGTGATATCACAAATTTACGTGAAAAATAATAATAATTATAGTCAAAAATTAAGTTGATCGTCTCTTAAGGATATGTTATGCAAATAACAAACCGTTCAGTTCAAACGTTAAATAATTTTGCGGTGCAGATGCAACAACATTATTTATATTTTCTGATTTTAATTCCAATTATTAATAAAATGACACGAAAGTCAGGTGAAACCCCCGAAACATGGAACATGAGAAAGCATTATATTAACAAAATGTTCAAAATATAATGCTTTCTATAACATTTGGCGTACAAAACAATTTCTCACCTCCCTAAGATTCTGTTATTTTTTTTTTCAATCGTATCATTATAAACATAAATTCACATAAAAATTCGCAGTCTGGTTACTAACTAATGTTGTTTGAAACTTTTTGACATTCATCTTATTTGAATTATCGCAAAATTCTATTAAATAACGTGAAAAGGAACAGAGTTCACCGATGAACGCAGTAACAATCAAGCAATCTCCAAATTACAATGCGAGCTACAAATTTCTGCCAAGGGTTCACAAATTCGTTCCGAAAGAAAAGAAAAAAAAGGGGGAAAAAGGAACCATCTGTACGGTAGGACCAGGTGTGAAAAAAAAAATCAACAAGAAAAATCGTCAAAAAAAGAGAGGCAAGAAGCGTAGAACCGAGCTGTGAACGCTTGTACGCACCTTGAACCGAGCACGTGTTCCCGAGCATAGCACGTGCTGCACGCTGATTTACGTGGACGCGGATTTAGCAACGGTTTCTCGTGCTCGCCGTTTTATCGTGGGAGTTCAGCTCAAGAGGGAACACCCGGTTTGGATGCTTGTATATCTCCCCGTTTCTACTACTTTTGTCCTCCAGAGCTGGAGGAGGATTCGAAGGTTAGACCGTAGGAGTTAGCACTTATGGTATCTTGTGGTGCAACTATAACTATGTAACGGATGTGTCGCGTGGAAAATGCTGTGTTCAGCGAGGCGTAGGTTGGAACGCAACTTTGGTCAAATTTCAGATCGATCAAATGATCGGTTCACTTTGATTTAAAGTTCTGTCACGCGTCTATTGTTACTTCTTTCATCAGAAGACGAAAATATATAACGTTTTTCTTTTTTCTCACTACCTGATAGTTTTTCGTCCATTTCTTATATGTACTAAATTGACAATTGCCTGTCAGGCAAATCATTAAAGTTTGATGTTGATCTTTTTAGTATTCAGTTCTTTTAAGTCTTAGAGCCTTAATTAGTACTAGTAATTGTACTATAAAAGTAATGTGTAATTTATCTTAGTTAGTAATTGTACTATAAAAATAATGTGTAATTTATCTTAGTAGTTGTACTATAAAAATTACGTGTAAACAAGACTTGAAAAATTATATGCTATATATAATACTATATATATATATATATATATATATATATATATATCAATTAATGTTACAATAATAATACAACGACACGCAGCACGTGTTTCAAAGATCCTCCAAGATTCTGACAATCTTAATGCCTAGATTTGCAAGTAATTTTACACGCGTAGAGCATTGAACTCCCTCGGCTCGGGTCAGTTTTATTACAGTGATTTATCGGGGCTCTGGAGGGGCCACTGAACCTTCCCCTAAAATATTCTACAAAACCATGTAATTCGCATCGTCTTCGCGCGTAAAAACAGCGCCAATCCCGAACTCATACGCCGCCGTCAATCTATTTCAAGACACTATGTAGCAGAATTCAATAATCAAGGCAGCCTGCGCGATTCATCAATCTCCTAACCCTAGAATTTTAGAACCGGGCAAGACCCAGCGGTAGAAACAATTTGTGATTTGTTGGATTTATTAAACCGGCTAGCTTTCTTTCATTCAACGGCGTATAGTGCATATAGTGGAAAAAGCCAGTGACACACTCGCTTAAGGCTATCATTTAGACGCGTTACAACGTGTAAAAGCAGGGAACAGCGCTGCTGGAGCCCTATAATTTGCCTCTCTGGGCCGCGTAACTCATTAGGTTATACGTTCCATGGATTTATCGGCGAGGGGCTAGGAATTCAGAGTTGTTGTTACCCCGCATGCAGAATAATCGTGGCCTAGCTAAAAGAAAGTTTAACGTCCGGTCGCTCCTGCTGTCGTGGATTTATTAGGACTCTTATTAGCAACGAGCTGTTATTAAACCAACGCCGTACTGGCCCATTTAAGATTCTGTCCAACCGAAACAGATATACACGTCTACGTCTTGCAGGCAGATTCATTTCGTTGCACGACTCTGTAGGAGATATTAACTGAACGTTACGTTGCAGAAGCAATGTCTCTGTTTATCTAATCAGATGATCAGTGCGCCAATCTAGATGCTTTCCTGACCATATTATGGCTACTAGAATAGGCTCGCGACTCTGTTCTTGTCGCAGTTGACGACCCTATTTCTCAGCCAGGATTAGGCTGAGAAAAAAATTAATCAACGACGAACGATTGAATTTTTTCCATTTCGGTTAGATTCTTACTTTAATCGTCGATTCGCTCTTAATATTATTATTTTCTTTTTTTTTCGTTTTAAGAATTGAGAGTTTGATCGAATTTCTTCGTTCGTCGCTGAGATGAGACTGATACAGTCACGGGACGGAGCCAACCGATGGATGGGCCGATCGAAACGCCCGTGGATTAATCGAACACGGTCGGTTCACGCGCAAAAGCATTCGGATACGCGCGTTCGAGCGCGAGCGTGTGCACGCCATAAACCGGCACAATGATTTACGGGACAGCGGATTTAGACCAGTGGCAGCGGCTCGTTCGCCGCGCGTTCTTTAAATAAAACGCCACGAGGCGTTTTAGGATCAGCTGCCACGCGAGTATCGGCGGCCGCTCGAATATCGGTATTCGCGGTTACGTCGCGTCGTCAGGACGCTAAAAACGACTCCATCCTCGACTCCGTGGGACGCGCGTAAGTATAATGCACGCATAAATCACTGACGATCCGCTACGACAGAATGATTTAGCACGATATTTTAACACTAGAACTACCGACAGTTAAGACGAAGTTATCTCTACCAAAATTACCTTGATTTCTGATAAATAAAAATAAAATAGAATTCGTTATATTATTTCTTTAGTTATACACTGTAAAAGTCATTGCATCATTGCGGGGAGAAAAATTGTAACATGAAATAGAAATTTTAAAATAAAATTGTAAAACCAGTCACTGGTGTGGTAGTTCTAGTGTTAAATAGGACACTGTTGTAGATATTGCACGAAAAAAGCAAAAGAAATTATTATTTTCTTCGTTAGTTAAAGCAAAAAAAGTTCGTTTTATCAAAATGAAGGAGATAATAAGTTTTTATTAAAATTATTTATTCTTTGATTTTTTTTAAATGAACTTGTTCGTTTAATTAACTAAATTGTCATTATTGTTATCATTATTTTCTTTTCTATGTTATATACACGTCACCGGTGATCCATGATATTTA
Organism: Tetragonula carbonaria; assembly: GCA_032399595.1. Classification (NCBI taxonomy): domain Eukaryota; kingdom Metazoa; phylum Arthropoda; class Insecta; order Hymenoptera; family Apidae; genus Tetragonula; species Tetragonula carbonaria. The sequence continues at coordinate 2,630,122 of JAUCRC010000008.1, forward strand.
ATTATATTATAAGAATAAATAATTTTAATTTAATATATATATGTATCATCTAATAAGAATTATTTTAATATGTATATATTTTAATTAAGTAATAAAGTAACTTTAATTAAAATACATAAATATTTCTTAATCGAATCATTCTGAATTATACCAATTAAATTAATATTCTATAAATATTGTATTCAAAAGCATCGACAAGATCAATTCGAAAATTGTAGGAACTGTTGCAATGAAACGTTGCCTCAAACGTATGTCTCAATTCATTGCGAAACCATCGTATATTACTACTAATTTGTTTCTATACCGAGCTAAAGATCACATATCTTTGTAAGTTGATACAAACGTAGAAATATCTTCCTCTTGCTAGCTTTCAATTTAAAAACCAAAGGAAATGAACAGGCGACGAATCAAATTTCGAACAAGACGAGACAGGCTACGACAATATGAGGTACTTTAAAATCTAACATTTCTAACATAACTCGAATCCCTCCGTAGAGAGGGAATCATCGTACGAATGGTCACGAATCAATGAGCCAACCACACCCAAAAACTACATCAGCAGATTGATCTCGAATCGATTCAAGATCCGGTTTGAGTTCCAGCTGTGTTGCCCCGATGATATAGACATCATACAATCTTACAACGTTGTTCTTTTTATTTCAACAATTGTGAGGCAAAGAAACGCAGTGAAAGGGAGATTCTTGGAAGTTTGACGAACAAATCCGTGAGGTTTCTCTCTTAACGAGAAACATCGATGTCTCCTACCACGAACCCTCGTCGTTCGCATTAAAACTAATGACGGTAATAAGCTACGTGCGCCGACGATTCTCGATCCTTTCGTGTCTTTCCTGGGATCTATGATTGCCCGATCCTTGCCGATTCACGCAGTGGGACGACATCCTGGAATCGTCTAATTCGTCCTGGAAATTCTCTCGGTCGTTTCTCTCGTTTTTTCCCAATATATCCTAACGAGATTACGTTTAAACTGACGTTTCCAAAGCCGCAGATGGGACGAGAATTGACGTTATTATTTACACACAGAACTGCACTGGCAAAGTTCGAGAACCTCTGGACACCCTGGCGTGTATAATCAACCACGTCAAAGCTTCTCGCCAAACAAGACCGCCAACCAGAATATATACTATGCGCCAGAACATCAAACAAAATCGCTAGGTTCCCCCTGCAAACCGAGAGCTCAACAGAGAGTGCAACGTAGCGATCACCAGCGATCGAAAATATCGGTTTTGCTCGCGGATCTGCTCGCAGTTGTTGCCGGCAGATAACTTCTTGCTGCCGCATATTCCTGGCGAGAACAAATGGTTACACAGTAGCAGTTCGCGAAGTTTGTTGCGCTGAGAAAAGCGTAACGGCGTGACCAGACGATGAGACACGCGCACTCGCATCGGTGGCCAGCCGCATTTAGAATCGGTTAGGCTCGGTATCGTCTATTTCAGAATGAGGCGGAACGAGAGCCAGCGACGAGGAAACTCGAACGCAAGTCCATGCAGACGCGACCGTCTCTTCAGCGATGTAGGATTCCGTGCTTCAACCGTGTTTCGTCGCGAGTCCATCTACTTATCGACGTCTTATCGACGCATTTTTCGTTTCGTTTCTTTCTTCCTTTCGTTGATGCAATTTTTTTCGACGATGTAGTCAATTTCCTTCGGGAGAATTTAATTTTTATTATTATTTGTCATTTATCAAGTGAGCGTTAACTAAAATATCCTTCCAGTATTTAAACGCAATCTTTCTACAAATATTATCGCATTATACAATGTTGTATAATGTGTGCGATGTTACAATTATTAATGTAAAACTTTTTCTCGCAGATGCGATTAAAAGGTTAAAATTCCGCTCATTTTCACTGGGAATGTAGGTTAGCCTTCGCCGATGATAACGATCCGCATTAAATACGAAGGTACATGCACACCGCAATTTTGTTATACAATCCAGCGTGCACGCACGAACAAAGTTTCAAAACCATGATTATAGTGATAAAGTTAATTTTATTACATAAGATTGGCGATTGTGCGGGTTAGCGCATAGTTACCGTGCAATATTTTAATATTGTTTAACTAGAACGCTATAACACGCCGGTTTGTAATTGACCGTGAAATACAGAAAAATGTGAAAAATTCGCGAGCCCAGGAGGTTAATGAAGCTAAAGATAGGAAATTGGGTAGTACCGAGGAGATTGTTGTAATGAAGTGAGGATTTAAGTATAGGTTGCTAGATCGACAGCGAAAAGATCGGCACGAAACGTCGCCATATCAGAAGTAATAATCGTTATTCCCGTATACAGTCAGTCGTGAAAGTCTTACATCTGCAGATTTCAGATATTTTCAGGCATTTTATAATTATTATCCGTGCAACGTTTCTCTGACATTTTGTGATTATTTTGCAATCTATTTATAAGATGAAGTTGGACAGACAAATGACAATATTTCTTATGACAATATTTCTCTCGGTGTGAAAGATATAAATAAATCAGAACAAAAATTACGAGATTTATTGTACAATTATTATGAGTATATTAAAGTGTACAAAATGTACTTTTCATTATTATATTGCTATTATATTCTTGTATTATATTTAACGAATTATTATTACTATTATTATTATTGATATTGCTACCTGTAATTAAAATAAGAATTATTTTATTTGTTTTATTGTAAACGTATAATAATATTATATACATAATATTTATATAATCAACTATGTAAATATTATGTATATAATATCTATATAATTATATATATTGTGTACATGTACATATGTAAAGAAATGTTGTTAACATTTTAGAAATGGTTTAATTCTAACTAACAAATTAATCGAGACTCGAAATATGCAAAACACTTTTTCATCTGTTCCAAATATTCGAAATTTGATATATTGTATATCTGGAGTGACTTTCTGTGACTGACTGTATGTGTTTAGAAATACATATCGTAACCATTGTACTTCATGACTTTGGTTTTATCAAATCCAGGGGCGCGTTCTTTTATTATAACCAACATTCATCCCATGGTCATTAAATCTTTCAACTTGTACAAAGCCATAGAAATTCTACACGCTTTATCTTGTTTAAATTTTAGAAATCTCTGGACACGTCAATTCTCTAAAAATTAACTGTATAACAAACGAGATATCTTATGGAGTTTACAACAAAATATAAAATACAACAAGAATATACAATATCCTATAAAATGTAAAACGTAAAAACCTTCGACTGTAGAAAATTATTATTTAATACGTTCCATGCCACGTGTACTATCGATGGTACACGTTAAATTTTTCCATTTGTACACGCTGGCATATTTATTCAATGCGCCAGAAACGTACGTTTTATAACAAGTTTAAGACCAGATAGAATATATTTCGACCAGAAGAATGAAGCATTATAAAAAATGCAGTACAGAGCAAAGCACATAAGTTTGTTTCAATTGTTATATATAATTAATAATTACATATAACGATTCACTTTGTTAAAGCAAAGAATGCATGAAAAGGGCTTGTTTCGACAATCGCTGCAAAACGTCACTACTCTCATAGTTTTCTGTCTTGCTACTTCAGTACTGAATTTTTTTACATTTTGTTTATAGCAAGAAGGACATTTTCTAACGTCCTTCGACACGTTTTCTAACTTGTAACTCCTTTCCAACGAAAGTTTTCTAACTGTTACGACATGTTTAACCCTTTGCTTTTTAATTATTTCATGACGTTTTTTAGAGCTTGTCGCAATTTCAAGAGACAAAGTGTTGTTCTCATCCTGACAGTGACATAAATAAATAAACTAATCGTTTTCTAAATTCTTCTATTGATATAGATCTATGTTGCTGAGTATTATACAATAATCCAAAGCATTTACAACTGATGTATTTAGTAAATGTTTAAATCCTACTTTTGCGTAATGCGATTACTGTATGCTGCCATATTTGGTCAGAAACAACGGAATTCGACAAATTCGAACACGGCAGGTTCTTTTTACTAAGTGAAAAATTAAAATAACTGATAACTACTCTGTACAAGTTAATTAATTACGGATCGATGATGCAATGAAATATATATCAATCTTTAGTTAAAACATCAAATGGCCTGAAATGAAAAGTCGAGCAAAACCGGCTCGGCACGGAACGTGTTAAATTGATAACATATAATATAAATTATAAATTTATGAAATTACCGATGCTATTAGTACGATTAACATACAGACACTTATAAAAGAATTTAACAAACTTAATAAAATATGATTTGAATTATAATATACCTAATAAACTGCTAGCTGAAACTGAATGGTGTCAAAATAAAGAAATTACTTGATTAACAATTAATGAAATTATCGTTGCTATTAATATAAAAATTATAAATTTAATAGTGTCGTGTTTCAATTGTATAATAATGTAATAAGAAGTTAACGAAACAGCATCGAATCGCGTAACTTTTTACTAATTTTTCGCACGCACGACGAAATCTAAATCATGGAACCTGAGGTCTAAAAAAAAAAGAAAAAAAAAATTGCAGAATACTTGAAATAGTTCAACGAAGCTTGGAACGTGAAACACAACTTAGGGTACGTTAAAGCAATTCACCGGATGAATTTGACTGGATCAACCGCGGACAGACGCATGTCAGTCGCGAACAATAACAGAATGTGTGACGAAAATGCCGTGCACGTCGTTGGTATATCGTTCGCCTCCCGATGATGATACGTAAATAGACGCGCCGGAGGAGACGTCCAACTGTCTGGTGCATCCGCAAAAATAGGATTGTCCCGCGTTTGTCGCGAGTATCGCTACGGTTACGTTAGGCGACAACCTCGGAAAATCGAGGCTACCTCGAGCAGGCCCTTGCTGCTCTGTTTTTCAATGCAGCACAGATTTCTGCCTGCTTTTCGCTAAATTTAGCCCGTGAAATTGGACGAACCTTGCAAGTCATCCGCGATGCATGGGCTGTTCAACAGTTCGCACGCCACGAGTCAAGACACGAGCCGTGAGAATTAAAAACGAAGATAGATTCCGTTTTTTTCTTTTTTTTTTGTTTTTGGACTTCTGACTTCTGTCCTATAGCATCGAAGAAGATCGAATTTCGAATACTTCGGAATTGTGATTAACCCTTTGCCCGTGGTGTAATTTTCTTTACAAACTCCTTAGGTGAACGTTAATCACTGTGTTATAATTGTAAAATGTTGAAGCATTGTACGTGATTTTTACTGTACTTTTTAATCTTCAAATTAGAAAATTTTGCGACAAATGTAATTTCATTTTGTTTCCTGTAGGCCGGACGAGGAATTCACGTTTAACGTCACGGTATCGAAGAGTTTTAATCTGTCAATGTATCTGACACACAGCACGGTAGTTTCAATTACACAAGAAAACATGACGGATTCGATAGTCTGAGATAGAAGAGAAGTGTGAAAGTAGACTTGCAACATATGCTCCATTGCTACGTGACATTCATAAGAATGGAACGGTCAGTCGTAAATCACGGCTTCCACCAACCCATGATCTGAAAATTTTCATATGCAGCAACCAGCGAAAGTAATAACTAACTTTACTACTGATTTCTAATCAATGTAAAAATGTATCTTTTGCCCATTTTCGATTTCCCCTAAGAAGAAAGTTCAATCTCTGAAATCATTCCTAACGGAAGATAATTCACGATATTTGATGTAAAACTTGACGTTATTAATATTCATTCCCTGAACGAAGGGAAATATTTCATTTACGTCCCTCTCGAAAAATTGGTTCTCCCAACCTGAAATCCTTCTTGCATCAAGCATGAAACCGATACATCGAATTTATTGCAATTTCAATAATTACAATTAATTAAATGAAACTCATCGCTATCGAGATATTTATTTTACAAAAGTTCTCCGTTGAAAGATAAGACCAAGACGTTTATTACGATTTCAGCAATACAACAGCTGTCACAATTACAATTTCACAATAATTACAATCGTAAGTTCATCGAAATTATTCAGGAATAATAACACCTAAATCTCGAAACAAAAAAAAAAAAAAATTCATGGTTAATGTATCCCTCCTCGATCCCGATCCGATGTTTTTCTCTCGTTCTCAGAAATCTTGTCTACAAAACGGAACAAATTTTCATCGGGTGTCGTACCCCCCACCGCAAAAAGCGAGAGACTCGGGCTCGACGGCGATCGCGTTGGCCGGAAACGGACGATAACAAAAAGGGATCTACCTCGCACGTTCGTTATTTCTCCAGCGAACGGTCCGCGAGCATGTCGCAAGCATGCACTTCAAATCGTGGCAGCGGACAGAAGGCAGTTCGTATAAATCACGGTGGACACACACGGGGGTAAAAATGTCGAACGCGGAATCGGGAGAGCGCTGCAACACGATCAACGACGTCCGTCTTCTTCTCCATTGATCGCGCGTCCGAGCCATAGCCACGATCCAGCCTTGAGAACTTACTTTCTTTAACCCCACCCCGTTTTGTCTCAGCTCAGATAGTTTTTCCTTCAATTTGCAATTCGTGCGATTGAGCTCGTCATGTTGGACTTTATTTTTCTAGCTTCAACAGGTTCTACTTTTCTTTCAAGTAAATTGTCTCAGCAATGGTTTCGTGCCGTAGAATCTGCAGATCTTCTTTGGAAATGGCTATTCTGTTGTGCGCAGTATCCTTCTTCTTCTTTCTTTTTTTTTTTTTTTTAGTAATTTCTAGCAGTACTTGTAACATCTTCAACAGTTCTTCTCATTATTAATTGTCTACTATCATCGACTTGATTTTGGGACTGTGAATCCCCGTGGAAATATTATCTTCTAAAAATTCCTATATATATATATATATATATAGAATGACAAAAAAGATGAAATTCAGCGAAATATCACGTTTCGTCATGAAATTAGCAAGATTCATATGAATCTATAAAGATTCATTGAAATTTCAACCAAATCATGATTATCTCTCGAAAACATTCAAGATTCGATGAAATTCAACGAAATATCGCGTTTCGTAATGAAAGTAGCTATATATCTATGAATCTATCAAGATTCATTGAAATTTCAGACAAATCATGATTATTTCACCAAAATATTTAGAAACGATGAAATTCAACGAAACACCACGCTTCGTCATGAAATTAGTAAGATTCATATGAATCTATCAAGATTCATTGAAATTTCAGACAAATCATGATTATTTCACCGAAACATTAAGGAAACGATGAGATTCAACGAAACATCACGTTTCGTCATGAAATTATAGAAATTATATATATATATATCATAACACACAATGGACACAGTGGAGTATATCATAACACACAATGGATGAAGCAAACTTTCCAAGCAATGTTCATAAAAATATTAAAAACATATAGAATCCGTATCTTAACACTTTACCGACCGGTAGCCTATTAATCGGCTAACTATTCACCGCTAATACACGGTCGGTAAAGTGTTAAATACAACACGTGCGACACGTTCGAGAAAAAAAGTTGAAGAATTCCAGAAACTAAATTCGTCCCTGTGTTCGCTGCGTTGGAGGGCATGTCCGCGATGCCCGTTTAGGATCACCAGGCAGTTTGGATTATTCGCGAGGCTCAACAGATAAATGCCACCCGCGTGTCGTTGGACACGGCTCTCGCGTCGTTTACACGACGAACGCAAACACAGACAGCAAAAAAGCGGCCGCTCGTAAAGAGTGACGTGCATCTGTGCCCTCTCGCAGCATCGGCCTCGGCTTCCAGTAGCATCCGCGAGGAGAAAAACGGTGGCCGATCGGTGGTTCTCGATCATTCGCTTTCACCTGTGAGAGTCTCTGAATCCTACTCGTTCCTTCGAACAGAACCGGAACGAGGAGCTCGGAACTTCTGCCTCTGCCACTGGAAAAAAAGAAGAAAAAGCAAAGAGGATAACGGAGTTATCGAAGCATCTTTATATTAATCCGGCGAGATTCGCTCCAGTTTGTCCTCGTTGAAGTAACGTTAATGCCTCGTTGGTGATTGATGATGACGGTTGAGAATTTTCCTCGTTGGGTTAGGTCAGTGAGGAAACGTGAGCAACACACGTCGTGCCTTTTTTCACGAGAACGAGAGATGTTGAAAAAGAGTGGCTAACCGCGTGAACGCACTTTTTTCTTTTTAAATATGAATCTCGCGCGTGTTAACAATTGTTACAAGAAAAGGCTTTGCGATTTTGTTTTATTTGTCATATAATTGGATGACAAACTAATGACCACTTTATACTGAGAAAATTTAATGGAAATTCAAAGTGAATCTCAAAGTCAAAAAATGTATACCATATGCAAATACGCATATATAAGTAAAATATAGAAGCTATATATAAATCTAGAAATATAATATATTATATATATATATATATATGTATATATCAAAACCATGGTCAAATAAAAAATATATATTATAACTAAATATATATTATATATATATTTATTTATATATTATAACTAAAAAAATATATAAATAAAATATAAATATAAATATAAATATAAATATAAATATAAATATAAATATAAATATAAATATAAATATAATTATAAATAAAAGTATAAATATTCATATAAATATAAATATTTACGAAAAATAAAAATATTTACGAAAAATAAAAATATTTACGAAAAATAAAAATATTTACGAAAGATATACATATTTACAAAAAATAAAAATATTTATGAAATAAAAATATATACGAAAAAATAAAAAAATAAAAATATTTACGAAAAATAAAAATAATATTTACTAAAAATATAAATATTTACTAAAAATATAATTTACGAAAAAACGAAAAATAAAAATATTTACGAAAAAAAAAATATTTACGAAAAATAAAAATATTTAAAAAATAAAATATTTACGAAAAATAAAAATAATATTTACGAAAAATAAAAATATTTACGAAATATATAAATATTTACGAAAAATAAAAATATTTACGAAAAATATAAATATTTACGAAATAAAAATATTTACGAAAAATAAAAATATTTACGAAAAATAAAAATATTTACGAAAAATAAAAATAATATTTAAAATAAAAAAATATATAAATATTAACAAAAGATATACATATTTACGAAAAATATAAATATTCACGAAAAATACAAATATTTACGAAAAATAAAAATATTTACGAAAAATAAAAATATTAACGAAAAATATAAATATTTACTAAAAATAAAAATATTTACGAAAAAAATAAATATTTACTAAAAATAAAAATATTTATGAAAAATAAAAATATTTACGAAAGATATACATATTTACGAAAAATATAAATATTCACGAAAAATACAAATATTTACGAAAAATAAAAATATTTACGAAAAATAAAAATAATATTTACGAAAAATAAAGATATTTACGAAAAATATAAACATGTACGAAAAATAAAAATATTTACGAAAAATAAAAATATTTACGAAAAATAAAAATATTTACGAAAAATAAAAATATTTACGAAAAATAAAAATATTTACTAAAAATAAAAATATTTATGAAAAATATAAATATTCACGAAAAATATAATTATGAAAAATAAAACATTTACGAAAAATATAAATATTTACGAAAAATAAAAATATTTACGAAAAATAAAAATAATATTTACTAAAAATATAAATATTTACTAATAATATAAATATTTACGAAAAATAAAAATATTAACGATAAATATAAATATTTACGAAAAATAAAAATATTTACGAAAAATAAAAATATTTACGAAAAATATAAATATTTACGAATAAAAATATTTAGGAAAAATAAAAATATTTACGAAAATAATAATAAAAATAATATAAAATAAAAATAATGTAAATAAAAATAATATTTACTAAAATATAAATATTTACTAAAAATATAATATTTACTAAAATGTAAATATAAATGTAAATATAAATGTAAATATAAATGTAAATATAAATGTAAATATAAATGTAAATATAAATGTAAATATAAATGTAAATGTAAATATAAATATAAATGTAAATATAAATATAAATGTAAATATAAATATAAATGTAAATATAAATATAAATGTAAATATAAATATAAATATAAATGTAAATATAAATATAAATGTAAATATAAATATAAATATAAATATATATATAATATAAATATATATATATATAGCTCACGAAGAGCCGATCGGGAGGCAATGCATGGCGATAGTCACGTTACGTTGCAATGTACAACGAGTGGTGACAAAGCGACGACACAGAGGCTGTTGTTAGTACAGCGGATGGAACATTAACAGGAAGCGCTCGACCACGTGAGTCGACGTGCGTTTTCGTCCCGGTTCCCTTTAAGCATTAGCGACGACGCACCACGTTACGTGATTCCAATTACTTACCAGCTTGCCCCGTGCTTTCCATGGAATATTGATCCAATAGTGAGCGTGCATCGATTGACCTGTTATCGATCTCTCGATCGATCTTCCGTCGCGGATGCCCCCGTCAGAAAGAATCACGAGAACACTCTTTTTTCCGGAATAAATAATTTCGTTCAATTATTATTCATTTCATATACTATATTTCTTTTATTTTCTTGCACTATCATACTGTACTTGGTACATTATTATTATTATTAATTGAAAATTGTTATTATATCACTATATGCATTAATATGATATAAAGTACTATTCAACTTTCTCAGAAACGGAAACGTTCGCAATTTCGTCCGAAAAGTTTTGAACAATAATGTACGCATAATTCTTTCGTTCTGTGACAGACGAATTGCAAGTAAGTAATACATTCGGATTAATTATTTCCGCTCAATAATATCTTACGTATCAGTCAGCGCGATCGCGCAATCATCCGTCTTCGTCCGCTAAATGATCGTGTGCGGAATTAATTCCGCGGATCCTACGGTGTGATCGATAATCAATAACCAACCAGTCAACGAGCAACAAAATTCAGCGACATCCCCTGGTGGACTCATTTTTAATTAGTATCGTGCTTTGTTTAACGTGCCGAAGTGAGCAAGTTGGTTTCTGGCCGATCGACCTTCAAGTCGACATCGATCGATCGTATGGCTCCCATGAGGGCCATTTTTCTTTCTTTTTTTTTTTTTTTTTTTCTCCATGCCGGTGTCACGATACGATCGAACGTGTCGCACACGTGAAGGAGAGAGGGGAGGAGAGAATTGACGGATCGAGTTTATCCAGACTAATTATCTGTACATGAATCTTCCGATTAGTTGGAATTAATGGTTGATTAAGGAGATAGTAACGTGTAGTACCATTTATTGAAACACATGTAAGTTTGACTTTATCGAATCAGAGTAATTTATGTAAAGTAAGCCTAGTAAAACTGGATTGGAATCAATGGCTTCTCACATTCTGCTTTCTAACGCATTGGCGATAATTTACATATTTTTCGTTTTTGGTATATTTCAAGGAAGAATTACTTTCAATGCTTTACACGTTGAGTTGGAAGATATTTCAATTAGAATTTTAGAATTAGATATTTTAATTAGAAATACTCGCTGGTGTATGTAAAAGAAGAAATTATTTAATAATATGGATACACTGATTTCTTTGATTAGTTACAAACTGGTTGTAACCTATAATTAACGAATCGACTGAGGGAGATAGCAATACGAGAGATATGCAGGTTCGATTCATTCAAATACAGCTGCAAGTGTTGTAAGCTGAATTTTATGAAATCAGAATAATTTTATATAACTGAATACTGATCAGTGAATTTCGCAATTGCTTTCTAATGCCAGCAATTTGTTTCACTGTGAAAACTTCTATTCTATTAAAATATTTATGCGGACGCGTAATGAAATCGGAGTAAGAAAATGATGATTACAACGAGAACTGTATGTTCTCAACTGTAATCGTACATTACCAATCATACATAACCGTATATTTGAAATTAGAATGAAACAAATAAAATAAATGGTGATTACATGTTATTAATTGCAATCAAATATCATCAACTATTTAAAATCAATCATGTATTTAAAATTAAAATAAAAAATAATAATAATAATGGTAATAATATTAATACATCGTCAGTTACTACCATGTATTATCAATAATATACAACCATATAATTCAAATAAAAAAATAGAATAAAAAGAATAATAAAAGTAACAACAGATTTTTCATGTCATTTATTTCATTACTTATTCGCCCTGTTTCTCGTCAAACCTCCGCAAATATCATCAACTATTTAAAATCAACCATATATTTAAAATTAAAATAAAAAATAATAATAATGGTAATAATATTATACATCGTCAATTACTACCATATATTATCAATAATATACAACCATATAATTCAAATAAAAAAATAGAATAAAAAAATAACCTAACCATCAAATAACCCAACTTCTGAATTCAACCAAATTATTCACAGCCACAGAGATGATTTCTAAACCGAAAGTAAAATTCAATAAAATCCACGAAAATTCCTGGCACATTCTCATTCGTTAACGAGAATACGTGGAACCAGGGTCCGGGTCAAATAAGGCTTAACTAAATAAGAGATAATGATCATCTAACGAGACCTAGCGTTTCTTCCCACTGTGAAACGCTGAGAGAACAAATACAGCCCGCGGATTGTTTCCAACTGGTGACGTTCATTCTAATTACGAGGCAATCTTCAGTTTTTTTCTCCTCCGTTCTTTCTCGGACAGCAGATAAAAGCAAGAGGATCGCTTCTGTACCTCTACGACCTAACCACATCCATTCTAATTGCGAACCAATCATCGTATTCCGCAAAAGATCCTCGTCCACCATTCTAACGACGTTTCCCATTCCCTCTCGATCCTTTTCCTCGTCACTTTTCTTTTTGTTCCCCTCGCCGGCCGTTTGTCTTCTCCTTTTCCAGAAGCCAATCGCTCCACTGACGTCCAATTAAACCACGTATTTAGAGAATAACGAGCAATTAATACCGATTGCTCTCCACTTCCATTTCGATCCTATCCTCCCATTCTTCGGTTCGGTTTCTCAGTCGTTTCTCCAATCCAACGAACGTTGAACGATATTTAGACATCTTTGAGATTTCAGAAACCGAAGGTTTTCGACAACCTGACGAATTTCTTTCGGAGGGTTTGGTGGAGACGAGGAGAAAATTGAAAATTCTACTCTATGCGTTGGGAAATTTGGAGAATTGGGAGTTTGAGGGATTTTGGAGACTTCGGAGATGTTTGGAATGTAGAAATTTAGAAATTTCTGGAGACCCTGCGTGCACGCTGTGACTCAGATAATTAGGAACTTGAAGAATTCTGAGAATGATCATTGCCTGATTAAAAATTCAGGAACTCCAAGAATTCAAAGAATTACACGCGCTAGAACTCGAAGAATTTTTAAGGACTTTGGAGATTTCACGAATTTTGCTGTTTGGGGAATTTCAGGATTTTGAAGATTTCGTACATTAGAAAATATAAAAATAGAAATATTCGAATAATTATTATTTTATCTATTTCTAGTAAAATAAAATAATTACTATTTAATAAAATAATTATCATTTTATCTATTTTTAATAGAATAAAATAAAAATCGATTACATAAGCTGAAACGAAATAAAAAATCGCGAGAACAAAATTCGCGAGGCGAGATAACTCGTCGTCTCGTTATCTCACAGTCAGTTAAAGACATTGTAGAAACAGTGTGTTATGAAGCGAATGTATCTCGGTCCACGGTAGCGAAAACGGTTCATCCGAAAGCTTTAAAAGACACACTGGACAGAACACGCGTAACATGGACCCTCGATGGTTGAAAGCCATCGATCATCCCCTCGGTCATTCGTCTTTACATCCGCCATTTTACATTCGCATCCCTAGCTCTATTCCTGGTTTGTACCAGTGGAATTTGCGTTGGTCACATGTAGGGAAGGTGACAGGTGCGGAGTGCTTCTATAAATTGCGATCTCGAAGGAAGGAGAAAACGAGAAAGGGAAAACCGCGTGCAAATCGAGGGCCACGCTATCTTTAGAGGCCAGCGTCCATCGCACTCCGCTATTCAGTTCCACCCGTGAATTCTCTCGTGAAATGAAATCGAATAATTGTGAAAAGATTGGGAAGGAGCCGTTTGGATGACAAAAAGAAACTATCATCGCCGACAAAGAAGATGCTGTTTGGTTAACTTCAATCCCCGAGCAATTTCACTCTCGAATGCATCGTTTTTTTAATGATCAAATTGTTTCTTGAAATTTGTGAAATTCACTTTGTTATTTATTAGTTATTTTTATATTGTTTTCAAATTTATTCACCACCGAGTGTAAATCCAGTGTAAAGAAATTATACAATGTGCAATAAACAAGCTTATCGTGCGAATTACGTAATATAATTCCAACGTACTTGATATGAAGAAAACAAGAATTTATTACGATATCTTTAGAACCAATTCTAACCAAGTCAATGTAACCATAGTTCAAATAGCGATCGAAGTCGAGGAATTCGAGATCTGTTCTCTCTCTCTCTCTCACTCCTTTCGCGAAATCGCTTCCAACTGGAAGACTCGAGAACCGGAAAAGGGATGTCGGAACGTCGAATGTCCATGCATCGAACAAAACAAGAAACGAGTTAGCAGCTAGTCGTGTTATTAGTACATTACGATCTCGAACGACAGCTATACTTAGCCGAAATGGAATTTGCAAGAACGATATTCGCGTGTCCGAATGCCGTTGCTAAAATCGACCAAAGCTTTGACACACGCTCGAAAGCCAGCGCGAGCCAATGAAACGAACAGGAGTTTCGTTTAAACCGAAAACAGACGGTGCAAGCACTACTCGATATGTCGACATTCTTCGTTACCATGTTGCACATACTCTGTACACTCGCACACACAAAATTCTTAGATCTGTCGTAAACGCAAGCTGCTGAGTATTGCAAAAAATTTTGATTTCGAAGTAAATAAATTCGCGTAAATAATACACATAATTCACGTAAAAGTGTAATCTTGATTTATACGAATAATATAATTCATATAAAAATATAATCTTGAAATATATGTTGAATTTATATGTTGGAATTCATGTAAAATGGAAGTTATTTAATTGACTACACTTTGAATTTCTTCGAGATGAGGTGGAAAAATTTTTCACCAAGAGTTTCCCTTGACAAAATGACAAAAACACAGAAGAGGGAAAATATTCGAAAAATATTTTCCCTCTCTAACTAGAGGAGAGAGAAGAGAAATATGATGTATAAATTACACATTTGGAGAGGAATTGATTTGTGAAGAGTTCAGCTGTTTAGTCGTATAAAAGGTCATTCACACTGGAGGATCGGTACTCAATGGGCTCTTGGTGTTGGCACTGTTGGCCGAATGGAATAAATATATCGATTATGAATGGGCCTCCAGGTCCATTCAGCTTGAACATGACCCAGCCTTGGTCCATCCTCGTCTAGGAGAGTCCGGTCACTTTCATTCTGCGATACATGATAGTTTAAAGCTTCTGTTAGAACTATATCTTTCTCGTGTATCACGCGTTAGCTTTAATATTATATATTATATATCAATATAGAATAATATATATTTTGACAGATATTTAAAAAAAATAAAACATCAAGCAGGTCGTACAAAAAACAAAGGAAAGGAAAAAAAATAAACGAAATCACCAAATTAAAAAAATTAATTAATTAATTGGATCCATCAGGGAGAAAATTCATAATCCAACAGATAATCATCGAGAGTAGATGACGAAAGCATGTTACACAAATGAAAAGAACGACTGAGCCGACTTGTACTCGTAAAAGTCGAGTGAAAACGAGTTTTAAGAAGAAACAAATGTAACTAATTCGCACATGATAACGTATGCATACAACGAACAATACGAATCTCAATTAAGAAATTCGAAAAACAAGTTAATTTCGTCCACTGAAAAGATAATTAATTAATAACTAATCAACTTCGTCTAAAAAAAAGAAACGATCACTCATCTTGATCGTCATAATAAACAATCAACAATCGAAGAAAAAGACAAGAAACAACTAACAAAAGCCAAACTAAGCAACAACCGAACGAAACGAGTTGAAAGATAGTGAGACGAAACTGATTTATAGACAAGATTCCTCGAGAGTCCTGACAGCGATCTAAAGCTCGAGAGATCGAGCTTGCAAAAAGGAGAGCACAGGAAGTGGATTAACATCGCGTGTTGCGCCACCAAAATCGTTGTCCCACCAAAACCCAACGAAAACCCAACGGTTCAACATTCACGGCTTGATGACCAACGGACGCAACTATTTCCAGACGGAAATTTAATTAATCTTGAACCAAAAACGTCCAAGTGGAAAATGCTGGCCTGGCCAAGCAACTCGCCACCTGGCAGAAATAGCAGGACTGTGAAAATACTACTTGACATTTCCCCCCTTTGACTTGATCAGGAAGAGAGAGAGAGAAGGGGGGACGAGAAAGATGGAAAGGGAGAAATAAACTCAGACTTGGCACCTGCCCTTCCTATTAATCCTCTTTGCACTCCGTTCGTGTCGTAATTCCAGTTAAACGAGAGATTTTCGTATTTTCTTCGCTTTCCTTTCCATTCACGTTCCCCCAAAAGGGAATGAAATATTTACATCGATACTCCGATTACAAGGAAGTTAAATTCCGAATCTTTGCGATGTACAAAAAAGAATGATTCAGAGATTTAAAAAGGAAAAAATCCTCTGCGGCTATTGTAAAGCTTCAGAAATCTTCTTTAGTTGAAGTTTCCAACGAAACCGTCTACGGTAAAGTTAATCAGTGGAGACACGAAAATTAGCATTCTTCCGATTCATCTAACGTTCTTAACACTAGAAACACTACCGACAGTTAAGACGAAGTTATTTCTACCGAAATTATTTTGATGTCTAATAAATAAAAATAAAATTCAATTCAATATATTATTTCTTTAGTTATCACTGTAAAAGTCATTGCATCGTTGCGGGGAAAAAATTGTAACATGAACTAGAAATTTTACAATAAAATTGTATAAACCAGTCTTTTTGACTAGTTCTAGTGTTAAAAAGCCTCTTTCGTCGAGATTTCCAATGAAGTGAACAATTTTCACAGTCGTACTTATCTCTAAACTGATCACCGGACGTCCAATCGGTGGTAACAAATTTCAGACGAAGAAACTTAGCACTTTCGCTCTACATCTGTCTAACCTACTTAAAAAACCTTCGTTCGCCAAAACTTCCAGTAAAACGAGCAATTTCCACGATTATGAATCCACCGATCACCGTCACCGTAATCAAGATTAATCGGCGGAAGTATGGGAATTAGCATTCCGGAAACCGCTGGCCAACCCTTCTAATAATAATCGCGCGCCAACTTAATCTACCGGAAACCCCCATACCGAAATACGTGGACGCTAGACTGCGGAAGCGTTAAAAGCTCGGCTGGCATGCTCGAGTCTCGCGTCGCGATCCGTTCGTCAGGTGCACGCATGAGATTTCGGGAAATTGCGGTAATCGTCCCAGTCATCTTGATTTATAGTGGCCACGCGCCGCCACTTCCTGTTCGAGATTCGTCCAACCACGAGCTTAATTAAGCTTTGCCAGACGTGATTCACAGAAAACGAGTTTCCCTTCGCCCTTTATACCCCGTGTCGTATCGTGTCGTTTACTATCTTTGGTCACGTTCGAAAATTAAGCTTCGCGTGATGATCTTGAAATTTTTCCAGCCATTTTCGTATTATTTTCTTACCACGTGTTCGACGATTTTTAGTTTCTTCTTCGTTGCTCGATATTTTCTCTTTATGTTCTTGCTTTTGCTATCGTTTTTTTTTATTATTATTATTACGAATGACACTATAATTATATATTATATGTAAATGTAATAAATCTATACATTATAATTATGCTTAATATTCAATTCTTCGAAAAGTAATATGATCAACTTCAATATAACAGCCACCCCGTCGATTGTAAATGAAAAAAGCCAAACTGAATCTTAAGAAAAGAAATAGCTCGAACACTGCGGACAAACTTGTTCCCTCAACTCGACGTGTCCAACAAATGTGCAACGTGACAGATGAAAAGAAGAAAAAAAAAAAGAAAAAGAGAAGGAAATGTAGCAAAGAGAGAAAAAGGAGAGAAAGGAACGTAGGACGGTTCGAGAGTCATTAATAAATACTCGATGAGAGCCTCATCGATCAAAGAACCTTATCTGTGATAACTTCATCCAGCTTTTTATTTTAATTAACTTTGTCCCATACAGATCAGCCGGTACGTAGTATTTGCGTCACGCGACAACATTTTCTTGTAAGTGCAATCAGGCGGCATGATGAGGCTGCATTACAAGACTTTATTGCAACTTACACAAGACGAGGCGCCGATAGCGAACCTGTTACCCGCTGCTTTTGCGATGGTCTCGCATACCATCCGGTATGCATTGCAACGAGGTTGCAAGCGTTCTTTCCCCCATGAATATATAATGCCGACGCGCGCTACGTTAAAACTTTATAACGCCAGAAGAGTAGGAAACTACGGAAAATCGCTACGCGACCCGCGTGACTGGATTATGTCAGTTTACACGCACACGTGTAGAGTTTAACGCGTGAACTTTTACCGAACAGATATGCGTTTACCTCGACGCGTTCACACACGCGTTCGTTCACGTTTCTAGCCGTGTGATGAGGAGCTATTACGAGAAAACGTTGGAATCTTCTCTGCAAACAAGCCGTAGACCTCGTGAAAACTGATCGTCAATATAAATGCGACTTCAGGTGATAATGCGCGAAAAGGATTGCTCAACTCTGCAACGAAGTTCCCTCGATAAAGTTTAACAATCTTTTCAACTGCCTTCGCAACTGCGTTTCAGAGTACCGAGAGTCCAACAATTGAACAAATTAATGACGAACAAAAAAGACAAGGACAATTATGCAACGCAAACATGCTGCATAACCTTCCCTGCAGCCTTTCCTCGTTTTTACGTACGATAGATTTTACGAAATTAAGGTTAAAGCACCTTTTAAACTAATATATGTTTCTCGACATATATAGATTTGTACTTTTCTTTTTATTAAAAAAAAAAAAAAAGTCGAACTACGTGAAACAAAAAATGTCATTCTACTTAGAAAAAAGTGGAGATGACCTTGAAATGACTTCAATGACTTCCACCTACAGAAAGAACTATTACTGTCACATTATGGTTTCCTCTGTATTATATTTAACACTACCACACCAGTCAAAATGATTGGTTTTACAATTTTATTTTAAAATTTCTATTTCATGTTACAATTTTTTCCCCGCAATGATGCAATGACTTTTACAATGATAACTAAAGAAATAATATAATGAATTTTATTTTATTTTATTTTTATTTATTAAAAATCAAAATAATTTGAAATAAGTTGAAATAACTTCGTCTTAACTGTCGGTTAAGACGAAGTTATTCAGTTCTAGTGTTAATGCTGGAACTACCGACGATTAAAGAATGAAATTTTCACCAGAGCAAAATTTCCTTCGAATAAAAGAGAAAATAGAGAAACCTAAATATAATAAATATAATATAATATAATATAGTATAATAATAATATAATAAATATAGTATAAATATAATATAATAAAGTACACAAGTTGTTATCTATAATTTACGATTATTATAGTTTACGAAAAATCAGTTCTCTAAAGGTTACGCTGCTTTATATTTATGAACTTTCTAAAAAAAAAAATTATAAATTAGCCCTTATAGTAATGCTACTAACAAGTAGACAACTTTTATTGGTTTTTTTTTCATATCTCTAAAAATAACGAAAGCGTAGAAGATAAGTAACAAGATAAAACGTAAGCCACCCTGTACATTCATTCAAGTACATTCAAGTACTAGTAATAAATAGATACGTTCATTTTATTACGAATAAGATCTTAAGGTCCGATCGTCAAACTACAAATATAGCTTTCAAATTAGTTGAAAATTAGTGGAGATGTTATAGAGTTTTTTCTCACCGGTGTGCACGCGGTTTAACGCGATGACAGTATCGTTTGTTATCGCGTCAATGTAGCTTGTAAAATTTTGCTTGACCAGGTTGCGAGAAACTGAACGGATCGCGGCGGTTTCGCGAGACGCTTCTTTCCGAAGTATGTATAGGTCTTAATACGATGATAATATAGAATATAATCTTCGACGAAGCAGAATGCGCATACAATAGCAAGGCGACTATCAGGAAGCGTTATCGACCATGCGAATTTCCATGCAGAAATGAATCGCGACAGGAATTCTTTTCCCGGGCGTGAATGCGGCTTTAAAGCCTGATTAAATAAATAAGGCCAATATTATCACGAGATTATATAGTTGGAATTCTGTATGATATTGAGACTTTTACGTTTATATTACGCCGCAAGATGCTTTCTCACGCGTGAATAAGACTTTACACACTGGTGATTGAGTAACAACTCATCGAGTAGGATCGTTGTATGATTTTCCTTTTTTTTTCGCGAAATTGCACTAGTTATTAGAAATTAATGATTTTCCATTGGTACAGTTATGCTCTTCATTAACAATAGAATGGTATCCTGTTCTTGTTCAGGAATAAGTCCCTGCTACATCTTTAACCTGAATCTTCGTTTCTTCCATGCGTGAAACGTGCCTT
The DNA here is from genome assembly GCA_032399595.1 of Tetragonula carbonaria. Taxonomy (NCBI): domain Eukaryota; kingdom Metazoa; phylum Arthropoda; class Insecta; order Hymenoptera; family Apidae; genus Tetragonula; species Tetragonula carbonaria. The sequence continues at coordinate 2,650,638 of JAUCRC010000008.1, forward strand.
TACGTTACTTCTCACTCTCGTTTTTTCTTGGCCGAGCCACGTTCAACTGTCAGACCAGCCGCGGCGAGTTTCGCGACGGTGAAAAGATGGATTCACCGAAGCAGTCGTCGCGATAGGCACGAAATCAAGATACGATTATATATCCACGACGAATCATCGGGGCCCCGATGCACTGTTCGAAATAAGACCTCGCGATCGCGACAGACAACCAGCGGCGAAAAATTCACGGCTCCGCGGCCCGAACACAATGACCCCGCCGCCTCTTTGATGTCATACCATCAGCCATATGACGATTCTGCCAACGATGCAGGTTAGAACAACGATTTGTCGATTTGTATTTATTTTTTTTTTTTTAATTCGTGTTCGGTTCCGTTCAAGATCCGTCCACGGATAAGGGAAACTTATTGCGAAATCTCGGTGACAAACGATCGTCTGTCGAGGCTGTGACGTCCGGCCACAAAGCTGCGACCATCGAGCAAAGAACGAGAGACGAAGAAAGCGGAAAAAGGAGCTTGACCGAGCAGAGAGCGAAAGATGATGGTAACAATTTAGGTTCATCGTGACAGTAACGAATAATCTGATTTCTTCTTTTTTTTTTTTTTTTTTTTTTTGAATTTATTTTTTTCGATTGAATTTATTTTAAAGATCGTGGGCATCGAACGACTATATTATTAAAATGACGCGTGCATTAATTCCAATTAATTGTGCGAGCGTGACTGATGATTACTGCAGCATTCGTGAAAATGGCAACGTTCAATTAACTCTTTGAACGTTCGCTGAAATTAAAAGCTTCAGTACTAAACAGAAGAGTATATTAAAATAACGTAAATTAAAAATTTACACGTTCATCTTATATACATACCGTTTGTTAAATATATTATAACTTGTTTAAAAACGTATCCGATTCCACGATTTACAAACATTCGAATTATACAATCGTTTGTTGTAAAATCATTTTGTGTAATAATAAAATAATAATTTAATTAAATTAATTTAATTAAATTTATATAATTTATATAATTAAAATATCAATTTGTTAATTATAATCCATATCGCTAATTTCATTTGTCGTCGAACAAATCATTTCGAAATTCATGATTTCCAAAGAAATATCGATAACGAATTCTTTGCAGAGTCTCGGTTGTCCGGCGATATTTGTCGAATATGTCACATGGGCAGTTTCTCGACGACCGACGAAAATCGAACAAGCCGCGAAATACAGAATCAACCGATTCGAAGAGTTGACAGCCAAACGTCCACATTATCGTCCTACGCGTATTTCGGCCCTTTGATCTCGGCTTGCAAGTGAGCTTATCGATACCCTGTTGCGATTTATCTGTTTCGCTAATCAGTATTGCCGCGCTGTATATTGCGAAGCGCGAGAGCACACATTGAGCTTAAGATTTTTCAAAGATTGTTTTCTGAGATGCAGACCAAGTGATTTGGAAATTTTCCGACGAAATTGACACGATAATTCATTGTTTCTTTCTTTCTTCTGAAAACTTATTGGAAAATTTCTTCTTTGAAATTTAAGGCGAATTTTTAGTTAGACTTTGAAACTTTGAAACTTTGAACTTCGAATTATTAATTATCTTCGACTTCGAGGCTTTGGCTTTTCAATTGCTTTTCGATTACTTTAAACTGTGAACTTCTGAAGTTTGATTCATTAATCATAAATATAATAATTCTGAACTGCCAATTTGAACTTTCAGTTTTATTTAATTTTCCGTTCTCTCGTCGTTCGAGGCTTTTCTTATTTTCTCGCCTTGAAGTAAAAATTCACTCTTCTGCGATGCAGTTTAGAATCTTTCGCAGATTTCAGACTGATTTACTGAACATAGTGTTTAACAACAATATCAGTAAATCATCAATAGATCATCAACAATCTGCTGCTTGCCGAAATCAAAAAATTTCACAATCATGATTCATCGTATATTTGTCTTAATCCATTTATCACTTTCAATGAATGCGACAGGTGTCGTGGGACAGTAGCGTTGGTACATGCGGAATGCCTTGAAAGATGGCTGACAGAATCGGGTCACTCGAGATGCGAGCTTTGTGGCTACAAATACGCAACTAAAAGGGTACCGCGTCACACTTTGTTTCGTAGTGTCGCAATATGGTTCAATACCGTAATAGTGACTCGTCAGGTAAGAGATCTTGCTTATTCACTATTCAGTTATTCCTCTATACTGCAATATCATAGCCAATAATTTCTTGTTGAATCTTGGTGAATTCGACATTCAATTTTGTCACCCGTTAAATAAAATATCTTGATTGTTCAACATTCTGTTCAGTCTTCTGACAATATCCATTGTCTCTTCATTCATACCACTGTCTCTTTACACTATAATGATTATATTTACTATATTTTATCGAGGAACGAAATCTACATTTTTGTTCAATATTTTCTGTCATATCTACCAACAGTGGAAGAAATCCACTGATACTCTCTTTTTCTTTCCACTAAATTTATTTTATTTATTTGTTTATTTATTTTTCCTTTCTCCGCTAAATTTATTTTCTCTTTCAAATTTAACTCAGATTCTTGTTATATAAATACGATTCTCTCTTTCAAATGGAAAATATCACATTTCCAGATGCTTTTGGATATATTATACCTAGTAGTGACCACACCATTAGCTCTATTCTCGTGCTACATTTGTATCCTGGCTCTGAGAATGTTGCTGAAACGTGGCTTACAAGAGATGCCCTGGATGGTCGTTGCCATGCTCCCCACTTGTTCACTCACTCTAATCGCTTACTGGGGTTGGATAATAACTTTGACCAGGTGTGTTAATTACCACTTTGCTTTCCGCCATCGCCGCCTTTCTACACACGATACTACACTCATTTCGAGAAGAATCGTCACGCCACAGTAAGAGGGGACATTCACATTAATGCGCGGTAATTGAATGAAATTAATTTAACCGCGATACTAAATTACCATCGGACGAGTCGCTCTTTCACTTACAGTAGCTGGCAAAAGTTTAAGACCACCTTGAGTAGAGTAACTTTGTAATAATAATTAGAGTCTTGATAGAGTACATTGTCATGATAATTCACAATTTGTTTTTTACAATCATTTGCACATTCACGCTCTATTTACAAACGACCGTGCAACCGTATAAGCTCCATTTTATAAAAATGTGAAATTTCATAAATTTCATTCACAGTCTACATATTGAAGATATCAATGTCTTCGTTTTTATAAAATGGAATCTACAATCGCTTTAGTTTCCATTTTATGAAAATATGAAATCGTATAAAAAATCTACATACTGAAGGTATCAATACTTTCATTTTTATAAAATGGAACTTACAATCACTGCAAGTTCCATTTTATGAAAACATGAAATTCCATAAAACTCCACAATCTACATATTGAAGGTGTCAATACCTCAATTTTTATAAAATGGAATCTACAATCGCTTTAGTTTCCATTTTATGAAAATATGAAACCGTATAAAAAATCTACAGTCTACATACTGAAGGTATCAATACTTTCATTTTTATAAAATGGAACTTAGAATCATTGCAAGTTCCATTTTATGAAAACATGAAATTCCATAAAACTCCACAATCTACATATTGAAGGTGTCAATACCTTAATTTTTGTAAAATGCAATCTACAATCGCTTTAGGTTCCATTTTATGAAAATATGAAACCGTATAAAAAAATCTACAGTCTACATATTAAAGGCATCAGTATCCATAGCCTATATATTAAAGGTATCAGTTTTATAAAATGAAAACGCCATGAAAATCCATACAGTCTATTGAATACAATATAACATATACCAAGGGGCAATCATTTTAAACTTTTGTTCGCTACTGTATGTCATCTCTTTTTCCATATAAAACCGTTTATTTCAGCCGTTTACGTTGCTACCGCTTATCCGTTGCTATCACCGGACCATCATTTAGCAACGCGTTGCCATTAAACGAAAATATCGTACCAATCCAATGCAGATTTATCGCGTCAAGTTTCTCCTCTTTAATTAAATCACACTTAAACCCAGCCACACTATTGTCTCATTTACCACACCTCCCGTTCTGTCTAAATATCTACCTTCAGGAAATTTGTCTATACAACTTAATAACCTCGTTAAGTGACCGTGTAAAATTTATCAGACTGCACGGGCGTAGATGGCGGCGTTATTGGAGGAGTAATTTCGTCGTACGTTTGATACCTGACGATTCCGTCGGTGAAACGAACCTGAGGCAAGGAGAGATCATCGGACGTCAATTTCATCAGCAGAACAGCTACACGGACGACGAAACGACAGAGATTCACCATAGAAATTCACGTCGGTCGATCGATCTGAACGAACACTCTTGACTCTCTTGTATCATCTCCAGTAAGATTTAATTGCTGCCGTTTCATTGAAAAGCGGCTTCAATCGAGCTGATTACTTGCTCATCGAGGACGATTAATTGTATTAGAGTGCCCGAGTATTTCACGTCGCTTCCGGTTGTCTGTCATCTCATACCGGACTATATAAATTGAGAGAAGCGAATACAGTATAAATCCAGAAATTCTTTTCTCTCTCTCTCTCTCTCTCTTTCTCTTCTTTTAGCTCTATACACGATGTTCGCCTTTATTGTTGCAATAGCGTTTTTCATGATTCTGGTTCATCTCATGATAACGGTGAATAGCGGACTGTTTAAGATCGCTGTGAAATTTCAGATTGCTGCGCTGATGTTAATAAAGCATTGAATTCTCTGCTACAGTAGTTTCGTTCATTTTACTTTCCTGTTACTATAGAATTAACCAAAGCGATCGAAATAGCCAAATTATGCAATTCTTTCGCAGATTTTGTCGAGTTTTTTTTAGAAAAAAATTTTCGAATGACTTTCAACAAGATCGCAATTTAATTCTTCGAAATTTTTTTTTAACTAAAGGTAGATTTGTAATCTGAAAACGAATGTAAAATCGAAAAGAGATTTCGAAAAAAAAAGGACAAGCGCAAGGATGAACGAAAGTGAGGGAGAATACACCTCTTCGATTGGAAGTACAGAGCGGAAAGGTTCGAAAAAAAGTCAAAAAGTCACGAGGGTAAAAAGAAAAAAAATTAACCGGGTAAACCAGCTTCGAGAGAAGTTGTCCGTGATCAAAAATCCCGTTGGGTTTCACTTTCGATAGATCGAAAGTTACAACGAGATGGACATCACTCTATCTCGATCAGTCCGAAAAATGATGATATACCACTTTTTCATAATTATATTCGCATAATTATTATAAATACTGAAATTCTAAGTACACCTGTCTTTCGTTTTACACAGACTCATATGATAGTTTTATTCGTAGTTACGTGATCTCTTCGTAGTTACACGTTTGATCTTCAGTTACACGATAAAACAATAGAAGTGAAATTGAAAATAACAATTAAATAACATTAATCGAAAAAGGAGTACAACTAGCTGAATTGAGACATTACTTTATTGTAAATAAGGCTCTAATGTCGAACGATTTCTGTTAGTTCAGTGAAAAGAAAACGAGTTTATTGCACTATAGAAGGCGACGATGAGTAATATTCTGATTTCTTAAAGAAATATTAATTTTTTTCTTCATCGTTGACTTTGTTTTTATACGATCTCATTTTACACAGATGTAATGAAATTAAGCTTTACGGGCATGATGAGAAAATGATGCAATTTGTGAGTGCAAATGAAAATGCAAGTGCAAATGGTATATGCGTGTGCGTGTGTGTGTGTGTGTGTGTGTGTGTGTGTGTGAATATCCAACGATCGAAGAAGGCTTGCAAACAGACAAAAAAAAAAAAGCATGAAAGACAAGATTTGCATGAAACGACAGGACAAGATAGCCAGAGCCTACTTAGTAACAAAGTAGAAACAAGTATTTCCTTTTATGTGTTCATTTTATATTGAAAAGTAAAAAAATTAATTGACACTTGACAATTATACGTAGACCGCGGATGTTTATATATTTTTAAGAACATTAAGATTAAGATATCGAAAATCTACAAATTAGTATAATATATAAAATAATCAAAGTACAGTATTTATTGTAAAATTCATTAGTATGAAACAAATTTTTGATTTATGTTTTATATATATTAAAATATATAAAAACTCGCAGTCTAATTATAAGATATCTTATTCCTTGATCAATTGTTTTGAATTTTCAATGCTTCAAACTCTAAGTTTTGAACATTTAAGCTTTCAAATCTAAGTTGTCACACTTTCGAAACGTATAAACTTCAAAATATTTAGATTTCAATTACTAAATTCTTAAGAGAACGTAAATTCTTACATTATATTATTAAAATCTTAAATGATAAAACATAACTGAATCTAAATGCAATAGATAGTAAAATAAAAATGAAATCTAAATATTAATTTTCTTTAGCTTTCTAATTCTAATCGTTCTTCACGTTATTATTCAAAATTCTCAAAATTTCTAATTGTCCTAACTTTCTGATTCTTTAATCCTGTTTTTCTTCGTTGTTATTCGTAATTTTTAGAATTTCCCTCTTTCTCCAAAAGTTCAGACCCAGTGTTCTAATTGTCAACAGTTCGATCATTTATTCTTCCAAATTTCACATTCGATTGTTCTAGATTCTAATTCACTTGAAAAATCACTTCCAAAGAAATTCGACCATTTCAGTCTTACCAATTTAATTTCCGGATTCACCAAAAATACGTCAGTCTTTTAAAACTAATATTTGAAGAAAAAAAGAAAAAACGATACGAGATCAACACGAAAGAACGTTTCAGACAAAAATTGCACGGTGTCAAGAGAACTCGTGCAGTGCTTTTACATGCTTGCTTGACCTTGCGATGACTTTGAAACGTTCTGTTCCAGGGATATTGAAATTTTTAAACGAATGTACCTCTATAGTTTATTACACATATATTTCCATTCAGCTAACGTTTCAAACGTTTTTCAACGTAAATCTTGAAGTTTGTAAATTAAATCCCTTGTCTGGAGCATTTTCCCAGATGTTTAAACGTTTCTAGTTAAAACGGCCGTTATCGTGTGAAAAAGAAAGAAAATAACGAGAAAGGAGGTAAAAATTATTGAACGATAACTGGCTCTGAACATTTTCATTTTGCTCTCTTTCTGACGTCCAGCGTCTTGAATCTTTCGTTTATTTTTCAAACCGGCATTCTTTCTCTCTCTCTCTCTCTCTCTCTTTTTCATCGGTGTTCCCTCTCATTTCTCCCGGCGGACGTTTCTCGAAGAAACAAAGAGACTCAATTTTCTGCCTGTTTCACGTGAAAATAACCGAGATAAAACGGCTGCGTTTTAATAAGGATTCGCATAATTGCACGCTTCTCCTCGGGCCGCAACAAACGCTGCGGCTTCGTTTTCTCTATAATACTTATTGCGCTCGCGTTTATCTTACTAAATAACGTCGATCAACCTTGAAGCCTCCCCATATATGCCGGGGATTTCCTTTTTTCTTTTTTTTGTTTTTAAATAAAACTGTATCCTGCAGCCGCGCGTACGAAGGTGGGATTTTTCAACGATCCGAGGCGAGCCTCGAGACAGACTGAAATGTTGTAAATTAATTTCGAAGGAAAGCGCAGTCAAGCGAATGTTACGCTTAAGCTTACAGCATACGCGACGTGACAGAAGTATATGCAACGACAACGAGTTAAAAACACAGAGATTTTAAGATAGAGACTTTTTTTCCAGATGCGCGAGTTCTTCGATACGTCTAATATGTAATTTATAAAGTTGTAAATTACATATATTGTATTATATAATATGTAATTTATAAAGTTATTACATATGCTGTATGTACGTAACGTGTAATTTACAAAGTTGTAAATTACATATGTTGTATTGTATGCAGAGTTTATTCAACGTGATGTGAAACGCTGAATTTGACGCAGCGCGTTTCAAAAAAGCTAGAACTATTGATCGTTGAATCAAGATTTTCATCGAATTTTCACGCGTTTCACGTGTGTTCGCAGGTGAAATTGAAACGTTCGAACGAAATTTAATTAGAGGTTTCTTTAAAGCATTAAAACACTATATATACACGTGCAAGTGAACAAGTTCAAGCAAAATTTAATTACAAATCTTTTTAAACATTACGTACATAAATATTGATTTTACATATTTATATATTTCTGTATATTATTATTAGACTACTATGAGGCCAAAAAGATGTAATATACGAAATGCAATATGTATAATATATGAAAATTATAAAAATATGTAGAGATATAAACATAAAGGAAATGCCAAATTATTGGAAAATATTCATTTATTATAAATAGATGTATATTATGATCCATTTGCTTCTCTGAAGATTATCGAATTATTATCGATGATTTATATCGTGAGAAGAGAAATTGGAACGAAATGTAATGTTTTAACAGGATTTTTAAAAAAAAGGTATCGTAATAAAACTAAAGGAAATACTAACTATTAACAGATACTTTTACATGTGTAATATTCTATGTATATATTTGTATATTCTAATAATTAATGTAATTATTGTAATCAAATGTAATCAACGTAATTATTAATAGTCAATTTAATTTAAATCGCATTTTATTCGCGATTTAAAACTTTTCAATTTTCTCAAAAATATTATAAGATATAGAAAAATGTTAGTGAACCGAATTCGAATGACCATCTACATAAAGACGAAAGATTATAACGAAACTATAAAATATTTTTAGCGCGTTTCTTTGGTACTTCGTGCAATAAATGTGTAGAATTCCGTATTTTATTTAATACGAATCACATCCTTGAAACGTGTGTAAAATAATTAACAACACGAGTTCCATTAAATCAAGATAATGTTTCGTCGAAAGCTAAAAAAAAAAAAGAAAAAACGAAAAGAAATTAAACAAGAATATAAAGATATTAATTTCGAGAATATAACATTGAGATTTCTTCAGTCGAAGAAGCTACAAATATCAACGATTAAAAACGAATTTTTTTCTTCCGTAAGAACATGTTTATTTCATTCCAACATATCAATCAAACATGTCGTATCAAAGTATAAAATATCTTCTCATTGCGTTTCCTTCGTACATCGTGCAATAAACGTGAAAAAAATTGCGTTATTTAATATATATATCACGTATTGATCAACGACGCGAGTTTCATTAAAATAAATAACGAGATAACGTTTCTCCAAAGAATAAAGAAGAACGACAAGAACTTAAACAAGAACACGAAGATATTTGACAGGCTCCTACAGTGTGCTATAAATGAAAGTGGAATAATCTTTAATTACATACGAAACACACGTCGGATACGTAACGTAGCACTATCGAAGTACAACTAGAATGTTGCAAAAAAAATATAGCAAACATAAGAAGAACCCGTTATTAGACACTAAGAGTACGAGACACTATCCTAAATAAACGAAGCTCACTTCACTTCGTTCGAAAAAACGTATAGACATTCTATAACAACCGTCGTTTCAAAGAATTTTACAACTTAATCCGAGGTGAATAATTTCTGAAACTATGTGCCATTCCGCGGCAGCAATCGGCAATTTGCATACATAAGTCCGATGCAACTTGTAACCTTTAATAGCGTTTCCCTCTTAATTTCGACCGTGTAAACTTCGGCACATAATAGTTCCCACACGCATTTTTTCTCGAGCGAAAAACTTTGGTTTTTGATATTTCGATGAAGGAAAGTAGATTTGCATAATACGGCGATTTGCATTCAGGAAATGTGACTACGTTAGATAACCTTATCGTTGGTAACTGTGTGTCGCGGAGTTCTTGGGTCCTTTAGATGGCTACTGGATAGTCGTAATTCGAGATTAGATTTTAGACGAACGATTATGGGCTTTCCTATTTCGATTTAGCTTGCTGTTCGGCTAATCGCCGCTATAATAAAAACGGCTTTGAGCCTGGCAAGTGATCCTTCTTCGTTGCGTGATGAGTGTATGTCGAAGCTTTTCGAAGTTTTCACGTTTAGCTTTTTGGAGTTCTAAAATGCAGATTGTCAAGGTTCGAGACTTAGACTCTGAAGTGTTGAAGTTCCATACATTTGAAGGTTTAAGATTTAATTTTTGAAGTCTCGATGCTTAGTTCTTGAAAACTTGAAGCCCGAACATTGTTCGAGCAATGCTTGTTTTTTTTATCGAAGTTTAGTTTTCGAAGATTTGTGGCTCAATATTCGAAGTTTTTCAGTTGAAAAAAAAGAGGATTCAGATTTATTCTGATTCTGAAATCTGCCTGTCTTGAAGTGTTTTCTCTTCATTCGTGGAAGAAAATTGAATTTTAATATTTTCACAATTTCTCTTCATAGTTCCATTAATAGCTAAACATATTTTATATTTGCAGATAATTATAGAACGACACTTGGATTTCTATGTTTCGATGAATATTTTCAAGACTTACTAATTTCATATTAATTATTAAAATCACGTCATTTAAATATATCGTGCAATAATTCTTCATGTTGCGGTGTCATTTACTGATTTACTACTACTTATTACCATTGAAAAACGCAATATTCAAGAAAGCCTATCCCGAGTTAATAAATAAGACACATAAAAATAAAATGTTGCTATTCACGGGTATAATAAAGTGTCTGCTGTCGCTATGCTTGCAAAAAATTCTACGTAATACAATCAGTCACCCGTGTCTTTTCTTCTATGACATGATTGAGTGACTAGAATAAAACGCCATTAGATGAGCAGTACGTAGCTATCAATGCTGTGATATACTAGAAGAAATCAACCTGGAATTATGATTATAGCGTAGATTATAGAAAAAAATCTGTAATATAAATATTATAAGTTATATAGTTTATAACTTATTTTTAATGTACAATATACGGAACTAATTAAAATAGTATACAGTGTGTAAAAATACTTACATAATTTTAGTTTTCGCAGGATTGTTGAATCCTCACTGAATCGAATGAGCAAATAGAACCTATGAAAGACTGATATTAAAACAAAACATATTAAAATTTATTTTTATAAATATAATGTTGGTTAATTAACAAGTTTGAGATGAAATGTTTTACTAAACTTTAATAGTATTAGAGATTCTAAGCATTAATTCTAATAATAACAAAAATTGAGAATTTAATGTACAATAAAAACATCAATCAATCACTGAGGAATATGTTGGGAATATTTTTATTTTATAATTCAACTACAAATTTTAATAAAAGAATAAACATTATAGTATTCTCAAGTTATTATTTATTTTTAATTTTGATTAAAAGTAATCAAGTAAATTATGAAAAATAAAATAAATTAAAGCAGAATATACGAAAATACTTACTTCTTACGAGACCGCAATTGCATTCTCTTACTGACACTAATACAGAAAACGAGTATTTTGAAAAAGAAAAGAAGATGTATGTATAAAAAAAAGAAAAAGAAAAACTATCATTAACGTGCGCATTTTATTTTAAAAATCGACGAGCAAACACTGACTTTGATTACACGTATGAGTGTTATAATTATATATCTATAATTATACTGAACAAGAACATTTAGGTTTCGAAAAATATGGAAAATAATACTGCGCAACAAACACTAAACTCATCGATCGATTGCACGCGATCATAAATTATTTTCTGGAAGAAAATTGAAAAATTTAATTTTAGAAATAAAACACGTGTATGATATTATAATGTGTAACATGCAAAATATTATTATTGTATAATGTAAGATATTCTAATATAAAATTATTAATATAATTTCAATTACTCTGTTTCATCATATGTTCATGACATAATGGGACCAATTTGCAATAATTAGGTTGCAAGTGTTCGTTATTAATTTTTGAACCACGTTCTACAGTAATAAATTATGTCGTTCTTTTTTTTTAATTCGATAATGCTTGTGATAAATTGAAATTTTTTAGACAGACACGCCCGAGGGAATTATTCATAAGACCGTGCAAAAAGTAAGTTTACCTTGAAACACGTTTGCAACGCTTTCATGAATATAATAAAAATCATCGATTGATTGTACGATTAAGACTAAATATCTTTCTCAGATATAAAAGAAATCTAATAAATCTACAATAACCCGTATAATTTTCTTCGAAATAAAAGAAACAGATTAATTAATTCATATACTCAAAGCTTCTCGGATATATATACAAAGATATATATACAAAGATGATTTTTAAAATTTTTTTCTACTTTCATCTTAATATTATATCATAACTATATATATATATATATATATATATATATATATAAAACTAACAATATATTTTATATATATAATTATAAATAATTTTGTAGCTACAATATAAGTTATAATACTAAATATAATACCAACTGTAAGATGAAAGTGGAAAAATTTTATTTATATAAAATCATCTTTATACATACATATATCGATCGTTATTATACAACACAATTCACATAACTTGCACACGGGAAATAATTTTTAAATTATGCGAGATGAAAAAAAAATATATGGTCCAATTGAAAAAAGAAAAAGATGATGACCTTGAAAATTTCGAAACTTCTCAACAAATACACAAGAAATTGATACGCCATATTTGGCCTACATAGAAGTTTCAAACAATTAAACAACTCTTCATTAGACGGATAATTTAAAAGTTATTTAAGGTGTGCAAGTTACGCGAACGTCTATCTTTATTCTGTATGTCTATCTTTGTTGCAACAAATCGAACCGAATTTCCATGAAACATCAACAAACGAGCTGTCAATCATTCAGTATTCTCTATTAGCGCCAAATCATTCAAATTCAAACTATTGATTAATAAATCACCTGCGACATCTACGTTGCAAACTCCTGTTCTCTCTCTCTCTCTCTCTCTCTGACAGCCAATGACTTACAGGAAAGAAAACCAACAAGTTAAAACAAATGCGTAATAAATCAACAATTAGCAATAATTAGAATCAATTGTGTGAAAACGAGACAATAGTCGAACTCAAAGGCTCGTTGTATAAATCACGAGTAACTTTGACCTCCAAATATGGCCACCGAAAATGAGCAACTATAGCCACCAAAAATGTGGAAAAAATCTCGTGAAACTACTCGATTTTGCCATAATGAACGATCAACTACACACGTACTAATGAAGGGAAGATAATAGTAGCGAGAAAATGATAGTAAAGTCAAAATTAAATTTACCATACTGTTGCGAAATCATGTTAATATATTTTGTGCACGACAATACTTTTCTACGATACGACTTCCAATAGAAGAATAATCAATCAGGTCACCTGGAGACTTGTGATATATGTTAGGAGAGAGGAGATGACACGACAAGAACAACGATTCGACCGATTTCCTAGAAAAGCAACCATTTTGCCCTAACACGGCGAGCATACTCCATTTATATCGTATATATTTTTGTGAATATTTCACGCGCCAATTTAATTTTCTTCCTTGTTAAATAAAGAATATAAAGCTGAAATACGATATATACGTAACATAGAGTAAAATTATACTTTTTAGTATAATTTGGAAAGTATTTTTAGAAAGTATTTTTAATGGTATGTTTCTACATTACACAATGATGATGTAGTTTACGTAGGCATTTAAACATTTTCGCGCGTCAATTCAATTTTTCACTAAATAGAACATATACACTTGAAACATTAATTAATTAATTAATTATTTAAAAGATATTGAACTCGCGGAGAACATATAAAAAATGCACGTAAGGAATGACGATGTTGTACAATTACATTTTTCTGATGGAGAATTTTGATTGTATTTGATACATAATTTCGTAAAAATACTCGATGGTTAAATTCGAACTCGAAAATTCTTGTATTTTGTGTTTATTAACACATGTATGAAAATCATTGTTATTAGAAATATTGCAACAATACATTCTTTTATATGTAATCAACATTGACAAATAATTGGATTAGACATGCATGCAATTTACATATGTATTACTGTTTCATAAATCAATCTTAAGTAAAATCTAATTATTTCAACGACCTGTATGTCAGAACACATAACCCGAAATTACCCATGATATCTCGTTTGTAGCCATATCTTTATCTCGTTGGAAAATATACTTCAGACGAGTGGTCTTCTATTCGTATGGTAATTAGTAAAAGTGATAATTTATGAAACGTTCCTGAGGTGGTGTACTGGTTTCGTACGGTTTCTAATTTTTGTTGTTAAATCGCAACGGGGGCCGCATGTTGCATGTTTCTGGAACGAGATACGCAGACGTGATAAGAAAATATAGGAAATGAGATGCAAATAACCAGAACGTACAGATATATATGTATATATATGTATATATATATATATACCGATACTAAATTCTCATATTATTGAATCGTAATATAAAATTGCAACGCCGTATCGTGTAACTAATTTATATTATTTTAATCAAGATAAACTAGCTATAACGGGAGGAGAGAATGTCCGTTTATACACGTTCGAACGGCCCATATTTCCTCATTTCAATTACACCATCGATCATATCGAGTCAAACAAAACCAAATAAATCCAAGCCATCTATCAGCAAGTGAAACAGAAAAACCAAGAACCAGACTCATCAGAAACACGCACCTGAACAAGCATCTAATCACGAAGAGGAAAAGAAAGAGGAAATGGAAGGGAAAACAGAAAGCGGCAGAACGAAATAACATCGAGAAGAAAGAAAACAATCGGCAAAAACGATCGATGGACACTGGCGAAAGAAAAATTCTCTAAATTGATATTTCTTCGAAGTTGACTAAAAAGAAAAGAAAAAAAAAAGATGTGAAAAAGGCGTGATCGTGAAACGGTGGTAACACGATGGTGGAATGGAATAAACAAGCAGTACGAAACAGTGGGAAGAGTGAAGCGATGGAAACGTAATAACGCGCTGGTAATTCGACTATCGAGGATACAGATGAAAATAGAAGGTTTCAGACCGACAGTCTCTTCACAATCTTTTCCATGTGGATACGAAAGCAAGGAAGAAATGAATCTTTTACGCGCCATCACCGCGGATGCATCCGGTTCTTCCAGATTCTCTCGCACGTGACGCTTCTGTGTATGCTTCTCCTAGACATAGATGAGAGAGAGAGAGAGAGAGAGAGAGAGAAAACAGAGGGGTTTGTAAAGGAGGAGACAGGATGACTGGATGAACCCCTCCATCGCATCGGAGCAAATTCGAAAGAGTAAAAAGAAAATGACATCCAAGGGGACACGAATTATTGGCTCGTGCGTCTGCTCTTTGCTTTTGGAGTGAGTGCTCGAATGCGTGGAAAAGAAATACTTTACTGAAGTTCGATTCACTCGTGTCCTTAAATGGTGGAACACATTTGGAAATTTATATTTCAATTGTAAAGCTCGAAGATTTTAGAACTTAGAAGACTTAGAACACTTGGAATAATGGAAAATTCAGGAACTGGAGAATTTGAATCTAATTACTTTCGAAACGTAATCCCGCGACTCGAAAATTTGATCTGAAGTTTCGATGATTTTCAATTCGGGAAATTTCGCAGTTCGGGAACTTCCGATACTCTGAAATTCAGAAATTGAACGCTTCGAAAACCCCGCGATCTAGAATTGCGAAAGTTTCGATTGAAAACTTTTAAAGTTCGGAAATTCCTAGTTTCTTCAAATTTTTTTTTAATGAAAAAATTCTAAACTTGGTAAATTTGAAATCTGTCATACTTCTCGAAGCAGTATGCGTCAGAATTGTCGAGTAGTATAAAAGGAAAAGAAGTCTCATCCTTGGAGGATTAGTCAAGATTCGAGGGGAGAAACACGTGAAATTTCTGCATAAATAATGCGGCTTTCTAATCCCCTGGCTTTCGCCCTGTTGCGTCGATATACTTTTTAACTCTCGTTAGGAGCCACGTCGAACGAGATAAGACGGCTGGTCAACGATAATCGATCTATTCAAGCGACTTTTATTCGCGCGGACCGATATAGCTTGAATTACATACATAATAACGACGGAAGTTCTGTAAAGTGTTAAAAGATAATATTCCAAAAAATATGACCGATTTAGAGGAAATTGGATAGATTAGAACAATCTCCCCTGTTGGCTGAAGATTGAATTGATTCTACTAAAACAATCAAGTGTAGAGGAAATGAATATAGTAATTTCCTCGGCAATTTTCCATCTAAAATCTAAACCTATTTCGCTTTTAACAGTGTCATCAGGAATGTCGAGAAACAAAACTGCAGACTTCTTTGAGACTCGAGAACGAGTATTCCAAGTCAACAGCTTCACACGAGCACTTGAAGCGGTCTCTAATTGCACAGAGTTCGAGTGTAACTCGATTAATCAGGGTGCGTGATAAATTCTTCCGACATCATAAACGGAAGAGAGAGGGCCGGGGCAACACTTGTATAAATATCTTTCGTTCCTTCGTTCAACCATGTTCACAAATCCTACATGACCACCTAGAGCCTGGCTCGATTAGTATTCATTAAATAAACGTCAACTTAGGCTGCGTATCGATCGATCTCACCATCGAACCCTTCAATTACCTTCGACCTTCGTATCATTCGAGCCGGAGTAGTCCCCACCTGTAATAATTCTGTCGTCCGTGCCCTCCATTAATCGGACTCGGACGCCCTCGAGCGAGCGTTTAAATTTTCCCTGCGCATGCGCGCGCGATAACTCATCGCGTCGACGACGGAAAAACGCGGCATTATTTTTCTCCCTCGCTCCGCTTCCCTTTCGCGTAAGAAACCGTGATTTACGAACGATTTGCGAACGCTGATTGAGCCATAAAGATATTTTGCAACGAGTTTTGCTCGTCGTTTACCCCCGGCCGATAAATTCCGCCCGTTTCCCGAGCGAAGCTATCTTTGTAATTTCAAAAGTTTTAATAATACGTTAGCTTTCTTCTCACTGGCCAGTAATAGACGGATGCTTATCTGTACGGGTAATTACCGTGGAACATTTATCGATTTTTGATCGGTAATCGAGTCACGGTGTGTAATCGCGTTTGAATTACTCGACGCTTCCCGCCGAAAGACCGTCTGGTCTGATACCTTCGATGAAGAAAAAAAAAGAAAAAGAGAGAGAGAGAGAGAGAGAGAGAGAGAAGAAAAGAAAAAAGAAAATAACGATGACGAAAGTAAGAACTACAATTTGAAGGCGTCAAGATGAATTTATGGCGTAAGCTGCAGCCGTGCTATTTAGAACATGTAGTAAGAAAGGAAGAAAAATCGCGTATAGGAGGTAGCTGGATACAGTTTTGTTAGAAGCTTGTAGCTGCGTGTAATCGCGGTGTCTCGTGGTGTCTTATTTTCTTGTCGTTAAATGTTGGAAAGTAGATTAGGTGTATCAGACACGGTGTATTTATGTTTGTTGAATGACCCACGGCTTAAAAAATGCATTGCGTAACCAAACGCGTTACGTTCCATGTCCGATTGCAATCGAATGATAAAAGAGAAAGTTGAACGATTTCGAATTACTTGCAGATGCGACACTGAAGATTTGCTGCAAGTAGATATTTGTCGACTCTCGACAATTTTTCTTCTCAATTAAATACCGTTTATAATTTACAATTTACGTGACACGAGAAACAATCTACAAGATGTGTTTGATTCCTTTAATTAAAATATACGAAACGATATTGGCGCTAATGTTAGTAAGTCTAATTTCTTCAGTAAAACTCAAATTCCATTAGATATAGATTTATAGGTTAGGGTTAGGTTAGATTCATATATGAAACTAGCGCCACCACGGACGATAACTCCTCAGAATCTCAACTGTACCATGCACCAAAAGAAAAAAAAAAATCATCATTTAATTATGATCTAATTAAATTTAGAGACTTGTTAAAGAATTTGAATTCAATCAAAGTATACTTCATCTTTTTCAAACGACGCAGGAAAAAGAAAGTCAAGAAGTATAATCTACAAAATACTAATTGTAAGTTAAATTCCCTACAATCTAATTAAATTTGCAAAATTAAAGAATCGATTAAAGATTCTAATTCGGTATATTAGTTAAAAAGAAAAAACAGAATCTACAAGACAGTAGATTCAATTTCTCCAATTAAACACAAAATTCCATCAGACATATCTACATCAAACTAGCGCCACCACGGGCAACAACTCGGAATTTCAATCTTTCAATTTACTTTCGCATTACTTGCACCAAAAATGCACTCTCTCTCTCTCTCTCTCTCTCTCTATGCAGTCACACTCTCTTTTATTTCTTTTTATTCCTCCTTCCAAACCCAAGATTTCACCTTACATCCCAGATATCCACAACACATCTCGAAACAGTACCGCGTACAAACGTCTCAATTTGTAAAGCCCACCAAAAAAAAAAAAAAAAAAAAAGAAAAAAGAAGAAGAAGAACACGAAGAGGAATAAGAAGAGGGAGAATCGTTCGCTTTAACGGCTGTATCGCAACTGCACGGTTGTACATACATACGTGGGTAGAGCGCGCGATGATCTCGACGGTGGATCGTGAATCGACAACCTCGTTTCTCGCGGCTGTTCCGACCCGTGAATTATTGCCAATTACAAACGCGCGGATCCTTTCTATCGGGCGCTGCCGAAATTTATAGTTGATGATAAAGGTATCTGGCCGCGACCGTGCCGCTGTAAAGGCGGCTTAACAAGCAACCATCGCCGCTGTGCAACACGCGAACCAATAAATCGGTTGGGAGTCCTCTGCCTCTTCCGAGTCGAATCACTTTCTTTCGCCCCCTTTTTTTTTACTTTTCTCACTTTCCTTCTTTTTTTTCATTTTTTTCTTTTTTTTTTTTTTTTTTTTGACGTCCACCTCCACTCTAACCTAACCTAATAACCCAACAAAGAGCAACGTGTTTGTACGCGAGCATCGCTTCTGGCGGTTCATGCGGCTTCGATAATTGCTTCATGATACTTATTTATCGCGGTTATTAATAAACAAAGCAATAGCAACTCGTCTCGTAAATATTGTAATTAATGCTCGCGATAATTTTCGAGCCGCGCCGCCATTAATTTCGCGGCATTCCATCGCTACGCGGTGCACCCCCGTTTCCTTTTATTCTTCTACCTGTTTTAACGACGCTGCATCGAATTGCACGTCCGTCGGTTTGCGTCTTCGTGTTTCTTCTCCTTTCGGTTCTTAAGTTCTGGTATTTTTGTATAATAATATCGACGGAGAACCGCGCGGAACTTCGTGATAAAATCAGCATGGAATTTTGATAAGATTAACTTGCGAAATCAGTGAAATAGTGGAATTCAGGATATACTCCTTTAAATTGGATTTTATTCAATGATTTAATTTAATTCAATGTAAAATTTAGCAAGTGGTTTATATGTTTTTTAAGTTTTTTCCTAGAAATTTTAAGAAGAACTTTTGCGTTGATAACTGTATCATTGGACGCAAGAAGGGGGAAGTCAGATTCTTTTAATTAAATAGATATTTAATTTAAAATACAGATTTCAAAAATACAGATGTTTAATTAATTAATCAATTAACTAAGATGTTTAAAAATAATTAAATACAATTAAATATTTAAATGTATTAAATGCAATTATAACTCTGAGTAAATATAATTATTATACTAACACCGTGACAACCAAAACTTTTCATACTGTTTTGTAACTTACTTCATCGACGAATTTATTTGACAGAGCAATGAAAAATGCAGCTATTCGAGGTTAATTTATTTCCTCGTTATATTTCGCGAACGCAAAGAGTTTATTCTAGTCTGTCAAAGAATTTATTTTAAATCTCGAATGTTCGAATTGGTGATTTCAATATCGATTAAAATCGAACGATCGAACGGCAGCGTTTCGACCATTCCGAAAATAGAAAAACGGGCAATAAAAACTCGCGTGAAGTGATTTATGCCCCTTTATCGCAAAAGTTTTCGGGCACGAGAAGGTGTTAGGGGTACCAGAAATATCGCGTATAACGCTGAGTGCGTGCGACAAGATTGAAAATCAAGCTCCACGAGGATAATAACGTGTGTTCAGCACGGGAACGAACATGCGATGGAACTGTGCCAACTAACGTGATGTTTTAACTTTCATATTCTACGTGTTGAACGATGGGATCGATCGATACAGCGAGGCGTGTATATTTAGAACTGTTTCTGGAAGCCTCTTAATTCTTATTTAAGTGTTTTAATAATTATTGTTAATGATGAGGTTGTTACCTTGAGTTGTGGTTACCTTTTTAAAATTTTAATAATTAATTTTAACAATTATACTATTGGATGCAAGAAGAGTTTCAACGACAGATGTTAGTTTCTAAAAAGAAACAACGTTTCTTAACATTTAATTATTTTTTATATGTAATGAAGATTGTATGTTATATGATATTATATAATATAATATTATATAATGTTAGTATTATTATAATATTAGTAATAATATATATTATTTACTTATTTATATTAACAATATATACATCATTTATATAATTATTTATAATAATGTATATTAGTATATTAGTATGTCATGCCAGGTCATGTCACACCAGGTTATGTCATACCTGGATATGTCATACCATATTATATTACTAGTATATTACATAGATTAAATTAACAGTTAAAATTTTTAACTTTATATTTCTTTTACATTGAATGTACAAGATTATGTTTTTGTGACCACAAATGACAAAAAAAATTGAATATAATATATTCAATAATATATAATTGATTATAATATACTGTATAATATACTTTTATAAATTTCTCAAACATTCAAACAAAAAGCATTGATTCTTCGAATTTACTTCTGAAACATTTCTTCTCCTTCCTCGATCACGACATAATTTACGATTCATAAAGTAAACAGCGTCTACATACTGTTACGAAAAATTCAATGACGTTTCAGTTGAAATTCCGTGGCACGACATTATCGGAATCATTGAAGGATATTTCAATGAATTTATTGCCAGAGAACTTTATTGCCGGCGAATTGCAACGCGCAGTAATGGACGTCTGAATTCCACAAAATTTTCACCAGAATTCCGGGAAACAAACGTGCCGGACGTTTCTCGTCGTGGCGAATATCGGATCAGCGGAGATTTATCGTTCTCGTGACAAGGACCTACCGCAACGCGTTATACGTTCCACTGGATCTGTCACGTTTAGTGATTTAGTCGTGCCCGTGTGGCGAAGGTCGACTAAATCGAACGTGGGATTTTCTGTCGATCGGCGAGGAATTTTCTTGAACCGACGGACTGGCGTAAGCACACGACGTGGTGTGTGCTCAGGTTTTAAGGATGAGCAGTTCGCGAGATTTTAATCGACTGATGTGTTTGAATCTAGCGTTCCTTTGCGTTTTCCGATCTTTTCGAATATAAGTTCTAGTCTAATATATTGGATTATATAATATTAAATGGCAGGGACTTTTGAATTTGAAAACAGTTGTTCTCGCTTATATTGATTTACAGCGATTACCACGTGGAAGGTAATTAGTATAATTGGATTTATGCGAAAATGCACGGAATGCATTCGATGTACAAATGTTATGAATATTTCAAGCAAACTCGTTACAGTCTCTAACAGGCGAAACTAATCTCTGTTATATTGTTATCTAAATTTTTTACTTAAGTATAAATTTAATTACATTAATTTCACTAACAAGCGAATGTAATTCAATGAAGGAAGAATTCACGGAAGACGATATTTTTAAAATTATTAAAAGTCTGAAAAGAACAGAAATCTATTCGAGGTCTTTCAATTTTCTAACATTTTACTGCAAATCGTTTTTACGCCCATTTCTTTCTGTCGCACATCGTGAAATATTTGTCGACTTACTGAGAAGAAAACAACAGTCAGCGAATTCTATCGCAAAATTTTAAAAAGCAACGTCGCACAAGAAAATCGATGAAAATTAGAAAAAAACCCTCCTCTCCACTGTGACCACAAATAATATGCGTGTTGTCCAACAATTGGCAAACACCATTGCCGTGACCAGGATTCGAACCTGGGTTACTACGGCCACAACGTAGGGTCCTAACCACTAGACGATCACGGCTATTGAAGGACTTACATGAATCATTCAACATTGTTAATAATATCCAATAGAAATAACTGATTTGATCGATGAATTACGAAGATCTTTTTATTCTAATATCGTTTAATCTACTCATCTAGTTTATTTGTTCAATTTACATTTTTCAAAAAAAATGACCAATAAAGTAAGACCTAGGCCTAGATTTGTCAAATGTTAAAAACAAATATTGTGTTTTATTTATTATCAGTTATTTATTTATTTGTCAGTTGTGCTCGTGTATTATGTATTCAACAAAGTTTTTCTGTCTCTGAACTTCTCGTGTACGCATGAAAATTCGCAATTGAATTATTAATTAACACTAGAACTACCACACCAGTCAAAATGACTTTGGTTTTACAATTTTATTTTTAAATTTCTATTTCATGTTACAATTTTTTCCCCCCGCAACGATGCAATAACTTTTACAGTGTATAACTAAAGAAATAATACAATGACTTTTATTTTATTTTTATTTATTAGAAATCGAAATAATTTTGGTAGAAATAACTTCGTCTAAGCACGTGATGCACACACACACACACACACACACACACACGACCAACAAATACTTTGTTTAACCTGTTAATTGGTAAAAGATAGAAACCCTTCCGCGGGATCAACGTGTCTTCCCTATCGAAAACGCGATATGGGAACCCGGTCACGTATCTTTGCCACGTGGACGGAAAGGATAAAAAGCGACATAACGGAAAATCTGATCCCATGGAAACACCCCGGAAGCGCGTGTAACAAGCAAATCCTATTGACTTCTGCCACGGTAGTCCCATCTGTCTTTGAAGAATCAGATTGTCATCTTTAGAACATCGTTTTCTCTGATCCTTTTACTACTATTACTTAGCTGACAATTGAAATCGATAATCTTCAGATCTGGTTAACTTTATCATCTACAGTTTTAGTATCTATTCCAATCGCTACTCCACTATTATTATTTTATTAAATACCTAATGAAAGTATTTTTCTCCTAAGTCAATGGTGACATCGACTAACGATTTTATTATTAACTACATTGATTATATGATTGTAATTTTTACGATATTTTTTTAATTTTTAAGATCCTTCCACTTTTTTTAAATTGATGTAAAATTACAGTGTTGATTTTAATTTTCTTTCTTTTAAATTAAGCAAGACCGAGGAACCTGTTGTATTTTAATGAAATTACTACGCGTAAAATTAACACGCGAAGTACATGTATTATTGGTTTACCACATAAAATAAGTTGCACAAATAAATTATTACAAATGTTTTCAGCATCTGGAATTTGAAATACCTCCAATATCAACAGACAAACTTCTACCTATCGAAGCATGTTCAAATAGGCTCCCCTCATCTTCAAGGCTTCTCTAATATAAAACTGAAAAGCTACTCGATCGTCTCACTTTGCAATTTCACTCTTACCATTTACAGCTGATACACATAACCACGCACTTATTTACACCTCAGGGAAAACAACTCTCGAAACATTTCAATTCTCGATAACGCTATCGAGCTCCAGTTCCAGCATTTCACTTGAATTTCACTCTGAACTAACACCTAGCAGGGTAACATTACAGCAACATGGTGCTATCGTCGATCGAACGCTCGATCTTTAAGACTTTGAAATATCGATCTACCGAGTGCCTCCCTGCGTCCAAGGTACCAGATAACACAACAGCATCTACGGACTATTTATTCATGCCAGACGATACTTGGGACATTAGCGCTGATTATAAGGACAAGTTTAACACGTTGGATCATCCATTTAGACAGTACAGTAGTAGTAGTGGTCAAAGGAAATTTTAACACTGAGAAAACTGGACGCATGTGTTTTATATGGTCCTCTCAAGGACCAAACAGATCAACTCCATTTCTCGTTAATTTCATTCATGTTACTATATGATTAATATTCGAACTGTCAAGAGACACGAGTCGAAAAAAAAATAGAGTTTACAGTATCGTCAGTTTTTTCTATGATTTTTAGTTTATGCAATTGGAGTCATTTATCTCAGGAATAGAAATGGCAATCGAAATTTGCATACGCGCGCCTCCATTTTTTTTTTTTTTTTTACTAATTTTTTAACTTCATCGCTAGAATTCTATGCGTTCATGGAAAATTAGGAATTATAAAAATGCATATCCAAAGTGAAGCGTATTATAATATATAGCAAGTAAAATGAATTCCAGTTCTTTAGAATTAGAACAGATGATTTGCTTTCACAATTCATTCAAATATAGTGAATTTTTGATAACATGATGTAATATCATCGTTTTTTCTATTAGTTTTAATTTATGGAATTTATGAATGTGATTTCTGAGTGGCTTATATACACGTATATATATATATATATATATATTTTTATTGACATTAGAAATAATCATTTCTGGAATTTGGAAATTTCATTAAGAGATAAGTATTGTAAATGTTAAAATTTGTACAAAGATCAATGCCATAAACACGTTACGACATTGATAAGACTATAGTATATAGTATAGTAAAGAATGTACGTACGTAGTCTACATAGATTCCATTCTTCCAATTAAATTCCTCAAAAATCCGAATTTGCATAAATATCCGCATAAAGATTACGAATCATAACGAATTATCCCATACCTATAAAACCAATCCACGAATATCGACGTCCTGGTAAATAAGTTTAATATTCATCGTGCCTTCGAAGCTCAACAGTCTGATATATCAAGATCAGATACATCGTTCTTGACTAAATTAGCGAATCTTGAAACGGAAGTGGAAGCACTATTAAAAATCTTTCTACCTAACCCTAACCCATAGGCAATATTTACACGTATTCGAATTTGCTGGCCGTAATAAATCCAGTTGTAGATGTAAATGAAAAAAAAATGTGAATTTGCATGAATATCACCGCAGTATGGTCGTAACGAATCATCCTTTGCATATAAATATCGTCAAATATCGACATCTTGGTAAATTTGCAAGTACTTCGAAAAATCGAGAGTCTAGCTACACTCACGCTCGAAAGTTTTGGATCATTTGTTATTTTTAATATTCGACGTTTATCGTGGATAATGAAATTTTTCAATTTTTCGTTGCACATTTGAATTGTTGTATTAATCGACTATATATTATTTATATAAATAATCTTGAAAAATCGAAAGTAAAATTTAAGGAAATAGTACTTGAATTTGTCATTTTTCTTTGCGTTTCGATTAATGCAGTAATATATTAATATTTTTATGTTGTACTATACTGTACTTTGATATTATATTAACATACGATACTAATATTTTATATATTATCTAATATATAAATAATATTTTATAATATATTACTAATATTTTATATTTATATATATCGTATTTTATATATTATATTATACGTTATTAGGAGTGCTAATTCACTATTATTTATTTACCACATTAATTCATTATTGTTAATTTTTATGTTAATGCATATATTTATCAGTTCCATAGCTCGAAGTGAAATGAGATACATTCAGAGAAAAAAATGACAAATGACCATTTTACCTTCGATTCGATTTCAATTTTGCATTATTTGTGCCATTTATTTTAAAATAAATAAATTGATAAAAAGAAGTCCATTGTTTCTTAGTATAAATGATGTCAATCATTATTTATTCCATGAAATTGATAAATGACAGAAAAAAGAATGAAGAGTCGATCAATTTGACACCTGAGTCATCTTGAATTGATGATATATCAAGCCTTTATTCTTTGTTGTATAAAGTATCTGAAACATTTCAAATTCACCAGTTTTCGAAGCTAAGATTTTTAAACGGTGATGTACCGCCATTCTCGAGCCGCCAATTTTTCCAATTAATTTAACATAACGTGCATCAAATTTGTCGTAGCGTTATAACAGATCAACAAAATTGCGCGAACGTGACGTAAGTAATGTTTCTAAAAATAGGGATAAAATCGACCACTGGACACCAGAAGTATGAGAGCTGATTCAAGGCGGTAATCCTCGCGCTGTCCAACCCGGCTTTCCAATTAAACTATGAATTTACTGCAAGCGTCGAAAGCGTAATTTCGAGGATATCGAGAGACGCTGCAAGCGCCCGTACTATTTCATGATTTTATTACGTCGCGCGCTGAGAGTGAAACTCGAGATCTCGACAGCGAGTCATCAGCTTGAAGATTCTGGTATTAAACCTATTAAAATACGAGCGTGATAACGTTCGAGAAATTCAGATACTTATCCGCGATTCGAGAAAAGGACGGAATTTCTTTAGCGGGCACTGGCTGAGAATTGCAAATTTTATACATACGCGAAAGAGCGACTTATTGACATAAGACCACAGCCATGGAAAAATTTAATTGCTACCTGAATTTTTTTTTCTCATACCATCCGTAAGATGTTTTTGATGGCTGGTGTAATTCGATAAAGAGATTAATTTTTTTTAAATCTTCATTTTTAATTGGAAAAATAAGTTTCTCTGCTGCTAATCCTTCGTTTCTCGCAATAACTGAACTTAAATTGAAACTGAAACACATCTGTATCTATAGCGAGCTCTACAATGAATGCTCGATATCGCATGAAATTTGTAGAAACTTTTAGAATATGGCTAGAAAAATTAGAATATGGTTTAGAACCTAAAATCTCAGATAAACATGAAATTAATTAGACGTTACTGTCTTGAATTATTTCTCGTTTATTTGCAATCAAAATTATCTGCTATTTTCTTCAATATTTCGGGATCTATGAGCCGATCGAAATTATTTGCTATTTTTCATCAATAGAAACCCTTCTTTACGATCTGTGACTGAAATATTTTACATTTTATATATTTTATATATTTGGCACTACATGTATGTAGTATATTTTATATATTTGAACGGTAATACATGTTTGCTGTATGAACTTTCGACTTGATTTTCATTTAATATCTTCATTTTCAGATACAAGTCAATTACACAGTGGCTCGAACTAAATTTTTAAAACGTTATGATTTCATAGGAAAAAGAAAAAAAAAGACAGAAAAGTCAATAAACTTAGCTCCTCGGCTTTCCAAATTCATCGTTCCATTTTATTCCGGGGCGAAGTTTCGGACCGAATTGGCCAATTAAACATTGCCGAGAAAACGCGTGGTATCAATTAGAAGCGATTCCAACAACGAGGACGAAGCTTCAATTACACGGTAACGCCTGGTTTCTATGTCGTTGAAATATCGTCGCCGCGGAAAGTCCATAAATACGTTTAACGATTTCTCATTGATCGTTCAGCACGCAGGTAGCTCAATTCGCGAACGAGGGACACGACTTGATCGATCGTACGATTAATATCGCGCCACGATCTTGTTAGATCTTCGGTACAGATAGGCTGTTGGCCGATTAAATTAATCGTACATCGCGAAACGTGTGATGTCTATGCCTGTAGTGTAGCCGCAGTCCAGCGATATTTATACGTAAATGGAACTGTTTGTATGGACAGATAGGGGATAATAAATCGAGCGTCGCGATAAGGGTAGGAAAAATTCTCGCGGGATGCTATTTAGAGACGTTACGGTGAAATATGTGGATACGTGTAAACTGTGGATTGAAATTGTCAGAAATTTATTACGTGTAAATCGTTCGCCATTAAATTCATCGCGTGTGGAAATGAGATGGTAAATATGTATAGAAATATATATATATATATATATATATATATATATGGTTGGTAGATGTAACATGGCGATTCATTAGTTTAAATTCTTATGTAGGAAATAGAATAGAATAATAAATGCAGATATATGTGGAATTGAAGGAAGCAATATAATTCAGAGAAAGTAATTCATTAGTTAAAGTATGTAGCATATAATTTGGAAAATTTATTTTACATATGATTTGTATTGCGATACAATGGTTAATTTATGATCTCACTGTATCAGTTCTATCGATACAGTATGTGTTAAATTCTCCCAATCTTACTTCTCGATAACCAAAATTTTTGATCATAGAATCTTTTGATTTTGATAATTAATTACAGTTTTTTCACTTGAATCTGAGAAATTGGAACCAACATGCATAATAAAATTATAATACTTACGGCTTTAATTTAATAAACCATAGTAACAAATAGTATAACTAAAACTATGGCGTAAAAGGAAGAATTGATATTATTACTAAGTTAACAAATACTAAAAGCTGAACAGAGTTTTTGAAAGTCAGGCATTACGATACTGAGATAAAAAGCTGTTGAATTATGTACTCCATAATAACCGCGACGTATTCAACGTTAAAAATAAAAGGTTTCAGTTTCAAGATGAAATTTTTTTTATTTAAGAGAGAGTACCACAGTTTTTTTTTCGAACCCACTCTATGTTCGAAGGTACAAATTAGACTTTTCCCCTTTCACAACCCTTTTCTTTCAGCCTCGTGCCACGACAAGAAGCACTGCATCCGAAAATATCCATACGTTGCAACATGAAACCAGAAGTAACCATCAGTCGCATCAGTTTGACATCTGGTGTATCATTATATTACACACACACACAAACACACACACATTTTATGTATACATGCCTTCATATATTATTTATATGTATATATATATATACAATATACAATATATTTTAAAACTTTGAATATTCAATTTAATTTAATCTAGTTTAATTTAATTTAATTCAATATAAATATAATATATTCAATTTAATTATTTATTTTTCAATATTTTCACTCGTTAAATACATATGTATGTAATACTATACCATTATGAGTTATATCTCTCTCAAAAGGGAAGTATAAAAATCGACGGAAGATATTCCCAAACAGTTTAATCTTTAATTAGGAAAATTAGAAACAAGCGACACATCTTATCGAAAGATCACGAACCATCTGTGACACAATGTAAAATATTGGCTCTCCACCAAGCATATCATATTAAAATGAGAGAAAACGAGACTGTCTAACGACATGATTAAATTGTTGAATTCCAAACAAAATCTGCAACATCTTTTCCAATTCCTCAAGCTATAAATTATCTAGAGTTTGAAACTGTTTACCACGTTGCTAACGACCTCCAAAAAAAAGGGAAGAAAGTGCCTTTTCTATTGAACACTTTGCTGGACAAAGGCAAAGAACTTGCTAGAACACAGGTGAGTGTTCGTTCGAAAATATTGTAACATTCAATTAATCAAGGCGATATCAACGATTGAATAAATAATTAGTCGGATGAAATATATCGCCGGTGGACGCGCCATTACGAGGGCGATGAATTATCGAGAAATCACACGATGCCTTCTATTATACCGTATCGATGCGTGCCGATCGCGGCTAGCTAACGCGGAATATTATAATGATACACGAGATACGCCGTAAATCCGCTTGATCGCCGCAGGCTGACCATCTATTTCTAAGCCTTTATTAGCCCTGTTTCATCTTTTTTTTTTTTTTTTCTTGAGACGCGACGCCTGCAGGCCATCTCGCGACAACACGGACACGAAACCAGCCCAACGTTCCAACCATGATCTTTAACGATCTCTCGAGGGACTGAACGGACATCTAGTCGAGGGTACTATGCTCTTTGAAAAAGTTTAACGAGTTTGATTATGGCCAATTGGTGAGAATCAATGAACTGCCTTGAGAAGAAATTGATTTTTTTCTCTTTCTTTCCTTCTTTTTTTTTTGGTATTAATCGTGGTACGATGGAAGAATATCGGTGATGAACAGACCGCGGATTTTTATGCTTTATGGCGACAACATTTGAAGATGTCGAAATGCAATAATAATACCAACGCCAAAAAACCAAAAAATAAACAAACATCAAAAAAGAAAAAACGAAACAAGAAAACAAAGCAAAAACTTGGTGAAAAAAGATGGATCTCGACGAATCTAAACGTACATACATTGACACGAGCTCTCGAACGGGAACTGAATTTAATATAAACGGGGTTGAGGGTTAATCATAGATCGTATGTCCGAAAGCGACAGTATCCAGAACGAGTACCTCTTCTCTACGTTGAAAGCGGCGAAGAAGAATCGGAGAAGAGGGTACCAGGCGAAGAAAGATCGAGGCTTCTGCAAATTTATTCGATTGCCGGCCACGACTAACTTCCCCACCGTACCCGCATGCGGCCTCCTAACCCCCTATGGCGTTTATTTATCTCGAGTGCACCAGGCCTATCGTCCAATTTGTGCTCGCGAACACACGCGAGCACCGAGCTTACTTTTCGCTCGTTACCGCCGCTACTATATCACGCCAGATATACTAATCTTTCGTCGGTCGACCCTTTGGTTGGACAGTTCCTGGTATTACTCGTCTGCTTATGTACTTGTTGTGTATTTTTTCTTTCTTTTTTTTCTTTTTTTTTTTTTTCTTGGTCGAGAAGATGAAAACATTCGAAGGTTGGTGATTAACGAATTAACGCTGGGAATAAGGACGAGTAAGGTGGAAAATTTACATCAGAGGAAATCAAAAATTGGAAACGAGAGGATAGAAAGGTTTGGTAATGGAAATAGAAAAGACAAACCTTTTGTTCTCGTGTCTTTTGAAAAGCATTTTGAACAGTGGCGATTAACAAATTGAAAGTGAAGCAAAAGTCGTTTTTCTTGATTTCGTACATGGGCGACATCGTAAATTAAAATCAACGAATGGCACTGATGATCTTAGTTTCATTTAAAGATTTCGTACGATTCAAAG
This sequence comes from Tetragonula carbonaria, assembly GCA_032399595.1. Classification (NCBI taxonomy): domain Eukaryota; kingdom Metazoa; phylum Arthropoda; class Insecta; order Hymenoptera; family Apidae; genus Tetragonula; species Tetragonula carbonaria. Next base: position 2,681,140 of record JAUCRC010000008.1, read on the forward strand.
GATAACGTCTTGTAGTATATCATATAACAATACTAATTATTCATTTTAGTATATGCGAAGTATTTTTATTTGTAAGTTAAGTACTGTTATAATATATAATCAAGTACTATTATATTTAAATACTATTATATAATAAATGCTATAGGAAGCTATCTGTGAAATTACAGCATAATACGATACAAATACAATAATAAATACAGATATACAGATTTCGTATAATCAAACACATTTATCCGAAATATAACATTTATTTGACATGAGAACGATTGATACTGTATATTAAATATAATATAGAGGAAACCATAATGTAACAGTAATAGTTCTTTCTGTAGGTGGAAGTCATTGAAGTCATTTCAAGGTCATCTCCACTTTTTTCTAAGTAGAATGACATTTTTTGTTTCACGTAGTTCGACTTTTTTTTTTTTTAATAAAAAGAAAAGTACAAATCTATATATGTCGAGAAACATATATTAGTTTAAAAGGTGCTTTAACCTTAATTTCGTAAAATCTATCGTACGTAAAAACGAGGAAAGGCTGCAGGGAAGATTATGCAGCATGTTTGCGTTGCATAATTGTCCTTGTCTTTTTTGTTCGTCATTAATTTGTTCAATTGTTGGACTCTCGGTACTCTGAAACGCAGTTGCGAAGGCAGTTGAAAAGATTGTTAAACTTTATCGAGGGAACTTCGTTGCTGTAAAAGTCATTGCATCATTGCGGGAGAAAAATTGTAACATGAAATAGAAATTTTAAAATAAAATTGTAAAACCAGTCATTTTGACTGGTGTGGTAGTTTCTAGTGTTAAATTCGCTCAGTGAGAAGTAGGTTGAACTAATGATATTGATCATTGGGTAAGTTGGATGGTTTAGTATTATTACAGATACGAGTACGTATGCGTCAGATATGTTTTAGGGTTGGGGGATTGAAAACAGTGTCAAGTGCTATTGAAAATTGAATTTAGGACGAGGAACACAATGGAGACGATGACGCGTGAATAATAAGGGTAACAGGTTTAACACAACATCTGAATAACGACTACTGAACTATTAGATTCGCGAGGAAGGTCATTTGTGCTCTCTGGATATGAATATTTTTTACTGTAATCGTTTTTTATGAAGGAATTGATTCTGGTTTCTATTGTCTGTCAATTATTATTTATCTATTTTATTTCAATATTTTGGAAGATCGACCGAGAACCGTTATTATTTATTCCAATATTCTAGAATTTTCCAAGTTACAAATTATTTCGCATTGGGTCCAAACGACATACTTCGTGCCAGACATCAATTTTGTTTCTGGCTTTCTATTTCATAGAGACTTTAAACTTTTAAGGAAAATAAAAATTCGCGGAATTCGTAGAAATTATAAAACACAACAGAGGAAAGCAGAGTAGAATATATGAAAATTGCTCAAGAATTGCTAGATTAAGTTCTTAAAAAAATAAATCAAATAAAGCAGAAAAGGAATAACAAATAAGCAATCAAAAAAAAAAAGAAGAGGAAAAAATTGAAATAATAATAGAAATAAAGTACCGAGTAACAGAAAAGTTGAACAGAAGACAAGAATAAGGGAATAAATAAAAATCACTGAGAGAAACATCCCCATATCCAATAAATTCAATTTCATGAATTCATGAAACGATTCAGTCCTCGACTCGTGCCTATGCCAAGTAAGAGAGACTTCCGATGTAAGTGACAATCAGACATGAACAATTGTTTCTTCTTTTCAGGAAACACTCGTGCACTCGGGTGGTGGTTGATCTATGGGGTCAAGGGTCGTCAACCTCCAGAAAGTGCGTACGCGTCGTTGGATGATAGAGTGACAGTCATTATGTTAAATGGCAATCAGGCATAATACCGTCATCAGTGTTCGTACTAGGCAATAACTATAATACAGTCATTGCGGACACTCCCGCGTAATCTGGCCAGCAACGGTTGCGCGACTTTTCATTCATTGGCCACTACCGGGTAACACAGGCAACCAAAATCGTAATTCAAGCTTCAACTCTCTCGAAACGTGCTAATGTATACATTTATTTCCGATTATTTTTCGATTTCTTTTTCTTTCGATTATAATTTCAAAAAATGAGCGAATGAACTGCAATATCTATGCTGCAATATCACGGAATAAACAGCCAAGTATTTTTTTAAAATTGTGAAATTCTATCTAGCCTAATTTATTTTCGTATTATTTATCGCGAACTCTCGGTACGAACTTTTGCAAATATGCAAATCGCTTCACAAATAATCGAAACGTGTATGTGATTTGTTAAAACAGTGAAAAAGTCTTCATAGATTATATAGTTGATATTACTCGATTTGTGTTTGAAGAGAATGTGTCCTATTTTATGATACTTTGTAAACGAATATCCGAGCTACAGATAAATTTGTGGATTTTAAAGTGAAAATTTTCACAGGATGTACATAATATGTGAAAGAATATAAATATTCAAAGTACAGTGTCTTCTGTAACACTTAATCAGTAAAATAATCGTACATCCAGGTGTCTACTTCTTAAACGTTAAAATATCATTTGTGTATATATTATGTGAATTTATATTTATTAAAAATACAAGTTCACAATATAAATCCGCAGTGCGATAATCATGACAGATGGAAGTTCTAAATCGATATTGTGGATATCAGTTGTTGCATATTTAGAAAAATATATATAAAAAAAAAATAACAATTTCCTTTCCTAACAATGAATTAATCGGTCACCGATCTCTCCGAAAACAAATAATGTAAGAATTCTCGATATCTTATTAGAAATTTTTAAAAAATTCGTCGTCTAAAATCTAAATTCTAACCTCTAGAAATTAACACTAGAACTACCGATAGTTAAGACGAAGCTATTTCTACCAAAACCAGTCAAAATGACTGGTCTTTAAAAAAAAAAAAAAAAAACGTAATGATAGAATATTTTTATATTTATTGATTTATTACTTTCTTACAAAAGAAATCTCACATTATCTAGTACAGTTAATACCAAATTTAGAAGGATTTATTCGGCAAATATTGAATAAATCTGCATCTAGCTTTAGATGGAAAGAGTTGTTCGTCAATTGTAATGTTTTGCTCCTTGTTTGTAGCAACTCTGACTATTTTGAATAAACTTATCCCATACAGCCGATATCGAAGCAGATTTATCACTTTGTAAACATTGACTTTGTCACTCTTTTTTTTATTAAAGCGAATAAATCTCAATATTTCAGTAAAATCATTTCATGGTGCTGGAAAAGAAGTTTGGTCCCCATTTTCTGTTCCATAAATATGAAAGTTCCAAATTTTCCGTTTCATTGCATACAAAATTTCAAAAGCCCATTGCATACAAAACTCGAGAAGCCTCTAATTCTGTGCAAGATACTATACGTTCGAGTATATGGTCGTCAATTAGTAAAGAAAATGCGCAATTTTCCTGATAATTATCACCATCATATTGCATGATAGCAGTATAAATTCTAAAAAACGTGCGAGAAGTTGTACGAAACTGATTAATTCGGGTTCGGTAAACAGATTATAGGATTCTTTTACACTTTGACTAGCATCAGTTATTTTGACTAACTGCGAGTATAAGTAGCCATGATGCAAAATTATTTCGATTTCTAATAAATAAAAGTAAAATAAAATTCATTATATTATTTCTTTAGTTATCACTGCAAAAGTCATTACATCATTGCGGGAAAAAAATGTAACACGAAACAGAAATTTTAAAATAAAATTGTAAAAGCAGTCATTTTGACTGGTGTGGTAGTTCTAGTGTTAAAGTCCTCTCAATCCGAGAATAGGCTACCTTATAATACGCATCGTCCACTTGGCGAACACTCGTCCTGTAGAGTTTATTCGACAACGCAGCAAGTTTATTCCTAGACGGATTCTTTTTTTACGAAATCGACCAGATGTCGAACGAGCTAATTAATATCTTGATAATATCATCCCTCTCCAGCCGTCGTCAATAAATTTCATCGATGTTGAATTTGCATAATTGTATTAATAAACTCGATGCCATTAATACCGCCGTAGGATCCGTAACATCGATAAACCAAATTACATTTCGCATTTTTACGCGGATTATTACATCTTCCTTTAATCGAGGCTCCCGTCTCGAATGAAACTGACAACCATCGCCACCAGCCGCTAATGTAATACATACTTCCAACTTCTAATTAAAGCTCCCTAATTGGATTCGATGATCGTTAACGTTGGCTTAAGCGCGAAATTCGCGTCTCGAAACGAATTCCCGTCACGTATCCGGTATCCACTTTGCAATTATCGTTGCCGATGTGTCTGCGACACCAGTTAGGCCATAGAGAAACCGCTCCTAGATAACTGTGTATCCCCCGGATATTTCGCGTGAATCGACACTACTGTTACTCGTTCGTCATTCACCGATCGATTCTTCGTCAAGTGTGCATCGACGATCGTTTCGCATTCGTGGCCACGAACGACAATTAACCGCTGCGATTAACACTCTTGGGCGGCACTATGGAACAAGAAATTGCAACGGGTCGTGAGAACTAAAAAATCACTTTGTGTTCAGTTGTTGCGAGTTGTTGCGAGCTTTGGCTCCGTATCTATCGTTTGGATGCTTCTCAGAGATTTAGAAATTTATTTTATTGGTCGATCGATAGGTCTGTAATTGGTTCTTTCTTTTTTAGGAAGACGGAAGAAAGGCGGGAGATTTTTCGAAATTTGGCAATCGGAAGATTTTCCTTTTTTAATTTAGAAAGTTAGAGATTTAGGAACGTTGGAAGTTCGGTTTTTGAATTGATTTATATTTGTAGATGCTTAAATCTTTTTTTGGGAGATCTAAAGAATTGGAAAATTTGGGAACGTCAAAACTTCGATATCTGAAATTTATTGAAATCTACTTGTAGATACTTGAATATTTTTTGACAGGAGATTTAAAAAGTTAGAAATTTAGGAATTTTAAAAGCTCGAACGTACAAAATTTACTAATTAAAATACAGTTTATAAAATTTTAGAAATTTCTCAGTGAGAAGCTGATTGCGTGAGCGCTAAAGCATTAAATAAAATCACGAATTACCAAAATGTTAAATGAAATTACTACAGAATAATATCTATAGAATTTAGAGACAGAAAGATCTTTTGACTTGACTCCTTTATATTAAATCGAAATCTTGGAAATTTAGCAATTTAAATAGAAACTAAATTTAGAGATGTTAAAATCTCTTGCTGATCTTTCCCTAGCTATTAGAACATTAAAAGTTTCACATAAAATCGAGCGTAACATCTTCGCGGAGGATTTTTATAACATTCTACGTTTAATAGTATCTAACAAGATTTGGCGTAAACAGATAAAATAGCCTTCGAAACGATCCTTGATACGTTAGTTTATATGTTACTTCGTACTAACAACAAGATTTTATGAATATCAGACGCTGTTATATCTCTTGTAACTAACCTAACTCAAGTTCTGCTACGTAAGCACGGCTAATGAATCCAACTATGTAGCAATCTCTCGACAGAATATGCAAATTCATCTTAAAATAGGCAGAACAGAAAGTGTGGTTCGTTACGTCTAACATGGTTGCAATCTTATTTCAGCTTATTTCAGCCTATTACCAATGGAAAGCAATCTTTCAATCAAACATTTTTACAGCTTCACAACTGATAAACAGTTCCTCCAATTGGATGGAAACGAGAACTTTGACCGAAATTAAAAAGTTGCAACCAAAGGGATCGTCTAATTGACAACGTTGTTCTGTTTTTGTTTCGAAAACTTCGAGACAATCTTTACGAAATGCAATCTGTTCTTTCTCATCTGGATTAGCAAAATCTAGAAATCTGCAATCTATGCAATCTATCTAAATTTTCGACGACATTAAATTTCCCTCTTAAATTATAATAATATTATCCCGCTTAAGTTTTGTTGATTAAACGATGGATCTATCAAGAACTGCAATCCGTTCAACGAGTCGTGTCAGAAATATTAAACATAAACGCCTGCTTGCCGATGCATGTGACGAAGACGAAGGGCCCGAGCTTCAGCAGCGATTTTGAATGATATAATAAAATTTAATTTATTTACTTCTATTTACATCTCATATTTTCAATTTTGCACTTCGAAATACCTGGTTCCTGCCGTATCGCTGTATCTTTTGCTCATCATCACTAGCGAATTTTCAAAAAGTCAAACAATACCAGTCGCCTTTGTGTTTCAAATCCTTTGGAGCTTACATTAGATCAGATCGTCAGTCGTGTTTCATTTCTTTTTACTGATGTAACGCCAAGACTGCTGTCAGAAAGCTTTTCAGGACACTGTTGATCCGCATTCTCCTCGAAAATCATGGAAGACGATTCGAATTAATTGCGCAGCACCGATCGTCGATCAACTAATTCTATTAGCGTCTGTCAAAGCGATAGATTAGCGAAGATTAACCGCTGACGGGATAGTAAATAGTTGGTGGTACCGTTAACCGCGCGCATCGATTGCTATAGATTAAAGGACCGTTCACAGTCGCGCGTGATTTCGCCCGTGAAAGGAGCGGCCCCGTGACGCGCCACAGTGCTTCGCAAGTACTGTACTAAGCGTATGTACGTATTACTCCGCGCGCAGCTGCTTCCGGATGCGATCGGTCTCGCTGCCGGAAGTGCCGCCGCGTCGCGTACATTTTTACGAGCGCGATTTATGCACGTGCGGGCCGATTTATGCACGTACGCGCACGCGCGACGCTCGTCGATTCTCACTTTACACGGCGATCACGGCCGAGATTTTCCCGATTCACCCGGGTGAATCGGGCACGATCGACAAGCACAGATATAACTTTGCTTGATATAACTTTATTATATTCAAACCAAAATACAATGTTATTATACAATGTTTAAGTAAGCAATTTCGTAATGTATAGTATTCCGTAATTTTCGTTTAAAGTTTTGTTCCGTTGTCTCTTACTATTCTCGAGGTATTTCACATGAAAGAAATGGATGATTTCATCCTTTAAAATCGAATTGTAGCAACAAAAAATAGGTTTACTTTATTAAGCTTTTTAATGGAATTACACCAAGAGTTCAATTATTTATGCACAAGTGTTAGTGTATATCAAAAAAATGTTTAAATACAAAGAACTCCTTTTATCCCGTATTTCGTAATGTATAATGTGATTTTGTTCTACGAACAAACGAGGAATTGCGACGAAGAGTTTCTCGATTCGCGATCTCGCATTAGATCCTCCAAAAGATATCGTATCGGCGATGAAAGGAAACGATATCGTACAAGTGATTTCATAGAAACTGGAAGAGCAAGTTTTTTTTTTTTTTTAGATATATATCGTACAAGTGTTGTGCGTGATAATTAAAAAAAAAAAAAAAAAATATGGAAACAACGTGTGCATAAATATTTTGTGCATATGCGCGCAATTTCTCTCTACGATTTCGTTCTATCGTTTGCAAAAAACTGAACAATTTTTTGCCAAAAAACGATCAAACAATCTCACAGCTGCGATTTAAAAACTTCGAGCGAAACAAGAGCTCGACAATTACAACACTGAATAAATAATTAAACACACACGTTTACGGTACATAAATTAATTACTGTACAGTTTAACAGAAGGGAGAGCGAGCGGAGAGAAATATTTCAGCCCCTTAATGCTGCGTCCTTTTCAAACTTTCGCGAACTGAAACTGTCGCGTGTACCTCGAGAAAATCGCCAAAAATTTTGTGTAGCAACAAACGCGAAATCGGCTTCGAAATCGAGGCAAAACTCGCGAGTTTGATAGTTGGGAGTGCTCGAAAATTCAAAAAATTATGAAACTTCGTCTAATTCGCGCAGAACAACAACCTGTTTTTTGCTCGTGCTACAATTCGATTTTAAAGGATGAAATCATCCATTTCTTTCACGTGAAATATCTCGAGGATAGTAAGAGACAACGAAACAAAACTTTAAACGATTAAATTGTGCGATTTTCTTGCAACAAAAAATAGGTTTACTTCATTAAGCTTTTTAATGGAATTACACCAAGAGTTCAATTATTTATGCACAAGTGTTAGTGTATATCAAAAAAAAATGTTTAAACACGAGGAACTCCTTTTTTCGAATTTATTCCTATACTTCGATACATCTTTCTATTCTGTCGATTATCTGACCCACTCGATAATCTCAATTATGTCAGCAGTTACAAAACTTTGGCTCCGCGCCAGACTTTATTACTTCGCTTATTTTTCCTCCTTTACTCGACTTATCAATAATTCGAATAGTCTCAATTATTTAGCAATCGACGCCAATTTCTAAACTCCACGCCAAGTTCAATCAAACGAACTCCATAACCCCTAACCCCATTTCCGCCACATTCGCCACAAACTCTAGGAAGAGATTCATCAAGCGTCTCGTCTTATCTCCTCGCTACGATAAACTTCCACCGCGAGTACAGGTACAAGTACGTTCGTAACAATAAGAAACGAGACCGAATCGAATCAGTTAGATCCCCTTTACGTTCACGAGGATCCCTATAAAAGGCGCAGCGGGAACACGCGAGACGAGTCAGGTGTTTTAGGGGGAATGGTGGTATTTAAGCGACGACGAAACATTGGCCGCGGTAGTAGCCGAGGGTAGAGGAGTATCAGGCGATGCCAGATGGACGAAGGGATAAGATTCTTTATAGTCAGAGATAGACAGATACAAACAGTTTCACGGTGGAGTCGGTAACAAGTCGGCCGGTGATCGATGCGAGCGTCCTGCGATGATTTAACTATCCTCGCCAACGCGTTGGAAAATAAATGTTGAATTACTGGCGGCTGATGGTGTTAAGCCTTGTTCGCACCTTCGATCATTTTCTGTGTTTCTGTATGCAACCGCCGATTGACCGTGAAAGTTGTAAAATAATATCTGTACATAAGTTGTGAAAGAAATCTTAAGGAAATCTTAACTTTTTAACTTTGCGATAGGTAAAATATATATAAGTGTATTATTATTTCATGCTGGCGGGGCAATAAATTTATTATTTATATCACGTATATCGTTTGATTCGTATAATTTCATTGTATTATTACGATGATCAATGCGAGAGAAGATGTATTAATATATATTTATTTTATCTTTCGTGGAGCGATAAATTTTTTGTTTGTCGCATTCGCGTATCAAGTGCTCAAATAATTATCTTTTTATAATTTCATTGTATCGTGATAACAATCAACGTAACGTAAAATACAAAAGCATTTTAATCTATTGTTTAACTTACGTGTCATATGTCGTATTATTTGATTTGTATGTTTTCATTATTACGTAAATTATTTTAAAATAAAAAACTCGATCTTATTTAGAATTTTTTGAATTATTCAACGATGAAGTTCATAATTATCGAATCTTTACACGTATGAATGTTGTAGAATATCTTGTCGAATTTGATTTAAAATTATATTTTTGTTGCCCGATATGATATTATATTTTCATCAATTTTTTACAATAATTAATTAATTAAATCATATGCATATGTAAATCATATGTATATTTGATTTCGATATAGTTAGTTCCAATATGTCAAAGTACTAAATAAACAAGACAAACGCTAAAATAAAGAAAGAAATTATGATATCAAAATAATAAAACACCCAACATGAAACAAACTAAAATAGAAATAAGAATAATACGAGGATGACGAAAAAATAGTAAAAAAACTGAAAATTCTTAAAATAGAGAAATCCCTAAAATTAAGTAAATTAATCCATAAATATTAAGAAAAGACACAAAATTTCATTTCTAATAAGATTCATCCTTCATCCGTTTCACGTGTCAATTCGACATGAAGAAATAAATAGAAATAAGTTGAAAAAAAAACGTGGGTCAGAGTTGAACGCAACGTTTTCACTTATGACAAGTGTAAACGGGACTTTAGGCTTTCCGTTTCTGGAAAGCGTAATGAAGGCTTATCTGCGAGCTAGAGCTAGTATTTATTACGATGCTGACGTAAGTTGTATCGCGTTTGACGTTAAGTACCGAGCCGGGAATAAATGTTAATAAAGCGGTCGGTGGCTGGCATAAACGACGAAAGAAATCGAGAATCGTAGGACGATGCTCATTTCTTGTATTCTCAGTGATTAAAGCGTCGTTCTTCCTTCTGTTTTTTTTCCCCTCCTCCCCACCGTAGATAAATGCTAATAATGCCAATGCTAATTAATACAGTAAGTGAAAAAAAAAAAATGCTTCGAGCATTGAAACGTACGGGAAGGAACAGGTTAAGGGAATCGTTGAATGTCAGCTTCTGGCCATTTAGAGACAATCATCGAAGTTACAGTGTAATTTTCTGAACTTGGTAGAAACGCTAATAAACGATAAACAGGGAATGAAAGAGCTTCGAAACGGTAAATCTCGACTCTCGAGAATAGTCGTTGATGCACTGCAATTTTAAACGGCGATCTCTTTCCAGTTAAGGATAAATGTTAATAAAGTATAGCGAGCAAGTGAGCGCACGAGGGAACAGGTTGAGAATGGTCGAACGATACCCAGTGGTGGCTGATGGCAATTTTAATGGATTAAATTATAATATAACATGTATAAATTTCGTGAAACACAGTGTAATATACTGCGAACACTTTGGAGAGCCATTGTAACGCTGCGTGCAACGTTACGTCGACATGAATAATTAGACGGCAGTTGAAACCATCTCTAGATACTACTTATATTCAACTACACCAATGATATTTATGCGATTCCACGTTTTCGTGAACGAAACGAAAAAAAAAAAACGGAGATGAGAGATGTGTTTCTCCCTTTAATCTAGCACTCTCCTTTTGAATACTCTTCACGTACACGCATTTTGTGGATTTTCGAAATGTCGAATTACTTAGATAGAAACCTAACTTAAACCTTCGTAGTCTATTCATCATCGATCGAACTTTACATTCTCATTCTACAAAAACAATTTCATCCGACAGAAAAAGGCATAACTGTTCTCTTGTTAAGAATAATTTTCCCCATCCTTGCTCAAACGACCACGCTCAATTTTTATCTTCACCGCTCGTAAAAACTTATATTTAATCACTACGTGAACGGCTACCGCGAGTCGATGCGGTTCAAGCAGAAGTTGTCTGATTGAACGCTTTACGACGCTTTCTCTCTCTCTCTCTCTCTCTCTCTCTCTTCCTCTCCCTCTCCGTTTTATTTTTCTATTTTTTTCGATTTAATTCTTCGGTCGTAACGTTTCGAAGATGCGGCCGTCGCGGTCGGTTCGTTATCGCGAAACATCGGCGTTGAGAGCGAAATAATGCGTCGTGGGCGCAGATAACCGGTTTTACACGCGTGTCAACGATAGTCGAAAGCCCCGCCTTAATCATTCTAATGTGCCTCGTGAACCACCCTTCGTTCCCAACGATCCACGGCTTCTTATTTTCGAAAATAGCGGGGCCCCCAGAGACCCCCGTCGAAAATTACGATAACAGGGTAATCGTTCTCGATGCGACACGAGCCGGCCCGACGCGGTTTCATCGCCACGTGAAATTCAAATTAGGCTGCGAAACAATTTTAATTGAATTTTATGACTTATTAAATGAGATTCAGTGGGCTCTTTAGCAACGATTTTGTTACTTTTCGACCTTCTTTCGGTGATTCAAGGGGGGATTTCAGTTTTTCTTTTTTTTTTTCAGTTTCAGACGCTATTTGAATAATCTGTGGTTATCTGTGTAACAAATGTGTGTAAAGGCGAACGCGTGTATAGAAAATATACGTGAGAAATAAATATTTCCTTCTACTTCTTTTTTATTAATTCGTTGAGGATCAACGCGTCGACATTTTCAATACTTCTTAATCTACTTGTATTATTAAAATTCTACAATATATTTTTAGTTACATATTTTGTATATTTCAACTACGTTCGCGTATTTTTAATATCCGTTTTCTTAATTATTACAATTTATTATTCAACATGAATTTGTTACTTGATATTTTCTTTCATAGAAAGGAATTCCAAACTCTTAATCATGTCTTTTAAAGTAATAATTCTATAATTGAATTATTTATAACATTTCGTTAAATTGTTGTTTACTTCTCAATGTAGATTAATTACAATATCAGTTATCGGGGATTGTTAGATTTTCGAAATCAGCTTCTTTTCATAAGAGAAAAATTTCCCCGTTAAATTTGAAATTTACGCACGTGCATAACGATTTCGAAATATGCATAATATACTCATTTGATCAACCCGCTGAATTTTCTGTGGAAATAGAAAGTACGTACTGATACGCAATAGCGTCGTGAAAGAAATTAATTTTCAAAAGTACCGAACACGGTTATTCAGGTAATAATTTACACCGGATCGAGATCGAAACAGCGCCGATCGTGATAAATCACGATCTTCATGGTGACCCGATGTTCGCGTGCCACGTGCTCTATGGTTATATCCGCCCACTTTCGCCCCCATCGACATCCGCTAGCTCGCGATACGTGCTATTTATTTTCCCATCTTGGCCCCCACGATGCGTTTCTTTTTCCCTCTTTTTCCCTCCTTTTCTTCCTTCTCCTCGAATGCTCGATTCTTCGAGATTTGCTGGAATATCTTCGTTTATTTTTATCATTTCGTAGGGAAACAGTTTTTATGATACTTATCATATGATACACTTATTATTATTATATATAGATTTCAAGATTTATATCATTTCTTTTTCATCACAAATTAGATATTATTACATATAACAAGTTAGATTCTCATTGTTTTCTAGTTGCAAACAAGAAAAAGGGAAGTGGCAAAAGAATGACAACTGGCACGACAACTTGAAGGAAATAACAGATCATTAATTCTAACGTTTGATCGTATACATATATAGTTGTGAAAGATTTCGTTAAAAATATTTCTAAATTTTCACTACTATAAAAAAAATAATAACAGAGGATAAAAAACAAAATGGAAATATACGTATCCAGTATTCGAACTTAATCTAAAACGTTAAACAAAATGAATCTCATTGCAATTTTTGAGCACCATGCAGCCATACTCGCACGCTAACTTCAAAGATAGACTTGCGAAGAATATAATATAATTTCACTGATAATATCGTTGCTCGAAATTACCTGCAAATTGACGTAGCCTTCGACATCGAAAAGCACAAGATCCGAAAAAGGGAAATTGCAACGAATGAAAAAAAAAAAAAAAAAGAAGAGAGAGAAATCACTTTTTCGTAAGACCGAGGTTGGAAGAAAGATATTCAAACCTGATCTCGAGAGGATGCAACCGCGCATGCGCGGACAAATTACACGCCGGTGCTCACGGCGGTGCATCGATTTATGTCGACACAAACAGTGTAACAGTTTAAGGCCTGGCTGGCATTAGCATAATACGCGGACCGATCGATTATTTCAATAAATGTAATCAGAACCGGCATTTAGTGGTATGCTCCCTGGATCAACGGTAATGATCGCGATCAGATAAGCTCCAATGAGCAATAATAAGCCGCGCTTTGAACCCCTCGGATCCTTTCTCTCGTCTCTTTTACATATTCATTGACGCTCTCGCCGACACATGCGCACCGTTCATTCAACGTTCTTCAACCTACTAGACAGCGATCCTTTCTTTTCTTTTTCTTTTTTCTTTTTCTTCCAGTTTGTTCGCGTGTTTAGAGGAGTGACTTCACTGGAAAATTTTCGCTCGTTTATTAGTGAGACTGATATACCACTTCTTTCGGAGTACGCGCTACTAGTTGTATTGGGCTTTCTATTATAGCTTTGGGTGTGCTTTGGATATGTATAATTGCAGTATCGAAATTATTGTGTATAGTTATATATTTAGTTATTTTTACTTTTAATAGATGGCCTATTTGCTGAAGATGCGCGAATGAAACGTATGAATGTGACGTGAGTGGCACAGCGTTGGCACTGAGCGCTTTTCTTTTTAAAAAAAAGAAGAAAGTGATGCGTGTCAGCAACGAGCGTATCGAGAGTCGGAAAAGAGTGTTAAATGAGTGTGGTCAAAAGAGTAATTTGTGTTGTATATTAATTGTGTCGTTTAAGTTTATTCGAATTATTGTCGTTTGAGTTGTCTATCTTGTATTTATCATTTGTCGTTTCGTTCCCGTTCTCTTTATTATTTAATATAATAAATCATCTAAATTATATCCCTACATAATATTTTGAAAAAATACTTTCAAATATATAGTTTAATACTACGAAGTTCAAATCTTGAAGGATCATTTTATTTGCAATTATTTGTAAAATGTATTAATTAGTATCTTCATCGACTCATTAGAGGAACTGGATCGCATTAATGAAACTGATTAAACTTTTTTTGCAATGAAAAAGCTGCAACGTAAATGGATGCGTTTCAAATAAAGTTTCAATTTCTCGTTGAAGCCGTTTTCTTTTCTTTTCTTCTCTTCTTGTATCCTTCAGTAAAGAACTTCCAATCAAACGAAAAAATTTATTGCTAATAACTGACAATAAATTACGTTATTTTAGACTTTTTTTATCTCTTTTCATTTCCTTGTATATTATTCATTGATTCATTTTTCAAAACGTCGAAAAGATGTAAAAAGTTTAAAAAAAACTTTATAAACTGTTAGGCTCAATTAACTAACGTTTAGTATCTAATAATAAATTGTAGTAACACGACTCATCAACATCAAACGAGCTTCGGAAATAAATTCTCCGTTTATGTTATTTACCTTCTTAAGAATCTAAGTTGAAAACGTATGAATTGCTAAATGTACCAATAAATAGAAACGAATACTGCAAAATCGGTGCTAAACGAGCCTCGAGATCTTCTAGTCTGCAATCTATACTGCGAACGAGTTAATTCAAGAATCGTGCCTCGATCATATAAAAAGCGCCCGTTGCAAACGGGACTGAAGATATATCGCGATCGACCTCGTCTCGTCCGGAGTTTCACGAGGTCCCTAAATCAAATCAAGGCTTTGAAATGTCAGGGTGAGAACGATCTCTCTCTCTTTCTCTTTTTAAACCGGAAAGAAGCATTTCACGCGTTCGTTTTCACGCATTCACGATCAAGTTTAACTACCTTCCTCGTGGCAAGTCGGCTGTAAACGTTTAATTTTTATAATCCGATCAAAATGATCGTGAACGGCTTGAGCTACGAATACGAGAGGTCTTGATCTTCGAAATGCTTGACGTTTAAGTGATTCTTTGTACAATAATAGAATAAACATGAAAGAAAAAGAATTTAGAGTAGTTCAATGACAGAATGAAAATAAAAGAGAAAGAACAGAATGGAAATAAATATATAAATATAACGAAGACGATCGTAATTAATGTCACAAATCATTCAGAAGCCACGCTGATCAACTCAATAAACGAAAAATATTAAAGATTGCGATGTTATAAACGTTACGATTATTTTTTTTAGATTTACGTTGAAATGTGCAATTATTCATTTATTTGTTTCGGAGATAAAACGATAGAATTATCTTTTATTTTTCAAACGCATCTTCTTACAATAAATAAGTTCGCGATAAGTAAGTTATTTTGGAAATTGAACATTAATCTCGTATTTATGCAATAAGATTTAAAAAATCGATAAAAAGTAGAATTAATTAATCTGACTTCTGAGAAAAACACGTATAATTGAATTAAAAATGAAATTTTATAATTATATTTATAATAGTACGTGGAAAGGATATTAATTATACGATTATTAAATTTATACGTAATTACTAAATTTATCAGAAATTTCTTCAATTACAATGAAACACCGTTGTTTGTAATTATTTAATTTAACAAAAATTATTTATACGCAGTCACAAATATATCTACAATAACGTATAATTATTAATTGACGAGGTGCTATTAATTGTGATAGGAGCTAATAATATAATTAGCCTATTAGAGAGCTAAATAATTTTTTCGATAATTATAGTAACAATCATCGCTAAAAAATGAATTAAATTAAATCACGACTCCATTATTTAACGCGATTTTCAATGAATGAAATAATTATACGATGATTTATTCAATCTGTATAACGTATGAAATTACTGATAAACTGAGAAATTATTATAACTGTACTTTGTTAATTTCCGATAAATTGGACGCGAAATGATTTTGAAAGCTTGCGCTTATATTATTACACGTATTTGTAAATTGGTTCGTAGTATCAATTTGTCTCGCGGGAATCGTTTGGATAATTTCAAGCAAGGAAAGGAAATCATATTTCCGACAATTAACAAATATAAATATGTATAAGGGAATATAAAATATACTTATATTTTTGTTACATATAACATATCTGAGGAAATACAAATGACTTAACACTCGCATTGGGAAGCAACTAAATGAACCTAATGTTCCATTTATAATGGTAATCACCGCTATATTCGCCTAGTAATTAAGATTTAAAAATAACTCAATTACTTCGAACTCATGCCACGTATTCCGGATGAACCTAATTTTGAAATATTCTCTTTTTAATTACACCGTACATGTATAATTGTTACATGGCTAAATGTAGTACAAGATTGAGAAGATCTAGGTTGATGATCTTTTAACCACAGATTTTTTTTGATATAGTGAATGTAAGGTTGGGAAAATTTCAGTTAAAAACTTCTTCGGTAAAAATCTTTTTGTTATATTACTAAATATATTGGGAAGTATGATCAATATTAATTAAAATGAAATAAAATATAATTAGCATTGGGAAGTAAAAGTTTCTTTGTTACACTATTAAATTAATATTGGGAAGGTTTTAGTTAAAAAAAAAAATTTCCCCGTTGCACTGCTAGATGTAATGCAACACTGAGAAATAAAAGTTCCTTTGTTACATTTTTAAAGGTAATTGATAAAGTTATTACTTGATAAAGTTATTTAAATATTGAAATACCGAGAGAGAAATCTTGACATATTTATAGCTTTTATTGGCAAATATTGGCAAATTTTTAGTTTTAAAATAATGACTGACTTTCCTACAATTTAGTCCAGAGTAATAATAGTAATAATAGTCGCAGAAAAATGTAAAGAGGAAAATCCAAGAAAATCAGTTCAGTAATCTCATTTTTTATACCCCAGGTAAATAATGATTCTTTGAACAAAGAAAATTATATTCAGTTTGTCTTGAATTTTCTTTGTTCAAAGAATCATTATTTACCTGGGTATAAAAAATGAGATTAAAAGTAGCTTTTCAACAATGTGCGGCGCAAAGATTAATTTTGCACTCGCGACTTAAACAACCCTTTGATCTAATTTACGAACAAAGATTCAGAGTAAAATTACAATTAGTCATTGGAAGTTTTCATAGCAATATTTCCTTTGGAGGCAATATACTCCTCATCCGGTGATCTTAATCAAACGAACAGTAAATTTCCACAATACATTAACTTGATTCTTTGCAAGTAATTTGTTCCTCTATGTACAATACTTCATCCATAGATCAGTATCATTAATCATTCTAAATAAAAAAAATACGAAAAATCTACCGAGGGAAGTCATGCAAAACATCTATTTTCCGACAGAGATGTAAAATAAAGTAAATTATGTGAAAAATGTTTTGATTTATGATCATATGATTTGGTTTAGCATAACAATATTACAGTATAATATGGTAATAAATGTGAAAGACAAAAATTATTTGGAATGGAATATTATAGCATATTTCACAAACGTATAAAATATTCTCTTCTTTTCATTTTTTCTTTTTCTCTATTAAATTTATCATTTTAATTATTCAAATCTAAAGAAATTCCAAATTAGCTAAGGATAAATTTAACAAGAAAAGAAAAAGAAACAAAAACCTACTGAATCTTATGAAATATTTCCCTATTTTTGCTTCATTTCACAAGAGGATAAATTAGAAAAAAAAAAAAAAAAGAAAAAGAAAATAAGAAAGCAAAAAGTTACTAAATCCTATAAAATGTTTCTTTCTTGCTGTTTTTATTTTAGAAAATTTCCCAGTCGAACTCGATTAAATCTAAAGAAATCCCAAACAAGCTAGGGTAAACTAGCAAAGAAAAGCAAAAAGCTACTGAATCTATAAAATCTTTCTTTCTCTCTGCTTTATTTAAAAAAAATCTCAAGTCTAAAGAAATTAACTATATCAGTTTCACTCAACAGATATTGAATACATAAGTGCTTCATTCAAGCGAATAAAGAAGAATTAATTGAAGCAACAGTAATGATGAATCAATAAACAGTAAAGCCCATTGCAGACGAATGATTTCTATAACTATAGGTTTTAGGTTTAGAATCGGTGACGTTTAACGGACACAGCGACGTCAATAAAGAAACGCAAACTAGCATAGACGCATTTAAGTATGAAGGATTTAGAATCTAATCAATGAATAAAATCGATTTTTACTACGCAAATACCATCTGCTTGACAAACTTTTAGCCATGATACAACAGTTTAGTTAATCATCGTAACATAATTATTATAACCTCAAAATAAAACGCATGGAATGAATACAATATCTACCATAATATAGAAATAATAATGTACGTCGAGATTGTACCGTTTCTTCAATCATCTCCGCAAAAAAAACATAAACTTGCATAAAAATCCGCAGCCTGGCAATAACTAAACAAAAGTCCGAGTCCGAGTTGACTGAAACGATAATCGTGGCATTTGCATGGCGTAAATTGTTCCTAAACGACGCTGCGTACTCGGCACGGAGTACTTCGTGACAGAAAATAACGAACGAGACAAACGAAAAAGTGAACCGCTCTCGAGATCGCAACGACGTGAAAGTCGACGAGTCCGCGAAGAAAAAAAAGAAGGAAAAAAAAACAAAAAACAAGAAAAGAAGAACGAAGAAGACTCTCGTTTTCTATATACTTTCTAGCAAACTGTGCTCACCTTTTAGCACCCTCCTAGGAACCAGTCACGTTTTCACCTCTGCCTGTTTGCTCCCTCACTCTGTATCGTCGTCGTCGTCGATTTATTTTCAAATTCCTTGCAGAAGCTGTTCAGTGAATGAACATCTAAGCTATCTGTCAAAATTAATATTTATAAATTCTAAGTGACATGTTTCACGCATCTTGATACACAATGTTCAATAATTATAATTATAAATTCATTAAGAATTTCGCATAGAATTAAAGGAAAAAACTTGCCAAATGACCGACGAACGAATGAACATGAACTTACAATCAATGAACGAAAATAGCTCGTGAAGCGAACAAAGAAGATATTTAAAAAAAGAAAACGAACTGCTTCGGATAGTTAGGCCAATTATTGCAGTTAGTGGAAAGCGGAAGAGAAAGCAATAAAATTCCGAACATAACTGTACAAGTCTTCGTAGTAATTTCATAGACAAGAAGAACGCTTTTGCGAGAAATCAGTGGATCACTATGTAAAATTTCAACGTGATTGTAGACTGCGAACTTTTATGCAAAATCATATTTCTCTGGGTAGATAAAATTGTTTTACATATCGAATATCGTGAAAAACGTTACATATGAGTCCGCGAGGGGAAAAAAGGAAAAACAAAAAACAAGAAAAGGAGGACGAAGAAGACTCTCGTTTTCTATATACTTTCTAGCAAACTGTGCTCACCTTCTAGCACCCTCCTAGGAACCAGTCACGTTTTCACCTCTGCCTGTTTGCTCCCTCACTCCGTATCATCGTCGTCGTCGTCGTCGTCGTCGTCGTCTCTCCTTCGTCCTTCAGCCCCTACGCGTGTGCTGCTCTCTATCCGTCTCTCTTCACGCGATGCCAGTCACCCGGCCCTGACTCCTACCGACTCGCCGTTACGCTGTTAAACGAGCGAATCGCCAGTAGCTATCGGCTCGAGCGCATCTGGAAAGAATAAAGTACACGTTACGAAGGGTAAGCAAGCAGTCGTGCAGCAATGCAAGCCGGGACTAACGTAGACTGCATAAGTAATAGGGCCGCTGGGGCTGGCTACGCTTCTCTTCTTTCCGCTGGCTGGATATATATGTGTATGTGCAATGTATCCAGGGACAGAGCACCAAGAGAGGCCGAACAACCGATCGAACTCCTCCGCCGTCATCCCCCGATCGTTTCCGCGACCGAATAACCCTCCAGGTGTAACACGAACGGCTTGGCTTGTTACCAAGATTGAAACGAGGACGCGTAAACGGTGCACGGCTGCTAATCGTGCATAAATAATTGGTGCACTACCACCTGCTGCAGCCCCAAAGATTGACATTTTTTGTTTCGCTTTTCGCGATGGTCTACGATCGACGAATATTTCTCGACTGTTCATTTCCTGACATTTTATCGTAATTGAGATCGAATGTTCGGTGAAATTAGACGTTAAATTACTGAATAATTATTAAATATTAAATATTAAATTATTAAATTATTAAATATTAAATTTATATCATGTGGAATGGGCCGAACATTTCTTCCCACATATTTTTTTCTCTTTTTTTTTAATAAAACATCAAAATATAAGAAAAACCTAATTTTATTAAATATAATAAAAAAGTTATGGATTTATTTTAGTAGGAAATTATTTTTGTATTATTGTACATATTATTATATATTATGTATTATTATTATACTATATTATACATTATTATATTACCATCAATAGTCGGATATTTGGATAATTTGTATATATTATTATTATTATAATATACGGTGACTCCCATAAATATTCCGACACTAAACTGAGTTGAAACTGTAAATAATTTTGTAAAAAAATAGGCATACACTGATAAACTTAGATCCGTTTTAAAGCCCGATGCCTCTATTTTTAAATGTGTGATCAGTTTTATTCTAAAATGTGTTTTTTTACATCAAATATCGAATGGGTAAATAAAGATGCTTTTCTTTTCGAAAATGCTACAGAATATAGATAATGCAATAACATAAAATATTTGCACAATACAATAAACTGTCATGGTGTTTAGAGGCACTGAAAATTTTTTTCATGACTAAACTTATGATGAATTTTAAGATTGAAGACTCTTTGAACTGACCCCGGAAAATCTGATGTACAAGCTTTCTTTGCTATTTTATTGAACTTTGAACGTTGAGCCTACGAAAATTCAAGAAAGCGTAACATTTTTGTTTCTGACGTTCAAAGTTCGATAAATTGGCGGAAAAAAGAATCGTGCGGCAAGTTTTTAGGGATCATTATAAAGAGAAAGTTTCAGTCTTCAAATCCATTGCACATTCAGTCATGGAAAAAGTTCTTCTACTATGAAAATTTCGAGAAGAAAGGTCTTGTCTTGTCTTGAAAAAATATGGTGTGATATCACATTGAAAATTATGACGAACCAGAGTTTATGAAACGAAAACATTTTACATTTTTCATCCATTTATCTGTTAATGTTCGCTCAATCTACAGAAAGTTTATTTAATCGTATGCTAGTAAAATATTTGTTTCCACAAACGAATTATCGTTTCAATAGATAAATGTAAATGAATATTGAATTGGAAGCAGTGTATCTTCGACTTGAAACTTGAACCATAATGTTACATACCTCGATGTAATACTGCTGTTAATAATAAGGATACAACGTGGTTGTAAAGCATCGCCCAGAGGCAATGCAAAAGTTGTTCTAAGCTAAAATAGTAAGTAGATATTTCCTTACCTTTGAGAAATTCAATTCTAAAATAATAATGCAACGTATGATCTCCGAAGGAACTCTGTTTCATAAAACGCTTCGAAGTACTGTTATAACCATCCATTTCTTCTCGCAGAAGAAGAAGAGACTAACGCAATGAAAAGGTATAGTAACGCCAACGGCAACTTAGTGGATATCCATACATTTCTACTAGTTCTTTTACTCGTAAGACATTCGATTTTTTTTTGATAATTTTACAACAGATAATTTTACATATATACACACGAGGTACTGTTTTATTCAACTACAAAGTGGAAACGTTGAATTCTTAAAAATCTCATGCGAAACCTGCTTGAAATCTTAGAATAATGTCTAGCACTATTTTCACCATGAAATATTACGATTACGGTATAACAGTGTCATTAAATTAAATAAATTTTTGAGATATGATATGTCGTTGTATTTGAAATATATGCAAGAAATTAGTATTAGTAATTTCACACGAACAACACCAAAGAGTTCAACAATTTTAAAACACGTTCAAGCAATCGAAAGAAGAAGAACATGTGAAAATAAAATAAACTCGATTAAAAAAGTTATTACAAGATTCTCTTGTTAATAAAAATACTAATTAGTACAGTTGCCCTGTTCGATAAAAATTCACTTTCCCACGTAACGTTCGCAACAAAAAAAAAAAAAATCTCAGATTCCTTCGTCATAAAGCTACGTACAGACCTCAGAATGCTATCAGAGTCTATACGATGTTATATCTTTCCTACGTACGAGCACGCTTAAAATGACGGTACAACATTTGCCACAGGCAAATTACATCGACCGTAGATTAGAGTACGCAGCTCGGACAACCAAATGGAGACTTCAATGAGAGGAGTGCAGGAATATTTCGCTCGCGGTCGAGTAACATCAACGGGGACGACATTCCAGGATCGTCGCTTCGTTGGCAAAACTCTGCCACCGCAGAGTGCAAACAACACCGAAACCGTATTTTATTCCCGTTCCCAACGACTTTTGATCTCAGACTTCGAAACTTTAAGTACTCTGATACCTGACCTGGCTCAATCATCCCCACGTTTATTTCGAGAATGACTCGCGGGGATAACGTGATTTCGTATATTAGAGTGAAAACATGAGAGTTGGCTTTTTTTCGTCGAGTGGAAATTGTATCACGTAGAGACCGAGGCTTGGCACCGCGTAATGGTAAACATATATATATATATATATATATATATATATATATCGAAACGATTTTATGGCCTCCTGTGGTCGCGAGAATAATTTTACGGTGAATTTTATTCAGCGGTGCACCGCAAGAATTTCCATTGAAAAAACGTGTGTTTGCTCTCTTGGGGATTTGGAACCGCCATTTTCTCGCTTCTCGTTTCTTTGTCTCAGTTTAGTTATTTCGGTTCGTTCGTTCATTGATGCAACTCTTCGAAAGCCTTTTTTATTAATTAATATTCAATCATTCCAATTTCATCGATATGTTTCAATTACAATTCCAATTTAAAATTAAATTATCTTCCTAATGTAATAGATATTTATTTTATTTACGAAGTATTTGTAATCGGTATGAAATATATACTATACGTATACGTATGATAAATAATATTAATTATGTTGTAAAATATTAAACATTTCAATATAACATTTAATAACAACAAAATATAATTAATATTAATTAATATTCAATCATTCCAATTTCATCGATATGTTTCAATTACAATTCCAATTTAAAATTAAATTATCTTCCTAGTGTAATAGATATTTATTTTATTTACGAAGTTTTTGTAATCGGTATGAAATATATACTATACGTATACGTATGATAATTAATATTATTTATATACAAAATATAATGTATTATAACATTTAATACCTCTATCTAGCATTCCATCTTTCCCTTCCTCCCCCCACCATCACTTTCGAAAAAAGATACGAATTTACATGAAGTCGAGTCCAGTGAATAAATCGCCGTTTTTTTAACAACGACGTCCAAGAAGGAGGATGGAAATAGAGTTTCTCGCGAGATGGCAACAGGCAGGAATTCCGCGCGTGCCATAAACGTGCTTAGGCGATTCGCGCGTAATTCCTGATCCGGAGGCGCTTCGATCTCCCCCAACGTGGGATCGAAGCGTGGTTCCGCGCGGCGAGACGATTTTCTAGCGCGTTGAATTCGAACACACACCGGAACTGCTCGATTCTCCCGTATTCATCGCGCGTTATTCGTATACGCGTATCGCATACTCGCGAGGCGTACGAGTGAGTTACGTCCGTGGCACGGAGGACGGTGGAAATTACTGTTCGCCTCGTAAATCGATGCAACGTGCAATTTACACCGCGAAACGGCGCTGCTTGCCGCCGTAAAGGCCCATTACGGGGCCTTGCGCGAGCCGAGCTGATATTAAAGCCACCATCTGCTTTGGGCCGTTTGCACCGATAGCCAGGAAATCCTTTCCCAGAGGATTTTATTTCCAGGTTATTTCGTTCTACGTTCACAATTCGCCTTTTCTCGCGATTTTTGACGATTGTTTCGCCGTCTTAAGTGACGATGCGTTATTCAAGTGTCTCTGGAGATAATAGATAGATTATAGATGCTGGATTAACGTGGTTCCGGTTTGAAAGAACGAGAGAAAAAAAGGGGTGATTATTGGTGGATTTTAATTAGTTGAACCTGTGAACTTGCGGGCAATTGTGGCTTGAGCGATTGAATGAAATTAAATTAACGAAGAAAGGAGTTGTTTAATTGTACCAAGATTTTTGTATGTTATTGAAACCATCGTTAATGTAGTCTGAGTTGAAAGAATGAGAAAAGATCGAGACGATAATTGATAGATTAGTTAGATTGAGAATAGTAGTACGACTCTAATTGTAAATGTATACGATGCATCGAAACAATAGTATGTTCACTGAATATAACAAAGGTATATTACAGATATTATAACATTTTAATGTAAATGTAACATTCTTTAGTATTATAAAAGTAAGTTGAAAATTTGCAACAAACTCCAAGTTCATTTAAGGCTTGATTTACAAAAAAAAATTGACTTCGAATTGGCTGCACTCGATATTATTCAACACATGAATGTACGTTGAAAATTTATGTCAAAATCCATTTAGCCAGTTTCATTTAGGATTCCGTTTACGAGAAAACCAAGTTCCCTTGAAAATAAGGTTTCAAACGAAAACTATTTTCCATCTTCTTCTTTTCCTTTCAGTTTCACGACAATTTTCCTACAATGAAGGATATCCCTCTCCTTCTTCTTTTCTTCCTTATTTTCACGTGACAGAATGGCTCGATCAGTTTCATGACAGTTTTCCTACATTAAAGCGACTCCATAAAATATAATTAGCCTCGATGAACAAGTTTTTTTTACCCCCCGTTCGAATTTCAAGCACGCATTTTAAACACATAGTTGCGATGCTTTTAATTATAGATCGATACTGTAGATTAGCTCGTTTATGAACTTTACGATATACGCATACAGCATGTATCATAACACGTGGGATCCACTTTACTAAAACCACGTGCATTCCATTTGATCTTGTTACAAAGTTATAGTCATTTTTTGTTCTGGCGCCATTAGCCATTTTGATTACGCAGCTACTTGAATACATTTGCGTACTCTTTATTATCATTATCAATATTATTATCAATATTGAAGTGTCTCGTGCATGAACAGACAACAAAGCTAATTTGCTAACGAATTTGACGTGCAATTTCTGAAATTTTAAAAATTCAAGATTTTTTTAAGAAAGATTAGAAATTCTAATAATAAGAGGGATAATTTTATAAAGACAAGTAGCTGTGTCATACAACATAAAAATGGGTACAACCTTGAAACAAGATCAAATAAGACACGTGTTCAAATAAATTTTTTTTTTCCGTTGCTTTATGTCTGCTGTCCGCTCCTGAAATGAGTCCCACGTGTTATGGTACATCCTGTACAACCAATATATATTACAACCAATAACAAATGTTCATTTTTTCAATTCAAATACTTAATTCTGCAACCAGAGACTTATTACACATACTTCCGACAAGATGCGATATTCAATTGAGAAATATTATATAGACTAAAACAGAGTTCTCTTATGCCCAATCTACACTATCGATTCGTTCGCGTTTGATTTATTTTCAAATTCCTTGCAGAAGCTGTTCAGTGAATGAACATCTAAGCTGTCTGTCAAAATTAATATTTATAAATTCTAAGTGATACGTATTTCACGCATCTTGATACACAATGTTCAATAATTATAATCTTCATTAAGAATTTCGCATAGAATTGAAGGAAAAACTTGCCAAATGACTGACGAACGAATGAACATGAACTTACAATCAATGAACGAAAATAGCTCGTGAAGCGAACAAAGAAGATATTTAAAAAAAGAAAACGAACTGCTTCGGATAGTTAGGCCAATTATTGCAGTTAGTGGAAAGCGGAAGAGAAAGCAATAAAATTCCGAACATAGCTGTACAAGTCTTTGTAGTAATTTCATAGACAAGAAGAACGCTTTTGTGAGAAATCAGTGGATCTTCACACAGACATCACTATGTAAATTTCAACTGTGATTTCAACTGTGACCGCGAACTTTTATGCAAAATCATATTTCTCTGGGTCTAGATAAAATTGTTTTACATATCGAACACGTTTCGTGAGAAACGTTACATATGAGTTTCATATTATATTTGTTAAATTTCCCGTGAATGCACGATAATCCGCACGATAATTAATTTCATTCATTGGACGTTTGATCATCCACGTTTGATCGAGCAAAGCACGAACGAATCACGAAGTCGAATCGACAGCGTGAATCGGGCTTTACTGTTCTCATCAATCGCAATGATACTTAGACTCGCTACTATTGCTGTCATAAATAATTTCCTTCGACGATCAGAGAAGCAAGGCCGTGGCATCCAGTTGCACTAATTACGTAGTAGCGATCGTACGCAAAACGAAGCGAACGTCATCTGTGATGGCGTTCACTGTCCAGGCTCGTATTAATCACGCTGACGATCGTAATTTCCACTAATTACGCTTACGATTATAACCGAAACGGGCCGCGAAACTAATTACTCTCGGGCAACCGTACAGCAGAAATAATATAAATGTAGATTTCCAACATTTCTTATTCTTACGGTCACAAGCGAAACGATTGAATTGTAATCGTTTCAAAAAACAAATGGCGCATCTGCTTTTCTTAACATTAGTATATATCTATCGTTTTCGATACAGGACCTGTGTCACGGTTGAGAATTTATATATGATTGTGGCAGATTTTCATGCAAATTTATATTTTTAGCACGTTATTGAGCACGGCAATTTTCACGCAAAAGCTATTCATGTCTACGACTATTATTGAATATGAAAGTGAAACAATCTAAATAAACTTCAATATACTTTATTTAAGAATGAATTTAAACGAAACATTGATTGAACTATACAATTTATCACACTAAAATATAACATATATCTCTTACATATTATATATTTAATAACATACATAATATATATTATATATTGTATAATTAAAATTATACGAATATACCGAAAAACAGATAAAACTTTTACAACTCTGAAAGAATTATAAAAGACACAGAAATGGGAATCGCTCACGCCGAATCGGCAATGGCGAAAGCTTCGATTCTTCGATCTAACGCGCGGTCAGTTTCGCAAAAATCCCTATTGTTTTCCCTAAGTCGAGGAACCTTCGTTCAAACGAAAACAACTCCATTAAACGCATTAAAGCCGAAAATACTATCATTCAGCAACAATGATCCCGAAAAGCGGGATGATCACACGCGAACTTAATAATCCGTGGCGAAAACCCAAGGAGATAAAAATCAACAATCCTGTTTTCGCCTAACCTCGGAAAGCACTCCCGGATGAATAATTCATCGGTATCGCGATAATCGCGCTCGCCGCGTAAAAATATGAAGAGATAATTAAGCAGACGTTAAACGAGAGTATCGGTGGCAAATACCCGATGATTAGTCGCAAATTACTTAAGTGATGGTTATTGATGACGGTGGTGCAGTGGGTTCTCGCGGCCTGTTTTTCGCATAATCGACTTCTCGAAACAAAAAAAAGGGGGGGGGCGAGGGGGGGAAATGGACCTAAGAAGGGAGGAAGATCCGATCTCGTGCGAGTATCGATCGAACGCGAACCAGGGTCAGGTAGCTCCGGCACGATGATCACCGATTCCAGGAGTCGATGAAATCGTTTCCTCGGGAACGAGAGATGATTGGAGCTTAGAGAGTCGAGAGTTTGCGCGCACGCTTTTCTGAAATTGCCGGTTTCTGCGGGACGGCAATCTTCGAGTTTCCAAAGGGATAGACGGGTGATTTCATGCACGAGATCCACCGGTACTTATAGGGTTAGGTATGCAGGATTTAGAGATAAAGATGTTTCGAAATTGAGTTGGCACTTTTTAAACCCATCCAGGCGGAGGTAATCTCGCGGAATTACGAAAATTGCAACTGATTATCAAGCCACGGGGGCCATTTTTCTTTTATTGTTGTTCTCACGTTTATACGCGTAAGTTCGACGATTTCTATATATGTTCACAATCAATGGAATATCCTGTATCCATGTATCCGTGCATTATAGAACAGTGTTCCTTTCGCGGAATAATCTTCAGTCAGAAGCTGTATCAATTTTTATACACGAAACATCTTCAATGAATATCGTAAAATTACGAAGACCGATTGTTGCTCCTCCAAAAAGCAATAGAAATAATCGATCTCTGGAGATATCGACGATCAATGAAACATCCTGTACATTCCATATGGCAAAATAAAACGAAAAATAAAAATATACATCTCAAATTTTCCATTTGCGCACACCTTTACTTAACATAAATATAAATTTAATATTTAATATATCTCAAGGTATGAACATTTCTTTTCTTTCGTTTTAACATCGCAGCATCGTCGACAAAAATTCCCAATTTAGGCCAGCCATGCAAACGAACATGCCCGCCGCGAAAGAAAATAACAAAATAATCAAGTGAGCGATATCTCGTCGATCGACAAATTGATTTTCAACGGATGATAATGAATTTTCTCAAGCTGCTTTCTAATAGATTAATCATTTCATGCCATTCGAATAGTGCCGTAAAACGAAACGCAGAAAACGAGCGAGAAATCAAAAAGCTCGAAAGTCTTGAAAGATGCTCGTATAAGAATTAAGATCGCACAGTGCTCGTTTCGCACAAGGATCAAAAAAGTAAGATCTAAATGACATCGTAAATCTACAGTAGCTGACGCGGCCCTGTTCTCCAAGCGAAATATACACTGACGATAATTTACCAGACGCGGATCCGTTTCCGTGTAACTCCTCCGTCGAAGCTGTATAATAAACTTTCGTGTCCAATACGTGGAAATGGTTGGGAATTTTCTGGTGAAGATCACTTGATTTCTTTATGAGCAACGATAACACATTTGTTCAGAGAATTCTCGTTGTAAAAATATTAATTTTTTTTTTTATGAATGTCGCGCGTATTTTGAGATTAGATCGTAAATCAGTATGGAGATTTATAGAATAATCTTGTTTATAAAAGATCGATAGTTTCATATACATATACGTATACGTATTGTTTATGTATAGCTGATATATTGAAATTTGTTCTTTCGTTGGTATTTTGTTAATATAATCAAAAGAGACGGTCGAAAAAGATTGTATGCCGATTTCGTATGAAACAACCTGTAGGATCGATATCGTAAATAACATGAAATCTTTAAAAGCATTACCATAATGTGTATATATGAAATATATAATGGAATTTTTGTGTTAAAGAGCAAAGATAATTTCAATATGAGATCTTACAAAACAATTAAACTAAATTTCACTAAGTAATTTACTACAACTTTCTCCAATGCCCAAAACAATAAGAAATCAAGAGATGAAACAGCCATAATGGCCGCGTTAAAAATCGTAGACATTTATCTCGAGTCTGTAGAACGTCGCGAGAAAAGAAATGCAATAATTTACAGATTGTAAGTGAAAAGGAGAACACTATCACTACGATTACTATGTAAATTTCAACTCGAAGAGAGCGTTAATTTTTTGTCGTACACGAGCAACGTTCGCCTTCTATATATTTTGGATTTCACGTACACGTTGCCAGCTAGTTTCGCTCAACGAACAGCAATCAAAGGAACAAACACGCTTCCTGTTCGATTCCACGGATCGCAATAAACGATTATTACTTCATCCTCGCGCCGCCTGTTCAGAATTCGAATTGTTTCCGCGCGCGCGTCGTGTGCGGTGGCGGCGAACGAACGAACGCACGAACGAAAAACTACACTACTAAAAACTGCTAAAAACAACCAACGCCGGTGAGAACGATGTCTGCTGAAGTTTGATGGCCCGTGGCGTGCGTATATCTTCGCCTACGTATCGTGAATCCTTCAATTGAAAACCGTCCGACAGTTTTACGATGATCTCGCGGGGGGTTCTGTCGGGAGATAGAATCAAAAAAAGCCTTTCGATCGGCTTATTCCACGTGCTTGTTCCACACCGCGAAGGTCTGAATGCTCGAACGTTTTTCTCTGATTTATCGCGAGCGATTGCTGCACCCTCTCTGCCTCGCGGAATTTTGCTCACTGCAAACGGGCAGAGTTTCTACTCAGCAGAACGAGGATAAATCCGTTCGTAGGTGAGGTTTATGCGGTGTTTTAATTAAAATTTAATTTATGGACCGTACCCGCGCAACTTTTAATTCGCGTGCTACTCAATCTGACGTTGATTAATACTGTGTTTCCTAGTTTTATCTCAATGACGAGGCCGTGTAATTTCTCAAACCGAGCAGCCAGTCATTAAAACGTACGATGAGTAAAAACAAAAAAAAAGAAAAAAAAAAGTATCCTCTCTAGACAAACCTAACCTCACTTCTCTCCGTTTGCCGGAGAATCCGGGGATTTAATCACGGCCGCGGACATCAATTTTCGTCCAATACGCTCACGCTTAACGATACGTATTCCAACCCCTTATCAATCTCGCTGAACAAACAATCATTCATATTCGTTAAAATAGCCTTGCTTTGGCCGTTGCTTCGAGAGCAATTATAATGGATCGACGCGATATTTTCAAAGCGAACGACTCGCGAAACGATGACTAACAAGCGCAAGGACAGATCATTCGAAAATAGTCGCGGATAACCTCGTTGTATTTACATTTAATCGCTGGTATTTCGTCCACCGTCCCCAATCTTGTTCCTGCGAGACGCTATTAATTGCATAGGAATACATGCATTAATAATGGTTACCGGTTATGTGCGACGACATGCCCAGCCATGTAATTAGCGACACTTGGATGGTAATGCACCCCTGACCAGCAGCTGTCGTAAAAATAGTTTCGCTTATCCCCGATGGCGATCCATTTTGGATTTTTGTTGATAATTTCCACTCGTTCGTCCGTGTCGGCCGTTGTTTCAACTGAACAACAGAAAGGACTCGTGTGAATCAGCCTTTATTGAGTCTAGCGTCGGTAGTGGAGTAGATAGCAACAGAAACAAATCGAATGAAATTAT
Organism: Tetragonula carbonaria; assembly: GCA_032399595.1. NCBI lineage: Eukaryota > Metazoa > Arthropoda > Insecta > Hymenoptera > Apidae > Tetragonula > Tetragonula carbonaria. The sequence continues at coordinate 2,712,110 of JAUCRC010000008.1, forward strand.
TATTATTGTCGGTGCTGGTAGACGCAATTTTCTAGCTGAATTAACAGTTCGTAATCCTCTGTTTTACGATCGTGATGGAAAATCTGATTACGCTTTCATTGCAGAAAGTAACATGTATAATATGTAATTAAATACGTGTAACGAGTTAGGAGATTTAAAGGAGTTCGTTAATCACAGTTACAAAATACGCTCGATAAAACGATATTGAATGATGCTGAACTATCGTTAATCGAACCGAGCTAATCTTTCAACAACTTTCTTAATTTTCAATCGACCCAACGATCGATGATACGACGTAGAACAGACGAGACGCAAAACTTCTCAAACTTTTTCCAAAATATTGACCAAAGCACAATGTTTCATGATCGTTTCATACGTATCATTCTTCTCTGTTCTGAGTCCAAAGACAATTAAAAAAAAGAAAAAACAAAGAAAAAACTTTCTCTGGACCAGAGACTGTCTGAACAAATTCTGATACATTTCCCCGCGGAAACGAGACAAAACGTTCACGCGATAAGACGTTCACGTTAAGTGAACAAAGTCGAGGAGGAGGTTGGCGGACACCTCGGGATCGAGCAAGCTCGGCTCGTTAATTACAAGTTTAATTAGTTACGCCGCGGTCGCGATGTAACGAGCAGTTTGTACGGCGATGGAACTGGTCGTCGCGACGCAAAAAAAGAAAAGAAAAAGAAAGAAAGAAGAAAGAAAGAGAAAAAACCTTGGTGCGGATTTGCATAAAAGCGTATACGTCGTAGCACGGGCACGGCTGCAATTATGGGCGAATTTATTAGGGAAGTGGCGGCGCGAGCGAGCGAACGAGCGAGCGCGTGTAATGGCGCGCGCTTTCTAAATATAGGACGCGGACGAAGGCGAACGAGGACGGCAGGAAGAGGTGTACGACGAACGTGTCGCAGGAAGGCTTCCTGCGATTCACTCGTGGCCGGAATCAGGCGTTATTCGTATGGCTGGACATGTGTCCGCCCTTCCATTGTGATCGGCCACCACACTGCCACTCGATTGCCACCGCTGCCCGTGAGAAACGACGGCCCGGGCGGTTTAATTAAAGGATTTACTTTCGCCACGAGCCACGCGTTCGCGTCTTCGCTACGTGCTATGGATCGTGATACCCGAGTCGATCGATAGTGAAGTCCCGATCGACCGTCTTCGAAGACGCACGGAGGAAATTGCTGACTTAGTGCATCGGTTAGATGGTTCTTCGGGTTAGCTGGGTTAGAATTGTGGAACTTTTAGAATTGAGGACATAAATGAGGTGTTGAGAATTGTATTGTAGAAATATTATAGAAGCAATAGGAATTGTATTGTAGAAATATTGTAGAAACAAATAGAAATATTATAGAAAAAAAATAGAATGCTATTTTAATGTTAAAAATATTAAAATATTTGTAAAAAATAATTGTAAAATAATTGTAAAAAAAAGTTGGAACTTTTGGAATTGAGATAAATAATGTTAAGGATAGAGTTGAGGATAAAGTTAAGGATAGGTAAATGGTGTAAAGGATAGAATTTAATATGTAAATCTTTCAATTTTTTTCTTAAATTCGTCAAGAATTTATAAATCAATGTTTCAAAAATTCCGTATTAAATTTCCTTTGAATTGTTAGTCGTGGTTCTTTGATTTCCATACAGCACTAATTAACAGAAACAGGATATTACAAAAGAATAGCTCGGTACTCTATCGATGGTAATGAGGGCAATATATATATGGTATCATTAATAAGATTTTTCGCACAAATGTAAATTACTAACATGAATCACGCGAGGTAGGTATTCGTATCCTGAGAAACTACTTGTACGAAATCTCACATTCGCTGTTGCTATTATAAGAGGAAACAATTCTTCACGATGACTTGATGTTTTCTTTTAAAAAATGGCCAAAAAAAAGAGAAACAGTGTATTAATTCTGCTGATTCATTACAAAAATCCCCTTCTCCAATTGTTCCATCTCTCGTAACTCGATTCATAAAATTTAATTGGCCTCGAATCCTTTTAAAAAATTTCGTAAGAATAATTATTGCGCTTCTTTCTTAAAACTCAAAGGAGGATGACTTTTAATAATCTCTCGTAAAAAAATAATATCTATCGATCTTCGTAAAAGTTTCATGAAAACAATTATTTATATAATTATAAATAATGTTATTATATTAATAATAAATAACATTGTTACATCTCTGCCGAAATTTATAAATGTATAACTTCAACTCGATGATAATTTTCGCTTCGATTAATTTTATATTTTATATTTTATTACATTCTATATTTTTATTTTAACTGTATTTTATACGTGACCGTTTCGAAAAGAAATTAAGAGTTTTCGATAGTTTCGCCGCGTTTAGGATACGTTACGAAGTATTCAACCGACGCCTAAACGTGGAGAGAGATGAGTCCTCGTGTACGCGAGGAATAATTAATTAGCGGCGGTCGTTTCGGCAATCGAGAACGAAGATGGACGTTTGTATCCGTCGAATGGTAAGAACGTCCTGTGCATTTTAATCACCATCTTCCTGTATCGGAACATTAACCTAAAACGTGATTAACTATATCACGTGCCTGCCCAAGCTCGTAACTTTAATCTCGTGTAATTTCCTCGCGGTTATGATTATGGTTGTGGCTACTTTATAATTCTCCTTTTGCATTTTCTTCTTCGTCGTACAGCGGTTTTAATTATTGTTTGCATAATCGTCGATCTTATCTGCTAATTGTGAGCAGGATAGTACAACGTTGGAAATGTTCTCAAAGAGGTGTAATGTATGTGCTAGTGACAAAATTACTTTCCAACAAGTTGAAGAAAATGATAGAAACATCCCTTGATAGGTAGATAGGCTTGTGCTCGTAATTAATATTCATAATGAAGAACATTCGTAAGAATCAATCGAAAAAATATTAAAAAAGACATAAGAAACATGTTGAAAAATATTTATAAAAAAATATCATCGACTCTATTTTGTGCTCGTAATTAATATTCATAATGAAGAACGTTCGTAAGAATCAATCGAAAAAATATAAAAAAGACATAAGAAACATGTTGAAAAGTATGTATAAAATATCATCGACTCTATTTTGTGCTCGTAATTAATATTCATAATGAAGAACATTCGTAAGAATCAATCGAAAAAATATTTAAAAAAACATAAGAAACATGTAGAAAAAGTATTTATAAAAAAAAAATACATGTTGAAAAGTATTTATAAAAAAATATCACCGACTCTATTTTATTCGTGACTAAATAAATTCAATTTTTTTAATACTCTTCAACATGTTCCTTCTGCTATCTTTTGTGATAAATTTTTATACTAAGAGAAAGTTTTAAGAACAGTTTTAAGAATCAGTAATCTCAATAAGATTAAAAAGCCAAAGAAGAAATGTTCAACTAAGAATACTGATTATTATAATCAGGAATATTGAAACACAATCCTCCTCAGCAAACCAGCATTTAATATTTAATGTAAGGAAATAATTGCACGAAAAAGAAACAAGTGGGGAGTCACCAGTTATAGCAAGCTTAAAAGAAAAAGATATTAATATAATACATATCCGAACAGAAACAACATAGATCTGAAATTAACCAAAAAGCGAAAAAGTTACTTTTAATAGCATTGAACATTTAATGGTATTAAACAACAATTTTAAACAAACCAATATCCACAATCCTCATTATTGGATTTTATAGACTGCGAATTTTTATATATTTAAAAAAAAAAACACATACCATACGTAGAATATCTAAAAAAATATATGTAGAGTATACAAAACATAATTTTCACCTAACATCTACTGTGCGAAACAAAAGTCTATAGTTACTCGATTTGCACTCTATATCTGCACTCTATTCATCGTTTAACACTAGATCTACTGACGATTAAACCATAAAATTTCCATCAACATTGAAATGAAAAAAAATAGAGAAATTTTATATATTTAAATCATTAAGAATACGCTGTTTTACGTCTGTAAAATATCAATATAACAAAAATTATAAATTGGTCGGTTTTCACTACTTTGGTAATTCTAATGTTAACACTGTCAAAAAAATATATTCCAAGGAAGAAAAGAAAAAGAAGAAGAAAAAATTGAACGACAGTAATCTCTTATCATTTGGCTAACGAACAATTACGAAAAGTATCATGCTCCCAAGCATCTCGCGAAAGCAGCAACAGACAGGTTGGCGCAACGAAAATGGCCGCGCATCCGGCACTGGCTGATTCCGAATTCCGCGCGATCACCGTTGACATCTTGATTTTTCGAGTGGCCCTCCGACCCCTTCCACGAACCAATGAATCCTAATTTTCAATTCGAAGGGGTTCACTCGGTCGTGATGATCCTTTCGATCTCGTCCTCTTCGCCGTCGTCATCGTCGTCGACGATGAGTGAGATCGTCGCGAGATCGTTTCTTCCACCCACGAGCCCGAGAGGAATGCTCAAGGACGAATTATATTTAGCCAACTTGGAGACACGCATCCAAGGATGCGATTCATATTGACGCATTGTATTTAATTTCGCATACTGTCTGCGATCATTTCGATTTTACGCGGATCTACGAACATGTGGCTGATAAAGTTTCGAAGATAAGTTGTTCGTCGATTGATTCTCTGAACTGTTCTTGTTTTTATTTTTTTTTTTTTTACTTTCTTTTTGTATATTTTTTTAAATATATTGTTTATTTTTTATATGTTCTTTTTTGTAAATTCTCACATGTCCTTTTAAATTTTTATATGTCCTTTTTCGTAATTTTGTAAATTTTGTAACTCAATTTTGTCCTCAAGTGGATGATACAATATTGAATTAGAACAAGTATAATGTGTAATTGTTGCTTTGTTATGTGTATAGTTTGCGTGACGAAAAGCACTCGATGATAGTCTACGACGATAGTCGACGATATTGCAAGAAAATTAAATAAAATTATTATTAAAATAAAAAATGATCATCTGTTGTCTAACAACATAAGTTTAAAGAAACTGTGATTAAGATGTTGCTTTTACATTTCAATTTCAATGTCTATATTCTTCTTAAAAACTGATCTTTCTTATTTGTTGAATATCCGAAGGTTGCAGTTAATTAATATCATTATTGTTGTACGACAAATAACATGAGTTATATTTATATAAATTATCGTATTATTCTAATTATTGTAATTATTATATTATATCTTTATTATTAGATGAATTGTATGTTTATGAACGTAAATATTCGAGATCATACTCGAAAAAAAATTAAACAAACACGTGCAATCGTCTTCGAAATTGTCTTTACATACTCTGATGTAAGTACTTGTAATCCACATAATTGTAATAAATCGCAATCGAATAATTTCGTAATATTCGCAGCATTCGCACGTGAAGACTATGAATTCTCATCTCGAGCTCAAGGAATTTTCATAACAATTCCAAAATTTAATTTTATACAGCAATAATAATTGCAATTTGCAATATACATTGCATGTGAGATAAATTGCAATTTGAGAACGTCGCGCGTCCGAAATCTTGTTCCCTAATTAAAATTAAGAGTCCCAGTGCCGGAGAAAGTTTTTACCGATGGCAATTTTATTTCGTCCTCCATTTCTGGAGCCCATCAAGGGCAACTTGAATCACGCCAGATTTAGGATTTATTCGAGCGTTTTCGGTATCGCTTTTGAAAGAGCACGATGGGTTTGTTATACGTCGTAAATCTTGCGCGCTCACCCACACGAAAACCGTAGGCTCCTTCTTCCATAAAGACAGGAAAAAAGAACACGAAAATAGAATCGCGAGTAATTACGGTTGACTATGTGGATTTTGCATTCACTGACAAAACTGTCAGGAACATGACATCGTGCTTTTGAATATAGTTCTCTTTCGATATGACTGATCGATGGACTACGAATATTTCTGCGAAGTTAAAAATATAGAAATTTTTTACAGTGTACATATTAATATAGATATAGGAAGATACATGTACAACAAGCAGAATACACATCGTGATATTTAATAGAAGAAATTCGTTTAATAATGCATATCAAAAACGTATCGATGACGAAATTATCTTATATCTATATCGATCTCGTAGCAATTACGAAATTAATTTCTTCGTCGACGTCTTCATTTAGTTGAACGCTAATTGTTAACAACGTTAGCTTCGCCTTCGAGGCACTACCGAACTATGATTTATATCAATAATCACATTAACGAGATTAGTTTCTCCGTGATTTCGTTTTTTCTACCACCTATCTGGCGTAATCATTCAACCTTCAAAACTATGGGCTCTGAATGCCGTTTTCTAATTATAATCTATTGCGCACGCGCGGTTGCGTGTCCGCTATATAGTTTCAACTCGATGCTTACACCATTGAAAATTAAACGCCACCCCTCGCTGCCACTTTCTAATTGCGATTTATTGTACAACTCGAATTGAAATCGTGACATTAGCGAAGCTAACCAAATTTCACAGGGCAAGCTCGGTGTTCGTGTTGCTACACTTCCGGTCGAAGGCACATCGATGACAATTTATGAGTGTCAAATTGGCATTAATATCCCTTCTTCTTATCTTTCGTCAATTATAGTACACGTTCCCGTAAAAACAGTACGGATCATACAAATGATCGTTTCTCGAATGCTTCGTGGCTCCAAATATATCGATCTACAATGTTCTTAAATAACAGTTGAATAAACAGACGCACGCGCGATCGGCGCTGTAAATTCACGATAGTCGTAACTTCTTAAACAATTCCACGCAGACAGAAGCAGGCGTCGTGCTCGTCGAATTTATCGCGCGAAGCAAGCTCGCAAATCCGCGTCGACGTTTCGAATTCCTGTAAAGCGACACTAGCGCCGCGCGAGCCAGTAATTGCTCCTTGGAAAATGGCGGGGGGGAGAGGGATCGGTTAAGTTCTACGCCGCGGCGATAAAATCGAACGGCGAGTTAAGGTGAACACCTCATTGACAGCGACTATAACCAACACACAATGATTATACACCAGTGGCGAAGCCGTAAATCAGTGGGAATAGCAACCTGTTCGACCGTCGTGTTACCGTATCTCGTGTTTTTACTCACGAGGGGCAGGGGGAGGGGAGGGGGAATTTCAACGTGTGTCGTGATCGCGTTCCGAAAGTGAAAAATCGGCGCGGCAGGAATGTCACGAGAATGTTGCTGGCGGCGGAGCAAATGTTGCGAAGCTTCCTCCGTCGAGAAATTCTGAAGCGAAAAGGGGAAAACACGAATGGATGGATTTGTCAATTGGTTATTCAGGAGGTAACACTTTCGTGAGATCGCGGAGAATAATGGACGTAAAAATGTTGGATCAATGAAAGTTAAATTAACTTGAAATCGTATTTTTTATGTCCGTGAAAGTTTATTTTGAAATAATTACGATCGTCTGAAATTCTTTTGAATGTCACACTCTTTCAATCGTTCAAATTCTTTTATATGTAGAAAAGACACATCCTGTGCCATTTGGAAATTCACTGTCAGCTTCAACTTTTCATCTTCAACAACGAATTTCTTTCAAAATCCATTGAAATCAACGTGATGTATATAAAAATTGCACTTGCTATATTCAGAAATTAACTTAACCATTTTTAATATTGGTATTTTTGTACGTAACTGCACTTGCGTTAAATATCTTGTATTTTAAATTTCTTCTGATCGATACAACGCGTACAATACATTTCTAAAAAATTACTGCAACAAAATCAAACAACTTTGCACGTTTCGTACATCAATCGTACAGTTCAATTTGCATTCGCTCTTTGGTTACACACACCTCGCGAATTAAATTGCAAATCGTCCGCGTTTCACATCAGCTAGCCTTTTTTTAAATAATTTTTTTAAAGGCACACGTTCACACAACGAACGCGAACACACGGTTTTTATAGAGAAACGAGCCGTTTCTGTCTCGATGGGACAGGTTTTTTTCTTTTTCTCCCTACGTTCTCGCCGGCCAGAAGGAACATCTGCCTTCTGCGCAAATAATGGAAACTTATGAAAGGCACGTCCTTCGTAGCCGCCGCGAAACTGAAGCAGGGGGACCCTCTTCATCACGAGGACAAGTCGTTTTTGCTTTTAGAAAATGTCACGCGATCCAGTTGCTCTCCCATCCTCTTAACCTATTGGCTATGCCGGCTTCACAAGGAGATCGAAAGGTGTTTCAGCGTTGAGAAGTTTTTTACTTTTTTTTACTTCACCCCGGACAGATAGAGATGGGGCAGAATTTTGTTTCTTTTTTTTTTTAATGGGGTAGTTCTATTTCTGTGAGGAGAGTCTTAATATCTGAGTCTTCTTGCAGTAACGATTCATCAATTAATAATATATATTAGCAAATCGAGACAAGTTGTGAAACGTAAATTTGTTTTTTATCATCTTACAATGATATTTTACCAAACAAAGTAATCAGAAAATTTATAATATTATTTCAAAGCTAATTCAAGGATATTTATTGCAGTATCCACTGGTACATAACTTGTGACTCGTAAAATTTCACTAATAATGTTAAATTGAATTGTATAAAATTGGTTGCAGGATTTTCTATGAATTATATATAAATATACGTTATGTAGAATTGAGTGTGGAAAAGTTTTTACATTTTTGGAATATTCCATTACCAACACTAAATGATATATATATATATATATCATTTGAATTGTAATTTTATTTCATTATCGCGCGAAATATTTTATTATCAAGATATTATAAAACTACATATAATACTAAATGTGTATTATAGTATTCTGTCCAGAGTGAGAAAATGGTAGTTCAGAAACAGTTCGACCATCAAAACCCATGACCTATGCTCTAAAAACTTCGCATGTCTTGTCAAACTCCACCAACCATAACCTCACCCTAACGTCCTCGAACGGTAGGCGGAAAAAAAGCAAGAACACTCGTAAATATCGCCCTAACCGATCAAGATCTACCACTCGGTTCCCCTTTTACGATCCAATATAATTTGCGACTTTGTATATCTACTATCAATCTGATAACATGAGCTATCACTTCTTTTATAATACCAAAATTACCGAAAAATACGGAAGATATAATTGAAATAATTAGAAGAGTATAACAATTAATGATCACATTACAGAATAATAGCTATATTTTTGTTAGTCTTTCTATCGGTGAAGTTACACCGATCAAAATAATCAGACTTACTCCATTTATTTGGACGAAATTTTATATAAGCTCTAAACAACATCATAGTAAGTTAAATGAATTCTTGCTAGTTGGATTCATTTTTTTTAAACTTAGGCTCGTATGATTATACGAAAAAATCACTAGTATAGGAGAAAATTAATTATACAGGATGTCACTTGACCGTATCGCTTGAAATTGCTCGACATTTATCTTTTACGCGAAAAAGATATATTTCAAACAAAAATTACACAGTGCTAAAAGAATCGTGCGACGAAGGAAATTAATTTCTTTATCGTGCAACTAAATATTTTTTTTACATATATATAAAAAATGCTTTACGAATAATTTCAGATCTCCCAATCTCAGGTCAGATCAGATCAGCTACAACAGAATTAGTTCCCAACAAGCTTCTAACTTAGTTTTCAAATAAAAATTCGTTGTTCTTTCTTTCTTCATTCCAAATGAAAGTTCCCTGCGCAACGAAAGTCGGATCTGCCACGACCGAACGTCGAAATTAAGGTCGCGTGTATCGTTCGCGGCTAATGATAATTAAACAGCCACGGCTGGCAATGACGGCCGGGGGGAAGAGGAGGTCAGGCGAACACGATCACGAAAGGTAAACGCGCGCGACGTAATCGCCCCGCGCGTAATTGCACGTGCGTAATTGCGAGCGCACGCGAGTTACCACAGCTCGAGCCCGGTTCGTTCTCGGTGCTTTCTGTTTCGTTGGCCAGCTGTGCTGTACAACTAGGATATTATCGTCGAGCATGACGCGATAATTATGCGTGCTCGTTCACCTGTCTGCGTTCCCCTGCGTTTCTTTCAACCACCCACCAGACATGCATCGAGCCGTCTCTCTCTCTCTCTCTCTCTCTCTCTCTCTCTCTCTCTCTCTTCGGTCTAGTATCTCGAAAGTGCTCCAAAAGAAGCAAGAGACTTCTCAGTGGTCAATTAAGGATTTCCTTTTTCGAGGTTACAACGACTAGGTATTTGAATGAATATCGGAAGAGGATTTGAATATTGGCTGCGTGAGTTTGAGAATGTTCGAGGCTGTGCAGTGCATACTATATATGGTTGTGTATACTATACTCAATGTAGAGTTAATGGAATAATATAGGATAATATTTTACAACATTTATAATATTGTACTATATAATTATTATGAATGTTGCGCAATGAGGAAGAATGTAATGGTTGAGTGTATAAAGTTAGAATAAAACTAGAATATATATAGAAAATATAGAGTTGATAGAATAATACAGAACTATCATAATTAATCACTACCAGCTTATTATAATCAATCATTAACACTGTAGAAACAATCATCATCATAAACGGAAACGTGCTTCGAATATTGTTAATTCAATGCTGATTCTCCGCTCTAGCTCAAAATTTCTAAAAACAGTGAAAATGTCCGACCAGTTGACTTCCTCTTAGCGTGGCATCTAATCGCGAGATCATTTGCCAGAGATTATCTCGATTAATCTCGTCGCCGAAAAACTTGATTTCGTCACGTGTATTAAGTGTAACTCAACGCGGAACCGTGACAAATGCGTTTCACTTTGCGCTGCACGAGCCAAGCAAAATAGTTAATCAGAGTGATCCAATCGGCGCGGCTCGGGTCACGAAGCAAACATGTAATATTTGTAAAACATGCGAACGGAAGTTGGAGGTTGGAGTGCTCGTTTCATCGTTGTTAAATAGAAGAAGAGATTAATATACCGCGAGCTTGTGCCTCTCACACCTCGTGTTTTCCAGCCAAGAAAACAATCCCTTTCTCTCTCTCTTTCTCACTTCTAACCTTCAATTAGCTTGCAAATTAAGAAACCTCAACGCCCTAAGGAACGTTATTCGTGCATATATACATATATATATACACACCGTACGCGTTATTAATGAGACCTCGTTTTATTATTTTTGTATCCGTCTTCATTCGTTCGTAGATGTAACATAGATTGCATGCAACATAGTAACGAAAGAATAGAGTGTGTCTCGAAATGACTTCTTTTTTTACGAACATAGCGCGTACGGCTATGCGCGAATTTATGAATAACTATGTAAGAAGGAAATAAAAGTTGTACGATGTATTTTCTTTTATTTCTTTATAGGATTTTTTTTCTTTTCTTCTTGTAGGCAGTTAGGCAGAATTATGAGAGGATTTTTAACTGCTTTGCGTAGCTTGAGGTAAACTCGTCGGAAACTTGTTACACAGCTCGAGGCTTCAAAACGATGGGAGGAATGGCGTGAAAATGTGGAATTCGACACGTTTCTGTCTCTGCTTTTGAAAGGAAACGCGTAGATCCTTGGTAGGGTATGCTCGATATTGTAAACTAAACGGGGAGATGTTACGAGCTCGAAACGAAACGTATCCGGGCGATGACAACGAGCTGACGATCGCCATGCTGCGACAGCTTTATATACCTCGGACGTGTCTTCCCCCGCTTTCCGCCGATCATTTCCGATTTCTATAAATTATTTCGTGAACGTTTTCACCTTCTGTTGCGTCGTTCGAGCATGGAATAACATTTTTCTTGTCGCAGCTGTGGTTGAAATGAACACTTCAACGGGAAATTTGAGGCTCCGTTGTAAAAATTTCGAAATTTTCGAACTGTCGATTTCGTTAAAATAAAAAAAAAAAAACAAAAATAAAAGAAATAATTACATTGAAATAAAATAAAGAAGTAAAAATATTTTATTAATACAATGGAGTAACGCAAGCTTTTATTTATACGTTTTTACGAAAAATTATTGAAATCTTTAAAAATACATTGTTTCACATCTGTGAAATTTCTAACAAAAATTATTATCATTTTGATCATTTTGATAGCAGAAGAGTTTTAGGAATGGCAAGAATTTGAATAATTTCTGGCAATTCTAACGAATCTGACAATTTGAGATTCTCGCGTAAAAAATTTCATAATTTTAATAATTTTAATAGTACTGACCATTTTAATTTCGCTAATAATCCACGATTCTGACAAATCTAGTAATTTTAATGTCGAAGCGGTTTACAGAGAACTTCGATAAAGAAATATACTTCGATTAAAAACATTTGTATGTTTATGTAAATAATAATTTCTAAATTTTATTATAAATTCCTTTCATTTAATTTAAATAACTCTAATTTTAATTAAATTATTTTCTACTAGTTGAAATTTTTACTAATCATGAGTATTCATTATTGTTGATTAATTGTTGTTATTGTTGATTAATTAATAATTGTCGACGAATTTAATGATCATGTGCCTTGAAATTCTAATAAAAAAAATATGCTACATTTTTCGAGTATAAAATTTTCGTATTTTAATATTTATATCATTAGGCTAATGAACAGTCTAATGAAATTTTCGTAGAATTTCCGTGTCACACGCTCCCATCCCCTCTCCAACCGGCTGTTCCGGAATTTTTTGAAAGATTACGCAGTTAGAAAAGGTTTTCCGGCCCGGTGCAGAATCACGGCCAACAGTTGGTTGGTCAAAAGACCGGTGCCATTTATGAGAAAAATCATCCCCGAACGCGTTTCCACACGATACGCCCACAAGATTTCACGATTCGAACTGTGGAAATCGAGAAAAACTCGAGAATTCTACTTCCGTAAAAGCGACCGATTAACCATTAAATTTTAATACCAATTTTAAGTAATTTTGGCAATTAAATTGAAATCTTAATTTTAGAAAATCAAGCAGATTAATAATTTAATTTCCTTAAAAACGGAAATTATTTTCCTCGAGAAAATTATTAACACCGGTATCGATTGTCTTTGTAATGAGATTCATTAACTTCTGAGAGTTAAATCGATTCGCTCAATCAATCCTCTTTTTACACTAATTCTTATATACCTAGATATGAGGGCATCAAAGTATTTATATCGAATATTGAATATTTTATGCTGATCATATTGACGTTTTCTGAAAGAACTATCTGGATAGTGATTATTTTAAATTATCACATTAAGAAAATAGTTTGTAGTGATTAAAGGAAATTTAGCATTTTGAGGTATCTACACCTTTGTAAATAAATAAATAAATAAATAAATTTAACTTAATCAATTAGTTAATTGAAGGTAATATCAATTGATAATTTAATAATTTAATTAACATCAGCCAATATTAATTTCTCTAACATCTTGCCAGATTCAAAGTTGAGTTACCTGAATTTAAATTGAATTCAAATTTCAATAAAGTTGAACGACCATCGATTGAATGGCCATCGTTGCCACGTGTTGTATAATCGATGAGGTTTCCCTACAAATTACTGAGATTGCAAACATTGCAAGTCCGAAGTAAGAACGTGTCATAGAAACAGGCAAGAATCTCTCTCTCTCTCTCTCCCTTTTTTTCTCCTTTATAGGCTTCGTCTCCTCAGGAGTATACTCACGAAGTCCCAAGGACACACACTCGCAAGCCATCCTCGACCCGAGGGAACTGAGAAAGACAGAACTTCCAAACTCGTAGCGGAGGATTTAACCGGAAGCAATGCATCTTTACGGATATGATTACTGAATCACAATAAGACCGAAACTTCGAGGCCCCCTCGTTCTTTCTCCCCGATTTTCGAGGGTTGAATTTGAAATTCGTGGCGACACCACATGTACGTTTTGTCTCACGATTTTCAGCGGAGATATGTTATACAGGGTGTCCTGTAACCGAGTGAGAGGTGATTGAAAATTTCAATGAAGTATACTCGAATTTAGTTGATTCGATACTGGACGTGCTCGAATAATCGACACGAGGAATATTCCACGCGCAAAAATAAGACGAGAAACGTGAAGTAAGATTTTGAGAAATCAAGAAAACAGGCTTCGAATACGTTTCGTTAGAAATTGCCTACATATGTGCTTGATAAATTTTTCAAACTCGATTTTCTCAAAAAATGAGATATCCTACAGAAAAATTTTATTCTACGTTCGTTTGCGTTATTTTCGTACGTCGAATAACCTGCTGTTGATTATAGCTTTTCTGTCTAAAATCAGCTAAATCCAAATATACTCGATGAATTTTCAAACTCGATTTTCTCGAAAATGAAAACTTTAACGAAAAATTTTATTCTTTCTCTTCTACTTATTTTTTCACGTAGAATTAGATCTTATTCGATTGCTAGTTACAGGGCACCCTGTATATACAGGATGAGCAATGACTTTTATACTTTCTAGAATTATGAGAAACTTTGTTTATAAAAATTGTATGATCGATTAGGGAATATGATAATAATTTTTGTCCTAAATTGCACATTAATAATTTATGACATGATGTGTTATTATAACTGTGGTGTGTCTATTATTATTTATTGCCACTGAATATTTATTGCAACAGAATACGACAAGCAGTTGAGTGAATGATTATGCTAATATAGTAATATGGTTAAAAATGAATATTATAATGTAGATAAAGTGTAATAAGTAAGATAAGTATACTACAGTTATATTATAATCATACTAAAAAATAAAAGTACGAAATAGCTAAATTTAAAATTCTAATATTAAAAATACACTATTTTATAAATCATATACTGTACGACAAATTCGTATCATTTAAAAACCCAAGTTATTATATAATAAAATTTAACAGTGCAAATATAATATATGAAATATATAAATTCTATTATTTCATAACTAATGTACTCCAATACAATCAATTCCATTGTTAAAGCACAAATTATTACAATGAAATTCAACGATGCAGTACCTAACAATTAAAACTGAATTCAATTTAATTCATAATCAAATATAACAATTCATTCTACGACTAACGTAAACGTCACATAATTCATAATTCTGTCCTTCTCAAAATATAGACGTTGCTGCTGGAATTGAAAATTCCATCGTCAAAAATACCAATTAACGTTGCAACTGAAAAGTTTCGAGATTCTACCACGAAACAAAATCCTACGAAATTGATCGATGCAATTCGATCGTTTATCCGAAGCAAAAATCGACAATCGACGATCGAATGAAAGTTAGAAAAACATGTTAACCGATCGCTGGCCACCGGAATCGTCGACCGGCAGAGCCAACCACCAAAAGACCCTCTTCCGTTTCTGTCCCGCGGCGCGAATCCGCGCGTTTATTATTAACTCATTCGGATTGAAACATATATCCCTTTGAAGATAGAGCTGCTGTAACAGACTAAACACCGATTCCAGGTATACCAAGTTCACCGAGGAAAGAGAGATAAAAAGAAAAGTTTGGTTTTTTAAACCGCGCGTAAACGCTGTCATAATATTCCGCGGATATTCAGGAACCTGGTTTCCGACGGTTTCCGAGAAACCGGCGTTCACGCTGTTGACGGAACGCCTTCGATTCGAATTCGTAAACGACCTCGACACGCGAAAACAATCATTTGGAAATTTCACTCCCCCCTTGGAAATCGTTCGTTTCTGCTCCAACGTTTAGGGGGGGGGGGGAGTCTCTGAGAAAAGAAGAAGGCTGAGATATCGAGTCCAGCGAAAGTCTTAGACGGATTTAGTTTATAAGACGTTTGTTGATCGTTTCTTCTTTGAATCGTCCCTTGACAAATCGTGTATTATTCCTTCAAATCATTCTTTCAAGTTCTCGCTTTCGCAAATCGAAATTAGTTTAAACGATTCTAAAAAGAAAGGGATCGTCGACAAACGTTTCGTTTTTATAAAGTTACCTTCTGTAAAAATCGGTTTCTTTTTTTTTTTAATAATAAAGGAAGACGTAGCCTTTATTTATTACAAGAAGCATAGTTAATTTTGCTCCAACCTTTTTTTTTACGTTTTAATTAAAATAAAGAGATTATCACGTTGAAAAATGTAGTTATTTCCGGCAATTCGTGTTAATTTGTTCGTCAATCAACTATTCACTATTTAATATAAATTCGTAAAATGGTAACAAATTTTATTTCCTATCTTACCTTAGTAACCAATACCTCGTCCAATCATTATATCGCTGCATCCCGCGTGTCGACGACTCAGAAGTTGTTGCTCCTTAAATCATGGTGTAACAGTAGTGGAGGCCATCAGGTTTCGTTTGAATTGAACCTCTTTTCAACGGTGAATATGATTCTTTGCCATTTTTTATTCGTAATTGCAAACGACACAGCTTGCGCCCTTAGTTTAACCGTGGGTTTATTGTTGCAATTTTCGTCGTCGTTTCGGATGTTTCATAATTCTTTGAAAGACGTCGAAGCTTCAGCTTTTTCTGCAATTTCTGTTGAACTCGACGCTACGCATATTACAGCACATTTTATCTAAGTATGAGCATGTTAGACACTGGCGATTGTCCACAATTTTTTCTCTCTCCATAATTATCGAGATCTTCTAGTAAATTCACTATCACCTTGCTATTTCACGTAATGTTCTTCGTTTAATTTTAATATCGCTGGATTTCACTTTCTCCTGCGAAAGGAGAAAAATTTGTACGTTTGCGTACTATTTGTACGCAAACGTACAAATTTATCAACTCACTTATCACGTTACTTATTACTCATTTGACCGACCGTATTTCATACGAATGTTACGCTTCCGATGACTTCCGTACGACTAAGAACATTCATCAGATTTGTTCGATCCTGTCTTCCTCGTGGCTACGGCCAATATTTACATTTTCGTTTCTGTCTGTAGGGAAATTCTCGATAATCGTCTCGGTAATAACATTCAACGTACTACACGTACATCCACGCCTGTGGATACCCTAAGAGTACTGAATTCCAAGAATTCTCTCTAATTTACGATATGTAACATAAGAAAATACTACACAGAGTATGCTATCCTTTTTCTTTTCTTTGTCCTGAAATATGCGTCTACAAATGAAATTTGTATCGATTTGATTTATCCATTTACTTCTCCGAATTTTGTACGATATGTTCGTTTGATATTTCTCTTAGAACGAAGAAATCAGATGACGAATATAATAAAATGAATATAATGCATAACACTGTAACTAGAACATAATATAAGCACAATATATAAATAACATACTGCATTATTATATATTATATTACAATTGTGATACAGTTATTATATGATATCATACTGGTAAATTATATTAGTTATTATATTTCTATATCCACAGCTACAATAATTACAAGATTCACCAAAATAATACACTACAATATACCATATTCACACCTATGTTAAAAATACACGCGCGTACTGCTCGTTTCACAAAAACGAAATCGAACTTTCCGAACGAGACGAAAACGTCAGTAGAAACGGCATCTGGTTGGATGCCGATGAATTCGAGCGTGAAATCGCTTCCTGTCCGACCTGTCAGCGACGATACGAAAGCTGGACCATCATCGACGCATGTGGCATGTGCGTGAAGATCGGCACGGTCCCCATAGGGCTGATCGTACGCGATCCACCTGAGCGCGAACGCCACCGGGGACCGGAGTCATTAACGATGGAAGGAAGCAACGCACGAGGATGACCGGAAGCCACGCACGGAGATGTGACTCGCGGCTGTACGTTGCTCGTCGATCGTTCATCGACGTGCAACGGTCAACAACCGAACGTATCGTGCTTCAGTTTCGCGTGGGTTATAACGAGTGTGTGCGGTTATTGGCTCGAAAAATCGATGGGATTTTCTCGCGTTCAAAGCGATGCAATCTACAGCGTTGCAAGATTTATTTTCACGTGGCAACCATAGCTTAGTATTTCTCCGTGAAGTTATTGGAACTTTCGTCGTGTAGGGTACCACGTCATTACGAATACTTCAGATCGGGCCCAATGGATACTTTGTTTGAAGCAATCGCGATTCGAATTCTTGGCTTGGCCACTTTAGTACGGATCATTGAATGAAATTCATGTGTTCGAGGGAGCTCGGCCTGATTTTAACTCGCGCGAATCCTTCGTTTTCATTTTGTTTGAACATTTTTTACATTTTGTTTGAACATTGTATTTCTTTCGATTTTGATTGAAAATTCATTTTATGTCTCCCTCTTTATTCTTGATCTAACCTTTCGTAGTACATCGCTGGCAGAGATAATTTTCCAATCGAACACAAATAGTTCGAAGGCATACAACGATATTACATCGAAGTCTTCAAACTATAAAATACAATTAGAGAAAGTTAGCGATTTCAATTCGATCCGTGAACGAGAAATATTCAATAAGACGAGATAAAATGTATTTCGAAAGTAGCAAAGCTCCGAAAAACGAGGCTTCGTTGTGCCGTTTCTTTTTGCATCGTAAGTTACGATATTGTCAATATTAATAAGAATCACTGTGCATGACACACACACATACATACAGAACTTCTCCTATAGTTCGAACATTTTGATTTCAGCCACTGTGTCTGACTTACGATATTCTCGGTGCTATTCGTAGGCACATACACACACACATATGTACGAATACAGAGGCTGTAGCTAGAAATTCTCTCGTTCTTCGCGCAATTGTTCCCGAGCCGTGTCCAGCCGTTTCAACGAATGTCACTGAACCAGGCTCGTTCGTAGCCAGCAATGAGCCATGATTTCACGGCTCATTAAATCGCAGCCGACAGTGTAATCATTGTCATTCTCCGTTACTCGCGTGTCGGCACGTGCGCCGATCAATCCCCGCGAAAATAACCGGCCGACTGTCTAGAAACTCTCTCGGGCAACCGAGTGTGTTTGGCTCGCAACAACGCCATTCCTAAACCTATGCTCGCCTAGTAAATGAAGTAGCTCGCTTGTCAAACAGAATATGACTTATTATTATTTTAGCAGCAACGAATAAGCTAGCAAATTTAAATACTTTTCACCTGTGTTCGTGAACAGTCGAAGAAACGAAACCTGATCAGAGATCGCTTGCTAAATGTCACAGAGTGAATTATTTTGTATATATCTAACGAGTATTTCGTATTTTTTTTTTTTTTTTGTTACATTATATATTGTATTTTCTATTACATTCTGTGTGTTCTGTAATCTTTAACTTTTGCATTTTTATTTCAAATTTCCGTGTATTTTACAAAAATCTGAAAGTCTAAAATCTAAAACAAAGTTTCTAAATTTACAACATCGATGTTTTGACATTCGTTCGATTATATTACATAAAGAATTTCGCATCAGAGAGAAATCGTGAAAAAAGATTCTCTGATTGGAAAACGATAATTTCTAGGTAAGAAATGATTAAATGATTACCGATAAAGTGATACTGAAATGCAAATAATTAAAAAGTAATCTGAACGAAAGAATAATTTCTAATTTCACTTTAAAAAATGAAACTTTTTCGCATTTCTATAAATACACGCGTGTACATTTTTTCTTTTTCTAAAGAAGTTCACCGATATTCTTATTCACGCTTGAATTCGACTTTCACCAAGTCACCGTCTCGATTTCTCAAAAGTAGTCAAAACAATAGCAACGCGATGTCGACAGTCGGCCTGTAATTTATCGAAAGTTAAAAGCTACTAGAATGCAATTTATTGGCGTAAATACAGTTGTTGTCGCCTCGCGAAGCAACAGGGAAACACATTATGTCACATTGTTTTATGCCTCGTTCTGTGTGGCCGAGATTCATCCCTTCACTCGTCGATGTACTTAACGTATTTACTCTCTTTACGAGACGCAAACAACTCGTAATTTTGAACAAGTAATTCGATAGTCGCAGAATAATTCTAAATATAATATTTGGTTATTTATAGGAAATTGTTTTCGTTGTTGAAGTGACTGACATTTAAAACGCAGAGTATAAAGGGGATATTTATTTGGATTTGAATTTTACTTTAGCCAATATTTCGTCTGGAATATTTCTACAATCTTTTGCCTGATTTGAAATTAATATTGGGAAACGAGTAATTACATGTTGCAAATGGATAGTTTACGAGTACCAGCGGTATAATTTTATAATAATTTTTAATAGAATTCTATTTAATGAAAATAATTTTTCAAAATTCACGACAGTACAAGTAAACGTTTATCTTTTCATCTGATATATTTCAATCACCAAACGGAGTGTAAATTTAATAAATTCTTTAAACACAAGCAACACCATTGAATTTTACAAATTATAGAAACAAAAATAATGTTTCCAAAAATATCAAATTCTAAATTCATTTAGACATTAAAGCCAGGTATTGAGACAAAAATTTAAAAATTCCAAATATACACGTATGCAACTGTCTTCTGACAATAAGTTAAAGTTCAATAACAAATTGGAGAGATTTTAGCAGATTTCACCAAGTTAAAATTCAAAGCAAATTAGAGATTTTAAAGATAGCAGAAAATAATTTTCCACTAAACTCTAATTTACGGCAGTACCAAGGATTGAAATGAAAATTTTTAAAGCGTGTCTCTCCTCCTAACCTCTAAATCACATAAGCGTTACACATTCTCGGCCTATATTTCTCCCAAACTGAAGGAATGAAAAAAGACAAGGGAAAAGACAGGATTGGATATTTTAAAAAAGGGATTAACCTTTATCTCGCGAGAAGAAAGAAAGAAAAAGCGAGGTGGATTAGGCTACCGTCTGGATTTAGGAGGCGATTGCTCACGGAGCAAACGCGAGCTGCGGAAAACAATGTTCTAAATTTACGCGGGACGAGTAAATCGCCGAGATCCCGCTCGATAGTAACGCGCAACCTTCCGATTTTATTACGCCTCCATTTCGGTCGACTTCGGGGAAACCAAGTCGAATAAAACCGAGAGGTCTTCCCCGTTTCTTTCTCGAGAGGAAGGCTCGATCACTGCTCTGACCGATGGAGTTCTACGTACGTTTGATGATATTGTTATGAAAACAATGTATCACAGATGGGTGGAATATTTTTAAATAGCTAAAATTCGGATAAAAGATCGTTTCAAACATATACAAGTTCGACGGAGTTGGAAAAATCGATTTTTTCCCCCCTCTTAAATCCTTTCTTGCCAAATCCTGCAGATATAAGTACAAAATTCACTGATTACGATCACCATTAGCCACATACCATCGTTCAAGTATTTAATGTTCGAAAACAAAACTCAAAGGGTATTCTGGATTGTCAACATTCCTACAGTCCGAGCAAACATCGTTTTGTATCCAGTTTGTATCTACAAACCAACATGGTAAATGTAATTTGTACGTATCAGAATCGATAAGAATGATACCGTGGTATCTCGACGGGAGCACGCTGATGATCTCGTATATTTACACGCTCGATTAAGTCGAAATTAATTATCGATTTGTCAGTTTCGTTAAAAAGAATCGACACCACACGAGATATCGATTTCGTTCCTCGTTTCTTTTTTAGACACCACTTTTTACCCATGATTATTTTCGCGCAACCACGAAGCGAAACCAGACGAAGCATTTGTAATTAAGACCACGAGCTAAAACTGGAAACTGGTTCCCTTGTTAATTATTCGTGATTGCATTGATTAGGCCATGTCTATACATCCGCGAGACTTCTTTCTCTTTCTTTTTCGATAATAATCGTTTTTCTTTTCCCGTTTCTTCTTCGGTTTTTCTTCTTCTTTTTTTTTTTTTGTTTTTGGTTTCTTTCTGTCTTCGTTTTCCCTTCTCCGACTGTTTCGTGGAATTTCACTCGACCCGAGAGTATTAACTGAGAGTCGAATCGCAGTTGAAGATATATATTTTATACGATAGTTAACTTCCCAACGAACGAACAATAATTTTTTTTTTCTAGGTTTTATCCCGCGCAATTACTTGGTTGATATTGACATTGATCGTTTCAATAGCTTTGACAGTTATTTATTAAAACAATTCCAGAACAAATAATTTTTATTTTCTTCTTTATAATAAAGTTAATAAACGACTGATCATGTTGAATATTGAAATCAAGTCTAGCGAATGTTGCTTAATACTGATCATATATTACATTGTATAGTTATAACACATGTGAATGCATGATATTACACGTAACATAACGAATTTTATATTTTTCCGAATGCAAATGAAAGGAATGAAATTTGAAAATTACGACTCTATTTCGAGATGCTCTGTTTTTTTAAAAATCCGTAAATAATCTGTCTACTAATTTTACAAAAAGTTTTTGATAAAAAAAAAACTTTCTCAAAATTAGCAAGATTAACAAAATTAACAAGCGAACGGATTAACGAAATTCACGAAGTCCGCCGTTTCGTACGTACAGACGTAACTGAACAGACGAAACAGAGAGATGCGATCTGAGAAAAATTTACTCGACTCGTCGAATGAAAAAAAATCGTAGGAACCTATTTTACACGCTGTGTGTGATCGGAATGCAGATGGACATTGCAAAAGTTCAGAGGAATTCACTTGTACAGAACGTTCGTTGAATCGATCGCGGGATGCAATTAACAGCGGATGTTGGACCACTTGAAAGTCCATTGGGGAAAAAAAGAACCGTGTAGTGGAAATACGCATGTATATATGTACAAGTAGATACACAACGTCGAAAGTGGCCACTTCGTGTCTCCCATCGTCGATAATCGTTTCTAACATTCGGATTTGCGTTAACTTTATCTCGACTTTATTTCCATTTCGCGAAGAGTGAAATGTTCTGTTCGGGAAACAAGCCAGTAGTTGTAACCCCTTTCGAGCATCTTGCTCGAAAAATCGTTATTTACTTTTCGATGCTAGAAGAGACGCTGACGACTTTTGTTATCATCACGAGCATCTTCACAAGCATGTGCATGCATACATATATAGTAAATTATCGACGTTTCGAAAAATCGACGATGCTGAAACTGTGTGTAATATCGTAACGAGAAATCGAACACGGCAACGCGACCGAGCTGTATATTTATATTTATATTTATTCTTTCGTCGCTTTAATCTTTATATTTAATTCTCGCTAACCTTGTCACAATCATTATTTCTATTATTTTACTATTTTTATTATATATAAATTTTTATTCTTATATTTCATTTTAATATGTTTCTCTTGCTTAAAGTCAACCAATTACGTGGACTAATTCTTTTCTTTTTTTCTTACGAACTACTTTTAAAGTAGTTACTCGACGAATAAAGAATCAATACCAAGGGAGAAATCGAACGAAAGATAACTGCAAACCGCGGAATAAGAAGATTTAACGATCAACAGAATTACATTACAGAGAGGAAATTTCAGGTTTCAATTCAAATTGAAACTCGATCGTGCAATTTTGCGAATGTAATCAGAGCGGAAGGAAATCGTTTGTCACGACGGGCTGAACCAGATTCTACGCGTCTGAATCGATTAGAAAATCTATTTAAAAAAGAGAGAGAGAGAGAGAGACAGAACTTGTCTCGCGAAATTGTCTCTCTGACCTTGATTTTCACGATCGAAACTTTTTTTTCATCGTGCTTTCTACTTATCGAGCGGGAGCAAAAGTTTCAAAACGAATTACCACTCTCGTGAAAAATGAATTGCCAATCGTTCTCACTTCGCCAATTTGGAATTTGCTTTCCTTTTATACTCAGATGCAACGTCCTCTCCCTTAGTAACATGCTGCGACTTGTGCTGATGAGCAGAGCCTGTTACGTACAGGGTGAAGAAACACAACTCGATCACCTTGAGCATCTCCGCTTTTGCTTTTGGAGGGAACTTTATTAACAAAAGTTGTTCGATACAAAGAGTGTCACGATAAAACGGGAATAGTTTTATATATATATATAAAACAATGATTAGATCAAATCTAAAATACAGGGATAGTATATAATGAGAGTACTCTGTATTCTGTAATAATAATGATTAACTCAAATCTAAAATACAGGGATCACAAAAGATTCACGTCGCTCTGTTTAAAAAAAATTGTAGATGAGCTCGAAATCTCTGAAATCCTTCCATAATATAAATATATATATTATATTATATTATATTATATATATAAATATATATATATATATATTTATATTATGGAAGGATTTCAGAGATTTCGAGCTCATCTACAATTTTTTTTAAACAGAGCGACGTGGATCGTTTTATCCACTAATCGCATGCAGCTCGACAGTCTCTATAAAAATTCTCTGATAGAATATATATGCTTCAGTCGTCGATAATTTGGAACTGTAATGCCATTTTCCACGATTCGAGAACGATTCATTTCCAACCATATTCGTTCCTTTGAGACTTTCCGCGAATAAGAAAGGGAAATTTAACCTTGAAAATCAAGACCAGACGTATACGACTCGCGCTGTGACAATGATCACTCTCCGTGACGAATAATTTCTTTCCACTCTGTATATCTTGATAATTTAATCTCGTGAAAATTCATCACTTTTTTTTTCTTTCTTGCGAACTGACAGAAATTCACAAACGCAAGTACAAAGACACTTTCGTAAAAATTTTTTCTTCTATTTCAAGTTTCCCGAAATATCCCGGAATATCCAGAAATATCGTCGGCTGTTTGATTGCGCTGGTTCGCGCGAGCATAAGCACGCGATTATAGTTTTCAGCAAATTCACAGAAATGGATACGGAATCGGCGCAATTCGGCCGTGCTCATTCAATACTTGAAGGATATTGAATCGAATTTTCCGGTTTATTTTCAGTTCAGGCGGAACGATTACAAAATTCGGATGTTTATTCCATTTAAATATAGAATCGAAACAATTCCCAGCCTAAGGACGTCAGAATTAGCCTATCGTATTTCATTCTCTTGGAAAACTTCCGGCTTTCTGGATGTTCTAACTACGATTCGATTATCGAATGATCTATTTCGCGGATTTCGATGAAATCTCGATTACGTTAAACGTTTCATTCAAAAGGAATAAACAAATAAATAAAACAAGCAACAATTTTACGGAAATGCAATTTCTTAAATAGTTTCTTCGCTGATCATTCATCCGATTGTATGAAAGTATGAAATGATTCCGAAATATAATATGCAATTTGTATTCAACTAAATACTTTATCGAGACTAAAGTTAGAATTCTAACTGAACTTTTTGTAAACCTGACCTAAACCTATCTTTGTTAAAGAATTTCAGAAGTTCCAAATTTCAAAGTTTCGAAATTCTAATTCAAAAGTTCTAACAATATTTCTAGCAATTAAAAAAAAAGTCAACTGTAACTCTAAATTTATATTCTCGTTCAACGAGTTGATTGATTATTAATTAGAAATTACTAAATTATTAAAACAATTATTAATTTAACTATAAATTTAAATTTTTTACACAATCACTCGTTAATTTAACTCTAAATTGTTATAGTTTTCAAATGGTGACAGTTAAGGGATTGAACTTAAACATTCTAAACATTCTAAGTTGACAATTGTTAATTTAACTCTAAGTTGAAATTTTCACTCAACAATTAATTAACACTAGAACTACCGACAATTAAGACGAAGTTATTTCTACCAAAATTATTTTGATTATTTTAATAAATAAAAATAAAATAAAATTCATTATATTATTTCTTTAGTTATTACTGTAAAAGTCATTGTATCATTGCGGGGGGAAAAATTGTAACATGAAATAGAAATTTTAAAATAAAATTGTAAAACCAGTCATTTCGACTGGTGTGGTAGCTCTAGTGTTAACTTAACTATAACTAAGCTATAGTTTCTAATGGCTCCAGTTAAGAATTAAAACAAAAATTCCCAAATTCTAAATTGATTACAGCCAATTATATAAATTATATAAATTATTCACAATTTCACTTACTATCGCTGGTATTTCCATTTTTAAAATTTCTGAATTTTCATGATGCAACACTACGTTACACAACATGATATAAATGATCAGAAATCCGAAATATCCGAACGGCGATTTATTTCAAATAAACGTGGGTGAATATAGAAATCCCTGGGAGCAAAACCGTTCGAGTCCCTTGGAAAAATAAGAATCCGAGTAGGAAGAAACGCGGGAAGAGACGAGCAACGTGTATCCCATGAGCGTGAGACAATTCATGATTCTGGCTCGATGACAGTCGAACAGCCACCAACTGTCCTACTGAAAGATTTTCCTTCCTCCAAGTCGCTCTTCTCCCTTATGAGTTCTTCGAATGATTTTTCTGACGCTTCTACGGATTCCATGGATTCGTGGAGAAAAATTCGTGGGAATATACTACTGTGATTCACGAGAACTACTCGATAGACGTCTTTGTGAACACATTATACAACGCGCGTGTTATACCAGATATTTTTGAATTTTATTAAATTAGTTTGAAATTTTACTAAGACACAACTGTTACAATGGAGTTGATCAAATCTAAAATCACAGGGATCACAAAAGAAATTGAACGAATAAGAATATTGACGTTCAAGTATTCCAGCATGAATCATATTTTATAAATACGCGCTATTATTTATCATGTAGTTCCAAAATATTTTTACGATACGCGTGATGTATTCGTAAAATGTTCCTGTAAATGTTGGAATACTTTTGTACGCATTAAATTTTTCATAGTTAGTACAGATTTTGAAATTTGTTTCGAATTTGTTCCAGTCTAATCGTAACAATTCTGTTTCGCTATAGTGTTAATGAAATTTCAAGATATTTCATGTGATAGAAGAAACGTACTTTGGGAAACCGCTTCATCTGCGACTAAAATATATAGCGCGACATCGAATGAGATTGAAGAGAAGTTAAGCATGGTGGCGCTAGTTGTAAGCAATGTTCCTAGAATGTATCAAAGGCACTTCTTGGAAGATATATTTTAAATACGATATTTTACGATGCACGTACTGAGAAATTATTTAAAACAATATTCTCTGAAAATCTAATTTTCCACACTAATTACGTGATTGAAATGAATAGCAAATTGCAATTTATTCTATAAAAATATTTTAGTGCCAAAATAAGCGTGGCCACTGAAAAACTGAAGGGTTTGAAAAAGTCGTAACTTGTTTGTTTTCAATTTTTTATTTTCTTTTTTTTTTTTTTTTAGTTTTTTACACATAATACTGAAGAAAATCCATTAATTATATTTCCAAATAAAATAATAAAAAATTTAAAAAAAAACGTGTTTATAAAAAGTTATTTTTATTTAATATCATTCAATCTTTCAGTGGCCACCCTATATATAGTTCAAATATTCTTTATTTTAGAATTTTATATCGAAAACTTCAAAATGCATTATCGAAAATCGTCAATTATTTTTTGAAAGTGGTTTTCATATTTCTTGAAAAAATATTATTCATAGTAAATGAATTGTACTTTTGAACATACCGCGAAATAAATTGAATAAAATTAAATAAAAACAGACTGATTTATATATACTTGGAACATGTACGATATTCTAAACTTCTCCTTCGCTTTTCTTCTCATTTCTTGTTCTTTCTCAATTTCTTCAATTTTAATTCACAAAGATATCGAATGATAGACATATTAAGTACATAATCTATATATCTTCTATCGAGAAAGCACTGAATTTTTCTCTTTGAAGTCATCACATACTCGCGTACTGGCTCGATCTGAATCACTATCACGCATTCTAAGCCATTGCCACGTTACTATTTATACTGGCTAATTCGTTTCCACTGACTCTAAGGTGTTTTCGATCAATGACAACGTCGACGTCGTCTTCGAGCAGCTTTGTATCAGCTGTTCTCGTCTTTTGACGCGTACTAATTGATAGGATAGACTGGAACCGATTTTGTCTTTTTCTCAGACTGGAACGAAATCGTCTTTTTCTCATCTCGAAAAAAAAAAAAACAAGTAGAATCTCTTTTAACGAACGTCGTTAATATCTTCGTGTTTAGATCGTCGCGATGTCATTGAGATTTTCAAAATTTTCGAATCATTCCATTAGTTTCTGCTGGGTCTTTAACTTTTTAAATTTAAAATGTTCGTAGAACTTTTGGAATTCCAAGGTATTTCCCAATATGTTCCCCGACTTTTAGGAATTTTGAGAATTATCGAAAGGATTATTATAGTACTCTTTTTAAATGAAACGTGTTTGTCGTGTTTTGAAATTTTTAGTCGCCAATGTTTTAGCATCTTTGTGAAAATTTTGTAATTTCGAAAGCCTATTCAGAAGCCTTTGGAAACCTCGAAGATTTATAGAATCTTCCCTAAATATTTCACATTTCTCATTATTTCTAGAATTTTCGAAATTTCTCAGCACTTGAACTATTTTATTATCAGAAAATTTAAAAAAATTACTACTACGAATTTTATTCCTTTTTTTGTATTACAAAAGATATATTGATGCGTTTTAATATACTAGTATGCATATTAATTAGTTACTTATTAGCATGTATTAAATTATAGCATGTATTAATATTATTTGATTGAAAGTATCACAGATCGTTGGAAATATTTCCAATAATATTTCAAAACTAATTGTAAAAAAAGAAAACGGAAAAGGGAGGATATCTTCTTTCTTTTACAGAGTTTTTCCTGAGAACAGCTGGAACTCGTAAGGAAAAACAATACTATCCGCGTAAAGGTACGTGTCGCGTGACTCCTAACTCGACCTTTTAGCAATTTTTTTTAGGTCAACTTTCACCTAATTTATGCCTTGTAGGGTTTCCGGTCAAACGGACCGTTTTTGAGAAATGAAAACACTTCTGATGGCCATTGCGGTGTTCAAACATCTTCATAGGTCTTTGAAAAATTATTTCAGTTGTTGAACATCATCCGTGTATATAATTGTTATCGTTATTTGACATCATTATTTGCCAATATCTATTTACTTTTAATACTAAAACTAACAAATCACCTCTCTGTTTATACTTATATAATCTTCAAAATTATAATTATTATAATTATTGATAATATTACAAACTAATGGTTCTATAATAATTATAACCACGTGTTGTAATTAATTACAATTATCAATTTTCACAAAAGGAAATTACGTAACTGATTGCAATTTAACTTCGAAACTGAAAGGCAATTTCTAAAAAAATGTGGACAATACGACAGATTGATACAGCATTGTAGAAACTAATGAAAACAGTACAACAGTATCAAAAAGCGACAATCAAATAAATGAATAAAATCCAGACACAGGAAAAGAGCGATTCGGATACAAATTAATGCAGAATCGTGAAACCTAATAAAAATGATAAAATAAAAACCAATCAAATCGACAGAGACAGGGCAAATGATGTCAATAAACGAATTACGAAAAAAACTAATGAAAATTAAAAGATAAAAAAAATACGACGATAAATACAAGCAACAAAATGATAAGTAAAAATCGCGGAGAAAAACAGCATTTCGTACGTACATCCAGCGTCACAGGCCAAAGTGAAACATGCTCGAAAGTGTACACAATCGACGAAACAATCGTGCAAAAATGATCATTTCAAGGTTTCGACTGAACGCGTGCAGACGAACGAAGCCGAAAGCAATTGTTTCCTCCTCGAATTTATCGTGGAATTAATGAATTCGACACGGCTGATCGCGAGTTTCACGGTAGATTACAAGACAATCGATCAAACGAGAGAATCACCGCACCGTATAGATCGCGTATAAATCGAACAAAAAGCTAACGGCACGAGGAAGTAACACTTCTTCCGCTGTAAACTTCCGTGGATATTATCTGTAATCTTCGTGACTCGTGAATAGTAGAGTATTATTTCGCAAGAAAATCGAACAAAATCGCAGATAATTGGATAATTAACGTGATTAATATTATGTTTTCTTTTTTTTTTAAACAAGCGTTCTATAAAAGTATACTCGAATGAATCTTCACAGTCGACATTTCCTCGACAGCCAAAGGCCCAGATCAAAAAAATTTAATATCCTTTTCCTATTTCTCTCGCGAGCAATCATTCCCTGTAAATAATTATAGAATAAAAAAATAATTAATAAATAAAGTAATCAACAGGGACAATAGCAGACTAATTACTTATTTCAACCGCCCCAGATTCCCAGATGAATCTTCGAACAATCGCAGACGTGCGTACTAGAAGCCAGCTGGAACTGGACGAATCAATGAATCATCGTGAAGAATCACAAGGGGATCTCGTAACGGGGATTAAACAGCGGTCAGATGAATCGCGAGCTGATGCCGTGTCACGAGTTAATTAACCATTTTTCTACAATTGTCGCCAAGGAGAAACTGGTTCTCGAGTGTGCCGAAGAACTCTAGAGAAAGCCGGTAGTAAGATAGCAGTTGAAATTGCCGAGCACCGAGCGTACTTATATAGCGTATTTGAGTGTAAACTGTATTTCACGTTCCGTTTAATCGAATGCTTCGATTTGTCCTCGCTCTCTTTCATCAATTTCGGCCTTTTTTTTGAAAATTTAATTCAAATGTGACGGACTTGCATATTACATACAGACAAAGTAAATGGCGCGTGTTTTTTTCCTTTTTTTCTTCTTAAGTGTGTTTTCATCCAAGAAATCTCCTGCATTTTGAGAAAAAAATTTCAATTCAA
Organism: Tetragonula carbonaria; assembly: GCA_032399595.1. Classification (NCBI taxonomy): domain Eukaryota; kingdom Metazoa; phylum Arthropoda; class Insecta; order Hymenoptera; family Apidae; genus Tetragonula; species Tetragonula carbonaria. Next base: position 2,742,404 of record JAUCRC010000008.1, read on the forward strand.
TGAATTGCGAGTGAATATCACAAATATTCACGAGCAATCGGAAACTTTGATATCACGTTTCAAGATGCTCTTTTATTCCATCGCAATCAGATAGACACAAAGTGATGCGAGAACAAGAGGAACAAGAGGAACAGAGAGGCTTCGATCGATCGAACGGACGCGGAATTATGTACTTGGTCGCCAGTAGCGACGATCCGAAACGTGATTCGATCGCTCGATTATTCCCGTTATTACGCGTAGCCAGCAACCGTGCCGATAGCGGATCGTTGTTTTCCAATCCGATCATCACGGCGATAGATTGAATAACCGTGTTTGGGGGACCTGCAATTCAAATTCCACGGTAATATCACATCGTAATCGGTATAATCGCCACTACTGCTTGATCGAGCGAAAGCACCGGAAGTACAATGTTTCTAACGTGCATTGCAAAATTATGAGAACTTTGACAAGTATCTAATCATTGAAAATGATCGTTTTCAACTGATTGTAAGAATTATCACAATCTGAACTTTCGTTCAGAATCGCTCGGTATAATTTTTGAATGTAGGTTAGGTTCAGGTTAGGTTTCTACCTACCGGAGTATAAGTACCAATTACAACTGATTAATTTGAATTTTGAACGTAGGTTATCTATTGCCGCAGTATACACTAATTAAAGTCAAAATAATCGAATATATAATTATACTAATTAATTAATTAAACCCTAGCCCCAACTTAATTTAAATTTGGCCTAAACCTAACCTAGATTAATTAAATATAATTATACTCTAGCGTAGAAACCTGATGCTGAAAATGACAGTCAATTGATTATTAAGTATTAATTAATTATTGTTTGTTGCAATTGATTTCTTTTAATTATCCTAGACTAAGAATTCCAACGTTCAAGAATTGATCGCGAGTGTCCATTTCTTGTAATCGTTCTGAGCAAATCGCTACTGAAATCTTGCAACTCCTTGCGTTCTCCATTTTTACTTCGCCATTAGAACCGTAATAAATTCCACTCTCTTCCTCTCTCTCTCTTTCTCTTTTTCTCAACGTCTCTCTTTTAGTGGCGCGAAAACTCCTTGACGCACGTGCGCGCACAAGCACGTTCCATCGTCGACGAAAACGAAGAATCAGAAGAATCATTCTCAACTAAGAAGAAAAAGAAGAAGAAGGAGAAGAAGGTGAAGAATAAGAAAACGAAGAAGCAGCAACGACATCAACGTTAGCAAGCAAAAAGTCGAAAACCGTACGCGAAACCGACAGAGAAAGATGGAAAAGTATAGTGTAGCTGCGATGACACTTCGAATTTCTATATAATAATAAATCAAGCAAGATTCGAAGCTTGAGATCTGCTCGTCTTGGATGAACTTTCAAATTTTCTATAAACGCATAAAAATCGAGTATAGTAACGAGTATCTAGTATAATATCAGACGAGTATCCAAGTTAATATAAAGAAAATTGTTAAAGAAAAATGGTCATATCACTGGATACTCGTCACTGTCATAACTTCTAAGATTTTTAAGGTTAGAAGGATCAAGGTTCTCGAAATTTCCAACAACTTTTAAATTTTCCAAAACATTCAAGCATCGTTGGAGTTACCAAGACTTTCAGTGAGCTTCGAGCTTCCGGACTCCGAGCGTCCGAAACGATTCGACATTTCAAACACGGACTGGAAAACTTTCAAGGTTCGAGGCTCGGCGAAACTTTTAAAAGTCAGAACTTACCAAGGCTTTCAAAGCCTTTGTTACTTTCATCAATTATTTTCAAGCCTGTCACTTTCATCGATTATTTTAATTATCAAGCCATTATTTCGTTAATTACTTTCAAGCTGTCGTCCGGTACGTTCGTAACGAACTCACTACGATAAAATCATCGGACAAAAAAAGGAAATTTATCTTCAAGCACAAACTCGAATTGATGTATCCTCGATTTCAAGATCTCCAAGACTCGAAACTCGCCAGATTGAAAAAAATTATGAAAACTAAAGACTTTCGATAGTTCGAAGCATCGAGAAGCGCCTTCAAAATACAAGACTAACAGTAAGCCTCGTAATCGTAAGACTTTCCAAGACACGACACACTCGCCAGGACTACCTAGAAACTCAACAGGAAGACTAAAACTTTCAACAACCGAATCTTCGAACGCACGAATTCAAAGTGAATTCGTCTTCAAGCCTGAAGAAGAGAAGTTCGCGTGTTTCGGAGCGGTTCGAAGTGTCTCAGACCCCATCGCTAGCGTCCCGTGTGACGAGAGAGAGTTTAGCCGGTGCAGCCTAGCCTCGCTGAATCGTGAGAGAAAGAGAGAGAGAGAAGAAGTGGGGAGAAGAACTACGAGAGCGGCCACGGGGGTTGGCGGAGGGAGAGCTCGTGGACGAGCGGTTATTTCAAGCGACGACTCTTCTGGCACTTCGCCCCGAGCTTTCCTCGAGCGCATCCTCTCGCCTCGGACCGCGTTCTCGTGTCAGTGTCGCCGCGAAGCCAGCTACAGTCGAGTCACTCACTCACTCACTCACTCACTCACTCAGTGGAGACACAATCGATTCTTTAACTTGATCGAGCAATCCAGACTCTGACTGGATCTGAAATTTCCAAAGAACGCGACATCGCAGACCGATTTGGCCGATATTCCCGTAAACGTTTCCGACGTTTTTCCATTCTACTTTTTTTTTTTTTTTTTCTTCTATGGTTGATATGGTCGGTGATTTGTTGGCAGTTGATGAAAGTAGTGATGTAAACGATAGAAATAACAAATAGTTGAACACTTTTGGGAATCGAAGAATCTTTGTTGTTTGATGAAATTTTGGTAGAGAGTGGACGTTGTCAGTGGACAAAGTTGCAATTTTGGAGTTTTACTAATTAAATTTGGACACTTTGGATGCCGAAGGATTTTAATTTTGGAATTTTGGTAGATTGGTAAAGAGTGTCAACGGTCAGTTAACGGTGGACAGTTGTTTGACAGAAGTTCAAGTTTGGTGAAGTAACTCTGGGACTAACGCGTGGGAAATTCATGGTGAAAGATTTCCAAAGAAAATTGGCAACCTTGAGAAATTTCAGCAACAGACGCCTGATAAACGAATTCAATTCGAAGAATCTTTAAATAACTCTGAAACGGTGGAATCAGTCGTGGAAAAGCTCCAAGATTTAAATTTCAAAGAATACAAATTTCAAAGGAGAATTCCAATTCGGCGCCGCGTGAAAATCTCAGTTTTGAAGAAACTTAGGAGAAACCTGGAGACACGTTCAAGCTGCAGGCAAACAGAAGAAGATCGTCTGCTCTCTGGGTGATCAGTGAACTTTCCAACGTTTCGAAGGATTCGCGCGTAAAGTTGACCGGAAGTGATCAGTGAACGTGCGGGACAAGTGTTCGCCAAACACGCCAGTGCCTTCTATCGACTCTGAAATCTTAAAAAAATAAACAAAAAGTGTCCTCTTCTCGAATTGTGCACGCACTTTTTTCTGTTCGATTAGAAAAAAAGAAAGAAGAAGAAGAAGAAGAAGAAGAAAGAGAAGTTGAAGACCGCGAGTCGGGTGATCGCGGATGAAGATGGAACCGTGGAAAGAAGAGAAGGAAAATTTATAACTCGGCTCGCCTGAAATAACAGGAGGAATGCGCGCCTGGTGAATCAGCTTCCTCCGCGAGAGTGCGAATTTCCTGACAGCGGCCACGCGATCCAGGATCGAAACCGAGAGAGAGAGAGACTTCTGCAGGATCTGCTGGATCGTGCGTCGAGTGTGCATATATGCGTCGTGTATATAATGTGTGTGTAGGGACGCGCGCGCATGTACACCTTGAGAAAAGCCAGAAACGCCAGAAGCTCAGCAAGGGAAACGAGAGAAGGGCAGCGGGACGGGAGTCGCGAATAGACAACGGTTTTTCTTGGAAAGAAGTCGCAGACTGGTGAGTACCAGTTTCACGTAATTTCCGACGGGACGCTAATTCCCGGAAAACTTGCAATTCCTTGGACAGAGAGGGGGGGGGGAGGAATTGCAGAACAAGAGTTTCAGAATTAGATACTAAGCGTGTCTGATTGTTGAGTTTTATTCAGAGGATGTTTTGTCCGGATCTGTGAAAATTTTTGGATTTTTGGAAGAAATTGTATAGAATAAAAAGGAGAGGGGGCAAACGCGAAAATTGACATGGAAATTAGAATTCTAGAAGTTGAGTTTTAAATTGGGATTCTTGAGAAAAAAATTATAGAACGATGTGAAGAATTGTTTGATCGTTGAGGAATAATAGTTTTGGCTGTAATGTTTTAGAGTTAGATACTGAGAAGCGTGTTTGGTTATCGAGTTTCATCGAGGTGACGGATATTTTGGTTGGATTTATGAAAATTTGGATTTTTGGAAGAGATTGTATAGAATAAAAAGGAGGGAGGAAACGCGAAAATTGACGAAAATTGGAAATTAGAATTCTAGAAGTTGAGTTTTACATGAAAATTGGGATTCTTGAGAAAAAAATTATAGAACGATATGAAGAATTGTTTGATCGTTGAGGAAGAATAGTTTTGGCTGTAAAGTTTTAGAGTTAGATACTGAGAAGCGTGTTTGGTTATCGAGTTTCATCGAGGTGACGGATATTTTCATTAGATCTATGAAAATTAGGGAAGAAATTGTAAAACAAAGGGGAGACTTATTGAGAAGCGCGATAATTGAATAACCACAAAGATAATGTTAATATCAATGTCAGCATTTTTTGTAATAACCAAAATTAACGTCTAATGGCAAGGTAATGTTGTAAAGAAAATTCTGCAAGATTAATTATCGCGAAATCACAATTCTGTCCACAACAATTGAATAATAATTAAAATTGAGTAACCAAATCGAGTCGATAAAGCTTACTAAAAGGAGGCATAAACACGAATGTCTGGGCAGACTGGACAGAAAGAGAGAAAGAGAGAAAGAGAGAAAGAGAGATAGATGGACGCGCGAAAAGTGCGTTTCCGGCGGCGAATGCGCATTTCCGGTCAGCCAGCGAGCAATTTCTCGATCGAAACGCACGACTATGAACGACGAAAACTTTCGTGCGTCACTCTCGGGCTAACGATTTATAGATCGGATGGAATGATCCTTGACGTTGTTGATTGATCAGTCGAGACGCGTGTAATACCTACAACAACGAATCACGTGTCCGGCTATCGGCTACTGAATTACGTGGTATTCCAACAACGTGATATCAACGATGGAATTCGAAATTTCTCTTCGTATAAATCACAATCGTCGCTGTGACGCGAACTGAAATATTTTTTTCACTTTGCAAATTTTTCGAATATTTATCGTACGTGTATTCGCGTACATTTATCCTATTTCTTTTTTTTCTTTAATTTTTGTCGCATTATCGTTATATATTTTATTTTATCCCTATGTATTGTTTCTTTTGCTTTTTTATTTAATCACTCTATGTTTACAAAAGAAAAGACTATTAAACTCTATAATGTTAATTATATTATATACTAATATATGCGTTATCAGTACATAGTTATTCTATACATGCTACAATTGTATTCCATGATCTCATGTTCTATGAAAAATTGTAAATTGATCATTCCGACTTTGTTAATTGCTACTTGAAAGTTAAAGTTCATCATTTATTGCTAGAATTATATCCTGGCGAATTTGTTCGAACATACTCGACGAATTTACAAATTCTTACTTTCGATTTCACAAAAGCATATAATCTATTTTAAACAATAATAAACGGCGCGGATTAAAATAAAATTGTAGGAATCGTACATTCTACTTTTATATTTCGTATTTATTATCTATCCATAGATCAATATTTCATTCTAATTTAACGTGGAACGATATAAATCTCTCTCGATAAAAAATAGAAATTCTTAAAAAAAGAAGAAAAAGAAAATCGGAAAACTGACGTTCTCGACGACTTGGTTTACTTACAGAAGGTCAAAGAAGATCTTTCGTCGAAAAATTAAAAAAAAAAAACAAAAATGCAATAGAAAATAATAAATAAATAAAACAATTTTCTAATATTGCATTCGAGACAATTGTAATATCAAAATTTACATGTCACCTTCGATCGAAACTTTAACCGACTCGTTTCATTTTATAGTTGAAAGGTCTCCCTTCAGCTTCCTGCTTTCAATTTTCTCTTATTTATCGTTCTGCGACACCAGACGATATCATGCGTTTGTTTCAACGAAACAATCGTATCACCATTTACTATCGATTCAGATGCCGATCATACGCGAGGAAAGGGCACGGAATCGCGTTCCACGATCGAATGTTCTACGAAAAGAAAGAAAACGACGAAGACAATCGGAGAGACGAAAAAAACACGAATACATGTGTCCGCAGAGCTCGTACAATGGCCTCTTCGTGAATATACAACGCGTTCGTCATTTTCTCGATCTAATGCTCTTGTGGTCTGTCAGTTGGATTCTGGCCGTCATCTATCGCGTTCGCGGATCTACGATCGATGATCCAGTCAAAACGATGCTGCATCGATTCACGATTTTCTACGCAGGCTTGATAACTTCTATTGTGAATAGTATATTGTACGCTCTGAGATTCTCTTAGGGATAAATTTAGCGAATTTGAATAATTAATTGGATTCTTCATTCATGCTTCTATTACGTATCTACTTTCTTGATAAATTAGAGAAATAGGGTTAGTGATGTATTTTTCTTTTTTCTTTTTTTTTTTTTTAGAAAGTACTTTTGATTTTGAATTTGACAAATTCTAAGGACTTGATGCTCATTGTACGAGTTAAAATGTTAAGTATTAAAATAATAAAGCGATCCTCTAATTTACAAAATTAAAAAAAAAAGCAACGTTGCAATATTTATTTAGGCAACTTGTACGAATATTAATTTTTAACCAATTACTAAATTGAATAACATTTTTCTAAATATATGTTTTAAGACAGTACGAAAATTAACGGAATTTTGATTAGTACATTTTATATTATAATATTGCATTTTATATTTATGTATTTTCCGTTAATATTCTATTAATATTTCATACGTGTAATATATATATATTTTTATAATATTTAAATACCTGATATTAATATTAATAACATCTAAATAGCTATTACTTTTTGGTATATTGAAAAAATAGATATCAAACGAGCATCGTATCATATCAATATCAGGTAACATCAAACAATAAGAAAGTATAAAAATGTAATCGTGTATGAGATGTTATCAACAAGGACATGCTTATGTGAGTCTATTTAATCGATTAATTGGACGTAAATTATATAGGTACTGATTAATACGCTCTATCAAAAGGCAGCAATTATTAAAGTATAAATGAGTATAATTATTGGGAAGTTTGTACTTAAACTATACTTAGGCTACAATTAGAATATTTCGTGCTTAAATATCACGGATGAAAGCGTTACTATTATATATGGCTACGATTTATTTACCATGGAATTTTGTTGATCTTTCTCTACCACTGATTTCTGTCGTAAATAAGAATATTTCTCGCACTTGAGAATTTTGATAAATTTCAATCAATTCGCTTTCGAATAAGATTTCAAATTAAATCTGAATAGAATAAAATTAAAAAATCGAAGAATCGAAGAAAGGAATTCTTTAAAAACTATAGAGACCCATACCTATTGTAAACAATAATCTATCTTGGGACTTATAAATTGTACGAAAAAATTAAAGCCTAACGCGAGTGAACATTTTATCAAGACACTGAAATTCCCTAAGTAATACTCCAAAATTCTGAAATTCTGAAATTTAAAAATTTTAAGATTCTAAGAATACTCGGGCGCTAAAAGATTCTAAAACTCCGAAATCTTAAAATTCGAAGATATCGAGATTCTAAAATCTCAAGATCGAAAAAAATTTAATAACGGAAGAAGATCGTAAATTTTAATATAAAAAAAATTGTATAATCCGCAATTCCAAGTTTCACGACGATTAAAAATTTGTCAGATTTATAATTTCACAGTTGTCGTTAAGATTTCTGAAAATTAACAGCAGAAATTCTTTGTCCCGCCAACGCGCCGAGGATTCATATACTCGCGCATATTTTCATGGATAAACATAAAGTGGTTGCAAAGCTGGAAACTTGTTGCTGTATAATATCCCCGCAACGCAACAATTTTTACACGAAACCCCGGTCGAATTGTAAGTTCACGCAGGCGTAATTAATTCCCTTACGATTAATTTTCCGTGTGGATCCGCCGGTTCTTTGCGAACGACACGCACGCGCGTCCGGCAAGATTTCGGTGGCGGCCGATCGTTTGCATGGAAAGTGGACAGGCCAAATTACCTCAATTCTCGTCGTTTAACCGGGCTACTGCCTCCGAAACGTTTCCGCCAGAGCGACGAGGAACGAGCAACGCGCCGCAGAAAGAGAGAGAAGAAACGGCGGGAGGATAATTTATTCCGGCTTTATTTAATCTCTTCCCTCGCGTCTCGGCGCGACGCGACTTGCTAAGCTTCTTTAATCCAGATTCCAGATCGACAGCGAGGGAAAAAGGACGCGGAGGAAATACGTGTTTTGTATAATCTGTTTGTTCTAACAGTAAGTAAGTCCAGCGTGCATCGAGCTCGATTATTTTTTCATTTTTTCTTCTTCTTTTTTTTTATTAACTTCCTTTTTTCTTTTTTGACGTTTGTTAACGTTGTTCTTTTATTTTTTAACTTTTCGGTCAACGATATCTAACTCGGGGATCAGGCTTTGGGGGGAATTACTCGAGAAACGGTGCTTGGAGATTGATTATTTGAATAATACATCGTGTCTCACTTGACTCTTGATGTTGCCTTGAAGTAATCTCCGGCGTTAATTTACTCGAGCGAGAAGATCGTCTTTTCTTTTTTTTCTTTCGTTTCATTTGTTGCTCAATTTGTTCCGACGTTTATTTTATTTCGTGTTTTTGTTTCTACAAATCGTTTCTCGTTTTCGTGAACACCTTTGCGTTATTTATTTTCAATAAATTAACAAACATCTCTCGGATAAATAAGAGATCGTTGAGAGATCGCTTTCAAATTTTTTAAAATAGAGAATAATTAATCGGGTGAGAATGTCTGAAAATAAAATTAACCAACTCTGTTGAAGAATGCATAGTACAAAGAGATTAAACAAGGGAAAAATGATTATTGCTTTGCAATTTTAAACGATTAATTCCTAAGTGATTCTCGTTTAAAATCTGAAACGCATGAAATATCAGTTTTGTTGTCTAATAATTAATTATCACTTACTAATAAAATTAGATTTATATCAGAGCTTATTATTATTAAAAATTGAGTTTCGATTCTAATATCGATATCATTATTTTTTCTAATAACATTAGAACACACTATTATTGCTAATTTATTACTAATAAACCCAGTTATTTATTCTCAGAATTTCTGCTCACGTCAAACAAAAATCGAGAGCCTTTCTTTCCTTCTCCGAAATTCGTGCGACGGAGAACAGTTAAGAAAATATATCGTTTTTTACCTCGACATTCCGCCGCTGTGATAATTATTCGTAAGATAACCACGTAAGAAACGTTAGTATGAAATATTTCATGATCGATGGTTAAATGATTGTTGGTTTATCAATTCTGCTTTCATGAATTCCGAGGCATGTTTTGATTAACTCAAGAACGACGTGTAATTATTGATGATTAGAAGAAGGGGAGAGGGGGGGGGGACTCATACGATTTAACCGGCAGATGCAGAAAGATGGGAAAATCCCTTGAGATAACAGTAATATGGAATTCAGCTGCTCAGCTCCCTTTTTTGCAAGTTAAAATTCCGGTACATCCGGTATTGAGAGAGGTTAAAGCTAATAACAAGGTAAAGGATACTCTCTCTCTCTCTCTCTCTCTCTCTCTCCTCTTCTCTTTTTAATTTCTTCCCACTTCCTATCCCGTTTTTGGTTTCACTGCCATACACTCGGAAACTTCAATTAAGTGATAAAAATCAACCAACGGGAAACGGTGTTCTAGTATTCGCTTTTCAAGAAGTGCTCGCACGCTGAATTGAAAAATACAATGGTTAGTTAATACAGAGGTCACGATCGCGATATTGTGACGTGCGCCGAGATCAATTATTCGATACGCACGTTTTGCGATATAAATTTTTCTAAAACTTCTATCGTCAATGATATTTACAATATGTGTAAATTCATTGGAATATCTGAATGTGAATTTTCCTGATGCAACGAATGTATTCTTCGCGGCCAAATGTTGTAAATATGTACAAATAAAAAGAAGAAAAACAAAGTCATCAGTCAGAGCGATTTAAATGTACGAAATTAAATTAAATTTCCTTTGTTCCTATTAATCGATATTTAACGTGTCAATTATACTTTAATCGATACATTTCACTTTTACGTCGTTACTGATACGTTGATATATATTAATAATCGCACAATATCGGTCCTTGAAATTTGCAATGGATACGTGTCAATAATAATGAATGTTTAACATAATATTCCGAAGATATACAATCGCGAGAATATTGATGAAACATTGAACAAACGATAATAAAACAAAATTATAATTCGACATTGACGCGCCTTGTATTGATAAGTATTAAGTAAATATACTCCAAAATAATAATCGCTCGAGAGTGATTTTTAAAATAGATATTGACGCTCTAATAATAACAACAACAAATACTGAATAAACGATCTCCCAAAGTCATAATCGCCGGAGTAGTCTTCAAAATTGATATCGACGTGCCAATAATAACGCATGATAAATAAATAACACCCGGAAGCTATAATTACAAGAACGGTCTTTAAATCCACCATGTGATGCGCCAATATTACATAAATAATAATAATACTCCAAAATAATAATCGCGCGGGAATTTTAAAATTGACATTGACGCGTCATTACTATATGATAAATAATAAAACAAAATTACAATTGCTCGAGATTAAACGAATAATATTCCGAAAGCTATAATTACGAGAATGATCTTCAACGTCGACATTTGATAAATATCGACGTGCCGATATTTAATAAATATTGACTCTGTTAAATAAGCAATCTGAATCGTTTAAATTCTTTTTTAAAAAAATCTGTTCAAAAGAAATTAATAAATTTTCATTCTTGCTAAGGGAAAAGCTTCTTATAGCTTTCAGGATTCGAAAGAACGTAATAAAGACTTCATTAATCGCTCATTCTTTCAAAGGCCAAGTTTAGTCTTAGTCCGAGTTTAGTTAGCTTTAATAATCATTAATAATCATTATCTCGTCTGTTTCTTGTGTCAGTTTGAATTCTCCGAAGAAAATGTCACATGTTACAACACAGAAGTACAAGTACAGAAGTGAAGTTCCGTGACATCTGTTTCTTTTCTTTTCTTTCTTCCTTTTTTTTTAATTAATTTAAAATTATCCTTCAAACAAAATTTCGATACCTACTTGATAATGACGTATTTAAACAAAATAACAGTACTTGAATTTATATTTGAATAGCATCGAATAGCACCCAAGCTTGCCTTTAGTTAACAGCACGTGAAATTACGTAACGCGCAATTTTACGCGTGCAATTGCAGTTAGTAATTGTTCGAGCCTCCATAACTTCTTGCCAGCATAAAAAAAAACAAAAGAAAAATAAAAAAAGAAAAAGGAAAAAAAAGTTGAACGCGATCCGTAATGTGCGGCTCGTTATAGAGCCTCTTCAATCCCACTCGCGGCCGCTTCCGGTGGTAAACCATAACCATTTGCAGTTTACCGTGATTTTTCTCGGCGCAAGATTGCACGGAGCTCGCGCCACGCCGAGGAAATTTGATGTCGATGAAAGTGCAACTCCAGACACCAGCCTCCCCCCTCCCCCCGAACAAAAAGAAAAAAAGAAAAAAAAGAGGGAACAAAAAAGGAAAATAAAATCACGTGCCAGTCGAACAGATAATTATTGTTCGTCTAAACAGATAATAAATTCAAGCCGAGAAAAACCAGGCTATAACCTGTGCTTCGAAAGTAATTAATGGCACTGGCAATGGGAGATGGGCCTCGCCAGCACAAGAAAAGAAATTTAATGGAACCGAGGAAATTAGAAGTATGGAGAGGATAATTAGACGGGGAGGGGGGGAGAGAGAATCGACGAACAAGGAAATCGTGAGAACCAAGTGTTTTACGTTTATGAGGTTTTCGTATCGAGGCTTCATTCAGGGTGTATCAGCATTTAGACGTGTTATTGAGAAATAAGAATTTATAGTTGGATTATATTCAGCATTAAGATTTTTCTACTGAATTTCATCGAGTATGAGAATGCAAAGTATGATACGACGTTGAGCATTTTAGATTTTAGTGGTGTAATTATTATGATATTATTGGGAACGAACGTTAATCAGATTATCCGATTACGTGATTTTTTAATTGAACTTGCAATTAGTTGGGCTCACAGGGAGTAAATTATAAAATAATAATGCACAAGTATTTGAAAGATGAAACGATCAAAGATAAATGACAATAGTTGCAAACCAAAATGAAGCTTCGATCAACAGAGAGGTTAGTTCAACTATTGAACAGAAATCGAGTAAATAATAATCAAATGAATACGTAATTACGATTATACAGAGATACGTAACTCGTAAATGCATCGTAAAATATGCGTATATTCAGTTTTAGGCATCATTTAAACAGAATATTCCACATCCTATATGCAATTTTTACGCGCAACAGTCTCTATCACATAAAATAGAAGACAAGTATAACATGAAAACGAAATACACCGAGATTGAACAACTTGATGAAACTTAAATAACGCTTTCGTTCCTGAATAGGTTAATAATAATTGATAATTTCCTCTATTTCTCTTTGCTGCCTCTTAGTTTTTCTAATTATATAAGTTTCTTTCGAAAGTATTTTTAGTGGAATTATTTACTGCAATCATTAAACGAATCATTAGCACAAGCTACATTTAATTACGGGTTTTAATTACGCGCAGGAAAGTTGTGACTAATTGGACGTTTAGAAAATTGAACTTGGGAAGTAATGGAAAAAGAAAAGTAATGAGAAGAAAACCATATATAAATAGAAAAAATATATATATATAAGTAAGACAATTTTTTTTCAAAGTAAGAGATAAATTAAATTGACTCAAATTAGTTTATAATGTAATATATATATTTTAAATGTCCAATATAAATTTTACTTATATGTATATATATATATATATATATATATATATATGGTATAATATACATATATTTATTATTTATTATGTAATATAATATACATAATATAATATTTAGAAAAAAAATTTTTTCGTCAAAAGATTCATTTCAAGATGTAGAGAAACAAAGGGAGCCAAGAAAAAGATTTCTAAATTTCGTTATTATTCGTTAATTATTATGTAATATAAAGTAACATAACAATACGAAACATTTATATTTTTCTTATTATATTATAAGCATTTTTAGGTAGTTCAAAGTACCCGAATATCAATTTTTTAGTAGGCATAACAAAGCTTTTGATGTGAATTTATTCACAGTTTTTCATTACTTTCATTGCTTTCATTAATCCAACAAAATAAGAAAGTAACGTGTTGAATTATAAAAATTACACCGTTACCATTATCTTGTAAAACTATCCGCGGATAAAAATGTCAATTCCAAACTGAAGATTCACTGCTTCGAAGAATCACCTGTTAACCCATTTTGCCTTCCTCCCTAAAAGCCGATTTATCCAATACAAGCGCGCGACATGACACAAAGAATCGCGCCTCATAGCCAAAGAGAAATGATCGATGTAAAGACACAGTGGTACGCATTGTGTGACTTCCACTCACAGTCAGCGTGTCTCCCTTTAAAATCCAACATATGTACATATATACATGTGTATATATATATATATATATATATATATATATATATTATAAGACAAATCTCTCGCATGGTTCGTAACAGAACCGTGTTTCATTTCACGAACTCCAGCTAGAAGAGTAGTAGAAGGCTCTCTAGCTCACGCGTAGAAAGAGACAACATCATCGTAGCGTCGGAAGGGGAAGAAAAAGAGGAGAAGAGCGAGACAGGGAGAGAGAAGGAACGGTGCTCTCAGAGAGTAAGTAAGCTGGTAAGAAACGAGGCACGATTTATTTGACAGATCGCACCGACCGCGAGCGTTAGAGTGGTTTATTTTATAAGGCCAGATTGCCGGCCTCACTTCGTCGGAATAGAATAATGGACGTTTCTATCCCCTTCTCCCCTCCCTCCCTCCCTCCCGTTTGTACGACCGATCTCCACCCCCTTGTCCATCTGCCTCCTCCACCTCCTTTCATTCTTTCTGGCCTTCGTCTCGAAAGTCAAGTGCAGTTAAGGACCACTTTTCTGTCCGACACGCTCTCTGGACCCAGGAGAAGAGACGATTCGGTTCAGATTCGGGAGAGACCGAGCACCCGAGACTCTCTTGCGCTGAGGTACACACACGGGTGTTATCACTTGCCATTCGTGGGAAGATCTGTGTCTTTGTTTTGTGACAGAGATGGAGATGGCGGAGATCGACGAATGGGAATTTTCAAGAAGACGAAGAACGATTTACTTGGAGAATTTGTTTCGAAGCAATTTTCAAATGGAGAATCGGAGGAATTTCGCGACTATTTTTTTCTCTTTCTTGCGAGAGTCGGAGACTTTTCAGCAGAATTTCGCAGTAGCTGAGAGCTAGAATTTTGTAACGATGTAACGGTAACGATTTTTTTGAAAGGAATTTTGTAATAATTTAATTTTGGGAGAATTTTATGGTTTAATTTAGGATATGCTAGATTAATTCTGTGCTCGTGAAGAACGTCGTGAAGAAAAAATCGTTCCGCGACAATAAACTCTTGCCGCAATCGAATAAATTTCGCAATAAATGATATTCTAGGTGAACTTCGCGATAATCACGAAGATTTTGCAATAAGAAGAATTTTTCAAGAATCGTAGATTTTTTCAAAAATCTTGTTCGAGGGAAATTGGTTATACAGTTGGTTAAAACGTGGAGATTTTTCGGAAATGAATTCGATGATCGGACGTTTCGAACGACGATTATCACAAATAATAGGCTGCCGATCGACAGGTCGAATTTATGCTGGAAATTAATCGACGCCGTTAGTAGTCGAGTTAATTGCTGTTCGTGTCACGAGTGAGACGAGTTCGTGAACACGAGTTTTCTCTCGTTCCCGAGAAAATATATAATCTCACGCCGATCACTCAGAAAACCAGCAAAGAGATCGAGCATCTAGACGTGATAATCGTCGATAAAAGTCCACTGGAAAATTTAACTTGCTATTATTTATGTACTCGATTTTTTTTATTTCGCTTTTAATGTTTCATCAGCGTCAACTTCAGATCTTTCATTCTTCTACGTCGACTTTTAGATTTTTAGATTTTCTTGTCTACGTCAATTTCAAATTTCTCAATTTCTTGCCTAGATCAATTTTAAATTTTTTTTCAATTTTGGCGGACTTGAATGAATTTCTTCTACGTCAACTACGCCGCTTGAAAACTGTTAACTGTTAGTCCCAACTGTTTTGATTGGACTTTACGACGCGCTTCAGAATGATGAAAAAAATCGATGATAATGGAGATGAAGGAAACTGTAAGTCAGCGAGACGGGCACGAGACAGGTTGCACAGAAGGAAATGAGGAGCTCGTGCGTTCGAGTTAATTGACCGTTATCGTGGAGACCGAGTATAGTAGGTCATGGTTTATGCTTTGCTGGAGTAGCTCATTCGATTCACCTGTCTGGAAGAACAGTTCAGGTAGCCTGCATTCTTTCATGCTATTCTTTCATACGATCTTTTAAATTGAACTTCTAGGCAAACTGTTGCACGTCGATACACCATTGCAAAATGACTTCCTTCATTATAATTCGTTTTAATTGGCGTAAATCGACTACGATCGATCGATGATCATTTTCTCTTGTATTTATTAACCCATTTGCATCATCGCTCTAATTCAGCTACCGCGTTGGAACATCAGCGACGTTCAACTGAGGACTGACTCGTATCACCGCG
This sequence comes from Tetragonula carbonaria, assembly GCA_032399595.1. NCBI lineage: Eukaryota > Metazoa > Arthropoda > Insecta > Hymenoptera > Apidae > Tetragonula > Tetragonula carbonaria. The sequence goes on from JAUCRC010000008.1 coordinate 2,758,301, forward strand.
CGCGGTCGATCGTATTTGCAGTAACTTGGATTTCATGAATTTAAATATAGATTGACAGCACTTGCTCATAGTTCCAGTTTGAAAGATTTTCACAAAAAAAAGAAGAAACGTTCCCACAAGTTGTTAAACGTGGTCTGTCGTAACGAAAGAATATTTCTCAACTGGTAAAAAGAAAAGCAGTCGTAGGCTCGCGGATTATTCCGCGCTCGGTGATAGCAGACAGTCGCGGCTCGCGGATTATTCCGCGCTTGGATGCAAATGGGTTAAATAAATGAAATTCTGATTGTAGAATGTTGACCGAACTTTCTCCATTCATTTTTATTTAGGTCTCCATTCAAATTATGTAGGTAATTCTGCACTGATCGATGCAACTGTTTTGCTTTTACGAAAATATAAACATTTAGAGATCCTCGAAGAGATCAGAAACTTGCCGCTTCGAATATCAAACAAATTCACACGCGTGATTCATAATTATTCGTTATTATGATTACGATTCATATATTCAGCTCGTGTTATATTGCCAATCAAATCAAGTAATCGTTAAATCTAGATGGAATTTCTAACTTGTAACTTTAATGCTCAATTAAGATCCTAAACGGTGCGAAAGAATTTTGATTCACTGAAATCACCGCGCGATATCGTCCTCTTCTCAAAGAATTAAAGGCTTTTAAAAGAGAATCTTTAAAAAAAAAAAAAGTGAAATTCCCTATTGGCGAAAGGAATGTTGAACTATCGTTTCGCGATTCGTATCAAAGGCAGCTCTCGAGCTACGTCCTAAAATACCTCTCTATCGCATACCGAAAGCAAGAGAAACACCTGGTACGATTCACCCCATAAATCAGCTTCCTCGAAGCTGTCTTAACCTCGAGAAACCGTGAAACATGAACGAGGAGACAGCGTGAAAAGATATAGCATCCGTGCAAACGCATCCGTGCACCTTCTCTCTCTCTCCCGAGGTTGGAGAAGGCGGAGAGGACTACTCGAACACGCGGACGTCTCCTGGAAAAAAATCCTCGTCTCGTGGAAATGTGTTGAAACATGGTTGCACGCCGAGAGATTTACGCCTGCCAGAGCGCGAGAAACGTGAAACCAACGCTCAAAAAGCGTTTCGATGGAAAATCCTGACTAATTTGTACCTTCCTTTCTTGACAGTTCATTGTTTCAGTGAAATTCTTAGCTTTTTCTTTTTTTTCCCCTCCTTTCTCTCGCGTTTGAGATTTTCGTTAAAAAGAAAAAAAAACAGAAGATGAAATGTTTATCATCAAAGTATAATAAAAAACACTAATTGAAATGAAATAAACTACGTTGTATACGAAGACATGAAATTTTGTTGAAAATTGCCGAGTATGATTGACAAAGTTTGTGATTAATAATTGAAATTGAAATAAAACAATCCAACAAGTTTATTTGATATATCAATGAAATGATACGGTCTACTAAAACAATAAAAAATAATAAAACCATATAGTAATTACTGACAAAATATATAGAACAATCACAAATTGCATTAAAGAAATACAGTATGTTTACTTCAGATAAATATTTATATCAAGTATGTACATCTGTATAATATATATTATATTGTAGATATTTTTAATATATATTATATTGTACATATTATATTGTACATAGTATGTACATCTGTATAATATATATTATATTGTACATATTTTTATACGTTATATCGAATTTCTACATTTTATCTATAATATATTTTCGCATATCGTATGCATAATCATGAAACAATCTTCAAGCGCATAATAATCTGCGACTACGAATCAGAAATTTCCCCCTAAAAAAACAGATAAACCTATTCAATTCCTTGTAATTAATTATCATTCATTTGTAAATTAAATCACGTGCTTTTAATTAATTAATTAATTACGTAACTATCGGCGGTCACTGGCGATTACTGTAAATGAAAACGTAACAAGTACATGTAACGTAATAAAAGCATACTCCATGAAACTGGGGGAATTACTTCCAGAGAAAAGCCAGCGAATAAACAAGATTCTTCGAAGCAATTTAACGAGAGATCTGGATTGGTAAAGAACGAATCGCGTGAATTCTGTGCAACGACACGCAGGAGAGGACACCGAGGTCGATCGCGTCCGATCAGCTTAAATGAAAACGCGCGACGACAGAGGGTGAAACAGAGGCGTAGGCAGAGTTGTAGCCGGTTTTTCTTCTGGGAATCCATCGACCCGGTGTAAAATCCACGGTGGCCACAGACACGGTTATTAATAAATTTCACAGCGGCGCGCGATTTATTCTCGACGCCACAAATCTTGCGGCCCGACGTGGCCAATTAAAAAGGGCCAACGCGTTAAAAACAGGCCTTAATTGATATCTAACGAGGTGCTACCAAGACGAATGAATCTTCTCGATCCTCGGCCTCATCGATTTTTCCGTGTAACGTTGGAATTTTTTAACATTGCATTCAACTTTTTTTTTTTTTTTTTATTCAATTAAAATGATATCATGGAAATTGTATCCTTTGATAGTCTGTTGTTTTTTTTTTTATTTTACTCATAAGAATCTCTGTCATTTGCATTTTTGTTCATATTTCGTTCATATGGAACGAAAATGAAAATTCTACAACGAATGATCGTCTTTTCAGTTTACTCACGTAAATGAATTTCGCTGACGGACTTGTCGTTGTGGCCTCGTTGCGGCTGAAAGTAAAGACATTAGGTGAATAAGTAACGAATAAGTAACCATCGTTATAAACATTATTATAGAATATTATTATAAACTAATGTAATACAATTACGACGTATAATTTCTCAGAATTTTAATAGATTTTTAATACATTTTTTAAAATTGCTCCGATCCCCGGACAGAGGAAACAAATAAGTGATATTTTCTGCTATTTAAATCTAAACAGAACTGGACGAATCATCGAGCAGTTTGTTTGTTTCGTTAACTCGTCGTTTACTAATCGTAAGTATTCGCTTTAGTTAATTCTGAAAACTAAATAGAAACAACGTGTTTATATATTCAGAATATGCAGAATCAAATGAAAACGAAGAACAAGCCGACGAGTATTTCCCAGTGAAGAAAGAAGGAACCCCGACTGCCTCTCAATTACTATCAGCAGCCTTCATCAGCTATCATCCATCGAACAAAATTCCTGTCGGCGTTCTCGTTGATATTCACGCTTTTATCTCGCCTATCTTTCCATCTTTAGTTTATCAAACAACGTGTCATAAATGATGCAGCGAAACGTTCGTGTAGTTTTCGCGAGGGTAAAATAACAAGAGAGAGAAAAAAAAAGAAAAAGAAAAAGAAAAAGAAAAGTGTTATTATCGATCGATGCTGTTAATCACAGATGCAAAGAGAGAGAGAGAGAGCCTTGGGGGCTCGATCGAATAAATGCAGCTGGACGTTTTCACGCAACGAGTCCATTAATCGGCCAACAGGATGACGGACAGTCGTTTGTCAGGGAATTAAAATGTTTCGCGGACGTGACGGTTAAATCAGAAGTCATCTGTCTTCGCTTATATCGCGTTTTATTGCCGGGAAGTCTTGCGCTGTATAAACAAGAGCCGCCATTCCGACAGCTATGATCGTGCACATTTCTGTTTCCGTTTGTGGAAGGGGGGAGGGGGGAAATCCTTCTTTGGAATGCTTCTTTTCGATAATCGCGAACGACGAGTTTTCGAGAAGAAGGAACGAATATGGAGAAATTTTTTGAGTTTGCTAGAAGGAGGACGAGTTTTTTAAAAATTTGTTGAGAAAATTTACTTCTCATTTATTGTATAATCAACAGTATTAAACAATGTAAAAACAGATCTAATATCTTTGGGATTATAATTCTAGAAATATTAATAATATTAATGATACTTAAATTTGATAATATCAACTCTGATATTTATTTAGGATACACTGTAGATACTTCGATTTATTTAAATTTCATAAAATTGTATGAAACCTAGACGGAAGACGCATAATGAAAACGAATCAACGAGCAAGAAATGCGAAAAGAAATGCAAGAATTAAAAGATAGACACTGATAATACAAACTGATTGAAAAAACGTTGCAAATGAAATGCAACGCCTATATTAAGGAACAGCGGTTGATGAATATGAATCGATTGAAGAGGACGTGCGAGTAAATGAATATTAAAAAATAGATTTTAATCGATTAAAACACAAGTGTCGCACCTCGGTGATTTAATATTTTGTATTAAAATAATATAGTTTCATATTAAAATTACAGTTGCAGTGTCGATGATATGACGTAAAGCAACATGACGTTGACGAGCAAACAAAATTTGACAAACAACGCAAAAAAAATCCCCATTCTCAGTCTGCAATCAGCCTCGATACACCGAATTCCCAAGCAATCATAGGCGCAAATCACCGGAAACCAGTTTTTGGCAGTGATGCCTGCCACCTGAACACAGCGGCGGCATTCAATTCGCCAGCAGGCAGAAATCTCGCGGGAATTCAGATTCTTTCGGAGTATTTGCGTCATCCAGCGATGAAGCTGATCGCCTGAGGCTGAAATGGCCACAAGCTAGAGATTTTAATAAATTGGACGAACAATCTCACGGAGTCATCACGGATCGAATACCCCATTGACTGCCAGGCAAATTTAGAGCGTCTTGCCCTGGGAGTGAAAATTTTATTTGAAAGAAAACGTGAAGAAAATTTTCCCAAAACATAATAATACTAAGTTACAGATTTAGTATTGAAATTTGGCATTTACAGTAATTTTCATTGAAAAAGAAAAAAAACACTACGAGATAACTCGTAGCTGGCGCCACTGAATAAGATTCTGTAGTGTCATCTATTCAGTCTTACAAAAATTACCATGGAGATACCGACAAATTATTAGTTACTAAGTTACAAACAAATAATATATATAACAGTGAATAAGAAATTAATAGTCATTAGTCACCTGTCGTCAGTAGTAATTAATCTATTAAATTCTGTATCATGTAAACATTAAATTAAATTAGAAAAATTTCCTTTTGTAGTACGGTGACTTTATCACTTATCGATCATCGTACCTACAATTCCTGTGCTGCACGCCGCTTACGAGATATCACGTAGTGTTTTTTTTTTTTTCAATAAAAATTGTAACAAACAAAGATATTTTCTTTTATACCAACTACATCTAAACTTGTAGCGCAAACTACGAGATATCCCATAGTCGGCAGTTTTGGTACATAATGCTTACTACGAGATATCTCGTAGTTGACAGTCAATGGGACACGAATACTATTCTCGATATCGAACGGAGTCACGATCGATCAGGATAGGGGAACAGGACAGAAAAGAAAAAGGAAAGCCAAGTTGGCCGCGCGATCGAAAATGCTATTTCGAAATTGCGAATAACGAATAATTGACGTCATCGGGCTTCGCTCGCTGCCAAAAGCGAAGAAACACAGCACGAATTCAACGGCTCTATAAGCTAGAATTCGCCTGGTTGTTATTATTACGCCTCGTTTCCGTTCGTTATTGAGGAAATAATGAAACTAACTTCGTTTCGAGAGATGATAACTAGGTTTTAGATCGTGACGAGTGAATCGCAAACGTCGGATGGATCGCGAAATTTGATTCGAACGAGTAGAAATTGTTCTTTGAACAACGTTCATTGGAATTGGAAATTTCAGATTCATCGCGGGATCAACGAATGACTTACTTTAATCGAAATTTTATTATTCAAATATCTCTTAATGTCCGGAATAGAACGTCTGCTAATGACAGACATTTTACTCTGACAAATGCAACGTTTAAATTTAAATTATAAATATTTCAAACAGCAGCAGTTCGTGCAAATGATAAAAGCAACCGAGATATTTGAAAAATTGTTGATTCTTTATTTTTGTAATCAAGCCAATCATCGACAGCTGCGTAGAGCTACTTATTAAGATGCAATAACGAGATATACCTCAATCTCTTATCTTAATAATATCGAGCTTACACTCGATAAGCGGTGTAAGTTATGGTTTTGGATTGGTTTTCTAAAATTGCTGGTTTTCTTCAATTTCTTCAAATTGAACGTTAATGAGCAACCAAATTAGTAGTTACGTTTCAACTTAAAATAACATTACAATTAGTAAGATATATACTTACTAATTACTATACAATTAATAAGATATATCTGACAATTAGATACAAGTATCTAAGCAAGTAATGCCTAAGTCTAAGAAAATTGGAAAGAAAAATTGCGAGCCAAGCGGATTGAACGAGCAATCAGATACAGATGGAAAATTACAACAATTCAAGGGCTCAAATGAAGCAATTAGATACGATTGAAACGAGGAATGATCCATTGAGCAAGCAAAAACAAATAGAGTATCAGCGTGACACGATTCCGCGGAATGTTGGTACGCATGATAGAGCGTCGTTCTAGCGTGCGGCGGTTGCACGTGCATGCGCATGCACGTGCAACCATGCGAGCATATGCGCACGCACGTTCGCGGTTTAATTTATCAGTTGAAATCTGGACTCGCTAATTACCGCGCTCGATGCGCACGGCAGCCGTGCGTGCGAGACAATACGGAGATTGTCGGGGCAGACTCTCTCGACGATGAATGAGAAAAAGAACACCACGATAAGAGCAATGAATTTTTTTCTCTTCTCTGCAAAACGCCAACTTTGCAAGCTGGTTGTATGGCGTTAAATTAAAAAAAAAAGGGGGGGGAGGAGAAAACAATATAATGATGCGTTACGATCTGATATTTGATTGCGTTATTTTTATAGATTTTTATAGAAAGATGAGTACCGTCGTTTTTCTCTTCTTTTTTTCACAGTTTTGAATATGCGATGAACAGGGAATTATTTAGAATCGAAAATCGTTCGTAAGATCTAGACCATTAACATTTGGGTAATTGTATAGCAACAGTGTTTAAAAGTATAATTACAGAATTTCGGATTCTCACTTCTCTTTTTATTTTTGCGAGATACGAACTGCGGAATACGTCGACCTTGTACGTTATTCAACATACGCGCAATGATTTCGTAATTGGTAATTAAAATTGGTAATTTCGTTCGCCGGTTAAAGTGCAAAAAGTATATACAAAACTAATTAAAATATTCTCTAACAGTAATGAAACCTGACACTGAATGTGATCATCTTTTTATAGTCACTGTTGTAAAACAAATAAAAAGTTGCCATCGCGACTATCACACCAAAATAATACATCGTAAAATATTGATATTGATACTGTAATTCGGTAAATATATTTTAGATATATTTTTACACATTACACGTGCTATCTTCAAATTTCTCACAAACGTAATAAAAATTCGTGCCGATTGATCAAACTGATAACTAAATTAAACTAACATAAATACCATCGACGAAAAAATATTAAATATTACAAATAGCTACATTAACATTAACGAAATGAAAAATGAGCCTCTTTTTACTCATTTCTATCGTAAAATGATATTCGTAACGTTTCTTATGATCCTCATTTTATTATCATAACACTTTACCGACCGGTAGCCTATTAATCGGCTAACTATTCACCGCTAATACACGGTCGGTAAAGTGTTAATATCGTATAACAATATATTTGTATATATTAATATACGATATTACCGGTCGGTAAAGTGTTAAAATATACAAATATATTATTACACGATATCGACACTTTACCGATCGATAGCGGTAAATAGTAGCCAATTAATAGGCTACCGGTCGGTAAAGTGATAATATTATTTAGCGAAATATCACAAGATGTATAAATTTCACACGATTAGTTACGAAAGCTGAAAGTAGCTGAAACAACCTTAGTAACCACCCTTGAATCAATACACAACGCCTCACGGAAGGATCTCGCTACATTTCTCTCTACCAGGTGGACTCCATCACGCTGCCTTTTCAACGCCATCGGGGAAAAAAACGGCGACGCGTGCCGACGAGCGAGAAACCGATCCCTCCTTTTCCCGTGTTTGAACCATTCGTCCCCCGGCCGTCCAACAGTGGATTTTATGAACCTCCATTGAAACAAACGAACTCCCTCCGCGTCGAAACACCGCGAGTGTTTCGCGATTACTCGAAAGAATTTGTTTGGACAAGGATTATCGTTCGTCGAAGTGCATCGGGGAATGGAACGTGTATTTCCAAGGGAATCAATACAAACCATACGTTACGACGGTTTATTGCTTTCTCGCGACTTTTTCCCCTTGTTTCTTATTTCGTGGAAATGATCTCGTTTCGCTGCACGTTAGGGTGTATTTTTAACAATCGGTTCGTCTCTCGTGTCAACTTGAGGAACTTTTCTTATGCTAGGTTATATTATTATGTAGATGCGAGCAGTCTGCCCAGTAGCGAATTTATTTATCGACGTTAACGACTAGATTGTGAATTTTTATAGAAACGTATTATTTTACAGAATGTAAATAATATGGAAATCATATCGATGAAGACAGTTTGGAATTTAACAAATAATTTCAGTCTAGAGGAAAGCGTAGGCTTGTGTAATAATTGTATATGTAGGTAATAGCCTAGTAGTATGACTCAATGTGTTAGTTGTATAGGTAGTAGTATAGCAGCACATAATATAATATATCGCAGTACTAGCAAAATATAGAAATAATAAAAATAGTTTAATAATATAATAAAATGATTAAAAATATAAGTATTTCTTCTTCGTTTACAATTTCAAATACGATTATCCCGAATATTTTCGATAAAACGGATCGAATAAAATGTCGATGTCGAAAGTTTTAAACGTAAGAAACTATTACAATAGTTTCTTCAAACATTGCTATTAATAATGCCATTTTTGACACGTTAAATAAGACAAATATAAAATGGAATAAAAATACTGTATTGTAAGAGTATAGTGCTTTAATGTTATATATAATGTGATATAGTATAATAATTAATACTCGAGGGAAATGTGATTTAAATATTCGTATACTAACGCTGAAGAAATAGTTCCAATTTCCAATTTCCAGAAAATTTCACCACGAACAGATTTCACGAAACAAAGCACGGCAACGAACGCGATCCACGTTTACTCAAGCGTGCCACGTATCAATCGCGATTAATCGACTTCCTAGTCGACTCTGACCAAACAAACACACAAACACACGATCTATTCCGCTTCGTGTGTTTTATTACCTAGCTTAATCAACGTATACACTAAACGAACTAAAAATACGCTCTAAATAAATACACATGTACTTTTTACATACGTTCGTTATAAATAAAAAAAAAAAAAGAAAGATTCGTTTTGTCAACCTATAATTCTACGTATATAATCATGTCTTGTTATACAGTGTGAAATTCTAATATGTACTTGCAAATAACATAATCATGTTTACTGCGAATTTGAAATATTTGAAAAATTACGAACTATTTCAGTTCTAATAAGAACAAGCTTGTTCTTTAGATGTTCTTTTAGCAATGTTCTTTTAAACAGATACGAGAAACACTATCAATTTTTATTTTAGAAATAGTCTAGCAATTAATTTAGAAAATAATTCACAGATCCGTAAAATGTTCGAAATCCTTCTTTTTCTATTTTGAAACATTTAAAATTTAATGTGACGTATATGTAGGCTTGTGTGATCGATTGTACAATATATGCGTTGCCATATTCGTCACGAGTAACTAGTATGTACACGTGTGCGAAAGAAAAGAATTTGCCGTGGTGGAGTATGAAGCCGACAATTTTCTCTGACGATAGATCATCAATATTTATAGTCGGTGGCCACGTGGCAACGCCTTATGAAGCTATTTGCGGAGACCGATAGTACAGCCTCCTAATCGTTTGATTGCATAATAATGCTAACCACAGCTGCGGTGAACCGCAAATAAGAGAGATGCCCTGACTTCTCAACGACTACTTTCATTTTCCTTTTGTGCCTCTATCGTTCACTAGTATCGCAATAATACTTTTCGTTTCATATATTATTATTATTAATTTTAATACTCGTTCCGTAATGAAACAAAAGAATCTCTCTTACTCTAAAGAATCTCTTTGCAACAGTCATTGATCGTCCATCATTCCGTTAAAAAAATAAAATTACGAGCGAGAAAATAATCTTACGGTTTTGTTTCTAGCCTCATCTCTTCTCTCGTGAAATCTCTCTCCAAGAATTTCGTCTAATTTCAACGCGACAATAAGCATTCTAAAAACTTACATTAAAGCATAAAATCCGTCGAATTTGTCATCCAGCGATGGCTTCGATTAACCCTCGAGTCTCGAGATCGGGGAACGTTATTAAAAATCTGCCCGCGACCAACAACCGGTCGATGTCTTTCGGAAGGATCCCTCCTCTGCCACGGTGTGTTTCGTTTCTCATTGTCAGATAAAATCTCTCCGCTCAGTAACGGAGTCTTTCCATTCGGGAAACGAAAACGACGCAAAAGGCAAGTAAACCGGGGGAAAGAAAAAGAGTAAAAAAAAAAGAAAAAGAAAAAGAAAATGAAAAATGAACGAAACGAAAAGGAGAGGAGGGAAGGGAAGAAAGATAAAGAGAAGGGAGAGAGAGTATATGTATTTGTGGTGGACCCCGGTTGCCGGTGTTATTCGATGCCAATCGAGATTAAGGAGGCGCACGATCTCCCGACGTAGAACGGTCTCATTATTTCGTGGCCAGTGACTATCGCCGGTGCCAGCCAGAGTTTAATGATGATTAATGCAAGCCACTCGTTACTCGTTCCGTCGTTTTAGAGGAAACAATCCCAGGACAGCGAGGAATGCGCGGCCATCGTTCGTGAAACCACCTCGATACCATCGCGATTCTTCAGGCAGAGATCTGGTCGATTCTTCGCTCTGTGATCACCACTTCCTCGTCTCCGAAAATGACTGATGAGCTTCGTTCATTCTACTACGTACATCCTTTCTTCGAGATCTTCTTCGAACACGTTCTTTGTTCTTTAAAATTTGTGTTCTCGTTATGGTTTAAGATTAATATCCGTCGATTTGCAATCTGAGCAATTTGAGAGGTCGCAATTTGAAATTTCATGATTGTTGCCCAAATTATTATTTCGCATAGTACAAAAGTCTGAATGTGGAAAAAAAAGCAAAATAGAAAATCAAGATTACTGTGAGAAAGAATCGATGCAAAATTTCGATAAAATAATTTTTTTCTGTTAATAATTAAATATAATGCTTCTTGCGTCTTCCTTTTAAAATGTATGAGAATTTATTTCACTTTAAAATCTTTATTCGTTAAAATTTCTTTATATCGAATTATATTCTCCAACTCTAAGCAATTAATTCATAAACAGCGAAACGCGAGAGAAAAATACAGACATTAACCAAAGCGATTTCTCCAATTTCACTGACCCGTACGAGCAATGAGTTTCGTTAATTTTATAAATCACCAGCAATGAAATTCCCGATCGGCAAGATAAAATCAACGCGAGAGATCGTAAGGCAAACGATCGAGAGACCGAGAGTATCTTGGCCCACACGTGGCAGAGAGTAAATTGAATCTCTTACTCGAGTCAAAATGCACGCGGACGTGCGATGAAAAACGACGAGTGAAATGTTTTCTTTTCGTCGGCGCGGACAGGCGCGTCTGTCGATCGTAATTCACTTCCTCGTTGTTTGTTCGAGGGTTGAAGAAACAGAGAAGGAGAAAAAGAAAGAAAGAAAGAAAGGGGAATAATAAAATTGAAAGATAGAGGGAAGAGAAGGAACACACACACACACACACATACGGTTAAAATGTTTGCGCAGCGCGAAACGGCCCCTCAACGCAATCTTTTCTAATTATCTCGTTCCAGTGCGCATTGCGGCCCATAATCGGATATGCTAATGAGCAACAGGAAAACGCAACGGTGTTGCCTATTTTTTTATGTCGCCCCGTACACCCCGTACAGCCCTAACATCACTCCCCCCCCCCCGTATACAAGGTGTCTCGTGCAGTTTGTTCGATCGAATTTCTATAGAAGAAAGAGAGTAGTACTTGTAGAAAGTATTAGATTGCGTAATAAATTCATTCGCACCACTAGTAATGAAATTAATGCGTGTTATATGATGGATTATTTTTTTTTAAAGTAAATCGAATAACTTCGAAAGTGTCGAACTTTTTATCAAAATATTTTTGCACGTGCATGTAAAGAACATCTTTCTAAGCACTGAAATGATTGACATTTCAATGCTAATAATAAATATTTCAATAAATCTAAATCATTCGTCAGTCATAAGTCCAATATTCTCAGTAATAATAACTGATTTTTTTTTTTATATTTGAAATATATAAAAAAATCATGTACATTATATTTTCAATTTTATATTATATTTGAAATATATGGTTTGGTTTCTTTCTGCTTCTTTTTATAATTATAAGCATTAACACTAGAATTTTTATAATGCACACTATAATATATATCCTCAAAAACGTAACACCAAAGGCGAATGAATTTATTATACAGCTTAATACTACATATGAACATACTGTAGGAACTTTCAGGTTGGATCGAGTTTTGGATCAAGCATCAAGGAAGAAGAGATCTTTCTTTCTTCCATAGGTAGAAGATTTCATTCAATTGAAGGAGAAAATAAGAACTGAAATATTGGAATAGCTTCTCGAATAGAAAGACCGTGTCTTAGTACAATTGGAGTAACCATAAAAGAAAAAGATAATCTTTTAGGTTAAAGGAGATTAAAGCTTTTTAGAGGACTAGATTATATATGAAGAATAACAATTCACGAAAAAATTATTTTCTCTAAAATAAAATAAAATACTTGTAATGTATATTGTACAATTAGTAATACTTGTAATGTATAGTGCAATACTTATAACATAATAGTGTATAGTGTAATTCTTATAACATATAAGAATATATTGAGAAAGAGATTTATTTACAAGGTTAGTAAGATGAATGACTGATAGTGGAATACTAGTAATTCTTATAACATATATAGTACAATATATTGAGAAAGAGATTTATTTACATGGTGAGTAATAAAATGAATGACTGTATAATGCATGAATAAAATAATTGACTTTATCAAAGGTACTGACTTATAATTCCAGGATTTATAATTCCAATCAATATAATGAGTCCTACACTTTCAATTAAACTATCTCAACTCGCGGTAGATAATTTAATTACAACGCATAATTCACAAGTGAGTGAATTTTTAACCAATGCAATAAGTTTCCGAGGTCTTGCATATTGTATTGTATAATATTAATAATATGCATAATGCGTGGATACGTTGAAATGCATTATAAATTCATTATGGCCATTACTGCGCGCACGTAGTGTACGTAATATCAAATCATTTTTTAAATAGGATCACTTTCTTATCTCGTTTTCTGATTATGCGTGTGTAACACCGCAACAGTTACATCTGGCACCAGCGAGATCGAATTAAGATAAAATGTATTTGCTGATGCACATTTGCTGATGTCGAGTTTGCAGCTGTCGAGCTTCTGAATTGACTGATAGAACTTTCCACAAGTTAATTAACATTAGCCTCTTATAGAAAGATGTTCTTAACTATATATAGCAATGACCAAGTCATTGGTCAATGAAAATTTAATACTCTAATTCTTGTTTTCTTTTTTTCATGATATGATACATTTGTGATAAAAATTAATTAAATAAGAATAAACCTTTTATCATAAAATATGATGAATTCCTTGGACATTGTCAATATCATATTATATCAGATCATATTAAGCAATCATAACAGATAATAGTGAATAAAAATAAACCTTCTATAATAATAATAACGATACACGTATAATAGTAATGATAATAATACATAATAACGAAAATAACCGTCTCAAAGGAATATTCATTTCAACAATGTCCAATGTTCTCTGTTTCAGCTAAATCTGACAAATTCGAATCAAACCGTGCGTCTTCTCCGTTCCTTATCGACAATGTACTCTCGCAACCATCCACCGTGTACCAGCTACCATTGATAAGATTCTCTCATGTAAGTACTTGGAACAACGAAGACTTTCGAGATTTCTCGGTCGTGTTCCCCCCTCCCCCTTTATCACCATTACACGGACTGCACTTTTCTCTGCGATTATATTGTGCCAGAGGCCTATGTTCCCGATCGAGACCGATTGCTCTACGTAGCTGTACTCGCCTGTACGCAAGGGCGAGTCGAGCAACTGCACCTGACTTTCAGAATAATTGCCTCGAACGCGATACGATCTACTTGCTACTCGCCCGTTTTCTTTCCCTCCTCCATTTTCTCGTTCGTTTTCTTTCTCTCTCTCTCTCTCTCTCTCTCTCTCTCTCTCTCTCTTTATCGTTCGTTTTTCTTTTTCTCCCTTTTCTTTTCATTCAGTTCGGATCACTCGTTCTTTTCTCTTCCTCGACTTCTTCGTCTGTTTTGTCTTTCCTTTCTTTTTTTCCTTTTTTTAATTGGCAAAGTGGCTCGAGACTGATTTGAAATTCAATCGAGAGGAGGGGGGGGAGGCTCGAGCGTGGTCCTGCACTCTCTCGATAGCTTTATGAGTGGACGTGCGGATGGTAATTAGCTACGGTGAGGATCGTCAGGGTGGAAATTGAGAAAAAAAAATGAAAGACGCAACGGAAGGAAACGAGTCGACGTGTATAAACGTTTGTTCCAGCCGAACGTGTAATTAGACGGCGAAACGGATTTTTCTTCAAACTTCCCGCACTTCTTTAACCCCGCGCGTCTCTCTTTCGATGATTATTCGACGCAGTGAATCGTTATATCGTGGCAATTTGTTATAATTTGCGCGTGAAACGTACGTGGCTTCAATGAAATCAAGCAGATTTCAAGAAAAATTAAAAGTTAGATACATGTTCGAATTTTATGTTAATGAGTACCCTCTTACGATTTCATTGCTGCATTGGTATTAATTGGATTTTAAAATTTATAAAAAGCAAAAATGATAGAAAACAGGAGCTTGGATATACATCCTTAATCCTGTGGAAATGGGTTGTTCGAAATTACGTCGAAACAAAGATGTCGAAACTGAATGGTTCATAGATTTTATGTATAAGATGAATTTTACTGTTTCGTTAGAGAAACCAAGAATTTTTAGAGAACATTAGAAGGAAATTTAATATATTAATGTACACCATTAATAATTAATACGTTATATATTATTATATCGATTAATAATTTTACAATGCAATGTAATATTACTAATTGATATAATTATTACTATGGTGTTTCTTTCTTCTAATTACATATACTCAGAATAGTAAAATATTCTTAGCAAGTATTATTGTTATTAAAATATCATAATTGAAAATTTGCAAGCTTAAAGGTAATAAAAATGATCGAGAATCAATTAGCATCTAATTATACATGTATATTCGGGTGGCCGATTTTGTCTGTCTGTAAATATCACTGTGTGGATCAATGCAAAGAACACGAGCGACAGAATACAAAGTGAAAAAGAATCGAAAACATTCTTCTGCGTTCAAAGATCACGAGACAACAAGTGACAAAACCGTGTCGTGAACACGTCTGTTTAATGTTCCACTCCCTGAGTCGATCGTGTTTCGTTGCTCGTAATTCGTGGCGGTGAGACCGATACAAACATTGTCTGTCGATTCTATGCAAATGCAGACGATTCATACCGATTGATGTTTTCGGTGTCCCAGATATTAAAGCGTGACGTTTCCACTGTCGTTCAAGGGCTCGTCGTGATTAAACCGTGATTCGACTGATATTTCTTTGAATATATAATATACTTTCGACAACAATCGAGCATTTTGACACAACGTGGATACATTATTGAAAGATAAAGAACGTGATGTATCAAATAACACGCCACGTACGTAATATGAAATATATTCAAACGAATAACAAATGAAACATATAAAAAGATGTATATAAAATTATTGAGAAAAGAAAATATTGAAAAATTAAATACCTCGCATATAGTAATAATACCAGCTAGTTTCTAATCTTGATGATAATTATGTATCGGTGATTTAATTATTTAATTTCGAACAAATATTATTTTACACAGTATTAATGATAATTGTTAGTTATCAATAATAATATGTAACAACATATTATAATTATAATTTATATTATATTACCATATATACTAATTGATATATATATATATATATATATATATGTATATGATATAATATATTATATAATTATAATATTATAATACATGAATTATAATATATTACTATAGGTTAGTTAAAGCATTGAATGATATCATTATCCTTGTTAGAATATCTTCTTTTCTAATAAGGATAGTAATCGTTATCAATAATACTACTATTGTTATTTCTATATAATTATATTTTTACTGTCGTTACTTTTTATTAACAGATTAGTAATAATAACATATTATTAATAATCAATGTGATTTCATCAATACGATCATTTTTACTACAATAGTATTATTAATTTACACAAATACTACAGTGTCCAATAATAAACCTGAAATGGCACATATTCGAATCCCAAACCCAAACTACAATATTCCTGTCTACATATTGTTGCATTGTGATTCTGTCTCTGTCGTTTTTCTTTTTTTTTTTTTTTTCTTTAATTCGCCAAAACGAAGGAATGGGAGAAAAAGAAAAAATTATATCTCGTCGAATCTCAGACCAGGGACCACGGTATTATTACGGTTTCACGGAGGTTTCCTCAAGGGTGGCTCAAGCGACAACGTTGAGACGCGTCACCTTGTAGTAACGAGCGCTTATTTATCCGACTCGCGATCTGTTGGACCACCGCGACGAAAACTGGTTTCTCGATGAATGAACGAAGAAGATACACGCGCCGCGATCGGCGCACCGGTTCCGTCCAGATTCCATTACGAAAACCATAACCACGCTGTGGCCTGCTTTCCGTTGGGTAACCTGGTCACGTATCGAGTTTGTCCCGATTCGTAAAATGTAACACAACGCGAGGGTTGAGAGCAGATCGAGGTGGTTGGAAGATCGTGTATAGTTTTGTTTGATGATTCAATGTTTGCACGGTGACGATCAGTTTCATTACAGCCGCGATATTTGTTTATGTCTGCACATAGAGTGGCTTGCGAAAATGTTTGAGCGTGAGGCAAATTTTCACGCGCGTGTTTTGACGATTCTTTGTTAATAAAATTTCAAATATCAAAGTACCTACAAAATGTACGATGATCGGTAAATAATAAAATCACCGTACAACAATAAAATTGTAATTTAATTATCTATACACTTTTAATTACTTATTTAATAATAATTGTAGCTTATGAACTTTGACTTTTGACTGTAGACTTATAATTCTTTTTTAACTACTATTTACATATTCGCCAATTTGTTATGTATCATTGACAATTATTCACAAACATTTCCTTAGTAATTTTGTTAAAACATTGATTTTTTACCTGATTTCTTATTTACGAATTTTACAAAGTTGGCGCCGTAAATTTATTTAAAATGAACTCTACGACGAGACAGTTGAGAACTAGACGTCGCTACATTACACACATTAACATATTAACACTTTACCGACCGGTAGCCTATTAATCGGCTAACATATTTTAACACTTTACCAACCGGTAGCCTATTAATCGACTAACTAACATATTTTAATACTTTACCGACCGGTAGCCTATTAATCGGCTAACTATTCACAGCTAATACACGGTCGGTAAAGTGTTAATATATTCTTCGAATATGATTGTTTTCGTAAGTAACCATAATCTGTATAAATTTCCAGATTTTCTTGTCTAAATTTCTAGATTCGCTCCAAAGTTCACTGATATAATCGTGAAAATCGAGTTTCACTGCAACTACTAACAACTACTAACAAAATTTTCTATACTACGACGTGCACGAGATCGTGCGTTCGAGTACTTTCGCGAGTGTGCATCCTTGATCCAGATCTGTCGTCGGAAAATGAAAATATCGAGGCTCGCGAAACAATAACAGGTCCCAAAATATTTTCTCACGTGCAGCTGTGTGTGTGTGTGTGTGTAGTGGTTGAATCGCCGGTTTGTTCATTGTGCCACGTCAAACAAGCGCGTATTGTCACATCGTGCCTGCGACCGTGAATTGTGTTATTGTGGGACGTTACGCCGCGCGCGTTACGGAACGCGAGGGCTTGCGTCGCATGTGGGCTCATTCTAATGTAAAAGCTCGATTTTACGGTTCATTGTCGCGCGATGAGAAACCAGCCACTCTGCACGCTGCGTCGATTAAAGACCAAGTAGATCGACCCTTCCAGCCACGTGTTAGATGGGATACTACAAATGCTTACAATCACACTCTGTTCTCTCTAAGATCCTCTGTTCTTTTCTAAACCGTTTGAAAATTTGATTCTTTTTTTTAAATTAATTTGACTTGAATTTGGAGAAAGAAATAATTGTAAATTGTAAATTATTATTTGTATATATATATATATATATATATATATATATATAACGACTATTTTAGCATATATGCATTTATTCGCGTGTTATACCATTCATATAATGTTCACTAATAATATAATTTTTAATTAATTATCTGCAATATATACACACACTATAAATATCATCGTCTACACTCCTACATCCTACTACAATCACAAAAGAAATATGGACTAAAGCTGTAGATGCTGATAATATAATTTGAAATTAATGCATCGATTTATCTTCCCTTCCCTCTCTTTCTTTCACTTCGAAATTTCACCAAGTTTCGGAGAGACAAACATCTACAATACGTCCTCTCATCCTCTCCAAGAACTTCGGAACACATCCAGCGAAATACATCCTCGTAAACTCTCTGCCTCTCGAACGCGACGCTTATCCGCGCGCGCGCGAGAGAGAGAGAGAGAGACGCGAAAACTCGACTTCCTACGGGGGCGACGAACACAATGTTCGAGGGCCCAAGAACAAAAGCCCATTACAAGCCCAAGGAGATCGTTCGCGAAGTTGCACGCGATGTTAAATCATAGGCGTGAAGCACAGTGAAAGAGCTGCAGGCAGGCCAAGCGTGGAAGGAGAGCGTTTGACAGCGTTAGAAAGATCACCGCGACAAATGATCGCCGTCTCGCAAAAGAGCAGCTATCTCGCCTCGGTTACCGAGGCTACCAACGTTCGCTTTCCCTGCTTGTAAAACGGCTTGTCGTCCACTGACAACAGTATTTGTCTCCCCAGTCTGCCGATCGAGGAAATTTATACTTATCGGGGAGACGGGGCTCCGCTATATAGAGTGTCTCGATCGAGAAGCTACGACCGAGAAGACGGGGACTGATTCTGCATGCAAAATGAATACGTCAGAAGTGAAGAATAAAATTTTTTTTTTTTAAATTCAAGTTGAGAAATTCAAGCTTGAAAATTGGCCACGTATACTTGAATTCTTTTTTTTTTCAATTCTGAACTACACGAGAGTAATGAAAAGTTATTCTATTTGCGAAAATAAGCAAAGAATGAAATTTTTCCGTTTAACACCTTCGTTTCCAAGAAAACAAAGTTTATGGTTAATGAAAATAATCTTCTTTCTTTTTATTTTCCTTTGCAAATGCGTCTATTTTGTACGTGCAAAAGTATTTACATTCTTTTAGCTTTTAAGTAATGTGGTTAATTAAAAATTGATTTAACGACAAAGATTCAAACTGGGTTTCCTCGAAAACGAAGCATCTCACGGAGAAAGCGTATTCTACACTTTTCACCCTTCTATTTTCGTAGAGGATAATTTTCTGTTAATTGTTTATTCAGTCAGTTCAAGCACAGTTAATAAATTTTCAAACTCGATTTTCTTTGACACGAAGCCTTAAACGAAAAATATTCATTCTTTATTTTCGGCTTATTCTTTCGTGTAATATCCCTTTCTTGGTTGTATCTTTGAATACTGGAACACCCTGTACATGGGGGGAGGGGTTGCTTTTTTTGTCAATCGAGTAACAAGAATCTGTCTTATTATGATAGATAATAATCTTTTCTTATTACTCAGTTATTATTAAAATAAATATTATAATGTATAATAAATATAAATAGGTATTTGATGATAGATGATTCTTTTATTATTTTATTATTTACGTGATTTTTCGTTTATAGTAGTTCCAAATATATAATCAATATAATCAATATAGGCAACGTAAAATGTAAGTAAACCAAAAAAAAATATATAATTGAATAGACCTGGTTTTCCGAGAGTTAAATTTATGGAAATTAATGTTACAGTATGTATATAACGTTAGTCGAAAGATGTGACGAGTATGTGACGCAAAATGGCGAATGAATTATTCTACCAGGAAGAGTTTTGCACGCCTCTAAAGGAAAGCTCGAGGTAATCACTTATAACGCTGCTAAATTAGGTATCGATTGTTTGTGACATTGTCTCAACCAAATTACAAAGGATAGTAAACTTCTTTATTCAAAAAAATAAAAAAATAAAAAAAAGTAAAAATTTCAATTCTCAGGACACAGTTCAATTTTAATTTTGTAATATAAAAATGTACTTATTTGCGGCAATTCGTGCTAATTTGTTCGTCAATTATTTCGATATACTTTTTGCTATTTAATATAAATTTGTAAAATGGTAATAAATTTTGTATCCAGCTCACCTTAGTAATCAAACCGATCATTATATCTTTGCATTATGACTCAGAAGTTGTGGCTCCTTTCGTAGATCATGGTAATAAACAGGTCATCAGGTCCGTCTAAATTAAACCTCTTTTCATCGGTGAATATGACTTTTCACAATTTCTTATTCATCCAAATACGTTTCTCTACAAATTGCAAACGATTCAGCTTGCACTGAACGTTCTTGCCTTAACTTAAGGTTTTTGTTGCAATTTTCGTCATTTTAGGTCGATTCTTTAAAAGATATCGAACTTTTCTAACATTTGTTTCGCGATTTATCAAAAGCTTTCTCTGCAATTTGTCTCGCAGTCGAGCTTGAATTCGACGCTACGCCTATCATAAACATTATGATTGTTCGCAACTTTTTCTTTCTCCATAATTATTGAGATCTTTTAGTTCACTATCACTTTACGACTTAACTCTGTCAACTGTTTTGGCTGTTAATTTTCTTTGGTCACGAAATAATGGTTCCTCGTTTAATTTCAATGTCGCGTGTATTTCAGCAGGATTTAAATTTCTCCCAAGTTTTACAAATTTATTCACGTATCACGCATTTCACCGACCGTATTTCGCACAAATGTTATGCTTTCGATAGCTTTGTACGACTGAGGGGCGTAAACATTCAGACTTGTTCGATCCTATTTGCCTCGAGGCCACCAGCAGTATTTACATTTTCATTTTTGTATCTCTTTGAAATTTCTTGGAAATTCTCACTAATCCTTTCATAGGTAATAACATTTAACATACATTTAACATACTACACGTATATCCACGCCCGTATATTCCAAGAACACTGAATTCCAAGAATTTACGCATTCTCTCTACTGTGTATTTACAATATATTATATATACATAATATGTAGAAGAAAATACTGAGTGTGCTTTTTTGTTCTGCGGTGTAATGCAACGTTGTTCCGTTAATTCTTGAAAACGTAGAAACTATACTAAGAAATTGAAAGTTCAATATCGAATGAGGAACAAATTAAGAACGCTTTCATCTTTACCACCCTTAAGTGGACCTTTCGATTTTAGTTTAATAATTGGAGTTTATATTTAATTTGTACGAAATTGGTTATGAAAATTTTCCCCTGCAGACATTGGCGAATTACATAGATCTTCAAAGAAGAACATAATATAATTATTAATTAGTCTTAGATTGGAATAACAATTGTGATAACCACTTCGGAATTGAACGTCTTCCATTCGTGATCTGGCGATTTTACTCTAGTAAGAGTTACGTGTTTACGTGTTTCTTATAGTGATTGTCATTGAAATTTAGGATTATTTCACTTGTAACTGATCTTAAAACAAGATCGCGCGACAAAAAAAAAGTATTTTAACAATAAAAGTAGAAATAGAAATTTTATAAATTCAAATGACAGTGTACCCACTAATTTTATTACTTTATCGAAGACATTCCTCGGTTAATTACTGAAAAATTACATAGACGCTTATGGCTCTCGTGTTCGTCGACTAATAAACTAAGAAAGGATTGCGGCAGTTTCAATTGATTAAATACTTTTTAATATATTTGTTAAATATATTACAATCCTCTAATAAGCAAATATAGTATACATCCGAAAATATAGTCCGAAAATATAGTATACATTTGCGAAAAAAAATAAAATAAAACTACAATTAAATATAAGAAAAATATTAAATTCATTTGATTATCACAATGTAACTAAATACAAATAATTTTAGTGTAATCCAGATTTAAAGTTAAAGTGAGATTTAGCCTTGTTGAACGCTTCTTCTACATATACTTTTCAGCTAATCGATCCTCACGACGAAGTTTTATCTTATTTATATGAGGTGTTTTATAGGAATTTTCCCCTCTTGTCAACATAATT
Source organism: Tetragonula carbonaria (assembly GCA_032399595.1). Lineage (NCBI taxonomy): Eukaryota > Metazoa > Arthropoda > Insecta > Hymenoptera > Apidae > Tetragonula > Tetragonula carbonaria. The sequence goes on from JAUCRC010000008.1 coordinate 2,780,608, forward strand.
GATTCCATACACGTTTGTGATGTTATAAAAACGTTATCAAGAGTATTTCTCTCTAATTTATTAAATGCATCTTGAATACATTCAATCAATTCATTAATAGCACCCGCGTTCTAATTTTTCTTTGTTCTTCATATACTGTAATAGTTGTTGCGAGATACCATGACGTTGTTCATTAGTCAATTGCTTCGATTTGGCATCTCATCTTTGTAAATTCACGTTATTTGGGTTGAAATTTTCCCATTTTGAAAAATTACAGCGGTGACTATTTTATTTCACTTGAAAATAACTAATTTTTGGCCTTCAAATTCCGACTTAACAACGCCTATTTAGCTATCAATGTAAACAATACCAATATAATGAGTATTGCCAGTTGCTTTCGAAACTCTAGATAATCTAAGATTTTCCTTTCAAATGTATACCATATTTTCGAACACAGGGAGTATTTCAGTACCATAACCGATTACCCGTTAATACGTATTACGATACGTAAACGCTCGAACAGTTAACCAAACGATTTTATTGTTCAGGTAGATAAGTGCAATCGATTGTGCCCGAGATTCGTACGAGACAACAAAAACACCATGTATAAAGAGAACACGTCCGAGGTGCGATAGCAGGGAAACGGACAGAGGGTTTCATCTCGTCTGGCCGATAATGCATCAGCATTATCGGGTGAAAGCTCGGCCGTGTTCTCGGCCCATTGTAGCGAGAAACTTTTTTTCCCCGCGACGTCGGTGATCCTTAGCGAAAACGTTACGCTTGATTAGCATAGAACGCCCACCGTCCGCCCTCCCCCCGGTACGTCTTATCATAGTCCAGTTCGCGAAGTCACGGCCCGATTAAACTAAATTCACTCGACAAAACCGATCAACCACGCCGATTTATCTATCGCCATCGTTGGGGAAAAAACGCGAACACCGTGCGCGCGGGTTTGTTTTACGAGGCACTGTTTACGAGCAAGGGGAAAGTGGGTGTCCCCCAGGAGGAGACACGCTCGAACATATTGTCGGAGAAAATGACTAGTTGCAGATTCGTGACAGCGTGTATCAGAGTGATTCGCTTGCGCAACCATGTTTCTTGCGCAACATTCAAAGAACGAAATACTTTGGAATGTACTACAGATTCAATAAAGCCCCGAGTGCCCTCCTCTATAATTGGTGCAGCCGAAGAGGATCGCTTCAAATATGATATCATACATTATTATACATTACTGTAATATTTATACGTTTTGCACATTTCATATTTTATATAGTTATACATTTTCTTGTACAATTTCGCGCGAGTACATCAAAATCCGCAGGAAAATGAAAAAGGTACAAAAATCTACATTCGAGTCGCAAAGAAGAAAAAAAAGAAGATCGCAAGATCAGGAGGATCCATCCCTCTTTCACCTAACTTTCAATGCACAAGCTCAACAACCATATACACCCTCTGCCCCCTCCACCCGGTCACATGAAAATCATTCCCCGAAGAAAGGAATCGACTCTTCTGGAAAACGCTCGACGATCAATTACAACCGCTGAAAGCCCCCCCCCCCCATCCCATCCGATCGATTCTCAAACGGAACCCAACGAGCATTTTCAACGAGACTTCAATGAAACGCCAAGGGTGGCGGCAACGGTTATCGCCGCTCGATCTCGTTGGAACGGCCATTGTTGAATGCGTTCACGTAATTCAGAAAACGTGTACGTGCCCGTTCCGCGTCGGGCATATCGTCGGCGTCGGCAGACGCCCTTCTTCGCCGGCCACGGAGGAGGCGTTTCTCCTCTTCGTTCGTTCGCGTCCCCCCCTCGGGGGGGGCCAGAGAGATGCACCGCAGCGGAAGTACGTCGTGATTTGCCGCAACGCCGGAAACGGCGCACGTGCGCCGTCGTTTTTTTGTAATTCATTCGACCGACACACCGGGTTCCGGGAACCCGTTCGGGGATGCTGTTCGTTTTTTTCTTTTCCTTTTTTTTTTTTTTCAACGGACAATGAACGCCTCCCCGAAAAATTGATCTGCAACCGAGGCAGACGGAGGAAGAAACAAGATAGAAGTTTAGGACGTGTAATATCTGTCGCGAGATTCGCGCGACAGGTGGAAAGGGAAATTGGAAGTCATTCCGTTTTTGTGGCGGGGATATTCGTACTGATGACGACAGTGTTAGATTGTTGTTTCTTTCTCGAGAAAAAACTTTAATCGTATATAGCTTCTTCAAGATTATGTTCGTACATTATAATGTATATTATATCGTTATGTTACACACACACACACAATATATATATATGTTATATGTTATATATGTTATATATATTATATATTATATATATATATATATATATATATATTATGTTTATGTTATATCATGTCATATATACGTGTCTTTTCTCAGTATTTATTTCTCGAAATATTCGAAGTTTGACTGACTTTCAATCCTTTTCATGATTTCGTGCCTTTTCAAAATTTGTGACGCCATTGTTCAACTCACTTGCAGTGCAGTTTTTATACTCTGATATCCAAATATTTTATTTCGAATTGGCCAAAAAGTAATTGCATTTTTTTTTTTTCTAATAGATGGGCACGTATGTATATCTTGAAATGTAACTAACTTCACTTTAAATCGCAAATTCATTGTGTAATCTGATACCTGATTGTTTGAGCTTGTTTTAGAAAAAAAAAAATGCACGATCTCGTTAACAAATAACGTTTGCTTGGCGTCGATGTCGAAAATCAAAAAGGAACATGCGAAAAATAAATAAGCTTCCCACCGATTAGATTTTAAAATTGAAAAATTGATTCCCAATATCTAGAATTTTAGAGTTGTTAAAACTTCGCTCCGGAACTGAATCTCGAATTTATTAAAAGAGTAGTTTCTGATGCTTGAACTTTTAAAAATCATTGAAACTGTGATTTCTCATAGTTGAATTTCCATGTGGTCATCATTTATAATCAGGATCGAGCTTATGGAGGAAGATGATTGATTATTATCTAATGACTCTCCGATCGAAAATTGTGCAAGAAAAAGAATAAAAATAGATTCTGAGCAAGCGAGCAACTGCTTAGTAAAAAGGATAAAAGGTCGTTCACACCGATTCGTTGCATTGTTCAGCTAGGTCAAGAGGAACGCCAACGCCGTTCAATGAAGGAATTGACAGGTCGCACCTTTCGCAAGCCGACAATAAAAGTGGTCGTTCGACGCGGTGTAATCGCGGCGCGCAAACATGGCAACGACTAAAAGTGACGTGTGTAACTCTTGTTACAAAACGAATCGCACTCAGTATTCCCATTTATGTCCATATACATGTGTTGATTCTAGCATACTTGTCGCGAATATTTGTCAGAGATCATGCTTAAAACATTTAGTAACGGAAGAGATAATCAACAGTGGAGACCATTCTTAAACGAAAAGTCTAGAATAAAAGACAGTGTATAATTAATTTATTCACATGCAGAAATTTTTATTTAGAATAGAAACACCTGTTATTATTATAGTAACTGTAACATGTTTGTTATTATAACATGTATGTTATTGTTTGTATAAATTAATTGTTATCAACAATTAAGTCAAATAAAAATTAAAAATTAAAGATTAAAAATCAGTGAAGAAAAGAAAATTACGTTATTATGTTGTCAAACTTGTACCACGAATCGTTTTACATCGATTAAATCGATAAATCAAGAATTATTTTTATAAAATAATTATATATTAATAATTAATATATTTATAAAATCATTTTTTATTTCATTTTATTATACTAAAGGCGAGCATATTAAAATTATATTTTAAACCATTTTTAAGAGAAGAACAATATTAAACAGATGATGTTCGCTTAATCATCAAGGAATCTATTTTTAGGAGCAAATTGATAGGCAAATAGCCGCAAGGATGATCGTCGAAATAAAAGGATGGAGTTGACATATAGAATGGAGTTGAAGTTCGTTTAAGCTATTTAATATTTAATAAAAAAAATTTATAATATATATTTTCTATATTCTGTTGTTAATAAAAATATTCTTAAAACCATAAATTAATAATTAGATGAAAAATAAGAAATCAAAAATCAATGACGAAGAAGATATATTATTATGTATATTATTATATTTTATTATTATTATTATTATTATTATATTTTATTATGTATATTATTATATTTTATTATTATTATTATTATTAAATAATGCAATAAAAATTATAATAATAATTTATTAAATAATAATAAAATATAACGTATAACAATATTTTACAGACAAGTTTCTTCTAACTTGTGTTCGACCAGTGCCAACTCGTCAAAAATCAGATTCATTATCAGTGATTGTAACTTCATTGGAAATCGTTGATTTGTACTCAATCGTCAATTTGCATACATTAGCGATCACAAGATCGCATGGCTTTAATTGATCGACTTATGTATTTCAATACGAACGGAGATAATTATACCGGTGGCTGAAACGCTAGAAACTCGTTCCAGATGAACGATATAAATCTCTTGCTGGTTGACTCCGATCAACCGAACTCTGCTCAAGTATAACTGAATATGACATAAGTGAATAGCTGCGAACATATGTTAATGGCAACACAGGTGACAGTCGTTTCGAGTATCAACTGTACAGATTATAGAATCGATTAATAATTCGTGTGTACGAACAGAAGTGTTCCGATCGAGATATTCTAATCAAGATCTCTTTATGTTGTTTCTGGTGAAACTTATTTAACATGATGATGTTACATGCGTGTGAGAAAACTATTTAGAAGATGTTTATTTAAAACAAATCGCTAATTTTATTTTGACAACCAATCGAGAGAGTTAATTTTTGGATTCGTTAATGTTTTTCAATCAAAAAATGGAAACCATTCGAAATTTGAAAAAATTAAGTGATAATTTTATTTTGAAATAGTCGAGAAATGCAATAAGGGATGACCATTCTTTCATTTCATTTGTAAGAAGCGTAGGTAGGAATTTCTGGAGAAAATTTGAAAACTGAAATTATAAAATTTTATGATTTCAATGTTTGTGGAAATCGACACAGAAATTTCCAAAAATTCTATATTTGTTAAAAAGAAATGACAATAAACGTAACATTTGTTGCAATGCTAACTACGATATTTGACTATAAATAAACTGCTAATTAAATCAAAACTAAACAAGTTTTTTCGTGCACATTTACAAATTTTACGTGCATGAAAATCCACACTCTAATTACGACAAAACTCGACTATATTGAGAAACTGAAACTACACGTGAAAATGGTTATTTTTTCCAACCCCTAATTCGTTCCAAGTTCTCCACAATTTCGTTACACCTCAGTAGGGTCAACAACTCCGTCGACGCGCAGACATCCAAAAATTTCCGCAAATTAACTCGAAAATAACCCAACCCTGCACCCACTCGCAGCCACCCTCGCAAATCTCCGAGAAGTCGATCACCCGGCACGTGAGCCGAACTGGCGCACGAATCTCCCCCCACTCCTCGCTACCCACCCTCGTGAAACGCACAGAGTCCGCGCACGTGACTCGAACCACGTGCAAGACCCGATCAATGGATCGGCCAATCAGAAGGAGCGGCGCGCGAACGTCGGGGCACGCATGCGCAGCAGCAAGCGCGACACGCGGCGCGGGATACCGACTGTCAGACGAAAACGTGCCACCGGCAAACGAGCATCGCGCGCGTCACTGGCGCGTTTCTCTGTTCGCTGTTCCTCGGCCAACAGTTGAACGAAAGACGAGAGACCCGACTACACACGGGGTCAAGAGACCGTGTCGCGTTCTGTCTGTCTGTCTGTCTGTTTCGCGTCGCTTCTTGCAACTCTGTCTTCGTCGCGCTTGCACGATTTGCCCGTCGGGGCAAATGGGCACGCGGTGGTTCGCCCTGATCGCTCGCACAGGCAACGCTCTGCCCAGGAAACTGTCCATTACGGGAAACGCAGGACGCGTCAGGCGAATCGAAGAAGAGGCGAAGAGATTACTAGGTGACAGTTCTTTTTTCTTTTCTCGTCGATTCGACATGATCTGGATCAAGTGTGCCTGTTTCTAATTAGTGAGGCTCGCCGAAGTGAAAAGTGAACGTGTTGATAGTTGGCTTTGTTGCTGATTGTTGTTCGTTGGTGAGTAGACAAAATCTTTTTACTTCGAATCTCGAATTTTCGATATTTCTTGGCTCTTCGTGAAAATTTGGAATATGCATTCTGTGTTGAATTTTCCGAAGTTTCAATGAAAATTGGCGAAATAAAATAAACTCGTCCAGTAGTAGAAAATAGATACGGAATTTTTTCGAGAACGAAATTTATTATTCAGTGACTCACGAAAGTATCCGAACGATGGAAATATTCGTGTGACACTTAATTTTTCGAGGTAATGTTATATCTATAGAACGATATAAATATAAAGATAAAATTTGAAGTTAATTAGATAATATTTATAAGTTAGAGAACATTCGTTACAGCAATGTGCAAAACGAGAGTAGCTTTGTTTCTAAAACGATTGACCTTTGCTCTTCTGCTTAATATTACTCGGGCACACGATTAATGTTCAACTTTCAGAAAGCAAACAAGTCCATAAGTTGGCCTTCCTTACGTAATGGAAAATAGTAAAAAATACTTTCCTTTTTAATGAGTCGCGAATAACTATAATAATACGTAATTTTTAATAAATAATGGAAAAGACAGAAATTAAACTTTACAAAATGATCTTCGCAACGTCACCACTCTCCTCCACTATCTAATTTCAATAAAAATCGATCAAAAATCAACTTAATGACATTTAATTATAAATTTTTATCATATTTAATTGCTTACAACTAATTGTAATTATATCTAATTTTTATATTAATATACACGATAATAGAATAAATTTTTGCCGTGAAATAAAAAATATTACCGAACGCGGCTGAATAGCTTAATGTAAAAATTCCACCAAAATTTCACTTTCGCGAACGAAACGTCCGCCACTTTTATCATTCTTTCCTCTACACCCTCGTCCGACTCAGCAGGGCGCGCAAACTTCCTCCTCGACGTAAAGTAAAAAAATACAAACTTCGTGCATCGTGTATTTACATTTAATTGACAGTAAGTCGATGATTTACTCGGCTGGGGCTAGTCGCAGTGGTGAAATCCCCTCGAATAAGTCTGGATATCTTTGTCCGTTTGGTAGTAGCGAGTGTTTTATTAAGCGGGCATATTGCTCGCTTCTTGCGAGCTCAGTCAGCCGATAAGAAAGTATCAAGTGGTCTGGGAAAAAGCTGGGAGTGCCGTTAAATTAAGTCGCACTTTTCCACCGATGTGTGTTTTCTATGTAGTTGCTCTCGCCGCCTAACTGTATACGACTTCGAACGATCGCGCTCGATCTCGGTACACGGTTGTATTTTATCGTTTTGTATTTATATACTCTCTGCAGCGGCGGGAGATTTGTTGTTGCAAATTTTCTGGCCAGCGCAACCTGTGAAAAACGACACGATTGCTTGTCGAACGCGAGTTACGTATCGTTTTCGTACCTTGATTATTGCGATTGTATCGTAGTTTCTCGTACAGTTACGACACCATCGTTTTTATCTCGCGTGCGAATGATTAATTGTTTATTTCATTCTGATAATTCGTCTCGTGTTATTATTTTTACACTTCGGAATTTCGTTGATTTTTAAATCAAAATTTAATTACAATTGTTCGCATATTTGGAGTGAGATGTGGCAGAATTTTGAATACGCGAACTGTCTGTACACAATTTCTGTTTTCAATCATTTTAGTAATTCGTCTTGTATTATTCTTCTAATTATATTTCTTTAAAAATAATCTAAAATATATGACAATAATTTTATTTGTACATTTAATGAAATGTACAATGAAAGTTTGAATGTCAGACTGCGAGACGACAATGATCACGTGCTATAAAGAAACTCCCATCTATTATTATTTTCTCATTTCATTTAAAAAGAAAAAGGAGGAGAAAAACACTCAATCCCCTCTCTGAGTGCCGAAACTGAATCTTTACCGAAAAATTTTTCTTATTCAAATCTAGTCAACATGAAAGAACGTTCACGCGTGTTAATGAGGTCTCGGGAGGAGTATAAATTTTCATCGGTTAACGAAAGTGATTTGTATTTTTTCCACGGGGAGACATAAGGCGCGCTCTGTTTTCTCTCGAACACAGATTGCTGTGCGTTGAAGAGAAGAAGAAGAAGAAGAAGAAAAGAAAAATGTTTCTAGTGTTGAGCGTCGAGCAGATGTTTCGGGTGACAGGATTGAAAAAGAGAGGAGGGGGGCCAGGTCACAAAGGCACTTCCCTGAAACGGGGCGCACGAGGCGCCGTAGTGCGTAAAATAAATTTTGGCCGAGTAGACACACTCGCAAAAAGATATTCCGCTTCCGCACTCATAAGGACCCACTCACGAGTCAGATGGCCTCGAGCAGCTCGATTTTTAAGTATCTAGTATCTACAGGATGTCTCGAGAAACGAAAAGAAGCCACTTTCGAGATAGGGAAGTTCAGGAAATTCCGTGGGAAAGTTACACGTACGTTGGATAGTTTTGTGACTAGACTTCGGATATTTGTGCATTTTCATATTTTTACAAAACAAGCCTGTCTCATTTGCGAGACATTATATTTATAACAGATATTCTATTTTGAGTATTTTACATATTTTTTGCACGTTGTGTACATTCTGAAGATTTTGTTAAATTTCTCAAAAATGCATGAATATCATAGACCTTTCGCCATATTCATTTAGGTTTAAATTTTTTCGAATATTGAGTATAAGCCAATTGCAACAGCGATAATATCGTTTTCATATTGAGAAATGTAAAAAATTAACTTTGGCAAAAAAAAAATTTTATGTTCGAATTTCACAAAATAATTCAAATTATCAGGCATCTTTTAAAAATGATCAAGTAAAAATTCGTTTAAGCTGTTATTAGGCATAAGTTGGAGAATTAAAACTTAGAACTCTGTATTATTCGATTATAATTACCGTTTATACAATTTCTACGTAATATCTATATATTATATAATCGTTATAAATTTTCGGAAACATATCAGGGAAGATTCACATGAAAATTCTTGTGCTAGGCTGATAATGTTATCGGACATCATCCAACCAAAAGGTACCAACGAAAAGGTACCTGTACCTGAGAGGAGTCCCTCGTTTCTGATAAAAAAAAAAACCAAAGATAAAACGTACTTGAGCAAACCGAAGACGGAAAATTTGATAGTGATAATACAGATAAAATTTCGTCTCGTTATCATCCGAGGGTGAAAGTCTGACATTTCACTGATTGACTGATTTCCTACGTGATCACACTTCGAAATCTCGTACAAGGAAATATAGTGAAAACAAATTTGCATTATTCGTTGACCAAGAATCACATGTAAAAATTAATAAAATAGAAATTACTCTGAACCAGAATTGGATTTATACGATGCAAAATATTTGGAATTCCAAATATTCCAAGTTCAGTTACAATTTAATATTTGTAAATAGTTCGAAATTTCTTTTTCTTCCATTATTGATCCTAGTATAATATAATGACGATAGCAAAATAATTCGTTTAAATTTCAATTATTTAGAATAACAAGCACCTCCGAGCATAAAAATCATACTTTCGCACTTCAAAGAAATCCCTGTTTCTCCCATTATTGATAGCAAAAATATTCAAAACAATATTTCCATACATCGATATCTCCATCTTCGACAATTGGCATTAATCATCGCGATTCCAGCTATACGACAAACACAAATCAATTACCATAAATCAACCAGGCGGAATGCTTAAGAGGAGATCCATTACGTAACTCATCGCGTAAATCGTAAGCGAATGACAAACTATTATTAATTTTACGACAACGCCAAACATCAGTTGCGTCGAAGTAAATACAGGTACGAACGAGCAGTCGTTGATTAATTATCCGAGAAAAGAAGAGTAAGAAAAAGAAGAAGAAAACGATACATATCCTTGGTTGTAGAAGAAAGATAGAGGTAGCTGTTGGAGAAGGGAGGCGTTAAAGGAGCTTGTGAAACGTTTGCTTTTCCGCTTAATTCACCGGTGAATTCACCGCGCGATCGCACGGGCTGACGATCGTGTAGGCACAGAATGAATATTCTACTATCACGCGGCGCACTTCCCTGTTCACCGTACCCCTTCGTCGCTGTGCTTCTCGTCTGGACGCGGCGCACGTTCCATCAGCCTTTTGTTATTCACGCGGCCGTGCGCTGGAGTGTACCTTTTTAGCTACCCAAGCCAAAGCTGAAACTATCACCAACGCGTCCTTTTTCTTCTTCTACCTTCTTTCCCTCCGCTTCTTCTTTCCCTGCCCCCTGTTGAGGCAAGACGTTGAAAAACGAGACGAGATTTTCCATCATCTCTTCGTCGTTACTTGATTTTTCGGATATTTTCGGGGATCTCGCGGTTGGACTTGAGAATACGTACAAGTGTTTTTGCGGATTGGGTTTGAAACGTTATTTGAACTGCATTGTGCACGGAAGTGCGTAAGGTTTTTTTCATTGAATCTGGCGAGGTTAGGTTTAGAGTTATGGGTTGAGTTTTTGCGGATTATATTCATGGATTAATAGAAATTATAGAAGCAAAGAGCAAGTCAAATAGGGATAAGAGAAGCGAGTTTTGTGCATTTATAGAAACTGTAGGTTTGAATATTTGTGTGAAAAATTATGTGGTAGAAGATTTTTAAATTTAATTGTCTATTGAAATAAAATCGAATGGGGATGAGAGAGATGTTTTCGTGGATTGAGTTTACGTAAACTAAAGTATAAAATTTCTAGCTGATTACGCAGATTGAAGTTTTGGAATGGATCTTTGACTATTCGAATATAAATCAGACTTATTATCGTCACTCGAGATTCGTTAAATTTTGATCGTATAATTGATATCAAAAAATATTTATCGTTTAATTTGTAACAATCTTGAACGAAATTAACAAACCAAATAATACGAGACAGCGTTAGAATCGTAAAACTTCGGAACGAAAGTGTTCAACATTCGCCACGCGTAGAATCACAAAAATCTCCAAAAATCGCCTTTCTTTCACCAGAACTATACTCCATTATTCTGCGCACGATCGTTTCCGATAGAATCGAGTGTCTTTTCCAAAGTAAGCTCACAGCCCGCAAAGGGGACACCCTCCTTACGGTTCCCCATAAACGAGACACGCGCGCACTCCTCTTTTACAACTCTTTTACTTTCAGCCTGAAAATATTTCAACGTCGGTATACCATTCCACGTAAAACTCGACGCGAGAAACCAAGAAATTTAACGGATCCCTACAAGGGGAAAAAGAAACGAAAAAACATTCGTAGAAATTCTATGATAAAACTTGATACTCGCCTAAGTATGTGCGCGGTTACACATCAAACATGTGGTTGGATAAAATAATGAAAGCATTACTTATCAATAGGCTATGGATTTTTAATTAAACATAAATTTAATTAAACAGATTTAAAAATTTAGGTAGAAGTACACTGTTGGATGTAAAATGGACTTCAGTGACAAAAATCAATTACATATAGAAGTTGAATATATGCAGTGAAATTATTATAATATTACAATATCAAAAAATTGAAAGCCTTTCTTGCCCCGTTTCCAACAACAAGGTACAAATTTATTATTTGGCCAATACAGTCACCCGATCTTTGGAAAAACGAAATGAAATTCGAATATCCCATTTTGGCTTCTCGACATTTCCCAAAGTGCTGTAATATTCTATTAAACATGATTCGCTACGTGTACGATTCTACTTTCAGAAGAGCTCAGGAAAGAATTCAATTCAAAAGAATTTTTTATTCTTTCTCTTGATGTATGATGTATGAAATATTTCGTCCGAATACCTGTAGACACTTTCTATAAAAATTCGAACGGGAAGGGAAGGATCTCAAGATTCGACGAGATCATTCGTATTGTGTAACGGATCTCTGATTGTCTGAAATAGATCGCTGAAACGATCTGTCAAACAGCTAGACGAGGCCTATTCGGTTTTAAAACGGATTCGCCAAGTTCGGTCGACGATCGCCTTGTTCGGAGGTTCCCGCGATCGTCCAGCGACGATGAAGAACACCGTGATGCGCATAGCGATAGCGTTTTGAGAACGTGCCGCGCCTCGCGAGCTTCAGCCGAGCGGTGGAGGTACAGATAGAAGCGGAGTGGGAGAACGCGCGCACGTCCCTGGAATATTTTAATCGCGAACGAACGTTTCGGATTGCAGTCGAGCCGTGACTGTTCGCGCGTTAACGCCAGCCCATTTTGTCGCCTGTAATGCCATTTTCTAGGTAAACATCAAGGTTCCGTGAAGCGAATAATGATAATATCTCGGCTGTGATTTGTATGAGCGTTGCGCGTTACGTTAGCGTGGCGCTAGCATGTTTAATTCAAATTTTCACTTGAAAGTTTTGGCTTTTGTTTGTTGATTTTAGCGGATAATACCGTACATTGAGAATCGAAGGATTAGTTTCTACCTTTGGATTTTAATATAAAATTAGCTCATGGTAAATAATATTCGACCATGGTACTTGCTGTTTTAGCACTACTGCGAATGAGAAACGCGAAGTCTCATACTAGAGTTATTGCTTCCAATTTTCTTCTCCATTATTATCAATCAAATATTTCGTACGTGTATATATATATATATATATATATATTAATCTTCCAATGTGTTTAACATGCTAGTATACATCAACAGTAAATATTATTATTAAATGATAAAGATATTGACAAACATAATTGTTGCCGTGTCCTTTTGTAAGAATTGTGTTTACAATGCGGTCACACTTGGATTTTTATACGCTCGTAAAACGCACATTATCCTTTCTATATATGCGAAACTCTTAACACATGCTACTTGCAATAACGTCTTAAGTCATTGCGCGAAACACACACATTTTTATGCAGGTCTCTCCTCGCTCGGTATATTTATGATAACTAAATACGCAAAAAAATAGAGCTCGTCTTTTTTTAAAATCCTAATTCTCATTATTTTCATCCGATCCTCAAGAAAAGTAGAACAGTGTGTAAAAAGATTAACTGATTAACTCCCGAGATTAATTTTTTTCGAGCATTCAAATTCCAAAAAAAAAAAAAAAAAAAAGAATGGAAAAGAAATCTTATAATTCTAGAACTCTGTTTATAATTAATAATACGTACAATACGTATAAATTTAGATAACGGTGAGATTTTCTCGAAAAGAAACAAGTTGAAATATTTCTTCGCGACAATGCACGTAGTTCATCGAGCCCTCGAGAAATCACGAAAATGCCTGGAAATAAATGGGAACGGCCGGATCGAAAGAAAGAGAGAGAGAGTCAGAAGTGGTAAAGACCACTTTTCGAGCAACGAGTTCGCTTTAAAGCCGGCACACGCTGACTTCATCGTCGGCGGTCATAATTCATTACACCATTCCGGCCGCGTATATTACACACCGGGACGCCTTGTTCAGTCGACCTCCTCTCCCTAATTTAATGCCGGTATTTAGTCTACGTTACCGCTGAACACAGAACACCGTGAGCCCCGAAAATCAAGAGTGGAACGTGAAATCACCGAAAACGTGCCTGCCAACGAGTCGTGCCGTTCTTGTTTCAACGTCAGTTCGCCTCGAGCTTTGTTTGTTTCATGGTGAATTTCTACGTTTCAATATCGTTACGTTGCAACGGTATAATTAAAATATCACACTGTACAATTTTACAGAACTTTTACTCTTTACGAACGAGACAAGAAACTCCCACTCATTGGGAATTTATTCGTGCAATACTGGCTGTAATACTCGTTGCAATACTATATTATGCTATAATCGTGCGTTGAAAATAATTTTCTGTCCAATTATCCTTGTAGAAATATAAAAACGCGCAGCTCCGATCTTCTTCTTTAATCCTTCCAATCCATTTACTCTCCCTCTCTCTCTCTCTCTCTGTTTCTTCTTTTCTCCACGATTCTTTCAAGTCTCATCTAATGAAAATCGTAAAACTACCGCGAGAAACGAAACGCGCGTAGCGTGAAAGGCTTCGCAAGGTTGTTGTTCGCTGTCTGACCGGTAGCACAGCTCAAATATTGATCGAGGGAAGTTTCTCGTCTGCACTCGAAGTCGAAATTCGATTGCTTCGCGCCGGTGAACTGTCGTTCGCTGGATCTGGATGCTGACAGGAGATCGGAAAGTGCATTCGGTAGTCGAGTGCACGGCAAATACGAGAACGAACTACTGCAAATATGGTGTCGATGGAAGGATAGGGTCATCGGAAACTGCTGGTTTTGTTTAACTTGTCCTTGCAACCGCAAACTGCGGTACGACAATTGAAAAAGTCGATTTGGTTACGTTTTCGGGAATTTGTATGGAAGGTTAAAATTGAAGTCTTACGATCGAACTGTTGATGAACTTCTATTTGAAAATTTCGCGAAAATTAGAAATTAGAATGATAGATTGAGATTCGAATTTTTATAGCAATTGAAGAAGTAGAATCGGATTATTTGTGAGGATGTTAGGTAGGATCGCTTTGAGAGTTTTTGGTTTCTCTGCACGAGGTTTGATCGTTGCAAAAGATTCGCGTGACTTTTTTTTTTCAGCTGCCTGATTGAAACAGCAGAGAACTGGACATTCACACAAGGAATATTTCACTTCTCTTTGATAGTATTTCAATGAGTAGAAGAAGAGAAGTTCTTCAAATATCGAAGGATTTATTTTGTTTTATATTTTATATTTCTATTCTCTCTATTACTTCTTATTCCGGGTATTATCGCTCTCTAAAACTATTTCAACTATATTGTTATTGGCTATTACTTTTTCAACTTTCCTGTCAACTTTTTAGCTATTTTTTCCCGCAATTCCTTTATCTTTTTTCCCTGATAAAAAAAATTCGAAAGTCGAATAGACAGAAGATAATAAACCGAGAGAAATATTTATTTTTCGCTCGGTGAAATCGTGAAAGAAAAATATTCAGGCCACCCACGAACACTCGCAACTTTCCCCATACGAGCGGAATCCCATAGGGGTTAGAACGGATATCTCCAGTAAGCAGCTTACTGCAAAGATCGACACCCTTTCGGATATTTTAGGATAACACTAACCTGACATAACCTGTTCCCAACATAATTCGTCGGTACATTTCCGTTTCTTTCTGACAAGCCTTCGAAGCATTCGTAAATACAGAAAGATTCTCAGATTTTTAAAAATAATTACATAAATTGAGTCGTAATTTTGGTTATACCACGCGTATTATATAATTGCAGATATGTTAATTTTCTACGGGATTTTATATTAAAAAAAAAAAAAAACAAGCAGAGAAATGTAATTTAGAATTATTCTAAAGAGAATTATACTTTGAGTATTTTATACATATTTGCATTTTTACGCTTTCAAATTTTTCCAAAACAAATGAAAATTTCAATATAATATATTAAAGTCCAATAATAATATGTTAAAATACTCTAGATATAAAAGATACGATTAGATATCGAAAGTGTCTTTGTTAATTTTCAGAATTTCCATGTGTTTCGTATATAAATATAAATATAAATATACCTGAACTTTTGAATTTGGAGCTTGAAAGTTTCAAGCAACGCGCAACGCCAAAAGTCTCAACGCTAGACAATGTTTTAAAAATCAGTAGCGATCAACTGGAAAGAAAAGGAAAACTACACGCGAGAGGAAAGAGACAAAACATCAGAATAACCTACTATTAAAATCCACTTAAGTCTCAACAGAAACCAGAAACCAGAAACCTCATTTAACAGACCACGTACCGCGACTTTTCCTACGTAAAAAAAAAAAAAAACCAACAAAACAAAAAAAAAAAGGAAAAGAAAGAAGAAGAAGAAGAAAAGAGAGATCACAGCAAAGCAACGTCAAGACCGTATGAAAAGTTGCTCTCAAAAGGACTGAGGACATACAAAAGCGAAATGTCGCGCGAGTATTGTAATGAGCGCGAGTACATGCCACGTTTTACACAAGAGGCAGCGTGGAATCAGATTCAGAGCACAGTTCGGAACAAAATCGAAGAGGCGAGATTCGCCGGTGGCGCGCGTTGGCGTGAAATAGTGACGTCGCATGGAGCTCTGGCGGAGCCACGTGCTTCCGGTTTACGGCTCACCCAGTTTTACGGTTTACGGTGGAGGATTTATGGGCTAAGGCACCGTTCACGGGAGCGTTGCCTTCCAGAAAACCAGACTGCACCTTCCAACCGATCCCTTTTCTCTTCTTTCTCGTTTTCTTTTCGTCTTCTTCTTCTTCTTCTTCTTCTTCTTTTTCTTCGTTTCTTGTTTTCTTGCTGCGTGGTTTCCCTCTTTTGATCCGACGCCGACAAGCACACGCGGTGGGTGGATAAGATTCCTCGAGCGCGAGAAACGACTTCGATTAGACTTCCGATGGAACGAGACGATGCTCCACCCCCGTCTTCGAATCGGTTCGTAAATTCCCCCCCCCCCCCCCGAGGACGAGCCACGCTCTCGTACAGGGAAAATCGATCCTATTTTTTACGATTTGGCACCTTTTCTTTATGTTTTCTCGATAAAACTAAGTCTGGTGTCATGGTAGAGAATGTGCATTTATTTATTTATTTATTTTTTAGGTTTTCCAGATGATAGAAAGTTTAAAATTGATATTTATCTATATGATGTTGGTAAATATAATTTATCTATATATGATGTTGGTAAATATAATTATTAATCTTTGAGATAATTTCGATATTAGCATAGCCGTATATTCTGAATTATACACATGCATATTATATCGTGACTTTTGAAACAAAGGATCATTTGCCTACATTTATTCTGATGTTGAAACGAGAGCTAAGTATTATATTCGTGACTTTTGGAACAAAGGATCATTTACCTAGAAAAAAAAAAAGATCTGTTTGCCTACATTTATTCTGATGTTCAACTAGAGCTAAGTATTTTATTAAAGAAAGATTTCTTTCTAATTCATCATTGATTCAAATAATGAATAATAAATTCAAGTATTGCATCGCAACAAGTTTACTTACTAATTCGTTATAAATATGTGTACTGCGATTCTGTCTTTTAACATTACGATTACGAAACGAAATTACAAGAATTCGCCTAATATCTTTTCCATCATTGTGTCTTTCGTGTAGACATTATGCAACTTGGAGAAATTGAAAGTATTATTTTATAGCATCATGACGAATTATTACTTAGTTCTTAATGATTGATCAAAATGTTGACACATTTCTAAAGTATACTCATCATTCCGCGTACGATCACCGTTTTCACCTTCAATTAGAGACCAAGGACACGGTCAAGCACTAGCGTTAGAATTTCAATTCGCAACTGCGACAGTAGAAAATAGACATTACGACGCGCATGGTGCAAGATGAGGAGTAATGCCAGAGTGGAAGCTTCGACCTATCAATTTCTTCCCGCGCTTCGTTTAAATAATATGCAAATAAAAGAAGAGAGAGAGAGAAAGAGAAACCGCGGGATGACTGTAATTTCAAAGGATTCCAATTTTTTCATCATAAAACCGCTGGTCAAACGTTGCGCCCACGAGAATCGGTAATTAAGGGTCTTGACACTTGGAGTTGAGTTCTCGCACTCATAAAAATGCCTGTAGTATTATATTTTAAAGTTGGTTCTGAGTACGTTATTCTGCTCTTCTTTTCTGTGCCCTCTTCTTTTTTTAAAAATATGAAATAAGTAGATACAGTCTGTTGAAATTATACTCTTTACGGATGATGGATAGTTAAATTTATATACCTGTATAATAACGAGAACGTCGATTCCTTCTCAAATCAATGTCGTTACACACGATTTACTTAAATTTATTTAAATCGTGTGTATCATATAAATCTGCACATTGAACTCGAAGGTTATATATTCTCGAATGTTCCAAGTCGTTTCTAACAAAAAAGTCTCGAAATTGTTAACTTACAACGGAACATTTGTAGGGACAAGAATTTTTTCTTACTAAGAACAAAATGATTCCTATCATTTGAAAATAATGAAAATTCCTATTATGTTCGTTAAAAACAAAGTTTCCATTAATTTTAAAAAAATATTTCAAATGTCAAGCGCAGATACGGTTTTCACCAGAGAAGAGACTAAAAGAAGAGACTAAATTCTTTGTTTTTCCGGCGCAAGATTTGACTTAGCACGAGCGAGAGAAAAAGAAAAAAATATTAAAAGAAACAATAGTAAAAGTTCAACGTTTCAACTTCGCTCCACAAAAATACTCCTTTTAATTACCAAAACCAAGTTCTCTCTGTGCGTGCCATAAAATCTAAGAATTCCCCTCGAACCAACTTCAACCCATAAACATAACCTAGATCCAGGCGCCAACTTCCCCTTCGGCCGCCATTAAGTCTATGAAACTCGATTTAAAACACGAATTTCCATCGAGCTGAACGCAATTAACCGAAAATACCTTTGCTACCTGGTCTCCAATTAACGAAACAATGATGCTAATGCCGTTTCCATGTAAACCAACCTCTCGCGATAACCATAGCGCGCGTAAATTCAAAAGACCAACAGTCTAGCAGGGGGAAGAACTAATGGAAGAACAGAAAAATCGTATTTCCTACCCTGATCTACGCCCATAAAACCGACTTTGCGCGATTATGCGGTGGAAGAAAAGTCAATGATTTATGCACCATTGGTTCTTCGAGTCTATTCTTTTTCCTGAGATTATATCATTAAAAATTCTGTAATAATAATCTCTTAATTAAAATTTCTTTTTTATAATTTTTGTTTTATAACTAAGTTATTTATCTGCAATTAATTATTATAATTTAAATTATTATTATTATCGTTACTTGTTAATCTTTTTATATTAATATTGTAATTTTAACCGTTTTTTTTTTTCTAACTTCAACTAAAAAAGAAGAATGTGAATTCGTTGAATACGCTTGCGCAATATTTCTAGCATTAAGTCTGCCGTTCTTTTTCCCCCAAGAGAAAAACAAAAAGATCCACCCATTTCCCCATATAAATCATCTGAAATCACAGCTTCCAAACTCTCTCGGAACCTCTCTCCTACACTTTGTCTTGAGAATTCGAAGGCGCGCAGCTAATAAATACTCGATGGAAGGAACGAGAGTGTGTCGGCGTCGACCTTCAAATTACTACCTTGCCGGACGCCATCAAAATCCTGACCTACGTTACGATAATTACGGGTGGTCTCCGGAGGCCAAGGAACAGGTTCAAGCGATTTCATTCAATTTGTCCAGCTTCGAAATACGCGCGACCATTAAACTACATGTACATCCTCCTCCTTCCGTACGTTTGCGGTTTCCGAGCTAAGGGGGAATATTCCCCCTTGAATACAACACTTTTCGATAATAAGAGATCACCGTGCATGACACGAAGGGCACGATTTGTAGAAAATATTGCAAGCACCAGAATTGAAAGATCTTGTACTTTTTATCGAAATACGTTCCACGTGCCGATGGAAATACTGCAATTCAAATAGAATTTTCTTTTTATAATTAATTATCAATCATGCTAATATCACTGATCAAGTGGTCCTTTTTCCTCCTAAAAAAATTTGTTAGTCGACACTTGCAAAAACATTTCAATTTTTTTTTTTACCGAGATCTTACTTTCTTAATGATGTCCCTGAAAATATGAAAAGGTCCACAAGATTAAGTTTTAGGTTTAGATAAGATATCAGATTTCTCAGAGGAAGGAAATAATATAATAGGCTTTAGGTTTCATAGGAAATAAATTTCTTAGACCTACGAATTGAAAATTGACTTGCAACCTGCCAAAGACAGCAAATAATAGAATACTAACGTAAAACGCCAAGGAAGAAAAAAAGGATTAAAAAACAGAAAAAAATGAGAAACAGTACAGAGCACGCCCAGTAGAAAATTGAAATAAAAAGTATTGCAACGCCATCGTCAAAAATATCCTTAAAAAAAAACAGGATAGAAAATAGAATGAAAAGAAAAACAAACACCGTTAGCCAGTAGAAAAACGTGTTCGACTCGTTACTTGTATTTTCTCCATCGCCCCCGTCTCTGGAGAACGTCGATCTTCAGCGGTGATCCTGGCGATCGGCCAGAAACTCTTCGAAAAAACGTGTCCGCCGAGGACAAGGAATGGTTTCGTTCGTGCCAAATTGACATGATTTCTAGCGCGTGCTTCGCAAACAAGAACAATATTTAAAGTTTAAAGCGTAGCGAGGAGACGAGCACGTTCTGAATTTTTGTAGACCGCGGTCCTGTCAATATTAATATACACTGCTTGCCAAGAAAATCAGAATATCTAGAAATTCGAGCTGTACAAATTACAATACACACACATTCTTTTGGTTGGGTTATCGTGAAGATGAAACGATTGGAAATTTGGCTAGAAAAGTGAAAGAGTAAATTTCTTTGCGACTTCTAAAGATAATTACTAAAGGAATATTTTTTATATTTAAATGTAATTTGTTGTTATTTTTAAACGAAAGAATCACTGTGAAGAATATAATATTAGATGTAAACGTTAATTCTGTGAATCCCTTCTAACTGCTAACATTTTGTTGCTACGTATTTCGAAATTTGAAAATATAACTTCAAAAGACTTCTAGTCACTCAGTGCGAATTATTTCGGTCATCAGTTTGTTAATCAGTTTATTCTCAAATTAATTTCATATTTTTATGGTGTACGTTGAATCAATTATAAATCTTAATTTCTAAACTCAAGTATTTTATCATTGTTTTTATATTTGGTGTAAAAGTCTCTATCAATAAGAATTATTTACCAATTTACCGATAAATGAATGATAAGATATAAAAGATAATGAATTAATTTCTACGGCTAATAATATATATAACTTATGTACAGTGATACATACATAATAAAAACTCGTTTAAAAAAACATTCCTAACAGATATTTTACTCTTCGTTATTAATATTAACTTGTCAGCTCACAAACACCGGACACACTATCATTCCACAAGTTCTTTTTAACAACGTAAATAAACAATAATCGTCGACAATCGATGATTATCATACTCATTGCTTGCCCAGCTTATTATCAAACAATCGATCGTTGTTAAAAGAACGATCATAGTAAATCGAATCCACAATTTACGTCGATCAGACGTAACTTGACCAATTATCTTAATGGCCATTCCAGCCTTATGCGAACTGATTGCAATAAAATCACCATAAATGATATCCCTAGGCCATGTCTCTCGGGAATGTACATATTCTTTTTTTTTTTTTGTCATTAACAATTCCTTTTGAGGATTCTCTTAAAAATCTGTTCTTCTCTGAGTGAACTAACGATATTTCAAGAAAACACAACGAGAATTGTGACTCTACAGATGACGATTGATACACCAATTTTCCCCATTTTAAAATTTCCAAAATTTATATTTCTATTAAAAATTGCAACATAAAATCGAGGATATTTAAGAATGTAATAGTTTCAGAAAATTTGGAAAAATTCGACGTCTTGTTTTATTTTTGTTTGGTTTTTATATAAAAAATGGCGTCTTAAGAAATGGTAGATTGAAAGATTCGGATATAGTACAATATTTATTAATATTTTTTTCTTTTGTATTATTCTTGAGTATTTAGCAATTGAAATATAGTTTCTTAGAAATGTAGGACTTGACAGTCATAGAATGCGAATTTTTTTAAAGTCTAATTATTTGATAAAGATCTAATTATTATTTGGCCTGTATTTAGAAAATAAAACGTAAAGTATGTAACAGAAATCTGCGTCATCGGTTATTTTAAATCACTTGATGAAATATATGAAAAATCAAATTAGACACGTCAGAGTAAATATTGTACTAAGGAAATAGGGGGAAAAAGACGTATGTATGTAACAAATTGAATTTCTTTTGTGACCGAGGACAGGCGTTTTAACCTAAGAAAACATGACAAACAGAGAGCGAGGAAAAAAAGAAGAGAGAGAGAAAAAAAAAGAATTATGAGTCTGCAGATGGAGGATCGATCAACATTTCGTGAGCATCTTTCAAATCCTGTCACACTTGTTCAATTCTCTATGGGAAGAAAACCACGCGTCTATTTTCGATGTGAGAAAATCGTCGAATTGTTTTGGATTTTGAAGGAACAGAGAGTAAAGAGAAGAGTCGGATTTCGAAATTTTTGCAGGTCTATAGAGATTCGTCGGTCGTTGGTAATGAAAATCTGGTGGCCACATTGTGTCGAAACGTGACGCAGACTTCTTCGTTCCCCTAAAGGAACTGATTGAGAAATTTAGGGTTTGAGATTTTAAAAGTGAAGAACATTTATTTCGTTTTCTACCAACGAATTCCTACTAATTATAATTTAAACCATAATAATTTAAAGTTCAATTGTTTAATTTTGAAACTTTTAATTTTATTTAATTCTACTCCTAAACTACATCGCAGAGAACAATAAAAAACAGAATAAAATAGAATTTTTTTCAAAATTATATATTTATATATATTATATATATTTATTTTAACGCAATATAGAATATTCTTTGTATTATCTGTGATCTAACGACATTACCATAATATGAAAAATATAATAATTAGATGGCGGATTGTTATGTATTTGTAAGAAATTTTAACGTAAAAAATTGCCAACAGATTGTCAAGCATGTGAAAGAACAACAAACAATGGTTTCGATAAAATAATTTTCTATCGAGATTGCTGTCTTTGTAATTACATTCTCAAAAAAGACGAGTTTGCATAGAGTTTGCATAAATTTTTCACGAGTATTTGCATCATAGATGCACTGAGTTAGAAACAAAAAGAAATATACCAAAAAAAGAAAAAGAAGAAGAAGAAGGAATTCTCTCGTCTCGCTTTATTCATTTCTCCAAGAAACAGAGAACCTTGCTAATCGAATCAAGGCGATTTCGGCAAAAGAAGAATAACGTCGCCCAATATTAAAAATCCAACTCACGATCAATCATCTCCTCTCGCCATTACCGAGAAACTCTAACCCGAATCAAGAAAAGGATTTGGCGGAAGAGAGAGAGACACCCACTTGAGGCTATGATAGAAGACGCAATAAAGGGTGCTTTATACTTCCTGAAGCAACGACGTATCGCGCCGGGAACGATAGGATAATATGACAGGACGAAAAGTCACGGCCATCCATGGAGGAATTCAAATTTACTGGCAGCCGGATCTGAAGAGGAGACCACCCGAGGGGTTCGCTTAGCATAAATTTCGGGGATGGGCAGGTCCTTCCTGCCCCCACCCCTCTCCCTGCCCCTTTCTTTCTTCGAGATTTGTCGAAGGAAATCGGCTGATTTACGCATGCAGCCACATCAAAGCCCCCGACTCTCACCGGGCCCTAAGAAAATATATTCCACCCTTGGTGCAACAATTAACGGTGATTTATCACGTGGAAAACGTGATTCGATTCTTTAGCAGCGCGTGAAGACAAATTGAAAGTGCCCTTATGATGTTCTGTTGAATTTAGAGAAGCGGAATGGAAACGGGTGAATAACGTGAGAATAACGGGGATTTAGGGTAGTTTCTCGGGGAGTTGAGAGCTCGAAGAGGTGTGATCGAGGATGATGTTAAATGATTTTTAAAATCGTATAAAATAATTTTATTCAATCTAGATTGTATATATATATATATATATATCTATGTTGTAATGATATTATTAAATGAATGATATAATAATGTAAATAATGCAACGATTATTACAATATATGACGTAATAGTTATTGCAATATAAAGTGTAAATAATTTATTTTGAAAGAAATTCGACAACGTCGCAGAGAATTATGAACGAACGAGCAAACGAAAGCGACGAGGATGTATTTTCTATATTGGTTATGCAACAACATACAAGCAATTCAATGTTCAAAAAAGAATAACATTCTTCTCATGTTTCGTATTAAAACAAATATTTAACAAACAAACAAACGCGTAATTTAATATGAGAAAACTGATTGCTCTGCTACCCGAGAATTAACCAAACAATTTTTGTATTAATTCTGAATTTGTCCCAAGACTTTCGAACGGAGGGTGCGTTTATACAAATTGTACGAATGGCAATTCGAAGTCGTGAACGAGAGACTATAAAAACGATGGTTTCAATCTTATCAGATAGTAGGAACGACAGACGCAGAGAGAGAGAGAGAGAGAGAAAAAGAGAGAGACGGTGAATATGCAGACAGGATCGAATACATTATCTTATTTACCGGGCAGCTTTGGAGAATTGAACGCCCGATAAAACGCATATATAATAAAACGCATAAATAAACGGACGAAATATTCGGCTTCCGTAACGACATTATCAAACGAGTGGCTTGCCTCTCGAGGGTCCACGTGAAAACAAAACTTTTAATATCCGGGCTTGCTCGCCCGAGTTTTCCCCTTTTTAATTCATCTCCAATGTGCCAGCGTATTAATTCACGTATGTAAATTCAATATGTAAATTTTGCTCGAACGAATATTTTTCTTCCTTTTTTTTCTCTCTCTCTCTCTCTCTCTCTCTTTTCTTTTCTCGCGGAGATCGAATGGAAAGCGAAGCCGATTAAAGAGCGGAGAGAATGCAGTGGGAGGAGAGAAACGTCAGATTTCGTTTGAAATCGTGGATGAGACCCGAAGGTTGGTGGTAGCATACGTCGGTGTAATGAAAGTAATCGAGTAAGCGGAGAATATTGGAAAATTGGATTGCCTACGTGTTCCTCTTCCTTGTGTCGCCTATTTGCGATAATGGAGTAAGTCGATTGTTAGATATTAAGCTTTCACGAAGTGGGTCGGAGTGGAGTTGGATTGAACTCGCGGAGAATTAGATTTTTGCAGAATTCTCTGGTTCGCTTCTTTGCTAATTGTAAATTGGCTTCATCTTGATTTTTCACGATAAGTGGAAATAATATACTTTCGCATACTCGTATCACTTTACTGTGGAATATAATGTAAATGATGAAGCGTGCTGATTTTCAATAAATAATAATAATATATATTAGTGTATTAAAATGATATGTAGAATATATACAATATAATATATCGCAATGTCATAAACTATTTAAATTATAAAATATAATAATACTATCCAAAATATTTAAATTAGAGCTTTATTACTATAACAGCTAATAGACGACACAAATTAAATGACTCTATTCTAATTATTTTTGAAATGTTATTTGATTGAAAAATATAATTTTTAGCGTGTATTTGCGCATACGTAAATGCACGTAATACGAGAAAATATATAAAATATCGCAAGCATAGTACTTTCGGTAATATTATTTCGTATGTAAGTAAAACAATTTTTCATTAAGGTTCTACTTTTTGAATTGTATTTTCAAAAGCACAAATTTGCATAAAAATGATCTCCAATTAATAATAATAATAATAATAATAATAATAATAATACATCTTCAAATAATGACGTGAGCATATAATGCACTCACTGATTTAAAATTATATATTTCCAATAACTCGCTCGAAGGTAAATGGATTAATGATACATCTAAATAAGAAAATGACAAAATTTATAAAAAAAGAGCGGAGTGGATCATTTTCGACTTCTGAAAATTACGGGAACGCGTTATATATTTTCCTGGGCTCAAAACTATATTACGTTCGGCCGCGTAAATCGGAATGTAAAAATCACGTAGAAACCATTGGCGAAACAATGGCGTATATAGAACTTTATCACACGGCTCGCGTGCACGGTGCACGTTAACACGGTGCAATCATCATGCGAGAGCAGTCCATCGTGCTCAATTTGCAACGAGCAAGTGTAAATATACTTGTTGGCGGACGCTTCGGCCGACTCCGAAGAAGAGACGACACTTTGAACGTTTCAACGCCAACTTTTCGTGCTAACGAGCACGAAAGAACGGATCGCGCGAGTAAATCTGCTTTCGATTTAATAAAATTTAACGGTTGAAAATGGTGCTTTATGCGATCATTAACGCGATCGTTACAAACCTCCCCGAATAGCTGGTCTTTTATAATAAGCAGAAAAGCGATTTTTCTTCGCCGGAGGCTGCGTCTGAATTTTCGTGTAATTCTCAATCAGCGGAATACTCGCAGAGTGATTTATGCACTTGTTTCGTCGGGATCGTAAATGTTCAACGCTTATTGCAATTGTACTTTATGATTGTGATTTAGGCTGTGATAAACTTGGAAATGAAACTGAATTATTATATTATATATATATATATATATATATATATATCACTTGTACGTGACCGATAAGTCACGTATGTGTCACGCGTCATTTTAATAAAATATATCTATTAATTTGTTGTCTAAATTCACAAATATGTGCAATGTAGCACAAACGTGATATAAATTAATATTTACACATAATCGTTATCATATTTTTTTATATTATACGCAATGTAATATATTTCGATATTAAATTCGATTCGAAAGTTGTATTAATTATTATTATTTCAATAATGATTATATTTATATATTATAATATAACACATTTTATGTATTTATTGTTTATTTATTTTGTTTAATGCATCTCGTATTATATGATATTGGATATCAAATTGTCGCATTTAAATTGCCAAATCTAAATTCAAATATCTGAGCATGAACATCGAACGTAAATCTGAAGCTTCCGACGCTCTTCTAAAATTCCCAATACCTCTTATCGAACAACATTCCTAACGGACAATTAATAACCCACTATCAGGCTACAAACTCTTAATGCTCGAGTTATCAAACCACCACGTCCTCCTGAAACCTTTCAACCCAAATCAAGCGCCCCGTGTTGCATTAAACACCGTGAAAACAAAATCAAAATGAAAAACATGTAACGCCTACACCGGCGAAATCCTTGGAAAACGATCGACAAAAATGGTTGACCAACCTGGTTCCTTATAAATGGAGGCGTTTAAGAGTAACCATCGGACCGGTTTAACCAAAGGACCTCCAGTAACATCGTGGAATCGCGAGTCTCCTTTTCTTTTCTTTTTCTTTTTTTTTATCTTTTTATTTCTTTTTCATCTTTCTCGACAAAGCGGCGCGAATCGTCATAAATCCGATCGAAAACGAGACTCTCTCTGCTTCGCAGAGTATCATAGGGTGCAACGTTTTCTATCTTGTAGCGTATGATAGACCAGGGCTTCTCAAAGTATGGGGTCGCGCAACTAAATTTGAGGGAAGTCGCAGAAATTTTAGCAAAACTAAAAGATTGAAGTATGAATATTTGGCTTTGTCTTTAATAACATAGTAAAATACCAATACCACCATGTATACCAAAGAAAGAAATTTCCTTTGCGATTTATTATCAGCAAATGTTCTTGATTCGTTGTTTCTTAGTTTATATACCTCTGTTGTACCCGGGGTCGCCAAAAGTTTGAGAAACCCTGTAATAGACTGTAGGTAGACTATTGCAAGCGTGTCGGACTAGAAAAGGAACACATGGCCGTCTCGGAGGATTTCGAACGCCAGAACACGTCCGGCGTGCATCTTTGCACTCGACCACCATAGATCAGCAACCGTTGCACCATAACCCACTCGCTTTCTCAAACGAGATCCCTCGCCAGGATCTGTTTCTTCGGTGTCTCAGATTAGGCCCGAAGGAACTTGTAATGGCGTGGGCTTTTCGATGAACTTGAAGAATGCTTCTGGGAAGGATGATATTTAATTTCATTTTCAAACGCGAAATTGGCTACCGTGCGGTTTCGAATCACTTCAACAAATATCTTTTGGATAAATATTTGAAATTTACGAACGTACTTTTTTTCGTTCGTTGTTGTTTGTCGCGGATTACTTTTGAAGTTATTTTTGTTATTACTATATCTTTTAGAATGAAAGGATAATATTATTGTAAATTGTATTACAATGTATTTTATGAAATATCGTACTCCTATTTGTTAAACGTTCAAAAATAAATTATGAATGATTAGCAAATTGAAACGATCCTCGAACTAGAAAATAGAAAATTTATTAACTAATCAAACGTTCAACGATTTCAAACATATCTATACCTAATACAATGATTAATAAGTTGAAATAATCTTCGATTGAAAGACGAAGACAAATATCCTTATTTATTGAACTCATAAAACCTTCAACGATTTCAAATATATGCCTAATACAACGATTAAAAGACGAAGAATATTTTTATATTATTAAACTAATTAAACGTTTCGATATATACCTGATAGAATGACTAATAAATTGAAATAATCTTCGATTAAAAGATGAAAAGTATCCTTGTTTATTAAACCAATTAAAACATTGAAAAATTAATAAATTGGAATGATCTTCCATCAAAAAGAGATAGATAAGATATCCCTTCTTATTAAACTATCTTATAAAACGCATTTTTTTTTCTTTTTCCTTTTCAGAAAGTCACCAATGCCGCGCCAATAAACATCCGTGCCTGTCGTCGAAGAACTCAGGATGGCGGTCGTGAAACGTCTTATCGTTGGGATACTCCTGATGTTGGAGATCGATCGGACAATCCAAGGACAACAGGTTCGACTAGGTGAGAATTTATAATCGCGTTGACTCGTACATGATTTAAACCGTGTGTAACACGGCACGAGCGGATTTTTCTAACAGCTTCATGTAGATTCTCTCTAATACTATACTCCGGCAGCTGTGTATTTCATTTACCTAGTTATTTACGTTTACACCAATCGGAACCCTTATAGTGTACATACGTTAGATCAGCTCGATCAGCGTGAATCATTTTTCATCAGGTATGACTTGTCCCGTGACAAACATGCACGCGTTGTCAAAATTGATAGTTGGCGAGATAGATCAATTATGATATTGTAATGATTATAATCGCTGTGATTATACAGCGATTGTATTGTAATGACTAAATTCTTTCGTGGGGGATGATTTTGACAATACGGAGGTGATTGCACAGGACAAATTGTTTTTAATGAAAGGTAACTTGCACTGATTGATTCGTAGATCCTTGGTCGTTGAACTAGAATCACGTAAAGTTTTCAAATTTTATTTCTGGTAAAATCGAACTGTTTTTAATAAAATTGGAATTTAACGAAATTTATGTTCATCACAGATGACTGTGGCAGTCATTTATATTCGTATAATGCAGAATGTATATGTGTATACTATATTACAAAAATTTGAAGTATTTTTGTTTTATTTTGTATTTTGTGTTCTCTCAGATAAGGATTAGTAAAGAAATTAAATCAAGAATTCCAGAATTAAGAATTCCAAAATTGATCCTAATGTAGAACCTAACTTCTGATGCTCTTTTTGTTGTTAAAACCATCAGTTAACAGAACAGTTTAATTATTGTTATAAGACGATTGTAATATAATTATTGCGATATTATATTTAAATTGTTCTATTCACTGATGATTTTAACAAGGAAAATGTTTGTAGAATAACGTCGTTTGTAGTGATGAATAGATCGTGGATTTAACCGATGCAATAAAATATTGAAAGCAGAACACTTACTTATAATTAGTATTGGAAACAAATTTCTGCTCAGGCTATATTTCTTCGACTGTATTCATAAAAATTTTAAATTGCATAAAAATCTGGCAATGATTTACACTGATTGGCTTCCGAGCTCTCTCTCTCTCTCTCTCTCTCTCTCTCTCTCTATATATATATATATATATATATACATTTTAATAGCTAATAAAATTTATTATTGAATTGAAAAAAAATTCAGACACCTTGCAAGCTTGCAAACTGTAAACAGCTCCAGTTCTGTCGTTATCAATCGCATTGATTAATAACGACAACCGATCACTGGAAATATCGATCAATGAGAAAATTCGACGACAGTCTTTAGAAAAATTCGCAAAGAAATTAGGCGATTCGATTCATTGCAAAGCGATGTGGTGGTACAACGACCTCGAGAAGAATTTCTATTTCGAGAATAGCTCGATAAAGGAAGGGAAAAGCGTTAAGAGCAAAGCACGAAGTGAAAAATTGTTAGAATCGCGTGGATGGCGATCGTCGTCGCGATACCACGGAGGATGAAAGCGAAAAACGCTAAAAATATACGTGAACCATAGCGGAGAATCCGTTTTCAAAGGTGAACGCGATTAAATATAGCGGTCGACCGTTTGCTTTTTCCACCTCTCCTTCGTCTCCTCTTCATTTTCAATATTTTTTTTTTTTTTTTTTTGGTCCACGCAAAAATTACGCAAAAATTACGTGAGAAATATATTTTTCAACGTAGTTCCTCCTGCTTCCTTCACCTCCAGTTTTGATTTTTGGTCAAAATTGATTAAATCTCGGATACTCTTTTCGTTTTGGATGTCATATTTTTATCGTAGAATAAAAGAAAAATCATTCCACGTATTTATCGTAGAATGAATTACTACCAATATAATTGAGAATTAATGTTTAATGGGATAGGATATTTAACACGATCTATGATGTTTCTGTTGCATGCGAAAGCGAAAAGTGAAAATTTGAGAAAATTCTGCAACGATCCCAGACAGATGCTAATTTCTAATTGTAGAAAATTCCAGAAAATATATTAGTTTCTAATTTTTGAGAATTAACAGAAACAAAACAAAGAGGAACAAAATTTCAAAATAACTCCTAACTTCTTTAATTACCCATTCTCCCCAAGAAGCAGAGAAAAAAGAAGAAAAGAACAAAAGAGAGTCGTTGTCGGAAGCTTCTCTTTCAACGACTCTTTAACTGCTCATTCTTCTATCGTCGAAACTTTTTTTCAATCGTTGGAATGTAGTGAAAGAAAACGGGAACTGGCACGCACGACGTGACGGAATTTTGAGAAATCAACATGTCGATGCCGAACTCATGATCGTGCGTCTGGGCTACACCTCTTTGTTCGTTGATCTTGAATCTTGGCCTTTATCCAGTCGCGTAATTTCGATCTTCTCCTGTGTACGTTTATGTCAATCCTATTTCCAAATCTTTTAACACTAGAACTACCACACCAGTCAAAATGACTGGTTTTTACAATTTTATTTTAAAATTTCTATTTCACGTTACAATTTTTTCCCCGCAATGATGCAATGACTTTTACAGTGATAACTAAAGAAATAATGTAATGAATTTTATTTTATTTTTATTTATTAAAAATCAAAATAATTTTGATTGAAATAACTTCGTCTTAACTGTCGGTAGTTCTAGCGTTAATTTCTCACTTGCACTTACTCACTGGCATTAATATTCTCTCTCTCTCTCTCTCTCCCCCTATTCTTTACGCACAGCAATTAAAGTGAAAATTTGTCTAAGAATCGAGATTCTTAGATAAATTAGATTCCTAGAGTCTTAGTCGCTGGAGTCTAGATTCTGGATTAACGTCTATGATTAGCCAACATGCGTTGCTATGAAAATTTATCCTCCTCTGCAGTTAAATATTGGTTAGCATAATTAACAAATGATCGAGATTCTTAACAATGTGCGAAATATTTTTAAAAAATTTTTTAGGATTAGGTAGGAAAGTATATGTAAATAAAGTCGTTCCAAATTCAATTTATGTCAGACGACTCAAATTTAGGATATTCGATTCTTGGATCTT
Organism: Tetragonula carbonaria; assembly: GCA_032399595.1. Classification (NCBI taxonomy): domain Eukaryota; kingdom Metazoa; phylum Arthropoda; class Insecta; order Hymenoptera; family Apidae; genus Tetragonula; species Tetragonula carbonaria. Next base: position 2,811,944 of record JAUCRC010000008.1, read on the forward strand.
TATATTCTTCGTGATATTATATAAGCGATATTAACTTTAAATCGTTCTCAATCCGAAATATCCGTTTAATAATGTTATTTCTCTCTAGATTCGACAACGATTCGAGATTGAATTACTTAATTTCACGAAAAAATGCAAAAAGTACAAGTCAGAATCAGATATCCTGAATTTTAGTTATCTAACGTATGTTTATTGTACTCGTCTGTGAGCCAATGTTACTGTTTGAGAGTCAAGTGAAAAGAACAAAGAACAGAAGATTGGAAATCACTGAACGAAGTCACTGAAGCTCCTGAGAATCCTAAGGATCAGATGAGTCCGTGACGACTAGAGAAACGAATTCATGAGCGAATCGAGTATTTTTAAAGCATACAAAGGAGTTAGAGGGCAGACAGAAATAAAAAAGAAAGTTTCTTTTAGGGTATGCGGCGAAAAGTTTCATTCGTAAGCTACGAAGATTTGACACCTCTGAAAATATTTTGGAATATCCTTTTTCTTTTTATATAAACAGTTATCCTGTTAATACAGAATTAATGGAAAATTTTGTAATTAACATTGACTACAATAACTAGAGTAAAAGTTTTTTAACAAAATAATACACAATAATGCAGAAAGGTATAAATAAATAAAATTGTTCCAAATTTAATCAAATTTAATTTCAAAGTATTCAGAATCGTAAATTATATCTATATCTATGTGTCATAGTAAAGAAAATTATTAACTGAAAGCTTCTAAAATTGTCATCTAAAATTGTAAAAATTTTCTAGCAAAACAGTACATTCTCGTTTAAAAAAAAAAAAATGTACAAGTTAACGAAATTATAGATTATCCTGATTGAAATTCAATCTAAAATCCCCAGGATTATAATTATATTTATTCCAATAATCGAAGGATTATTAATCAAATGATTAACGAGAATCATTAATCGAGAACTTGCATAATCAAAGACAAATTACATTCATATTTACATTTACAAAACACGTAAGAGAAATTACAAATATTATAAACTGTTCTAAATTAAACCGAATTCGATTTGAAATCTTCAGATTTATAAATTATATTTATTCCAAAATAAATATAGCCGTGACAATAATTGAATTCTTATTTGAGAAGGGGACGTCAAGTTTTAGCATTTCTTCGAAAACAAAAATTTACTTCTCAACGCGTAACATCACGTTTTTTTTCATATATCAAAATAAGTGTAAAACTCGAATTTTAGTTCGCAATCTGCCATAAGGCAACTTATTTATTACAACTATAAAAACATATAAAATTAAGTTATTATAATTTATAAATTATTACATAATGTACTAAATTATAAAAATATGATATTCTCTAAAATAGAAAGATATTTTAAATTTCTATTTTAGATTTAAATTTGAAATTTCCCCCTCCCCGCCTTTTTCCCCGTAGATCCTTCGATTGTTTCAATATTCACAATATGTTTACTCAAGAGGAGAATAAACAACATTGAATATAAATAACATTTCGGAATCGATCGATTAAACAACATGTTTATCTAGTCGACGATTTTATCGTAATATCGTACGTGTATCGTAGTATCGTGCGTAGTATCTTGATTGATGGGAAATTCACCAGAATGAACTCGTCGAAAACGTGTTATTTAAAACGTCGAATTCATTTTACTGATTTCGTTCGTACTTTGCGTCAAGAATTTACAATTTTCGAACTTAGAACTTTGAATTCGACTTTGTGGATTCTTTGGGGTTTTTTTTTCGCTTTGAAAGCCATTTCACGGATTTGAATTTTTCGGAAAATTGAAAACTCTCAATTCCATTCTAGGGATAGAAGATTTAATTCTAATTCTAATTTGGAATTTTTTTGAATCCGAATAAAATTTTTTAACGAAATTAACGTTACAACGTAACGATAATTTCAGACAGTAGAGTCAATGAAGTTTTTAATCTGAAATTAGAATTAGAAATTTAAAATATCTTTCTATTTTAGAGAATATTTTTATAATTTAGTACATTATGTAATAATTTATAAATTATAATAACTTAATTTTATATGTTTCTATAGTTGTACAGCATCAATAATTTTTAATCGTCAATATTATCAAATATTATGATGTTGTTCGAAAATTGTTTAAATTATTTAAACGTAGTTGTAGTCTTATTTTCAAGAAATCAGCTTATTTCGAAATCCACTAGCTCGTTGGTAATTTCACAAAGGCTATAGAAGAATAAACATCTTATCATGTATATTTAAAATTCATCAAAAAATCATAAAGATCTTTTCTAGAGTGTTTTTAAAGAAAATGACAACACAAAATACCGACACGCGCGTCCCTTTCTTAATTTATTAAAATGAGTTTTTATTCTCGAATCCAATCAAACTACGATTAAGAAACCTTGATTAACAATATCTTCATTCTACGTTACAAATTTAACAATTTAATCTAACAATTGGATAAAATAAATTTAAAAAAGTTTTCGATCAAACACAATTCAAAAAACATTTGAGACTTTTCGTGTAAAACAATCCAATTGAAATTCCGATTTTCCATGTTGCATTTTAAATAAATGCAACAATATTTTACACCTAATGGATTTTCCCAATGTTCTTAAATACTTTTGATCTAAAATTTGTTGCCACTAAGTGATGTTCTAGTAATTTTGTTTTTAATAATCCTAGCCGACAGCAACACACAAATCAATGTCATATCATATTTTCACAGCAGCAAACCATAATATTAAACATGTAAAACGTCGACGGTAAAAATATTAGAATGACAAATTCCAGAACGCGTGAACGTAGTGTGAAACCCTAATGAACACGTTTCGTAAGCCTGTGCCTTCATTGCCAAAGTTCCATTAAGGTTTCCACGCAATAATGGAAACTTCAGGTTTCTAAGAAGCTGGTCAAAGTCGAATTTCACTGGCCGACCGATGGAAAACACGGTCAACATCTGGTGAACAGATCCCGATCAGCGTCGTATTAAATGCTTTCTTTCAAACTGGAAGCCAAACTCGGTTTCCTTGGAATTTCCGGCAATTGCACACGTGCGATCGTTAATAAGTAACAAACAATCGCGAGACGTGTTTGCTCGAATACTGCTAGAATATTTTCTGATATTTTGCATGTACCAAACACTTTTCGAACGTGTATATTTGCTTCCGCTAGTTCGCGACATTTTTTATTCCTTTTTTGGTATCTATGCAGATTTATCTCGTATTTCGTGTGCACGTATCACGAAGTCGATGTGGTCAACAACTCGTTTCCACCAATTTTAATTTCTAATAACAAGCGAAAAAATTTTTAACGCAGCGACACGAAGGAAAGGATGAACGAAATGGACGAAATCAGGACGCGACCGGTGAATTTACTTTCCGGCAAGTGAATTTATTGATAACAGGCTGAAACGCTCGATCGTTGCAACAATCCATATATATATATATATATATATATATATATATATATATATATAATATAAATATATATATATATATATAATACGTGTACGTATGTGTGTGCGCGTATGCATATGTGTATTATTATGATTGAGCTCAATTGTCCAATTGGCCGGTCATTGAATGCCATATGCGCGGGCCAGGCTCGGCCCGTTATTAGCGGGGCCGGTCGTCCACACATGGAATAATAATTCTCAACCCGGTGTCGACCGCGTTTCCACGGGCCCCCGGGCGAGGGCCGTGTGCCGCCGCGTACTCCTCCCGCGCCGCGAAAATGAGAGCCTCTGCCAATCCTTTGTCTATTAAATGCATTCAACAGGGTAATAGCGGCTGACATTACCAATTGGACAATGAAAGAGATGGCTGCGATGGAGCGCGATTTCTAAAGGGGGAGAACCCGGTGGCTGAACGCCACCGAGGATTTTTTCGGTCAGGGGCCGAATAGTTTCTCTCGCGAAACGCAGGATCGGTCCATTTTCCCGTTTGTCTGTGATTTCAACAACAGCAACCGGAGATAACAAAACAACTTGTTGTTCCCTTCTTCGTCTCCCCCCCCCCCAGTTTTTCCTTACTTCGCGGTTACTCGAAAGATACGGGTATACTTTCGTCGAGGTCAATATATTTTGTCAAGATTTCTGTTTGGACAGCAGCGTGACTTGTTTCAATTGTTGTTGTTTAGAATTCGAATGATTCGTGGAGTATTTTGCTGGTTGTTCCAGTGTTGTATCTGAGAAATTTTCGTTTGTTTAGCATAAATTTAAGAATATTCTCTTCGCCTTCTCTCAGTTTTTTCCAACACTTTTGAAGCAAAATGAGGATAATAAATTGATCGAAAAGTTCCACGCACTTGTACATTGTGAAGAGAAGAACCTTAGTCTCGATGATATATTTAAAAAATCAAGTATTCCTTAGTAAGACGAACATTGGTCTTCACGGTTTGGTTACTTTACCAACCACATCTAAAAAAATCCCGCATTTTTGTATGTATACAATACGATTACAAATTTTCGTACATCGTCTAAAGAATCGGTCACCCCTACAGCCCTAATACACCTACATACGTATAATCTTCACGTTCGGTTATTTTAGCCGGCACTCGACTACACAGCGTTTAATCACTCGCTCTCTGCTCCATCCAAATATAATCCATACGAGGCAATGAACAGACGCAGCAACGCCTAACGTAGAAACTCGTCGCTCCGTGAAGAAGCAGCCAGGCAAACGCAGCGAAAGCATACTTGACCTCGGCCAAAGCCAGCCACGCTACACTGCAGCTTAATTACGATTGTCTGGCATCGAAGGGCTGCGTACGCTCATTAAGATAGCAACCGGTCTTGAGCGCAGTGTCCCTTAATCTCTCGAAAGGGATCATCCTTTTTAAGGTATAATTATGCAGCCGAGATAGACCTATAATGCTGTCCGGGCTGTTTGTTTTGTACCTGGCCAGAAGCAGCCCCGGCAGTTGAAACTCCCGCCGTCAAACCGTTCAACGTTTCTATCTGTCAGACCGTATTTGTCCTGCTCTTTCTCTTCTTCTTCTTCTTCTTCTTTCCTTCTTTCTCTCTTTTCCAAGTTTCGTTTCATGGCTGTTGTTTTATATCAAACGGACGAGAGGGAGATCGCCGAAGACTAGCGTGGAATCTTAATTAGAACGTCCAACTCGTCTGGAAACGGGACGCGAGTTCGACTATCTGGTCCAACTCTGGCTCTTAAATAGATGCACCCAGTCTTTCGGAACGTCTCAATCTGCCTGCTGGCCCCTTCTTTGGAACTGCTTTCACGTGATGCGACAGGATCACGTCAAAGGAGTTTAGTATAAGGGCACACCTGTTGCGTTTGGAGGATTGTGATTTTTTTTTTGACTTTTTCCCCTCTTTAGATTATCACCAGAACCTACCGACAGTTAAGACGAAGTTATTTCTACCGAAATTATTTTGATTTCTAATAAATAAACATAATATAAAATTCATTATATTATTTCTTTAGTTATCACTGTAAAAGTCATTGCATCATTGTGGGGAAAAAATTGTAACGTGAAATAGAAATTTTAAAATAAAATTGTAAAACCAGTCATTTTGTGGTAGCTCTAGTGTTATATTTGTTGTTAAGATTGAAAATGTTGTTGTTCGAAGGAAAGAATGTTGAAATTCATACATTCAAATTAGCATACTTGTTGTACGATCAAAAATGTTGTTCAAAGAGAAAGGATAAAAGAAATGCCAACAAACGCGTCTATTTTGTTGCAGAAACGTTCGTCGAGACAATAATTAAAAAGTTAAGGAAATTAAAGGTGAAACTAATGGTGATTGGTTGTCAAGCAAGGGAACTCCGCACAGGGAATATGTAAATTATATAAATAGGGGTTAAGTCGAAATTCGAGATTCGAGACCACTGATGAAATTGAAATGGAAATGATAGTATTCGATGTTTCATTGACTTGAACGAAGAGCTTCGAATCTACAGTGTATATATGTAAATAACATAAAATGACACAAACATATTGAACAAAGACACAGTTGTGTGACACAATTGGAGTGAAAAGTGAAATGGCGATGACGATAGTTGATTATTTCATCGTTGAATAAGAATGTTAAATAGACATTTGAATTTTGAGAAGATCCAATTTCATATGATGCATTTCACAGATTTATCAGATTTCTTGGAGAACGAAATTATTTCAAATTTCGGAGATTTCAGATAACTGAATCGAATTGAATTCTTATTGTAATTTTCTTTTGAATTATATTCGAATTAAATTTTCCGAAATATTTCATTTCTAGGCAGAATTAACAAACGATGAGAAATTTGTTAACTAGATGGATGAATTATTAATAGAAGAATTTTAGATATCGAATTTTCTAAAATGTGAATATCATACATAACTATAAATTTCATTTCTAAATATAATTAATTACAATTTCAATCGTCAGTTGTTAATATCATGCATGAAATACTTATATTTACTTAAAGAAATCTTCATTTCTTTCGAAATCCTGAAACACTCTGAGAGCTTTTAATCAAGAGTGTGTGACACTTCTTTGAAAGAGATCATCGCAAAACAGATATCGCAGAAAAAACAAAAAGATAAAAATAAACAGAGACGTCGATTTTCTCCGACATACAACTTTCTCTGAGACATTATCAGCGATATTACTTATCCGTGATAATATCCAAATCCCTAGATTATTATAACGAGAACAATGATGTACCGTAAATCGCGTTTGATCTTTGAGAATTTTAAAGTCATATATTACTGAGTTACGGCGTTGAAACGCAGAATATTATTTCGTCAGAATCGCGAGGACATGTATCGTGTTAATCTCGTGGTGAAGAAAGGTGAACTCGTAAAAGGATTATACGATCGATTTCCCCTTATCTAGTATTAACACGATCCTTATAATCTGCTTGACGCATCAATTAAGCCTTCTTGGGCTTAAATTTCATCTTTGGTCTCAGCATTTTGCACTCCAGTCGAAACCAAAGAAAATTATTTCATCAAAAGGCATAACTAATTCTATTGTTTCGCTCGATTGCTACGATTTAATAAGTGAAAGGATTTCTTAAATTAAAGGATTTTTTAAATTAGTGAAAGGATTTTTCTTACGATTTGAAATTAATGTAGGTACTGGTATCGATATTTGCTCATTCGGAGTCGACGCAATATTTCGTTGCTATATCAATAATCTTATTTTTATTCATTTTATTTGATATATTTGTTACTTATTATTCATTTATTTCTTATTTATTTAATTGTGTTTAATATTGTTTCATATTTATTTCAATGTGAAAGGTATACGTTTCGAAGATACGAAATCAAGTACGAAATCAAAGTGAAAACAATTTACTATTTTTAAACACGAGAATTTCCACGAGTCTTGGATGTGTGTTAATTCTCTCCGAAACCCTTTACCTTCATATAAATACGCGCTTGTACAGCGCTCGATAGCTAATTTCTCATCGCACGTCCCAAGATTCGTTTTCATCCCCTGGTTCAACCCCGAGTGAGATAAATTCCCCGAGTTTATCGACTCGTGTATCGTTCAAGTGGCCAGATTAATTCGCCTCGGAACGTTCTAATTTTTCACCTCGACTCGCGTGGAACAAAGAGCTCGTACAAAAAGGGGAAGGTAACAGAGGATTCGATAGCCTGCTACTACGGTATCGGATTACGGTGATCCCACGCGGTCAGATCGTATCTCAATCTTAATCCGACGATCTGATACAGAAAACGCGGTCTTTTTCGCGTTCAACTGACGCAGTATACGATATTAATTCAACAAAGCGGCAACACGATACTCCTTGAGGACTCCTTTTTTCTCTTTCTCCCGCGTCTTCTTTTTTCATTTTTTTTTTTTTCTCGCGGAACGAGGGAGGATCGATCTTCTCGAGGAGCTTCTTGCTCGAGTCCCTTCTGACGAAATTCAGTTCTTTTTCAGTTTCGACACCGTTCATGCATTAACGTATTAACCCTTTAAGCAAAGGCAAGCGAAGAACAGCTGAGTCTTCTACACTTTCAAAAAATGTTAAATGAAGTATTTGCAATCGCCGTGGCCGATCGAGAGTGGTGTGTCACCCTTCTTTTAAATATATCCAAAATATCTGACAGACGTATATGTATAAAATACGAAAGTTCAATTCGAATTTAAATCGCGTGTATAATTATATAAATACGTAATATCCGTGTAACGCAAATGTGTTCTCACAATACGAATTTACCGAATTTTATTTGCATCCATATTTTTATGTTTCGAACGAGCGTTGGAAGCATTGTTAATATTTTAACTAACAAGTGAATTAAAAGCTAACCAAAACGCTTTTTATTTCACCTTTAAACATTCCAAGTTGTAGATCAGGCTACTACTATTGAAATTCAATCGCGGAAAATTTGAAATTTAACCTCCCGTTCCTTTTTATCGGACGTGGGGATGTGATCCTGCGAAGTGAGGAGTTTGCTTTTCGGTTGATGACAATTTCCATTTCAAACAATTCTCAACTCTGTGCTAATGATGCTCGTTGGGTTAACATTATTCAACGTGAATCCAAAGCCGGTAAATCTTTCGACCTGACAAGCTGCTATCCATTCTAAGCAATCTAATTATCTCGGCAGACATAAATCTTCGCGATTGAATCCGCTGCTGCTTTTTCTCGATACCAACAAACAAACGAGCCTCTCCTCGTGCTGAAATACTTTAACCGACTGCGCAGCAGCTTTCAAAGAACACGGAGTCCGAGATAAGAGGGAGGGAACAGCTTCTGCCTGGAAGGTGCTAAAGGGACGTGCAATTAAAGAAACATAAATCACCGAGCTGTCCTCTAGCTAGCCTTACGATAATTGTCTCTTATTATAGCTCGACTCCTAGCTACACTCGAGGCGAGTTGAAATCTACTACTAAAAATCAAGTTCTACCTAAGGATCCAATCTTGGTACTTCAATTTGAGCTCTTTAATTAAAATTGTTTTAATTAGAATTGTTTCTTTAATTTATTCGGATAATTTCTCAATATACCTTCTATAACATTGTTGACATTTCATTTGGATAGTCGAGATAAGAAACGATCTGAGAATGATTTATGTCGAATGAAATTATGAATTTACTTTCCCTCTGCAGTGAATTAATTCAAAGTAATTCGTTGCTTCAAATTGTTATTTTCTTTTTACTTTATTTCATTTAAAGCGAGATATGCCCAATCCTGTAACGAACTAAATCAGTCATCAACAGATCTAGGTACTCTGAATTTGTTCAAATACAAAATAAAATAAAAAATCATTTCGAATAACATCTATATGTAGCTAAATAAGATAATATATTACACAATTCGTTATTTTTAGGCGCTTAACATGGCCCAAGTTTAATTTGTATTGCAAACAAATGTAATGTAAGATACAAATACACAAATGCAGAATCAATCTAACAAAATATTTTTATAAAATATATATTTTTCAATATATATTATAATATACAGGGATATTATATTTTATACAGATCTAGAAAATACCAGGAAATTTCAATGAAAAATTACGAACTTCGTTCTGATTCACTCCAGTGTTAACACATTCATCTTGGAGTGAACAAACCCCATAACAGCCGTAAAACCAAAGAATCATCTAATTCGTCGGAATTCCTCTGAAAATTGACAAAGCAACGAAATGAAATCGATTCGTTGCTTGTTGACGTTCTCAGACAGATGAAAGAGCACGGTTACACGAGAACTTCTGAATATTTTTGGAGTGCTGTTTACGCGGTTGGATACGCGCGTTTCTGCTCTGTCCCTGAACAGAGTTATTTCCAAGTGGTTGTTTTCTAAAATACATGCATTTCATTTCCATGTAACTTAGCTTCAAATTTTACTAACTAGAATGTTGCATTTCTAAAGATTCTACCGGTAGATCTCTGTCAAGAGATTCAAGTAATTGTGAAATTCTAGTTCGTCCGTTTTTATTCCGGAATCCAAATTAATTGATTTCTTAATATCATCTGGATAATTACTTGATTTTCTAATAAATTTGAGAACAATTCATATTTCTGCGGATCGTTTATTTATTTTGCTAATTTAACGAAGAAATGAAAGAACATTCGTTGTCACCAGACTGCACGTGAAGATTCATTTAAAAATCCAAACATTTATGAGAAATTTGATGTATAGAATAGAATGTTTGCTAGTGGCAGACAAGCTTCCAGTTACTAACATTTTCTTTTGATAATATAAGATACTTAAAAAAAAAATAGAGATTCGTAAAAGAAAGCTCTGCTGTATTACTGTTTATTTTTCAAGATGCTTGAAAAAGGAAAAGAAAGCAAGAACAATCTTCCAACAATTCACAAATGTTCAATTTCACGTGTCCTTTAGAGTATCGCGAGCAGTGTAATACTCTTTCGTTTCGTATTTTCTCGTTCTTTCAATCGCATGCACGTGAAAACAGAAACGCGCGAACATTGTGAACAAGTCTGCTCAATTACACATGTACCTCTCTGCCTCTGTGAGTGAAATCGTCGACGAATTCGAAACGCTAGAACACTGCTAGAACGCTAACGGCTAGATAGAAAATCCGCGGGATGCACGAAGAAGGGCGGCCCGTTTCAGAAATAGACGCGTGTCTGGTAAACGTGCACGGATTTTGTTTTCCACGTTGCTGTTAATGCTGTTGCATGTTGGATCACGTGCACGTGCGTTTCCGCCAGCGTGGTGCCGCCATCGTTTCACGGCTGTATTTGAGGAGATTAACGCGCGGCTCGGCGCGCCATTACCGACTGTTCGTCATGGGGCCTGTTCGAGCCGATACAGGGAGAAAAAATTACCGGTAGAAAATTGCTTTTCGTCACGAAAGTTCCATTCGGGTGTGAAAATGTGGGACTTTCAATTGAAAAATGTATTTTTAATTCGGATAGTTATACCGCCGAGTTTCATGCGAATATCGTATCTTTTTCTGGAAATAATCTAAAAGATAGAATATTTATACATAGAGTCAGTTTCATCTATTTAATGTCTATTTACTATGATGGGTCTTGTGGATATTTTAGATACATATTATTATTATTATTATTATTATTATTATTATTATTATTATTATTATTATTATCATTATTATTATTATTATTATTATTATTATTATTATTATTATTACGTATTTTATATACCTATGTATATTAATAATTTTATATATTCTATGTGTATTATGTTTTTGTATCTTTCAATTTCCCATAATTGTACAAATGTTCGCAGTCTGTTGACTGTGTATACTGGATTAAATTATATTTTATTTTACTATGCTATTACTGTTTTATAAATTATATTTATTTGTTTAATTATATTTAATTGTATTTTATCGACTGTCGTTTAAATTTTGAAAATGACTGATATTAAATTTATGGAAATTGGAGCACGAATATACAAGGTGATTCACATTAAAAGTTATTTCAGGTGTGTAAGTTATGTGAATCACCCTGCATAAAAAATTACACGAACAAGCTATATTAGTCATTTTAAAACATCATTCCTATTGATTTTTAAGAAAAATTTAATCAATACAAAAATATTAACCCGTTAGGAATCAGGCAATGATTTATTATTGCAAATATTTTAATTCCTCTAAATTTGTCATAAAATTGTAAAATTTAAGTGGTAGAAATAGTAACAAAAAGAATAATCATAATTACAATATTGAAAAATTGTATGTTGTAATACAAATTAATTAAAAACATTTGCAAATGAAATTTAGAAACTACGTTCTTTAATAGGTTCCTTAATATGATCCTATAAACTTGTTTAATATCAAGACTAATGACAAGAATTTATAAAAATTAATTATCTATTAGTTGTCGTATTTAAAATTACCATACCAAGTTATCAGTCTTTTATAAAGATCATCTATAAAATATTATTCCTGCATTGTGTAATTTCTAATAAGTCTAATCTACAATTCTCGATTGTGTGTCACCTTTTGCCCTTTAGCAAACATTTAATGAACATTCTAGCCGCACAATTACGTTAGAGAATAATAATCATTGGACTGTGGATTTCTATGCATTTATAACGTATAAATTGTCTATATTGACGATCTAAAAATAGGAAACCTGTTTATTCATTGCTTTTCTATTCACTGATATCATCTCTCTATTGTGTAATTTCTAATAAGCGTTTGCAATTACTTCTGAGAAATTTTAAATGCACGTACAGTATAAAGTTCACAATAGCTTTTTATAACTACAATTTGGCGTATAAAATAATTGAAAGGTTCAATACAAGAGGAAACTGTGCCACAAAATATTGAAAACTGAGATTTTTTTATTAATTCTGGCTAATCTCTTAACTTATTATTATCTCTTAGTTAGTTAGAATTAGTTATTATCTTAATTTATGAGTATTTGACAAAATAAAAAAAAAAAGGAGCAATTGCGAAAATTTTATTGTAATCCTATTTTTCATAAATGATCCCTCTTTTTCAGCTTTCTACAATAGTCCCAGATTTTTAGTTATGCTCTCAAAAATGTAAATTCGCGTGAAAATCCACTGTTTAATTATCACTGAGTTAACGATCACAAATAGTATATTCAACGATGTGCTGACTCACCATATAAGTAGAATCATGGCACACGTAATCCAAGTAGATTGGAATTGAGGTACACGCAGATTTCTTAGATTTCTTGGAGCCAGGCCATTATAACTATTTGCGAGTAGTATCTGGAACATTGATACAGTTTGTTAAATTAGTTCAAGTAGCCGAGGTGAACGTGTCTTTTTTTTTTTTAAAGGTGAGCCGCATAGTCGAAAATAGCTCGCTCGTGTAAATAAAAGAAGAAGAAGAAGAAGAGTTGTTTTGAGTTCATTAAAATAGTTGTAAGAGTATATTGACCGAGAGCCGGCTGTAACGAAATGCCATGCCGATTCTAAACAGACGCTAGTATGTCTGGAAATTGTAAGCTACGGCGTAAACTATCGATTTTGATTGTTTCTTTTACGATGTTCGGCCAAGCGCGCTCTCTCTCTCTCTCTCTACCTCTCTCTATGGTGTTCTCTGGCGGTAGATTAGTTTCTTGCAGAATTCGCTTCGAAATTAATCACATAATTAATACCAAGCCAAGCTCGTAGCATATTGGTACATTTGTTGATTAATATTCATTTTTTAAAAATATTAATTATATAACAGAAATGGTGAAATGTTATTATATGGCTTTTTTTTTATGAACAAAAATTTGAATAAATTATTCGCGTCAGTGTTTTCCAATTATTTATTAAATATTTATTAAATTTATTATTTATAATATAATTATTTATAATAATTTAATAGATTATTTCATTATTTATAATATGATTATTTATTATTGATTATTGATTGTATATTTTGCAATCGGAGTTTTTAATCAGTTAAAATTAACATAAAGATACCAAGACATTTTAGAGAAAAATAGTTGTTTTAAATTGATCTCATATTTTTATTAGAAAAGTAAGTAGGTAAGCAAGCAAGAAGCTGTAATGTAAGCAAAAAGAACAGGTAATTAAAGATAATGAAAGATTTTTACTCGAAATAAATTTTGAAGATTATTCTACACACATATATAATAGGTACAATATTTTAAACATTATGGAAAGATGAATTTATAAATAAATAAAATCAAAATTGTACACAGGGGTTACAAATAATACTGCTAGTAATAAATTTTAGTTTAAATATCGATTTAAAGGAACAAACATTGCTGTGTATTTCTGCGGAGAAAAGAGTTCAAAAGAGAAATAATACGAAATAAAATATAATTCTATAAAATGAATGAAATATATATTCAAGGGCAATAAATAAATATCATCAGAGCTGAGATAATTGGTTAAATAGGTATAATATACATCTCGGAATTGTTACTAAATTGTCAATATAAAATATCTAATTAAAAATATCATTCTTAGTCATTAATAGTCGATCAATTTTCGACAATAGTACAATTATTTTTGCATAACATCAAGCCTTTAAGTATTCGTTAAAATTACAAAAGACCCAAATGTTTGACAAAGTGAATAAGAAATACGTAAGATCGAGAACCCATTCATTAAATACATATCGATAATCTAACTTTTGATATAGATATTTATTCAATATATTGTGACATATCGCTCTTCTCGAATTTATAATAAGTAAACTAATTATTTTGGAGATCGCTGATTATCCATAGAACATTCTGACACGCATTAAATATTTTAAACTTTAAAAAGTTAAAGTCGTTATCCGCGGAAGCGATCGACTTGGCGCAATCGCAGCCAGCGGCGCGAAAACTTTGAAATTAATTTACGAGCGACGCGTGCTATTGCCGACGAGGCATGAGGCCGGCGAATAGTTGCTCACAAGCTGCACGAGCGAAAGCTGTGTAAAGAAGGCTTTTTCAAACGATTCAGAAATTTATTGGACGGAATTAATGCCCCGTGCGATCGTTACATCGTTCGATCGTTGTCGAAACAGTCCCTCGACCGATAATTATTTCCAACGAATCCCGCGCCAGTTAATTTAGCGGAACGAACGGTGAACACTCAGCATACATAGAGATTGAAACTAACGGTCGTAAATTACCTGAGCCTAACCTGGTTGGTAACCAACGATATTATTATTGCACGTATGCCATCGCTTCCGGCGCAAATCTCACAGCTCTGGGCCAGAACTCCAGATCGAAAACCGATGTTTTCTTATCTAATTCGGTTGCTTGCGCAGATCGCGTAGTTTATTAAGAGCGAAATTCGTGGAAGTTCGAGAGATCGAAGTTGTTCGAAGTGATTATTTTCGTATCGATGTTTCGTTTTTATCTTCTCGAATCTGCTATATCTGAGACGATCGATACATGAAATATATCGAGACGATCTATTATACAGCGACGATGATTTATAATTTTATAGATTTTTGTAGAGTTATAGAAATGTCTTTAAATTCACTTGTGTCATGTTTACGTAACAACTTCGTAAACTTCGGCTTCTGTGTGTAATTTCAAAATTTGGAAATTGACGAACTATTAATTCGAATTTGATCGATCTTTGCCCGTGAAAAAAGAGTTGTGATATCATTTATTTTTAATGGAATTAAAAAAAATTTGTACACCTTATTAATATCACTTTGATATGTTTCATTAACTGACAACATTATTAAGTATTAAATGGATTAAATATTCTAAAATAAATATCATATTATGTTATATTATGTGAAATTTTGTATGACATACTATTTTTTTCAAAAAAGATGGCACGTGCGCAAAATTTGTTATGTTACGAAGGTGGAATTTAAAAAGTCTAACATTAATATTTGAAAGCACTTTATTCGTAAAGTGAACACTTTGAAAGCTTGAAATTAAACGTCATTACCATTTTCTCTACTGTAAAAATCTTTTCACGGCAGAGACAAAAGGGGAAAAAACGAAAGAAAATCCAAGCCACCATACCCAAGACACCATAAAAAAGGTGCACATCCCACCCTAGTCACGAATAAATAAACGTGGAAGCCCATCCGCATAGACAAACGAGGGATATTTAGGTCCCTGCCATTAACTAAATGGCTAATGCCCCCCCAAACGAAGCCACTATGATTTCTCACGTCCCATTCTAGCTATCTAGATCATGCACGCGATCAATCATCGAATTTGTTTTCTAGTAATTGTTCATTCAAACGTTGAGCAAGAATTATTTTCGAATTATCTTGAAAATTGAGGAGATTGACGCTAGGATGGGATACGAGGCGATATTTATTAAAGAAGTGATTGTAAAATTGGATCGGAATAATCAATTTGAAATGTTTAATTTTGCTTGTGTTATGTAACAACAGATACGTAAGAAAGGTGATTGACAGACAAATCGTGTTTATCATGTAA
This sequence comes from Tetragonula carbonaria, assembly GCA_032399595.1. Classification (NCBI taxonomy): domain Eukaryota; kingdom Metazoa; phylum Arthropoda; class Insecta; order Hymenoptera; family Apidae; genus Tetragonula; species Tetragonula carbonaria. The sequence goes on from JAUCRC010000008.1 coordinate 2,827,709, forward strand.
ATCGTACGACATCGAATAGAATAGTTAATCCTTGTTCGTGTTTTGTATACATATTTAATTCGTATGACATCGTAGCATATTATTAGTGATAATTTATCATGATACCGTAAATTCTTTAATTTCTTTAAACACTAGGACTACCAAAGTTGTCAATTTTTCCTCGAAATTTTATGGAAATTTGAAAAATCTTGACTATATAATTGAAAGCTCGTGTTTTCTTTTTTATTATTGATCTATCCTTTGCATTTGAATTTGTCCAAATACAAGATGCTTTATACTTTAATCAGTGGTAATTCTAGTATTAATTTCATAGAATCCAAATGAAACAAATAGCGACAATAATCCTTAGATTACATTTAACTGTCGCAATTTATGTCGATTGAAGAAAAAAATTACAAATAAAATGTTGCATCAACATTGACAACATTGATGAGTTCGTGATATACCTTTTACACGAAAACATAAAATTCAGATTGCAATTAGCTGAATTTTAACTTAGCCGGATTTTACTTAACATTCGATATCACCATTTCGTCGTGCATTTAATAATTTTCAAGTGATAATTTTTAGAGTGTAAAATGCAAAAGAAAGAAAAAAAATACAAATAAAAATTAAGCGATCTATTTCGAAACGTAAGCTCAGCACTGTGTATCAAACTGTTGTATCAAACAGGGATCAGATACCTTGCTAGAAATTGTTTTCGCGTATTCGCGGATAAGCTTTTGTCTAAACTTGCCAGAAGCAGCGGGGCTTTCGCGCGACAAGAATCTAAGAAGAAGAAAGGAGAGAGCCGAGAGAAAAGAAGCAAGTCTCTCGAAATGTTGATCGCTATTCCTGGCGTATGTATCGAAACAGATGGCTCACGTGCCATTTGCACGTAAAAAATATTCCACGATACATATAGTGCTTTCTAGAACATTCAAAGTAACTTTAAAATTTAAAACATGGCGGTCTATCCATACATTTCAATCAATTTCACAATTTAATAATAATAATTATATCAATGACAATGAATAATCCGTAAAGATCGTCATAATTTTAAAGCGTGAAGCCTCTACATTGACAGTCGTGAGTTAATTCCTTTCGAAAATGATCTTATATTACGTAGAAGACGGAAAAGCAAGGATACATTTTTCTTGAAAATTGTAAAACCGTGAGAAAATTTTTTTCGTGCAATTGCAAATTGAAGTTTTCTTTCTACAATAAATCTTTAAAACTTGTTATACGATTTTTTTTTTTTCATCATTTTATTGAACGTTGAATAATAGAATTAAGCGATGAAAATTCTAGAAATTGTGACATTTAATCTCAATATACAAAGTTCGATAAAATAGTGAAAAAAAATCGTATAGCAAATTTTAAAGACTCGATTATAGATCTAGTTGTGAGAAAATTTTTTCTAATGCTCTTAAACACATTTGAAGTTCTACAATTTTCGAGAAGAAACGTATTCATTTAAAGGAAACAACCTCACTACTGTCGAAATATGCAAGCTTTTACACTTTTTCTTAAAAATGAAATCAAATTGATCGTTACATGACTTTTTTCTTTTTTTAATGGAATTGTATGAGTTCGAAGTATCGACAAGTTTTCATTGTCGTTCGGTGCAATTTATCATATATTCGCGACAAGTTGGGAATTCCTTGCAAAACACTTGAAAACGTGTCCGCAATTAGCCGCGTTGAAACGTCTATTTATCATCTCATCTTTAGAAACGTAGCAGCGAATTCCATCTCGCCCACCATTTCCTGGAGTCGATGTTCCTCCAAGTAGTTCAGTCTGTACTTCAATTCCCATCCCGGTCTCCTTTTGGTTTCTTCATTTCTTTTGTCTCCGTCATCCAAACATCCTCAGTGTTCGTGTACAAACGACTAATTGTCCGCGCCGAGAGGAGGCTCTCTTTCTCTCGACGGAAGTTCATCGAGTTTATTGTCTTTGCCAGTTCCGTTCCCGCTTGTTCTTCTCTTTTCTTTTCTTTTCTTTTCTTTCCTTTTCTTTTCTTTTCTTTTCTTTTCTTTCCTTTTTTTCTTTCGGACACGCGTCGCCACGTGCTCCTCTATGCTTGATTTTCTCCGCGACGTTTTCGAATTGTTTGATCGAGACACAGACAGGGCAAACAGACAATTCGTCACTTAGGTATATACTCGCGCTGTTTGTCGTTTCTTACGTCAACACGTTCGTTACTGCGCGCGAATTTCATATGTTTTTCATTGCGAGTCATGGCCGGGAAATGAAATATTACGGGCTGAAGGTGATTGCATTTTTTAGGTAATAGATGAACATAATGTATGTCTTAAATTCATTCTGAATTTGATATCTGATATCTGATAAAAGAAAATGTAAAAAGATCAAAGAAAACGTTGTGCAAGCTCATAAAAAGATTCATCTGTATGGTGAAGAAGCCTTCAAACTACGACAGTGTCAGAATTGGTTTGTTAAATTTCACTGATAAAGATATCGTATAACTCGTTCTTGGAACTTCTTTTTTTTTTTTTTTTTGTAGAAAGAGATCAGAATCTTTTTGAATCATAAAATTGACTGAAAGATGGGAGAAGGTAATTGAACAAAATGGTCAATATATCATCTAATAAAGATTTTGTTTTTCATGAAAAATTCGCCTTTAAAAAATTCATGCAATAAAAACGCAGTTACTTTTTGGTTAATACATTGATTAACTCTGTTAATTGAAACATGATGATGTTACACGATGAATATCTTTACAAATATCTTTTACGAACATGCATTTTGAGATTTATGAGTATCATCAGTAATTTCAATGATAATTGACAGCAGTCGAGTTTAACCAAACGAATTTCTCGCCGTAGATAATAGTTATCGGTAACCAGAATAAAAGTTCGAGTGATTGATAATGATAATTGGGATCAATTAAATTTCTCGTCGTCGATGATTACCAGATTCAATCGTTCATGATTCGAACGATTTCGTTTCTTGATGAACTTGAGATCCCCGAAATTGGATCGAACGTTGAAATTAATTAAAAATCCATTGATTAACACTAGAACTACCGACAGTTAAGACGAAGTTATTTCTACCAAAATTCTTTTGATTTCTAATAAATAAAACTAAAATAAAATTCATTATATTATTTCTTTAGTTATTACTGTAAAAGTCATTGCATCATTGCGAGGGAAAAAATTGTAACATGAAATAGAAATTTTAAAATAAAATTGTAAAACCAGTCATTTTGACTGGTGTGGTAGTTCTAGTGTTAATTTACTCGATGACTTTTTCCAAAACAATTTTCAGATCTCTAATTCTACTGTAAGAAGTATCGCGCTTTATTTGCTGCATATTATAATACTTGCACTGTGTATTTTTCTGCACGCGTCAAATTCCCCATGAACGCGTGAAAATCCAAACTCTGTCTATAATTCCGTGAAAATCGTCGAACTCGAAGGAGTGAACTCGAAGCAGAGATTCTGCACCGAAGTGATGGCACGATGGCGAGACGCGGTAGAGACGAGAGGATCGGCCGAGGCACCCTCTCGACAGATCTCTAAATTTAGTCAGACGCGTTTTACCGACCGGGGAGGAGAGGAACGAATCGACGTCGACGAACGGAGAGGAAGAGCACGGGGATCGGACGTGGCTGCAGATGAAACGCGTCGGGGAAGGGACAGTGTCGCGATTTTCGCCTGGCCGGCGTCCAAATTGGCGACACCTCGATCAGAGAGATCATGAATGGGAGGATCTGGTGAAACGTCCTACTGCCCCTGGTTTGATTCTCGTGAAAGAGCGAGACTCGAGCCAAGTCTCACCAAGCGGGCTTTTGCACCTGCGGCGAAGCTTAACCTAACGGCCCAAGGTCGAGAAATCGTGGAATAACGCCGACATTTTGATCACGCGGTCGTTATTTTAACGATCTACGCACTTTGCAGCGTGTCCAGAAAATTGTTGATATTTCAATCTGTTGTAAACTGTTCGTAGAAGAAAAGAAAAGATCGTGACTCGGTGTCATTTTGATGAGCAAAATTTACTTAAAATACTTTTTGATGTTTTTTTTTTTGAAATCGTTTTCTTTTCCTTCGGCGATGTTTTTACATCGCGTAGCCAGTGGGAAAATGAGGATACTTTTGTTTTCGAAAGTTGTTAAAGTTATAAATATTAGAAGGATTCCTCTAGCGGGTAAATTCACCATGATCTTGAAGATTGAAATTTCTTGTATGCAACGAACGCTTAAAACTTGAACTTTGAATATTCAAAGAATATTTAAGAAGTCCTAATTTACGTTTCTTGCATTTCGTTTGGAATGCAGTTTCATTTAGGTTTGGAGATTATTTTTTTTTTCTGAATCTCTACTACAGTATGTTCACAATTAAATAAAATAACGTATATTGTAGATAGACATAGATAACATTTGATAATAAAAAAAATATTCCTGCAATTGAATGAAGCAGCACGATGCACAGATCGTGAAGAGAGAGAGAGAAAAAGAGATCAGAGCTCGCATGACAAATGGTATCCATGAAACTGAATAATGGAACGTCACTAAAGATCATTTTTCAATTACAAATGATCTCTGAACAGCTAGTATTTTTAAACGATCGAGAAAATATCTTGAGAATAGCACGTGTGTGTATAGGTGTGTGTTACGTTAAAAATGAAACGTTTCCAGACCAGACGTGACCAGAATAAAGAAACGACCTACTATTTATAATACAAAAATACTCTATAAACTATTAAACCTGGAAACTTGTCAGTAACATTAATTATTTTCAATACGAAACAATTTATAAGATTAATTATTTCTAATATGAGAAATTAAATTCATCACACCATTTGAAGTATTAATTGATCAGTAATAAGAAAGTACAAACGATATTGGAATAATCACGTAGTATAGATGATACCGGCAATTACCTTATCTAGTGATTATGAACGTAGAAAAAATTTAGAAATAATAATTACAAGATCAGGGCAATTGCAACTAGTTGCAAAAAGAAAAAAGATCGATCGACAGTAAAAAATCTAGTAAAAAAAAAAAACGAAGCTTTGATAATTGAATATTACCAGGGAGGATAGAAAAAATAAATTTCTGAAATTATGCTGAAATTATGTTATTATCCATTAACTACGAGTGGACGGTAACCAAGGCAAGATTCTCGTGACAACTGGTAAGCGATTACGGTCAGATTAAGTGTAACGTATTAGAACAAGTTCTAAAATCTAAAATTTCCAACGAATATTTTTTTGAAATAAATAATAAAAAAAAATCCTAGAATATAAAAATAAAATTACTTCAGTTGTTGGACAATATGAAATGAAACAAAACGATTAAGATTGAAAAAATAGATCGATAACATCCTGTCGAGAAAGGATGAGAAAAGTAATGTTTCCTAAGTAATACTTGAATATTACTTAAGAAGTAATACTTGAATATTTCGTTTAAAAGTAATACTTGGATACTTTCGAATGTTGTTTCTTCTTGTTAAGAGAACTAGTTTCGAATTGCAAAGAAAAGAAGAAAAGGCAGAGTAAAACTTTTAATTAAGTCTGAGTCTCATTGAGAAGTTTCAAAAAACATCTTCTGAATATCTGAAAGGAAACAGAAATAATGAAGCGATATTTACAAGTAGACTTGAATTCTGTCTTTAAATTAATTCTGATTTTAAATTGTATCACATAGCTACATTTATGCACGACATAAGTCCCTTTTAAAAATGCTAATTACGATTAACTAAAAATTCAACGTGAATCCCGAGAAATCCCCCCCTCCCAAAAAAAATTTGATAACATTTTCTTCGTACCTAAATAATATATCGTACCTTCGAAATATTCTTCGTGCAAAATGGAATTTTTATATTAAAATTAACTTTGAACGATCGTAAATACATGTAGAAATCGATTTCATCGTTACACGAAGTGGATTTCTATTTTTTTGGAAGGATTTCACGCACTTGGATTTGAATCTAAAAGAATCGACATGAATGATCGAATCGCGTGCAGCGATTCCCCCGTGCAATTTTAGCGGTATTTATTGCAAGCAGAATTCGTGGAAGAATCGAATTAGAAGGCGCTGTTAGCCTGCCAAGCAACCAAAGCTGTCGGTTTATCTTTCCGTGAACTTGCTGCTCTCGGAGAACGTGTACGTGTAAGAGATATTTCTTGTCTCTGGTACTAAACACAATCGAAACAGCATCCTATAGGTGAAGCTGAAACATCTTTCCTCAAATAGATATTTAACGATCGTATAGTAAAAATTTGTAATTTCCTCATGACTTTATAAAACATTGAACTTGAAAAATTTGAATAATCAGGAGATTAATCGCTGCACCAAACAATCGTTAAAAATTTTACTGCAAACGAAAATGAGAAAAATCGTCTAAGTTTCACATAATTCATATGATAAAATCTTGTCAGTTTGATCATTTCTACGATACTGTAACAGAGAATTACTTATTACTGATCGTATAATACTAACTAAAAAAAAAAATCAAAATCTGAATTCAGAATTTAAATAGAACCTAAGGAACCTAAAGATAATAGAATTTAGGAATCTAATAGAAATTTGTTTCACATGTTAAACATTGTGCTCTAAAAATTGAAAATTTGTACGTAAAATACGTGCTCGAACTTTGAATATTTTACAGTCTACATTTTTGTGAATATTTTCATTGTTAAATTTCCCAAAAATGAATAAACATTCGTAGCTTCGTATAACTCTGCATATATAGCACTAAAAATGAAACATATCTGATGTACTTCGAAATAACCTACCATATGTAACATACATGTGCCTTTTATAATATTTTATTTTATTGGCAATATAAGAAAACAAAGTCTTGGCGTGCGACAAATAAGATCTATTTTACTCGAAATAATTTCCCAAACAATCTTCCATAGTACTTTGCTCTCGATCTGAAATATTCAGAATAAATTCGTACTAAAAGGCGAATTATTTTCAATCCACAGATCCAGATCATCCTGACACGGTGACAGTGTCAATCGGTGACAAATTAACTCTACGTTGCCCTTCGAGTTCGAACGCGGAGACCACCTGGTACAAAGGCAACGAGATCTTCGAACCATCGTCACCGAGGATACGAATAATGAAACAGTCGCTGAGGTTCAAGTACATCGAGCCCGAGGATGCCGATTCGTACAGTTGTCTGGTTAAGTCGAACGCGACGCTCGAATGGAAAAACGCGACGATACGAATCGAATCATTGCAGAACGATGGATACCAACACGAGGCCGAAAGAGTCGGGAGAAACGAGGAGGAGACGAACGAATTGGAAATCGAAGCGAGAAGTTTGTGTCATTAGAGTTTTTTCAGTTTATTTATAAAAATTTTCAATTTCTACAGTATTTCTAGTTCGCTTGTATAAAAATTTTCAATCTTTGAATTTTTCTTTGAAATTTTGAAAGAAATTTTTTACTGATACCTTACTTAAAGTTTACTCATACGCCTTGAAATTTTCAATTTTTAAATTCTGGGTAGATGGTAATCGCAATATGAAATTGATGCTGCAAGCATCGATAATAATATTTCTTATAGTTTCGTGCGTGCGATTCTAAACAATTTCAATGCCTTTGAAAATCATTAAAAATTCTAGAGAATAGAAGATTTCTGAAAATATTCCTCTTATAGGTATAACAATTTTTCTTCGAAAATTAGAACATTATAAAGTTAACTGAAGTTCCTTTTAGTAAAAAAAAAAAAATTCCAATTAATGAACAACACCTTTTTCAAATATTAAGAACCTCTTCCAATTAATTTTAAACCATTCCATAACCCATTCCGTGAATATACCTTAAATTAATTAAAAAATTCGTTCTGAAAACGAATATTAACAGAGAATATTAGTAATAAAGTATCATCCTCCTTCGAACGTTGCAAGTTTAGTCTAACCTCTCTTTCTCCTTCCAATTAATTCTAACTCTGTCCACGATTCACGAATGAACCCAGAGTTGATTATAAAAGAAAACTTCACTCCCTAGTTCTAAATTTAAACAAAATGTACACTGTTACAGATCTGCCAGAAACGCGGTCGTTGCACCTCGACAGCGAAAACGTGGAGGTCGACCTGGATAACGAGAAACTGGAGAACGAGACCGCCGGTGAGCACAACAACACCGCCCCGGCGCGAGCACCGTCCTTCAACAAAACCGTGGAAATGCCAAACGTGGTTGTGAAACCAGCTGGCAACATGTTACGTTTACGGTGTCCAAGCTTTGGCAACCCAAGGCCGAACATCACGTGGTACAAGAACAACGAAGAACCGAAACGGACGCTCGGCACGGTGGTGATGTCGAAATGGACGTTCAGATTGGAGGATCTAGTGCCTGAAGACAGTGGCAATTACACTTGCGTTGTGTGCAATGAGCTGGGATGTATCAATCGCACGTCCAAAGTCGAAATTGTCGGTGAGTGTCTCTCTCTTTTCATTTTCTTCTTTTTCCCCTCTCTCTTTATTGGGAAAGGATAGTACAATGTTTAGACTGCGGATTTTTATGCGTGCGTAAAGTATTGTACAGATTTGCCTAGAATACGAATACAATAGAACTCCATTTATATGAATTAGTAATTGAATTGTTCGTATATAATATAATATTAGATGCCTACCGATGCCTACTCCATTAATGATTTTTTTCGTTCAGGTTCATTTCATATCGAGTATTGATTAAAATTTGAAGTTCAAATAAATGGGATTCTACTATAGTATAGTACACACAATGTTCGCGTGCGTTGAACAATTTTAATTAATTCTGCAAAAATACGAATTTGCATGAAAATTCGCAGTCCGGTGATGATTAGAACAATCAGAGATTTCATTAACATAAAAAGAAAGGGTTACACGATGTTAAATAATTACAAATATTACAACGTAATCTACTTGAAAGTAGAAAATGCTTGTGTGCAAAAATGCTTGTGCTTTTAAATTGTGACGAGACGCGGAAGCAAGTTGCAAGCATTTTGCAATTAATGAAGAAATTCCTAAATTCCATATTATATCGTGTGTTCCTTTTACGTCGCGTCGTTACTTGAGAAAAGAAAACATCCGAACGACTGAGGGAACTTCGAAATTCTATAGTAATGTTCTTTTGCTACACATCGTCCATGAAAAACGAATATATCGATCGAAAGTTTCTACCAAACGTTTCCAAAAGTAGAAAAGCTATCACGACATTAAGTTAAGTCGTGAATTTTCGTTGCATCTATAGAGCGTTTCCCTCATAAACCATACATCAACGTGGATTTCCCGAAGAACGTAACCGCGGTGGTGAACAGCACGGTGACATTCAAGTGTCCGATCGTGTCCGATCTTGAACCGTATATACAATGGCTGAAAGTAGTCGAATATCCTGGTGACCAAGAGAAATCACCGACTGGGATTCGTCTTCAGGTACACATACACCGGATTGTTTAGATGGTGGAGGTTCCCCTGTATCTTCTCGATGGATTATTAATTAAATTGCTAATTAAAATTTATTGTATTTGTGTACAACGTCGTGTGTATAGTAATGTGCGAAATTTTTAGTTTTTAAACAAAATAAGACATACTCTACGGAATTCTGGTGGATAGGGCGTATTGTTTGCGACGATTTTTTAAACGATGAATCTCACAGTGACTAACGATGGGTGAAGGAAACTCGTGTTTATTTGCTATTTCAGGTGCTGCTACGCGGATTGTTCTCGTTCCGTTTTCGACGTTATTATTTTTTTTTTTTTTTTTAACGTTGTATTACGTTCCTGTATTGTAGCATTCTCTCTTCTTTTGAATTTTCCTGTTTAATTTTCTCTGATACATGAGAAACGAAGCCTCTTTGAGATCAGATTTAAAGATGTATAGAAAAATAGATTTCAAAATATATACGTCCATCTAATGGACGTTTATCTAATGTACACCGAAATTTTTTTCACAATTTTTGTTGAAATTGGTGAAAGAAAATTCTTTTTGTTTCGCATTTCTTCGTTCATTTAAATCAGACTTTGTGATTCTAGAAAATTCTTTCTTTCGATAATCAAAAATAAACACTAAACCTTCAGTTCAATATTCAAGTATAAAATATCGAACATCTAACGATTAACTAACTGATAATCAATTTCAACATTATTTCTCTTCCCCTCTAATCCTTTTTCCTAAATCAGACATAAATTCAACGAAAATTTCAATTCTTAAAATATCGAAACGCAAATATAAATTCTTAAGGTATAAAATATTAAAAATATAACGAGTTTGTTATATTTAACTGTAATAACGTTCATTTTTTTTTTTTCTTTAATTCTTATAAAAGTCAAAGGCAAATTCCAAAACTTCTTGAAAGTATTGAACAACCACTAGATCTGGTGGTTTGCACTGGCCTTAAGTTTGATCTCAAGGGACTTCAAATTCGTTTTTTTCTATCCTCTGATTGACACTTGGAGCTTCGTAAAAACGGTGGTTGGGTCTATTTTTCCTGTAGAGAGCGTGAAACATCGGCCGATACTGACCAGGCCTCCGAGAAACACGACGGTTCTGGTAGGAAGCAACGTTACTATGACCTGCGAAGTTCTATCGGCCGCGCATCGACATCTCGAATGGTATCACGGTTATCACACGTCTTTCGACACTGTCAACAAAACCAATCAAAGTTTCCGGGTGGAGGTCAAGGTGGGCATGTAGAACTATTTCAAATCTGCACGAAAACTACACGCTTCTGCTTCTTCTATCGTTGAAGATAAATCGACGAACGAAAGAAAAAGTTATCAACAGACTGCGGATCTTCGTGCAATTTTATATTTTTTATGAATTGACACGACTGAAGCGAATGTAGCCTGAGCAGGAATTTAATTTCCCCTATTGAGTGTTATAAGAGTGTTATAAGTATTGCCTGCTATCTGTACGTCGCATATTTTCGCATACTGCGTCGCAATTTTGCATTCTTAAATTCTTAAAATTCGACGAATGCACGAAGATCCGCAATCTGTTTATTAATAAAATGTAAATCGTCGCTAAAGCTGTATATAGATACTTTTAATATCTCTCCGTTTGTAATCCTACTAACATTTCCCCAATTTTAACTTTCTTGTTCTCCAAGGTTCTTCGATTTTGCACTGGTGAGTTTGATCCGTTGCTACTGCATTGTGAATTTAATTACATATATGAATTTAGCTTGCTATTTTTAAAAAGTGTTCATCCCTTGAATATATCGAGATTGATATCATGATATCTTTTGCAACTATGAAAAATATGAGTAATTTTTTAAGAATTTTTAAGAGTATCTTCTCAGATATATGTTCGAGAATACGAATAAATTAATAGAGCGTAATCTTCAGGGAAATTTATACTTATAATGCACGGAAATATGGTAAATATAGTAAATGTATTCTGATTCTTTCATAATTTACAATTATATAGTAGAATGTTATTTTCATCAGAAAAACTCCATTTATAATAATGGAATTTTATCTCTCTGTATTTCAAAGATAGTCAGATGATCAAAATGTAAATTGTGCATTTTTCATTTAGCCTTAAAGGATCATAATTCATAGTTCATAATTCTTTAAATATCTTCTAAACTATACGTCAGTGTTAAATCAAAGTTACGCATCAGCATTTTACCAATGTGAGATAAAATCGAAGATCTTGAAAATAACCACCGAGCTGTACATATACTTCTCAATAGAAATAACATTTCGAAAATTTAATATTTCTAACAGGCGGAAGGCGCCGAAAATCCGGAAGTACTGAAACTGTACAATGTGACAGAAAAGGACGAAGGTTGGTACAGCTGTATCGCTCAAAATGCATTGGGCGAAACGTTTAGCAGTGCCTATCTTCGAGTAGTAGAATGTAAGTATCCAAAATTGTTTATAAAATTGAAATTGTACAATGAAACGATTACAAAAGACAGAGACGAATTTTTGAAACAAGAAATTTAGTAGATAAAAATTTTTGAAAAATGTTCATGCATTTATCAAAAGTTTCAAAGCACAAGAGTCTCTAGTTAGGTATCATTTTCAGAAAAAAATAATATAATATAATATACTTTACAACAATAATATAATATACTTTCTTGAATTAACAGCTTAATTAGCATTCTATATTTACTAGAAAAACCATTACTTTTAATTATTTACTCATAAAACTACTACTCAGAAATAATAATAAAAATTATTATGAAACCTATGTAAAATTTTAAAAATATCTCTCTGATACTTCCAAATATAGTATAGATTTCTATATAATTTAATTAACTTTCTGAAAGTGATTGCCTTCCTCTCAAAGATAATAGTATAAAAACAACTCGACAACGTTCTAAAGTCTACATAAAATTTGAAAAATATTTTAACACTTAAATATACTAATCGAACAATCTTGCCCCTTCTTAATAAACAAGCTCTGGATCTCGGAATACCACTGACTGCGAAACCACAGATTCTCGTGAACGTTCTCGCCGCGGTTCTCTTCATATTCTTCGCCGTAGGCGTGGTGGTGGTTATATACATTTTCCATCGTCTGAAACGCGAGAAGATGAAGAAACTGCTGGCCATAGAAACGGCACGTGCCGCAGTCGTGACTCAATGGACGAAAAAAGTGATCGTGGAGAAGCAGAATTTGGTAAACGCGCAAAACGTCCAAGAACCGTTACTGATGCCTGTAGTGAAGATCGAGAAGCAAAAGTCGACCGTTGCTGCGGAGGATAGTAACGGGGGCAGCATCTCAGAGTACGAGCTTCCGGTGGACAGTGCTTGGGAATTGCCGAGGGAACATTTGATCTTGGGCAACACCTTGGGCGAAGGTGCGTTTGGAAAAGTTATCAGGGCGCAAACGAATACTGGAAAACCTGGAATCCCTTGTGTCGTGGCTGTGAAGATGTTGAAAGGTACATTGTCATTTAAATGAAGTTTCTCTACTGTTTTATTGTTCTTCTTTAGTTTTTTTTTTTTTTTTTGGTTCTTCTTTATCTTCATATTATGATTTAGACAGCTTGAAATCTCGTCAATAAATTTTATGAAGTTTTTCACTCTTCTTAACATTGTGGTTTTGGTTCCTCAATACTTTGTGAAATTTTTCTTCACATCGTGTTTCAATTTTAATTATTATTATTTATTTAAATTCACACTCTGGCTTTGGTAATTCAAAGTTCTATTAGTTACTTTGTAAAATTTTTCATTTATCTTCGCATTATGGTTTTGAGAAGTATTTGAAGTTCCTTTGTGAGATTTTCAATCCTTCTTCACATTGTAACTTTAATAGTTTGAAGTTTCTTTTGATGTATTTTTGATTATATTTAATAAACTTGTTCTTTCATTGAAGTGAAATAATTCTTCAATTAATCCAATCATTAGATTATGAATATGATAATATGCATATAATATACAAAAAGATATATAAAATATTAAACATATTTGTTGTACAATATAATATAATGTATTTAAATATAGTAGATGAAACGAATTTAATTATGTTCTGTAGTTATGTTACGTAATATAAAAACAAGTAAAAATCCACAGACTTAATCTAATCGCCAACTCTTCCACAGAGGGCCATACCGACGCAGAAATGATGGATCTAGTTTCCGAAATGGAGATGATGAAGATGATCGGCAAACATGTGAATATAATCAATCTACTAGGAGCCTGTACACAAGGAGGACCATTGTACGTAGTCGTAGAGTTCGCTCCACATGGTAACCTCCGCGATTTCCTACGAGACCATAGACCTTCCTCTGGATACGAACCAACCATTGGCCAAGAACCAAAAGAGAAGAAGACTCTCACTCAAAAGGATCTAGTATCGTTTGCCTATCAAGTAGCTAGAGGGATGGAATATTTAGCGAGTAGAAGATGTATCCACAGGGATCTGGCTGCTAGGAATGTATTAGTCAGCGACGAATACGTATTGAAGATCGCTGACTTTGGTCTGGCTAGAGATATACATTGTCACGATTACTACAGGAAAACTACGGACGGTAGACTTCCGGTCAAGTGGATGGCACCTGAAGCCCTATTCCATCGAGTTTATACCACTCAGTCCGACGTGTGAGTACTCGATATTATTTAGTAGGGAATGTTATGCGAAGTGTATTGAAATTATTTGAAAGAATTTAAATATAGGAAACTAGATTAGTATTTATATTTATATATTTATATTTATATGCTAGAATAGTATTTATATTATCATTCGAGTACACAAGTGTTCGACATTGTTTAATTATTGAGATACGTTCAAGAAAATATTGAAATACCTAATTTATCATCTTCAAAATATAGAAAATATTTAATCATTAGGAAATTTCTTGCAGGAAATTTCTAAAATCGTTTACATTTATCTAAAGTGTAATCAAAGTTGCTCATTGTTAATGTTGTACAGATGGTCGTACGGGATTCTGTTGTGGGAGATCATGACACTAGGTGGTACCCCGTATCCATCCGTACCATCTGTAGAAAAATTGTTCCAGTTACTAAGAACTGGCCATCGAATGGAGAAACCACCATGTTGTTCCATCGAAATGTAAGCACAATTTTTCAGAACTACACTACACATACGACACTGTTACATCAATACTAATATGTACTATCAACAAAATACTGCCTGTTACAAGAAAAAAATTATCAACTATTATTAACTATAATTATTAACTGTTAACTATATACAGATACATGTTGATGAGGGATTGCTGGAGCTACCAACCTAACGAACGACCAATGTTTGGCGAACTGGTCGAGGATCTCGATAGGATATTAACGATAACTGCAAACGAGGTAATGTTAAATATTCAAATTTTTATTCTCGAATTTATGAAGCTTAATATTTCACTTAAAACTCTCAGAAGACACGTTTTATTCCACGTATCTTTATACGTAATTAATTTATCGTAATGCAATTTTTAAACGTGCTAATACTTTCTCTAGATATTTCTTACAATTTACTGCTTTACTATAAAAATCAAGCAAGAATTTTTATCACAAATAAATATTATATATTAAACGTTGAATATTAAACAGCGTTCCAAAGAATCGATGATTATTTCGTTCTTTCTCTCACCAACTAAACTTCTTTTGCAATATTTTCCTTTAGAAATCCTTACCAAGAGTACTCTTTGGAAACCGAAAAGAAAAAGGAATACATTGACATATCGTTTCAGGAATACTTGGACCTTGGCCTGCCGCAATTAGACACACCGCCGTCCAGTCAAGAGTCCAGCGAGGCTGACGATGACGAGGGTGAAGAAAAATTCCCCTACCTACTGTGAATAATCCCGACGAACGATCGGTTTTCGCCGAAAAATTTGTGAAACTCTCTTAAAGCTGAAGAGGGAAGAAAAGAAAGATCTAGAAAGAACGACAAACGAAGCACGAGAAAGAAGAAGCGGAAATAAAATGAAGAACAAAACGAACGAAAATCACGAGGAAGGAAAGACTATCTTGCAGCCGAAGAACGCTGTAAGAACGGAAATCAATCGACTGATCTAACGAACACGCCAAATAATATAAATCAGTATTGAATTGTTTAGCGCGTATTCCGTAGAATTAAGAAAGAAGAAGAAAAAGAAGGAAGAAAATGTCGATCGAGAAAGAACGCTCTGGCCTTCGAGAAGAGACTGATTTTCTTACAAAAAATATTGTATTTATTTTCCTCTTATCTTCGTGTCCTGGGAAATCGATTACTATTATGGAACACACGCGTTTGTTCCACGTTTCGTGATTGTAACACACTCGTATTTCGAAGACTTTGCTGCACACCTGAACCAGATTCGCAGCCAAAACAATAAATATAATAAAAAATATGAAATTTACTACAAATTGTTCACGTTCAATTTTGTACATCTTATACTACCGTGCCATTGATAAGTGCCTTGGACAAAAGAAACGATAGAGAAGAGACCTAGAGACGAAGAAAAGTTCCACCAGGGCTTCTTGTATTCGTTAATATGAAGAGAAGAGAAGAAACACGTATATATGTATGTATATACGGTGCACATCAGGTTTGCACGGAAGATTCCTAATTCACAGAGGATCATCTCGAAAAGTGTTTATAACTAGTCAATTAATAAACCTGTACGTTTCTCTGTAACATAGCTCAGTTATTAAAGTATAATGATATATATGTATATGTATTACGCCAGCGTTACTACGTGAATTGTGGACGTTAGTGAATAACAAGCGTGGATCTAATTTTGTAAAAAGATTGTAGATCGTAAGTGAATACAGTTTTTTAATAAAACAACGAATTTTTGATGTTAAACATTCAGCATTCACAAACAGAAGCGTCGCCATCGAGAAGAGATGAATATGAAAGAGTCGTACTATTCAATGGATAATATATATATATATATTGTTAATGCGACGAAAGATAACTTTACATTAGATAAATTAGGTCTTTATACAATTTTTGTGAACATAATCAAAGAAATGTAGCCTGAGCAGAAAATTATTTCCTATGCTAAACACTGTAACAAGTATTCTATTTTCATTGTGTTATATATTTCATGTTGTACTTCTTGCATTTTTGCAAGCTGAAATCTCCAAATAAATGTATAAAAAATTCGCAGTCTAATGACAAATATAAAAAAGAAAGAGATGGAAAAAGAAATCGTTGCAGCGTCTACGTGGATGTAAAATGCATAAGATGTATAAATGGTGCATGCGAGAGGTGCTTAGTAGTAGATAATTTATTTCTCTGTATATTGTTACTTAGGATTGTATTCTAGTGTATCGTTAACACATTTTCTTTTTGTATAATTGCAGAACAAATGAGGCGAGATACGTGTAAAATATATAAAAACGATTTATCAGTTGATCAAAACGAAAACAATATGTAAAAACGATAAAAGATTGTACTGTACATAGCACCAGTTTGTTTATTTAAAAGTTTTCTCGATTTTCTTTTTCGTTACCCAGCACCTAAAGGTAGCCAGTAAATCAGCATTTACCAAGGTAGATGTAGATTATGTATGTATAGTCTGCGTAAATATTGGATTATTATTGTAACGTGAGTTTCGTCTCGAATAAACTACTGGAAACTGTACTCACATCATTCGACGTCTACGTTTATTATTTCCAGATGTTTCCACATGATTTGTGCAATTTTCATGGATCTTATTTGTTAAACGTATGAACTTAAAATTCTGAGAAGGATGGAGAAATAGCAAACAAATTTTCAGAACATAAAAATTATTATTTTAAATCGAGGCTATTGAATTTGAAAGTGCTGAACTATTGTTTTTGAAAAAACTTGCAAGAATTATTTTGTTCTAATTAGTAAGCTAAAAATTATAATGCTGTAAGTCACTCTAATGCTATTTTTCTTATTGTTATTACGTGATAATTATGAAATTATTAATAATTAATAAAAGCATTAATACTATACAATAATTACTATACAAAATTGCTTATTATTTAATTAACCATCAATGATACTTTTAAAAACTTAAATGTGTTCTTCAAATTTTGACTTAAGACTACATGATTCTCACCCCATGCAAAATTATCACAGTTCAAAGTTTGAATATTATATAAATTATAACATGCTATATAAATTATAGAAGCGTTAAAACAAAATGTTATTTTCGAAATTATTTCTATTAATGAAATTAACTAATCGGATCTCCTCTCAACTTTCGTTTACAATTCCCTAGTATAAGTCGTCAAGCTTAGTTAATATAGGTTAAAATCGATCGAGTTACAGGCATGTAAAATAGATGTGTACATGCGTCTACACAGTTAAACGAATAAACAAATTAGTTTATGATTGATCGCGAACATATCGAGGACATTGGGAGACCAGAACCCTGCCCCCACCATGAAACAGAACCGCGTGTCCAGAGAAAAGTTAACCATGAAATAAGTGATGGCGCTGAGATCGGTTCGTTTTGTTGTCATCAGCCACATTTACACTAAGTTGTTTTCACCAGATTTTTGGTCGAAATATTTAATTTTGTATCCCTAGATTTAGCTTCGATTCAACGACGAAAGATGCCAAGGATAGTACGAACGATACGAACGGAACTTCCGAACGAATAACAGAAGTAAAAGTTGCCATTGTGTGCTAACACTCAACATTCAGGTTAGAATCCAATAACCCACTTTTATAACCCTGCAGAGTATGAAATTTGTATTCTCTTGCAGATCGTTGCGTACTAACCTTCATTTTATTTTCTAACATATTCTAAACGAGTTACGTCATGTGTTTGTACAACGAATTTTATGAAATTTACGGGTTACTAAATTTTGATCATTTTTATACTATCTTGTGAATACCATTGTATATATGTGTGTTTGACATATAATAATATCGTGAATTATTATGTGTGATTTTAGTCTTGTAAAGTAGTTTGAAACCATTTGACGGCATTGCAATCTGATGGCACTTGTATGGTGTCGCAGGTAGTAATATTTATTAAATGGTGATTACCAGTGCCATGGAGAGGAGAATCAAGTTAAAAGCACTGAACAGTCACATAACGTGCAAGATATGCAAGGGTTATTTGATAGATGCCACTACTGTTACGGAGTGTTTACACACATTTTGCAAGAGTTGTCTAGTCAAACATTTAGAAGAGAAACATACCTGTCCAACATGCCAAATCGTCATACATCAATCGCATCCCCTCCAATACATAAGCTTTGACAGAACTATGCAAGATATTGTCTATAAATTAGTTCCTGATCTTCAAGAAAGTTAGTATCTTTTCTTTCATTAACAAAACTGATCGAATAACTAGAAAAAATTGTCTATAACCGACTCTAATTGTGATTTGATCTAATTGTGATGTCATATATATATATATATATATATATATATATATATATATATGCGATATATATTTGATACATAATTGTGATTTGATGTAACTTTTAGATGAAATTAAAAGGGAAAGGGAATTTTATAGAGCAAGAGGTTTACCTTGCCCGAAAGATGTCTTACCTAATGCTGGGGATATTGAAGAAGAAAAGACAACAGCCGATGCACATGCGGAATCAGACTATCACCGTACTGATGAACAGGTAAAGAGAACCAGAAATCATTTGCTCAGTATTTGAATAACTTCTCACGATTCTAATAAGTAGATATTTTCACAGGTTAATGTATGTCTGGAATGCATAAACACGAGTTTAAAGACCTTGAAACGAAGATTTATTAGATGCTCTGCCCAAGCAACTATTACACATTTGAAAAAGTTTATTGCGAAGAAAGTGTTAAATGGAATGGAGAAATATCGGGATGTGAGTAAATATTAGAAGAAATTTACATTACTTTAGATTAGATTATTAAGAATTACTAATTAACAATGCTCTCTGCAGATTGATATTTTGTGCAATGATGAACTATTAGGTAAGGACCACACGCTGAAATTTGTTTATGTAACAAGATGGAGGTTCCGGGACCCACCTTTAAGGCTACAATATAGACCACGAATAGATATTTAAGATTAATATTTCTATGTTCGATATGCGATGGAAATCTTACAAAATCTTGTACCTACTTTATACGTTTGCTAGTTCTATCTGTATTGCCTGTCATAGTACTTATTTCTGTGTTTTTGGACACGGCAAAGAAATTCAATTTTAAAGATAGTTTCTTGCGACGAAGCAAAGTTTGCTTCAGACCGCATCTTTTTATACGTATAGAAAGACTTGCTTTAGTCAGATTTCCGATAGCATTCAGCACAACATATTTTAACGATAATAACATTATCGTTGAGCACATTCGATTATCATTTTCTAGTTAAAGTTCAGGATCGTTTGTGTATTTGTTTTCAACTGAGTTACATTAACTCGCCTATTTTTTTTTTTCACATTTGTTACGATTTACTACTCTAAACTTGTGTAACGCGTAAATATAAGTAGACCAAGAAACCATAGCGACACTGTAACAACGAGAAGACAGTTTTTTCGTTCGCTGACAGTATCGCTGATGAACGTAATTCTAAATATTTAGTTTTACATTACCGTGACGCGCCTTGTGTGTTCTCGTATCGATCCCCCTACAAATAATGTCTTTTAGTTTGGTGATACGAAAATAGCAATCAGTGCCCGCCACTGACAAGAATTTGTTGCTTTTTCGCGCACAGCAACGGGACAAAAAGATCGCCCTTGTAATCATAAGACGTGAATTTCTTTTTATACATACCCTGATTGTATATAGAATATTTTTGACAGAATTCCGATAATATTGCGTGTAGACGCAGCTTTGTATTAGGAAAAAAAGAAAAAAGAAAATGGGGAAAAAAAGAAGCTGGGTCTGGACAATGGAAGATCTGGACCCCTTTAACTTTGTATGTTTATGCGCTGTACACATTCTAATTCGAGCCCTGGTTTTCGCTCAATGCCGGGGTACAAATGAATTTTATCAGATGTGACATATTTTCTCGAGGAATTTGACATGGACAACGATGCGTTGAGCGAAACGACCGGGGTCACTTGTCGCTTAGTAGTTAAATAAACTTGTTTTCGACAAACATTGTAAAGCGAAAAATGAAAAGGTCGTGTGATTGTATATAAATACCCTAGGAGGGTGGAAAGGAATAAGTGAAGTGAAATCGACTTTACGAAGTAGCAGCATTTTATGAATGCTAGAGCTTGTATGTTGTACACTATGTGTGTATCTCCATAAATTATTGAATAAATATGTTTTGTACAGTATCAACTAGATCGGTTAACAAAAATTTAAATATCATTGAAAGGTATAGGAAACTTATATATATAGACTGCGGATATTCAAGCAAATTTATATTTATTTATGCATATTTTTATTTTATATATTTTTCTCTGTTATTTATGTATTTTGTAGATATTTGCATAACAGATGTATAAATTTATAAGCACCTTTCAATACCTTAGTTTATAGACTAACGAATCTGACGTAATAAATTTTTTTAATTGAATTGCACATAATATGGCGGCTAATGAACTGACGCTGCATCGTCAAACTGATGCCACGACAGCTTGTCAACGGATTATATAATTCACCGGAATAATACAAAGTGATTTTGTTTTATAATTATTTAAAAAGTTTATATATACATATATTTTGCAAAATGTTTTTAAAAGAACAAGAAAATTTGAATGATGCACTTACCCAATAACAACGACTTATATGCAACCTTTGAGTTTCCAATTAATCGCACATTTTATGTTTCCCAACCAAAAAATTCATCACAAACACTTGCAATTCGATGTTACGAAACGATTTCAATGAATTTTAATGAATTTTAATGAATTGGAACGGAAAAACTTATATTAATTTCCCAATGAAACGCGCGAGAGGAGACGCGGAGAAAATATTGCACGGAACTGCGCGGTTTAAAATGGCGCGCATGCGCAGTAGTCGCGTAAATCATTCTCAAATTTTTCCATTTGGCGACCTTTTATCCCAGCAAATATTTTCGCGAGCTTGGGAATAGAGATATATAAACTAAGATATAATACGAATCAAAACATTTACTGATAATAAATCATAAAGAAAATTTATTTGAAAACAATTCTCTAGTGCCACACTGGTTTTAAATTAATTTCTAGTCGCATGCGCAGTAATCGCGTAATTGGAAACGGACGCATGCGCAGTAATCGCGTAATTGGAAAAGGACGCATGCGCGTCCGAATATAAAAATGTATAAACTAGAAATACGAATTAAAACATTTGTTGATAATCACAAAAAAATTTATTCACAAACAATTCTTTGATGTCAAACTTAATTTTAATTTTTAAAAATTTAATTATTTTAAACAATTGAATAGATTTTAAATTTAATCATTTTCAGTCGCATGAGCAATAGCGTAAATGGAAGCAAGCAAATAGACGCATGCGCAGTAGCCGCGTAGAGGGAAGCAAAAGAACGCATGCGCAGTAGCGCATAGAAGGAAACAAACGGACGCATGCGCGAGGCGTTCCGAAGTTCACAGTTTATGGTCAATGTGCGTTGAGTAGGGACTGTTGCTGCTATTCGGCAGCACGATAAACGTGATTTCATTTGACTGATTTTCGATGAATTCGATTCCAAGTGTCAGTAATTCCCTCGTACGCATAATCTGCACACAGTTCCGCGGATAAATGAGCTTGCAAGACAGCCTATTCGCCGAAGACGTGGAGCACGACGTGACTCTGTTTTCAAGGGACAAGAAACGGAAAAGGTAGGAGAACCAAACGATCACATTTCCTGGTGCAACGACGCGCCTTTAAAGGTTAGATCTACTACAGTTTCTATACGTGTCTTCCAGCGTTTTTCGTCACTTTCAATTTCTATGAATGTTTATGATATGTCGCGTCATGAAGCTTTCGCCGAAAAACCATCAGTCTTAAACTTTTCAAGCATGTATCTCGGCAACGTGAACGTAGTTAGACTGTTTGTTAATCACATAAAAGAAATGAAATAATGTACGTGCCATCGATTTGGTAACTTGATAGCAATTTTTGTTAGCGATTTGTTAGTCGAACATGACGTAGCAGAGACGCATTGCATTAAATTTATTTGTATCCTTGACATACAATTGAAATTCGAAGGTAATCGGAGTTAATCTTAGAATCTGAAAGATTGAAGATACCGTAGAACCGCTGAAAAGTGTCCAACGTGTTATTGATATCTTTTATGGCCTCCGTACGGAATATTTATACATATTTAAAGGTAAGTGGTTGATATCATTTGTCTTCCGAGCAACTACTTTTCAATCGCCACTACTGTGAGTTAGGTGTTTGATTGTTCCGTGTACATTGTTCCGTATATCGTTATTAATCGAAGAATTTAAGTAATATAAATATTGAAAAAATTACCTTTTTAATACAGAAATTTTATATTCGAATATCGTAAATCCTAGAATAATTTATTTGAGTTTACATTTAAGACCATCATAAATATGACTTGGAATATTTCTTGTTCTATATTTGAAATTCTTTGTGTTTAGCACTCGCATGATTTACCATTTCAACTCTTCAATTTATCGAGTATATAAACCCAAAATTCTTAAATAAGTTACAAATATATGTTAGTTATTCGATTGGTATAATTACGTAATATGAAAAATTAAATCGGATTGCAGTCAATTGTCTTATAGCTGTGCGTGCATTTGGTCCGCTTTTTCTTTCTACACAATTTCCTCGCACATTTCAAACACTTGCGTCTTTTATTTCTTACTAGACATTTATATTTTTAGCAAACTGCACATTGTTTTAAGAAACGCACAAAAAAAATGTGAATCATTGGCAGAATGCCCAAAGAAAATCAGAATGCGTTTTGTGTCAATCTCTTTTTTTCTTTCTTTTCTTTTTCTTTTTTCTTTCCTTTTCTTTTCTTTTCTTTTCTGCTTTTAATTAACATTCCACTGTTTCTTGCATTTCGATTACAATATTTTGATAAAAAGCTCTAATGGGTTTATAGGTTGCGAATATTGGTTAACTAGCCCTTCATAGATGGCGGAACTTGCGCGTACGTCGTTAAATAAAAGAAAATTTATACGAAACTATCAAATTAATAGAATGCATTATTTCCATCAACGAAAATAACGAAGAGACTAACGAGAATAATAACATAGAATGTAATAACGGAGAGGATAAGAGAATATCATATAATGAAAATAATGAATACATATAATATTTTATAAATATCTCATTGACATTGTTTCCAAAGCTATCAAAATATTTAATAATAAAATTTACAAACTTCGTACTCGTAAACATTCTCTGGTATGATGATTCTACTTTGTTAAAACAAATTTTGAAAGCCATGAATTGTTCGCCATATTGGACGATTGCAGGATTTGAATCAGTAAACAGTAAAAATGATTTTTTTTTAATGGAGAAAGATTGTAAATTTCATGTTTCGTATGGTAATTAACGCTATAAGAATTTTCCTCGGTAAAATAGAAAAATCATAACTTTTAAAAAATGAAAGTACCAACAGTACTATATATTTTTTATTGCTACTATTGTTTTTCTAACTGCATAAAGATAGTAATTCGATAGTGACGATACAAGTGCCGAAATTACCATATGCGTGTCTAAACCAGAAAATCCTCACCTTTGACGCTTACATCATTTATCACTTGGTCTCGTCGATTATTGAAGTCACGCGCAGGGGGGAACAGCTGACTGATTTTGGATGCCCCCCCCCCCCGCACGGATAATTGTTAATCCACGGAATGCAACCGGTTGCTCAGCGTTATGTCGCTCACGTATACGCGTGATTACGTGAACCACGCAATACTTACGAGTCACACGCGACTCTGTAGTTTCTCCTTTGTAGTTCAAGGCTCGCCGATTTAGTCGTTCTCTGAAACGTATTTAACGTAATTAAACGGATTTTACTCTTGAAACAACGATTTCAACAACCGGATCGGATGAAACGGTTGTTTTGCTCGGCCTCGGTTGGAGTCGATTTCTTTTTCTTTTCGGCTTTCATATCTGTGTATGCTATAAAGGAAAGAGAAGCACCGAGGGCGATTACCACGCTACACGGTTCGTTCCACTCGGACGGATGGCATATAATTTAATAATTATCGTGGAGTGACGTTAAGGTGAAAATATTTTATCTTACTTTCCTCGGCATCCTTTGAATTCGATTGTTTTATTTAGCTCTGCCTGAGATCACCAGCCTCCTAGATCGCAAGAGTGCATTTCCTGTTTCCTACTTTTCTGGATTACGTACACGCCCGTTTCAATGCTGCCACTGCTTTCTAAAAACGCCTGATTACGACGTTGCACGTAATAAAATTTCTTTTATCCGGCTGTTTTTACCGGTCGAACGTAATAGCCGGTCTCCGTGGAAATTGATTATGTGAAATGTTAACGCTGGCGCGACAGTCGAGTCAAAAAGTTGGTCAAAAGTCGGTTTTAAAAATTTTACTTTGCTTGCACGATTCTTATTCTCACGAATAATATATAAGAAATAAATGATCGAGGAGCATTTTATTTGTATGACCTTGAAGTACTTTGAAACTTAGCAGTTGAGTCATATACATAACTGCTCTGTGAGAAACTACAAATTTTAAGGAAATAGTAATCAAACTAAATCAAACAGTATTCGGAAGAAGAATTTGGATATAGGTAATATTTTAAACATAGGTAATAAATGGGTGATAAATTGTGCAAGCCGTAGGGGACGCGTCCCTGAACAGTACCGTTAAGCCCAGGTAATTGAGAATTACTAGGTAATTGCGAAAATTATTTTATGGAACTGACCTTTGCCCAACGACACATTTCGACCGAAAATGATTTATATTATTATAAGGCCGACATCATCTTTTTACGTCCATCGTAAATTTACTACCATCTTCGCCACGTATTTCCAAACAAGCTACAGGTGCAAATTTTTAAATTAAAAAATCAGCATTAATTAAGCTACTCAGCGACCAAACTAACCCAGTTTCCATTTTTTTTTTGAACATTTTCCATTTTCTCAGTCTTAACATCACAGTACATAAATCTAATCAATTTGACCTTTGTATAATTCGAACAAAAATCTCTTTAGAATAATATCTTCTTACTAAAATGCCCTGTGATGCATAAAAAAAATAATTTTGCACTAGTTTCTGGTGCAAGTGTCTCGTTACACGCCTGTGCAATGCGAAATGACCCGTCGAAATGACGTGCGATTATTCAGACTCAAGGATGACTCTGATTTTAAGGAAACCAACGAAGGAGAAAGTGAAACGTTATGTAAAAGTTAGCCGGCGTGTGTTCATCTGACAGGATACGAACAAAGTGGCCTGGGGCAAGGCGGTTACGTTCACCCGTTGGCCATACTCGGTCCGGTCTCACTTTCAGCCACGATCGTAACACGTTCTTTTCACTTTTACAGGGTACTCGTCTTTCCACCTGTAAACAACTATCGGAGATACATCATACACCAGTTGGTGCAGGATCGTTTTGCCGATCTGCACACATTCTCGATCGGCCAAAGTTCTGCCAGACGGACCGTCGTGTGTTACAAGAGTGACGTGATAAGGTATCGAAGTGACCTATTGTTACTGTGATGTTTTCACCGTTCTATGGTGATATACTGCTATGCCCGTCAATCCTTGGAACTTGGGCTTCGTGAAGAGAGCCTTTGATGTGTACAGTCTGTCGCAAACATCATCCTCATTCGAGTCTTCGTTCAAAGAAATGTTAAAGATGTTAGGCATCGATAATCGTTTTAGCATCTGATTTTTAGCATTTAACGTGACAAATTCGGATTCAAGTTTCGATTCATATTCAATTTTATACTCGAATTTCAGTAATCTCAAATCCAGATTTTATATAAATTGAGATACAAATTCACGCTGAAACTTAGGTTCAAATTCACATTCAATTTCATACCCATCCTCTCAGCTCAAATCCAAATTCACATTCTAATTTAAATTCAAATACACGTTCAATTTCACAATCAAATTCAAATTTAAATGCAGATTCCAATTCACGTACAAATTATATAATTGAAGTTAAACATACATATATTTAAATAAACGTTACAATTTCTTACATTTTTAGATAATACTGAACTACAAGGGAATTATTAAAAAAGATAGATTTGATATTGGTTCTCTACAGATATTAATAAAAGAATTTGCAATTTTTTTCTTTTGACAGTAATAAAGTTACCACGTAGTCGCTAAAAGCTTTTTATCATTTGTATAGACTTTTGTAATTGACTCCATATAAAATAAACAAGTATATATTTCCTAATAAGTCACTAAATACAATCCTGTAGTACAGTCAGTTAGCAAAGCATTATTACTTCTTTTTACTGATGTATGATATAAACAAACCGCAAAGTGTAGGATTTCATTGTTTTTCGCTGTGAATAGACTGCCCCCCATTGATAATCTATTGATAAAATAGATGCACTCTCTGATAAAAATTACAGTCATTTTAAAAATTGTGAAATTCACACAGTGTTTGTGTCAAATTAAAAAAGAAATTGTTATTGTATCTTTACAGAGTAATTTTATGTAGGATATTTGTTAATTGTTACAATATCGATAAAATAGATCAAATTTAATTGTTTTACGTCAAAAAATATTTCCATTTATACCATTATTTTAACGTAATTAATATGATTAAACTTTGAAATTTAATATTTAATTCTTCGAGAAAGTAGAATGAGTTCTAAATTGAATCACATTTATGCAAAATTCACAAACAAGTCCAATACTGTTACAAAATATGTTTACGAGACAAATTCTTACGACGTAGCAGCAATAAACGAAAGTAAAACTGACCGGTTCAAGGTCGTTTGAGCACCGGCTCGTGGCCGTAGTGCTCAAACGTATCAGAGAGTTGTACAATTTAAAAATGAAATTGTAATTTCTTATTTCTCAATTTAAGGGATCCGAAGTTGAATGGTGAACAGTGTAAATCAACAACGAAAGATATTGATACGTTGTTCGAGATGGGTGTCGAAGGCCAACGATCGCCTTCCGCATCTCCAGAACGCGTACGAGTTCAAAGACAAGGTAATCAAGAAGCAATATAGCAAGTTTTTATTAAAAGAAATATTGTACAAAATTAATTGAAATTATCATTTGAATTTTTAGTTAAATCAACGCCGACAGTTGAGATCTACAGGCCACCAGCTGCTAGGAGGGCCAGAAATGAACTTCAAACAAGTGTGGACCAAGTTCAGATACAAACATCTGCCGATTCGTTTTCTACAAAGTAAGAAAAATATTTATATTTCCTTCTGTTTCTCATAATTCAAGGAATAAATTATAAATACATATTTTTTTTTTTTATTAAGAACTTCTCGTCAGAGAAGGCCAGATCGTGCAGTTTACATACCAAGACATCGTAGAAGTTTGGAAACAGAAGGAAGTCCTCAACCATCAGAATCTGCTCGTGTGAATCGTACAGCTAAGGACAGCTTACTCTCTGCTTTTTGTGGACAATCAAGATCAAGTTCGAATGTCAAAGAAATGGACAGTGAAGTTGATGTACAGCAAAGTATAGAATGTGAAAAAACGGGATCAAATACGTACTTCGATAATAATCAAAGCAATGGTGATTCTGAAGTCAACGTTTATCAAGAAGATCCAAAGGAAATATCTTCTTCGATTGTTCCAGAAGAATCTACAATGGAAGCCAAGAATGAAATAGCAATTGAGCAATTATTTAATTTAAATAAAGATGTGCCAAATGATTCGAATAGTGCTGGTTTAGCTTCTGAAGTTAAATGTGAGATAACTGATACAGAATTTCAGTCAGAAACTCTCGAAGAGCAAGAAATTTCTAGTAATTCTAGTGAAAATAAGAATAACTTAGACTCGGTTGAAACATGTATATATAGTGAGATTAATGTTAATGAAGAAATAGACAGCTCTGATAAATATAAGGATGATATTATTATGATTAACTCCGATGCAAATAATAAAAAACACGCAGAGATCTCGAATAAAGACGAAATAACGAATCAAAAGAACGTGCAAATGATGCATATGGTATCAAACGTGCTGATTATATCAGATACTGTACAGAAAGAACCAGAACCTATTAAGGAAGTTATTCCAGTTCCTTTAGCATCGCCAGAAAAGAAAGTGAAAAAAGTTGTACGACAGAAAAGTAAACCTGCACCGCCACCTTCTCCGCCAGTTAAAAAAATGAATAGGGACGAGTGTGATTGGGACAGTTTATTCGATGACAATGGTGATTGTCTCGATCCAACTCTTATCGAGGAGGCAAGTATTCACAAAATTATTTTATTTTTTATCAAGATAAAAGAATGAAATTATTTTATTAAGTCAATTTTGATTTTAGTTAACATCGGCTGTTGGTGATGTTATGATAGAACAACCGAAAAGCGATTACAAGCCATACACTAAACACATCGAAGTATCTAGCGACGAATTTGCTCACGTTGTTGAAATTTACAATTTTCCATCAGAATTTAAAACTAGCGACTTAGCAGCTGTTTTTAGTCCCTTCAAGAATGGTGGCTTTGAACTGAAGTGGGTAGATGACACACACTGTCTCGGAGTCTTCAGTAGTCCTCTTGTTGGTAATTAGAAACGAGTTAAAATTACACCAACATCACGACTAACAAGTATTCACTCGCTAAATCGGTTTCAGCTGCCGAAGTATTGGCTTCGGATCATCCGTTTGTTAAAACACGACCTCTAAGCGAAGCCACAGCCTTAAGTAAAACGAAGGCAAAACGAAGCGCGGAATTTTTACAGCCATACAGAAGTCGTCCAGAAACGTGCGCGGCATTAGCAAGACGATTGGTTACGGGTGCTCTGGGTGTGAAATTAGCTACTGCTAGACAAGAACGCGAACATGAAAAAAACATATTACGTGAGGCTAAAGGTAAGTGTCATTTACGCAGCAAGTGTTTTACGACGTAAAATACGAAAATAGGATATGTTCTTTTTTTGTTTCTAGAAAAACGTAGATTAGCCAACAAACAGCGAGAAGATGCCTGGGAGGGCATTATACCCGAAAAGTAGCATTATTTGTTGAAAATATAATATTCACACATTAAGAATTATTTACATCGTTGTGTAAGTGTTTTACGACATTTACATGCATTTGTGCCTTACTCATCTATTCTCATCTTTGACAAACTCATTTTTGTCGAACTGATTGGGCGATTGGTTTTGGGAACATGGGACGATTGCTTGCCAATAGATGAGTGTGGCATGACAAAACTATCAAGTAACAGATCTACTTGCTTAGGACTGGTAAAGTGAATTTTCCAGTGCTTGTTTATTTTCTACGTATTATGCATATCACAATATTCAGACCAGTTGAATGAGCGTGCCTCTTGTACTATTTTCTAACAGAAGGGTATTAAGTATTTTAAGTAAACGTCTAAAGGGTGATTTACAGCCTTGTTATATTAGGAAGCTTTATAAAAAAAAAAGGGAGGAAAAACACAGATGTAGAAGCGTTTTACGATATATACGGTTATTCTTACCTCAACAGTTGCCTCTGTTATAAATTTATATATACATGATAAATAATACTGTGTTGTGCAATGGTACGAGACAATAAGTTAGAATAGTAGAAAATGAAGATATCCTTTTACATAAGCACGCGCACGTGCACGTACATCGATATGCTACATTGATATATAATCAAAGTGTATCTTCAAAGAGTTATGATTTTACGATGATGAAATTATACTGAAATTACACTGTGTGGCATTTTATTATTATACGCAACGTATAGTTACGAATATGTAGTTACAAATTATGCCACTTATTATATTATATATACATATATAAATCTGTTACATAAATGTTAAAAATTTGACGCACAATCACGATCTATCTACATGAATTACAGATTTACTAGAAAAAAATATGAATTCGAAACAGATTGTATTTTTATATACAATTGTTACCAACAGAGAAATAAAGATATGTATCGCCAAATCCTAGTCAATGTATGCAAGAAATATGTTACCTATATTGTATATTATATTGCCGAATTTTGTCAAAAGTTTGACAAAGGATTAAAAAAAAAAAAGAATAAAAATATTTTATATATCATATATTTTTCGTGTATGTCATTTATTTTTAATTCACACAGAATTTAGTTATATTTTAATTTAATGGCATCGAGTTTAGAAGTTAAAAATTTAATGATCAAGTGATACTGATATAAAGTAGTACATTCATTTAAAAATGGCAGTATTCTTTACTGTACAGTGATAAAAAATGTGTATACTCGAAAAAATTATTCAACCCGTTAAAGAGACATATTAATCGTCGTTTTAACAATATAGAGGTGCTATACATATTTCGAACAAATGCAACGCAAACAAACGACTTTTTACCACTTTCCACCTTTCTTTTTCTTCTTCTGCTGAACCTTACGTTGTTGTTGCCGTGGACCGGAACTTTCTACCGCTGGACTATGTCGAGGATTAGGAGAAGGTTTTGCGTTTGTAGGCATTTTCGTTATATCGCTGTAATAATAAGTGGTAATAAAAGTTACCAATTGTATCTTTTATTTATTAAGAAATAAACTTAATTTTAATACGTACTACATATCACTAGCTCCAGCTGCAGCACCTTGAGTACCCTTCATTGCAGCGTCTCGATTTCTTCTATCTCGTTTCTTCCTAAATCCACTACGTTCGTGTCTAGGTAACCATCGTTCAGGATCCGGTGGAACATTTGGATCATAATTTTTAGGCAACTTTCCTTTGCGTTTACGTTTTTTCTTTTTCTTTTGCGTTATATCGACAACAGGTTTACTGTGAAATAGAAATAGTTTCAGTTTTATTGATTTCACTATCAAAATTATATTTAAAAAAGAATACTCACCCGGGAGATGGTTCTATCTTTTTCTTGATCATTTTGCTACCAATTACCCAATTACTACTTTCCAAAGCATCAACATCGGTTGTTTCAGAGAGATCATGTAATGGTGGCAAACGTTTTGATAGTAACTGTGCCTTTTCAGGACAAAACTGCACATAAGCCACCACCAATTGTGCTAGCGTCTTGGTATCGCAAGGAGAAGCGTCTACCATTTCTTGTAAAATATCAGCAGCCATTTTAATGTCTCCTCCGCGTAGATAAAAATCAGCAGCCTGCCGCCATAATTCTCCTAAATTGGCGGTAGTTTCCTGAAAATAAATTAAATAAAGAAGTTGCTAAATAAAATTGAAGGAAAAAAAAATAAAAATTAAATGTACCTACTTTATTTTTCTTGTAATAATTGACTGCATTTTTAAGGACAGCTGACGCCTTTTCACGATTATTGTCAGCCATGTGAAGTGTTACAAGTGCACTAACTATACCGGGTAATGACTTGTCTCTTTCACTTAAGTTTTCAAGAATATCGATTGCCTCTTGCCTCTCATCCTGACTCAATAAAAGTTGCACACAAACCAATTTCATTTGTAATTCTTTGTCGCCAACTGCATACTGAATTAATAATTTTGCTGCTTCCTTTGCTTTACCTTCTTTACCAAGCTGTGCTGCCTTAACAAACATTGCATCTACAGTCAGTGCAGGATAATCCTTAGCTAGTTTATTACAAAGTTGTTGACAATGTTCCGCCTGTAAGAACATGAAACGTAGACTAACGACATGTACAATATATATACAATAAAATGTACTGCTAATCAACATACCTGATCAGTGTATAAAGCCAGTAAACACTGATTATATGCAATATTTTTTCTCTGTCTAGAAGATAGTTTATGCTCTAAGCTATCATGAGTAGCACTTTTCATCCTCTTTTTACTATCAAATACATTTTGATCTTTATTGAGGCACACAAGGTTATTGCTCGCAACTGCTACTAGAGCTATGTCATCGGGTTTTGCTTTTAAAGCAGAGAGGTACAATGTTTGAGCTTCTTTTTCACGACCTTGAAGTTGAAGACAACATCCGAGTTGAACTCTAATAATTCCCAATTCATCTTCTATTTCTTCCTCGGCAACTCCATCTTCTTCTAAATCTTCTTTACACATTTTCTCAGCTACTCTAAGTTTCTTCTCTGCCTCGATCAAGGTAGATTTATCACCTTTGCTACCTTGTGCAATTAAACGACAGGCTGCATTGTACGTTAATTCGTATGTATCTTCGCGTAATGCAGGAACTTCTAAGTTCTATATTAGAAGAAATATAAATTCAAGTAAATGTAAATTACAATATATTTGAATAAAGTTGACTGTTAGGAACTTACAGAACCCTCAACTGTTAAATTTACAACCACTGCTGCAAGATTAGCTTCTCTTTCGTCTTCATACTCATCGTGAGAGTTTTTTATAATGTCTCTGTATACTGAGAAACATTCTTCATACTTTTCTAGCCTGTAGAGTATTTGAGCTTTCAGTTCCTTAAGTTTCAACGAAGGATTTGAAACATTTTCAACTACCTTTAAAGCATCAAGCACTTGATTCAATCTATATAAACAATATGCTTTCTCAAAATCTAAATTGCTGTAGAGAAAAACATTCATTATCAGAATTATGCAATGTAATTATCAAATAAGTATAACTTTAATATAAGTGGATAACATACACTGCCAGTTTTGGATTCCTAGTAATAAATTGGAGTGCATCGCTGAATTTCGATAATTGAATGTAGCAAATAATTTTACAATGGAAAGCTGCTTCTTCATCCTGGAAGGTATCTAAGACTGTAAAAATTTTTTTTGTTTTAAGTTTTTGTTATTTCTCGTAAGTAGAAGTACAGGTTATGGTGATAGAAACTTCTACAATTGAATAGAAAATTGCAAACTTGCAGAAACTCACTTTTATTAGCAACCTTTATAGCCCGCTCATATTCACCATTTTGACCCAATTTATTTAATTCCCCGTATAATATTGGAAGATTGTTTTCCTTTGCAGCCATATTGCTCACTTTGCACTCATATCCAACGTGGAACTAATTTGTATTGTAACTACCGAACACGATGTAACATACGAAGAACCTGTTTAATAAAAATTACTGCGTATGAAGTATAGTGTATCTATCTATTTGAAGTATTCTTTGTGAAAATGTTATCCAAGTTCAAATTTATAGCAATATACATTAATTAAATTTAGATGCTCATTAATTCAAATTGTTTGGGAAAGCACCGAAAGATCAGAAGATATCTAATTTTAATCAAAGTTCTTGTCTATAACTTAATACTTTGATATTAAAGTAAATTATCATATTTGAAATACATGTAATTACAGAAACTTTCATTTATAGAAATATTAAATATAACAATCTAAGGGAAAAGAAAAAAACAAGCTTTCATTCTGTGTTATTCGAATAATAAACTTGTTCGTATCGTTAAAAATATGTGTTTGAACTACGATTTACAAAAAAATTTTGAACTAAAAATATTTCTAAGTGTACAGCACTCTGTGTATCATGAGCAAAATACTTAAGCAAAATACAATAATTAAAGAATTTGGGGATGTCATTTGCAGAAATGTAGTAAATGTGATTTTAAGTATTAGATTTTGGGGTAGTCTTACAAGAATGATTTTTATTCCATAAATGTATTAAGTTCTTTGTTCTAACAATAAAATTTGAAACATTCAAAGACCATTGCTTGCGCCCTGTGCGATTTAATACTACCATTGATTGTATCATTGACTTCACCACAGACGAGGTATATGAAAAGCCCAAGCATTTTACGGGATTTCGTGGCTCGTGACCTGAAATACCGACATAATAAAAAAATCACTGGTTTTTTAGCGCACTCTATGTTTAAATGACTGCGAAACTTGGAAACTCGACTCTAGTGCAACGAACAAAGTAACAATAGTAACAACGAACGAAACAAGAGAGGAGATGAGGGATTTCTAATTTCGTCCCAAGTTCGATAAACGTGTATTTGTACAGAATACATTCACAATGAATTTACAAAGATTAACTAAAACAAGACGCACGCAACTTAAGACTAAGGCGCACGCAACTTAAAACTAAGCCGCACGTATCCCACGACGTCCCTGCGAAATCCCTCGTCGTTCCACGGTGTCCCGTTGGGGGTCAAATATTTCACTTATCGACTAATTGTCCCTACAGTTCAGTTTAGATCGTGATACAAAGAAATTTTCACGATCTAAACTGAACTATAGGCTGCGTAGTTCTCAGCTTGATATCGTTTTACAAACTTTAACGTTTCTAAAACGATATCAATTACCAGATCTCACCACGAGGAGGTGACTACGCACGAGACCCGCCCCGGGGCTTACAATACATCACACAATACATACAGTACATACAATCATACAATACATACAACGCATACAATCATACAATCATACCATAGATACAATAATTCGCAGCCACACCACCGCATTCTGTACAGAGACAAGTTTATTGAACTTGGAACGAAATTAGGAATCCCTCATCTCCTCTCTTATTTCGTTCGTTGTTGCTATTGTCACTTTGTTCGTTGCACTGGAATCGAGTTTCCAAGTTTCGTAGTCAGTGTGTCGAATCGAGGTTCGACACCATTTAGAGGCAAGTAGTCCAAACCTATCTCACCGACACAGTGGGGTTCCGTGGTACCGCAGTCGATTTACTAAGGACGCTAGACTACAATCCCACCTCGCCCTTTCGGACGAGGCTGCAGTTCCCCGATTCGTCGACGAAATTAGGAATCCCTCATCTGCTCTCTTCTTTCGTTCGATGTTGCTATTGTTACTTTGTTCGTTGCACTGGAGTGGAGTTTCCAAGTTCCGCAGTCAGTGGGTCGAATCGAGGTTCGAGCATTTAGAGTAAAGTAGCCAGCGCTACCCCCAACGACATTTGGGGTCCCATGGAACCGCTGAATCGGATTGTCGAGGAAGCTGCACAACAAGACTCTCACTTCGCTCTTTCGGACAAGGCTGCAGTTCCCCGATTCGGCTCAGCGGCTACAAAACTTGGAGACTCGACCCTAGTGAAAAAACAAAGTAACAATAGTAACAACGAACGAAGGAAGAGAGGAGATGAGGGATTCCTAATTTCGTTCCAAGTTTAATAAACGAGCCTTTGTACAGAATTGCGTTCACAATGAAATTACACGAACTAACTAAAACTAAACGCACGCAACTTAAAGCTAAGACGCACGCATCCCACGACGGCACAGCGAGATCCATCGTCGTCCCACGGTGCCCCGGGGGGGTCTAATAGTTTACTTATCAACTAATTGTTCCTACAGTTCAGTTTAGATCGTGATACAAAGAAATTTTCACGATCTGAACTGAACTATAGGTTGCGTAGTTCTCAGCTTGATATCGTTTTACAAACTTTAACGTTTCTAAAACGATATCAATTACCAGATCTCACCACGAGGAGGTGACTACGCACGAGACCCGCCCCGGGGCTTACAATATATCATACAACACACAGTCATACAATGCATACAATCATACAATCATACAATACATACAATACATACAATAAATACAACCGCAATACATTCGCAGCCCTACCATCGCATTCTGTACAAAGACACGTTTATTGAACTTGGGACGAAATTAGGAATCCCTCATCTCCTGCCTTATTTCGCTCGTTGTTGCTATTGTTACTTTGTTCGTTGCACTCGAGGCGAGTTTCCAAGTTTCGCAGTCAGTGCGTCGAATCGAGGTTCGAGCATTTAGAGGCAAGTAGTCCAACGCTACCCCCAACGACACAGTGGGGTTCCGCGGAACCGCTGAGTCGGATTACCAAGGACGTTATCCCCAACGACACAGTGGGGTCCCATGGAACCGCTGAGTCGAATTACCAAGGACGCTGGACAACAAGACTCTCACCTCGCCCTTTCGGACAAGGCTGCAGTTCCCCGATTCGGCTCAGTGGCTGCAAAACTTGGAGACTCGGCCCTAGTGGAAAAAACAAAGTAGGAATAGTAACAACGAAGGAAGGAAGAGAGGAGATGAGGGATTCCTAATTTCGTTCCAAGTTTAATAAACGAGCCTTTGTACAGAATTGCGTTCACAATGAAATTACACGAACTAACTAAAACTAAACGCACGCAACTTAAAGCTAACACGCACGCATCCCACGACGGCACAGCGAGATCCATCGTCGTCCCACGGTGCCCCGGGGGGGTCTAATAGTTTACTTATCAACTAATTGTACCTACAGTTCAGTTTAGATCGTGATACAAAGAAATTTTCACGATCTGAACTGAACTATAGGCTGCGTAGTTCTCAGCTTGATATCGTTTTACAAACTTTAACGTTTCTAAAACGATATCAATTACCAGATCTCACCACGAGGAGGTGACTACGCACGAGACCCGCCCCCGGGCTTACAATATATCATACAGTGCTCAGGAAGGGGGGGTGATGATTTTTCTTCAGGCTTCCAAGGTCTGGTCGATGTCGTCGCGACGAAATCTTCATTGGGACTGAGTCTTCGTATCGCCCAAGGGTAATATATGTACCGGTCGGCAGTGGTCCGGAAGAGTTGATAATTTTTTTTCAAACTTCTAAAACACGATTGAATTTTAATTGGTAATGAGCCTGCCTATCGCTCGATGGTAATCTGATGTTTTGATCATCAGGAATCCGGAACAATTTATAATTTTTTTTAATATTTCGGGAAGCAGTTTTTCTGTTAATCTAATCAATAGTTTAACATTTCTATCGCAAAGTTATGCTTTCGTGAATATGTTACAAATTTTCAATGTAATAATTTGTTAATTTTTTATCTGCTAAAACTGAATTTACTTTTTCATGATTTTAATTTTTGAATTATAACTGCATTGATGTATATTATATAGAAATTTTTGCAGATAAAAATTATGTAATCAAAAATCGAATTAATGTGATCGTGGCTTTAGAATAATCGGGCAATGTATAAATATGTTCGTTTGTTTATTGTTTCAATGAGCAGGAAATATGTGTATTATGTAACTGTTTCTCTCGTTATTGTAAATAAAATAATTTTATTGTTGTAAATGAATTGTTCAAACTATGAAATAATGCTTGGGAAATAATGCTTCAATCACTGATTCAGTTGTTACAAGTAAATTGTTAAAATTGTTAAGTATTACACGAAAATATCATCGAAATTCATTATTTTACAGTTTGAACATTTCATTTGAAATAATTAAATTATTTCATTTCTACAATATTTCTAGATATTATTTAATAATTTTCGCGACTTTTGTATTATGATTGAACAATTAAATGAATTATTTCATTTAATAATTCAAAGTCATTTCTCTTAAGTTCAAGATTCTTATAAAGTATTAGTTAAAAATTTTACATATCAGTTAGGAACATTACGAAAGAGATTTTATTGTTTAATTGTTGCAAGTAAATTATTAGAAATGTTAGATAATATTTAAACAATTATAATATTCAGGAATAGTATTTAAATGTTCATTTCGAAAGTTTAATCGATGTGCACACGACGAAGGTTCAACTTATAATGACTTTCTTCGTTGCTTAACCTTCATGTGGATAGTCTTTGTCAATACTTCCGAAAACACTTTTTCTATTACAGTAATCAATAATTTTAGAGTTTTTAGGTTTTATTTGGTTAAAGTTTTACAATTTTACAGTTTTGTTGTTTTATAGCCCCCATTAATTTAAGGAAACAATAAATACTGTAATTTCTATATTTTTTTACGAAATGAAACGTTTGTACAGTAGTTTTTAACTTATAATTGTGTTGATATGTACTAGACGTCAATTTATACGTCTGTGACATATAATACTAATTTATGTAGAAAACAATTATATTGCAGTCAAAAATTAAATTGGTCGTTTTTAAAGAATAGCTATGCAAATAAGAAAGTGTTCATATTTAAGTCAATAATTTTTGATGTAACATTATTCCACAGACGAGGTCGGTTGAGCTCGGGCGGATACGAAAAATCCTCTAACTCACCTATTTTGCTAATGTAACCATTTCGTCGAATGGACGGACAAAGCAGTAACAGAAATGTGGCAACCATATGAAACTTTTAAGTCGTGGCAGCTATACTTTCGTCAGGAAAACCGAAACTTGCCTGTGCCTCTTTAATCTGTTTTTTTTTTCATCATTACGCACAATAACGAAGGCAAAGTGGATGAAAGTATGACTGCTCCCTCACTGATGAAGGATTTTTGTATTTATTGCGAAGATATTTTGAACAGTTCCTTCTTCTAACGGGTACTTTGGACTTTGTTGAAAAAAAGATCGTTCGGAATATCGATTTCTAAATGATATTTAAGGATCGTTGAAATTAACGAAAAAATGGTTCATCGGTAATCAGAATGGAGGAAAATACGAGCAATTAATTTAAACTCTTAATACTAACATATAAAATATTAACATAAAATCTTAATACTAACATATGTGTCATTAAGTCACTCATACTTCATATTATTTTTATTAATAATTTATAATAATAAATAATTTCGGCTGTCGAAAATGCAACTCATTGAGTTCGTCTTAATAATAAATAACATCGTACTGTAAGAAAGAAAATATGTATATATATCGTTTAAAAATATAAATTAGACTTCGAAATTTCGAAACGGATGAATTTTGCAAAAATAATTTACAACACATAACGTGCTTCTTTTTGGTAAACAACATTTGCAGAAATATTTTATTGATAAGTTAAAATTTTCATAAAATCGAGTTTACGAGATAAAGATTTACGAGATCAAGATAATTCACGTTGTGAATTTACACATTTGTAAGTAAAAAGACGTCATAGTTAATTATGTTGTTCATAAAAATATTATATTTCAATCAATCTTTTCTAATACTTTTAAATAGGTACTAATAGTCAAATATGTACTAAATTTTTCATCCGAATTTTCATTAGTCACTTTTTTAAATTCTCTGTTTATATTCCTTCAATGATGAAGTACCATTCAATTCAAAAATAATTCTCAAACAGGCAACACTGTTCATATTTTCTCAATTTTAATTTTCCCCGCTAGTAGTGCTGCGGTCGCTAGATCGGTACAACAGGATGTGATATGAAAATGGTAAGGTTATGTTGACCTTATTACCATGGCCGCGAAAATACATGGTCGTGCAATGTCTATTCATATACTTTGTCTGTGATATAATATAAGGAATATGTAAATGAGGAAATATAATATTTTAATTTTAAGATCATTATTGATAATATAATATATAAAATTATTATATATAATAAAATATATAAAATTTGAAAATTTTGTTAGTTAAAAATTTATACATAAAACTATGTATAACATATTAATAATTTTAACTTATTATGTATTGAAAAATGTTTTAAATTCGTAAAACATGGATAGAGTTTTTTCTGATGTATGGTTACCAGCTTCACATTTCGCTACTGAAAGTTTACAACACTATAATAGATTTCAACAATCATGTTGCTGGTTCATTCACTAGTTCCGCAACTCACATATTGTTTAAACATAGAGTGCGCTAAAAAATCAGTGATCTTGTTACTTTGTCGGTATTTCAGGTTACGGGTCACGAAAATTCGTAAAATGCAATGTCTATTCATATACTTCGTCTGTGACTAAGAATAGGATAAGAATACTTGCCTAAGTCGATACGATAGGATGTGACACGAAAATGGTAAGAAGGTCAGGTGACTTTCAAAACCTGGGACACGAAAAAGCATTGGATGTCCAGTCTATCCTCTTAGTCAATGGTACTACATTCTCTCATCTATTATCTGATCTAGATTTGTTATGCATATAACATTCTTATCTAACAGCTTATCTAAAATTCAATAAAAAAAACAAGATAAATAATAGTAAATCGCTTCACTGTCAGTAAAAATCATGATCTTTTATTTTTTTTCACATATTTGAAGAGTTATTCATGTACAATTTATTAAAATTGTTGGATTTCTTATTTAACGCACTCTCCTATTAGAATAAATTTTGCATGCATTATAAGATCATGGACACATTTCCTACACAAAGGTATGAAACAAAGATTGAAAGTTTTGACACATGTATGATTGATGCTGCAAATCAACAGCGAGAAGTATCTGAAACAGTCAGTGGACAAACATCTTCTCAAACAGCCGAAATAGAGAATCAAGAAAATCATGAAAATCAGCAACAACATGAATCAGAACAACAACATCAACAGAATCAACCTAATCAAATCTCACAGATACAATCTAATACACAACAAAGTATGACTCTTACTCCAATTCGATTACCAGCTATACTTGATGGAGAATTCTTTACAGTAATTAGAGTAGAAGATAGTAATGTAACAGTACGGTGTTTACAATGTCAAAAACATTTAAATGGAAATTTAAAATCCACTGGAAACTTTTTAAGTCATATCAAAGTAAGATCTATTTATTTTTAAAATACTTCAAGTTTAATATAATTATTTTATATTAATTAATCTAAGCGTTCTACAGAGAGTACATCCTTTCATGGTTGACAAAATAAAATGTAAATCTAATCAAAGAAAACCTGCAATGATATATATTGATTTATCAGCAGATAAATGTCCAGAAATAGTAAGAACAAAAAGGGGATATAGGAAATGTTACAAAACAGTAAGCACATTGTTTATTACCTTAATTGTATATGGCAAAAATTAAAATTTTATAGGAATTTAAAAAGTTATATTTATCTAGGATGAATGGCAACCAGGAAATGAAGAAGCTTATGACCAGTCTAATGAATGGTCAGAAAGTTCATTAATTCGTAGACGTAAGTTAGATGAAGCTGAATGTTCTGATCTTTTAAAAATATCGCACAATAATTCATTTGTAATGGAAGATGAATTTGATGCAATTGGACGAAATGTTGCAGCAAAACTCCGAAATATGAGATTAGACCAAAGAATTATAGCTGAAAAATTATTAAATGATATTTTGTTTGAAGCACAGTTAGGAAATCTTCATAGAGACTCTAATATACATGTATGAAAATGACATAATAGATAAATTAAGGAATGTGTGTAAATAGATGGCATAGTCATAAATGAATGAATGTACTACTTTAATAATCTCAAAGTGATTTTCTGCCAAGATTTAACAGATCAGATATAAAATAATATGATCTATTTTACAGACCTATTTTTCAGTTAAAATTACGAATATTGCAGAAATAAAGTGATTCTAATGAAATTATAAGTATTTAAATTTTAATATCTAAAGTCTTTAAAGATGAAAGAAAACACAAAATAAGAAATATACATATTTTAATACTTGTAAGTATTCGTATAAGCATTTCTGTATATAAATATGTAGTGTAAATATTATTATACAGATATAAAATTCGTAGATAAGAAAAAATGCTGCCGTATTTAGTAACTATTTGTAAAAATTTTTAGACGGATTTTTCTATGAATATTTCATACATATAGCTACTTAATTTATAATAGTGTATAATAAATATACATGTAATGATTAATATCAGTCCTCAGTTTTTCATTTTAGATTAAAAAATTGTAACTACAAATTTTAATTGTATCAACTACTACTGTTCCATAATATTAATGTATCTATAATCATTTTTTAACATATCTGTTTTATAAATGATTTGTATAAATATGAAACAAAAGTATGTTAAAATAACATGTAAAAATTAAAAGCATTTATGAAATCACATTTCAATGAATATTTTACAATTTTATGCATTTGTCAACTGGTATAAATCCTATGTTTCTTTGGTTTAAGTAAAGCACAATAAATTATAGTTGATAAAACACATAGTGTCATAGCTCCAAAAATAACATAAAATATGTAAGTATACCAAAATCCATCCCAATCTGCATAAAAGTACCAAGATAAAGTTAAGAGCGTATTTTGTATTAATACAAAAATATAATATGGCAATACCCACTTATCTGCATATTTAAATTTAATTCTATATTCAATTAAACTAACTATATATATTAATCCTAACCATAAATTAAGAAAAAAAGTAATAATGTCATAATATTTTGTATAATAAAAAAGATATATTAACATAATACTATAATGTATACCAAGCACAATAGATAAGTAAAATGGATAAAATTTATAAAACGTGGCAATAGTAAGTATACGTGCTAAAATGAAAAAAAACCACCATAAAAAACTTAAAAATTTTCCTACAGGATCATCTTCTTCTAAACCTTTTGTCGAATATCTCCGTTGTGGAACTTTTAAATTTTGTGTAGTGTTTATGCTTTTTTTTGTATCTCCAATAGATATTGCTTTAGTAAATAATTTTTCAGATTCTGAATTTTCTGGAATTGTACATATAGAATCTGGTCTTGGTGGAGCTGGTACATCTGGTATAGGCAAAGGTGTAACTGTAGTAACTCCACGTAAAGGAGTTGGAGGTGGTGTGATATATACATTTTTAGGTGGTAAAGGAGGTGTTACAGACACTTGACGATCTAAAGTAATGTGGGAATTAGATTGCTCTTTATCTTCATGTTGAATTTTTATAGATTCTTTTTCTTCCTGACAATCCTCTATAGTGTTATT
Organism: Tetragonula carbonaria; assembly: GCA_032399595.1. Lineage (NCBI taxonomy): Eukaryota > Metazoa > Arthropoda > Insecta > Hymenoptera > Apidae > Tetragonula > Tetragonula carbonaria. The sequence goes on from JAUCRC010000008.1 coordinate 2,870,476, forward strand.
TCTCTTTATATCAGATAATTTCAGAGGTTCTCTTTCTTCAAAATCATGAAGTTCCTATAATTATAAAAGTTAAATAAATATTTTTAAAAAACAAATTATTTCTATATTGCAAATAACCATATTCTATTTAATATTAAAATACCTGAACACAATATTTTTTTAACCACATTGCCCATGGTAATTTTCTACCATTGATACGTTGACTTTCAAATCTTTGAAAAGAGGTAGTTTGGATAGCAAGTATTACAACAGACATAATAATAGAAAGCACCTTTACAACTACTACAATTAATAAATTTATAATTAATAAATTACATTTATAATTTAGTTAGAATTATACTGTATGTATATAGTAAAATACCAGATTGATGAGTCTGATAAAATGATGATTCACAAAAAAGTAAGTGCGTTTGAAAAAGAGCTTGAGGAACTGCTTGAAACCATGCTTGTAAAAAGAAATATAATTCTATAGCTACAGGAGCACTTGCTATATTTAAAGTCTCTGTCCTCTCTCTTCCATTTAAAATAATAGCTTCAATAGATAATACTATAAGACTTGCATACCTAGAAAATAATTATAAAATTATAATATAAAACAATTAAAAAATTATATTAGTATAAATCACAAGAGACATTATTAATTTTGAGTAGAAGATATTAATACCTATACAGAGAAAAAAAGACAAAGGCCATCAATTGACAAAGTTGAAGAGAAAACCAGTAAAAGATACTCTTCGTTAGTTTATCGTCATTTGACATCCACCAATCTGGTCTTGAAATAGTTAACATAAAGTATGCAATTGCTGGTGCATACATAAAACTAATGGTACAACAACCCCATACTACGTTATGTTCTTTAAAATGCTGTATAGCAACTACTAAATCAGCAGAAAAATGAATTATATATACAAAACAATTGATCAATGTTGGAATTAAAAAAATTAAATAAATCTGTTCAGTTGATTTCAAAGGAATTTGCATAAAACGTGTTGATTTCCTTTTACACACTGAATCTAAATCATTTGCCATGTTTTGAGATTAAACAAATTTTCTTTATCTTTTCATATTCTTTTTCTCCTTCATATACCTTCTTAATGATGCTAGTTCTAATAAATATCTTAAAATAATTATATTCATCTGAAATAAAGAATTTTATGATAAAACAATCCATAAAATTAAGGATACTTAAAGCTATTTTTTATTCATCTTGTAAAATGTTATAAATTGATATTTTCATATTTTCTTATTTTTCAACATTTTTGATAACGTGCAAACTGTGATAAGTTTTTTTTATTTATGTAAACTATTTACGAGAAATACTGAAAATTTATGTGTATACATTACCTATATAAATACTGTTTAAAAAGTTAATTGCACTGTTATGTTGCAGAAATTTAATTACATCAATTTTTTACTAAAAAATCAGATGCATTATTTTATGTTATTCTAAAAATTAGTTTTTATTTTATGTTATACAAGTGATGTACAAATGCCGATGATGTTCGTAAACTCGTAAGATAGAACAGAATATTATTGTAATCACGTTTTGTTGATACACGAGGTTTAAAACTACATATACCACCACAAAATTGTTTCACTCAAATATAGATCCATCTATATTGAAATTATTAGTCAGCGTATGAAATGGAGTTGATAATTCGATAAGATTCCATTTTGTTGTTTGCGATAAAGCGCCTTCAGATATGGACGCTTATTGAATAGGGAATTACTTCAAAAAAAAACATAATAATAGAGCGTGAAGAGAAAAATGAAAGAGGGGAGAGGAAAAAATGATTGATAGTTTATACAGAATTCAGGAAATATTCATAACACATTTATTATTTTTTAAGTATGAAAATTATGTTTTAAAAATTTTATTCTATTTGTTTAATAATAATATCCTAGTAAATAAAAGACAATATACATAGTTTATGTAACTTTTATAATTATTGTTTTTTATACATCTTATTTTTTATCATATACATCTTGTTTTTCATCATCGTCATTCTCAATTGGTTCTAAATCGGATAAAAATGTGTTATATTGTTCCATAATGTCATCTTCAGTAGAACTTTTATTTTTATCATCATAATCAGGTCCAACTGACCACAATACTTCTAGATCATATAATGATCTGGCATTATTTGAAAAAATATGCAATACAATATTTCCTAAGAATAAAAGGAATATATTATTCTGTATTTAATTATTCCAAAAATATAACAAATTTTGTCAATATAGTAAAAAATTACCTAAATCTAAAGCTATCCAATCATTTGAATTTTCTCCTTCAATTTTTGGCAAAAAATCAGTTTTATTCTTTTTTAATTTATATACTTTACGGACAAAATTAGCAAGTGCTTGCATGTGTTTCTTAGATCTACCTGTTACTATAACTATGTAATCAACATATGATAATTCAGAAGGTACTGCAGCAACAAAAATATTTTTGACATTATCTCTTTGTAATAATGATACCAAATCTTTTATTTCAAATACACCATTTATACCACCTGAAAAACAATTAATCAGTAAATAATATGTTACACAAAAAATATTAGTATATTCTTCAATATTAAAAAGTTTATATATAAACAAGGTTAGTTTTGACTTACGTTTTAAATTTATTCCTTCATAAGGATCATAACGTTCCTCCTCAATTCTCAAATCTTCTAAATTAATCACTTCTTGTTTTTCATTGGCATCAAAAATAATTTCTGCATCTTGATCTTCAAAAACTTTATGAGTCATACCAATCGAACTGAGGTTATGTGACTCGTTTTCCACAATTTTATTGTTGTTAAGCCATTTTTGACTATTATTTGAAAATGTAATAATTTGTCTCAATTGAGAATATGTTATTATACTATTTGTAGAAGGTTTCAAATATTCATAAAATTGTTTTTTTGTTCGCAAGAAATTTGTTAGTAGAGATCGCATGTTGTTCTATATCCGTAAAGTGAGGTTAAGTATACTCGAAGTATATAACATCGCTTATTCTATTTTATCATAAACGACATTTTAATATAAAATATATTTTAACTTTCATCTTAAAAAGAATAAGGTTAAAAAAAAAAAGGGTTTGAGTAATTCAAACGATCAGTTTATTAAATTGTACAAGACACGTACATAATAATAAAATGAATTCTCTGTGTAAGAAAAGTTAATTGTATTCAGTTGAAATTACAGTACAATTCTTCCAAAATGATTTTGTGTGACTCTTACATCTGAAACAAAAATTTTATAAAATCAATAAGTTAATTAATAATAACTGAAGTTATGTATTTTTCAAATAAATTTCTACTATAAACATGACCTTTGTTTAAAAATTCTTAATTTTTTAGATAAATTTTTTCTTTTTATGTAGAAAATCCATTTACGTATTTATTAATATAACATTATTATTTCATTATTTTCATATCCCCCAGTATATTTATAATATAGTTATGCACTTACAGAGAGGTTATAGACCTAAAATTTATTTAGACCTCGCACGCATCTTCCTCCTTTTGCGTTTTAGCCTACGCATTCTCTTTTTCCGCCACTGGAAATTATAAATTTTCTATTAATTGTCTTATATTTTTAGTTTTTTTAATAATTTGACTTAGTATAAATACTATATTGCAACATGTCAACTAAGCATGCAGTTTAACAACAATTGAAGGAACATATACTTTATGATTTAAAAAGTATGTATTAACAAATTTATCATCGGAAATATTGAAATTAACAAGAAACATTAATATCACATTACCTTTGCTCTCATTTTCTGAATATGAGATTTCTAGATTACTCTAGAATATCTCGATTGCTATGGTATTCAAATCTTCAACTTTCTTCACGCTACAACGTCAATATGGAAGAGGAACGCACGAGCGCTCACATCTGATCTTGAAACATCAAAATATCGAACTCTCTAGTTCTTGTATTTACCTGTAGAGGGATGGTAAATTTTTGTGCATACATATTTTATTCATATATATCATATTAAAATAAATCATATCAGCATGTATAATATAATTAACATTTATTAATATCGATTTATAATTGTATGTTTTTTTATTGTGTACCATCTGAAATTAATGTTTTGTATTCTTCAGAGTTTTGTTTTTACGCGGGAATCTCTATATCCGTTTCCTTTTCACATGTCTTTAGTTTCCCGCGTTTAAAGTATTTTCCTGTAGATCTCAGAGTACGGCACTTATTGTGGAACGTGTTCTAACAAAGTATAAATAATTAATTGGAACATTTATTTTATAAATTAAGATAACATTAACTAGTGTGAAATTTAATCTAAATTCTGGGAAAATTGTTAAATGATCTTTTTGTTTTTCGAAAAGATGGTAGATTAAAAAGTAAGGGAAATGTAAAACAATTTGTATTAGACGTGTTATTTCGGAAAGAATAGCAATGTGAAACAGTTTGTATTAGACGTGTTATTTCGAAAAGAATAAAATTCTTGTATATAAAAATTGTATGTTAATAATTTAATCAATAAGAAAATGACAAGTATTCAAACGACAATTCCATTTAATGTACGGAAAAAAGGTTCGTTTTATGGAACTAAAAATAATGTAACGAAAGAAGATTTTAGCAATGCAACTGCCAGAGACTCATCTTATAAATATACACCGATTGTGAAGAAGATTATTACTTTAAGTAGTAGCGAATCAGACTCAGACTCAGATATAGAAAATGCAAAAGTCAGCAGTAATGCTATAAGTGTGAAAACTCCTCAATGTGTGAGAAAATCGACTGAATCTGATGGTAATAATAAATGAATTACAAATGTTTTTAATAATTGTATATTTTATATAATATTGTAAATGATTTTATTCTTTTCTTCTTTCAGAAGATCATAGTTCCACACCTCCAAAACAAAGAAAGATAAATAAATCATATATGTTAACATCTTCAACTACACCTTCCACTCTTTTTGATAAATTAAATTTGGCATCGTCACCTAATAAGAAGGAAAGATTGGCACCGAAAAAATTATTTGGCTCAGAAAGATATCGCAATGCTCGTAGAGCTTTGCATAGTTCAGTACCTGAAACTTTACCTGAGAGAGAAAACGAATTACAAAAGTTACAGGAGTTTATGGAAGAGCATTTAAAAAATGAGACATCAGGTTCCTTATATGTATCAGGGCCACCTGGTACTGGAAAAACTGCATGCCTTTCAAAGCTTATATTAAAGACTGAGTTTAAGTCAAAATTAAAAGTAGTCTATATTAACTGTACAACTATGAAATCTGCTGCTACAATTTATGCAAAAATTACACAAGAGTTAGGCTTATCTGCATCAAAATCTGGAAGAAACAGTAAAGCAGTTGTTGAAAAATATCTAAGCTCTAATCACAAAATGTTGCTACTAATTTTAGATGAAATAGATCAATTAGAAAGTAGAAAACAATCTGTTTTATATTCTATCTTTGAATGGCCTTCAATACGTAATTCAAAATTAATTTTAGTTGGAATTGCCAATGCTTTAGATTTAACAGATAGGATGTTGCCTAGATTACAAGCTAAGTGTGAATTGAAACCAAAGTTGATGCATTTTTCATCATATACAAAACAGGAAATATGTAATATAATATCTGAGAGGTTAAATGAAGCAAACGCGTCTGATTTGTTTACTAAGACTGCGATACAAATGTTATCAGGAAAAGTTGCTGCTGTTTCTGGTGATGTTAGAAGAGCATTGGATATCAGTAGAAGAGTAATAGAACTTGCTGAATCTTATAAATTGGCACAAGTTTTACAACCAACTAGTAATAATGGTATGTATTACATGCAATAAAAGTGAAATAAAAGTAAATATTTTTTAAATGAAATTAATTCTTTTTTACAGAAATCAGTGTGTCTAAGAAACAACAATCTACAGTGGATCATCCAGTAGATCTAAAAGAAGTTATTACCGTCTTAAATGGTGTTTATGGTGGATCTCAAAATATTGAAAAGGAGGAAAGTACATTTCCATTACAACAAAAATTGCTATTATGTTCTTTTTTACTTATTTTAAATAAGGGACGAAATAAAGATGTGACAGTAGGAAGAGTAAGTATACAATAATGTAGATAACTATTTGATAAAAGTTTTTTACATATAACATTATAATTTTGTTTCAGTTGCATGAAGTGTACAAAAAAGTTTGCAATAAACGAAATATTCATGCTGTTGATGGTTCTGAATTTTACAATTTATGTTCATTGATTGAAACTAGAGGAATTTTAAAATTAACTAGGAAAAAAGAACCTCGTTTGACAAAAATAAATTTGGAATGGGATCAAGAAGAGCTGAATGTAGCTTTACAAGATAAAAATATGATGGCAGAGATCATTAACGATATAACTTGTTTATAGATATTATCTTATGAAATTTTTACGATTTATTAAATTTCATACTTCGTAACTTCAATATTTTGCAAATGTTAAATACTATGTTGCATGTTTTTAATAATCTTTAAATAATTTGTAAATTATTACATGTTTTATATTATCCTTTTGTATTAAAGATAACGCATTGTTGTAAAAATTTATATTCAGAAATTTATTCGTTAAATATTTTAAACATTTGTTCTTTTTAAATTTCTAGAATTACGATATACATTTTTATTTTATATTTTATTTCACGAACATTTTGTTATATTTAACTTTTAATAAATATAACATTTTAAATTATTTTTATTATTATCCTGATTTAATTGAATGAGAGAAGAGTAAACTGAATTAGTTATTAAATTAAATGAATTAAAAATGTACTGCTTTCTACAAAACTGCCATCTACTGGCAAATGGTAACATTTATAAAATGCTTTTCATTACTGATTCGTTTTCGTGGAGTTAGAAGTTTTGAATCATGTCTTCGGTACTTGTGCCTGAAATTCCTGCACCAGGATTTTCGTTTGATCTTTGTCAGCGGTAACGTAACACTTCAAAATTATATTATTAAAAATAGCAAAGTCAGTAACAAACATAATTATAAAAAGGAAGAATAATATATAGTGTATAACCTATTACTATCGTGTATAACCTATTACTTAATATTGCTGTGTCATTTTTTAACATTATTTATTTTTCTTATTAAACATTTCGCTCTTATAAATATATAAGGAGGCATATTTTTTACAGAAACAATTTTTTAATAAAGAAAGGATTTCAAGCTCCCAAAGCTGTTAAAACAGGAACAACAATTGCTGGAGTTGTTTATAAAGATGGAGTTGTTCTTGGTGGTGATACAAGATCAACTGAAAATACCATAGTTGCTGATAAAAATTGTAGTAAGATTCATTATCTTACAGAAAATATATAGTGAGTACTTTTTAAAAAATTAACCTTTAATTATTTAATGCAGCATGATATTAATTGATATTTTAATTTAATAATGAATAAAGTAATTGAATAATTATTTTAAGTTGTTGTGGTGCTGGAACTGCTGCTGATACTGAAATGACAACTCAGATGATATCCAGTCAATTGGAGTTACATCGTTTAAATACTAACCGCATAGTGCCAGTCTGTACTGCAAATGCCATGATCAAACAGTTATTATTCCGTTATCAAGGCAACATTGGAGCAGCCTTAATATTAGGAGGTGTTGATTTAGATGGACCACATTTATATTGTATTTATCCTCATGGATCTTCAGATCGTCATCTTTATACCAGTATGGGTACAGGATCATTAGCTGCAATGGCTGTATTCGAAAGTAGATGGAAACCTGATATGACAGTAGGGATTTTAACATTTTTAAGATATTAATATTTTTACATATTATTCTATTATGTATTATATTTCACCTTTAAATGTTTGTAGGAAGAGGAGGCTAAAGAATTGGTTGCAGATGCTATTCGCGCTGGTGTATTTAATGACTTGGCTTCTGGTTCTAACGTAGATTTATGTGTCATACGTAAGGGTTCTGTTGATTATTTGCGTCCTTATGATATTGCTAATGTTAAGGGACAGCGCAATATATCGTACCGATATAAACGCGGTACTACCGCTGTGCTTAACAAAATGGTTCATCCTATAATCATCGAAGGAGAAACTGTACGTAGACTTGAAACAGAGCCAATGGATACTTCATCTTAAAATATATATATCAAACAGTTTTAAACTTTTCATTTGGATACATACATGAATTTGTAACAAATAAAGATTTAATTACACTTAAATTTTAAAGTTCTATGTTTTTTTTCAATTTCAAACGTTTAAATATAAATAATATGGTTTTATTTTATTTTGGTATTATAATTACTATGATACAAAACTGTATTATTAAAGCACATTTCAAAAAAGTCCTGCCGATTGTTTTAGTCTTTGTCTTTTCCAAGTAGGAAGTTTTACAAATTCGTCTGGTTCCATTTTAAAAATTGCAATGAAATTATCAAAAGTAAGATGCATTTCTTTACGAACAACTTCGACATCGGATGGCAAATTTTCCAAATCACCTTTCAAGACAGAAAGGGGATACTTCACATAATTATCGAAATTGCTTAATGATTTCGATAACGTTTGTGTTTTCGGTAGGAATTCCTTATCTTGCAAAAGCGTGCAAAATGTCTCAAATGATTTGTATTCTCTCAATAAATTATAGTTCCAATTATCGAATAATCCAATGAACGTCGAAGGTTCCATTCCTAAAAAGTGAAAAAATTGTTTTACTTCGAGGTGCTTTCGCCTTTTTCGAACATAGATAAGTTATTTGTGATACCTTGTTTAATTACAGAAATCGTTGTATTTCGATCACGACCAGCTGGGTGAGTGAATAAAAATATCATTGCATCATGTACACACTCCTTTAACGATTTAGGAATAGAAAACTTTCCAATCCAGATCCATATTACATTTCCAGCATCTAATAACCAAATCGTTTCTGGAAGGAGACTATTTTGACCAAATCCAAGAATTTCTTCGCCGACAAACGTGTCACTGATTGTCAAGCATTGGTACAGATGTTTCTCAAGCTCTTCTCCGTCATTAATAACTTCTGTGCCGTAAGTACCTTTACCTTAAAGATTTTAAGTTCAAGTACAACTTATCATTCAGTATTAAATTTAGGATAAATTTATAATTATCGTTTCTTACCTGCGAGTTCTTTCCAAAAATCATCGTCTTCGTTATTTTCAGTTATCAAAGGTGCATTTCTGGGCGCGAGACGTCTAGATGCTTGTCTCGCATCACCAGTACTTCTTCCACCACACCATACCACTGGTGAGTTAGAAAATAGAATAAAAACTCCGCTAGAATCGAGACTACTGGATCTCAAAGGCCGTTCAACTGCTTTCGACGTGTATGGAGTAGATCCGAAAACTCTAACGAGATATTTTTCCGGAGCTATGAAACAAGAGAGTCTCTTACCGAGGATTTAAAAAAAAAAAAGTAACAGTAAATAAATCGTTCATTTTGTTACTTACGAGAATCACGGTGTTTTCCAGCTAATATTTTCAATTTTCCATCGTAAATTTGCAACAAATGTGGTGGTTCTCTACCTTGAGATGCTTTTACTAATTGACCAGAGGAATTTTCTGACAAACGGCAAGCTGCTTCTAAAGCGGCTTCTCGATCCGTGTTTATAGAATGGACTCCTTCCCAACAATAAATCTGTAATATTACATCATTTCAAATTTAACAACAGTTATAACAATTATTTAATTACTATCTTTCAACTTTCAAAATTACACTTTCAACGTACGATTGTTTTACTCCTACGTCCTTGCCCGTATTTGTAACACATTACGTAACAAGCTTCCGCGTAATATATCCCTTTGTCATCCACTTGGATCATTCCTTCTTTGTGAGTTACCCTCCAAAGAGTTCTTTGACCGGATCCATCGTCAACTAGTTGACACACAGTTGCTATTTTAGGCCTTTCATTCATGTAATCGGAATCAAAATTCGGCGGCAGAGTAAGTGGCCTTGTCTTTGTCGGTTCCCATTTTCTAACGAGAGCTTTCATCTCTATCGGTTCACAAGCCTCCAATGCCCTTTCTACTAATACGCCATTACTGTAATTTTTCTTTTTTACGAATCCTCGCGCGTTACGAATTGCTTCTAATTTTTCTCGAGCGTTCACATTACGCCCGACCCAGGCCCAAACACCAGCCTCACCACGATCAATCAAGTAAACAGCTTCGGACGTAAGATCCGTTCGAAGAATTGGTCCAGATTTCAATTCTGCCACCTTGTATTTACCAGATTGTTCACTACATCTATATAATTTGACTGGATTTGGCATGTTGACTCGGTAAAGCCGATCGGGCTTAACCACTCTTGTTGAAGAATCTAAAATATTGGCGAATAGTTGTCTATCTCCTTCCGGCAATGTCTGCTCGTAACCATCGTCTACGATGACGACACGAACATTATTATTCTCTTTTCTCATTTCTAAGATACTGACTGCGTGCCGTTTGTGCAAGGGATCTGCTGACGATCCCAACCAAAGGAATACGACATCCCTGTTTAACATGATATTATCGTTATACTATAGAACAACGTCTATTCGATACTCTTTATGCAGATTCATATTTTTGTGAGTAATTTTATTTTAAATAATAAAACGGTTTCAATTTCTTACGTACTGCGACAGAACGTCTACAAGAATAACGTCCCGCGAACTGAAACAATCCCAATTAACTTTTTCAAGTTCCGTCAGAATAGGGATCACCAAGCCGGTTACTCTGTGCAATTTACACGATGGTGTTTCGAAATGAAAATTCTCGATGATAAGATGTTGGCGGAAATAGGCCAGAAATCGAGGACTTTCTCGTCCTTGCGCTTCTCTTGATAAGATCGTGGCAGATACTTGCGAATCCAATTCGGCCGCTCGAAGGGCTGCTGCCCCAGATATCGTTGAATCGCACGCAGATCCAATCCAGAAATGAATTACACGAATTATCGCGTTCGATTTTATCTCCTTGACCTGTTTAAACGATGGAAATATAATTCAGTATATAAACTGATAAATTGGCGGTGTAAGTCAGTCGGTAACTTAATTAACTATGGTATTGATTACCTTGGAAATACTCTTTGAAAATATATATTGTTAGATGAAACTGCAAATATTTATACATTTTAAATATAAAAAAAAACAAAGATAAAAGAGAAAAAATTACGGGCATTCCAGGGTAAGGTAAGGGGCCGTCTTTCGACGACACTGCGTAGATGATGTACGCCAACTCCGAAAAGAAATGTCCCATGTTACTTCCTGTAATGGCTGTAACTCGTAAACCCTGGACATTAAAGTGAAAATTTTTCTTTTGAAAAACAGCGCTGTTAATTAAAACTATGCGACACGTGTAATTATATGTGTATGTCTTGTAATGTAGGAAAGTATGTGCGGAAAGCATAAATTACGTTGCATTTTTATTTTGTTACGGTACCTCGATTTTCCAAATGCGAAACGTACTACTGTTCCTCGGGACATTCTTAAAGATTTCACCGTTAGAATCATCGGAACGGCAGGTTCTGTCGTCCTGAAACACACAATTGACATTTCATTGTTAGAAAACAGTTATACCTCTTGAGCCATAATTTTACATGAATCTGTTCGCTAATGACGTTCTGCTATCGCGCACGACTTTAATCTCAAGGATTTTAAAATGGGAACAACGTAGTCACGATATCGGATTGATACGGTCGTACATGCGATATCGAACGAAAATAAGAAACAAATGATATGAATATTCGTAAACCGAATGAAACTAGAATTTCAGTCATTTTTATTAGATGAAACTAGAATTTCAGTCATTTTTACGATAAAGCTATATTATAATTTTCGTTCTTTCATATAGCTGTTCACGAAAGTATTTGAACGTTTAATTATCCGTTACATTGATAAGCTGGGATATTTAAAGTTTTACTAACATACAAATCACGATAAATATATCTCGTGTTACAGTATTAATGAAATTTCAAAGTGTTTCGCATACTAATGACACGTATGTAAAATTTTCATAGATGTTTCCAAATATTTTTAGGAGCATTCTGTGTTCTTTTATACTTTCCGTTAATCAAGTTATCGCGATGATGTACGTGATTGGCGCGTTACGCTCTTCTCACGCTCTCTCTCGTTTAATTCAATTCGTTACTTCTATTATACATATCTTTAATTAATTACACACACACACCGGCTCTTCGATGTTTCCCAATAGCTCTGACATTTGCCACTGTTCTTCGACTTTCGAACACGATTTTACTATTTGTCCTTTTATCAGTTACCGATTGTTAGATATATATGTATTTTTTTTTTTATATGAATTACTTGTCTATTTGAAATTTATCGAGCACTTGTTTGAACGTTCCTGAATCTCGAAACTCGGAATCACGATACGCGCCTGAATTTCGCAACGGAGAAACGCGATCAGTGCTCGTACTGAACGGTTGCTGGCAGAAAACTGGGGTATGAGAACTCACGGGAGCGAGGTCCTCGGAAGGACTTAATCACAGGTGATCCGCAATCGTGCGTATGTATGCTCGTACACGCGGCTATGTAAACCTGCTTTCCTATGTGTTTGTCTGCCACTACAATTGAACGGCCGAAAGAAATATTAATGTAGCGCTGGCGAAATTTTTATTAGAAATTAATTGCCGTGTTCTTTTCACGGCGGATGGTGTTTCTACTGGAAGCAGGATGCAAGCATTAATAAGTGTTACAGAGAGACGGATGTACACATATTGTTACTGTACTTGTAGAAATAACGCAAATAGACGCGATGGCACAGTTTGTAGCACGATGAACATTCATATTGTAGCTTTGATATTTAACGAACGATGAGAATGAATAACTGCGGAGTTTTCCAGAGAAGGATCACGCCTGTTTTTGATAATTGATCTCCTTCTCGTTACTCAAAATTTTGATTTCTCAAATTCCCAAATGAAACGCGAGTGGGCGAGACATTGAAACGTATTTATTTCTCTGGTATATAGAGTTTAAACATAGGTGACGAATGATGTATTATATTTTGTATTATTTTATTACTACGATATGATTTTAATTGATTCTAAGAAGACTAATAGACGTGCAATGAAATTTTCCAATGAAAAGTGCGAAACAAATTGTGACAATTGTGTTTATAACACAAGTTCTTTAACCATTTGGAACTTATTACTTCTAATATGCATAGATTAAATTACGAAATACACTACTCATACAGAACTAACATTACAGATTCCATCGTAGACATTCGTTACGATTATTTTTATCGATTCGTTTCCCTTGCGCTCTTCTCTCGCCCGACTGTTTTGTTCCCGACACGAACAATTTTTCACTGCGTACGGTGACTGATTTGTTAATTGTTTCTACGCTTTCCATAGACCGCCGCATTGTTCTGTCTTGGGTACAATGTATTTCAACACCGATGAGGTAACACGCCGCTATCCCCGGGTGTGCGCCGATTGCCGTTAATGCGCTAACTTACACGTTGGTGTAGGTGATGCAAAGTGCAGCGTTCGCACGTATACAGCCACGCTATTGTCTTTGCAGATGCATCTCCACGTTCATTCATGTCCACGCCCGCGCACACGTACATACGTTACGAACGGTACATGTGTACACACGTGTTATTCGAGCGTCGTCCGCGACGATCATTTGTGGCAGGAAGTGGTGACTGCACTTGCTGCACGCCCACCGACCTGTGCATGGTCGATCTACCACGACGTAAGGCTGTTTCGCGAGGAAGTAAAAATTTGTTGCTGTCCAACTTGACGTTTGTCTCACCGGATTTATCTAGCGCGGAAAAGTTCTTTCCTTCGTTTAGCGTGTAATGTAACACGGCGTGTAACATTTTCCTGTTCATTTGTGGAATTATAAAGTATTATTTTATGCAATTGGAAAGATGCAATGCAATGATGAAATGCAATCAATGAGACATGAAATATAAATGATCTGTTACCGTTTGGCTTTATCGGTGTAGAAAAAAAAAACAGTTCTTCCCTTCGTTTCGTTTTCTGTTTAGCAGTAATAGCATTTCGCTGCTAAGGTAAGCTAAGGAATATATATTATAAAATATTGCTCGAATATTTCGCTGGCAAAGAACGAACGATCGCTTATTCTTATTCTTATCTGTCAGAACTGTCTCGATTAGTCTCGCGTCTTTGGTTTCGCATAGTTTCTTTGTAAACTCACCCGTCTGCAGAAGTCCATCGTTCTTCTTTCCCCGTTTTTTTTTCTGTCACGTCATTTAAAGCAGTGTATATGAAGGAATCTGCTGCGATATGCGCGAAGAAGCAGGAGAGAAGGCGTTTCCTACGAGGTAACACCGTCTAACTGTACGTGAACACAACCGATACCATGCGTTCCTCGCTAAAAAGAAACCGTACCGGTGCGGACTCGTCCGGAAGTCGGCCCGGAACCCCGGCCGGCCAGCCGTGACCAACGAGTAGTTGCTGGATATATGTTTCAACCATGCGGGCATCGCCTCTATGGCATACACATCTCGCTTCAGCGCACCTGTTCTATACCTTTCTAACGTCATTCCGACATGTTGAAGGTCCCCTGTCGTATTCTTTTTTTTCTCGGTTGTCTTCGTTCGAATAATAACGTTGACGATTATCTTGTAGTACAGCGTTTCACGAAAGATCAAGAGTGTCCAAGCGAGTGTCCATGCGATTCTTTATCAAAGATGGTATCACCACCTATTTAGTACAGAGAATCAAGTTTTAATTTCTTTTTTTTCTTTTTTTTTAACGATGAACGAATATAATACTATTGACTATGATACACTTACACTTGAAAAAAATGTAAATCACAAGTTTTTTTTAAATCTGAGTACGTAACTCCATTCATAATGAGATCCTATTGCTTCTTAAAAGCAATTTTGCGAATAATAATTCAAGTCAAAATTTGTTGTATCTATCAATGAGAAAGTTCAGATTATTATAATCCATTGCCGCCTAATATTCATATTGAAGTCGCGTGAGTTTGTAAGTTGCTCATTTATTATAATGTTACCGAAAGATGTTGTTTTACCATGCTAGTGATGATGATAGGCATAGAATCGGTACATGTCAGTCGATTTTAAAGGATACAAGAGAAACTTTCGAAATTTTTTTATACATGATAATTGTAATTTAATAATTTTATATGACGCGATAAGAAGCCGATGGACTGGAGAAATGACGAGTCCGACCATTCAAGCGGTTTGTGACTGTTTTGTCGCATGTCGTGAATTTCTTGGTTCAATCGATATTAAACCGCGTATTTTCTTTTGTGAGTAGTTGAAAATTTTGCATGGGATGAGAGAAATTTTTTGTCCAAGACTATGAGCGACGTATGTTTGTCAGTGACGTTAGGATGTAATGTTTGCTCTCAAGGAGTACAGGTTTACACAATTTATTCAACGTCGAAGAATTTTTTTTATTTGCGATACAGCGTAAATTATTACTTTTTTTATGAAAATTCAAAGTTTCGAAATAGGCGAATGTTGGGAATTGTAAAGAGTCGAGAAGCTTTACATCGGCCCTTGAACGTTTGGAATTAGAGGCGGAAATTGAGTCTGGAAATGATACGATACCGCTTCGACGAACAAGCGATGCGCAAACTGATCCTTCCGATGATATTAATCAAGAACTATTTGGCTTAAACGCCAGAGATATTTTACCCTACAGAAAATCTGCTCAACAGTCAGATATCTTGAATTTTCAAGTATGATTTTTAAGTTTGATATATGATGCTGTATCATTTATAAAATTGAATACTTTATTTAGGGTGTTATGCATTCGCCAGAAGATATCGCTCGTTACTGGAAAAAAGATTCACGAATGTGGCTTTGGAAATCTGTGAAACTCATGCGAAAAAGGAATAAATTAAAATCATCTAACATATGTTCAGCAAATAAAGAAAATGAAGAAGAAAAATAATTTGGATATTACCTACAATTTCAGATGTAAAGTTTTCAGATGTAAAGCATTTAAACAACTGTTTTACCGTTCATAGTATTACCTTAAATCGAATATACTTTTCGATAAGTTTATGTATCATCGAAGAATAATTTTATTAATAAAATACTTTAGTTTTTCTACAATACAATTTTCATCCGTTATAACTCTGTTATAGCAATTCATGCGTAATAAAGAAATGCAATAATTGTACGTATTTTACCTACATAATAATAATAATAATAATAATAATAATAATAATAATGGATTAGCAAAATGTTTATAGTACTGCCATATTTTTCTTTAAAATATATACAAAATGTACGATAAATACATAAATTTATTAAATGAATACCAATTGCTTTAACCGCAAGTTTCTACAGAATTCAATTCTTGTCTATTTTCAAGCGTTTCGCCCATTTCAAAACGTACGAAATCTAAGACTTCAGCTTGCTCGCTTTGCAATAATTCCTGTATAGATGAAGCAGGATTAAACAAAAACTCTTGGTACAGCATAATAGGTTCCTCTTCTATATTATCATTAGGTAGATCGACTTTTGGATCACCAACTTTGGTTGGGTTCATGCCTAATTTTAAAAGAAATATTGTTACAAACATATACAAAAAATAATAGATCAACTCAAAGATAAATATAAATACCAATAATGTGTTGACAAAGTTGCATTCCCAAAACTTTTTTATCTTCGTTAGACTTTAAGGCTACCAATGCTCCATATCGCCCAAATGATGAAGGTACTGGATTTATAGGTGTAGGATGTGTGCAACCATATAGATATGCACCTGGTTGCACACTCATGCACAATGCACGCCTTATACTAATGTTTTCTCCTATAAGTCCAATAGTTAAAGCAGAATGATCGCCTAAATTTTTGCCGTCATTGGCATGTAAGTTATTTATTAATTCTGTAGATAATACAGTTTTTTTGACCAATGAATCCTGTTCAATCGTCATACTGTGTTTCAATACAGTATCAAGTACGATCTGTGCTAGATCATGGAATTTGTTATTCCTTGCAACGAAATCTGTCTCGCAATTAATTTCTACAAGTGCTCCATGATTGTTATTAGTTATCATTGCTATTAATCCCTGAGAGGTTTCTCTAGATTTTAATTTCATTGCCTGAGACCAACCTTGAGCCTGGGCTTGCTCCTTTAGCCATTGTTCAGCCTATAATATTCAAAAAATTAATAATATTCCTAAATAATTCAATGGTTGTCTTACTTTTTCCACGTCATTCTCATTTAGCTCTAAGGCTTTTTTACAATTTATGAATGTATATCCAGTTTTCTTACGTAATTTGCTTAACAGTGTTTTCTTTGATGTATAACAAAATACATGATTTGTATGTATTGAACGAAAAAATTGACGTGAAAGCATCTGAAACATGCCACTAATGTTATTTCACATAAACGAAGATTGAAAAAATGTTGCATTAATAATATCTAACCTAAAAATGTACCGACTTTATTCTGTATCATTCTTTACTTAGATGTAATAAAAATTATAAACAAATAATCTAAAAAGAACATTTTCATTTGAAATTTTCATAAATCCTACAGAAATCGATCAATTTCGTTGCCTGGAAACTACAGTCAATTGCAGTGAAGCGTATTGCTCA
Organism: Tetragonula carbonaria; assembly: GCA_032399595.1. Classification (NCBI taxonomy): domain Eukaryota; kingdom Metazoa; phylum Arthropoda; class Insecta; order Hymenoptera; family Apidae; genus Tetragonula; species Tetragonula carbonaria. The sequence continues at coordinate 2,887,992 of JAUCRC010000008.1, forward strand.
ACTCGCAATCTTATAACATTAAACACATGAAAAAAAAAAGATTTTTAACGCGTTAAAAATATTATATCGTTACGCTATCATTTGCACTTTTAATATTTTGAAAAGAAATATTATCTTGCAATATATACTTACTGTGTATACAGTTTAAAGACGAAAATGTGAAACAATTATTACCACTAGGTCTGAAAGTGGCGCCGTCTGTGTTGATAAAAAATTCTGCTGTAAGGTAGTGATAAACGTTTTTGCCTTACATTTTATTACTCAACTTTTAATTTCTCAAAGTGACATATTCATTGTACAAATATATGTAAAATGATGTTTCAAGCACGGAATATTTTCAATATTTCAGTCACTTACATAGCAAGTAGTTCCAGCATGGAATGCAACTGTCAGGAAGTGACATCGTGCGAGGGTATTTCGCGTCCGACGGTTCAAAAAAAGCGCGCCAAAGATATTCCGAAAGTATCAAAAGTGGCTGAAACAACAAAAATCGAGCCATTATTTTCATTGCCACCAGAATTAATGGAATGCATTAAGTGTAGAAAACTGCAGGAGAAACGAAAGCAATCTAAATTTGAGGAGACGTACACGGGAAAACGATTAAAAGTAGAGAACTTTCGTAGGTCAGCATTTGAATTTCTGTCAAATTTTTGAAAATTGCAAAGAAACAACTAGAGCTTGAAATAACGTTTGTTTGTAGATATGTGGTCAGCTTAATTGTCAAAACTGAACTACCGAATATAGATATAGATTTAAGTAACGACGAAGATGTGAATCGATACTATAATTATATTTGTAATGGAATTGATACTGTTCACACAGTACAAATACAGGACAACGTTATAGAGAAGATATTACTTTTAGTACCGTATTATTTGAGAGTTCGGTTCACTTACTACACGGAAAGCTTGCTGATCGAGATTCAAGATATTTACACAAGAAATATCAAAAAAGCAATACTGCAGTACGCATTTCAAGATCCCGTAGAATATTCTTTATTCGAGGTTCAATTGAAATTCCAAATTGTTGTATCTTTTATATATTTGATACATGTGATATATTTATTTTATAAAAATACATATCTTTTTAGGAAAAGGAACATGTTGGGAAGTTGCTTCACATGGAATATGTTGTACCTGGTTTAAAAGTCAAGATTCGAGAATACCGTGAAAATTTACAGAAAAATTTATTTCTAATAAACCCATGCATGAGGATGACTTTGGATTATTGGGTCAGCGAATATGGGTAAAAAACTACTCATTTATTATGCTTCTGCTTTGAAACAAAACAAAAGTTCATCATTCTTTCAGCGATTTTCGACTGATCGATTTAGAAGAAATTGCCCAATATACAGAAAGTTGGGATTTAATAGAATTTGACAAAATGATTAATAACCAAATTATGAAAGGGACGAATATATTGAAGAATGTTTGGTATGATGGAATACAAGATATATTTCTCGTGGTAAAATTTTATAAATTTCTATTGTAATGCCCACTTATCGTAAATTATATTTCATACAAACAAAATTAATGATCACTTTATTTATTCATAGAATAACAGAAAATCGTTAGTCCCGAGTCCGCTACAACGCATACGATTCAAAAGATTCTACGAATGTGTTGCTAAAATAATGGAATCGCAGCTTTTGTCAATGTGTAAATATAGTTTGAAAGATTTTATGGATTTAATTATCCGTGAAAAGGTACTTATAATTCGTTTATGCAAATTATAATTCGTTTATTCCAATCTTACATTTACTTAAAGAATATACTAACATACTTAAAGAAATAAAACTAAAGTTCTAGGCATTGTTGAAAATTTCTCACAAATGAATAAACACCCGCAATTATAATAACAAAACATATAGTAATAAAACAAACCGTGTAATAATCGTTTATCGCTTGTAGCCGATTAAGTGTGAATTTAACGTGGACATAATTGTTAGCTTCAAGCAATTGACTTTTGAGCCGTCGTTTGAAAAATTTAAGGAGATGCTTTGCAGTATCCTCGATCAATTATGTGAAGCAGTTAGATATTTCGACAAATTAGAAACTCAGCTTTATTTAGATTGGTCTGGCAAAGAAGGATTTTTAAAAGTATAAAATTTTCTTTGTTATATTTTTATATGATATACATCTAACACACATATGAATGCATATTTCAAAATTCTTTTTTAAACAGCCGCACATAGAGCATTTCAGAGTGCAACAACTGAAGCAGGAAATTATTGACTTAATTGATCGAGAAAGACTTATTCCAGAGCAGATATTAATGGAATTACAAATGTAATTATGGACTACTAATTCTTATTATAAATTCCAATTCTCGTTTAATCATTTAACAAATTGCATATTAATTTACAAATCAATTACACGTATCATGACAAGTACTTCGGTTATTTTTAATAATAATTATTATTACTATATACATATTATTTGTACATTTATTACAGATACGAACATTTGTACAACGACGATGAGTATTATATAGTGGAACGATTTGTAAAAGATGAAAGCAAGAAGTTAGAGAACTACAACAATTTAATAAAATATTATCACAATCTCATGCTGAACTTTCCCGTCGAAATTGAAAGGACAGCTTTTACTGGATTGTTCAAGGTGTCTCGAAAAATATTCACCGAGACAATCGTCGATAATGTTTATCGTATAAAGTGTCTTCTCACCGACACACTCGTCGAGAGGTATCAAGACATGGCCAAGAAGTGAGTCTTCAATTACTTTAACAAACATCAATGAATTTATTCCTGATTTCACGATCATTAATGTCAGATGCGATTTAGAGTTACAGAGCAGTATCAAAATATATCTGATCGTGCCTTGAGCATGCCTGCCAACACGGCCGAACTGATGGAGCTTAAAAGCTTCATTAAGATAACCAAAGAAGTTACTTTAAAGACTCTCCAGCAGAATCTCTACCAAATAATCGAGCATATTTCGCTGTTGTCCGATTATCGTCTTCTCAGTGACATCGAGATAATCACGAACAACGAAGCCTTTCAGTGGTACCATAAAGTACCCGATATTTTGGAAGAAAACGAAAGTATCGTTGCGATTAAGACGCTAGAATTTCAGCGGGCATTAAGAGGTTTGAGATATTCGTCCAGATTACTTGAATTCAAGCAACTTGAAATCAGATGATTTCACTAATGAAAACGGGTCACTTGATAAGATATTTCGAGTCACGTATGTAAAGTAGTTTCAACTTGCTTGAATTTGAATGAACTTGATAAATTCAATAAAAAAAAAAAAAAAAAAAAAAAAAAAAAGGAGAAGAAAAAGGAGAAATATTTATTCGAAGAAATTGACGATTGTTTCTTTCTTCAATAGTTCGGTATATTAAGTTCAAGGAAGAATTGGAGTCTTACGCGAAACAAGTAGACGAGATCGAACATTGGGGAGACATAGCAGAGGTGTACAAGTATCAGAAAAGGACACAGACTTTAGAGAATCGATTGATCGCCGCTATGGACAAGATCGATAAATTTAACGAAGAAGAAGCTTCGTTTGGCTGGGACATAACGCAATATCCACGTCGCAAGCAGATTGCTGATCAACTGAAGCCTTTCAAGCAACTCTTTGATGCAATTTGTGATTTTTTGACAAAGCACGATAAATGGTTAAACTCCATGATCGGTAGTTATAATCCGGAGGACATCGACAACGACGTAGGATACGCGTTCAGGTAGACATATTTTCTATATTGTAACTAGATCGTGGATGTTTATGGATTTCCAAAGATTCAAAAAATATAAGAGTAAAAACTGTACACAATATGTGTATGTGTGTGTAAAAGTATATAAAATATCCGAAATTCATACACTATCGTTTACGAGTATATTTGGTCGATTTGTAATAATAGTATGTAAATTTTACCAAATTATTTAAGAAAGAAATTACAAATTAGGAATAGCACATATAAGAATATGAATGTTCATAAACATCCACAATGTGATAGTAATTATCTCTTCGGTATTTCTTACCAGTTATTCAGTATAATGAAAACGAAATGTTAATTTTTCCGTTAAATAATGAAAATTGTTTGCACGAGCAGAACGATTTATAAACTGGAGAGAAGTTTTCATCAGCCAGCTTTGAGGCAGCTAGCAGCCAGCGTTCGGGAAAAAATCGAGGACTTCAGGGAATACATGCCGATCGTTTTCACGCTTGGTAATCCGGGATTAAAGAATCGCCATTGGGCACAAATTTCGGAAATTATAAACATCCCGATAAAGGTCGATCCTGATCTAACATTGGCGAAGATCCTGGATATGAATCTAGGCAGATACGTCAGTCAGTTTGAGAGTATCTCGGATAATGCTTCGAAGGAAGCCACATTGGAAAAAGCCATGGATAAGATGGAGAGAGATTGGGCCGATTTGTACTTCACGGTGAACCCTTTCAAGGACACCGGTACCTACGTCATTGCTGGTGTCGACGATATACAGCTTCTTTTAGACGATCACATTATTAGAACCGTTACTATCAAGAATTCACCGAATATAAAACCCTTCGAAACAAGGATATTGTAAGAGAATCGATGAAAACCAACACTAGAACTACTATAGCGTATCATAATATGATATTTATAATACTGTACAGTAAAGATATTCTGTCACTTTTGTGTATGTACAATCTCTTTTCTCACAAATTCTTATTTATTTCCTTTATATCTATCTGTTTCTTAATTGATTAATATCTCTTGTAAAAGAAACGTCTGGTCCTTGTAATCCGTGCAATCGCGAATCATTTGAATTTGTATTCATTTGCAAAGTTATATGAGAAAATACATATATTGCAAGGGAGAAAGTAAAATAAAAATCCATGAAATAAATCTATAAACTTGGCGAATGAATCACTGTGACAACTCTAGTAGTTCCAGTGTTAAGGAATATTGTACACTACAGTTCGTTTAAGGCCTTGTTATGAAAAATTGGGACATAAAATATTTTTATGAGCTGTCATCTAACGTTATGAACAGGCGATGGGATTACAAACTCCATTTGCTGCAAGATATTCTGGACCAATGGCTACGCGTACAGGCGGTCTGGATGTACCTGGAGCCGATCTTCACGTCGCCGGACATCCAACAACAGATGCCAGAGGAAGGAAGAAAATTTTCCGCGGTGGACAAAACTTGGCGTGATATTATGAAGACCGTTCACGCGGATCCTCGCATTTTCGTGGTCGTCGAAATCGATAAAATGCTGGAGCGGCTAAAGAAGAGCTACGGATTACTCGAAGACATTCAAAAGGGTCTGAATGAGTATCTCGAAAAGAAACGACTCTTCTTTCCGAGATTCTTTTTCCTGTCTAACGACGAGCTGTTGGAAATTCTTTCTGAAACTAAGGATCCAACTCGGTAATTTAATAGTAATTTAATCAACATTTAGAAACAATTTTTAAATGAGATAAATTTAATAAATTATTCAATTATTATCGTTACTTAACAATCAAACAATAATTAGATAATTATAAAATTATAATTATTTAATTATTTGCTATTATCATTATTTTATTATAAATTATTTTGTATTTACAATTTCGTAACTTCTTTGACAATCGACTTGCTCTCTCGTATTACAACCTTAAACGTCTTAATTCAGTTCACGCTTTAATATTTAGCGTTCAGCCGCATTTGAAGAAATGTTTCGAGGGTATACATCGATTAAATTTCGACGAAGACCTCGAGGTGCTCGCTATGATATCGACAGAGGACGAAGAAGTTAAACTAATAGAAACGATATCCACAGCTGCTGCCAGGGGACAAGTAGAGAAATGGTTGATCGAATTGGAAACGATTATGCGAAAAAGTATGCGAAAAGAGGTGATGCTAGCGATTCAGGCGTATCCTATCAAATTGAGGAAGGTTTGGGTACTGGAGTGGCCAGGTCAAACGATTCTTTGCGTTGGCAAAATGTATTGGACTCTGCGTATAGAGGAATCGATGTTGTTCGATGTTGAAGGGTTGAAGAAATACTTGGAACAATGTCAAACGGAGCTGAATGACATAATATCGTTGATCAGAGGCAAATTATCGAAACAGAATCGCATCACTCTGGGTGATTATCGAATTTTTAATCTGTTCTACCTACGTACACGATTGATATTCTTTTCAAGAAAGAATTGGCTTATTTCTATACATTTTTTCCATTAAGGATAAAGTAAACGATAATAGTCAATTCCAGGATAAAGTGTAAAATAATGTACATTTACAATTTTAGAAGCGTTGGTTACGTTGGACGTTCACGGAAAAGATGTGCTCGCGAGTCTTTACAAAGAACAAGTGGTGAAGAACACCGATTTTAGATGGTTGTGCCATTTGCGTTACTATTGGCTGGTCAGGCTTCCTATTTCCTGAAACAAAAGAAGAAAATTTATATTTATTACTTAGTATCTTTGAAAGTATCTTTACCGAGTGTATTCATTTCAGGAAGAAAACATGTGGGCTTACATGATAAACTCGCAGCAACGTTACGGTTACGAGTATCTCGGCAATTCTTCAAGGCTAGTGATCACTCCTCTAACAGACAGATGCTATCGAACGTTATTCGGTGCTCTGAGCCTGAACTTAGGCGGTGCACCAGAAGGGCCAGCAGGCACTGGTAAAACAGAAACGACGAAAGACCTCGCCAAGGCGATGGCAAAGCAATGCGTGGTCTTCAATTGTTCCGAGGGTCTCGATTACCTCGCGTTAGGGAAATTCTTCAAAGGATTAGCTTCATGCGGCGCCTGGTCCTGCTTCGACGAATTCAATCGAATCGACCTGGAAGTCTTGTCGGTAGTCGCGCAGCAAATTTTAACGATTCAGCGAGCGATAAACAGCGGCGCTGAGAGGATCGTGTTCGAGGGCACGGAGATCTTCTTAGATCCAACGTGCGCCATTTTCATCACTATGAATCCAGGTTACGCGGGAAGGTCCGAGCTACCGGACAATCTGAAGGCATTATTCCGGCCTGTAGCCATGATGGTACCGGATTACGCATTGATCGCGGAGAACACGCTATACTCTTATGGCTTTTATAACGGTAGACCGTTGGCTGTAAAAATCGTCACAGCTTACAGGCTGTGCTCCGAGCAGCTGAGCAGCCAGCATCATTACGATTATGGCATGAGGGCGGTCAAGTCTGTCCTCATTGCGGCTGGAAACTTGAAGCTCAGGTATAAATATCGAACAATATTTTCAAGAAAACTTTCACGAAACGAAGTTGATTTTTATTTAAGTAGGAAACAGTGATCGACAACCAATTCTTAGTTATCGATATAACCATTATATTAGTTTCTAGAAGAAAGCTATAAAAATTTTTAATATTAATGGAAGAAAATTCCTTCAAAATAATAATTTCTAGTAATAAAAATTAATAAAAATTGACAATTGATCGGAAGTAAAACCAAAAAATATTTCAGCTGATTTTTTTAATACCGTAACTTTCTAAATTTACGTTTCAATTGTTACGATCCCTCTTCAGGTATCCCGAAGAGTCTGAAGACATCCTCATGTTAAGAAGCATATTGGACGTAAATTTGCCGAAATTTTTGGTCCAAGATCTGCCTCTGTTCGAGGGCATCGCTTCAGATTTGTTTCCCGGTGTCGTTCTTCCACCGCCGGACTATACTCATATAAATGCCTGTGCGATGGATGCGTGTGCTGCTGCTAACATCCAATGCACCGATTTCTTTTTGGAGAAGATGCACCAGACCTACGAGATGATGATTGTCAGACACGGTTTCATGATCGTTGGCCTGCCGTTTGGAGGGAAAACCTCGGCTTATAGGATGCTGGCCGATTGTCTTGGTTTGTTGGAGGATCGGAAGCTAATGGACGAGCACAGAGTGGAGATAACGGTTATCAATCCAAAGGCAATCACCATGGGTCAATTATACGGCCAGTTCGACCCGGCATCGCACGAATGGAGCGACGGCGTGCTCGCTGTCAGTTACAGAGCTTTCGCGACTTCCACCAACCTGAATAGAAAATGGTTGGTCTTCGACGGGCCGGTCGACGCCCTGTGGATCGAGAATATGAATACTGTCTTGGATGACAATAAAAAGCTTTGCCTGACCTCCGGGGAAATTATCCAACTGGCGCCTACTACGAACTTAATTTTCGAACCTATGGACTTGGAGGTAGTCTACTATAATTCTTATTCTGTTCTCTTTATGGCGGTAAATATAAACGCATTAACGAATAATTGTATAGGAGCTTGTGTATAATTCTTCGATCCAAAGCTACTATACAACTATATTTGGTTTTTTTCTACGGCAATAAATATAAATAAAAGAAACGAATAATTACATGGTAGCTGCTGCGTAATTCTCCAGATCTTGCTTTGACTAAATTCTATTTCTTTAGTCATAAAAATTTCATGAGTTCGTGCTCTAATTATTATGATCAATTTAGGTCGCGTCGCCTGCCACGGTGTCAAGATGCGGTATGATTTACATGGAGCCAGTCAGTTTAGGCTGGAAGCCAATTTTGCTCTCGTGGTTAAATACTTTACCATCATTTTTCACGGAACACCTTAAAAACTACTTGCACGAGATGTACATGAGGTTTTGCCCTCCACTCTTGCATCTACTTCGTTGGGGAGTCAAGGTTTTAAGTCGCTCGTAAATTAATTCGAATAAATTAGGTCTTGACCTAATTGAATAAATCACTCTGTTTTACATTCTTTTTTATTTCTTCGTTTCTACGATTCTTGCCGCAGGAATTAATAACAATGCCAGACGCCAACATTGTTAGGTCTGTGACATACTTGTTCGATTGTTTCCTTGATGATTATCACGACGAGAAGTATCTTCAGACTTTGTCGGATCTAGATATGAGGGCGCAAGTGGAGGTGCGTAAAATATTTACGTTCCAAAGTCTTTTGCTATCGAAGAAGAACCAAAAGAAACTGACGAGTGTCAACGGTGTTTCAGGGTTGTTTCTTCTTTTCTTGTATTTGGGCGATGGGCGGGACGTTGATGGTAGACTCTCGCGAACGCTTCAGCGATCTTTTTAGAGCATTAACAGAGAGAGAATTCCCCGCCGATGTCAGAGAACGCTTCAACGTATCTGAAGAAACCACCGATCCGTCGAAACCGTACGTGGTAAATTTGCCAATGACAGGTTTGGTGTTCGATTATAAATACATCAAAGAGGGTAGAGGCAAATGGAGGCCGTGGGTGGAAGATCTTCAAGATGCTCCGGCAATACCGAAAGACCTGCCGGTTAATCAAATAATCGTCCCAACGATCGAAACTGTTCGTTACTTTCATCTGTTCAAACTGTTGATCTGTCACCACAAGCCTGTGCTTCTTGTCGGTCCAACTGGTACCGGCAAGTCCGTGTACATCATGGACTTTTTATTAAAGAGAAACGATCCAGAAACCTTCAAGCCACTTTTCGTAATATTCTCCGCTCAAACTACCGCCAACCAAACCCAAGAGATCATCATGAACAAATTGGACAGACGAAAGAAAGGGTTGTACGGCGCGCCGCCAGGAAAGCATTGGGTGATATTCGTGGATGACGTCTCTATGCCACAGAAGGAAGAGTACGGTGCACAACCACCCATAGAGTTGTTGAGACAGTGGCTGGACCATTGGACGTGGTACGACCTGAAGGAGATGGTACCCATACATCTGGTGGACGTTCAGTTGATTTGCGCGATGGGCCCCCCAGCGAGCGGACTTGACGTCACGCCACGGTTCAAAAGACACTTCTTCACGCTAGGGATCTCCGAGTTCTCCGACGACGTTCTCAGCACCATTTTCACCGCCATCGTGTCCTGGCACTTCAAGAACAAAGAATTCCCGGATTTTTACTTGCCTAGCGTTGATTACATCGTGAGCGGGACTTTGGACGTTTACAAAGAAACTAGGAAGCATCTTCTACCGACACCGGCCAAATGTCATTATCTGTTCAACCTGCGAGATTTCTCCAGAGTGATTCAAGGTGTGTTGCTGTGCACGCCTGAAACTGTCGCGGAACCTGTAAGTATCCAAACGTTGCCGAAGAAATTTTCTTCCGTTTCGTAAAAGAATGATTTTATAATATATTTATACGAAGTTTAAATCCTGTGATTCTTCGTGCAAAAATATTTAGATTATTTTTGTAGATAAAACTAGAATAAAAATTCCCAAGTAGAAAGTCGAAATTTGAAAGATAAATGGTATAAAAATGTAGTGAGAATCAACATCGCGAGTGAAGAAATTAGACAATAATATGCGATATTCTTATGTTTATTCGTTGAATTTACTGACAAAGTTACAGGACATCCTGTGCGTATATGCTTATTTTGAAGAATTACAATTCTTCAATTAAAATTCTGTGCTTTGTAATAAATAAGCGTATTATATATGTAGTTTCGTAATTAAGATGCTGTGAGTTACAAATCGAATTCAACCTTGGATATTATATAAGACAAATTTCTTTGTTTCGTGTTATCAATTATGACGGAGATATGTATATGTGAAATCAAAAACCATAATTACGTTTTTTACGGCATTACGTTTCAAGCGAAGTTTAAAACGACTCTGGGTACACGAAGTGCTGCGCGTTTATGGCGATCGGTTGGTAGACGACAATGATATTAAATGGCTTGTCGAGCAAATACGACGAACCATGTCAGAATATATGGACGACAACCTGGACGATCTGTTTCAAGATTTACTCACACACGCTCATGCTAACACAGTACGTTTTTCTTTAATGCACGCATGTTTCGGACATTATTTTTCCCCGTTTTTCTTTTTTTTCTTAATCGTGACATTAGGTAACAGAAACAGAGCTTCGAAATCTGGTGTACTGCGACTTTCAAGATCCACTGGCGGACAAGAAACAGTATATCGAGGTTGCAGATTTAGACTACTTGGCGATACTGGCTGAAGAATATCTCGCGGAGTATAACACGATTTCGAGGACACCGATGAATCTCGTTCTTTTCAGGTTTGAACTTTACATATTATTCAACGCGTAATATCGTTGACTGAAAAATCTATACTCAGCTAGATCGTAAACTTATTGTTATTTGCTAATGAAACAGTTGAATAATTTCGTCTTTCTTCGCTTCATAAACGTGGAAAGAATAATAGAAACAGTAGAAACTAAGACTAAAGACGAATTCGTTTAATTCAGCGTTTTGTCCTCTTTAGATTCGCCGTAGAACACCTATCAAAGATCTGTCGTATAATGATGCAGCCTCGAAGTCACGCGCTATTAATCGGCGTGGGTGGTTCAGGCCGCCAGTCGTTGACAAAATTGGCGGCTCACATCGCGGATTACGAACTGTTCCAAGTGGAGATGTCGCAGCAATACGGTTGCTACGAGTGGCACGAAGACGTGAAAGAGATTTTAAGGAAGAGCGCGGCCAGCGATCTGCACACGGTTTTTCTATTTCTGGACACGCAGATCAAAGAGGAGACGTTTTTAGAAGATATCAGCAATCTATTGAACTCCGGCGAGGTTCCGAACATATTCGCGGCCGACGAGGTAGCCGACATCTGCGACAAGATGCGGGTGATCGATCGCCAAAGAGACAGATCTTTGCAAACGGATGGAAGCCCCGTGGCGTTGTTCAATTTCTTCGTGCAGACTGTTCGCGAACACTTGCACATCGTGGTCACTATGTCGCCGATCGGTGACAATTTCCGCACGAGAGTTCGAAAATTCCCGGCGTTGGTGAACTGTTGCACGATAGATTGGCTGCAGCCTTGGCCGGAGGACGCGTTGCTCGCTGTGGCGACCAAGTTCCTGGACGAGATCGATCTGACGAAGATGGAACGTTCCGCCTGTATCGAGATGTGCCAGTACTTTCACACGTCCACGCAGGAATTGTCGAAGGAGTTCCTGAGGAAGTTGAAGAGGTACAACTACGTTACGCCCACCTCGTATCTGGAGCTCATCAACACGTTCAAGGACCTGCTGGCGAAGAAGAGGAAAGAGGCGCTCGATGGTAAAAGAAGGTACGAGGCAGGGTTGGAAAGATTGGACAGTACTCACAGGCAAGTGGAGAAGATGCAGGAGATTTTAGTCGCGCTACAACCGAAGTTGCTCGTCGCAGCCAAGGACGTGGAGGCCATGTTTCTTGACGTTCAAAGGGAAAGTGACGAGGTGGCTGCCATGGAGCGAGTCGTCAAGAGGGACGAAGAGGCCGCCATGGTAAGGTGTTGCCGGCCTAAAGATCACAGTCACTCGATTTTATTTAGGAAGCTTCAGCCTTGCAAACGCCACTCCACCGTTTCTTCACGGTTTCTAATTACTCCTACTGGCATTTCTTTCCTTATGTATCTCTACGTTACCTCGATATTAATGAGATTCCGAGGTATGAAAATTGCGGGGAACGAAGCAAGTGTGCGTACCACTGAGATACGTGAATGTCTGTAGTTGAATGTCGTCGTATGTTTTACAGTGTGTGTCGAATACGTGCACATGCAAAGCACCACATTACTTACATTTTAAATATGCTACAAAAATTGTGACGTCCGATTTTTGTATTATAAAATAAATACCAAACGATTGTTCCCTTCTAGGCGTCTCTCTTCTTCGACAATTATTCACGAAGAATAAACGGTTCTCTGTGAAATATCATACTGAAAGTAAATTTATATTATCTTCCAGTTCGGTTAAAAAATTATTTGAATATTTTGACGTACCAATATATACTTCTTAATATATCGATATTCGTGCCTTTTTACAAGTTTCCTTTTATAAGTTCCGAGTGTATAAGATAACACGAAATACTTGGTCTTGCATTTTTGCATTTTTTTTTTTGCAAATTAAAATTTCAATTTGTAGGTCGTCGCGAGCGAGGCGAACGCCATCCGCGCAGAATGCGACGCCGATCTGCAAGAAGTGATGCCGATATTAAACGCGGCGAACGATGCCTTGAACACTCTGACTCCTCAGGATATTCAAATCGTGCGATCCATGAAACGACCGCCAGCCGGCGTTCGGCTGGTGATGGAGGCAGTTTGCATTCTAAAGGTTTGATCTTCAACTTCAACAGGCTTCAAATTCAGCCTCCAACAAAGGCTGTAGTACTTACTAGCGAGCCTCGCTTATCAAAAGAATAAAAACATGATGCACATAAATCCCATCCTATTAGGACGTGAAGCCGGAGAAGGTTAAAACTCCGGATGGAATTGTCGACGATTATTGGAAACCGTCTCTCCGTTTGTTGAGCGACATGAGGTTCCTCGAGTCGCTGTTGACATACGACAAGGACAACATTCCGGAAAGGATCATGACGAAAATCCGCACCACCATCCTGACGAACCCGAACTTCGATCCAGAGAGGATCAAGTTCGTTTCCACCGCCTGCGAAGGCCTCTGCAGATGGGTGTTCGCTCTATCAGAATACGACAAGGTGGCGAAGATCGTTGCGCCGAAGAAGCAAGCCCTGGCTGTGGCAGAAGCCGACTACAAGGAGGCGATAACGCAATTGAACTTGAAGAGAAGTCAGCTTCAAGAGGTTCGTGACAGGCTGGCGGGGCTGGAGAAGCTTCTGGTTAAACGAAGAGCCGAATATCAGGCGATGACGGACGAGGTACACGAGTGCGAGACGAGATTAAGGAGGGCCAGGGAGCTGATTGGCGGCTTAGGGGGAGAGTACACCAGATGGTCCGATACGGCAAAGGAACTGGGCGAACGTTATTACAAACTGACAGGCGATATTCTCATCGGTTCTGGGATCGTGGCCTATTTAGGGGTGTTCACCACTCAGTATAGACAGCAACAGATCGACAAATGGGTGCAGATCTGCATTGATTTGAAAGTGGTCTGCACGAAGGACTATCAACTGACTCAGATTCTGGGTGATCCTGTGTCGATACGCTCTTGGAATATCTTCGGCTTGCCCAGCGATTTGTTCTCGATAGACAACGCGATTATCGTCACAAATTCTCGACGATGGCCGCTGATGATCGATCCTCAAGGCCAGGCGAACAAGTGGGTGAAGAACATGGAGAAGAAAAATAATATTCACGTGATCAGATTGTCGCAGATTGATTATATGAGGGTTTTGGAAAATGCTGTTCAATTCGGGCAGCCGGTTCTATTGGAGAATGTGGGCGAGGAGCTTGACGCTGCTCTGGAATCGCTTTTGATGAAACAAACTTTCAAGTCTGGTGGCACCGAGTGTATCAAGATTGGAGATTCCATTATTGAGTACTCTCCCAATTTTCGGTAGGCCTCGTTCCAAATGAATCCACTTGTTGTTAAGAGTAGTAGTTGTAAGATAAAATCATTCGCGATCATTTGCAGATTTTACATCACAACTAAACTGCGTAATCCTCATTACTTGCCGGAAGTAGCGGTGAAAGTCACACTGTTGAATTTCATGATCACGCCGATAGGCCTGGAAGATCAGCTGCTCGGTATCGTGGTGGCCAAAGAGAAACCAGATTTGGAGTCTGAGAAGAACCAGCTAATCATCCAAGGAGCTGCCAACAAGAAGTAAATATCAACTTACTTTCACTGCGTCTCTTCGACGTTTCGTCGAACGATCTTGTTTCCGTAGGAAACTGAAGGAGATCGAAGACGAAATTCTGGAGGTCCTGTCGACGGCCGAGGGGAATATTCTCGAGGACGAAACAGCGATCGGCGTGCTTAGTTCGTCCAAGGCTCTCTCCGACGAGATCGTCGCGAAACAAACGGCGGCTGAAATCACGGAGAAGTCCATCGACGTCGCGAGATTGGAGTACACTCCCATAGCTGCCTACAGCACCGTTCTTTTCTTCACGATCGGTACACGATTTAATCTCCGTGTATTTTTAAATTTCGAAAGAAGATTGGATTGAATCGAACTGAATTTTCTCTAGCTGTGCTGACGAATATCGACCCGATGTATCAGTACTCTTTGATCTGGTTCGTAAATCTGTTCAGTAACACGATCGAAAACACCGAACCGGTCGAAGACATTCAGCAACGATTGAAGGACCTCACGAAACACTTCACGTATTCTCTCTACGTAAACATATGTCGGTCGTTGTTCGAGAAGGACAAGCTTTTATTCTCGCTGTTGCTTTCGGTGAACCTGCTGAATAAGCAGGGACAACTTTCGATGCCTCAATGGATGTTCCTGTTGACCGGCGGCGTCGGGCTTGAGAACCCTTTCGCAAATCCCACGGAATGGCTACCTTCGAAATCCTGGGACGAATTGTGCCGTTTGAACGATATTCCGGAGTTTGAGGTACGATGAAATGTTGTGCAACAAGGTCGTACCAATAACGTTGCACTCGTCAATTTTAGCATTTATTTATAACTGCTAAGGTTATTTATAACCTGGCTGTAGTTATAAAGTTTCGCAATTATCACGTCTAATTTTCATACGTGTATATCTATTGAATTAAGTTCCGATGCAAGGTAATCAAGGTAATCATTTTCGACCTTCAACCTTCAGTATGCTTTTCTTTTTCGTTTTTTTTCGAATAAAAAAGATGTCGTGATATTTCAATAAAATTTATATAAAAAAGAAAGAGTGAAACAAATCAACGAGGATTATAATTACACTGATTATTTTAATAATTAATATTAAGAAGTAGGTAGTAGCAAACAAAAAAGCAAATGATTTTCTCTACTTGTTGCGAGGTTCCTTCCCTTTTCTTGTTTAGGGATTCAAAAATGCGTTCGAGAAAAATCTAGATGGTTGGAAGGCCGTCTTTGATCACATGGAGCCTCACACTTTAACATTCCCGGCGCCTTACGACCAGCTCACCTTATTCAAGAGAATGATCGTGCTGCGATGTATCCGTCCTGACAAAGTCGTGCCAGCCGTCCAGCAATTTGTAGAAGGTGAAAAATTTTCATGTAGATGTACACACATCACTGAACGACGTGACAATCTAACGTCGTGTCGTCGTGTTGCATATTTATCGTAAAGAGCTCACGCGTACGACGTTTTGAACGTTTTATGACACGAAGAAACTGTAATTCACGGTTCTCGTGAAAGTATATGAAATCTTTAATGAAACACGATTTTAGTTAGCCGAAAGAAATATTTGAATATTGCAGAAGATTTAAATGAACGTATAACGCAGAAAAAAATTTCGAAATTTCGCTAGTGAAATGAGATATGACTGTCATATAATGGAAACTAATCTACTGGAAATGTATATATAAAAATACAAATATATGCTTGATAAAATAAGTAGTGCTACAAATACAAATGCCTCGATGGCATTGAAAGCCGTTTTATATCAAATAATAAAGTTTATCTTCCATATCTTCGAATTGACTTCAAAGTTTGTCTTTTATAACACTATTAATGAAATTGTAAATGTTTTCCATTGTAAGAGTGCAAATAGGTACTTTCGTAACTGTGTATATATAGAAAGAGAGAGAGAGAGAGAGAGAGAGAGAGAGAGAAAAGACGTAGGTATTGAAAATGAAAATGAAAACAGAGAAACAGAGTAATGAATTCATTCGAGGTCGAACGATTTTCGATTAATTTCTGACAGAGCAACTGGGACATCAGTATATTGAGGCGCCGCCCTTCGACCTGGTATCGTCGTTCGCGGACTCGTACTCCTGCAGCCCCCTGATATTCGTGTTGACGCCCGGCGCCGATCCTATGGCGATTCTACTGAAATTCGCCGATGACCAGGGCTTCGGCACAAATCGACTGTTCTCTCTGTCTTTGGGTCAAGGACAAGGAGTTATTGCCAGCCACCTTATCGACGAAGGAATGAAAAATGGCACCTGGGTGGTTTTGCAGAATTGTCATGTTGCCAAGAGCTTTATGCCGGACTTGGAAAGGGTATCGTCGAATTCCCCGATTGAATGACTAAATGACACCATGGAGTCCGAAGAAGTATGAAAAAAACGAGAAACCTTCTTCTAGATTTGCGAAAGCTTCACTCCTGCGACCGTGCATCCAGATTTTCGTCTATGGCTGACGAGCTATCCCGTGGACCATTTTCCAGTTAGCGTTCTTCAGAATGGCGTGAAGATGACCAACGAGCCGCCGAAAGGGCTGAGAGCAAATATAGTCAGATCTTTTCTACGGGTAACTATCTTAAAGGGAGACGACACATATTTCTGAAATATGATTGTTCAGAATTTTATAAAGTTCTCGTAAATGCACGCCGTTTTTCACTTTAAAAGCTGGTTTTTTGCTTTTTTATCGGGCAGATAAGTCAATCAACTCTTTCGAGACTTTGATTTCTCTTTTAATAACGAGTTCGATCGTATGATAATAGAGAATAATAGCGTTCAAATTTGATAAAAATAATAATTCGCCAATATTCGATATACTTCTTTCATTTGTAAGGATCCAATATGTGACGAGGATTTCTTCGAAACGTGCAAGCAAAAGGAGATCTTCAAGAAGCTACTTTTTTCATTGTGTTTTTTCCACGCGATTGTTCAAGAACGCAGAAAATTTGGGCCGATCGGTTGGAATAATCAGTACGAGTTCAACGAGACTGATCTGCGGATCAGTGCGTTGCAATTGAAGATCCTCTTGGATCAGTACGATGACGTTCAATTTACCGCCTTGAAATATTTGACAGGTAACACTGAAAAAAATCTTAGAGTTCTAATATATTTTTTAATCAAATCGTATCATTATCTCGTGATCGTAGAGAGAATCTTCTCCAAGAGTCTTTACAATTATCAAACTAAACGTGGCTAATATTTAAAAATCTCAAGCTATTACATCTTACGCCTCCTTTTTAGAAATTATTCAATTCATCAAAATCATTTTCACGATTTCACTGGCTCGCAAAATTAAATTCGTCATTAATTTCGTCTCATAGGCGAGTGTAATTATGGCGGTCGTGTGACAGACGAATGGGATAGAAGAACTTTGACCACGATCCTCGTGAGATTCTATTGTATGGAAGTCATCACTCAGGAGAAATATCTGTTCGATCCTAGTGGCATATACTATGTACCTCAAGTCAGTTATCACGAGGAATTTCTTGATTATATTAGATCATTCCCAATGACCACTGCACCTAGTGTCTTCGGGATGAACGAGAATGCAGATATTATTAAGGATCAACAAGAGACTACGTTGATGCTGTCTTCTCTGCTGGCAACACAGGTGAGGATGAAAACACTGTGAAACTCGATTTTCACATGGAATTTCGATATTCTGTTATTATATTGTATTCTCTTCCATTTAGCCTATCGAGGATATCAAAGTAAGTGATATTGAAATCCGATTCGTTCGATCTTTAACTCTGCTGCTGCCTCTAAATTTTTACGTTCCGATCGATTATTTCAACCGAAGGAAAAGTTTTTTTTTCATGCTTGAACAAAAATTTAGTATAAAATTGTTAGATTTTGTCACAACTCATAAAATGCAATAATTACAATATATCGGCAGTGTTATTTAAACGTTCAAATCGACGCAGAGAATGTTTCAACGATAGAAAAATACAATTGGACGTGAACAAATGGACGTAAATAATAATCAAGATTAAATAAGACATATATACTGTTAGTTTATTATTCATACATTTTCTGCCTGCTTAGCAATGAAGCAATCCAGCAGGAGAAACGCTAACAGCATCCTCAGAATTGTGGAGCTCGTAACAAAAATCCTTGTCAAGTTTTTTTTTTGACTTTTTAATAGTCAAAGGCAAGACCACTTACTATGATATAGTAAAGTCGATATTACAAAAAAATGTATGACGCGCGACATACCTGAATTATCGTCGAATAAAAATTTACGAATGAAAATCTTTTTCTGCGACAAAAACAATTGTTATTATAACATCCGCAAATGCGACAATGATTGACGAATGACACGATGAGCGTTTTCTTTAAAAAAATTGAAATATGTTGGGCAAATATTAAAGATGCTAGACTGTTCGTTTACTATCGTGATGTAAAACAGGAAACGAGTAGAACGAACAAGGATCGTTTTTTCGTCGATCAGTTCTACATTTGTTAATTCTCGAAGCGAAGATTGAAATCAATTGTTTAATTGTTGAAACATTCTATTCATAACACACAACGGGAATTAACAGAACAGCCGTAATTTGGTATATATCAAAGATATCCGTCGCTTTGGTTTCGCGGAAAATCTCGGGCTGTTGGTATCACGGTTGGTGCCGGTCGTTATCATTATCTTCGTTCATTAATTTCGAGACAATTAAGACCGTGCACGCGGCTCGCCTCGTGTTTCACAAAATATAATAGGACTCCTTAAATATATTCTGCGTGACGAATCATGCGGACGACTAACGAGGACTCCTGTGTTGCTTCCCCCGTCCTCCAATTAGGACACCGGAGAAACGGAAATAGACGTAGGAAAATCACCTGACGAGATCGTCTACGGCGTTGCGTCTGATATTCTGTCAAAGTTGCCCGACGACTTCGATCTAGTGGATGCACTCGAGAAATACCCGACGTTATATAATCAAAGCATGAACACGGTGCTGGTCCAGGAAATGGGAAGATTCAACAAGCTTCTGCAAACGATCAGGAATAGCCTCATAAATGTTCAGAGGGCGATCAAAGGTAAACGGCTAAAGCTTTCTGACGGCCAGCCGGTGTCTATCGATTTTTCACGGCTTCGTGAACTTAATCTAAGGTCTGGTGATCATGAACCCGGACCTCGAGGAGGTCTACGTGTCGATAATTGTTGGAAAGATACCGAAGATGTGGATGACGAACTCTTATCCGTCGTTGAAGCCGCTAGGTAGTTACATACTGGACTTTTTGAAGAGGCTCGCCTTTCTTCAGGTACCGTAGAAAGATCTTAGGGCGATCTGCAATGGGCGATTGGAACGAATATTTGTTCGCATGAATATATATATATATATATATATATATATATATATATATATATATGTTTTTAGCGAATATTTATTCAAAAAAGAATATTTTCATATTGTTTGGATATTTTTTCACGACGCTTTTTGTTTGTACCTTCTTCCGGCATGTGCATCCTTTCAGAAATGCTTCGATAAAGAAAAAGGTTGATTAAATATATAAACGTAAGTGGTGAGTACGTAAACGAGTTTCCCTATATTCATTCGTAAAAGAAAAAAAAACTATTTTCTTTCGGTGAATCGGTGGTCTAATATTTTATCACCACACACAGAGACTTTGTTACGTTATTTGAATATTTGCCACGGTAAACTTCCATGGATATATTACACGTGCCGCATAAAACTTTTTGAAACTTCATTAACGCCGTAACGAAATACGACCGTCATCATCATGTCGCTAAAGTTTCAAACAAATTTGAAGATGTAGGTATATACAAGTTCCGAGACATTTATATATTACAAACTTGTGTTTCACCATGTTACGTACGAGACGTGCAACGCTTTTTTACGGTCAGATATTCAAATACTTCCTTATGAAACTTTTCATTGGAGTTATTTCAGCAAGAAAGAAATATCTTGTTATTTAGAATAGCGATAATAGCCCAGTGGAATTAATTCGTTATCTTTCCTAGAGAGACACTCTAAGGTACAAGATATTTTTCCATGAGAAAGTTACATTACTTGATTTCTCTTCGTTGCAGCTGTGGTACGACGAAGGGCCGCCGACAACCTTCTGGATCTCTGGTTTCTATTTTACACAGGCGTTTCTCACCGGTGCACGTCAGAATTATGCGAGAAAGTACTCGATACCGATAGATCTGCTCGTCTACGATTTTGCCCCTTTGAGAGAGACTGTTTTCCTCGAACCGCCAGCCGATGGTGTTTACATTTACGGTCTGTTCCTTGATGGGGCTCGTTTCAACAGAACAACTATGAAACTTGACGAATCGTTGCCGAAAATTTTGTACGACGTCGTGCCCTATGTGAGTACATTTCTTACTTTCGATTCATTGGAAAATTAGAAATCGAATCGCACTGACATTTATTGGCAATTGAATCAAACACCGGATTTTCTATTTCAAGGAAGAAAAGAAAGGCGAAGATCTTTCGAAATCAATATTTTTGTCGTTTCGTCTCTTGAACTTTTCGAAGGTCTTCGAAAAAGTCATATAAAAAAGGAAAAAGCCGTTACTCGTGTTCTAATTATTTTTAAAAATTTTCGAAAAATAATCTTCCCCTCTCTTTTTCCTTGAAATCCATATTATCATCTGTCTTTCACACTAAGACGATCTGATCTAAAATCAGATGGAAAATTTCTCAATTTCCTTCTTCTCCGGCTTAAATCTTCTTTACGCTCGGTCATTTCCAGAATCAGAATCCAGAAAAGAAAGAAAATCTGTATCCTTTTGCATATTTCTCCATCTATTCGTTACTCTTCAAAGTCTCGTGTTTCCCTCGCGCCAAGTAAACCATACAATCGAATTTCTCACGACAACCTGTCGTGTTTATTCCGGCAGATTTGGCTGATACCGATGAAAAAGGACGATCTGCCGGAAAGGTACACGTACACCTGTCCGGTGTACAAAACCACGGAGAGGAAAGGTGTGCTGTCGACGACCGGCCACTCGACGAACTTTGTAATCGCCATATGGCTCCCGACGGACCATCCACCGGACCATTGGATTCTGCGTGGCGTAGCAATGATTTGCCAATTGTCCGATTAAATCGATCATCCCGTTGGAATAACGTTCATTTTGCCTTTCGTCTTACGCCGTCACGCGATTGTGCTTGCCTGTTGTTTGTCCAGTAATATCGGTATAATTATCCTTACTTGACGAGGTAATTGAATTTGGCGGCCGATTCCGGCGAAGCGATACGAAAGCGTCGTACGATTAATTCGATTCACGGCGAGGGCTCCGATCTCTCGTTTATCGTCCTCCTTATCGCGATAAAAATAATCGGATCGAGGAATAAAAAAACCTTACTCGACGCTGGCCGTTTCATCGCTTTATCGATCACTGTCGGGAACAATCCGTTCGTCTTCTTTCCCACTTTTCCCCGCGTTCGACGCGTTATCCGCGCGCGGCACTCTTAAAATTCAGCTCCGATCAAAGTCCGAGCTGGTTTTCCCAGCGGGGCGTCGTTTTTTTCGGAACGTCGTTTCGCACGTAGGCGAGCCACTACAACAGGTGGCGATACATCCGGGTCACACAGGCTCTCCTCTCTGCCTCTTGCCTGCCGATCAATCGACCGTCCAACGTCTTTGTGCAAAATCTTCAAACGAGTCTAAAAAAGTCAGTCTGCTTGACCTGGACCCAGAGAGAGAGAGAGAGAGAGAGAGACCTGTGTCGATGTAAAAAAAGTAAAAAAAAAAGAAAAAAGAAAAAGAAGACAAAAAAAAAGGAAGAGATGAGACGCAGATGGAGGCGTACCAAGGCCGATTTCCGATACACCACGGTGTCCGTTCCGACAAACCGGCGAGAGCGTATCCGCCGCAAAATCGAGATTTCTATGCAAACGGTTATCGTAAATATTGCAAGCGGTATCGAGGGGGCAGAGAGGGGGAGGGGACCAGGCTGGTGGAACCAGGTGCAGGAGAGATTTCGAAGGCAGCGTACGTACGTCCGCAGGAGATAGCAGGCCTGGTGACGACGACGTGGTGGAGCAGTGGAGCTAGGTACACGGTGGAGAGACACGTCGAGAGAAACATAAAGAGAGTGAGAGAAACAGAGAGAAAAAGAGAGAGAGGGAGAGCTAGATAGAAATAAAGATAGAGATAGAGGGAAAGAAAGAAGGAGAGAAAGAGCGGATAGGATAAAAAACAGTAGGATGAGGAGTAACTAGAAGGGTGAGAAGCGCACGGGGTATATTCAGAGAGCAACGGGAGGCAGGTCGGTTCGGGGGGTGGCTGGTGGGTGGCTTCAGGGGTTGGTGGCGGCACCCTGTCTACCCGGACTGAGATCGCCGGAGGCTCGTTGCCTAGCGACCTCGTATTGATCTCTCCCCGTATCTCGGCTTTTCCCCTTTCCCACGTGATTCTCTCCTCCCCGTTTTCCGTCTCTCTCTCTCTCTCTCGCTCTCTCTCTCCTCTCACCGTACTCTCGCCGTTTGCCTAACCCTCTCCTCGCGCGATCCCCTTCATCGCGTTCCTGTCTTCGTTTCTTTTTCTCTCTCCTTCCCGCGGCCCCTTTCTTGTCCTTTCTCTTGTATCCCATCAGTCTCCTTCTTCTTTCTGCTTCGGTTCAACTTCTTTTTGGTTCAACTCCTTTCTTTCTTTCTTTCTTCCCCTTTCTTTCGTTCTTCCTTTTCTCTTTTCCCACCGCGTTCCTTCTTCGTTTCGCCTCTCCGTTATATATACAGGTTTCTTCTGTTTGCGCGTTTTTGAGTGCTTTCAGCTTCTTTCCTGGACCACGGAGAGCAAAGAGAGAGAGAGAGGGAGAGAGAGGGAGAGAAAGAGGAACGATGTCAGTTCCGTTGGTCGACGGTCGAGGTGACGGCACTAGGATCGGATGATTATTTGATGAAAACTCGTGGAATAGACGATGTTACACTCGGTGAACCGCGGAACTGTAGCCGAGTATCTCGAAACTTTTTCTCAAGGCCTGGTTCGTATCTCTGTTAAATAATTCCAACCAGCTATCCTCCCTCTCCGGACCTTTTCTTCTCCTCTCTCTCTCTCTCTCTTTCTTCGCGATAAAACGCTGACTGGTAAAATCAGCTTCACGCTGGAGTAATCCGGTGAATTATAGACGAGCATTTCGGCTTATGATATTTCGCGTGCTGATTCCACGCGTAACTCGCGCTGGTCGGAAACGAACGAGTCGAAACAGTCGGCCACGGAGGCGGAACGAGGCTGGAAACACGGATGCTGTTGATAATTTACGGTAATTCGCGGCAACGTGAAGACGATCGAAGAAAGTTGAAGGACCCGCGCGAGTAGTTGGTAAACACTCCTATACAGTCGCGCGAACCATCCTCCATCCACCTTTGTAGGACGAGGGACTAGGTTTCGAATGTGTCGAATGAAGTTGCCGGAGAAGTGGTCGATAAATATTCATTTATGTCAATGTAACGAGAGCTTCGAAAAGATGCAATTAAAACCCGTACGTACAGCTATCGTGACGCATCGATGCATCGTCTCGCTATATCGACATCCTTTTCCACCGATCGCGATCGTCTTTGGAATGCATTTAAAGCCTTCGCGTTTCGCAACAGAATCGACATGCGAACTTGGACGATGAGTTTCGAAACTCATGGTATATATTTCCTTTTTCGCGAAATTGTTCGTACAGGGTTACTTTTAAAAGTAACGTTAAACCTGTTTAAAAGAATCGGCACGTGAACTCGGAGGATGAGTTTCGAAATGTGGTACATGTCTCCTTTGTTTGGTGTTTCGTTTTCGCGAAATTCTACAAGGTTGCTTAAAAGCATTCGTATCTCTTCCGCTGCGTTGCCTCGATCGAACGATATTTTTTCACATAACTTTTCCCGATCCAACTATCATTCGTGGGCAAATTACTCTCTTTCCTCGACGTCATCTCTCACACCGTTTTATATATATATATATATATATATATATATGTAACCAACAGAGCCATTCGTCTCCTCTTCGTGAAATAATCAACTCTTCTTTCTCTCTTTCTCTCTGCCCATCTAACTCCAGTTTTTCTACTTCAAAGTACTCGAAAAAAAGTAACATCTCGTGTAAATCGATTCAGCAGCGAGTCCACTCGAGAGGGACGGGCGCGTTAATCGCGCTCCACGGTCGCATAAAATCAACTAATTTGCAATCAACGCGTATCAGAGCATGGCCTTCTCTCATCGAGAGAGAGAGAGAGAGAGAGAGAGAGAGAACATGTCACCTGAATGAAATTTATTCGCCGATCGAGCCCACCGGAGGGTGGAAAACCACCGCCGTCCCCCCGGCCTGCTGGATCGCCTCTTGTTTCGTCGCGCGTCCTCTCTTTTCCCCAGCCTCTCTCCCTTTCCTCTCCGCTCCTCCTACTCGTCCCTCTTCGTTTCGAGCCTCTTTCCATTGGTAAAGTGACCTTCATCTGAATTTCTTTGTCGCGCCTACGCGCCACGCCGCAGAGGAGATGGAGCGAGAGAATTTCGAGAGCTGGTCAGGGGTGGCGTCACGAAAATGGCATACCTTTTACTTTTATCTTTCGCCGACCTTCGCCAGAGCGATGAAAAGCCCGGTTCTCGTCGTCGGTGCATGGTTTATCGGGAAGGTTGCCTGCTGTTGGCTTTGGTTTGCTGCTCGCCACGGCGGCGGAGATAACGACCTGCTGCTTTTACCTTGGAGGGAACGTTTGATTGATGAAGGACGCTGATTAGACACGCTGAGGACGACCTCTTTCGTTCGCGCGACCTCTCCGATAGTAATTCTCTTCCCACGACGGTATTTATCGTTCGTTTCTCGCGAAGCTCTCGCGAACTACGACGTTTTACGAATCTTCGGGCACATCGCGCAATCATGTGCGTGATACGAACGATCGATCGGATTTTACGGCCGTCCTTTATCCGATTGCGAAGTATCAAACAAAGGTCTGTGTTCTTACGACGATGAAGCTTTTCAGCCTCTCCGTAACACGAGAGCGGGAGAGGGAACATTGGACACAAAAACTAAAGGGGGAAAATAGGGGAGTTAACGAGCGGTTCGTTCGGATTATTCTTTATTGCTTCGATCGATCCAGCCGACCGTTCGTTCAATCCGATCGGTTTTCTGCTCGGCGGGGACGGGACTACGGAAATGAGCGATCGCAGAATTGGACGGTGACGACGGTGAAAAGCACCGATGATTTTTTTTAGATATTCAGAAGCGGCAGGACAACTCGGTAATCAAGGAGCTCGGGAGTCATTTCATTTTCGATGCATTTTCGTTTGGTGCATTACTGGAAAAAAGAAAGTATGCGTTGCGTTGGTTACGTATGCTTGTTTATTCGAACGACGTTACATCATGCAACTGAACATGTCTGGTTATATAGGTGTTATTAATAAATCGGTCATACACCTTGCTTTCTAGATTTAATTACCACAGGTGTTAATCGATCGGAAACATTCGCTCCAACAGGACGTAAAGACGTAGTAACTGTACTAACAGTTTAATTGTTCTAATGTCTACGTAACCTACGTTAAATCTACGATCTAAGATGCTATCGATTCTTGCAACGGCGAGGAGTCTTGTGTCTCGGTGAGCAGCAAAGATAGATCTGTCGATATCGGACGGATATCGGATAGAGGTTATCTCTTGAATATCACGCGGTATTTATAAAATTATATTCTTGAAAACGAAATCGCGAAGGTACCTAAATTCACGAACGTGCAGAGAAGAAGATCTCCCTGTGGCGAACGGATTCGTACGACAATCGAGATTCACAATTTTGACGACGGCCATCTACGTTTATCTATGTTGCGAACAAAAAGTTTGCCATAATCATCGAATGATCTGCCAAAGTTATTAAATTATATTTCTCTAGATGTTTAACAATTGAATAATCGTTCTCGTTTCTCAAAACTCAAAACTCAATTTACGTTACATTCAGTTTCTACGTTATGTTTACGTAATTTATCACTAGAATAATTTCCGTGCTTTCTCGAGCTCGAACTTCAGTGCCGCATTTCCCAAAAAACCAAAGTTTAATCGTCGCGGTCGAAACGTAAAGAAGAAGAATTTAAGATTCGAGTGGTCTACGTTCTCCCAATACAAAACTCGATAATGTTTATATCATTAAAATTGTTGCATTTCTCGAACAGAAGAAAATTTTCTTCACACTCTCGAATAACCTGCGTTTATCGACTTCGATGTTCAATTATCGCTCTACTAGCGATAATCTGTTCTGTTTACGAAAGAGGGAAATTCTTTCCAACGCCATTCGAATAATCGAGACGAATTTACGAAAGAATATCAAAATCCGACGATCGAACAAATTTCCCGACCAGCTACGCGTGCTTCCTGATCTCCCTCGCGACTGAATCGCTTTCCCTATAACGATTTCGCGATCGTCGCTTCTAATTCGCGTGCACGGACGTCCATTATCCGGAGGAGATTCCCCGCGAAACCCCCGTGGAAGGCTGGAAAGAAAGAAAGAAAGAGAGAGAGAGAGAGAGAGAGAGAGAAAGAGAGAGACGATGCTAGACGAGCAGGTGGAGGGATGAAACCGACGAAAAGGGACAGTGGTTGAGCATCGGGTCTGAATAATGGAGGAAGCTGCGTGG
Source organism: Tetragonula carbonaria (assembly GCA_032399595.1). Classification (NCBI taxonomy): domain Eukaryota; kingdom Metazoa; phylum Arthropoda; class Insecta; order Hymenoptera; family Apidae; genus Tetragonula; species Tetragonula carbonaria. The sequence goes on from JAUCRC010000008.1 coordinate 2,915,003, forward strand.
AGTGTTGGACGGATAGTGTGTGTGTGTGTGTGTGTGTGTGTGTGTGTGTGTGTGTGTGTGTGTGTATGAGAGAGAGAGAGGAGAGAACACGTTTCCTCTAACGGGGTGTATAAACGGGGTAGAGGAAAATCGAGACTCGGTAGCCGCGTTGGTAGAAGGTAGAAGCATAGAGAGCATCGGTGGTTGGTATTGGTAACGTGGCATCGCCGCTGGAGCTGTGGCGGTCCAGGGGGGATGCTGGCGAGAAGAGATGGGTTGCCAGGCAACGTACGTCCACCCTTAAACCTCCGTTCACCCCTTACCGTCCACCCCTCCCCTCTTTCGCCAGCTACCACCCCTCTTGCCAGCCGGTAGCTCGTATTTGCCGGTTCCGCGGATGAGGACTCGGTCGATACAAGCAGCCGTTTTCGTCATACGTTCGGGAATTCCCCAATTTCCATTACGGGGGTGCTGACTTTAAGCTCTCTTTCCCCTCTCACACTCCTCTGCACACCGCGTGCCACGCTGAGACACACTCGAAACGATTGCTAACCCTGCTCTCGATCCGCTGCTCGTCGATGCAACGTTCTACGATCGTTTTGTTTTCGGTTCGATCACAGTCTGTACTTTTTCAGTGAATCGAGAACGAGCAAGCAGACGAGCCGCCGGACGCGAGCATTCTTCGCCTTTCGAGGCTTGAAAATGAGGCGCGGAATGTATGGAATTTTGGGAAACTGAGACGAGACGAGTTAAAATCGAGTATATGAAGGTGTATGGAAATTAATAGTGGTTCGTTGCAAGGTGAAATTAACGAGAGAGAGAGAGAGAGAGAAAGAGAGAGAGAGAGATAGTTCGAGGTTTCTTACCTGATGTGGCTAGACACAGTTCGATGAGAATGAAAGAAAGAAAGAGAGGGAAACAAAGAGAATCGTGATGGAGAAAATGATTGAGAGACGCAGGTACAACAGATTTAGGGTGTATAAGATGTGATTGTTTTTTTTTTATTGTTAAAAAGAATGCATATGTACACACAGTCGAAGAGGAGTTGTTAACTGTACACGGTTTTACTTTACAACAGACTTGGAACAAACAGTCTCACTCTGTTAACAAACTGGAGATCTACATAAGGCAGATTGATGAAGTGCAGGAAGAATAAAGAAATAAAAAAAAAAAAATAAAAAAATAAAAAAAACTCTCTTGAACTACTGAACTCTCGTCTACATGAAATCATTCAGTGAAATCATTCGCTATTTTCTACGGTTCACTTTTACGGTCTACTTGTATTACAGTGTAAAACCCCTCCCCTCCCTCAAAAAAAAGAAACAAAGAAAAGAAAAATTGGAGAAACAAGAAAGAAAAATTAATTTATCACCGAGTTCAATGAAAACGAAAAATCGCAGACATGAAAATCTGAAGTCGTTACTGACCTGTCTCATAGCGAAAGTAACCGGTAAAATTCATCGAAATCCGTGAACCTCCAACGACGCTCGATGGGGTATCGCGATAGAGAACGTTGAATTTGGTCCGCTCTTGGCATTCACCGCGTGCCTTATGAATTTTGAAAAGTTGGCACATGGAAGCCCGCAGTGAACGCAAGGAGCACAGACTCACGCATCTTCGTACTTTTTTTTTTCCACCATCTCATCACTTCTTCCTTTCGTCTTCGTCCGCGTATAAAAAACCAACAACCGTCTGAAATATTCACTAGCATCTTCTTCCTCTTCTATTATTCGTCCTTACTCCTTCAACTATACTCATCGTCAACGAGACCAAGTTACTGTCACAATAAATTCAACATCCCAGTAAAAAAAAAAAAAAAAGAAAAAAAAGAAAAATGAAACTAAACTAAAAATACCGAAAACTAAAAAGAATCAAACTAAAAAAAAAAAAAAATTAAAAGTAAAAAAGTTGAAAACAAGCGATAAAACAAAAAGAAGAGGAAAGAACAACGTAATTATTCAACGTTGCAACACCGATTAATGGTCGATTAACAAATTTTCAATCACTGTTGCGTCTCGCCGAAAACGAAACAATCCCCGGTTTTCGAACAATGTTCGAACGTGTCACGTTCGTCGGCTGCGTTACGCGTTCGATGCACGTACGTAAGCTCGTTTTTAACGTTCGATAATATCGAAAGCACACGCGCGAAGGAGGGGGGGAGGAGAGGAGGAGGACGAAAAAAAAGCGTAGGCGAGCACACGGCGCGATGCACGTCGCAATGCGAACTGAGCTTGATGAGCGTCGAAACTATACTATGGAACGATACCACTCGTCCTATGGACCCATCAGGGGTGGTTAGGGGGTGTAGGTACGCGGAGTAGGGGGGTTCGTCAGTCCCACCATAACTTATTGCTTATTTCGCGGAGGGTGTACGACCCCGTGATATCCAGAGCTGGGAAGCAGCTGACGTTGGGGTTCCATTGTCTGTAGATATTCGCATAATCAAGAAAGCCCACCCCATTCCATACTTTTTCCTCGCGTGGAAAGGGACATATGGGACACTCTGACTAATATCGACACGGATCTTGATGGATGTTTCGTCACGGAGCTGCCGAAGGACGTGCTAACGTGAGAACGTGGCCGTGTCTTACGTTAACTTCCCATGTCGTTACGGTGTTTGTCAGTTCTGCGTGGAAAACCGATTGATCTCATCACGGTTTACAGATCGACTTAAGTTCGTATCGAGCATACGTTGCGTGTCAGGTGAAGAGGGTTTTCGCGCGAAGAGGGAACGAGATGGAAATACGGGCGCGACATTGCGTTATTTAATTTTCACGCGTGAAGGAACGTGAAGAATTTTCGCGCTTTCGTGCATTCTTTACGGGATATTGGATTTCATTGATGAAAATATTCCATTGAGAGACTGGCACAACTTTTGCAAACAACAGCCTCGAAACAAGAGGATGAACAAACTTTTACACCCTTTACCGAAACTCTTTTCAATAAAAAAAAAAAAGTCCATCCTCTGGCAAAGTACATCCTCTAAACGAACCCATAAAACGACAAGATACAACGGCTACATATTGGCTGGTACGGTTGCATCGAACGTAATGCAACAAGAAGGAAGGACTCCCCTTTGAGATACAATAGCGGGACGTGCTGTTCGAACCGGAAACCCATAATTTTCGTTGGTGGAAGAGGTGACTGGCCGAGCATATCTCTTTGGCCGAGTGTCCCAGAAAAGGGCGACGGGGTCCGTAGACCGAAACTCGTCCAAAAAACCTTGGCGAGAGGGGTGTTGCTCGTTTTAAAGGGCGCGTGTCTCGCGACAAGGGGCCAAAACAGTCGTATGTACACGTATGTGCGTGCGTATGTGTGTGTTCATGCGTATGAGCGCGCGACGGGGTCCAGCGCGTGCTCGAAAGCTACAATCGCCCTAAAGGCCAATTCATATCCGTCGAGCGAGGAAGAAACGGGGGTTTCCGTGGCACAATGGGGCATTCCCTCGAAGGGCTGGGACCTCGTCTGCCAGAACTGTGGGTCAGGGTTACTAGGAGGGGGATTTCATCCATCGATTTAAACCCTCTTCGCGCTACACCCACCCCACCCCACCCCTATCTCGCCTAACATCCGCGTCCCTTGCGCCCTTCTTCAGCCGATCTTCAGCCTGTTAACCTTCGCAGGAGACACCTCGTTGAAGACCGTTGAAGGAATTTAATACGAAGTTATTTAAACACTGGTCGACGTTGACATCTGCAACGGGGACACGTCGGAAGTGTCGTTTGTTTCACGGAAGGACAAATTGTCCGATGCATCTGATGGAAAGAGGGGGCTGAGAAACAGAGAAAGAGCAGACGAAACGAAATTTGTGATCGGATCGATTTGGATTAGACTTCACAGACTGTCTACGATCCAACGAGAAGAAACGACTGTACCTGGTTTTCGCGATTGGTTATCACGGGAGATGACTAGGAGCGCTGTTTTCGAGAGTGCAGAAACAGTAGGGTTGGTAATCGAGCGTGGCGGAACGAGACTAATTACACGACCGTGGAGGTTTGTGACGCTGGTTTCGAGAAATTTGGAAGTCGAGAGTTTCGGATACTTGCATTTTTTTTTTGGATGTTACGAATATTACGAGTTGCAAGGCGAGGTTTTACTTCGCTCGTAACACGCTGATGATTCAACGCAAAAGAAATAATTCAATCGATAACCACGGGAAACTCGAGCAGTTGTGTTCTATGAAGATTAAAAAACAGAAAACATATATATATATATATACAAGAAAGAAACTAAAATAAAAAAATTTCCAAGAAAATATGTGAAACCAAATTATCAAAAAATGTTTGACTGCTAAGAGTTAAGAAAAAATAAAGAACGCAACTTTTTCTGGGGTAAAAGAGAGGGAAAACCAATTATTCTTACCCGCGAAGCTGACGTTTTTAATTTACAGTTACGGTGAGTGACGGAAGTAGAAACGTCCTAGAAACATGGAACGAGCGGCTAGATAGGATCACTGAATGGCTTTACTCTTGCTCCAGTCCCGGCTATCCTTGTGACGTAATCGAGCACGTGCACTCCGTTTGCGGCCTTCTCAGGTGGGGTTGAAAACGTCACGGATACCAATCCTCCCCTGAAAGGCACGCCCTCTTCATCGATCCTGGCGAACCCTCCTCCATTCATGAGAACCCTGGTACCGGGCCGACGAACCGCATGGTTCTACCTGGTATCTAGAACAAATGAACAGTTTTCATGAGCGAAACAGAAAGGCAGCGGTGGTGGGAGGGTCAGAAGATGAGGTAGCATTTGTGATAAGGGAGTGAGGAGATATTGCGAGGCAACTGGGTGATCGTAGGTCAGCAACAGCTTTTCATCGTGCCTTCTACATTCTTTCTCTATAATACTACTTGAAACTAAACGACTGACCGAGTTTCATTGAGTTCTCTATGAGAGAGAACCAAGTGCCAAAATTAGTATCAAGTCAGTATCAATTTATTAGTTAAATCAAGTATTAGCGTTATTATAGTATATTTTTAGTACTACGAGAACCAAGTACCGAGGATCATTGAGTTGCACGTGAGAGAGCCAAGTACCAGAAATTATCTAGTACACTTCCAAGTACCAGAATTATCAAGTACCAAGTGTGCCAAGCGAAAGAATTTCGTCGTTCTACGTTGGAAATTTATGTGAGAAGAGTCGTACGACGGATAATGGTTTTCAGAGATGATCAGAATCCGGAAGAGTGACTTCGTGCGATCGATTATCGGAAGTTTAAATACCCTGAGGCGTTGGTAATCAAATTTTTCTAACGTAACCGAGGCGTCGAACGTCGAACGGCGGACAGCCGATTGGTTGGTTATAAATAGCAGTCCGTTCTGAAACCCTCGGGTGAGTTCGTCAGCTGATCACATATTGACAGTTCGATGAGTTGTCTGGTCGGGACCATTCCTCGAGACTGTTTTTCACGTAATCAGATCGATCGTCCTCGATCGAACACCATTAACGATATGCTTTAAATACGTCTCTCTAATAATGTTAATAACGACTTTTACCAAAAAAGGATACTGCATAATTCTCACCAGAAATAATTTCGTTGTTTATTATCTAAATAAATTATCTTTATTATATAAAACGACAAATAATAAATTCTTTAACAAATTAAAGTAAACGATGTGTGTTTCGTTCTGAATCTCGCTTGTTCTGCTATTAGACAGATTTCAAATAATTAAATAGACGATAAATTTCAGAAACGCGGGATAGACAAGCTGTTTGGGTATCAGAACGATCGATAGATCCCTCGGAAGATTATCGAATCGCGGAAACAGCCGGAATCAGGCTGGTCGATAAGAAGGTGAGGCGAGAGATTTTTCTCGTAGCAGTGTTTCGGTGGCTACCGGGCCGATCGTCGGCTGACTTCAAGGATGGCGACTGAAAGTCAGTTTCGTGACAGAAAATTACGAAAATGGTAATTAGACAGCTAGCGGCGACGTGCCGGCAACGGCTTATTCATACTTCGTAGCCATGGCGATCCTGCACTACTGATAAAACAACAGTACACACCATAATGTACTTACGCGGAATAGGGGAACACCTCGTCTACCGGGTGTCAAAGAAATCGGTATATATTTCGTGTCGTTACGACACGCGAAAAACTTTTGCGACAGTTAAAAGGGGTGTCTCATCGATTGTCATCTGCATTTATGGACACTTTTGTGCGATTTTGTCGGAAGAATCGCGATAACATCGACGATAGTGATCGAATGAGTTGGCTGTAGCGTTTGAAGTATTTCAGCAGTAATATCATTGAGATTATGTTGCAGAGCTGTAGTGAAATTATCGTATTGTATCGTCATTCGAGAAGCTGATCTTCGAGGGATGTTTTTTTTCGAAGTGATGTATCGTGCATTAGGGACATTGTACTGCAACATATGGTGATTCTGTGTAACACGGATGTTTCTCCTATCGACATTCATAGCTGACCATATGCCATTAAATCGAATGCCGTGTCGAATGATGTAACTTGACGTAACCAAAAGTCATCGCGGGTTATCATTTTTCAACTCTGTAAATTCTTTAACATAGTGTTTCATTCGACGAATAAATGATTTTAAAATAACAATAATAATAAAAGAACGAATACCACATCATATACGAATAAATTTAAAAAACTGAACACAACGATACTTATTAAATAATTACGCGTTCGTTAATTAATAATTCCATGGAAAACGAGTCGTTAAATTTTGAGAAAGTATGAAACCGTCGTGTCGTCGATGACCCTGAAGCTTCGTGGGTGTCACTGATCTCTACGTAACCTTGAACTGTCTCGACCACGGGCGTAAAAAAGAAATGGGAGATTACGTATGGATAAAGATCATCACGGATCGTCGCAATCTCCGCGAAGAAGCCGTCGAAAGAAGGTCAAAGAATTTTACGATCAAATGCACGGCAACCGCGAGGACACGATCAAAGAGCCAAAGATTGACCTTGAGATTACCACGGGAGAGATCCTCGTATACTTTACCTGCTAATGAACTCCGACTTCCACGGAACCAAACGGTAGACGATCGAACATCTCCTGGATCCTCCTCCATCCACGGTCACCGTAACGGAGGATCATACTCGGTGAGCGGCAGGTCCACAGAGACGAATCTCTCGCTGTTGGAAATCTCCATGGAATCCATCGTGATGGAATCGTGTTCGACACACGTTGCGTGGATGAAAGGCGGCAAGAAAGTCAGGATGATGCGTGGGCCGACCTCGGACGACGCGGCGGTGGTCGACTACGATGGGACAGGACTTCGTGTCGACGAAGAAGAAGAAGCAGAAGCGGCAGAAGCGGCAGAAGAAGAAGAAGGGGGCGCAGCAGGATGCGCCGTTTTGTGTCGGGACGGTGTTGTTGGTTTGATGGTCGCGGGACCACTGCGCCCTCTCCGTCTTCGCCCACCTAGCCCTGCCCCTCGATATCAACCCCCAATCCCCCTGGTAGCGCCCCAGGGATCGACTGTTCTCCCTCCCACCAAGCCGCCTCTCATTTTAGCCCTCTCTGAATCCCCCACCAACCCTCGTTGTCGGTGGCAGTGGTTTCCACCCTAGAACCGAGGATGCCGACTCTGGAGCCTCCCCCCCTTTCGAGTCAGCCCCCTCCAGGAGCATTCTGGGGCTCGTCACGAACAGGCTGCCGCCGCCGCCGCCGCTGCTGCTGCTGGTGATGCTGGCTGCTGGCTGCTGTGTCGTCTCTTGCCGAAAACCGGCAGGCAACCAGCCAGGCACACTGTACTGTAGTGTACGTGTTCACGTCGGCCCTTTTCCACCCCTGCCGCGCATTTTCCGCGACCAAACCAGGCTTCGCGATGCTCGTGATCGCACTGATCGTCGGTACCGCTTCTCTGCCGGGTGCTCGCGTTTACCCGCCTGCCGCCGCTGTGCCCAGAACCACGCCGCTTAGGGCGCTCAGGGAGAGGTGGTTCATCGTCGATGCTGGTAGTGGTTGGCTGATGGCGCGAGCGCGCTTTAACGCGAGTCGCGCAAGCGTCACCCAGAAAATCGAGCTTCGTATACCGCGCGCGCCTTTCTTCTCTTCTCTTCTCTCCTCTTCTCTTCTCTTCTCTTCTCGTCTCTTCTTTTCTCTTCTTTACTCCCTGGCTACATGCTCTTCTTCTCCCTGTCTCTCTCTCTTTCTCGCTTTTGCGTCTCTCGTCTCTGCGAGAGAGTTACATCGCACGGGATTCTAACATTCTCCCCCGTTTCCGAGGCATTCGTCTCTGTCCGAGGGATGCACGTCATACGCTCCTGTTGCCCATCTTCGTTCAAGGGCGTACAACCTCCTTTTCCACGAGCAACATTCAGGGGTGAGTCGGATCACAGAGAGATCCGACTCTGTCTCTTTCTTCCGTGCCTTCGTCCCGTTCGTTACTTTCTTGCTCCCTTCCTTCCTTTAGAATTCTTTCTTTTTTTCCTCCTCCCCCCTCTTACTCCGGCCATCTAGCACACCCCCTCCCTCTCCATCTAATATGGACTCCGTAACGTGTTTCCGTTTCTCCGTGTTACCGCGCGCTTTGCCGCTCTCGCTTTGTCGTTTGTCGATCTTCTCTGTCGTTTCCTCTCTCGCCCACGAGTCACCCAGAAACCAGAGAGAGGCACGGTCTCGTCCCCGCTGTTTTCGCTGGATCCCTCGCGGACTTTGGATTCTGGCCGCGTGAGGGGTGGAAATTTCGGGTGCAAGGTCTCGCGGCGGCTCTTTGCCTCGCGCTGCCGCATCGAGTCCCTCGGGAGAGGACCTGTGCGCCCCGACGTTTGAGAGACCGGCGAGACAGACGGCAATGTTTTTTTCATTGAAACCGAAGCTGTAGCGAACGTGCCTCAAAATGGACGTGAAAAATCTAATTACGTCACGTGTATCCCGTTTTATTCGATACTTACTATCCCGTAAATTAGCGAACGTCTAGGAACGTCTAGGAATTTTACACTTTCAACCGCTGTTATTTCACATTTCGTGTTCGTGCAACAAAGGAAGGTCACCATCAATTTACTATTCATACTCTAGAAACGTGCAGAAAAAACAAAAGAAAAAAAGAAAAAGGAAAACCGCTTTCTCGCGAAGTTGGAAGGAGTTTTGTTCGAGTTTTTGTTCAACGCGACGTGACTGGTGTCTTGCGTCAAGGTATCGAGGGGAAAAAAGCCCTTTTACCAGATTATTTCTTGCTGCGGAAAAGAACAGAAAAGCAAAAAAAAAAAAAATAAAAAAAAAAACAAAGGAGGTGGGAGGAAGAAAACAGAGAAAGAGAAGAGGAAAGATTGACTTTGATCTGCCCCTACACCGTTCTTCAGCCGCGGAAAAGCGGAACGACTCGTTTACGTCGCGCCATTTCCGTTTCTTGCTCTCTCAGCGACCGGTGCTCACGGCGCGGGCGTATTATTAGCGAGCCTCGCCGAGTCTCTTTTCCCGTGTGAAATTCAAGCGGACCGCGCGAAGAAAGCAGGAAAAAACGAAGGAAAATTGAAATTCGTTTGCGAGAGAACACAGGTCCACGCGCCACGATCGGCCCTCTGTTCGTTCTACGGTCACGTTCACTCGAAGCGGAGGCTCGTTTGTTCATCAAAGAAGAAGAATCTGCCGGTTAGAACTCAGCTCCAAGCTACGGAAGCAATTAAAAACGCAGGCCGATTTTCATCGAGAGCAAACACCCGGAGAGAGAGAGAGAGAGAGAGAGAGAGAGAGACCCGCCTCGTAGTTTACCGTCCACTACATACTTAACGACTCGTTCCGCCCTACTTCGTTCTTTCCTCAACTTCCTAATATCAATTAAAGTTCGCGCACCCACCGGGCATACCGCGTTTCTCGGCTGAAAGCAGAGAGAGAAAGAGAGAGAGAGAGAGAGAAAGCATGGTCGACGAAGAAAATCCAAGTTTCGTCAACGTCGTCGAGGCGAGCTCGTTTTCTCTCTAGCGGGTGGTGTCGTCGATTACCTAGTCCTTCGTCCTTCTAATAATCATCTCCAATCTCTCCGCCGATAGCCTCGCCATCTTTCGAGTTCGAAAGTTCTTTTCCTGTACGAGATGAAATTGTCGAGAAGGAGAAAGATCGGATCTCATCAGCCTCTTTTTCCCCTTTTCCCCTTTTTCCTTTTTTTTTCTTTTTCTTCTTTTCTTCTTTTTTTTTTTCTTCTTCTCGCCTGATCGTTCCTGTCGCTTGGATACGGGGAGAGGAGCTAACACGGTCTCGAAACATTCGACGAGGCTCTTCCTCCAGCGTTAAATACGTCTGGCATGGTCGGGTTCGTTCGACGAGATTCCGTTTTTTCTTCTTCTTCTTCTTCTTCTTCTTCTAGTTCTGCGACAACGGCCGCGGAAATTGGAAAATTGATCGGCAATTAGCGGAGGACGAAACAACCGCCAACTCGGTAATAAATCGAATGAAATTAGTGTTGTTGCTCGATATTACGGGATAAGGAAGCTATCCCCGAGCCGACTGGTTAAAGAGAGTAAGCAAAGATACGAGGCGTTTTTGTTTTTCACGACGTCGAATATTCACCGAAAACTCCGACGTGTCCGACGTCCGGCGATGTGTACGCGAATTTTGTTATAATGTTCCTGTCGATGGGAGGATCATCGTATTTTCGATCGGTTTCTGTACTATATCGTGGCGGTATTAATCAGTAGTACGCAGAAAATTACATTGCATAGCGGCACACGGACAGAAATACACTGTATTGTTAGCTATATCGACGAGCCGCGTCACGAATTTGCGGGCATATTAGTCCAGCACTACACAGCGTGCAGCTAACACGTAATTAACATGGTCGGTGTGTAAACCGAAGACGCGTATCTGTGTCGACACGCCTGTGAAGGGGTTAGCCAGTGCTTCAATTTCCAGGCGGAAAATTTTACGGGCTGATAGCGCTTTGATCGCCGAGAGAAGAATAACATTAGATTACAACATATGAAAATGTTCGATTAAGTGAAACAATCGAAATCGTGAGGCGAACGCGATTTTTGTACTTCTCTGACTTTCATTTCATTTTAACATCGCTGACGCGTAAAAGTACTTGGTGTTACAATGACGAAAGGAAACGAATTAAAAAGTTTGGAAATAGCTGATGAATTCATGAGATTTTATATTCTTGGTATTTACATGTTGCGTTCCATTTTTTTTTATTAAAAATGAAATAAAAAATACACCCTTTTACTTTGAATGTAGAAATGAATTTTCCTATTATTTCAAAATTAAACAGATCTGATTTTGTAAACTTAGATACAAAACGCTTCACGCTTCAGAATTTAGAACAAAACGATCTAGAGAATTCTAAAGATTTATTTATACTTTTGCTCGAAAAATGTTCAAATCTTACGAGCGGAACGAGGGTTTGTCGGATCCCGGCAATTTTCATTCGCGTTTTATAATTGATAATTACGCGTAATCTACGAGAAATCAGTTTGCGAGAATGTTGCACGAATTTGATGGCGATTAATTATTTTTAATGGCACGATTTAATCGGTGTACTGATTGAACAGAACCGTTGCGCTGATATCGAAAGTGAGCATTAATTTCTTCTCTGTACTCGCTCTCGTTAAAATTGTAACAAGTATCATTAATCTTACACCGTTGCATAATTGCATATTTCTCGTTTCTTTTTTTTTTCTTTTTTTTCTTTGCCCACATGTACTGGCTAAAAGGGTTTTGATTAAAGACCGTGCGCCTCGTTTGAGAACGTAAGTAGTATTAGACACTTGTTGGTCAGACATCGGCCTGGCTATTGCCAAGAACTCGTCGGGGGAGAAGAAGGGTCACTTTTAGGGTTCAGACATTTTTAAATGTCTTTCATGTACACTACTGATATGATATTAATAATTGACGGTATATTAATATCATATCATAATTATTAATGATTAATAATTGAATAAATATGGATGTAAGAAAAAAATAGAGTAATTCGAGAGTAAAAATGTCTTTCATAGAAAGTAATAACAAGTTAAATATATTGAAATAAAAGTAAAAATATAAGTTAAATATATTGTTGAATTCATTCAATCTGAAATACATGGTCATCTATTTTATCAATTAAAACGTGCGACTCAGATATACGAATACACGACTGCACATTTCATTGAAAACGAAGTAAAAAAAGGATAGTAGCCGAAAATTTTGGAATTTTCTGAAAACATCATTCGTTTTATCAATCGAGATATATGATTCGCGATGTATAAATGTCAAAGACACGTGACAACGCTGCACGCCCTCAAAAAAAAAAAAAAAAAAAAAAAGAAGAAAAAAATGGACGACTGACGTGCTAAAATAGCTCTCTAATAAACGAACGACTATCAATTTGAAAAAAAAAATATACTAGCCACAGGAAGCGTATAAACGACACGGTCAGCACGTAACGCGGAGCGAACCAGTAAAAGCGTTACCAGTGGCGCAATAAACAACTCACTTTACTTCACTCGGGTCCGAGTGAATCACGATCACTGGGATTATCTCGATCTCGCGTGGTTGTCGGCGTCGATTCGAGGAAATCGAATCGCGCGACGAAGGACCGCGGGGACCGGAAAACTGGAGGCCACCGGCGAACTGTCTGGAGGCCGTCTAATAGCCACCTGCTGTTAGAAGAGCGGAATCCTCGTGACTCCTGCGGAGAGCCAACGAGATTTGTGTGCTCCGAGGATAAGGGACGCATCCCTGTCAACAAACGTGTGCGAACGTCGACGTAGCCTTGGACCAGAAAAAGATCAATCGTCACCGATCAAATGCCCGAGTAATTGAACCGGTCACGTATAAGAGATAGAATGCAATTTGCAACGCAATGTGGTGGACATCGTTTCTTTGTGAGATGAATTTTTTTGCAAGAAGGTTTTGCAGCGAATGCAAAAGATACGACGAAATAATTATTCTGGTTTTCGTTCAAATTTTTGGACTCCAGTATACGCGTATTGGAGTGTATTCGATATCGTTTTCGTCGAAATTTATTCCTCATTAGAGAGTGAAAATTTTCTGCGAAATTCTCGCATCGAGATACCGTGGGAATAACATCATTATTTTCAAGAAAATACAAGAATCTAATTATAAGTGATCTTAACGTGGATATATTGAATTGACAAGTCGCGATTAGAGTGATGAATTCAATGGAAAATCTTGTCAGAGAAGGATACACTATTAAATAAATTAAATCTAGTTTCTAATAATGTAAGATTTTTCATATTTATTATTCTCGTCTATCAGATCCACAATTCTACATTCCAATTTCAATCGAATTCAAAGATGGTCGAAACGTGCAAAATAAAAGTGCCAAATCACACTCGCGTTAATTTTTCACTCGGATCTCCACGAGTGTCAAGATCGATGAATCGTTTCTCTTTTGATACGCGTGTTTTTCACGACCTGCACAGGCCAAACGTCGAAACGAGATGCGAAAAGAGAAAACAAATTTTTGTTGAAGATCTCGCGGAGAATGGAGATTGGTCATGGAGCTGGCCTCTCCGTGACCGTTGGCTCCGTTCCAGCCAACCTCCACCTATCATCAAAGGGATTATTTTTTATGTTTGAATTAAATTGCCTGAGGCAACGAGCGTTATCGACGTTGGCAGAGGTGATGATTGCCATTCTAAAAAGGGAATTGGCCGACGTTTCTACCAATTTTGAACTCCGATGGCTTTCACCGATGTGTTTTGTTTCAACTCTACGTTCTTCCTCTTCCTCCAACCCCCTCTGTTTTGTTATTTTTTTTCTTTTTTTCTCCTTTTTCACTCGTTTTTTTTTTCGAACTCATCATCGCGTTTCAATTACCATGCAGCGCAACATTGGATACAAAAGCAGAATAGTGCAACGTTAAAATTACCTTGTTCGACGGAACAGCTATTACGGGCGAACATCGGGTGCCGCGATTCATTATTAAAAAGGATGGCGTGTTTCATGCATGCGTGGACGAATAAAATTTCATTCGCGTCCTGGTGAAATATGAATTGAATCCGCTTTATCTGGGTCCATGGTTTCTGTAATTTTCACGAAATTGGAAAATACTCGCCTGCTCATAATCGTCCGGTGCATCCACCTAGTGAATCACTAGTAAGCCTTTAGCATAATTCAAGAAATCAGAAACAGTGGCTGCAAATTGTACGTTATTGTACTTGTTGCATTGCTTTATGTACTAATTGAATAATTTGAACGATTGTATTGATTTGAATTATACATTATGCAAACGTAGAATAGAAACAATAAAAACACTGACTTCATTGGAAGGGAATAAATGCTGCAACTATTTTTCTGTTTCTGTTTTTTTTTTAATTTCACGCGCGAAAAGGAAAAACTAATATTTAAATAACTTCGGTTGTCCATTTATTTCAGAGATTATTAAAATTTTTGATATTTAACGTCACTTTGCATTTCACATTTTCCCTGACGGGGATTAATAATCAAACTGAAAATCGGAAGTTTCGAAATATAACTTTTAATTCTAAAGTTTCGAAGATATAACTTTCAACTTCTACAATTATTATGGCTTTCAGCGTTCAACGATGTCAGGCCAAGAGTCGACTGGAGAAACCTCTTCTCATCGAACCAAGTCGTCCAAGATCGTTTCCCAATCGACGTGATTCCGATAATTCGTTGCTCGTAGTCGTCGATCGCCGAGTCGAATCGTAAAAAGAAAAAAAGTGGACGATAAGCGGGTGTGTTTCTCGAATGGACCAACAGAAGCCGGCCAGCGCAACGTTGTAAAAACAAAAACACGTGCCTGTCTTCTGTGTGCGTACGCAATCTCTTAACCGGATCTTTTGGGCGGGTGAATGAAGCTGAAGGCTGTTGATAGTAGGTACACACCGTGGGTCGATAGAATTCGGGCCACGGCCTCCTTGCGAGAGCAGCAGGGCTAGTTTCTCGCGCGGCAGCAAGGGGAATCCCTTGAGCGGCGTAGAAGCGGGAGAACCGAGCGAGAAGGACGAAAGAAAGCGGGGAGGTCGAAGAGGAACGGAGACTACGGAGCAAGAGAGTGGATGGAAGAGGAAAGAGTATCTATTCCCGGTTCTGGCGCGGGGTGAAAAGACACGGAAAACCGACGAGGAAGCTGCCACTCGTCGAAAGGAAAGAGAACGAGTGAGAAAAGGGAAAAGATGGAAAAATGGTCCCTGGGTTGTGGAGTGAGAAAAGCGGGGGTGGGTGGTGGTTGGTTGGACGATAGTCCACGAGGGGAAGAGAAACACAGAGAGAGAGAGAGAGAGAGAGAGAGAGAGAAGCAAGGATGAGAAGAAGGGAATGAGCCTACGGAAGAGTACTACGGACCGTCGAATGAAAAAGAGATCAGGGAGAAAAAGAAACAACGGAGGAAAAAAAAGGGGGGTGGTGTACGCGGTAACAGTGGTGGTGGTGGTGATGGTGGTGGAAAACAGCGTAACGGAGGGTGGAAGAAAGAGGAAGAGGGTATTGGTATTTCGAGAGACGGACAGAAGCGAAACGGGAAGAAGCTAGAGGGTGGAGAAAAACGGACGAAGGATCGGAGAGAGCACGATATTCTACGGTCGGAGCGACCCAAGTCGAGAGACGGCGAGGGGATGAAAAAGCGGGGGGGGGGACGCAGGGGAGAGAGGCAGCACGAGCCAGTAAATAGGGGGATAGGTAGGGAAAGAGAGGCACGCGGGCTGACAAACGGAAGAAAGAGAGCTGGATGCTGGGGTCGCTAGGCAACCCCCATGAGCCGAGGTGCACCCTCGGTACACCCTTATTGCCTTTCCAATTTTGGTGGTTCCCATGTACCTATACCTACCCCTCCCACGGCGTGTTACACGGACTGTCAAGGCTTTGCATTCGGTATCGGTCGTTTTTCGGGAATCGATAAAATTTCCGCCTTGGAAAATCTTGCACCCCCTTCAGATAGAAACCCTTACGTAGCCTGGTTTGCGATGAGAACGCTGAGATAATATTTTTGTAACAAATCTTGTATCTTGATTTTTGTGACTTATCACTGACTCAGATACGTGCAAATACGTCACAGTTCAAATTACCAACTGCTTGATACAATTATTGAGGGTGTATAAAGGGAAAAAGGCGGAAAGAAATTTGAGCGAACAAATCGAAACGTGAGGCTAGCGAATGTTTCCGACTGGTTGTTTCCTCAGTCGTGGTGAGGTTCTCGGTCACGGTGCGTTGCCGCGACCGGCGATCTCGCAGTGAAGAGAACACACACACACACAGAGAGAGAGAGAGAGAGAGAGAGAGAGAGAGAGAAAAGCTCGCACGGATGAGGAACGCAGCGGAGAGAAGAGGGTTCCGCGCAGTCGGGTTTCGTTCCGAGGGTGAAAATCCGTCGGGACTACTGGCGTCACACCGTCTAGCTCGATCGTGTGCGGGACACCGACTTCCTGATTGGTCACGGGGGGAGATAAAATTTGGGATCAGCTGTAGCTTGCCGGAGGCCAGCAACCCCCATAGACGGGAAAGGCAGAAATGGCCTGCGTATCGTTGCGGTCTGTGTGGCAAAGAAAAACACTCGAGGAAATGACGTTTCGCGGTGTTTCCTTCCCTCTCTGACAGCGCGTAAACGACGCGGACCAATGCCCGTCGAGCACTCTCGATCGGCTGGTCTTCTGTTCGGTAAACTGCTTCCGTTTCGACCTTTTCTCAAGGAATTCTGATTACGTTTTTGCCAATTAATATCTCCAAGATAAGCGAAAAATTCGAAATTCAGCAAATTTCGATATTCAGCAAAATTTTAGATCGGCCCGCTCTTAAGCACAGACCTATGCTTTGATTTTATTCCAAGGATGGATGTTATGTTGTTGCAATTTGAATAAAATTTCAAAATTGGAAAAGATTTCGAATCCGTAGTCGACCGAAATTGTTTAAAACGTAATAATGGTAACGTGGAAACGTCAGATAAGTCTTACACGCGATACGAGTGGTAATCGTATTGCTATTTCTGACGATATCGCCGCTTGTTTTCAGACTTTTTATCAGACCTAGCGGGAACAGCGTGGAAATAGAAGAGCGATGTAAATAGTATTTTCTCGCGAGGGAAAGAGAAAAAGCAAACACGAGGAAA
Source organism: Tetragonula carbonaria (assembly GCA_032399595.1). NCBI lineage: Eukaryota > Metazoa > Arthropoda > Insecta > Hymenoptera > Apidae > Tetragonula > Tetragonula carbonaria. The sequence goes on from JAUCRC010000008.1 coordinate 2,931,949, forward strand.
GAAGAAGAAGGCGAAGCTATTTATTGCGTGTTCGAATCCCGTGGGTTTTCGTGGTACAAGAGACGACGAAAAAAATAGAAGTGAGAGGAAGAAGGCGGCCGGTGCTCCATATAAATTGCACGCTTAACCACGGATTCGATTAACGGACTATAAGCTGCGCTGAAACGACGGAGAAAGATGCTAACGCGAGTTTTAATGAAATTAAAGAGAAAAAAGGGAGAAAAAGCGCCGCGCGTTGGTTTACAATTAGAAGAATCAACCGCGTGCAGAGCGGGTAGAAGATCCCGGTTAATTTATTAGATTCCCAGGCCTCGAGTAGGTCCTTCTCTCAACGAGGAAGCGGAACGCTTAACGAGAAGACAGATCAAAGCGAAGACGATCGAGAGAAAAGAAAGAAAAATTCATCCGCGGGTATCTCGCGGCTGATACCGTTCGTATCAATTTTCATTTCTCGCTTGATATCGAGATATGAATTCGATTTGTCGTTCGAAAACATTCTCGAGGCTCTCTGTCTATTTCGTGCATCTCTTCTACACATCGCGACGGGACATCGCGAAGCTCGACTTGTCGATATCTAGAAGCGTAAGCACGCCAACGCGGATCAGTAGCAGTCGGCTTTCCTCGCCGAGTGACTCGAATTTAATTAATCCGCCGGAATTGAGAGCGGAGAAGGGAGGAAACTTTTACACAGAATGCATACGCAAAGAAAAAAGAAAAGAAGAAAAAAAACAGGAAAAGATGCACGTAGAAACGGAGAGTAGAAAAGAATCGAAAGAAGAAGAGTCATCGATGATGTGTAAAAGTAAAAGAAAAAGTGTGAGAGAACATGAGGGGTCCACAGAGGGGGGCGTCGTTCGCCGTTGCCCCGTTCGCACCCATCCATCGATCGATAATGCGATCCGGCGAAGGGTGCACCGGACGAATCGCAGAAATAAGGGCTGCCCTCTCTTTCTCATTCTCTCCCGTCTCGCTCGTCGCTCTTCTCTGTGGATGCGTTCATCTTTGCGACTCCACCCTCTCACCTGCAAGCTCGGAACGAAGGTAGATTCGAAAGGTGTACACCAGCCAGCCAGGCAACCGGCAAGGTTACTCACTTTCCCTATGCGTACTACCGTGCCACGGCTGCGTGAGTATCCGGCTGCTGCACAGGGCTGTTTCTCTGTGTCTACGTGCACGAACTACGTCCACATGGCCAACGGTTCCTGTACGTGCACCCTCATCCACGTACCATTACGCGGTCCAGGGGATTGTAGACGTGCTAGAAGAAGAGTGTAAAGAGACGCACACCGATGCGAACGTACAGAGAAGATCGGCCGATGTCGTCGGTGTTAGTGATGGTATCGGAGATGGTGGAGGTGGTGGTGGTGGTGGTGGTGGTGGTGGGTAAAGCGACTATAGTGGTGGCGATATCCATAGAGGGGTTGCAGATCGATGGAGCAGTGACGTCGCGGGGTGCGGGAAGCTGCGTCTCCATGGTGACCGCCAACGGACCCGGCAGCTCTCTGTGTACGGTCCGACCAGCGGGCTTGAAATTTTATTAAATTTCATTTGTGCCATTCTTCCTGTTTCTCTGCTTCTCTTACGCTCGGCTCCCTGTCCTTTTCCGACCGTAGCTTTTGTCCTCATTCTACCCCAAACGTCCACCATCTCCCCGTCCCACCTCTCCCGCTTTCCTTTCACCCCTTTACATAGCCTTTCTTTTTATTTTCGACACTTCTCGCCCGCTTTTACGCGACCGACGAAGAAAACGCCGGCTCTCGTCTCTCCCTTGCAAAAAAAAGGGCCCGGGGAAAAAAAATGGACACACCAAGTTGATCGTTCAAAGGACGAGAAATTGGTTTCCAGTTTCCATCGGCTGAAAGTTCTGATAATTTTTTTTTTTCTTCCTAATTTTCTTTTTTGGACCTCTGGGAAACTCTGGAAAACGGAACAGACGAGGGAGAGATCGATCGCCTACGCGTACATAGTTAGCGAGATTTCATCGAGAATCGTTATAATATCAAACGAAGCCGCGATACCAGCGAAACCGGGGATTAAAGTTGACGGCGATTCGTCTGCTTTTCGTTCTCCAATCGTTCTCCACCTCTCCACGGCGTACGTTTCATCTTCCATCTTGTTCCCCTTCTCCTCGCTCGTCCGTTTCCGTTCCTGCTCGTTCTCTTCCTTCTCTACTCCTCTACTTTGCTCGTTGGAAACACCTTTTCAGCGACGAGTCGCGAAACGATACAAGGGATTCCGATTAGCCTTTGATCTCGCGACGGTGGCCATTATTTTCCCCGATGACACGTTGCTCGAGGCGAAAGGCAGCCTGCCGCGCTTCCGCGCACGTAAGTAAAGGACGAAGAGGGCGCAGAGTTAGGAAGCGTCAGTTAATCTTCCTGCTCTTCGTTAATCTTCGAGCCCGAGCGAGAGAAGTTCTTTTTTGGCATCCAGAGCCGAGTCCCTCTTTCGCCCCTCTTAGCCCGTTGAATTTACGAGCGAAATGATAGAGAGGGTGTCTTCTTGTGTTTTCCATGAACACAAAGCGAATTCGCGGCGAACTTTTGCCCGATTACCACGAACAGCTTCCACCGAGTTTATCTGTTTTCCAACCTTTTCCCCAACTCCACCCACCACCCATGGGGCACCAGGTCGTTGATCATAATCAACCGTCGTTTCCACGGATATACCTTTTTAATCGACCACCACGTATTTCGGACATCGTATTGTGGTTATGATCCTTTTATCTCTTTGAATAAACTTCCGAGCGAAGATTGCTCGTTTCACTCGCACAATTATCTCGTTAACTTATCTCTTGTCGAGTTGTTGCTTATGCGACGACGAGATACGATGCACATTGGCTGAATATTCCCAAAAAACGCGAAATTAATTTAAGTTACGCTTCGTGCACCTCGCGTTACGAGGTTGCGAGTTCGATTTCACGCGCTTATGATCTTGGCTAAGTTCGCGTGGGAAAGCAGAGCTGCGTATCGTCGCTGCAGTTTCATCAATTAAGCTGCCTCGACGCCCACGATGATTTTTCATCTTCGTCGTTCTTTGATCGTGAACGCTCTATTTTCTATTTCCTTTTGTTTTATCCCCGGATTGATCTTGTACATATAAATATGTATTATTTATTGTACGACTTTAATAATTGAAGATTGCAATTACTTTGAAATAAAACGAACATAAGTTAGGAGAAATGAAGCGTACAATACAGTGACGGTGAAATCGTGTAAAGAAGAAGAAAGTGAAAATGCAGCTTTCCTTTCAGCTGTCATTCGAAGCCAATCTCATTCCAACGTCGCTCCTCTTATATATCCTTTCAGCGTGTCGTCAATTTAATTAAGTTCAAAATTCCGCGAGTCCAATTCCGCTCGACGGAAAAAGAACGTCCGGAGAGAGAAGTTCGCGAATCGATGAACGCGCTTGCCGACGAAACTACTACCTTCGTGCTTCTTTCGCTCCCTCGCCCCCCCTCCCCTCTGGCCGTTCTTTTTCTTTTTTAATTTTCCACGACAAAGTGGGGAAAGGTTCGCCGATGACTCAGTGAGAGAGACAGATAAAAACGAGAGAAAATGAAGCGACGAACGGCTGCTACGAGTGATTTACATCTTCGTCGAGTTATCCATCCGGTATAAAACCAAAACGATCACGAGCCCGATTGAATTTGTTGATCCACTCGTGTCCTCGACCCTCGAAGCGTCATGCCATCAGCTAAGAAGCGCATTACCAAGAACGAAACGGCCCATTCGAATCGGTACCTTGCTATAATTTATATGATTCGACGTTTATGAGAATGCGTCCATCACTAACGCGCGTAAATTCCGAGAGAGAGAGAGAGAGAGAGAGAGAGAGAGGGAGAGAACGATTCTCTGCTGGTTGTTGAAACAAATTTGAGTAGTCGACGAGTGCTTTCCGGGGCTAGTTGTAATTATTCGACGTTCCTGTACGAGCGTTTTTCGGATAATAATGAAACTCGACGAGCAACGCTGGCTCGATGATGACTGGGGGGATGCATTGATCGTCGAATTGCAGATGACGCTTTATATCGATCGTTTAAATTTGGGTGCACGTATCCAGGGGTTGCTTCCATCTCGAACATTGGCATTCGAAAATCGTGGTCAGGAATTTCGTTTCGATTACTGGGTGAGCAATTTAGGTGGGTCTACTTGTACGTCGTTGTCACGAGAAAAGATATTCTCTCCGACATGGACAGGATTCGAACGGTTGTTGTCGATGATATTTGTCGAGATTCGACCCGGGTTTCTCGACAACACCACATCGAATATCGCTCTGTGCCAGCTGTGTGGGAAAAAATGGTTCACGCACTTGTCGGTGGATATTTTATATTTTTACAATATTTTGTTAATGCCGAATGAAACGTTAAGTCGACTGATCTGGGAAATTAGACAAACGTGATACGAAGATTATCTCGTTCTACTAGAATATTAGAACGTGATACGAAGATTATCTCGTTCTACTGGAAAGTTAACATTGCGCTATAATCGACAAAAAAAAAAAAAGAAAAAAGAAAAAAAGAATGAATACGATGATGGGGGGGGGGAGCAGTGAATGAAACAGTGAGTTAAGGTCAAGATATTTATAATTCCCGCCGATGTAACATCGAGGAAACGATAAAAAAGAAATGAAAATCCATACATCGTTTCTATGTAGGGAGATTCTAAACCGGCGAACCGACGAAACGAAACTCGTCTGAGATCGCGAGTTTTTTTTTTTCCGTCGGTAAATCTCTAATTAACCGCGTCTCGTCGTTACACCGAGCTCTCTTGATTGTTTCCGTAGATGATCTACCGAAAACGGCGCGATAATTTTTGCGATCACTGCACCGAGAGCCTACGGCCGGACAGAGGCAACTTGGCTGATGGACGAGAGAGACGACGAAATAGACTACGGCGAAGCTGAGACGAAGATGAAACGAGAACAGGGCGAGTCACATAAGCCCCGATAGAAAGAGAGAGAGAGAGCGAGAGAGTACGTACATTCAGCGAATAAAAGAGAAGGAAACAGAGGAGGGAGCGAAGCTGGGGATAGGTTGAACGAGGAACGAGCAGACGATGAAACAAAGAGGAAAAGAGCCGGAGGGTAATCGAGAAACGAAGCGAGAGAGAAGAAGGAGAATCGTTGGCGAGAGGGAGAAGCTCGAGGGAGCAACGTGACACGAGACGAACGAAGAGAAGGAGATAGAAGAAGAAGGGGAGCAGGTAGTGTGAGAGGGGCGGACGTCGAGGGGGTGTGTTTGGTCCGGGAACTCACAGTGATGCTGTATTGATCCGAGTGCACGAGCAGAGCTAAAGTAAGCCGAGGCTGGCAGAGCGTTGCCTTGGCAACCTCCTCCCTCATCCCTCAGGACTTTCCATCGGTCGGACCAGCCCCTCGCACACCGAAAACCACCCCCGAACAGAGAACCGTTTCTGCGCCTCTCTCTTGCTCTTTCACCCCCGTCATCCCTCTGCTTTCCACTTCTCTCTCACTCTCTGTCTCTCTTTCTCTGTCCTCACCAGGTCGATCTATAGGTGTTAAACGAACGCCCGGTTTCTCGTCGTGTCCTCGTATACGCTGGATCCCGCTAGATGTGGATGGAGGTTTGTACCGTTCTACGTGGGCGTACGCGAAAGATCCTTTTTCCAGTCGCGCGCACGTAGAATCGCTCCTTCCGGGGTCTTCGACACGTACTTTTTCTTTTGCCTTCGCGGAAATAATCTCGTCTATCTGCCGATACTAGCCATTCGCGGGAAGCCTCGGTCTTATTGTTGTTGTTTCCGCGAGAACGATGAACGAGCAAGTACGGAGATGGGTCATGGTATAATTGCAGGGATTTTTCTATAAGCCAAAGGATTGATGGTTGTAGAAGTTCGGTTTGAAGAAGTTTCGATTGAATTTCTATCGTGTTAATTTAATAAATTGCAAACGGTCTTGATTGTTAACAATTTCTATCTCGCTTCTTTATATGTAACGTGTAGTATTGACATTGTAGTACGATCAAGACAGCTTTATATTTTACCAGCGTTGTTTGAAATCTCACGATAAGATAAATGTCGTCAGTTATATCCCAACTGCCCAAAATTCGAAAGGCTTCCCCATCGAACAAACCATTTACGACAGAGAGTGCTCGACCTAGAAAGATTCTGTATTTATTTTGTCACAAATAGGAAACTTACCGCGCGGAATTTATCGAATGCAATCGTCTAGAAGTGAATTCGACTCCCTTCTACGTAATTTAGCAATTTAATCTATTCGATACAAGCGCAGAAAAAGGAAAAGAATCTTCGTATTACTATTATGTATATATTTTTTTCAGATTGAAGGATCAAACTATGGTATATATTTTGATGAATTTAAATAATGAAACTCTCTTAAACAGAGAACTTCGACGAGGGTGCGACACCCGCTTGCTCCTTAAACAAATCCAGCCTGTTCTATATATATGTGTGTTAAAGCCCTCATTTCTGTGCCAAAGATTTGGCCACTTCGAGAACTCAGTAGGGGTTGAAAGACTGCATCATTATGTCGAATTGCGTATAGTAAACATTTCAGCTAGAAGTAAAACTAACTCCCACATCTAACTATTATTTCGACTAAAAAAAAAGGATCTGTCATGTGATTCAGACCGAATATACTACGAATGTTCGAAATTTTAAGAATGAAAAACAATTCCAAGAATGTTACTATAATTACTATAATTATTTTTATAATTATTTTATCTAAAATTGGAAAAAAATTATACATAATTTAATATTTTTATGCAAAATCTAAAGGCATAAATATGCAAGGAATTCATGTAAAGACAAATTTCTATTGGAATTTAACTTTTCGCAAAAGTTTAAATAAACTAAATTTTTGTACACAGTTCAAAAAAATACACTGTCTTGAAATGGAGAACGTTTGATAACAAATTCACAAAGTTTACGATAGTAAAAGCTGCACGGCTCAACATATTTGTGACAAGTCAGAAGCTTCAAGTACACGTGATAAATGCACGCTCCGAGGACATCTTCGGAATTGTATAAATCTCATCCACGCAAAATGTTTCCGGGTTTCATGGATCTATTTTACATGAAGACTCGAGCCAAGTATGACGTAGCTGGATTCTCTCGACACTTTGAAATTCTGGTTGCATTCGCGTACAACAAATTTCCTTTTCTCCTGGCACGGACAAACGCGGAGTTAGATGGTGTTTTTTATTACGTCCTCGCAATATTCTTCCGTGCATAAATTCTTATTTTAATCCTTTCGAAAAAACGACAATTTCGCCGGGACATATCTTTTTCAATGAAAATCGCGATTTTTCAAACTTTCTTTTTTGCTTTTCATTCCAATGTTTACATTTTACCGGCAATAATTATAACGAAACATAGATAGCATCGCGAATTTTAAACTTTTTTTTTTCTAGATATTCTCCATGGTTACGAAAAAAAAAGAAGAAGAGAGAACATAAATAGAGAACAATTTTCGAGAAAAACAATAGAAAACTCAACTCTGTTCATTTTCAGTATCATTTCAAACGTGAATGTTCCTCGCAAGTTATACATAAAAACCCTGACGAAAATCCTTTCTACCCCCGCTTCTGTGCGGACCTGCCTCGTTTCCCGGGGTATTAATTAAAACGGGAAATAAATGAAAAAAAAAAGAAAAAAGGAAGAGAGAGGAAAGGAGAGAGATAGACCGACAGAGGGAAAAAGAAGAGGAGACAAAAACATTTATGCCATGGCGAAAAATTCCCCATTGTACCCCGGCAAAGGCGAGTCGAATGCCGGCGATACAGAGTTTTCGTCGAACGTGTTCGTTGCGAATGACAACCCCCTGCGTCGTGCACACGACAGATGCAGGGAACAATATGGCTCGACGTGTGTGCGCGCGTAGTCGGTTTTGATTTCGGCGTTATTATGCCCACGGTCAGGTATAACGCACGGTAGAGAACGTGTCAGCCGTCGATCCGTCGTTATTTCGTACTCCACATCGAGAGAGAGAGACCCTGTTCACTGTTCGCAAAATTGATCTGCAACGTTACATGCAAGAGCCATACGACTCGCGATACACTCTCGCGTTGCATTTCCGTTGCTCACCCCCTACTACCTATGAAATTTTCTGCACCCCTTTTTTTCGCTCATCTCTGTCGCGTTTCTTTTTTTCCCTGGATTTCCATGTTTCCGAATTTTTCTTTGTTCGCGAATGAACAACAGATCAAACGAAAATTTCAGTGGCACATTCGATTAGAAAAGATGCACGCGTGGTGTTTCGCCAAATTTATATTCGTTTACTCGATTCTCGTTGAAATGATGATGAGAAGTAGATCAAAATAGAAATGATTAAAACAAGTAAAAAGGTTGGAAATTTATCAGTGAAAATGATCAGAATGAATTGCGTTCCAAAGTACGAAAAATAAAAAAACAAAATAAGTTGAAATGATAGGCTAAAAAGAAGGGATAAAAAGAATATAATGTTCGATGATAAATTTATCTATGAAAATTATGAGGAAAATTGAGTGGGACAGTTACGACGATCTTTTATGATACATTTATTATCCCACCCTTATTGCTCCATCCTTTGTAGTTATCGAAATTGCAAATAAGAAACGCGACGACTGTTTTGCTGCGGTTGACGCTGATAGGAAACCAACCATCGAACTAGGGAAAGCATCCGAGTCACGAAAGGGCAAAAAACGACGTTGCACCCACCTGAACGATGGGCCCTTCCATCTGGGCATCGACCTAACCAGATGGTAAGATCTCGCGGATGTATGATCTCGTGGAACTTGTTCGCATGTTCGCCAGGGTTCGCCAGCCGTTGGTCCAGGCCAGCATCCCTTCCGATGGTTGCTCGTCCTATCGGGGAATTCTTGAACTATATTTGGGGTTGCAAACGGTTCACCGTTCTGCGCAGGGCGTCTGCAAACAATAGACGCGTGCGTGGTCCGTGTGTGTGAAAGAGTTCTCGTCTGTGGGCGATAATTTCATTAAGTACAAATGTATCGACTCGAGTGATGGAAAAAAGGAAACGCCGAGAGACGATAGGAAGATACGATTGAATAATAGAGACACGGGGGTGAAATGATCGAACGGTACCTGGTGGTATCGAAGCAAACAGCTGGCACCGTGTGAGCTTCGCGTAACATGGCCAGAGAACAGCGTCATTTTCAATCGTAAACAGTGACTCATTTCATATCACGTCAAATCCCAAATTACAAAAGATAGAAAACACACAAGGGACAATATATTGCAATCGAGTCGTGTGGATTGCGATTTTTTATTCTACTGAAGTTGAAGAAAAGATTTGTATTGGAGAGATGGCCGGTTACGCGGTCGTGCGCAAAAAATTTCGCTGATCCTCGCTCCATTTGGGGGATCCTGCGCCGGCGGCGGAAGAAAGAAATTTGTCGGTAAGTGTTGCGGTTACTATTGATTATATTATGCCTGTCGGTGATGCCGTTCGTTCGATACTTCGTGTTACTCACGCGTAAACGATGATAACCGACCAGTTGACGATTTCATGTTATTCAACGAAGCCGTCCCTGTTGATCCGTGGAAGTATTGGTCGAAAGTGAGAGAAGAAATACGTTTAAAACGGAGATAAGAATCAGTTGAGAAATGAGATCTTATGACGGTGAGAGTAGTTCCACGGAGGACGACGACAGGAGAGAAGGGCTTCCTGAAGCGCATTTGCAACAAGGATCCTGGCAACGTTCGGCTTCGCATCCTACATGGGCTTGGGAACATCGTACTAGTGTGTGTATCAATCGCCTTTAAGGATTCTTATATTAACAGAAAAAAAAAAAATTAAATTATATTGGGAGATTGCTAATATGAACCTTCGTTATCTTCATTAATTGAAACGAATTTAAAGCAAGATATTAAAAATAACTATACAGGCGGAAGTAATGAGTATAGAAATCAAAATAAAGCACATATTGTGCCATAATTTGCATTATTTATTCAATTAATTTGCATTGTTTACCATTTGTAACTGTATTGCAGCACCCAGTACCACCACAATCAACAGCATCGCTCGAGTCTATGTATTCTGTACCGGGAGCATCTCATGCTAGCGTTTCCGCTCCTCCAGCTAGTTACTCATCTGAGCATCCTCAGAGTGCACCTGGTAGAAGGACTCCCTTGGGTGCCGTCGGCCTCGGCGGTTTCTATTTTCAGCAGCAGCCCCAACCGCATGCTTCATCGAGTGCTCTTTCCGACGAAAACAGACCAGACCAAGAAAGGTATCACAAAAACCACAATAATAATCAATTTCACCTAATCGAGTAACGCATTTATTAATCAGACCCGGAGCATCGAGACTGAATTGCCCACCAAAGTCAAAAACTACTCGTCAAGGGAAAAGCATGCGATTGAACATTAACGCCCGTGAACGCAGAAGAATGCATGATTTGAACGATGCGCTTGACGAACTTCGATCCGTGATTCCTTACGCTCATAGTCCGTCCGTTAGAAAACTGTCCAAGATTGCAACCCTTCTGTTGGCGAAAAATTACATTCTCATGCAAGGTAAGGGGAAATCGCATGAAATACATGCCTCCCAATTAACAAAGTATTGGGATACTTATAAAAACTTATGTTACTAATCTGTCGAGCATTAAACAATAGTTTATTATGATGGCATGAATACTTCGAATTGTAGAATTCAGGTGCGAGAAATAGCGAATGTTTGGAATTTTTTTAACTTAAAAAATAAATCGCAAATGACATACTGCGTTAATAAGTTAACTTCGGTACACTTCTGTTCATCGGATTATTCCTTATTGGAACACGTTTTATACAGGCAACGCTTTGGAGGAACTAAGAAGAGTGATAGCGGTTTTACAATCCCCACACGCTCATACTACTGCTTTACCACCCACACCTGTTTCCTACGATTTGTTACACGGGTTTCCAGGCAAATTATTCCAAGGTGTGCAGGATATGCAAGGACTTCCTACGACAGATCCCCAAAGCGTCACAGCAGGTGGACCTCCAACCGATGGTACCGTAGCTAGTGGAGAGTCGAATTAAAGAATCGAATCTTCGTTTCCTCGACTAGGTATAAAGTTGAATCGAGAATCAAATTTTAGAGGATGAAACGAACGTCGGTAGAAGCGTCAAGAAATATTAGAGGATTTCTTACTATACGATTTACAAGATAAATGAGGGATAAGTAGAAGGTATTACTTTTAGCGTTGATAAACGATTTTTATGAATATTCAATGACAAGCAACATGATTAATCTTCCAGAGGGCAGAATTTGATAGATTCAGTTTTAACATTAATACTATAATACGTCTAGCCTGTAAGTTTTGAACGTGAGACTACTTGTTGATGTACAATGAAAGTATTAGATGAAGAAGTATTATTCAAGGGTGGCGTACACTGTTATGAGTTCGATAAACACTGAAGTCAATACTAGTACTTACGGTTGAAGCTCCTAAAATGAAAGTTTATGAAAGTACTAGCAATTAGCGATTAAGAGTAATTACGATCTAAGATTATTAACAAAAGCAATAAGTATACAGCATATTTCTGTCTCTGGTATATACAAAAATTGATTATTAATGAGAAGAGCAAATTGTGATCTAAGATTTTTTTTCTTACATATTTTTTTCTTCGATTTTGAAATATTAAATACTGACTGCCAGAGAGAGAGAGATGATGTATATATAAGGATGAGGAATAAAATTTCCAAGTCCCGTCCGGTAACGCGATAGTCAATATAGTATGTGATACATGTCGAGATATTATAAATATATATATATTATTGTATATTCTAGTCATACATGCGTACAGATCTTAAATATTCATATACCTATTACATATATATATATATATATATATATAATATATATTATATATATATTATATATATAATATATATATATATGTAATATATATATAATATATATATAATAATTCAAATTGAGCCATCGATTGTATAACTTATTTATATACATAATGCGTTTATTAAGAGTTTACTACGATGTGCCAAGAATATATCCAGTTCTTTGCGGGAATAATCAAACGCAGAGTTCTATACGAGGAACGGAAGTATTACTAATTAACAATGACTCCTTAATTTATCGGATTTTATTTTTAGAATCTTCCGTGCTTAGACAAATCTAGATGGAATATTAAAAAAAAATTTAACGACGCCGTTAAAGTGGCAAGCAATAACGACTATTATTATTATTATATTATTCGTATAGAATTCTTAATGACATTTGGTCGTTAAATAATAATAAAATTGCAGACGTTACACTAACGACGAAACAGACAGATGTTTGTTGTAGAGTGTAGATGTGACTGTTTAGTGCTCGAATAAAATCTATTTAAGAAAGTTGTGAATCAAATAGATGCTCTGAAAGAAAATTGTTAAATGTCAAGAGAAAAAAGATATTATCCTGCCATTTTTATTTACTTTATATGAGACAAGAAATCGAGATGGATAACAATTGATGTTCTTTCAGGTCAACTGTACTATATAATTTTAATTAGAAAATACATCGAAACAATACGGATAACGTTTTTCTTAAACCAAAAACTTAATATGTATACCATACGCACGTGTATCAAATTACTTTCCAGACTTGTTTTCTAGTTAAGTCAACGATATTCGATCTAGTTCCGTGTAAGGATATTAGAAATATGTATATGAGTCGTTTAATGAAAATCGATCAACTTTCGCAATGTTGAAAATGTACTATACCTTCGTGACTACTGTCGTGGTTGAAAAAAATTATGAACACCTGTTATGAAACGGTGAATCACAATTTTCATTATAAAATGATCAGCTATTCATTCTTGATTTTTATGAACTACCTAAACACTATGAGAAATAGACAATTATTATCAGTCATCGCACACGCGATCAGTCAGTGGCGCCATCGGTACTACCGCGCGAGGAATTATCACTTTGATTCTATTCGAGCATTCTTTCCAAACTAAATACCGTTGTGAAACGTAACTTCTATTTCGCGCAATTACGGGAAAAGAAGGTCACGTTTTACAGCGAGTATTGCATGCAACGAAACGAATTGACTTTAGAACTATAGGATGAATTTCGTTGAAGCTTAAAAGGTTCGACAAGTGGCGCCATCATGGCCGCCACTTTACGGAGCATTCACTTGATCGTCTTCCGTCCTTCCGTCCTGGGAGGACCTTACACCGTATGTGCCTGATTCGACGGGGCTTATTGTGTGCGTGCCTCGTCGGTGGCTTCAAGATGGCCTGTAGGCTGCTGTTGCGCGCCATGGTGTGATCATTTGATTCACAGTGTTTTGTGTCCCTGTAAATATTTCGTGAAAAAGTGTCAGAACAACGACGTGACTCGGTCGGCTGGTAACACGAGATAATCTGAAAATGTGACGATCGACTGGAAATCGGTAAGTCATAACGTACATGATATTATTTCTATTTTATAATAACTGGATCAACGGTTGGATTTCCATTGTAAACTTAATGACGTGGTTATTTCTATGAAAGAAACTGAAGGTGGTTAAGAGTGCAAATGGGAAAGATACTGAAGGCATGGTTTACAATAGACAGATATACCAGACGGCAACAGACTTTCTATCCTCTGAAAGAGTGCAAAGTAGCGTGATAAAACGATGACTTCACAATTGTTTTTAAGATGAGTCGGTTGATAGGTTATGATGTCATAATCGTCGACAGTTCGTACAATCTCTTTGGCTTAGTCGTTCGATCGCGACCATATACAATTTATGTTCGTTAACCTTGTCTTCCTCTTGTCCCTCGGTGAAATATAACGAAATTGGTATGTGGTCAACGTTGATCTACATATAAGAAATGGACACTTGTAGCGATAGATACAAAAAAAATAATGTAATTCGGGATACTCGGTTGCACATTTATACGTACAATACGTACCTTTCGTAGCGTAATATTTTCCATCGCGAGTGGGAGAACTAACCTCACCTTTCGATTGGGCGAAAGATGCACGATAGGGTCGCTATTGGTAGTCCTTTCTACATACCTAGTACGTAAAACTTGCTTATATTCTCAGTCAGATCGAGCTTGAAGATTTTTACGAAAGATCTACAATTTTTTTCATTTTGTTGTCCAAAACCGCGATTCGTTATTGTTCAGTATCTTTTTTGTATAAGGCGTGCAAAAATATCGTTGTCAAAAAGTTATAAAAATTGTACGTCAATTTGATCACGTACATCATCACGATCATCTGAAGCGAATTTAAACGGTACTTAAAGTTGTAATTAAGTAGATTGAAGTAGATTGTACTTTCTTCCTCATATGACACTTTGATATTTCTCGACAGAAATACAGAAATATCTATTTTCATGAGTGACCGCCACCACGTTTCGCAGTCATTTGTGAATATTGGCCAACCTGTGCTTATTTGCCGTTGACGTCAATTAAGATTGAAATACCTTGAAACCGTTTGATTCATTGCCTCATGGTATTCTTCGACGAAAGATTAACTTTATGGATAATATCGCACGTTCGCAAATAATCGTATAGGAATAGCATCCTGATTTTCGCCAAGGTAAATAATAACAAACTTTTAAATTATTCGTTGTGCTCGAGCGTGACATCGTGACACACTATTTTCTATGCTTCCGGTCTACTACTTTATGCCTTGTTTTCTATATTATAATGGAATAACTGTACTTCCTTTCATTGGATTATATGTTTTTAGAGTACCGCTACTTCCATGACTTTAATCAGTGAAATATAGGGAATTTATCAACGATAGTAACTTTGTACTCTGTTCTCATCAATATTAAAAATATTTATTCCATTATTTCTATCTACTTCCGACTCCAACATTTGGGAACATTGAATTTTAAAAATCTAAAGAATCAGATATATGATATTAAATGAAATAATTAGATTACTTTTTATATTATAACGATTAATAAGTAATATGGGAAATCATGTATTTATGTTAATGACAAACATATGGTTTGTGTTTGAAGTTTAAGAAAACATTTCTAAATTTTCTTTTCGGTATGGTAACGTCGATACACGAAATATAACGAAGAATTTCCATGGTAAAACCTGTTTGACAGAAAAGAATTCAGATTCGATAGAGCCGGACACGGAAAAGAATTTCCATCCGTATCTGTTCGAACTGACTCGAAGTACAAAAGAAGTTACTCGTGACGCATTTCCGGCAAAATTTATCTCAGGTATATAAAACGTACGTCGACAATTGGTACGCGTGACGTACAGTATTAACGATAAAAGCCAATCTGTGTTGCGTTACGGCGATGTGAATTTTTGGATAAGCATGGCGAACGCGTTTTATATCTAAGAGCAACAAGTATGTGGCATACATTAATTTTTTACAAGTGCGCATATCTCCGACTGTAGAGGTGTGTGCATCATGGCGATATTACGTAATTATATTGCATGATCAGAAAATCACACGTATATATAAAATTTACAAAAGTAATAAAGTTGGGTTGGTTTAGATTCATCTATACTTTTATATTTATATTTGAGCTAGATATTAAATTATTTGGGTATACACGAACACAGTTGAATTTCTTGCTTGAATTTTAATTATTTGAATTATTCTTTATAATTTATTTTTCCACTCGAATGATGGCAATATTGAGCTATCAATGATTACTACCAGTGTATTAATAATTGGTCATTCTCGATTTGTCTAACACCAAGGAATGGGATATTGATTAGAATATCGTGTTAGGCACTCGTCTTCAGAAACTTGCCTCATTATTCAGGATATAAAAAAATCTGAGAGCTTGAAATCAAAGAAAAACAATAAATTTCTGTAGGTTTTGAAAATATCATACAGTCATATCTAAAGCTTTCAAGTATATAACTGACTGAAGTACAGCATTTCTTTTATGATGAATACTTGATGAACCAAAATTGTCCTTGAATATTTGATGAACCAAAATTGATTGAATTAGCTCACTTTTGTTTTCGTACGAAGGACAACGATTGAAACGTGCGAATGTAAAACTGTTTTATTCAAAATGACGACAAAATTTTTCGATTCTACATTTAGTTTAGTTCATTTTAATTTAGAATTTAGTGATAAATTCTAGCCTTAACATTGTTGCTTATCAACTGCGAAACCAAAAGTGAGTCTACAGAGTGACGACTCATTTCGTTATCAATATCATGGCTCTTTGTTTACGCATTTGCCAACCTTTATTTTTATGACTTGGAAATATCCTATATTTAATTACATAATTACGAAAAAACTTCTTCAAACGAAAATTAAATTGATCAATATCATTTCGTTGCAATTTTTCACTTTTCATCGTGATATTCATATTTCTAGAGTTTGTTGTAACTTAACTGATTAATGCTTGACCTTTGTTTGGTCTTATTAAAATTCTTATCCAATTAATGCATATTGTCTGAATGTTTACAAATGCTTTACATTAGCTGCTACAGTATATATGTATATAGTATAACAGTTTTTATTGGAAATTACAAAAAAAAAAAAATAATAATAATGTTGCAAACAGTTGATGCTTTGTTTTTGATATCATGCAATAACAGCTTAATTATATATTTCATGAAATGCAAATTGAATTATTATGAAACAACCGTTTCATTATGAACGTTCAATTCGTTTTCCTTTTTCATCAAACTGTAGTAAACTATATTAGTAAACTATTAGAAAGTTCTTCACGCGAAGCTATGATAGCTGTCTAACCATGAAAAAATGAATGATATCTTTGATTAAAACGAAACGATATAATATCTATTATCCACTGTTGCACATCAGATATCCCTTTTCTACTTTCTCGCATGTTTCTACGATCGTCTAGTCGAAAGTTATATTCGGATGGATTTCCATTAATCTATGATTCTTCGATTTATTTCTTATTAAAAAGAATCAATCGACTAATAATTTCATTACAAAGTAACAAAGCCAAGACTGTGCTGTATAGTTCGTGTGAAGGGTGATTTAAAAAATTGAAAAATTTGTTATAAAGTTTTTCTCTTGCGTCCGTCACCGAACAACTTGCAGTTATCTCGAAAACCAATACATTTTGTTTTAAAAAAAGAGAGAATGTAAACGTAAGGTAAAAAAAAAAATGGAATTCGTCGCTTTTGTAACGTTTCTGCGTCGTTCTCTTTTCTCTTTTCCCTCTCCCTTTTTCTCTCGATAGTTTTGGATTTATTATTTTTCATTAACGAACAACTAGAGGACTAGAGGTGGTTGGGTGAGAGCGTCGAGTGAAAAATGGTGAAATGAGAGAGCCGTCGTGAACGGGAGGACCGCAGCGGTACGGGGAGAGAAACAGGAACAAGAGAGAAAGATGAAAACAAAGCGGACGCAGCCGCCGGGGCCAACAATGGCGCATCGACCCGCCAAAACTCGCGCTGATGCGCAGAAAAGCGAGCGTCGCATTTACTCTACGCAGCCAAGCAGAATCGCGACTAATCTTTTCATATCTCTCCGAGCACGATTATTTTGTCAGTCGGATCGATTCTCCGATACAAAAGATAAATCAAGATAAATAAATCATCTTTGCGAACAAACGGAATACTGCGTCGAATACGAACGAACAGTTGAAAAAAAAAAAGAGAAAGAAGCAGACGTCTATTCGCCCGATGCGCAAAAGCATGCGCAGTGAGGCTCCTGGAAACGACTGACTCTTGACTAGCGTAGTAGCTTCTCTGCGGCTGAATTCCTTTCAAACTGATGGTTTTTTGGCCATTTTTCCCCCTTTCTTTTTGCCGAGTCTGTTCTTAGGCAGAAATTGATTAATTTTGTTAATGGGAAAATATACGAATCTACGATAGATATACGTTTTCAAGAATATGTTAGGTTGGCTTTGGCGCTTAATCTTTGTTGGTAGGAATAGGAGGAAGTTATTGCTGTTTTCGGTGACTATAGTGCTTGTGACTATTAACTATTAACTATAGTACTTGTTCTGCAAAATCTGACACGTAGTCGTGAGTGATTCTACAAGAAGCATGTGTCTTTTATCATTGACCATCCATATTTCTCAGTTGTAGGAAATGAAACGTTGGTGCACTTGTAAAGGATGCTTGTTGGAGTTGTAATCAAGAAAATGAAAAGAAACTTGAATACTATGTAAGAACCAGGCGTTATTGAATCTACATAGAGATAAAAATAGATTCAAAGCGTATTCGTATGATTTTCTCAATTAAATTCCCTTCATTTGTAAAGTACTACGTGAGATACTCCTGTAATTTGGTTTCCATTGTCAATATTCAAAACGGAGTGTACACGAGGTCTAAATTGGATGAGGTTGACAGTGTTCCTACGTTTTCCTCGTTTCGGTTTCAATCTGAGACACAATCTCAACCTCTAGAAATCGGTCCATCCTAAAGAACACTTCGTCCCAGTTCGTTCCCGTGAACGGTGCAGGACTGAGAAGTATGGTCCAGGATGGATGAAGATCAGGTGCCGTGGTTGCCCTGGCAACCGGCATTGATCCCTCCCCTCTTGTTCTACCGTCCTTTTCGTCTCTCCTCCGCCACATATTATTGGTCTCTCTCTCTCTCTCTATCTCTCTCTGTCTCTCCCTGTTTCTCTCTCTGCTCTTTCTCCCCCTCCCCCTCCCTATCTCTATCTCTTTATCATTTCTCTCTCCTCAGTGTCGAACACACAGATACAGATGTATACATAGATTCCAGAGGCACAGAGAAGAGAAAAATCCCTTTTCTTACTCGGTCTCTTTGCTTCCTGCATTGCTTCTTCTTTTCTTTCTGGTCTTTTGGTTCTTGTTAACTTCGAATCCAGTATCGATCATTTCTCATCTTGTTCGAAGAAGTCACGAAAAAGAACAAGCGAACTGAGTGAAGAGAATAAGGGAGAAGCTTAAGAGAAAGCTATTTTGTAAAAAGTGGTTTTGTAAAAGATATGGAGTAAGATCGGAGAAAAGGGAGAAGATGGATGAAAATGGGGAAAAGTCGAAATTTTCAATCTCTTGATAGAGCGTTGCCAGGCAATCGATATTATTTTCCATTGTTGCGGCTATGGCGTATAATATTTGAAATGGTGGCCACGGAACTCTTCCTTCTTCCTCTTACTTTTTTTTTTCTCATTTATTTGCTGACGGAAATGCCGAAAGTTATGAAAATGCATCAGTTCGCTTGTCAGACATCGTCGCGAATCCTATTCGTAAGGTTTAAGAAAATGGACTTGTAACGAAATCAACGAGATATGGTATAATTTAGTTTCCCGCGCACGTGATTAATAAATATCAGCTTCATTTTATAATCAGGACATTCATTTAGTCTATCCTAAATGTAGCAGGCTTCGTGATTTATAGATGATAGCGAATATGTTCTTCCTCTTTTTTTAATTCATTAAGAACGAAATACTGCAAGATGACATATCAAACGATTAACACAATGTGGCTTCTTAATTTTAGATATTTGCACATATATATGCGTATCTATTTCTTTAAGAAAATGTCACAACACAATAGAATAATGTCTCGATAGGTTAATGAAGAATCAGTTATCTCCGAACTCTGTCTCGGGAATTACCTAAGTTTCGATAGTTTTTATATGTATCAAACTCAAAGATGTTATCGATTGTCTCAAAATGGCGGGCGTTATATCAGTATACTTTTAGTAATCTCTAGAGCAAATGAAACATTCCACGAGCATTTCTTCCATGTTATAGGTTCTTCGGTAGAATATCTCCTTCTATCCTAGTTGAAAGCTGCATCCATTGATCGTCCATATTTCTAGCAGAGTTTTTCTGGTTTTCTCGTTAACAAGTAGCTTCCGGAAGAGGACCGCCAGTTTGTTTACCGTCATTTGTTCGTTCGGGGTGAAAACGGGTGCCAACCAGTGCTGACCTCGCGGTCAGGGGTTAACCTCCCCGCGGTTGAGATAGATTAGGATAGGTTAGGGTCATGGACCACTAGATTACCATGAGAGGAGGAAGTCTCTTGACAACACGAGACTGATCCGATTTTCCAGATTCCAAGAAAGATCGACGCAGATTGAATCGCGGGTTTTCGATATACGTTCGCGGTTTTATTCCATAATGGTCTTTTAGTCGTTGCCGCTTCGTTCAAGGTTGCTTTACAAAATGGTACTTTGTTCTCTCGTGTCTGCGCATATGTTTCTATTTAGTTGTATCGAGACACTGATTTATGGAAGTAGTAGCAGTTAAAATTATCATTAGACGAATTCGAGTCCAGATTCAGAAAATTTGATCCCTTCAGAATCCTCAGGATTTCAATCGATGATTTAAACTGTATTCCAAATTTTCCGTGTAAAACGTTCAAATTCCTAAAGTTGTGTATTCTACGAATTTCCGGTAAACCGCGCATCTTTCTGAACACATTTTTTTATATATAAGATATTGCTATATATGTTCTATAGTAATATAAATATGATAATAATATAATATTACCTCGATTGGGTCAAACAGAATTAACAGACATTCAGAGAAAAACTCAAAACTTCGAACTGATTCGAGTTAACCAACGCTCTTCTGCTCCGTAAATAGGCGATGATCATTAGCGAATTCCACAAGTGGAGTTTTAATCGTTTATTCTCCAAATCGATCGGATCGAACAGTGGCTTCCAGCCCTTTTTGCGCCCGGTGGAAAACTGGAAAGGGGGAAAGTGAAGTCCGCACGATAAAACTTTGGAATTAGGAATGGTCAGTTACAAGGGGAAATCGAGAGGCCGCCTATCTCGTTCATTCGTCGCTTTCACGGATTGCCACCGACTATCAATGGATGGGGTTATTGATGCGCGGCGCAATGTCGGGACGCCTCGTGAACCCTCGGAGCTCCTGCTCCGTCTTCCCGTTTCTCTGGCTGTCTTCCATCTAACACCGAATTATAGGTTTCCGCGCCCCTCGAGCTAAACATTCGACAAAAAAAAAAGAAAAAAAGGATAATGCGATGAAAATGATCGATCGAGAAGCTTTCGTTCTGGAAAGCATCGCGAATTCCTGATTTGTAATCGAAGATTACAATGAGTAATGTAACGAGTCCATTTTTGTTAATTTTGTAATTTTGATTAATTTGCTTTTCTTGTCTTTTTGTTGTCTTCGGTGGTTTCCAAGTAAAAAATGGTTCGATGAAACGAGCGGGGCGAGTAATTTTCGTACAAGAATGTAATGATGAATTTTTTTAAAATTGGTACTAATTATTAGAAATGACGTGCCTTGACGTATGGCGTATCTCTTGATCCTGGAATGGTAATATAAAATAAAATAGGAGAATGCGATTGGTAAGGTGGAATCGATTCGATCTCGCTAGAGAGTGGGTGGAGACAGAGTTTACGTAGCAACAAGCATGACTATATTGAGTGCAAAGTGACCTGTCACGAAAAATGCAAAATGTAATACAAATGCAATGAAAATTGCGACATGATACAATTCTTGAACGGTAATCCTACATATTTTCTGATACACTGATATTTTACTGTATAAGTAAATATCTTTCAAAAAATTTAGTATCACTGACGAGAAATAATTTTATTAAATTTTTAAATGAATCGAACTCGTAGCATCGAAGATTTACTGTACAATAATCGAAATATTCGTAGCGAATGCTATCGAAAATATTGCACGAAGTTGTTCGATACAGCTAATACTAATTTATGGACAAGGATGAAGAACCCCGGGAGTTAAGTTTTCGTGATTTCATCGACAATAGAAATTTCGATTGTCGCCTCGTTCTTGTCCAGCGGAACGTATAGATCCGTTCTTCCAACATAGTTTTTTCCATCCTTCGTTTTGTCGATGTCCTTCGTGCGACACAATGCTCGTACGCGTCGCCAGTTTATATGGAAATCCGTTATCGCGTTTCACTTCATGAATTCGAACGTTATGAGAGGCAATGAATTTAACGCTGGAGAACGCTTTACAGCGAGGGGGTAGGCTTGTCTTCTGTTTTATGTTACCCTCGCACGGTATATCGTTTGTTTTGATACTCGTTTCAATTTACAAGTGGCTAAATTACGCCTCGTAGTTTCGTCTGAGTATACATTGCACCGTACTACTTGTGGCTTCGTTGACTTTGGACTTATTCCGACGTCGCTCCATTTCGTTTTACAGGGAGTGTATCTGCATATTTATATTGTTCCGTGTTTCGCAGAACAGTAATTGGAGGACCGCTCGATTTTTCGTATCATTTCGATTTCTATTTCACTCGCTTACTGTGTCTGTATATATTTTTTAATTCACGAAGAGCAACGTTTGTTTATAATTTATAACGTTCTTAGTCAGTTGATTTGCATTAGTAGTTAGCGAGTTTTTAAATGGTGTCATTATTCTAATACGTTTCTTATACTCTGACATACCGATGACGTGCATTATTTTATCTGTATCGTTCTACATTTTTTCCCGATTATGCAACTTCGTGCATAAAAATGCGAAATTTATGTCGTAGTCTATCCATGAAGTGCTACATTGTGAACGTACATTAATCCAACGATAAGACATCGGTAGATAATGTGATCAACCGTGAAGTGTAGCTGATCCAAGTAAATTCTAGCATAGTCATTTTACATAGGACCGATGGTTCTTGAGAGTTTGCTATATCCAAGACAAGATATTTGTCAGTAAATACACATGGTTATACATAGAATTTGGAAATGCACCAACCAGTGACTATGTACACTATTGTTCAAAAGTATTCAATCATTGATTATTCTCGACAAAAATGTACTTCACATATTTGCACGAAGTTCTGTGACATCTTTTTTTTTTTTTTGCTTTCCTATAAAAATTATTACACAGCGAATATTCGAACTTCGTCGTGAACATGTTCAAATTGTCAGAAACACCCGTATCTTTCATATCGCTCATTAATCTTCGAGTAATCTTCGAGAAACTTTACTAAAAAGTACAAGGTGCAACGCGCGTGTATGAGAATTTAGCGTCGTAACAAATGTGTCAAGTCATCGTTCCATTAACTCTGAAGATATTTCCAAATTTTATTGTCGGACGATTTCGGAAGTCGATGCACCGAGTCGCAGGTGAGGTCATCTCGGAACGATGTCTTCCATTTCGTCCCCGTTTCCTCTAAAATTGATGTGGTTTCGACATCGTTCTATCTAACAATGGCCGTTGTGAAACTCTCGCAATGCTCGGCCAGCCAGTCGGGCCGAGCAATCTCAGGATGATTTTGCAACAGGCCTTGCTCGCGCGTTCGTTCTACTTGCATCCTACCTTACCGGTCGTCTAGGATACTTTCACGTTCCGACAAAAACTCACCGTCCATCGTCATCAAGTTGCTTTTTTTCCTAAAAAAAAATGTAACCAATCATCGAGTCATAGCCTCGGTTTAACACTCGAGATATCATACAATACATGTATGTAACGTTGCCTGGAAGTTTTAGATCGTCTGTTATATTTTTAGGAAATATCTTCGCGCGGAGACCACCAAGGAAACAAAAAAAAAAAAAAACATGATAAGTTAGATTGCTCATATTTCATAATTGAGTAACTTCGAAATGGATAACAGAGGGGAAGAGCATGGTAAGTCATATTTTTATTTTTTATTTTTTATAAGAGAACGTGTAACGTCAATGGTCACCTCTTTCTATTGGATTCTCACATTCTCTCCGTAATTTTTAAGCAATAGGTATAAATTATTTGATATTTCTTCAGACACATAAGAACTTCTGAATTGTTATACTTACAACATTACGCGAGAAAAATGTCTGAATTTATTAACCACTGAACAACTGAAAATCAAGACAAGTTTCTTCGTCTTTTTTGCCGAGTAATTGAACGTTATTAATCCTCGTTAAGCTATTTTCGATCAGGTGCACAATTCAATATACTTAGTCGCGCGTTTTTGTCGTCGGTGCACGTGGCACGCATAGGAAGGTGGTCACACAAAGGTGGAAGAAAAGAAGAGACATAGGAAAGTCGATGGATTTGAGATTACAAGAGACGCTAGAAGGACGAGTTATTGCGAGTTCCTTCATACGGAGGTAACCGCAGTCGCGAAAACTGGGTCAGATCCGTTTTCTCCTTTGATCACCAAAGTGGTTCGATCGCTCTTTTTTCACTTTTTTCCTCGCTTGCTCTATCGTTTTTTTTTCTTTTCTTTTTTTTCTCGCTCGTCTGGACCTTCAAATTGCATTTTCACCGATTGACAATGACACATCCGGGGCGGATGACCGGCGTATCGGGCCCGGGGACGAAGTTTAATTGCGTTTCCCCTTCTATTCGCGAATGATTCAAACGATCAGGACCCACCCAGGTGGCCGATCTTCCGCCATGGTGACGGAAAAGTTACGACCGGATCCACTTGTAGCGTTTTATTGCGCAGAAATTACTTTCCCAACTCTATCTGCAGTAAATTCGGGGTCGCTGCGGATATTCCACGAAAGTTCTCCTAAAGAGAAACATACTTTCCAATGACTGTAATCAATAGAATACAGTCTAGAATGCTTTAGATCGTTGTCAATTTGTACAGCGTGATTCACGTACGTGCTTCATATAAAAAAAAAAAAAAAAATAAAAAAAGAACAACAAACAGTCTATAATCAGTTTAATGCGATCGGTTATCACTTTCGAAGTTACCACAAACGTTTGATGATCAATCTCATTGTGAACTTCGAAACTTCGAAAATAAGTGTGTATTTAAATATCTTACGAAAAATATTCGTTGATTTTGAATATTTTTCTTTAATTTATCATTCATTTGAGATAAACTACGCAGACATTCCCAACACGCATGTCCAAAATCTTAAGTAGTCAAGTACCCTAATCTCGTGCGCTCGATTTTTCTAGTACTTGAAGGTTAGTCATTCTCAGTTACACGAAGTTCCCATTCTCACAGTTGTTTTTCGTAGTAACGTAAATTGTGGTCAAAACACAGCGACCAACACAAAATGTAAAAGATGAGTAATTTTAATCTATTCCAGACTGGTGACACAGACCGGTTGAATCATTTTTCTCCACTGGTCGTGGATTCATACGTCTGGATTATTCCGTAAAGATTTACGTTATCAGTTGGCTGTTGAAAATAAAATTGATAGATCGAAGAAATGAATACACGAAGAAAAAAGTAATGATTGTTTCTAAAAAAAAAATGAGCTGAATATTTCAAATCCCCAAATATTGCCACTTGGCAAATTATCGTGCATTTGATAAAATATCGGGCCTAGGGCCGATTTAATTTTATCGAAAGTACCAATTGCAATGAAGCAACTAACTTCATCGATCGTTTGATAGTTGTTATATAGCGTTAATTTGATTCAGAGAGTCCAGAGCAGTCTTTGAAACCTGTAGCTCGGTAAATGCGTGGTTCTCGTGGTTCTCTTCTCCTGCATAAAACATAAAGTATATTAAGCAACACAGCAAACAATGGGAGGCCGGCAAACCGCGGATGTTCTGGTTTGTTTTGGCGGCGGGTTCCACCGGGTTTTTGCCTCGTGAATGCGCATCGAGAGCGCGTGTCCCGCGAGAAATGACGTCATTACGAATGTCTAATGCTAACGAGTTGGAGCGAGTACGTACAGGGTAGCTCGCCAAGCTATTACCTGACTTTGATTATTTCAGATCTCTGGTTAAAGTCGGATAAAAATATTGTATATATATACGCAGTACACTCGTAATTGAAAATAACTTGCGTTACCTAACAATTAGGGTGAGGCTAAGGCGTAGTCAGAAATCAGCTTTAATTTTAGAAAACGATGAGACATCATATTTCATCGACATTAACGAAGCGTTTTACATCCTTTAAATTCAAGTAATACTCGATCGATGCTGCGACGAGAAAGTTTTTTTCTTTTTAATCGAGCAACTAACAGGCTTTTACAAACGAATTACTTGAATTAATCAAATTACTTGAATTAATCCGAGCAAGTGTTAATGACGGTGTACTGTGTTGTACAACTGTAGCATTAATAAGAGAAAACAAACGAACTAAAATCATTTCTTTTCATTTTCGAATGATTAACTTTTACTTTTTGTAAGGCAATATTCTGCTGACCACCCTATATATATATATATATATATATATATGTGTATCATAGATTATAAACATTCAGATATCACATATATATATGATGAAATAGTAAGTCAATACACACACACACACACACACACACACACACACACACACACACACACACACACACACACAGGGTGGTCAGTAGGATATTGTGTGTGTGTGTGTGTATGCGCGTATATGTGTGCAGTTACATATATGCGCGTGCATTGTCGACACATGTGTCGCGTGTGTAACGCGAGCCTGACGGGCAACCACGATATTTTCACTGTTCGTCATCTGGACCGTGTGTCGTTTGGTCCTACTACGTCTACATGACGTCAGACTCGACGCTATTCTGGTCCATGAAGAGACGGTTCTTGCGATCGTCCGATGAAACGCGGGTTGATCGATCGTGGATGCGTTTTAGAGGCAGCGCTCTCGCTTGGAAAATAGCAGAGTTCCCGAATGTACCGGACGATTCCAGAAACTGGGACGGAGGTTTGATACAGGACGTTGCAATACGGAGAAACCGTAGTCGTTAATATGTATTGCAGTGACATTTTTTATTTTAAACAAGACGTCTGCGTTTCTGATTTATCCTCGGCCGATTGTCACAGATTGGCAGCGCGAATTGGACGGAGTAGAAAGTCTAAAATAAAACGATATAAATGATTAGTTTAGAGTCAGATCTTTAAAATACGTTGTGTTTTGTTTTTTGGTTTTTATTTCTCTGGTTGCATCGACTCTGCGCGGCGACTTGCGACTAACAAATGAATAATTTAATTATTCCTTCAACATCTTGGAAAAATATGAATTTTAAATTAAATTTTTGCGGAACGTTATTTTACATTGAACTAGCAGTGGATTACACCGCCACGCATTCTCAGTTTTTCTTATTATGCAAGCCAGTAGTCCTATTAAATGCTTCAAAGCCGAATTTACACAGAGCAGAGAAATGTATAATTACTTTTTATACTTTTTGATTAATTTAGCTCGATAAAAAGCTACGATTAACCATCGTGGTTAATTGTTTCACTTCCATTCTGGCACATATTTGAAGTTGCGAAACATACGGAAAAGTTAAATAATAACTCTCTCTGAAATTCAATTCAATTTTCCCTCTAGCCACGGTTCTCTTCTTAAAACTGAACTTTCCCGAACAATTTTCTTGAAACACCCTGCGTTTCCAACAAGGGAATATCAATTTTGGCTAATAGAATTGAACAAAGTATATTTGGACACCTGTAGCAATCGAATCGATACGTGAAATTGATACGTGGGAGGGGAGGGGGGTGTTGCTAAATTCGCAAGTCAGATAATTTACTTAGCGATCGATTCGTACTTGATATTTATCGATCCAACGGATTGTGACGGTCGAAAATTTTCGCGTCGCGCAAATGTGCATAGACAACGGCGATGTAACTTCCGTTGAGGGTTGCCTTTAGGGGTCGGGAGTGCTCTCCCTTAAGCACTGATATAAATCAGGGATGGACTTAACGAACTTCTCTCGGATATCGACCAACGTATTTACGTTCCGCACTTCAAACGCGGACGTTGCTATTGAAAACGAAAATTGCAGTTCCCTTGAAACTTCTTCTGCGAAATGGTAACATGCCTCGGGCATGAATTTAGAATATTCTTATCCCGTAGGGAGCTCTTCACGTTCCTTGGTCGTGTATCGTATCGTGCACTGAAATGTGAAAAAAATCATTGAGATAATTAAGAACGAATCAATAATTGAAGATCAAATTTTGGCGTTACTTACGCGAGGATGTATTAAGATCTGAGTAGTTTTTTTCTTTTTAAGTTTTTGATTTGGGTCAGGTGTTACAGTCGTTGAGGTTAAGTAATCTTTTTTACCTGCATATAAAAATGTAACAAGTTAACAGGTGCTTAGTAGCTTAAGAAGTAAGGTGTAGGTAATGACTGTTGTGCAATTTGCAGAAAAAATTTCAAAAAACCTATTATATCTCGATGAGTTCTTAATGTGTGTGTTTTGGCAGTTTCGTTTTTATTTTCAGAGGAATTTTCGTTTCGTAAGTTGTTTTTAGTGAGTTGATGATATAGTTTTGCATCGTATTAATTTTAACGATTTTAAAATCTGATTGTATGCCATGTCGGTATCATATATATGCCGATTCTCTTTGTCTTTCTCGAGCAGGTGATTGGAAAGATAAGTTATTTTTTCTTTAGATCACGTTACTTTTATACGTTTATTGGCTCTGCTGGTAGCAAATCCAAGGCCAGAGGACGCGTCCCCTACAAAATCAAGAATGATAAAAAATTAGAATAGAAGTGAAATGGCCATCGTGTCCAGGACAGATCAAATATTATATCCTCTAATAAGTTCATTTTTCTGTTATTTACACTCCTTCCCAGTTTCATTTTCATTTTTTTAGAACACCAATGTTAAAAACGTTTCATGTTTAAATATTTTTACGATGATTTATTTTATGATAGTATTCGTTAAGGATAGAACGTCAAAGGATTTAGCTACGACATATACGTGACTTTCGCTATTTTTATTATTGTGACAAATGAAGTATAATTCTTCGAGATATATGGTCCTTGCGTTCGACCAGGGCTCTGGGACATCTGCGAGGACATATCCTGAATTTTCAATAACAAATTTAGTGCGAGCCAGACGAGGCCGAAGAGGCAATTGCCAGTCTTTTCCAACTTCATAGCGCAGCAGGCTCATGTTCTTCCATGACATTTCGTCCGATTTTTGGAAGAAACTACCCCGTCTCTTTATTAGCACGCTCGTTATCTCACTCGGCAAGCTTCCTCGCTTATAATATAATATTTTCGCTTTTTTCCTCTGACGATGGCGGAGACTTGAAAGTGTACGTAATCGAGAGAATTCGAAGAATTCCAATCGAATTTTAAAGATTCGAACGAACAATGAACCTGTATCGGACTTTGAATTTGTACCTATGTATAACGTTATCGCATTGTTATAAATAAATTTTGTTAATTCACACTAGAGTAGCTATTGGTGAATTCTGAACAGTATGATCAACGATCTTATACCTGATGCAAGATCGAACTCCAATGCATAAACCGATTAAAAAAAAGAAAAAAATTCAATCGCTAGTATACTATGATTTACTACTCGTAATTAGTATAAATGGAATGGAGGCCAGCTCGAATGACAATCTAATTAAGAAAGAAAACACGGTCGCGTGTTTCAGCCGTGAGCAAAGTTTTTATCGAATAACAAAAGCTGTACGTCGTTGCCCGGCTGTTTTGTTCGATTTTATGTAAGCTTGACAGATATCGGAAATCTTCAGCGAGCGGCTTCAACCCTGAAGAAGACCCTCGAGGGACGATCGACACGGGTGAAGCAGTGACGAGCAAATGGATATGGAAGAGATAGTTATTTCTGCGTGACTGTGCCACGCGTGTCTTCGCTTTAGAAAGGAATACTTTTACAAGAACATTTATAAGTTTCACCGATCTTAAATCCAAAAGAGTTCTATCGCTAGTAGTCAACATGTTATTAACAACATGTACAATTATTATAACGGACGGAGCAATTGTAAAAATCGAATTATTTCTTGCTCGACTTTTTTTTTTTAATTCGAGCGTCTGGAACTCAATTTGCCGAACGAATGATGCCAAGATACACGTAATCATTGGAAGTCTGAGAAGGTACAAAGACAACGGCAAATTGCGACAGATAAGCAGAAAGAACAGAGTCTGTTTAAGAAAGGAAAAAGGTAAACGAGGGACGTCTGCGAGGCAGACTGGATTGACCTCGCCAGTATGGTTCCGTTAACCAGAAGTGCATTTCATGGACTGGCTCTCTTTCGTCTGGGTATGTTGTTTCTTTTTCTTCTTCTTCTTTTGGTCTGACACGCTGAACTGAGTGTCTGACGATAAAAAAAAAAAAAAGGAGAAAAGCATTAGACGAGTGAACGTTATAATTTCTATTACTGGTTGATTTCGTGACAAACGATATACAAACGATCGATGGTTAATGGCATTTTCAACGTTGCTAATATTTTCCTTCGTGTGCTCTCCTTGGACGCTGCATTTCACACGGAGCAATTTCTCTTTTTATTTGTAGGTTTAACCAATTACAGAGAACCACTTTCTCGAGCTAGACACTCCTGGGTTAAGATTTCCTACCCCGTAACAGAACAGTCGAATTTTTTCAATTCTTTAACGCTACTGTAAAAATGTCTCTGCTTGTTGTTGATTGAAAATTAATCAATTAAACAGACTGTATTCACGTATGGGATATGTCATGCGATTGTGGCCTCGAAAATATCCTCGCACCCTTACCTTCGATGAGAAGTCGACGATTTTTTCAAAGTAATTTTCGATCGATCTTCTCAGCTTAGTTTGCACAACCAGCTCGAGGTTTTACGAGGACACGAGTTTTCACTGAAAACTTGCACCGCGACACTCGAGAAATGATAGAATTTCCATTTTCCATTGCAAGAAACGAGTACCAATTACACAATAATTAGAGGAAGCTGTTGCAAACTCAGTCACTTTAAAATGACTGCCTGCTGGCCAACAAGTGCGACAAAACAATCGGTCGTTGAACAGGTAGAATGAGCCATCTCTTCCGCGAACAGGTTAACGA
The DNA here is from genome assembly GCA_032399595.1 of Tetragonula carbonaria. Taxonomy (NCBI): domain Eukaryota; kingdom Metazoa; phylum Arthropoda; class Insecta; order Hymenoptera; family Apidae; genus Tetragonula; species Tetragonula carbonaria. The sequence goes on from JAUCRC010000008.1 coordinate 2,962,452, forward strand.
ATAAAGGTAACGTGGATGGTTTTTCTCCCTGTCTAATGTCTTCCGGTCAGGCCTAGGCAGGCATCTCTTCTCTGGGTTCTCTGCCTCGGTCTGCCGAGCATTTGCACACCCACGTCCACCGACGATGCACGCGCGTGCATCTTCGTGCATACACGCGTCCGCCGCCCACATGCACGCGCGCGTGTAACCTGGCCATGCATACAGAGTGCATCGGTCGATAGATGATTCGATCACCTTGCAATATCTGTCTCTGATACACGGTTCAGCGGTTTTTGGTCAGTTTGGTTTAGCTCTTTTTTTCAATTCTCTCTCTCTCTCTCTTTATAAATCGGCTGCGAAAGGTCTTTCTGCGGGTTATATTGTTTTTCCTATCGAAGTTTAGTGTCGTTAGCCAATTGGCGAGAGCTTCTCGCGTGTATACAATGTTTTGTGTCCACGCAGAATGTTTAATGTTACCAAATGAGGAATATAAAACAAATTAAGAATGCATTCATTTTTAAACACACGTTTTTTTTTCTGAACGTTCTATGATTAACACTAGAACTATCGACAGTTAAGACGAAGTTATTTCAACCAAAATTATTTCTAATAAACAAAAATAAAATAAAATTCATTATATTATTACATCTTTAGTTATCACTGTAAAAGTCATTGCATCATTGCGGGGAAAAAATTGTAACATGAAATAGAAATTTTAAAATAAAATTGTAAAACCAGTTGTTTCGACTGGTGTGGTAGTTCTAGTGTTAATTATGTTTGATTACAAGATCATCTGTACAGTGCTCAAGTATGGACCAAACACTAAATGGATTAACATTCCATGTTCTTTGTTTTCACATATAATGTGGGACTAATCTGCAGCTCAAACTATCATCATCCTACGACAGTTATTTCATTTTGCTCGAAAACTAGAGAGGTCAGGTAATCGTTAAAAGACACGAGTTCTATACATTTGTACATTATACTAATGTATAAGAGTTTGTACCTAACTGTGTCGTTTTGTTAGACAAACTTCTTCGATCGATATCAAACTGTTATCTCAGCCACTGACATCTGTTCCAGATGCCGTTAAAATATATATGATCTGTAAATTGCACAGTAGTTAAATGTGAATGAAGGACCCGTATAAGCCATAATGCTCCGAAACACGAACACGCACGCACGCTATGCATATACACGCGTGTGTGCGATGCATACACCGGTGGTATGAGAAACCTATAGTCTCGTCCATTGAACCGAGTACAATGAGCGACGGGTATGGCCGCTATACCGGCTAACATACAGTGTGAGCTTCGTATTTATGCTCGTGTTAACGTTCCATATAATCCGCACCGGGAGCACCGTGGCTTTACAGGAAAATATGGACGTGAGAATGTAATTAGGGAACACTTGTGCGTGAGCTTGAGTCATAACTGGCCGTTAGCTCGTTATTTATACAAGACGTTGGGACCCTATCGCATTAAGCGTTCATAAACGCCGATTCACTTCTTTATCGTCTCATTATCAAAAGCGTGCCATCACACACCCACCCGTCTTCCTTTTTAAAAACTTCATCTTCCTTCTTTTTCTTTTCCTTTTCTTTCTCGTTACTCTAGAAACAACAGAGGAGTCTCGTTTCTTTTCTACTCTACGGTATAATTGTAATCGTCCCGTGGAAGGCGGTGAAACGATGAAATTTTCCGAAGCCACTTTCTCTCGCCGATGCTTTCAAATTTTCACGACACGCCGACGTACCCTCGACGGATAAATTGTGGGCTACGACGCCCAGCCTGTGTTCTACATAGCGGAATGTGTGTGGTGATTGTGTACCACGACACACGTAATAATACTCCATGTCCATTATCTTCCCACACCTCTCCTCTCCTCTCCTCCCCTTTTCTCCGTGTCCATCCCTCCTCCGCCCACCACGCGTTCGATTTGCAGCACCGATATACACGCATTCTGCGAGTGCGGCCATCGGCTGTGCGCGAATAGTACGTACTAGGAATTGAATGAACGCGTCAGTAATCCTCGTACAGGATGTCCAATCAGCGCACGAGGATATAGGCATAGCGCCGCGTTTATCGATTTATAATAACAGCCTATCTATCTTTATTCCTTGGTCACCGCATAAATTTGATTGTCCCACTCGTGTACAACGTGTGCGGTGCAAACTGCTCGATAGTGACGGAATATCGTAGAACAAACGGGTTTTCTATGTTCGTTCTGTGATTTTACGATTTTAAATTTCGAGCAGAGATAGATGACTTGACTTAATTTGCAAGATTCGATTCGACCTCGCGTATATTACGCGTGTACGAGAATGTATTAGATGTAACTTGTAAGAAAGGAGTTCTACGTATGTTTATTCCATTTATACAAGAGATGTTAACACGCAGTGGTCGACAGCGTGAGCCGAGAGTCTCGATATAAATCCAGAACATTTCTACGAGCTTGATTACAGAACACCGGGAAAAGGAAAACACGGGTGCGTGACAGAATTTTGGAGAACGGAGAAGCATCCAGATGGGATTCGCGACGGGGTCCCCGGGATGGTATCCCATCCTTGTCCCCTTCCCATCGAGCAAGATGATAGAGATTTAGCATCCTTTGATGTCAGTTCGCGAATCCATCAACGTCACGTACCGGGGCCATGTTTCATCCGCTCGGGCGGTGCTCGCGGCCGGGAACGCCGCGTGTGTGTCCCACATCGCGCACGGAACCGGCGAAAGTTCACGACCATCCCGTAGAAACAGTGTCAACGCATTAATCACGATCGTTAAAAAAAATTTTATTCAGCATCCAGAATTCCTTGTGCCCGGCTGCACGGTCGGGTCGAACTCGCGCTCCTGGTGCAGCTGCGTCGGTTTGTTACCGTGTAGTGCCACGAAAGTGTACGAGAGAAAATACGACGGTGGAGGAACGAATGGGCTGAAGAACGGAAGGAGAGAGAGAGAGAGAGAGAGAGAGAGAGAAGTTCATGGTATGCATGCACGTGGACTGCTATAGTGCTACACTGCGGTCGGATCGATTCGGCCGGAGGTGGAACCCCCCACCCCCATTTACAAGCCCCAATATACACCCCCGCAGCTCACTCTCTGTCTCTTTCGCACTCTCGCGAAATATCCATAGGTTCGTTCGTCTCTCTGCCTCCGCTATCCGCCCTCTCTTTTTTCACCCTTGTCCTTTAGTATCCTCGTGGTCTTGTTGCATCTTGTCAGATTTTTTTTTCTCTCCTTTCTTCTCTTTCCCTGCCCTGTTACGTTTTTTTTATAACAGAGAAAGGAGAAATAGAAAAGAAAGAGTTTGTCCATGCAGATAAAGTGCGTGAATATTTGACGCGCAACGACGATTCGATAATCTTTGGTTATCAGAAATTATAATACGATCACGAATGCTCTTTTTCTTGTTGTTTCTAAGTGGAAAGGACGTGGTAGATGAATAACGCATCGTATGTGAGCATAGTTCTTCCATGAATATTCTCTAACGCATCATTGTTAGACGAAATCGATCGCCACTTGTCGATGAAAATTATACAACAGAAATGACTAGACGAGTATCGTAGAAAAGGGATAAGTCAAATTTCCTATTTTTCCAATCCAAGGGGGATTCTCGCGTGAAATTGTGAAAAGTGAAATTTACGACTTTGAAATTCTCTTTTTTTTTTAATATACGTACGTGCGAGCTCGATATTTCACTGTCGGAATACGTCGGTATATGTACGTGAATTCTTTTACAATCGAGGTCTCCTTAATACTTTTCTTTACGCATTCCTTTTGCATCTCTCGCGAGGGATTCAAATTATCTGTGAAGAGACTATCGACAAAGATGCGAAGCAATCCGAGTCGCAAGATTATAGATCCGGGGCACGCAACAATGGCTGATGCATACGCCATACAGTTTACAGGGCTACGCGTCCGCAAGAGTTGGCGCATGTTGCCGTGTGCGACGAATCAGAGTTCCGCCAGAGTGGATTATTAAACAAGACGCGTAATGAACGATCGGCCGTGTAATTCGCGGTTTACTGCGAAATCCTCGGCCGGCGAATAGTTCGTTTCCAACTATTAATTGACAGAATTGGCTCTCGCCGGCGAGAGGTGTCGATCACGTAATCACGATTGATCCGTGCGATTCGATCGGTGCAATTAATTTTCGTTCGTTATCTGCAGAGGCGACGGTCGCGGATCTATTGATCTTCGAATTTACGTTCCCGATCGAAAAATCCAGGAAGACGCAACTTTTTATAAGCGGAAGATTACGGAAGTGAATGAAGCTAGGCAGCGTAGCCTATACCTAATAAAAATAGCCTATTAAAAATAATTTCAATCTCCTCTAGCGATCGTGCAACGACCTAGAAAAGTGCAAATCAATCTCACAGAATCCCGAACGAGTGTCTCGCGCTGATTCGAGATTTTTAGTATTAATAGTCCGACGAAGTGTTTACAACGACTCAACGCCGTGCGCGAGTCTCTCCTCCTCTCTCGGCTGTATAGAACGGGAGGGCAGAGTGGGTGGTACATTCCACAGCTTCCAGGGAGGCCACTGAGCGCAGGAGGCTGCATTATATTCCGCTCCCTCGCTCTTATTATGCCAAAGCGATCTATACCACCGTGCGTTCACAGTGTGTTGAAGATACGCATGTACACACACACACACACACACACACACACACACACGCGCGCGCGCGCGCGCGTAGCGTGTTCCCCGACCGTGTACGATGCTAACCCTCATCACGTACACATCGAGAATCCGCAATGGTACAATGAGTATATATTTCCGTGAACACACGTGCACGTAGAAAGCCAGCGGTATACTTCGCTGTGTTTCTGAAATATGCGAACCAATATGTGTGTGTGTGTGCGTGTGTGCGTGTGCGTGTGTGTGTATTTGAATTCGTGTGTAGGCACGATTCTGTGTTCCTCTAAGAAGAAGCAACGAGCAAAACGAATTAGCAGCTGGTATACTCGGGAGTGATGGGTGGGTGCGTTTATCCGAGCCCAGCGAACGTTGTTGCGGTTCAGTAGTGCAACACGATACGAAGGGAGACGAGTACAGAGGCCAGGAAGGAGATCCATCGTTTTCGACGATGTGAAAGATCATCTGCTCTGAAAATAGCGCGACGAGTCGACATCGAGGCTCATTTGATTAACGAATATAATACCCACGATAATATTTACTCTGTCGAGCTATCATATAATGGTGGAGCATGGTCGACCATCGGCGTCGGCCGTGCGAAACTGTTATCGTATCGTCGGTTTCGCCGCGGTGGTACGGCCTTGTGTCTTCCGTTACCGCGTTGCGCCGTATACTACTGTATAGTTGCGCTCGCTATAGTCGTCCCTGCACTATGTCTTCCTATAGTAATGCGCCATAGAGTATATAGTAGCGTGCGCAGAGAGAGGATATGAGAAAGCTGTGCCAGGGAAGCTGGGTAGAAATGGTGATAGAGCAAGACGTGCAATTGGAGAGAGACAGAGAGAGAGAGAGAGAGAGTGAGGGGGATAGAGAGACGGGTACTGCTAGTCTTCGGGATGAAAGGAGTCAGATAACAGAGACCAGCGTAGGCGTGAGCGAGAGAGGGTTAGGTCGGAGTAACTGAAAGCTCGAGCGAGATACGAGGATATGAAAGCGTGGAATTTGTGCGAGTAGCTTGCAAGAGAGGAGGATGGAAAGCATTGATAGATCAGTGTAAGAGAGGGGTAGAAGAGAGAGAGAGAGAGAGAGACAGAGGTAGAAATATTACTGATGAGAACAGGGCGGCGAGGAAGAGGAACGAAGGAAAGAGAGATAGAGGCATGGGTACGAGAATGTGTACGAGGCAACGGGAGAAAGAGGGTGTGTTCGTGTAGGTCGTGTCCAAAGTTGTGCACAGACGTGTAGGTGAAAGAGCGACGACGGGGTGTAGCGAACAGAGAGGGACGGAATTTGAGGTAGGGGAAAGGAGAAAATGAGAGAGTAGGGGGAGAGAGAGAGCGCTTCGGACCTTTCCCAGAAAGCAGAAAGCACGACGGAGCAATATCGCAACGTCTGCCGGTGTTATAAAACTGCTTTGATCTTGCGTCTCGCTTGTCCATCTGCTGTTTCAACGTGCTCCGTTTCGCTCGCTCGTTCTCGGCTCCCGTCTCGATTTCTTCCCCGCCTCCGTTCGTTCGTCGTAGAGTTTAGAAAAGCCGGCGAAAACCCGGGGCCAAGCCGCGTTTTCGGTTCTTTTTCATGAAAAGGCCCGTTTTGATCAAACTGCTGCTGCCTGCCCCCCTCCCCCCCCTTTGAACGTCTTCGCTCGCTGAGAATCTGCATGGCCCTCCCCCCTTCTGGGACATCGGCTCAGATGTTAGGCAATTTTCTACGCGTTCGGTTTCTAGCAAGGGGAGTTAATCGAACTCTCGATAAACGGCTTCAAAGAGGTCGCCGTTTTATTTAAAACAGTATCAAAGAATCGCGAATCGAGGTGACTTAAGGAGAACGATTCGAGAATATAGGGAGGAGGAAATATTAGGGTGTGACCAAACTCGGACAATGTTTCTTCATTTAGCCTAAAGAATGAACTGGTACTTACCATCAAAAACGTGTCAAGCCTTTCGTGCATGAGGTTAACGATTCACCAAGTGAATTATTTAATCGTTCGAGGGGAAAAACCGGGAATAAATGTATTCGGATGCTCGATTGCAGTGTCAATCTTTGCAACAGCTCGAATACTCGAATCCTCCACGGGTTTTCACGCACATGTCCCATCGAGACTTGACGCTTGAGACGTATGCACGCACGCTCTCTGGTGTGCTGGATGAAGCCGACCAACAGCAAACATCGTTGCTAGAGAGACGTGCAAAATTTCGCGATGTAGCTCAAGAACGCGACCTTGATATTCAATCGGGACGACCAACCGAGCCACCATGGGTGGAAAAGAAATCGAACACGGGCCAAGTTCGGAGCTGCGCAATTATCTGCTTGCGTAACGAATCGTTCGTCGCGACACATTGGAAACGTTTAAGCGCATCCAGCGTGTAACGTGCAGTGTGTGACGTGAAATTTCAATGAGGCTTAATTGAAAGCACGCTGGGTCGGGTCGCGTTCCGCCTTTTCGGAGTGTAACGCCAGATATTATTAGAAAATTATCCATTCGACCTTTTCACTAAATCAGGGGGTCCAACCTCGCGTAGCTCGCTTTCCATTCAATATATGATTCATTCCCATTTTTATCTCGTTCGATATCAACGAGTGTCGCAGTCTGAGCGTCGTGCACCTGACCGAGCCGGAAGGTAAAACCGGAGCAGCAGGCGAAATGACGATACCTTTCTCGTTTTATGCCCAAAGTTATGGCATAACTCGAGTACAGATGTGTTTCACCTTAAATGTTGACAACGAGTATATCGTACCTCGTGACACACGTAGTAAATCTACCGTGACGAGGGATTACGAAAATTTGTTTGTCGCAACGAAACGTCAGCGAGGCTGTGAATATTGAAGCGTTCCGTGGTAAACCGGATCGGGTTCTCTTCCCTCTAGGTTAACGCAGAGACGAAATATTCGCGACTCGGAAGTGGAGAAGGAGAATATAACGCTGCTTGCTGGTGGTTGCTGCTGTCGGGCAGCGTAGAGTTGAAAGATTTTTTTTCGCCCTCGTTTTTTGATATTTTGTCGCGGCATGAATGTACCATTACTTTCTTGCTGAAAAAAGGAAAAACGACGACGACGACGACGACGACGAAGAAGAAGAAGGAGCAAGAGACGGTGGCGGGAGGGGGAGGGTGAGGGGAAGAGAACGGGGGAGGGGGAAAAAAAACAGAGAGAAAAACTGTGAAAAGAGACGAGAGCAGGGTTGTCGCTATATACGCCTTCTACTTTCGCAGCGTAGCGACAATTACGACAGTCGTGCAGCCCCGCGCAAGCGCCACGCTCCTCTCTCGTTCGTTGAACCTCATCCGTGAGAGAGACTCGTCTCTATGTGTGCGTACGACGAAGAGAAAGAAAAATATAAATGCGAGAAACGAAGAAAGGAAAGTGAAGGGGTGAGAGAGAGAGAGAGGGAGAAGAAGGGGGGGAGAGAGAGAGAGAAGTCAAGGGAGAGAGCACGAAAAGAGGAAAAAAGAGAAAGAGATCGCGAAAGAGAGAGCTGAAGTGGTCGTAGACAATACCGCGCCAATTCTGCGAGCAGAGCCATCTATGCAGGACTTTCCACTTTTAAAATGCATTACATTGGAGCATGAACCCGGGAGGATGCGTGTTGCGCGCATGAATTTTCAAACATCCGGATAGGCCGCGCGAATATTTAGGTGACGATAAACTAGGCCTTGTCTCTCGTTTTTAGCCTCGTTTTCGTAAAATTACGTCTGGAATAGTAGATTTTTTTTGCTGTACGAATCGATTCGCCGCTCCGCTATTAGAATCATCTTACCTACGCTGGACAGAGACGATATACGTACTTATTAACATGTTCAACTTTGTTTTTTTTTTTTCTTGGTTCGTCGAGTGGTTCCAGACGAATTTGGGTTCGAAAAATCGAATACAAGGGCAATGATAAGAGCGATACAGTCCACTCGGTGTTGTTCACTCGCTTATGTAACGATGAAAACCTGTTTTGGTATACCGTGGATATGTATCATCTTGTATCAGTGGTTTTCATAATTCGTCGTTTTTGTAAATCGATTTGCCGGGCGATTTCGCGAATTTCAAGAACGCGAATCGGCTGCGCCTCTAAACATATCGCGAGCCAAACATCGTTGTCCGTTGGGCAAACATCAGCTTGGATGTTTCACGGAGGCTGGTCAATCGTTCGGATCGATAATACGCGGTGATTCTCCTCCGCAGTTACACACGGCCAGATCTTCTTCTATTTCCTGTTTATAAGTAAGAACTCTTGAATCAGTGCTTTGAAGAAAGGGCTACTATACAGAGGCCTAGAATTCTCAGCCGGTGGAACTGTGAGCTAGGCTCGGGGAATCGTCGTTGCATGCAACATTACACACGTAAGGGAGCCATATTTTCCACCGAAGATGCACGATAATCGTCGACTGTCCGCGAGCAAGTGTAACGAGGTTAGTTTAAATAGCCTGATACATGGCCTAACAGTTGAATTGTAACCGTGTAAAATGACACTTTCAACAAAGTTTATTTTTCTCGCGCTGATTTCTTTTCACAACGGAGTACTCCGAGCTCCTCCACTCGGGAAAATCCGAGTGACTGCACTCGATCGTATTCGAAAGCTACTAGCGGCAGCCATGTTACTCCATCTTTTTTTTTTTTTTTTTTTTTATCCTGAACTATAGTCAACTATAGTCACTTGCTCGCCCGCCATCGATTGGAGAAAAGAAAAGAAAAAAAGAAAGAAAGAAGGCATTTAATGTAGGAAAGTTAATAATACCGCGTAGGCGTAGTAGCGTACGGTTGTGTGTACCAGTCGGCCGCAGTGTAAAATAGAATTTACTCTAGAAAGGCCACGGAATATCACCGAATGCAATCAATGAGCGAGCGGTCTCGTTTGAAAAATCCTGGGCATTCTCTCCACCTCGAAACCATTGTGTCCCGACTAGGTAGGTAGGCTTTTCTCTGCCGTGGTTAGGGGATAAATACTGGCGCGCACATTTCGAGCACATCTCATGGCCACGCCAGCCATGTAGAGTGTTTTCGGAAAAAGACCGAAAATGGAGGCCGTGGATTGATCGCTTGGAGAGCTGGAATTTTCGTTCGATCGGTCCGTTGAGAACCACGGCATTTCGTACCACCATACACTGTATATTACACATTCACAAACACGCATACTTCCACGTATAAAGTACGCGTGTACCCTTCACCAGTGCGGAGGAGAGTACCGAGGCGAGCCGAAGGTGACCGAGCAGCGGCGCCGAGCGGAATCGTCATCGACGCAGCGTCGGGCCAGCTCCGCTCACTCTGCTCCGAGCTGTCGAACGCGACGCACGCGCCTCCGCTTCGCTTCTTCCTTCTCTCTACGAGTATACTCTCTCCGCACTTAGAGACATATTTCCCTCGCTTTCTCGCCATCGAGTATTATCATCATCGTCATCAAACCGAGAGAAGGAGGCCGGCACTCGTCTCTCTCGGTGCTCCGCTCCTAGGAACACTCAGTCTCAGTCTGTTCGTGAACGTCTAGCTAGTTCCTCCCAGAGCTACCATCATCAGAGAGCATACATTACTGCGCTCGTCTTGTTCTCGCGCGTTTGCTTTTTGGATCTCTCGCCGTCGAGAAGGCCGCTTCTCTGCTCCGCTCTACCCTCGTCTCGTCTCGTTTCGTCTCGTCTCACGAACAGCCGCTTTTGCCGCTTCAGACTCGTGCTGTTGTTCTCTACTGAGCTACAATGTCGTCTTCCTGTTGAGACCACGTTCCACGTTCGATCTCGCTCGCGTCATCGGTCAGATATTTCTCTTGGTGCTCGTTCTCGAAGGACGGAGTCGTATCTCGGGATCGTAAAAAGAAAAAAAGAAACTAAAATATCACCGTTTCTAAGGACACGCCGTACTTGCGTACGTCTGGGGACGCCGAATAATTGAACACAGTTTCGCGCAACGATATCGAATCTCTTCAGCATCCGTCTGCTGTGACACTTTTCAAAACAGGATTCTCCCGTTTCCCGAGAAATTCGAAAATTCTCCGAGAATTTCGCCCCGTATCGTCGTTCCGATAGCTGAAATATCGCCTCTCTGAAGGAAGCCATTCGCTTGTAGGCCCAGTGGGCAGCCAGGCATTATCGAATGCTGTGCAGCTCGAGGCCCGTACGGTTGTCCTCCATGGAGGACGCCGATCGCTCGGATCTCAGGGACGGCAGACGGGTTCGCGGACAGAATGGAGGCAGCTGGAGTTGCGAGACGACTTAAAGGCTTTGTCGTGATAAGAGATTGTCGAGGGCCAGCCTCGTGTTCGGAGGTTTGGTCTTCGCGAGAGGACAGAGTAGTGCGGAAGGTGGTGGAGGGGGCAGAAGATCGTGCGGCTCGAAGGTAAAAAGACAAAAAAAAAAAAAAAAGAAAGAAAGAAAACACGAAAGTAAATCGATAATTAAAAATATAAAAAGAAAAAAAATACAGAGACAAGTAGATCAAAAAAAAAAAAAAAAAGAAAAAAAAGAGAAAAGAGAAAAATACGAAGAAACGGAAGACAAAGAACCCTTTTACACTTGGTTTAGTCGTGGAGTTTTTCTGGGGTATATGAGGGGTACAAGGTGCGCATGGTAACCGAAGGCAGGCAGAAACCTCCCCCTCCTTCCCCATCCCACCTCTCTTTTCCTGCCAGCTTTGAATCAATAATCTCCGGCCAGGATTATATGCAGAGTCCCTTTTATATTTGGTGCCGTGATAAGAAAGATATCGACAGATTAAAGAATTCTGGGGGACCGGGTATAACCGCGTAGCATCCGTGAACGTTTCTGTGAATTCGCCATGGTACACAAAAAATCACGGAGAACATTTCTGAGACTGATTTATTCTCTCCTCCTCCTCCTCCTCCTCTTTGGCATTACGTCGTGTCTTCCTCCGCTTACCGGTGCGCGGTATCGGCGTGCGGATTATTGATCTCTTCATCCTCCTCTTCGTCCCTTTGTGATATTCCGAGGAAAAGAGTCAACGCGGCGAATATGATTACATTGAAGTAACTCGCAACTCGAGGATAGAGTCCGCTTCACGGAACGATACAATCATGAATCGATCCTATCGATGTTTTAATCGTTCATCGTTTAAAAGGGTCTGCTTCTGCCCATGAAAAATCTTTCTCGAAATCCAGTCGAATCTACTCCTTTCCGAATTCGTCTCGGCGACGAATCTCAGATTCGTTTCTTCAATTTCGCGATCATCGGGATATCGACAAATATATAATACTATGGTGATCACACGTGGTACGAGTTTAATAAATTTCTGTGTTTCATGTTCACCGCAGATCAAACACTCCAGATGGAATCGCCTTCGGCCCCGGATTGTCTTATTGAGGCCCAAGAAGATTCCACTTCGGCTGAATCAGCGGAGACGATCGACGCGTCGTCGTTGACGGTGTCATCGTCAGTATCCTCGCCGACTACGTCGAGGAACGAAACAACGGAGCGCGATAACGATGTTCATAGCCAAGAGTTTGCCAGTATAGAATCGTGCGAGATCTCGGTGGTCGTCGCTTCTTCGGATGCCTCGAACGAGCCTTCGGAGACCTCGAACGACTCTTCGCCCGGCGAAGGTCAATTAGATATTTCCGACATGGGTCTTAAGCTTGGCAAGGACAAGAAGCAACTTCGAAACACAGACGACGATGCCGAAGAAGTGAAGTTGAACGTATCTGTGGACAAACAAGATTGTTCGACGCCGACGCCGACGCCGGCGCCGATGTCGCCGTTGGTTCAGTGTACCGAAAAAGAGACAGAGTCTGATTTTAATGTGTTGGGTAACAACGACGGAGGATTCGTCCCATCGTCGCCATTATGTAGAAAAAGACCGGCCAGTGATTTCCTGCCGATCAATGCGGAGATCAAGCGGATTGACGTTGAGATTCCCGAGAACGACCTGAATCAAGTAAGAAGCGACGTGAGGAGGATCTCGCCGGTGTTGGTGAGCCTTCGAGAGCGTACCCTCGGCGAAATATCCCTGTCCTCGGACTCGTGCCTGTTCGACGACGATGTTAACAGTCGATGCGTCTCGAGGAACAATAGGATTATCGACGACATGTTAACGAGTGCTTGTAGGTTATCTACGACAACGGTCGCAGACGGTTCTTTTCAAACGGATCATGATCCCGAGGGAGCAACTTGCGCCGAGTCGGAGCACAGGATCATCTGCAGAGAAGCGACGTCACCGAATGGCGAATGTACTAATGGCAGCGTCGAGGAGGTGCTAGCGGAGCCATGTAAAAGCCTCGAATACTCGGGCTCGTTCATCGACGAGGACTCGTGTTGTTCGCTGTCGCGCGAGAGCCCCGAGAGGAATTTCAGCAAGTGCCAGGAACCGAAACAGTGCGAGGAGCCTATCGAGGAGTGCTCGTGCAACGACATCATGCCTACGAACGATGATGCCTGCGCGATACCGGTCGCGGTGAACAAACAAATGAAGCAAAATTCATTACCCCATTTAATAGTTAAGATGGAACACGTCGACTTGTCGCAGTACTTGTCACCGGACCGGAAGAACGTGAAATACGTGGTCGTCAGCTCGAAGAAGAAACCGAAGAAAAACACCGCGTGCAATGATGATGATAGCAACGTAGCCGTGAGAACTAATTTCAAAGACACGTTGAAGGAAATACGTTGTATCGTTAAAAATTGCGCTTACGAGAAAAACGTCCAAAAGACTGAGCCACAGGACCACAAGGGGAATTCGACGGATTCTCCTATAGTATCCAATCTGAAACAGACCAAATTAACAAAATCATCTTCCGCTGGCGTTGTAAAGGAATGCAAGGTGGTCTTGCAGAGGATAACGTTGCCGATGACGTTGACGAGAACGACGTCGACGGAGAACTCGAAGAACGAAGAAACGGGACCGAGATCGGTAAAGGAGAAGTTGGAGAACGACGAGAAGATTGTGTTTTCCTCGTCTTTATCCTCCGCCGAGAATTTACAATCGCCGAACAATTTAGATTCGTCTGAGACGACGCTAGGCTCGCCGGAGATGTTGGAACCGACCGCGGATGTTCCAGAAACGATCGACACGGAGACGGAAACCGAGACTGGATCCGATAGCTCCGAAATATCGGCCATGACGAGCGTACCTCTTCGTGAATGCGAAGACGATGCCGCTTCTGACCAAATATCGTGTCAAGAGAGCGAGTCCATGTGCTGCGTCGATATTAATCCGGAGATTATATCGAGGTTGGAGCCGGAAAGGCCGGAAGCTTTTACGGAAGATTCAGCGGAGAGTCTGGCACTTGCCGCTGGTGCACGGGACGAAGTCAGATCGGATGGAAGCGATTCTGGTCTAGGCAGCGAGATTCCCGGTGATTCTGGGCCTGCACCGGTCCCCGAAAGTGATTCCGAGACTTCTTTCTTGGATAGGATACCCGATGATATTCTCTCCGACAAAGAAAAAGGTAATTAAACAACATCGTGTGTGTGTGTGTGTGTGTGTGTGTGTGTGTGTATTTTACATAAGTTTTCATTTGACAAAACATTTCAAGGAGTTGATATGTTCAGTACTGTACAAAACGTGTGTCAATGTATTTCTGAATATAAGAGAATGTGGCAAGAAAGCGTAACGTATAACATTCTCTTTTTTAGCCGTGAATCAATTGGACAGCTTTGTATCGAACGTGGGTATACCAAGTACAGCACAGTCGCCATTGACGAACTTTCGGAGTCCTACAAAGAGTAATCTAAAACGAAGATTAATAGATTGCATGGAAGAGGCTCCTAGTCCGAAGAGAAGCAATACGGATGAATCGATGAAAAAGAAACGCAATATTCAGTTCGACGCCGTCACCGTTTATTATTTTCCCAGGGCACAGGGTTTCACTTGTGTGCCTTCTCAGGTATATATATATATTTTTTTTTTGATTACGATACAGACTTTATTTCACGTCGTACATATCACGAGGAATATATTAGTATTGTTTTAATGATGAGAACGTATGAATGTAGTGTTTGAAATTTACTTATCTTCAGGGTGGCAGCACTCTTGGTATGAGCGCGACGCATACTCACGCAGAACGGTTCTCGTTGTCGGAGCATGCTGCTGAACAGAGGCGAATTCATCGTGCTAGACTAGCTCAATTGCGCTCGGAGCGTGCCGCCAATTGCGTATCGGAAGCAGCTTCCAGCTCTGAGGATCCCAGCGACGACACCGACGAGGAGCAAAGTGATAATGAGGAACTGGACATTGATAGTTATTACTTTCTACAACCAGTGCCTACATGGCAGAGACGAGCTTTGCTTAGAGCTGCTGGAGTACGTAGAATAGATGCGGTCGAGAAGGACGAGTGCCGCGACATTAGAGCTAGTAGAGAACATTGCGGTTGCGGGTGCAAAGGATACTGCGATCCAGAGAGCTGTCCTTGTAGTCGAGCCAATGTAAAGTGTCAGGTTCGTAAACAAATGCCACGCGATAAACTCGCAGATTTTTTTTTTTTAGCGTGTAAGAAATCAAGTAAATGACGCGACTGTTATATATGTTAATAGGTGGATAGAGCGGGTTTCCCTTGTGGATGTACCCGAGATGGTTGTGCGAATAGTTCAGGCAGGATCGAGTTTAATCCAGTACGGGTGCGAACACATTTCATTCATACTCTAATGCGGTTAGAATTAGAAAAAAAACAACGAGAAGAAGAGGGCGCGGATCATGACGCTTCCGACAATCAAAACGGCCGAAGTCCGTTAAGGGAAATCAATTTGGGATCTGTGATGGAGAATAGGACCACAGAATCGTGTCTGAACGGTGGCGGATTTACAACGCTTCATTACGAGAATCACGACGCTAGAGACGGCGGGACGAATTGTCAGCCAGAAGTACCTGGTGCTAGAGAGGATAGTCTGGATCTTTACGCAATTAGAGATGATTGTTATCCTAGCGAAGACACCGTCGATGGTACGCAGGGACCTCAAAGGAAACTTCATCCTGAGTTTAGCCAAGCTTTTCAAACATTCTCAAGCCAAACGAGTGCTGGAGTGACTTTTCAACAACCTACTTATCAGGATTATCAACCTTACGCTAACCTTCCTTCTACATCTAGGGTGCAATTTCAGCCGCAATTCCAAACGGTGCCAGGAAATCCAGGGTTCTCACATTACGCGCCTTACGGACAAGATACCGGATCAATTCAGGGGAACTGCCAGGTCCATCCCGGACAACACTCATCCAACTACGAGGCTAGCTTTGCCCAAGATGAAACAACTGGATCGCAGTACACGAATTTGAATTCGGTGCAGCCAATGAACACTGTGGTTCAACAGATGGGTAAACTAGAACCATTTTCAGAACTTTTGTCTGGTAGATATTCGTATTATGGTGAAATGGAGCCTCCGGCGCATGGTACTTATCATGGGAACGGAACGAAGGTCGAGGTAGAAAAGAACCAAGGTAACGAGCAACAATCGGAAAGTACGGAAGAGTGCGACGAAAACTTTGGTGAGATTATTAAAAAGTCAATGGTTGAGACTGTATCCGCTTAGGTCAAACTGTAGATACAAAGAATTGTCTATGTGCAAATCCGTCAAATCGTTTTTGACCTATAATGATTTATAACGAAAAAAATAGAGTAATTTCGACGGATTTAATTTCCGTCGAAAACATCGCGAACAAAAAAAAAAAAAAGAAAAGAATAAAATAAAAAAAAAAATAAATAAAAATAAGGAAAAAACAGAAAAAAGATAACGAGGAAATATCCCGATAAAGAGGTGCTGGAGTTTCGACCAGTTATCCTTCCATTAGATAAATCCGAGTAAATTGTTTATGTGATTTTCGAACAGAACAAAAGTTCTCCTCGAGAATCACTCGCGGTTAACTATGACGAGTCCCGTGGATATTGTTAGAAAAATTTTGCGGATACGTGTGCGTCCGCCCGGGATGGAAGCTTGAGACATTGTTCTTGTTCCTTTATAATAAGATTGTCGACTGTATAATCGATCGAATGGATCGAGACGATGCTCTCAATAAACGTGAAGAGAATCCGGGGCCGCCAATTCGGTGAAGGATTTTCGGGAGAAGGTCTTCGTCGAAAATCTTCATGAACAGTCTCCTTGAAATGGCAAGAATTCTGTAACTCTGTTATGGAAGAAATTCAACGAGGTTGTGACCAAGAAACAACATATGGGATCAGCTTAGATTGCAGTTTATAATACTTAACTTTAATACCTTAATCGTAGGTTCGCGGGTCACGCGTCTTTTTAAAAGGAAATGAAAAAAAGAAAAAAAAAAAAAGAAAGAAAAAGAACAAGTTTTCGGATTCGTGCGACAGCGGCGATGGCAAATAACTTAGTATTTATTGCGAATGCGAATCTGAAAGACGTTTACACTGCTGATCAAAGAGGAAGAAAGGCACATGCATGTACACACACAAAAACACATTTATACACGACCACGAAATGTGAGCGATTGTGATACTCGTGCATATGAAAATACAGTTTGCCAGGATCGTAGGTTAAGAAAATTACTATGGGACTTTTTTATGCCAGTTAGTAAGAGATCGAGTTTGAATGGTTTTTCAATCAACAGACGATGGTAAATGACGATAGAGAATAGATTTTCCTTTTTCCTCGTGTTGTAATGAATGCGCACGCATCGCGGTTACATACATGTTTTCAATGTTAGAGAAACCATGATTGGTTGGCATACCAAACGCACGCTGTCTACAGAACACATAATGTTAAACTCTCGTATATTATTTCTTTTTTTTTTTCATTCTTTTATACGACACCTTGAAATTGCAAGTCTTTCGAACATCACGCACATTGTATGAATATATTTGTGACAAAACGTGAAAATTTTTCAATGGAAGTGTACATATATAAATCGTCGATTATTGAGAATTTTCGTTCTCAATGAATGATCAATGATTCAACTTTGTTCTTTATTCGCAATTTCAGGGTAAGTATTAACGCGAACAAATTAAGCATTAACGCAAACAAAAATGATATCCGCGTGAAGTTCTCTCTTTTTTTTTTTTTTTGGAAAACTGTACGATAAACAAAGTCTGATGGCAAGTATTGTCTTGTTCGGACGTTCTTTTGCACACCCATTGTTATTCACCTTGTAGATTTTCAGACACAGACCTCTTTAGCATCCCGGGACGTTGATCGCTATACCCACGATTAATTAAAATATTACACATAAGAAAACAATGATAACGACGATAGTATTAAATTTATACAATACTTATTGGACGTGTCAGCTCCCGAGCACTTTAAACGATCTTCTATTTCCGTGTTTCACACTGTGTTCATCGTCGCTGATTGGTGCCTAAAATCGTTACGTTTGTTGTCAGTGTACAATGATAACGAAATCACAATTTCGAAAATAGAAGAAACGAAAGGAACGTAGATTTATCGTGTTGAGACGTTGCGAGGGATGTGACACCTCCGTATAAACATAAATATACATATAAACTACACGTATGTAAGTAACTTTTAGAGTATTTGAGTAAAAAAAAAAAGGCATACATAGTTGATAGCGTTTTATTAAATGTTGTGAAAAAGTCTCTTGTTTGTCGTGTAATGTGTTGTCTCATTATGTGTGCGTCTTTTCGTTCTTTGTTACTTTGCCCTTTCACATTCACAACCGTTCCCCCAAGATCCTTTGTTATCGTTATCACGTTAGAAGTAGTTTATGAAAAATCATATTTTTTTTTTTCGATTCTTTTCAATATATCGTACTTGATCCTGTCATATCGATCAATTTAGTTGCACAGGTGAACCCGGTTGTGCAATATTACCGCGCAAAAATACTCTACTATTATATTCATCTATTCTAACGTTGCGGTAACGCGCAATTACATGACCCTTGGCATTGTTACTCGAGTCGAAGATTTTGCAAGGTCTCTCGCATTAATCAGATGTCTGCGTAAATTCAAATTAACATCGTTCTACAGCAGCGATTTAAATATCCCGCTACGTTCTTCAAATTTCCTGCCTCGAAGCGTAGCTGCGCGCGCACAGTGCGCCGTCCAACATGGCGTCCGTCGCGGGAATTCTGTGCAGACAGCAGTGACGTTTATTCGCGATGTTATTCGAGTTATAAATTATATTCGAAATTCGTGATGGGCACGGGCGATAGATGTTCAAAACGATAACGCGAACAACGATCCGTGTAACGATATATAAACCAATTTCAAGCCAATCGTTTCTGCCTGCTGTTCGTACCACGGCTTTAGGTGGGGAGGAGCGACGCGATGGAAGGGAAAAGCATTAGCAAGTTGTTGAGTTGAGTGACGCTGGAAGTTAGCGCCTGCCCGTGAGACCGTGCGGAGGTTAGATTGGTGCGGTAATTATTTCATATTTCGGGCATTTCTTTCTTCTCAGTCGGCTCGTGAAATGCGAAAATCGGTATATTAAGTTGGACGGAGGTGGCGTGCAGCGTGGGACGCATTGTCGACGATATAATTCAAAAAAGAAAAAAAAAAAAGTTCATTTTCGTTTTGGACTTTGGCGTTAATACGACGGCGTGCTAGTGTCGTTGACGTTTCATGTGTCAGTGTCCTCTCCCTCTCTCCCCCCTGTTTCCCCTCTCACCCATTTCTCTTCTACGGTCCTTTTCTATCTTGTCCCTTTCTATATACGTTACGATCGTCGTACCAATAAGTCGCGTTCGTCGCTGCAATGCCAGATGACAGGTGCGAAGCGTTGCCATTCGTGTCTGTTGACCAGTCATTTGAGTGTCCTGCGAGTTTAGGATACGCCGCAGAATGACGAGCGCAAGGTTGTTCTACCGGAAGGGCGGCGAAGAGGACCGAAGACGACGACCACGACGACGATCTCGAATTCCCTCGCGCTAGCGGTGGGCTATGAGCGCTGACAATGGGGACGACTCCTTGGTAATTATCATACCTTTCTCTTTTTTATTGCTCCCCCGTTGCGTCTGGTGTTCTGGTCGTGTATGTCTGTATGCATTGCGGCCTGTGAAACACGCGGATTGACAGAAAGCAACGCACGGCAACGCTTCGTCGTGCGGAAATAATCGTGGATTTGAAAGCTCTCGCCGTCTCTTTCTATCATTCGTTCTTCCATCTGCGTCTAACGTTAACGCAGTCACGCGAAGGAAATATTCTCCTGCTGGCGGGAATATTCGCGGGGAACGTACGCGTGTATATATATTTCACTTTATACATTTAAGAAACGTGTGTATAAAACAGAGCCGGTCGCAGGTTGGAAACGACGATAGATTGGCTTGTGCCGTAATTTTTTCTTTTTTTCTTTTTCCTTACGTAATCAATGAAACAGGAAGTATGTACAATGTGTTTAAACAAGAGGCTCACGAAATTGCAGGGTTGCGTCGTCAGCGTGAATTGATTTCGATTCACCTTGCACGTAACGAGCTCCGACCATTTGACAATTGTCAACTACGCTGACTAATCGACTCGCGTGTGATCCCAGACACGAACTGCTGTATTTAAATTTAATTTAGTTGGATTTATTTTATTTAAATCTTTGAAATTTCGCGTCATCGAAAGATAGAGTTTTAAAAGTTTGCGAACACCTGATTCTAGACAACGAACCGTTATTACCAGCAATTTTCATGCGTGATAGGGTAATATATATATATATATATATATATATATATATATATATAATATATATAAAATATATATATAATATATGTAATGTATATATATATATATATATATACACATGTGGGTCTAGAAAAAAAGGAATCGTAAATGGTATCTCTGATCCATCATGCTCCGTGTTAATTGCTAATAACTCGGAGATGCTGTCACGTGTTTTCTGTCCACGTGATCCAAGTGGACAGATGAGTCTGTACCGAGTAAAAGTAATTTCTTGCTGCTGGTGATATTTCTTACACGATGAGTTGTGAAACTCGCTTCACGTTTCGTAAGTTCGCCGGTTAGCCACAGGACAAAATGGAACGAGAGTAGAATAGTAGAGAGATTTTTGACGTTGTCTTAACCCTGTTGAATTCTTTCGTTTCCAATCCAATTGTATTTTTCTGACAAAAAAAGAAAAAACGTTTTCAAGTTCGAGAAAATGTTTTTTTATTTTGTAACTTTTTTTAAGGTAACTAAACTAAATTTGAAGCATCTTTGCTTTTTTTTGCAAACTTGTTCGTTTATATTGAATTTATGATTTAAGAAAATTTTTATAATTGAAATATATATATATATATATATATATATATATATATACATACACACACACACAAGATGTTTTTAACTGATGAGTTCCTAACTATAGATGTTTTCCTACTCAGTAGGAGATGATTTTACGTGAAAAAAATGAGTCGAAAGGAAAGAATAAAATTTAAAACTCTTCGCTATAAATGTGTATGTATAATGAAAATTCGAGGATGTAGAATCAAATAACTTATTCGCATTTCGGATCATTTGAGAATCACGTTTGTGTTCTTCACGATTGACTCCAATTTCATTATGATTTTATTCGAGATACAAGATGCCCATCGTGTGTTTCGTTGACCTCGCTTCTCTTCGTGGACAAAATCGTAATGCAGTGGACAGCTTGTAGTTCGATGGAACACGTTCAATAACTCGAGAGTCAATGAAACTTGCGCACGCCTCGTGCACGCGGAGGTATGCCTACTATCGAAGGATGTCGTTCTGTTTATGTTAGAAATTATGTTGGAAATTAGTCTGTCAGTCATATAACATCACTCTGACGTTACAAATCCTCATTGTTTCACCAAATGTAATTCGCGCGCACATATACAGGAGGGTTCATATAGAAAAAGAAACGTAGGTATAGGAGAACGTTATAATTTATATAATAGGAACGTTGAAACAAGTCGTGGACTATTTGTTGTTATTATTACAGCCATTGTGTTGTCATTGTTAGGGTATACTGAAATTGTGTTTATCTGATCGCCAGTGCTAGATAAACAATTCATACAACAAGAATTCATTGGTTCGTTCTCATCATTGTCGTTCAAATAAAAGAAATTGTATTATAGATAAATTGTATTCGTAGGTCAAATCATTTTAAAAAAAAAGAATAGTATAACGTTGAATCAAAATTTAATGAAATCTATGTCGTTTCAAGATCGAAGATCTAGTTTCAAGGCGTAAAAGCTATTACTTTCCATGTTTTCCTGGGCTCTTGTGGTTTCCTTCCTCGTCTGGAAAGGTACGTTGTCTGGAAAGTTTTCTTTTCGATTGGAAACTCCGCCACGATCGCGTTGACCGTCTATGACGATTCCTCGATAATCTCGATCTGGCCGAAAGCTGGTGAGAAAGGCAAGGCGACATAACGCTTATGAGAATGCAAAGTAATACGTGTCAAGTCTAACGAGGCGCGTCGCGGAATGCAGGAGGCGAGAAAGAAGTTGCGGGCCTCGCGATCCCGAACGTAAGGAACGCGCATAACTCTTCAATACAGGTGGTTCCAAAAGATATCGCTAATTTGATCCTGTAGAAACCCGTTTCATTTATTTTTTTTTTCTTCTTCTTTTCTTTTTTCTTATAAAAAAATCAGTCGTGACAGACGAGTTTCTCCTTTAGCTTTATCGCAATGTCATTACCGAGCAAATGGTACAAGTGAAAATTCCAAAAGGAGGTAAACGCCAAAAGATAATAATCGCGTAACGTATCGCTTCTTTTCCTATTATTCAGTCAAATTGATCCTTGCTTCTGTTCAGTTTGTTAAAAATTAAATCAGTAATTAAATCAATCAAAAACATGCTAATTGTAATACATGTATAGAGCATCCGGCTTCGAAGTATTCAGCGTAGGAAAAAAAAAATGGAAGAGAAAGTCACCCGCAGTACGTCGTGTAGTACAGTTTTGTCCGCGTTCTTGTGAAACGAAGACACTTTCGACTCACTTTTTGGTACACCCTGTAACGTATATACATATGTATATATGTGTATATGTATGTGCATGTGTGTGTGTGTGTGTGTCTACACACACACACACACACACACACACACCTTGATTTCCGTGTTGGGTCACGCTTTCATCGAAAAGGAAAGGGAACACGTTTGTGGCTCGAGCAAGCTGTGACGATTCCGATACATCGATATGTAAATCCGAATATTTGTATCCGATGTATGTATCGCACGTACCGCGATTCGAGATACTGTTACACAAAAGACGTCTATTTCGTAGCTGGAAGTTGCTCCATTGTCGAATCTTCGAGCTGAGAGATAACTGATTCGGGGAATACGTCTTCGGTTCAGATTGTCGTCGCGAGACGAACAAGGACTTTGTGCGATAAACTCGAACGATAAACTAGTCGATCCAACGCGTTCGATAGATGCTGGACGTGGCAATGCCACGGGTACTGTTACTTTCTGGTTATTCGATCCAAGGTGAAGAGAAAAAAAAACTCTGCCTTCCATTCGTACGATAAAAATCGACCAGATGATTTCTTTCAGTTTTCGGAGATTTTTTTCTTGCCGTATAGACAGGATTTCCTTTTATATTGACGATCTAGTTGCTTTGTATTACTTTAATATATACTATTTAATGGAGCATCGTTTATTTGAACGACGAACGAGTCGTTCAATTGGAGTTCATTCATTCTCCTCGCTAGCTGTGATTTTTTTGTTTATACAATAAGAGTTCACGTTTACGTAAGTGGATCTTGCTATACGTGTGCCAGAAAATATAGGAATCGTTTAAAAGTGGGTCGATTATCTGCGATGACAATGTTAACTCTTTTAGAGTTATAAAAAATAATTACATTTAATTTTTCTTTATCCACATCTTATATTTTACACTAAGCGAGGTAGAAGCGATATACGAAAATTGTCCCACCTTCCTCAAAGACTCAAAATATTTGCACAGTATTCATTTCAATATTGACGCAAGCTGAGTAATATTGAAGAACGTACAACATACGAAATGGGAAAGTCTTAAGTCACACACAGAAATAGCTTGTATTTCAAATTTTATCAATATAATCGCGATAGTCGTGTCTCTCTAAATATTCGAATGTACACATGGTGTTTTCGTGAACCGTTGTTACGGAAGATCTGTGCCTATAAAAATAATATTAGAAATCTAACATTGAGAATATTTCTTAAAATTACGATCAAGAAACATCGGTCGTAGAACATGATTCATTTCTATATAATATCATGCATGGTAGTATCGCTTAAAAACATAGTCGTAGTTCACGATTCATTTCTATAATATATGAACTATGCATGGAAATATTTAAAAAAAAAAAAATGTTGCAATGACAATTAATAATGACGACCTAATTGTCATTGAGAGATCGCTGTCGCTTACGTCTTAAGACTTTTACATACCTTTTTTTTTTCCTTGTAACACGATGGAAAAAAAAACGCGTGTACCGTGATGCTCTAATTCTCTTCAGTATGCGCTTCGCACGAATCAATCTTCTCACGAGCGAGGTTCGATCGTGAGAAAGGCGGATGTCCATTCAGAATTCAGTGCGAAACGAGAGGAATCTTTTTCTCTTTCTCTTGCTTTCTCTCTTCGTCTTTCTTCTTCTTCGATATCTATCGCTTTCCTTCTCCTCCTCCGCCGCCTTTAGAGTTTCCCGCGGTGGACTCCCGTCTTCCTCGTCGACGTCAACCGAACGGAAACGTGAAAGTAACGTGGACCACTGGAGACGACGGTGTGCACGCGGTCACGTGTTTTTCATCAACCTGAAACCAACACGATCACGCGTGAGTCCATCGTTCGAATGGGCAACACGACGCGAGAAAAGAAGGATCGGTGTCGATTTACCGAATCTTACGATTAATTACGATTATCGAACCGCGAGCGAGACGAATTTGACGTACACGTCTTAATCGTGTCTTGTGATCATGCACAATTTATAATTAACTGCTAGACTTTCAGTGATTGATAGGCAATGGGTGATGGAAGCTTGAAAAAGAGCTGGAAAGACAAATGAAATTTTGATGAATAGCGTTGAGAATGAAATAAATATTATTGGAGATGATTATAATTAAAGAAACCTAAATAGATAGGTTTTAAACATTATGTTTTAAATATTGAGAAATTGTAGGGCGTTGAATATTTTTTATGTAATTTTCCCCTTTTGGGATGAAATTAACCATTTCTATTGTTCTGTTGTAGAATTACAGAGAATCGCGCGACAAAACTGGAATAGAGTTTAATTTCTTGGTTTCAGAAGTCACTGAAAGATGATACGCATCGTCTTTATGGGAATGCAAGTCTCGCCAATTTTATTTTATTTTTTTATTTTTTTTTTTTCCTGTAACCGCGTGTCTCGCAGAGAATTTAACTTATGCCTGGTTTGAGATATTAGATCCACTTAAAGCGTTTTAACGCAATTTTCCGACTCGATGAAGGACATTTCTCAATGAGATGAAGGTTGTAGTATTTAAGCCACATTGTCGTGATCCCAAACCACAAGAGAAAAACGTAAGTCATGTTTCCTGTCTTTAGTAATAGAGCAATTCTAAAGTTTGATACATTGTCGATCAATTTCATCTCGGAACTTTTCGTTTGATCTCGGGTCAAATATCTGTTGAGCGTAAAAAGATATGAATATTAATTAAATTGTAATTAATCGTGCTCGTTTGTTAGAAAGAACCGTGCACTTGCTGCCTATTTTCTAAAAGCTTATGTCTTCAGCTTCATCAGGTTATTCTCTTCTTCGGTTGTTTCACATTAAAGTTCTTTCTCTCTAGTTATCAAACTGTGTTATATCAAAGTGGAAAAATTTAAAAATGTGGAAATTAAAGCTAGAAATTTCAAACAATAGTTATACTACGAAAATAAATGTATAATGTGTAAATTAGAAAAGTCAGGAAAAATGGGGCCTCATCAATCTGTCCTTTGTAATCTTCAAATGACATTCGCGTCATCAAAAACGATTCCCCATAGTAAAATTGCATTTCATTCTATAATTTAACACGTTCGGAACGGATAATTATAGTGTGAACGAATGTGCCTCGTTTGTCGAGAGAATCGAATCAGTATTTGAGAAAAACTGTGTCAGCTGTGTTAGGCAACAAAAGGGAATATTATAATGGCTTCTTACGATTACTTTCTACCGTTCGTGGTTTTATGATAATATACGTAATACCAAAGATATAAAACTTGAGGAAAAGTGTGATTCATCATGGGGATAAGACAAGAAATAAAAATGTCGATGTATTGGTTTACGTTTAAGAGGCTCGAAACCGCAAGAAAGGCCAGACCTGCAGATCTATCGATCGTGAAAGAGCCGATCGTGGTTCAAGAAATTTCTTATTGGCATTGTGAAACTGCTATCGCTACGCAAGTCGAAACGTTTGTACAAATGGCTGGTGTATGATTACGGTAATTAAAACATCTATACTTCTGCGGAACTCGGTAGAATGTTTGATTGCAGTTCGAAGGGAAAATTGCAGTGCAATTTTAATATGAATTGCAATTGAAAGTGAAGTGAATTTCTCTTTTTTTTCTTTTGTTTGCAACATGGCATTTTTCACTTGACGTATTTAAATTGAAAATTTAAGCTTGAACGTTATTTTTTCATTCGCTGTCTTTCGTGAATCGTATTTTCTTTCTTTTGAACTAATCGAATAATCTGTGGATTTTGTCGCGTATTTGACGAAACGAACTTCTTGTTGTAGCAATCTTACGCCATTTTCTTTCGTTAAAATTCTTGTACAATGTTGACAAATACCAGTTGTTATAAAATATTTCGACACTTACATCGAAACAACAAATAAGTCTTCCCGATGAAATTTTCCATAAAAGTAGTTTTTTTAAAAAATAATCATACGATTCCTTGTAAAATATTCTTCTTACTATCTCAGAAATCGGATTCTAACGTCATAAATCCTCACACTTCTTTCTTAACGATAGAAAAAAATATATAAAAAACAAAATTTTTTTCTCAGTGAACATCTAGTAGATGATCGATCTTTTTTACTTCGAAAAATCAATGAATTGTACGAATACATTTCAAGTTTCTTCTTCGAGACTCCATTTCTTTGCTTATTGTAACGAAACTTGCACAAATGTTGAACGATGGATAGATCTTCCGAGTATTAAAAACTTTTCATATTCTTCACATCAGTTCTCATTGTGTAATACATTACGACGTACCACCGACTTGAACCACCTAATTGTTTCGATAGATTCAATCTTGATCGTAATCATTTCCGCGTTCGAAAATTCGTACTGTCGAGTCTCTGTTGCGCAAATTGGTTGCAAATATATCCATCATTCCCTCGGCAGTGCTTTTGAAACATCAGTCAACCAGCTGGCAGGTTAACGAGACCTCCGTGGAACCGATTGGTTTTTGTGTAAGCGTGAAAACGTGACTCTGTGGGCCGCGCGTGGGACACGCACGCGTCTCCGTGACTCACAACACCTACGTTGGTCTGAAATCGCTCAAGGTTTCGGCGTGGTGTAATTCGGCCAAGCGGTTTCGCGCGTTCCACAATTTCGGCTAGAAATTTTTCAGTATCACGCATACTTCACGCATACTGACGTGTAACAATTGTATTATTACACGTCGGAGAATAGTAGGATCTTCAAATTAGACAGTTTGTCAGCAATGTTTCCTCGCAATCGAGACAATACAATTACAATTCTTTCTTGAATGCACGAATTGTCAAGGCGAAGATCTTTTTCCTTCTTTCAAATCCTTTTGAATCCACTGCTCTTCAATGATATTTCACCAAATTTTACTTCAATTGACCATTCGCTTAATATTTTGAATTCACTTTTATGATATCGAATGAGTCCTATCTGTCGATTCATTCGAATATTAAAAAAAAAAGCAGAAAAGAAATTTAAAAATAAAAGGCAGATTAATTTGGAGGAGAATTAAATTAAGTGTGAATCAAATTTAAAAAAAAGAAGGAGAAAAGGAATAAGTAGAAAATTGATTAAACAAAAGTTTATATGAATTTATAGCGTCGTGAATGAGAGACCTTAAATAAATTTAACAAAGTTTGTTGCACATACATGATGATTAAATCAGTGGGACACTGTTGCTAATTGGAGTCCCAATACCTGTGTGCGCAAAGAAACGGGTTTTGTTTGCTCTAATGACTGGAAACCGAGGCAGTTGACTACCAGCGCTGTTAAGCATGTATTTTATATCGCTCATTCTGAAAGTGTGAAAGTGGAGAAAAGCTTTCACGACTAATGACAATATCCGACAAATATAGCGATCAGAATGTCCTAACTATTTTATCTACCTTGATTCTCGTTGGGATTCTGATTTATTCCCATTGGGTTTAGCACAGATTATTTTGATAAGTGCATTTGCGTGCAAATGTTTCTCTCTGTTCGAGGCTCAATCCGCGATCTCTCAAATTTAATCAGCGCGACTTGCGTGTGCTTTTCGTTCGCCTAAGTACTTTGGTTGTGCATCCGCTTCGTTTGGTTTTCTCGCATCTCGAAAATTTTGATTGTCATCCAACCAGTTTAATTATTAGCGTAATCACTCGACTGTGAGTTTCTACACGTCCACAGAGCTGCGAAATATATAAAAAAATACAAGAATAAAAAATTATAAAAGTGTAGTACTCCCTAGTAGGTTAAAACCTAGAGATTTCGTGTAAATTTTCTACCAAGGTTTTATTTTTTTAAAAATTCTCAGAAACATAAATTTGCATAAAAGAATCTTGCTTCGTATATTTGTAATTCTAGTAATTCTATCGTGCGTGAAAAAATACATTTTTCATTTCTTTTTTTTTTTTTTTTTCTTTCAAAAAGAACCTCTTATTCATGTATTTCATAAAAATTACAAATAAGCCATTTTTATTGTAATCTCTTTCTTTCTTTTATCATAATCGAATAAATTTCTTATACGCTAATACCTAATATTCTCTTTTATCCAACTCTATAAAGATCGTTCAATTACAAATCTTACCGGCAATATTTCCTCGATTAATATTCTTATCATCTCTTCCACCCATGAAGCATCTAACGATCACAACTCGAGTAATGCTTTCTTTTTTTTCGAAATAATGGTATCTAATCGATGCGATCGTTCGGTTTATTTGCTTGTTCGAGCCAATCGTTACATCGTTTTATTCCTGAACCTCGTGTCCCGTTAGTTTCATCCGTAAGAAAGTATATACATCGAACTCGCAGGATGATGTCCATCGGACAGAAATTCATCGGGCAAAGTGATATCGAGGTATGATTTCGAAAGAGGGTAACGGGGTTAATGAACATCGTTTCGCCTAGGGCGAGCGTTTTATCGTCTCCGTTTGACTTTCTAGGAGGTACGCGAACACGCAAACGGAGACTCGAGAACTCGCGTCTCGGCTACGAAAGTAAACGACCTTAAGACCAACACAGCATAATTACTCGCTGGTAGTCCGCTGGTCCAAAAGCGAGGGGCTATGAATAACGAGGTTGTTGCTCCAATAGGCGCGGTCTTCTTAGATTCACCGTTAAATTTTCATCCGCATATTTTTATGATTTGTTTTCTTTTTTTTTTTTTTGCGAACAGAGGAGGTGTTTGGACGAACGTGTTTCGGGGAATTCGTACGTTTTAACACTAGAACTACCACACCAGTCAAAATGACTGGTTTATACAATTTTATTTTAAAATTTCTATTTCATGTTACAATTTTTTCCCCGTAACGATGCAATGACTTTTTACAGTGATAACTAAAGAAATAATATAATGAATTTTATTTTATTTTTATCTATTAGACATCAAAATAATTTTGGTAGAAATAACTTCGTCTTAACTGTCGATAGTTCTAGTGTTAATATAATGACTTGTTGGAAGGATGTTTGGTTAGGTTTGGCAGATAAGTTTGTCGTGTTTGGAATGCCGTGTCATTGGAAAGATCAGTTTCTTGGAATAAATGACGAATTTATAGATATATTTTCTGAAGTTTCCACTTGTTAACAGGTACCGTTTATTTTTTTTTTCTTTTTATTGGAAAAACTTTTCGAGTAAATTTTCAGAAACGGAGTGTGACAATTAGGCGGTCAAAGATTTTTCAGGGATTGAATTTGTATCATGTAAAAAAATTAGCTAGCTCAATTTAGGAGAATTCCTACTTATTCACGCATGATCTTTCATTAGAAGGACGTAAGTTTCGATTGATTTTACCGTAAAAATACTTTATCGACAAACTGACAGGAAAATTAGTAGGAGGAATTGATCTCCATTCGGTTGTATAAATACTTTCTCGCCACAACCAAGCCGACTTTTTGTCCATCAACGAAAGGTTTATTTAAACGGAGGAGAATGGAACGAGAATATCTCCAAATTGGTCCCCAACGTAACAGCAAAGAAGGGAAAGAGGGGTTCGTTTCCCGCCAATTCTAGGGGCGAGAGCTACTCGTTATCGATTTTACGTCCAGGACCATACTCTCGTGTGCAGACTGACACGAGTGGTCCGTCGTCGGAGTACGCGTACGAGCTAACAAGATTTACTGTTCGGTGGATTGCACGCACGTTAAGAACAGAAACGAGATGAAATAAAACGAAGCGAGACGCGCTTCGGCGAAATTCACCGAATATCACGTATATGATCGTCCCGCCGCATGTAAACGCGCATGAATTTCACGTTTTGATCTCAGCCCTGCCAGATGTTGAAACACAGACAGGGACGACAAGCCCCTTTGCAAGTAGCTTCGTAGGGAGAAGAGGGAGAATAGAAATTAATTTAAAATAAAAGAAAAAAAAGAAACGAAACGCAATCGTGGAATGAAAGAGATCGAGGCTATCTACCATCGAAATAGGAATCACATAAAGATTACCGAAGTACGTTTTGCTTTTACAGACATATAACTTGCCTTTTTTTTTTCAAGCGGGAGAAATTATTAGCTTTCGAAAAATCGAAATTTATTGGAAGAAATTGAGGTCACATCGAGAGGTTTCTTCTCATTCGGTTATTCTCTAAGCGTTGTCTGTTTTTTTTTTTTTTTTTTTTTTAAATCAACGATGAATGCGGAGTTTTGTGCAATATCATATTTCTGAGAATGTACAAAGTTGCAAAAATGGAAAATTGTTCTAAGCACGATACTAAGTATATTATAGAAAACATTCGCAACTTCGAACATTTTATATATCTTTTCATATTACGTGTATCCTCTGCATCGTAAAATGCATAAAACGAATTTCGATACTACTTTATTAGAGATTTGTATCTTTTTTTTTTTTTCTTTTATTAGAGATTTTCTTCATTTGTTTTTGGAACGATCTATTTGTGCAGTATATTTAGATTCTCTTTCGCGGCATAAATCAGTTTATGGTTTGCAACACGATGACGTAGTAGATAAGTAGTTACGTCACGTTGGCGACGTCACGGGTGAACGAGTGAAATATAGCTGATCACCGGCGACTGCAATTGTTTATCGATCCACGTGTTCCCGGACTCGTTCAAGTTCGTACCACGTTGCGAACCCTCGCAGGACTCGACATTGTCTGGGGTGGCTTTCAGTCTTTGTACCTTCTGATTTGAAGGGACGATCGATCCCTTAAGAATTTTGCACTCTAGTCTCTCGAGCATGCTAAAGGCGAGAAGAATCTTTAGAGCAAAGGAATATTTGAAAAGGCGAAATAAATCGGAAAGCTGTTTAAAAGATTAGAAAAATTGTCAATGGCTGTACATTGTGCGATGTTATCGACGAAACGAATCTTCGTTCAGATTCTATGTCTTTGTAATAATCTGAATTTCAATAAACATTCAGAAGGAGAAGGAAAATAATCTTAAAAAAAAAAAAACGGGGACGTAACGATTTTGATTCGTTCCAATTCTGCAGTTCCATGTGATTTTTTTAAAAAAACGTTACGTGTAAACGTTGTCTGGCTGTGCGGTTAAAGCGAAAGGCATTCTTTCATCAACGATGGACAAAGGTGGCGCCGTGAAAGAAAGTGGCGATCCGTTTGCATAATCGTTTCTTCCAATGAAATATGTATCCGTTAAAAAAAAAAAGAAAGAAATCACCAGAGATAGTTTCACGATTGTCTCGTAGCGTAAAGGCTGGATGTGTTGCACGCAGCCACCCTTGCCTCGGCTCTTTGTCACCCTCGAGCACGGGCGTAGGGTAAATTTGATGACTCAGGTCGCATTATATGGGGAATGAAATTACGCTTCGTCTCTCTACGGCCACCATTGTGGAAGAGAGGAGACGGGCAAACATCTTGATGTTGAAGTAGCTGCTTTGCTTCAGGGAGCTTTTGCAAAGTGGGATCGCCTCCGCCAGTATTTCAAGTTACGATTATATTCCACGTTTTAATGTCTTCGAAATCGTTGTCACAGATCTCTTTGGAAGATTGGAAATTTAGAGGAAATTTGGTAAAATTTAATACGTAATTTGTTAAACTAAATAATGATAATTATTAAAGTTGGCAATGAAAGATTAGATATTTTAAATTGTACTATATATGTGTGTGTGTGTGTGTGTGTGTATAAATATAAATATAAATATATAAATATTTATATTATATTATATATTATGTATATAATATAATATACATATAATACTTCCAAGAAAATCTTCATTCGATGTCCGGGTTTGACGATTACGTGTAATCGTGGGAGACAGTGTTGGGTTTTCAGGATTCGTGTAGAAAGCGTGACCGAAACGAAATCCAACGTGCACGCTCGCATGGAGACACACATAAATTCTTCTGCGCTCATGGTAGCAGTCGGTTTGATTGGCATTATGGCATTATCGGCACGCGATGCGCATCGCAAAAAAGAAAAAAAAAGAAGAAATGTATGAAAGAAATGTCAGTGTTTAAGTAGATCTATCCGTCTGACCATTTTACACTGCTCCAAATAATTGGCCTAGCCATCTACTGCTATATTTTCACTTTATGCGTGTACGTTCGTTGGAGATTTACGATGTTCGATATATAAGATGAACGAGAAAGAATGTTTCTTTTTTCTATGGGAATTTCGTTCATTTTTATTGGCCGAACTTGCGACGTGAAATTTATGTCGATTTCTAAGTTGTGAAATTATTATGCCAGATGGTCACTCTGAGATTTTAATGCTTCGAACAACGCTGCAGTTATGGTAAAAAATATTATGAGGCTTAATAATATTGACGCACGATCTCGTTACACAGAATCTTGCGTCAATCATGTTCCTGTGACGTATTTAGATATTTTTTTCAATAACTGCGGGCATAGATTTATCTATTAATTATCGATACATTCATGATACTTTTTAAATGAATGTGTTCCTATTATTTCTTCAGATCTCCAGAATTTAATTGTAAAATGATAAACGAGAACGATTGTTGAACGAGCGCGTGTCAACGATTCACGCGGTAGAAATCAAATTTATCGATCGTGAATCGTCGCGTCACCTCCGATGGTAATGTCATGCATCGACTTTACCATAGCGTGTGACACATATCAGTGCCGTATATAGTTGAAAGGAATCTAGAGGCTAGCCTATGGTGGGCACAGCCTGATGATGCATAAAATCATTTCTTATATGAATTGTTTTTAATTTTATCGAAATTAATTATAAAACATTCTTATTAAAATTAATCATTTTTATTATAATTTGCAAATTTAACTACGTCTCTTTTGCACAACTTGTAAATGATTTTCATATTTCTAAAATTAATTCGAAATTAATTAGGACTCGTAAAAATATCTACATATATATTTTTTTACTTTTATCATTTTACATTTTATCATTATTATATCAATTGCAAATGTATTTTGCGTATCACGTATGTATGTAGCAGGTGAAAAAGTTTTCTTCTCGAAAATTATAAAAGTTCAAACGTCTCTAAAATCGCTGAGAAATTTCTTTTTTCATAACTTTTCTAACAGATCTCTTAAAACTTGCTTAAAACGATTTTCTTTCGCCATTTTGTTTGAACATTATGGCTAGATGACGAAATTTTAGAATTTCACGAATAATAATGTTCAATGAAAAAAAAAGCAAAAAGTTATAGTCGTTGTCAAGAGAAGAGACTTTAAATCTCGAAGATCCTGTACATGCAAATTGTGAAAGAATTCTCTAAATTTTTCATAATTTTCGAGAATAAAGGTACTTGGTTCATACCTTTCCACTTGCTACCAAAACATCTTCGACGAAAACAAAGGATCAAGATCGTCAAAACAAAGCGTTTCGCGCTCTGAAACGAGCGTACGATATATTTTTCCAGGAAAGTTACAAGTTTCAAAATTTCCTACGAATCATCTTAGTTCGAAATATCAATACAATATACCTCGGCGAAATTGTACAAACAATCTTGTGTGATTGTACGGCATGCGCGTCGCCTCGAAAATAGTCCTGCGCTCGAAAACGCTACGACTAGCTCGTTGTCGTCGCTCGTGCCTTCCAGCTACGACTGGATGATTTATGTCAGTGCACAACCCACGATGATAATGGAGACGGCTGGCCGACGTAACAGCGTGGTCAGTTCGATTGCATTGAGTCGGTTCGGCCGAATTGCGTGTGTTTGCCGCGATCTACAGAGATCTCTCAGTCGTCGTCGGGACGGCGTGCCGTGCGGTTCTTCAGCGACGTTCAGCGTGTTGTTGCCTCTGTAAAACGTTGTCGCGACTGTTTTTCCTCCCTTTGGTCCCGTTTCATCGACGACCGACCACCTGTGCTCGGTTCGCGGCGTGCCAACGCACGAGTTTTCGGCCACGCTTGCGTGCGGTTGCACGCGCGCGCGCGCGTGTGTGTGTGTGTGTACGCGTATGCGTGCGTGTGCCTACGCAGGAGAGAAAGGTACGAGGGCAGGTGTTGAGGTATACCGAGGTTCACCGAGGATTGAGTCGCGTTTCTTGAGCTGGCTCTCGGCACCGCGTCCAGTTTCTTTGTTCGAACGCACGATTTACTTCTCACTGTGGTGAGTGATTCGACGAATTTATCGGAATTCTGCGATTTTCAAACGTTCGCTAATTGTGAATTAACACACGTTTGTGTCGGATGATTTTTTTGTGGTCGTTGGCTGACATGTAACGATAAAGTTTTGAAGTTAAAACATTGAGGTGCAATGATAAAGTTTTGAAGTTAAAACATTGAGGGAATACTGACAGATGTAAAGAATAAAATCAGTTGTGAAGATCAATTTAATTAGGTTTTTATATTTATATATATATATATATATATATATATATATATATATATATATATATTGTTATATTTGATGCATTCGCAAGGATACAAGAAAGAATACGTAACATCAACATAGATTGGTCAATCAATAGATCAATTAGAATTTTATTGTGAATATTCGAAAATTTATAGGCACGTAGTGTAACAGTATAGTTTAGAAATATACTGATCATACATCACAAGATATTTTAAGATGTGCAGTTTTGTTCATAGTTCGATCAAATGAAAAATTTATTTCGTTCTAATGACTTGTGTTGCCTCACAAATATGTGTTAATTCGGTAAATGTATATACTTATTAGTCAATATAAATGCTTACCAATTTCGTGAATATATTCACAAGCAATGCAATTTGACTCTGTTATGTCTTCTGGATGTGTCTTTCCTATCGAAATTTCTAAATGTGAGAAAACTATGAAAGAATCGTGCATAATTTCTCATCTGTCGACTATATAATAATATTGTTTCAGAATATTAAAAATCGTTTCCTCGACTGAAACTACGAGTTAAGATATAAAATATTCGATCATAAATCACTAAAAATAACAATTTGATTAAAACCTTCAATCGAAATGAATATATATATATATATATATATATATATATATATATATAATGCATTCATTGACTAATCAGTCTATACTAAATTTCACGGTAGCGATAAATTTTATTTCTAATTGTAAGAAAGAGAATTATTAAATAATGCACACACGAAGAAAAAAAAAAGGAAACCTGAAAAATCTTGAAATTTGCGTTCACGGGGTTCGAGCTGCTCTGTTCTTCTCTTTTCGAGGGTAAATGACGATCGAACGACGAGGAGGAATAATAGGTTTGCAAGGTTGCGGTTGCGAGTAATGTTGTGCGGCCATGAGATCTCGTAAAGATATCGAGCCGCATTGTTCTTTCGTCTCGTTGGCAATTCTACGATACATTTGACGAAATATCGTTTCCTTCTGATTGATCGATATTTTTCTAGGCTTTGCATTCAACGTCAGCATAGATTCCCTTAATTACATAGTGAGGAACGACGTGGCGTATTTCAAAAGAACTATAGACTCACAATAGATGGTAGAAGAAACACGCAAAGAATGACAAGGTAGAAGAACTTTCGGTTTGCATGATAGTTGACAAAGTGAATAATCGGTATAGATCGTTTCAACGAGCGTGGTGTCGAAAAGTTGAATTGTTCCTCGCATGAAAACAAAAAGGCAATAGCAATTCGTTCGATTGAATGATTCAATTTGTTCCCATAATGTGTATCGGCGCCTTGCAATTGTGCCTTTATCGTCTTTATTCGATGCTATCAGTGCTTATTATCAAACGTCATGTTATCAAACTCTCGATAATAAGGGTCTTAGAAAAAGAATTGCCGAGGTCAGAGTCTCATCGACAATATTTTTAATCGATTGTTTGGACTCGAAGCTCGGAAGACGAAGCGTTGTTGTTTTTTGGTCGTTTATCACGTTTTATAAAGCCGGGTATTGAAAATATTTCTTTCGAAGCGTCGCAATCATAATGTGTGAATAAATTTCGAGCCACATTTTTGTACCGGCTATGCCAGTTTCACCATGAGAGGATTAATCTTTCTACTTTTTTTTTTTTTTTTAATAATCATTAGTTTCTCTGTGTATTGCTGCTTGGATAATTTATGCAAGTGACTTCGATTTTGACTACGATTGAACTGATTTTATAAATTTTGTATTACAATTGTATTTGACAAACTACGAATTATCCTGTTGTGTTACAAGCTTGATAATAAAAAGCACGGAATTGCAGTCAAATCGTTACGTTTTTAATGTGAAATAAAACATTATCGTGTACAGGCAACGTGCATAAAAGTATTTCTGACGAAGTTATACCACTTTACCAACAGGAAATGCGTTTTTAAGCAAACGAATTTTCCTATTAGTCTTTTCTATCAGTCAGTCCACATTTTTTTCAGTTACGTTATTTCGTTCAAATACGCGAAGTTCTATGCACAAGTCCTGGAGAAATCTTATCAGAGCAAGCAAACTCGCCTCCTAAGTGTATACACGAACGTGCTAGAAGAGGTTCACGGTTTCCAGGAACACCTTGGAAAATCGGACGCCTCGTCACAAGTTACACATGTTGTACACGTTGCGAGAATTCCACGTGAACGAACGCGCACTTATGCACTCTATGCATCAGTATAATCGTATGACTAATCCGTGTCTACGCGCTTTTATAATCCGCTTACTCTCTGTTGTCTTAATTATTGGCGCGATTTTCTCGTGAAAAATCGAACACTAGGTCGTAACGCGTAAAAATAGACGATTACATGCATGCATGCTTGGAATTTTTCGTCTGTCGACTTTTCACTATTATTCAGGCTACGTTAACGCTAAAGCTACCGACGATTAAACCATAAAATCTCCATAAAATCACAGAGCCATTGAAGTCAAAGAAATAGAGAAACTTTATAATATAATGGATTGTACAAACTTTTATTTGTATATTTATTTGTATAAATCTTTAAGAACACGTTTCCCGTCTGTAAAGTATCTAACAAAAAATTATAAATTCATTTTGGTAGTTCTAGTGCTAAGGTGTTTCAGGCCTTTTCAATTTCCCCGGTTTCTCCTTGAATAGTACAAAGTAAAGTTGGAAAATCGCGATTCGCGATATCGATTCGTTTTAGCGTGAAATCAAAAATCAAAAACTGTTATACGCGTTTAGAATTCTCGATTTTTGGATTACATTGTTAGGATGTCTCGAATTCCCGCTAGATTCCCATTGCGTGCAATCTCGTGCAATTTCAAATTGTTACCGAATGAAAAATGAGTATCGGTATTAATTTCAGTCAATGATTACAAGAATCAAATAGTATCTCAAAATGTCTTAAATTATTTTTTATGAATTATCCGCGTACAATTAACTTCGTTCGTGTTTTCATCTCGATTCATTTCTGAATTCAGCAAATTTGCTCAAATTTGAGAGGTGAAATTCAAAATTTGTTAAAACAGTTGATTATTTATGACTGTGCTCATTTCTTTTAATTGTTTACTGTTACTATTACCGCATGTTCTTCGTACATCATCATACATTAGCGTGAATTCATTTTTAATCATTTATAATCATCCCACTAAATGAGGGAAGTATTCATTACTGGCTGCAAAGCATACTTCTTGCGAGAATTAAACGCCCAGCCTCCGGATTAAAATACCAAATTGGCTTCGTTATTGTAATTACTGTTTGCTCTGAATCTCGTATTAGAAACAAAAAAAAGAGAAAAAAGATAGAAAGAAGTCGCACTCCATTATCATCGAACAAAACTGCAGCTTACATTAACTATTTGCCAGTTATTTCAGATCGAAGAGAAAAGTCGTACTCAATCATTAACGAACGAAATCGTAGTTATAGAAAGCTAACATTTTCCACGTTTCTTTTATATCTGTTCCTTCCAGATATGAGAGAGAGAGAGGAAAAAAAGAAGAAAAGTCAGTCGATTAAAATATCTTCGCTCTATTGGCTTTCGAGATTGGTTCACATCCAACGTTTCATTGCCCGCGATGTTATTTTAACAACGACTTATTCCGACTGAATGGCCAGAATTTCTAGAAGGAAACCTTTTGCACTGAACTGGGTACGAGATATCGGCCAATCGATCGGACGTAGCAAATCGGTGGCAAACGATCTCTCTTCGGGACTTCGAATACACGAGATTTCGAGAGCACGGTTGAATGAATTGCACGTATCGTGGCGAACACACGCGGTTCACGGCACGTGCATCAGTCTGACGTGTTGAGCAACGTAGAAACGGAGTAATTTGGTCGAACACGGATTGGCACGTATTCCGTAACGAATGTTTACGAGTGGAGATTAAAAGCGCGGGTTAACTATCGCACCGGGCCGCGCTCCAAATTTTATCGTGGACAATCACGAAAGTCGAAGTTGCCCGAATCTTTTCTTCCCTTTTTGTTTCGCTCGCTGTAACACGTTACTTCGTTTTCTCTTTTACATTTTAGATCAGTTCGTTTAGCTTTTCAAGTTTTTAGCTTTCAATCAAAGTTTGACTTTTCGCTGTTTCCTTCTTTGCTCGAAAAAAGAAAAGCAAACGTAATTTCTACAAATTACGTATTTCTAAATACGTAAATTTTACAATTTTTGTTTTTTCATAATACTGAGTAATATTTTTATATTTTTATTTATATAGTATTTTATATAATTCTATATAATATTTTAACTCACAGTGTCTAGCAATATTTTGACAGAAGTCAGAAGATGATGAATTCTGTTTGCTTTTTTTCTTGATTGGCCGGATGAAAACAGCCAATGCGATAAGTCAAGGTTGACTGTCATTTTCGAAACCGGATCGGGTATGCTAATGTAACACTGACATTCGCGCCAGATTCTTTCTCTTCTCTTTCTTCCGTTTTATCATTCATCGTACGCGTCTTATCTCGTCGCGGTCACATTTAATTATAGCGGAGTTTGCTTTATTTACGAATATTCTGATCAAGAGAAGGGGAGACGTCTGAAGTCCTTGGTGTCTCGTGGACGGCACATTTGAGAAATCTTCAAATTATTCAAAGATCAACGATTCTTACGTAAAGTGTGTTTATCGTTGAGAAAGAACAGTGGCCCTTTGTGTTTTAATAATACTCTTTGAGACAGTGAGCAAGACACTGAATAAAGTTGCTCTTAAAAGATTTGATTTTTTACTACGTCTGAGAATAATTTTATTATTAATCAAATAACCTGTTAAGTATCTGTTAAATAATCTATTAAATACAATATTATATTAAGCCTCCCAACTTTTAGATTCGTGATTTTTCCATATATAGTAGAACACTTTGAAATTCAGCATTTCATTGAATTTAATACTTTTTTTTTTTTTTTTTTTTTTTTTGGAGATAAAGTCACAGAGAAACAATGTTAAAAATCCATTTTACAGTCTTTGTCCGTACGCGTCGAATTTTAAAATTGTGTAAAAAGAAAACGAAAATGCGTTTCTCTGCTGTAGGGTTTCATATCTCATTCTTTCACAATCTTTATAGAAGCACTCTTGAAAACGATTCAGAAACACCTTTCAGTTGGTCACAGGAATTACTCGCGGTTATAAATCTTCGTCGATGTACGCTATCGTTGCTGGACGCGCCCGTCGAAAAGACTTGTTCGACTTCGCTTGAATTCGACGTGATTCATAGAATGGTAATTGATAGTTCCCTACCCGCGACCTGAACAAGCATAATTTCCCCCTTTTGCACGAATGCCAGAAAATTCGCTACGGAATCGGCTGTCCGAGTTTCTCGAAAGGCTCCATTTTACCGCAGGTCCGAGACCTGCGAGTCGTTCGAGATTAGTCGATGGAATTACTCTTCCTGTTACGTGGCCAGACTCAGAATGTGATTATGACTGAAAGTGCACCGTGGCTGAGGTGGAATATGTCTATGGTGGAAGATACTTTGGGTTCGAGGTTTCTCGATATTTCAACGATTTTATTTTCTATTTCTATTTATAACAGCATTGGGAAATGCTAACATCGAGCAATTAAGAAATCTTGTCCTTTTTGAAATAACTCATGATATTTGCACTCGGTCAATGTACAATGATTTATAATTGCTTGATCTTTAATTTCGAAAATTAGTACCAATAATTATTTCAATGATAATCAATAATTTGTAGTAGAAAAAATAACGATAACGATATAAATTTGTAATTATTCAGAAAATTTTATTTCGCACGTTTCTCTAAGATCTCTTGCGATAGAACGTAGCAATTATAAAAAAAAGAGGGGGGAGAGAGTTAATGCCTAATTTGTAGTAATTTTTAGTAATTTTCTTCGAAGATCATCAGTCGCAATATAAAGTATATTCTGCCAACACAGAGAACATTCGATTTCATTCGCGACCAGAGAATAATCTTCCGAACTTTCTGCCTCGTTTAAACGTCTCGGCAGATGAACCTGTGTACAAACAGTTTTGTTAACGCTCGTGGCAAGTAACACGACGTATTAACATCTGTGACCTTATATTACGTATTTGTCGAACAAGGCTGCTGGTCTTCGTTGGGAGTCTCGATTGAACGAGTCTCAATCTACGATTTAATTTCTTTATTCTAGATGCGCAGTCGATTCTTCGTAGTTGATCTATCAAAGGAATTGATTCGTTAAACTGGGATCTTTTTCCTCCGGGATGATCTCACGCAACACGAAGAAATTATATCTCTATTTATTTTCTTAATCACAAATGACTGAATTTTTTGAAAAAAATTTCTTATTCACAGTTCACAATCATAAATGGCAATTTTTTGAGGACGTTGAAAACTGTATTGTTGCAGACTGTATTTTTAGCGTCAGAGAAACAAATTACAAAAATGTATTCGACTCAAAGTTCTCGAATGACTCTCAAGGCATTCACAGTGCCCCGCGCGTTAAATAAGAAAATAACGTAACAGCCGAGTCATTTGAGCCGCCGAATGATTCATGCTCGCATGAAACGCGCTGCAGCTTAAAGCGCACACTTCCTGGCTAGCGAGCGGTCCCTGCTAGCAGCTCCCTTTACGGACAATGGCCACATTGCATAATGCACTCCGAGATGCCTGATCTTCGCTCCAGATTTCAAATAAAATATACAACACACATTGGCGTGTGTACGTGGCCGCAATAATTTACATCGAATCACCAATTTCCACAAATCAGTCGTGCAGTTTCCTTTTACCCTCGGATAAGCGTAGAATTTGTTTTAGAAAACTTTCGAAATGACTTTAATTTTGACTTAATTAAAAGCAACGTAGCTGCAATGAAATTTTAACTACCCCTTTTGGTGTAAAATCGGTAATCAGAGAGTCGAAAGCTCGTGTTTTCTCCTCCTTCAGTCAACAAAATCGCAATATTTCATTACAATGACAAGAAAATGATCAAAGCGTATCAACTATAATAAGAAAGAGTTAAATTGCTCCTCAAAAATAAAAATAAAAAGAAAATATCTCTCTACTTGCAAGAAAGACAAGCTAAAATCAAAAGCTTTCTCTCGGAGACGAGCTTTCATCGAGCAGAGAAAAACCTTATAGTTTTTTTGTTTGTTCCACCCAATTGGGAGCAGAACGCTTGTCAAACAACTGTTGTTTCCGCGTAGTACACGTGTTTTTTCAACTTATGAATCACGTTCCCTACAGCAAGTTATCGTGCAAGTTCCTTTAGTCACGTCTCGGTTTCAAGTTTACCGAACGAACGAACGTAAAGTTTCCTTGGATCGGTTACGAGGTACGTTTTTTTTTTTTTCTTTTCTTTTTCGAGTCACGGCTGGTCTCGCGGAGAACTCGTTAATTCAATTCGCAGGTAGAGGTACGAGCGTACGAGAAATATCGAGGTGGCGAGCGGGGGGTTGAGATCATGACGAGCGAACTCGTGCCGTTTCTCGTGGCAAGCGGTGACGGGGCGTTCAATTTTATCGGAACGAGGCGTCGACACTTTTATCGAGCAACGGAGGATTTCGCTTAATCGTTTTTCCACGTTTTCTAGGATGGTTTTCATTCGAGCCTGGTTCTCCCGTTCTTCTTCACTCTCTGTCAATCTTTCTCGCCCGATGTCTCTCACTCGTGTTGAACAATCGATGATAACTGACGATGTCGTCTTTTCGCTCTTTGTTACTAATTTCTCGTTTCTCTCTTTCTCTCTCTCTCTTTATTTAGAATTTGTGTATTTCTACGAATAGAGGGAGTTTGGTTGATTTTTAGGGACATTTATCAATTGTTCCGAGTTTTGTGTTAGCTGTTCACAGTTTTGTTGCGTTCGTACATATTGTTTTATCATCGGAGCTATGATATACTGTATTACTGCTGCGTAACGAATCGGCACGTGGGAAATTCTAGACACACACACACACACACACACAGAGTATGGACTTTGACGGCCATGCATCGTAAATTAGTTTGATAAACTGAGGGGGAGAAAAAAAAAAAAGAATACGATTCTCAAGCTCTTCTCACGCACGAGTCAAGTGATTTCTCTATTTTCGTTTGATTTTGCAGAGATATTTTCTTTGCAATTTTCCCCGACCAATCGTCAACATTCGTACGTTATACAAGTTCATTTTTTTATGTCACGTCAACCCTCCGTTTGATTAATATTTTCTTTTAAAGTTACGATAAACTATATCTCAATGTGTTGATTGCAATTTCTTTGTTTTAATTCGAAACGTAAAATTTAAAAAAAAAAATTTAAAAAAAAATATTTAAAAACAATAAAACCAGTAAAAAACTTAAGAGACATAGATACATCATTTCCAAGATACGGAAAATATAAAATAACGGCGAGCATTGAGAACGCGAATAGTTAATTCTCGGTTAATACAACGACGTGGAGAAAAGTTGTGCAAACAGTCGGAGGACGTGGAGGTAACGTTACTTTGTTTTTCCCTCGTCTTTGTAGTTCACCAGGGTATTTAAAATGTGAAAAGTCACGGGGTTGACGGGCATTCAGAAAACACGCGGCAACAGGAAGCGTAATCCCGCCCACGCGGCAGCGACATCCTCTTTAGCGAGGAAATGTTTTCCGTCGTCTGTTCTCCATCGACCTTTGAACATCGAGTATTCAGCCATCGCAGGATCGATCGATGCTTATGAAAGTTCCCGTTTTGATCTTTTTCCTCGGGGAAAAACAATCGATCCGCGTAGGCAAAACGATTGTTATTGTGGCCGAGGAAAGGTTTTCTTTATCGAACGCGAAAGATCGATACGTCTCGAACCAATCAGACTAACACTAGATGAATATTGAACTTTCGCATTAAAATGCATTTCGAAAACAAATTCTTTAGAATACATGCGGTCTTTGCTTCAAGGATTTTTTCAGCTTAAGTTCGAATTTGGATTAGAAAGATCTTTAATTTCAAAATTCAAATTTATTTATCGAATGGTGGCTAGGAGATTCCTGAAGATTTGTTACAATTTAAATAATGTATATTCGTGAGTTATTTGATTTTATTAATATTATTCGTAGAACAGATTAGATAATCTGGGCTTCAATTTTTTTTATCGAAATATTCACACCTACAATTAGATGTATAACTATAGCATGATCAGTTTATTTCGTAACTTCGTATGTGAATTTGTAAAAAAAAAAAAAAACAAACACGATCTCGTAGAATAAAACTTTTCTGTGATATCAAAATTTCCGTTTTGTTTGTTATTTTGGTATCTGCCTCTAGATTGATAGTTCATCGATTTTACGTTAATTGTACTAAATTTAAACTCGTGTAAAATTATTTTACGAAATTCGTACAAGATGTTTATGAAAATTTGATCTATTCTCTACAGAATGTTCCGGTATTAATGATACAACGAAGTAAGGGGTGATTCTACGTGAAAAAAAATGTCGAAAACTGATCGGTCTACGTCGAAAAGAAAGAATAAAATTTTTTTTTCGAGAACATCGAGTTTGAAAATTTATCAAGTACACGTATACCGAAGGCAATCTTCAACGAGACATATTTTCTTGAAAACGACACCTTAAACGAACAAAATTTTATTCTGCCTTTTTCACTTATTTTTGCGCGTAGAATATCCTCGTGTCGATTATTCGTGTAGTCCAGTAGAAAATTAATCCGAAACCAATTCCACACTTGACGAAATTTTCAAAGGCTTTGTTGAAAAAAAATTTTGTTCTTCCTTTTCGACAATGCTCTTTCACGTAGGATCTCTTTCTCGGTCGTACCATTTAATATACTGGCACACACTGTATATTGTCATCACACGATAGCGTCATCGATTTTCATAACGCTGAAAGAACTCTTTGAGTTTTCTTACAATACGTTCTCGTATACTTTTTTTTAAAATTAAGCTCGATAACGAGAATCTCGAGAACGGAGCAGCTCGATCGAAACGAGACGCATATTCGATATCATCGCGTCATCTTGGAAAACTAAACTTCATGAACGTATACATGACAGATAAAGGAGGATTATTTTTATTTAGTCTTTTGCAAATCGATGATCGCAAGTTGTACTTTTAACATTACGATTCGATTTCGAGCGACGAGCGACGCACGTTCTCGCTGTGGCGTCATTCACCATGCGGCTGGTGGGAATTGAAACGTTAAACC
The DNA here is from genome assembly GCA_032399595.1 of Tetragonula carbonaria. Classification (NCBI taxonomy): domain Eukaryota; kingdom Metazoa; phylum Arthropoda; class Insecta; order Hymenoptera; family Apidae; genus Tetragonula; species Tetragonula carbonaria. Next base: position 3,007,098 of record JAUCRC010000008.1, read on the forward strand.
AGCTTCAATCGACGATAATTCAGTTGCTCGTCGGCAACAGCGTCGCGAGCAAGCTCGAACGACGTATCGCGGCTAGCTATCGATCAGTTTTCGAGCGACGACGAATCGGGGAAAGAGTTGTGAATTGTATATCACGTCGCGAATTCCTAAGAGAGAACACCGGATGTGTTCGATCTTTTCGTGCTTGTTTCTTCAATTTGCCGTTCATTAAAAGTAGTGTCTCTGCTGTTTCGAAGAAGATTTAATCGAAATACATGAAAACATTCTTTTGGCGAAGAAACTTTAATTTTGCTGTTTAATTTTAATAAAATTTCTGTGGAAAATCGCGGAATATTTTTGTTTCAATTTGAGAAATTAGTTGTTCGTCTTGAACAGATATATATATATATATATATATATATATATATATTCATCGATCAGAATTCGAGCGAATACTTTAAATATTGATCGATATCTTTATCTAATCGACAACTCATCGATTCAAAAGTGCTCCGACGTTGTGCTATCAGGTACAAGCGAACTCCATTGTTGTATCTCTCTCCCAACGAACATTCGAAATTCAAAATTCCGAAAAAAGTGGAAAAGTGTCGCCTGTCGGAGAAATTGCAGTTTCCAAACGGTTTCCAAAAACTCGCGAAACAAAAACGAAAGTGCAACTTGCGACTTGTCCACCGTTGTCGTGAAATCCTCGAAAATTCTCGCAAGAAACCAAAGAAAGAAACATCTTTCGAGAGGTTGTCACGCGCGTTTAATTATTAACTGAATCTGAAAAGTAAAAAAAGTAAGAAATAAGTAGAAAAAAATCGAGAGAAGCTCGGTGAACGTTGGACTTGGTTAGATGAATCACGAGACGAATTGCACAGGCAGAATCGAAGTGACAGAAGAAGGGGAAGTTCCGCGGACATTCACACGTGGATGCTGTGGCCCGTGTTGGGGGATGACGGGCTGAGCCCAACGTCGCCCCCGGCGTCGGCCAGCGTCAAGGGGGTGAACAAACTGGCGCCCCTGCTGCTCTGCGCCCCCTGCAAGCCCAGCAGTCACAGGAAGAACCAGAATTCCACGCAGTGGTACGTGCAGCAGGTAAAAACCGACTGGCAACAAATTCATCATCCGTTTGTCTCCTCCGTTTTTCTTTTTTCTTCTTCTTTTTTTTTTTTCAAGCCTCTTTTCTTTCGTAGTCTCTCCTGTATTTTTTGGTTTCTTTTCTTCTCTTTTTCTCTTCATTTTTTTCCCCTCTTTCGTCGTTTATTTTTTCGTTGTTCGTCGTTGTTCAACTGTTTCTTCGCGTTATTGCCTGATATTCTTTCTTTTCGTTTCGTTCTCTCTTTCGCGTGCGCGTGTTTGCGAGTTGAATTACACTGGAAATCGACTAGAGTCGGTTCTTTCAGCCGGGGGGTGGTTCGACACCGTGCTGCCGCGATTTTTCGTGCACATTGAATAAGAAAATTCTTGGGATCATAAGGAGCGATTTGTTGAGTCAAATTTTCGAACGTTTGATCATTGTTGGAGTACATATTGCGCGGGCAAGTAAGAAAAAGTAGTAACACAAAAAAATTCACCATTGTAACGAATTCGATAATTCTAATGTCAAAATTCGAGACAAGGAAACGATAAAATAGTCACAGAGTGAAAGAAATATTCGTAATTCCACGCTTTTGCAATTGTCAACTTCGCGAACGGATTCACACGTCCCTTTGTCACATTGATGTTAAATAATTTCAAACGATTGATTTTTAATTTCTAATTAATTTCAACGATGACGTCATCAATTTGAAATTTCTATTGCAATGCAAATCGATCGAAGTCTCGACAACCGGAGTCTCGGCGACTCGCGGTATATAAATTTCTATTTCCATTCCAATAAAAGTCTCGTTAAAAGTACTTCGTACATTTACTAATTGCATAAATAAAGAAAAAATTGTAAGATCGGCCTTAAGATAGTTCTGACGGTAAAATTTGTATGCTCGATCCGCTTCGAATGATTCTGCGCGTATAAAACACGATGAAACCTTACGTCGCTCAATCACCAGAAATATCGAGTAGTTGCGTGTCAAACCAACGGCTGGAAATCTGATTCTACTTGGTTGGGAAAGTGTCGAAACTTCACTTCTGACTGTTCGTTTCTCCTAGTAAATGCGATTGTTCCGTCGTTGAGTAAGTTTAAACGGTCTCGATCGTGTCCGATAAATTGCGCGAAAGTTTACGCGAACGGAGTTTCCGCCATGAGATTCGAAAGAAATTTCAATTTTTCCAATGAACTCGTTCGAACTTCAGTCATTCGCGTTATCATAAATCCGACTCGATACACAGTTGATACGCGTATATATAAGTTCTCTAACAAGGAATTTCGCAGAGCGATAAAAATTTTCTGTTTTTCGTGACATTTTTCGCAAGCTTTTCATAGACAACGCGTAATCTGGAATGTTATTGCAACCAGGTTACGATACGATGATAAGTCATTCGGAACAAAATTTGCTTTCGCGTGCGAGAATTTCTTTCGTATTTTCATTATTCTTAAGTATGTCACTTAATGCGTTTAGTGTGCATGCCCAATTACGTTTATCGTAATCGTAGTATTGAATCGTAGCCTCTCGTGCATGAGAACGGGAGCGAAGCATCGTGTTATGTTGCTGTGTTTCATCATAGCAAATCATTGTCGATTTATAAATTTAATGAATCAGATGTTACATCCAATATATCTCGATTAGATTGATATACTACACGAGGAAATTTCCATGTTTCTCTATCGATTTTTCTTAGATTGGATATATATATATATATATATATATATATATCCATCTTGAGTTTAATATAGTTTAGTTGATTCCAATGAGATTTTAGGATTGGTGGAATCTTTTATTTGAAAAGAAAAAAAGAATTAAACGCAATTTGCGATAATTATCTGATTTTATGTTAACTCTTAAATAAATCAACGCGCATGACTATTTTAAATTAATAGCTAACCGAATAGAACAATGTTATTTAATTTGTGTAAATTTACATTGATATATTGGTCAAATATTTAAATAATGTCAAGGCCTGTTTGAGACTTCGTGACCCACAAGAATGATACAGCTCGTTCAATTCTTTGTTTGAAACGAATAGTCAGTGTTCCAAGAATTTATTTTCCTTCACGAAGCGAGAATTCCGAGCAATCGTAGCTCATGCGAAGAGAAAGATTATTCGAGAAAAAGGACAAGATGGAGAAAGTATAAGTTCGCAAAAGGCAAACTTTCGATGTTAGAATTACCATAAAGGCTGACTATTGTGTCGTCTATTCAGTCAAAGAATATCAAATTCTTTTGTCTTCATTCTTTCAAGGTGGCGAACTTTCGAACGTTCATTTTCAATTTCTACTTTCAATTTCCCATTTGTCAAAAAAAAAAAAAAATCTTCCAGCGAGCAGTAATTTTTCCATTCGTCGACAAGAACTTTTCCATTACTTTCGAATGTTATCGTTATCAAACTGTTTTTTTTTCTCTCTCTCTTTGATATATCAATCGTACATAGTTTTTGCTTCGTCCAGTACCATCCACCATGCACTGTATCTATTGTATTGTATTGTAAACAATTTTATGAAATGTACTGTCTGTGTCATTTTTATATCATAAAACATTTTTATATCATACATTGTCACGATCGTTCAAGTTTGAAATGTTATAAACTCGGAAATGTGTACAGAAATTACAAGTATTTACGAAAATCACGAAATTATTTGCCTAACTGAGTGAAATTATCAAATTACATCAATATGTCTCGATATTTGATGAAACCATCGCTCTGAGGTAACTATTTATACTTTATACTAACTTTTTTAATTAAGTGTATATTTCCGATAGACGCTTTGCAATTTGTACTGATATAAATTTTACTGATATAAATATATGATAGCTGTGCCTTGTGTATTCTGACTCGACAGATTTTTACGCAATTTCATACTTTTATTAGTAAAATCAAAGAAACGAAACCCAGATGATAATTGTAAAAAATATTCCACTTTCAATATTTTATATATTTCAATCTATTATTCGTTATTTATTTATATTTCAATTTATTATTTATTATTTTTTATTAATTGTTTTAATATATAATATATATATATATATATATATATATTTCCGCATATTATCGTATTTCATAATTGCACGCGAAAATCCGCAAGTCTACTTATTGCAGTGTCAATGAAATTTCAAAAAGTTTTCTCATAACACGTATGATATATTCATAACAGCATTCTGCGATGAATATTCAAGTGCTTCCGTATACATTATTATTACGATTATTATTACGAATGATTCAGTTGCACATCTCGTAGAACTCTTGTTTAAATACTCGTGCAGTTCTCGCTCGCGCGCGTGTGTGTATACGTGTGCGTGTGCGTGCGTGGAAGTGGTTTTGATCGAGTAATCAGGGTCAGGATGTCATCGGAACTGTATCATTGTCGTTAATGACCAGGATGGACGATATGCAAATAAAGATTAAAGCGTGGTCTCTATCGACGATGAATAAACGATCTCTTTCGTCCACGTACGTGTCATTCAGACAGAGAATAATTGGATCATAATTAAAGAGGCAAATAATGAATTGCACAGCAAGAGGATTGGTTTTTGTTCGTGCAGCCAGTTGTGGAAATTGGAGTGGTTATTTCGACACGTTTAGCTCGTTTGATAATTCTGCGTTTGTTTTCACGCCAACAGAACGATTTTTTAACCACTTTAGCGAACGATATAGATGTTCCATTTTACGTCAATTCTTTGTTATTTGTTTCCTCGACGACGCGCGTGTGAATTATGCGAGGGACAACAAGAGATACGTTTCGCCTCGCGAAATTGGACGAAGCTCGGTTAGCTTTTTTTTTTTATGCTACTGCAGTTGCAGAGAATGTCGATATGTTGGCGTGACATTTTTTTTTCTCTTTTTTCTTTTTTTATCTACGGTTGAGTCATAGATAAAAGCGACGATTTGAGCAGTGGACGGACGAATTATGTCACGATCAGACAGGCGATAGAAAACATTTGATGTATATACGTAATAGAAGGACTTCTATAGTAAAATTGACTTCATTAGTCATTTTTCTTGTAACAGAAAAAATTCGATTGTTCTACTTGTGAATAGACTGGGTCTAGGCCTTAGATATCTAAATTTCGAAATGAAAAATTTACAATTTAGGTAATTTGTAATCTAAATTTACAATTTACCTACACGGCTGAGATCTAGATTTAAGGGATTTCAGAAGAAATTTAGATATCTTTCGTTTAAATAATTTACATATGTCGTAATAGAGTCAGATAGAATATCCTAGCATCAGTGTCGTTGTGAAATATTAAATTCACATTATCATTTTCATAGTGAAGGAAACGATAATACTTCTCTTATTTTTCATTCAATGGGCATTTGAACAAACTTTGTAAACCGTTGTATGATTAAAACGTTGGTCGTGAAATTCATTTGTCAGAGTGCGTCCCAATTGCATAATTTTGCTAACTGTTTTTTTGAAAAATTAGCGACCTTCGTCTGTAACAGAAATTGCGTTACGTAAGTGATATACATGTGGATAAGGAGAACGAGAACGCGAAGCGATTAAAGGTGCTTTGACACCTTATTTACCGGTACGTGAGTCATCGTCGCTTCTTGCCAGTAGTTGGTTTAATTGCTTATCTGGAATCGCACGTTTGCGTACTGGACTTACAGAACCGTGTAATTATGCGTTGCATGGCCGGAAACCGGCCGAAGTTCATGCCTAATTGAATTCCTCCCGAACAGGCGAAAGAATTCTCTTTGTTTAGGAACACTTTTGTTGGAACGTGTTCTCGCCAGAGACACGCGTTACACTTTCTACCTCTGTTTGCAGTTGGTGGCTCATCGCGTACGTAGCTTGTTCGTCATCTTTCTAGTTTGATGGCGTGTGATAAAAAATATATGGCTTGTTATAAAATTGTTCGAACCGCGAATTGTAAGTTCAGAATATTTTTGTAACCTTAACATTAAATTTATCGGAAACTCCTGCTCGGGCCAGGTATTTTTCCGCAAATTTTTCGTACAAAAATAAAGGAAGCGCAATATTTCATTTACTTACATTAACATTCGCGATTTTAGAGAGGCTTTCGAGAAACTGACTCGCGTTGAAATGAAAAATTTGCTTTCGTTACTTACGCGTCTAGTCTGGGAATTATCGATAAAGTAACTGCCGTTTAACTACTTAATTTCTACGCGCGGTCGATTTTAAAAATAGTCGATTTAAATCGATTTAAAAGAAAAAAAATAGTCGACGTCGATGAACGGCTAACGGCCTCTTGTCTATCTAAATTTGTCTAACAAATTAAGCGCGCAGTCGTCATCGACCAGCTCGAGTTATCAACACAGTTAACATGTTTATCGTGCTATGCATATATCCTTCGAATCTGATGAAGAAAGAATAGGCAGAGAGGCCGAGAATCGTTGACCCTGACTCCCCCTTTTGAGTTTCGGCAGGCGTTAACACGTTTTAGGTGCATTGTGCCTTCCATTGAGGTGGTTTGAAAGGTACACACAGCGCGAGTGGCTTTTGTGGCGAATCATCGACAAAGCCTTTGCTTGATCAACGCGTCGTTCTTTGAACTCCCGCCGCCCGCGTCTTCGTACCCGCGCGACGACATTTTTCTTTTCTTTTCTTTTCTTTTCTTTTCTTTTCTTTTTTTCCTTCCACTCGACCCTTTCACTTTTCCCTTCGATCGCTCGTGTCGTCTCCTCGAACATCGATGGTCGACGTCATTCCATTCGAAGTGGCCGTTTATCTTTTCGATGAATTGAAACTATAAAAAGCACGAGTTGCGAAGCCATTGTTATCGAAAGGAAGTCCGCGAATTATGCGATTAATCAGCTACTCCTGAGGTGCAAATCGGATGTTTAGATTAGATCGTAAGTAAAATTAGGTCAGACGGGTTATTTTAATCTGTCTGCTGTGCAAGTGTATCTGTGATGCAACAGTTTTAGCCTGAACGAGAAGGTTTTGCGGTTTTTTTGCGAATTAATGCGAGGATACCTAATATGGAAATCTATTGCACTGTAGATTTTCGTGCATATATTCTTCAATATAAATTGAAGATGTGAATTATATATCGACAAGTGCATATACATTGGCTCACAAAGATATTCTAACACTTGTAAATATTGTATCTTTTATAAAAATTACATTGTCATGCGAAGCATTTTGAGCAGATTGACATTTGTTGATTAATGTAATTGAAATTGGCCGGTTTTTAAACAAATTTAGTAAGTATACATAAAAATTGCAAGATTACTCAGTACATATTCCAAATATAAATATAAAAAAAAATTTTAACGGTCAATTATCCAGCATTTTATCCTTCTTATCCCATTTAACCCTTATTGCATGCACAAGATGGTTGTTCGTGTTGAACACTAATTTTCACCAAGTATGTACAACAGATATCTTGTAATTTCTATACACGTTCGTAGATCGCTTTTCAGATCGAAGACTATAAAATTTCATTTTATATCTATCTATAATCATTTTCTATGGCGTTCGTTCGAACATTTTCGCGAGCTACTGCATCTGGATTTCTACTTCGACGTTGTATCAAAATATCTGCTAAAACGTATGATCAGTTGCCATTACGAAACTACTTAGACGGTTTTAGAAATCACTGTTGGAAAATTTCTGCGGTGTGCTCTATATGTGTGTGTGTGTGGTGAGTGAGTCAAAAATAAAGTAATCACGGGCGAAAGTAAAAACGCGGCCCGCAGGATGATCCCGTGATACTCGCGACGATAATATAGGGTGTAACGTGCGCGCAGAAACGCCGTAGGATCAGATCATCGCGTAGATTGATCTAACAGCTTTGGAAAATCGTTGCTCGCAGCGTTGCGAAACCGTTTAGCGGAATGACTGTTATCTACTCTTGGTCATGGTTCTCTCTCTCTCTGTCTCTCTGGATTCATTCCTTTTATTGCACTGCAGGTGCAGGTTCTAATACCCATAGCTAATAATTACAGATCTTATTTATAGCGTTAGAACGTTCCTTCGCGATTCTTTTAGATCGCAGATTGCTAGCTTATTGCTAGCTTGCCTCTAAACTAGATTGAATCCTTATGTACATATATTGCCTGCTCTCTCACTTTCTGTTATTTCTTGCGTTTTTTTCAAGCGTTATTTCATGGACATTTATGGTGATTACAAGATGTAAGATGAGTTTATTTCGATGATCATTGCCAGAGGCTGGGGGGAAAATAGATTTTCAGAATAGGCAAGTAGTAAAATAGACAAATATTTTTATTTTCTCGAGTGAGAATTTAGTAAATACTACCTCTTTTTAAATAGGATTTACTCGAGGAAATAGTATTTTAAATATATACATATATATATTATTGTAAGATAATAGTATTTCAATTAATTTTCATTTCAAATAATAGTGTAGCAAGCAAGCAGATTCGAAATTCGAATTTCATATTGTAATAGACTCTAATCGACGCATACGACTTTTTATTATTTTATTATTTTATTATACGACTTATTTTATTTATAAATAACATTATAAATAATGAAATTGTTAAGGAGAATAATTGAAACAATCATTAATTCATTTTATTCATTTAGTTGAAATACATATTATCTTTTAAACAATCTTTCACTTGGAAGTAGAATTTGCAAGAAACATTTACCTACGTCTTCAAACATGATTTTAAGAAAATTTCAGGTTCTTTTAATTTTAAATTCATTGAGATACATTTATTTCGACATTTTTCTTGCATTCGAATGTAAATAGTATTCGCTCGTGATTTAAGTATCAAATGAAATAATACTTTAAATAGTGTTTGCTTATGGAGATATTTTAGTTTTCAGTATTTTTTCTCATGATATTCAAATTTCCTTCAATCTCGATTATTGCCTAGGAATAATCTATTTTTATTTTATACCTTCGTAAATTTTGATTCAAGAATATATGATTTTTCGTTTGCTCTGCTCGATTTAATCAAGTACTATTCTTTCACTATTCATATCATTTTCCAACTACGTGAGATATGTATCTGTAAGATCATTCGTTTTACGCCGGAGGATCTGAATCTTATTGCAAATGTGCTTTCCAAGCGAATTATACTATTTTAATTATAGCACACTCTATAGAATCCAACAATCGATTATAATCACAACAATCGATCTCTGCTGCGTGTAAAAGATAAAACGACTATATAGCTTAAATTCCATTTATTCGTTCCACTTATGCACGAACGATTCGCAGTCTCGCAGACGAAGAAACTCGAGCCCAGGGATCCTTGTTATTAATTAAAGTGACACGATCGCAGCGTGCCATTTCACGGAATTTAATTCGACTGATCGATGGTGGTGTACGGTGACACTGTTTAGCTGGGAATATTCCATGGGTTTACCGAATCGTGACTTCGACATCGATGTTTGCGCGAACTGAAAGTTAGCATCGCGATAGTCGGGGGTGGATTTCTATGTATCGATCGCCCCCCACGGACCATTTCTTCCCCCCTCCCCGTGGTAATCCGATGTTAAGCTTTTTATAGGCCGACGTGGAATAATAAAGGAGCTGGTAGTTTGTACACACGTCGCTTTTGGTACTGTCTTAGGCACTGACGATTCACTTTTCCACCATAGTGATACGAGGCTCGAACGATGTCGTTTGTGGCGAGAGCCACCGTGAAACCGAAAGGGAACGAGTTGAACCGACTGAGGAAGATCGTTGAATTATGTTGACATATGGTTCTGATTGAGTTTGTTTACTTGACGAATGGTTCGGTGGTAATTCAAAAGACTTTTGACTTTTCGACGAAAAACATTTGCACGAAACGCGACTCTCGTTTCTCTTCGGTAATTCTTCTTTCCCTAAATTGGTACAATACGGTACCAACGAATTTGTGCTACGAATTAGCTACAATTTAAATAATGGTATTTAGGTTTTTAAAGTTAGTTGTAACTCTTGTATCAGTTAAACAGCTAGACGTAAATATACATTTCGAGGCACGAGACTCCACTTAGAATAAATTGTAGCACGCAACGTTCCACGGATATTAAAACTATGAAATTTTCACGCATTAAGAATGGAAACTCAAAATTCGATGAACTCGAATATCTTAAAAGTGACGAAAATAATACTTGCGCTCAAAAATTCAGATTTTAAAAGTAATAACAGCTTGTTCCAGTGAGTAAATATATTACTTGCTTACACTACTGAAATTTAATTGCAATAAATATTTAATGCGATTTATAATTTATATATTTAAAAATCAAACTTACAACTTACTGTAATATTCTTGTTGTCCCTGAATAATGTGCCAAGATATCTGTTTCATTCAAGAAACAAAGATGGCTGCACATTTTTAAGCATTGCTAGTTAATATACATATGGCGCTAGTGTAGCGACACTGAACTTCGTCTTCGCCGAAGCACAGACGAGACAAACGAGTATTTCAATCAATCTTTTCTAATACCTTTAAGTAGATGTTAATAGTCAAGTATGTACTAAATTTTTCATCTTAATTTCCATTAATCGCTATTTTAAATTCGCTGTTTATATTTCTTCGCTGATGTAGTACAATTCAATTCAATAAGTAATTCTCGAAACATTCTTCATATTTCTTTTTTTAATTTTAATTTTCGCCACTGGCTGGCGGTGCAAAATCGGTACGGCAGAATGTAACACGAAAATGTCGTATGACCTTGTTACTATAGTCGAAAAAGTACATTGGATGCAGTGTCTATTCATATACCTCGTCTGTGACCAAAGTATCCATTTGAAATTATAAGGAAAAGCAGAAATGAAACATCTTCTACGATTGTTTAACGACAGTTAGACCGAAATCTTATTGAAATCTTCGGATTCGACACAGAGGTTTCTACGCGACGGAATTCTTTGACGAACAATGAAGAGTTGACGTGTTTCAAGGAGCCACGTTTCCAAGGACGCGAGGGTATAAGGACCTTAAGTCACGCTCGGGTTCTCACTGTAGGCCTCTAATTGCCAGTTCGTTCCGGAGCGTAAGCCGCCTTTTTCCACCAGGAGTTTACCTTCTGGCTAGGTTCTGCAACAATACGTCTCGTCATCATCGAGAAACGCCAGCCAGTTTTCTTCGGGAACCGTGACCAATTGCAGCTCGCCATTTTTATCATTCTTCACCCCAGTGTCGAGGAGCGTTTTTGTCATCCAGCTGGATTCTCGTGTCTTGGAAAATATTTGCTTTCGGCTCTTTAACTGAGAGAGCTAGAGTAATGACTGACGATAAGTTTGAAGAACTCGGATCTAAATACTATTGTTTGGGAATTATGTAGCTTCGGAAAATTGATTCACTCAGACAATGAAGATGTATCGAAGAGAAACCAAATGCTAGTTGTTATCGCGGTAAAAAGAGGCAAATACGAACGAAGAATTTTCCAATTTTTCTCCCTGAATCGTAGCAAAAAATTAAAGAATAGGAAAATAAAAGATAGAAAGTATGAAAATGTGAAGATAAACATAGAAATATAGAAATATAAGAAATACAAGAAATACAAGATTATAGGAATATAAGAATATATGAACGTAGAATATAAAATATAGAATGTAAGAAATATAAGAACCATGTAAATATAAATATAAAGATTGAAAAAAAAGGATAAAACCAGACAATGCAGAGAGAGTAGACTGCCCGTGGAAAAAATTAGATTCTTCAGATTTTCATAAAATTTGCTCGCTTTTCATACTTTTCATCATTCGTCTACGATCAAAGCTTCCGCGTGCAATTAGCAATCGACGGGCAGCAGTGGTGCAGCACTACTTTCATTTTTTATGCAGAAACGCTTTCCTTTCGTAGTTCCATCGATCGGGTAACTGTATGCATCGTGCATGCATGTGCCGGCCCGTATCGGTGAAGTTAGTAAATGTTGCATATTACCGGCAGAAATGGCAATGACACGGTTTGTTCCTTTTTGCGACGGTTCTATACGCGACTCCACAAGAAGAAAAGAGAGAGAGAGAGAGGTACGTAGAGAGGGAAAAGGAAACGAGATCTCGTGCAGGTATATACTCCTCTCGAGAGGATATTACGATTCTCTTGTTGGTTTGCTGGTACGTTATTCGACGAAGGCGCAGCGGATAACTCTGGGGGGCGATGTGTTTCTAACGTTGCGAATAAAACAGCGAAACGTGTTGAACCGAGAATCCTATTTTTAGTGGTCTCTGTTCCTTTGAAAATCCCTCGGTTTATTCCCCCCCCCCTTCCCCCTTGGAGCTGTCGCCGAGAATGTAATTGCCTACGGATTCCGAGATCTTAGTTTCTTCGCTTTGGGAAATTAAGCCTGTGTTGTTGCCCTCTTTGTTGCCGTTTGCGACCGCGACTCCGATTCATTTAAACGAAGAGTAACACAGTATTCCTACTCTAGTTAAAAATGAGAATTACGGATTTTATTCTGGTAGATCTATTTCTTTTTTAAATTTATCGTTTAAAAAATGATGATAATTTATTTTAGCACCTATATATTTGTGAATTTTCATGAATCTCGCGATCTGTCTTCAGAACGGGAAATTTCGAAATTTGAGAAAGAATTACTCGATTGAACAACATAACTGTGCATAATTTCGTTTATTTGGTATTGACAACGGTGTGAAAAAAATTTGTTTCGTAGTATGGATTTTTTGGAGCTTTGGATGAATTACGTATTGACAAAGGGACTTACACGAAATATAAAATACTTCGCTATTGATTCTTCGAACGTTTGAAATTCCAGTGGTTTCTCATACTCGAGATAGTTCCAAGTTCGTAAATCTCCTGAATTCGGTCAATCGCGAGGAGGAACTTAAGTCACAGGGGATCGTGAAGCTTCGAATACTTCGAAATCCTAGTGTTCTCGAGGATCAAATGGTTTCGATCGGGTATAAAGTTCGTACGCTTTGGAACTTCTGGCTCTTGGAGGATTGCGCGATTTCTTTGGAACACACGAGTACAGATAAAAATATGGAGGGAAGAAGTATGTCAATAGCAATCGCGTTTCTTCGGTACGATATTTATAGATCGATTCATGAAAAATTGTTCCTTCGACTTTTTTTTAACTTGGATTTTTGATCATATGCTTCAAGTTTTAAGGTTAATACCTAAGGAAAAGTATTTGTGTAAATGTTAACGAGTAATATTAATTACGATGTTAATTATATAATTGTAATCATAATTTTCTACACATTTAACCTCCTTCCTTACAATATCAGAAGTGTAACGATTATGAGATGTTTAAACATGATATAAGTATTGTAAAGTTCAGAAATCAATTTAATTTAATTTATTACCAACATATTGTTTGAAATATATCAAATTACTGGAAATCAACCTGCTTGAATTCTCGCCTGTATTCTTGCCTGTATGTGATTTGACCAATGTAAACAGGGCTTAAACCGACAAATAAAAGACCAGACCCACTGCCACCCGGATGTATATACAAATTAATTTGTATGTTTTTCTATATTCTTGCCTCTTACACGTACACATAAACGTGAAAAATCTAAATATAATTTCCAACAGTTGCAAAACAACCGCCAACAACCGCCAAACATAACACATGCAACGAGGAAGCAATTTTTAACAAGAGAAAGACACAGAGAAGAATTCATCGGAAATATCAAACTTCCTTTTCATCGTGAATAACAATAACCGTCTTGACTTATGGAAATTGTCTGGAACCCGCGAGCACAGGCACACGTCAGTAATTAAAGCCCTTTAAACACCAATTAAGAACATTGAATCAAGCCTGCTTACTACACTGTGCGTAATTTACGGTAGGTGGATTCGAGGAAAACATTCGGATAAGAATCTCGCTCTGACTTGCTATCGTTTCGCGATGATTGTCCCCGGAAGTGAGTCGCGCAGACAGAACGTGGCGTGTTTATTTGTCGTGAAATCTATTCGCGGTTTGCATGGGGGGCTCTGCTCCCCCGTGGACGCGGATTTCTGCTAGTTTCCTTTTGTTCGTCACGGAGTCTCCGCTTCTTGGGAAGAGGAAACGAGGGTTCCGGCTTGTTTTCCAGTCTGCACGGCTGCTGTTAAAAACCAGACTGAGCGGAGCCGCTCGTTTATAACTTCTTCGTAATTACCGCGCCATTGCTTGAGTTTTCGAACGAGCCGGCTGAAAATAGGTGAAAAGGGGGTCGCGCGATGAAATAAATTTTGCGCCTCGGGAGACGCGTATTTTAACAATAGGAATACACAAACAGCGGAATTTCTCTGTTCTCTTTTTTCGATATATTATTATATCTTTATATAAAACAATTTTCGCGCAAATTTTTATTTTCATGGCTCTGCAGAGTGATTTCCTTCGTTTTGGGAAATTCGTTGCGGCGACTATTAGGTTTTGGATGGAAATAAATTTGTATTTAATGTGGGATTATTCATCTCGAGGATCGTGTTTTTTATTAGTAGTAAATATTTTATTGAATTACGTATTTTCGTTTTTGAATAGTTGTGAATTTCAGTTCTGCAAGTCAGTGCAGTAAGTAAAGAGTAATACTAACCCCTAGCAGTTTGATTCAATGCACGTTTGTTCAATCTGTGCATGCTTCGTTTTCAAATGAATCGAAAGAATACTTCGCGTATTGTTTGTTTTGTAATCGAATCGTTAAAAAAAAGGATATTCAGATTAAGATGCCTCTCACTTCGCGAGGCACTGTATCGAAATTTTAGAATCGAAATTTTTAAAAACGATCGAAAATTTAGACTAAAATCGGTAAAATCTGTACTCACTGTGTCAATAAGAAATTCAACAAGAAAGAACTCGTCGATGGTTTTGATCGACTTATATTGGTCGACGAAGCAGTCACCTGGCGAGCGAGAACTCGAACGAGATCCCATCTCAACGAATTCTTGATTCACCAGCTGCTTCGTATTTCTTTTCATCTTCGCTCTCTCAAGATTGCTTTATCATCTTCAGCATCTAATCTCGTCTCGATGAAATTTATATAACACTCTCGCAAGAATTTAATGCTTTTTTTTTTGATTCTGACGATTCGATTGCTACATGCCAGGTTGTAATGAATCTTAAGTATTGGTTTTGATTCGAATTCATGAATACGGTATATATTACTAAATATTATAATTACACTGCAGATTAGAATAATTAGAACAACGGGACCCAGACCAGAGGTCAATATTAGATATTATAACAAGCATTGTATTTTAAATAATATATTATATACGAACGCGTAAGAATCTAATTACAATTCGTGTTGCAGCCTTTCGTAAATTAGCTCAGTTTCGTAAACTCTCGTTAAAAACGAGAAAAGATTAGATCTCTTGTAATTTGAAATAACGAGGTTAGAAGAGAGAAAGGAAGAGGGAGAGAGAGAGAGAGAGGCGATGGTTAGATCGCGAGGATAAAGCGTTTCATCCGGTTAAATCGCGATTCAAGCCGTAAAATGGACGAGCGAGGTCAATTTCAAGCTGGAAGTCAATTATTTCAATAAATCTGCCGAGTGCACGACGTCCATTGATTAGCTCGTCCCTATTAGAGAAATGGTTGCGCATGACAGGGGGTAGCTGGTAAAATTAGCAGCATAAATCATCCCTCGGTGCGGTGCTTTCGCCGCCTCGTGTGTATTTGTTTGTGTATTTCTCTGTCGCCGAATTCCAGCCGCCGAATATCTGGCTTTTTTCTTTTTTTGTCTGAACTTTTGCCATTTGCTTCTTCCACTTTTGCAGCCCACGTGGCGTTTATGGGGCGAGGAAAGGGGCGACGGCGTTATATACACGGTGTACCTGAAGAAGGTCCGATATCACAGGCCGACCAGGAGCCTTTCTGCATCGGTGAGTATTTTTTTTTTTTTTTTTTTTTCATTCGTACATTTACTTTGAAAGTTTCGAACGTTTGAATACTTTTCAATATGTAATAGCTTTAATTTCCCAATTGTTGGATCTTCCAATTTTTCGACTCTCTGAAATTATTATAGTTTCACATGTTTTGAAACTCTCGATCAAGGAATCAGCTTGATCTCGAAATTTTCATTCTTTTAATTTCTGAATTTCTACGATTAAACTTTCTGTGCTTTTCAATCATCGAAACACTCGATTTTTGAACTTCCCAACTTCCAATTCCTGAACTCTCTAGTTGTTGAAAAGACTTTCAATTCTCGTGCACTCTAATTTCCAATTTCTCTTTCAAACTCTCGGGTTTCCAAGACTTTTCAATCTCTCTCTCTCTCTCTCTTGAGACGTGAAATTCTCGAATGTCCAGACCTGTCAAGAATTCTCGAACGCCCTTTTCTTCACAGGATTCAGACGACGAGATTTCGCATTTAGAATGGGAGACGGTGAGAGTACGTTTCCTGAAAGCGGGTACCGTGCAACGGCTGGTGGAGAGCCTGGCGAACGACGACGGGGAACTCGAGTCGACGTACATCAATGTCTTCTTGGCGACGTATCGTGCATTTACCACGCCGCGAGAAGTGCTGGAGCTATTGTTGGCGAGGTACGACGCCCTCGACGAAGGATCCGGTGCCCTGACAGGTGAACAGCATCGAAAGACTCTGGTTCAAGCTCTTCACGTCTGGCTGGACGCCTATCCCGGCGACTGGAAGTCGCCGCCGAATCATCCTTTGCTCAGTAGACTTCTCGACTTCACGCATCGACGGCTTCCTGGCTCGGAACTCGAGCTCAAGGCAAGGCATCGCTTGCATAGGTTTCAGCGTGAAGATCAGATAGGTGAGGGAAACTTTGTAACATTCCGATTGATTGTACATTATCTGCATTATTTTAAAAATTAAACATAATAATTCTGAAGTGAAATCGAGGTTGCTGGTACAATTCGTTAGATATTAATTTGTCCGTAGAATTATTAGAATCACGGTGTATGATTTAAATCAGTCTACTACTTGATTTTCCATGAAATATACCAATCTGCATTTATTACATTTTTTTTAAGCCACGAAGCTCTATCGTGGCCAGAGATAAAAGAACTTAATTACGTCGTTATTCTCAGGTCGCATTAAATGATTTATTAATAAATTAAATTAAAAATTGAACGTATATAATATATTTACCTCAAGAGTTAAAAATATTGCAGGTACAATTACTTTTTCATTAACATTTTGCTGTTGATAAAGCTCGAATGATATATTCTCATGTGTATATCACGTTTTCATGTATCAAATGTCTCGTTTTATACGTTGATCCTACAAACGTTACACGTCAACCGGAAGTTTATAATATGCGCGTATCACGTATTTAGATTATTCTTCTAGATAAATGCACCTACTTGCTACAACTTGTCCCTCTGATTCATCGAATATTATCATCATGAATTATCTTCTTTTACAGATTCTTGTATGGTGTACGACAATGGTGTACGATTACCACGTGGCTCCCCGGATCCGATCGTTGATCACTGGGCGAACTACAGTTTCCCCGAGGTTCCGCACCGGCATTTCGCCGAGCAGTTGACCCGAATGGATGCCGAGGTGTTCAAGAAGCTTGTAGCTCATCAATGTCTAGGTGCTGTTTGGTCCAGAAGGGATCGCTCGAGGAGTCACGACGCAGCCACGGTGTTGGCCACTGTGAATCAGTTCAACGCCGTGTCGCTTCGAGTAATATCCACGATACTGATGGACCCAACGACGAAACCTCAGGAACGTGCGAGGATACTCGAGACGTGGATCGACATTGCTCAAGAGCTGCGCGTGTTGAAGAATTTCAGTAGCCTGAAGGCTATTGTGTCCGGCCTGCAGAGTAACCCGGTGTATAGGTTGGAGAAGTGTTGGCAGTGCATGCCCAGGGAGAAGCACGAGCTCTTCAGGGAACTGGAGAGGATCTTCTCGGAGGAAAATAACGCGTGGACGCAGCGAGAGCTTTTAATTAAAGAGGGCACCGCCAAATTTGCGGACACTGCCGGCAGGAGTGACAGACACCTGCAGAAGTTATTTCAAAAGCAAAATACTCACGCGGGAGTAAGTATAATATCTAATGTACGTGTGTGCATAAGTATATTTGATTTAAAACGTCCTAACATCTCAAAATCTTAATGGATACACTTGGGGTGTCTATCTTTTATTTGTATTAATCAATGTCAAACATGGTTTTTTTTTATCAATCCAATTATCTACTAGTTAACCAAATATACGATTGCCCGATTGCCAGATAAAATTAGAAGTGTCCAAATATTTATGTTGATATCTTTCAATTTATTGAATCCGACAATTTACAATCTCTCTTTGTTTAGAATATCAGTTACGGGACGATACCGTATCTGGGAACATTTCTGACGGATCTCACTATGATAGACACCGCGATACCAGATACGATAGCCGAAGGGTTGATCAACTTCGATAAGAGGCGGAAGGAATTCGAGGTCCTCGCTAGAATAAGATTGCTTCAAGGCGCAGCGAACGCGTATAACTTCAGCACGGATCCATTGTTCGATCGTTGGTTCCATTCCGTGGTGGTGCTCGACGATCGAGAAGCGTACAAGCTCAGCTGTCAAATCGAGCCGCCACCACCTGGTAACACACTGAGTAATCGCGGCAAGAAGAAGCAGGTCAGCATGCTCTCCCTGATCTCGTTAATACGAACCCGTCCCCGATCACCTGTTCCCCGCGAGAAGCCTGAGCCAAGACTTATCTTGCAGAGTCATCAAGGTCACCGTAAAAACGACTCGATAGCCTCTACGTCGAGCTCGAGTAGCTCGCAGTTTTACTGCGACCTGGATTCACTGCCGAGCTCGCCGCACAATTCTCTCGATCGGCGTACCTCGCCGTCGCAGATGTCCAGCTCTTCCTCCAGCTCGTCTTTGCCTTCGTTGGACGTGTCGTTGAGCTCCGGTGGAGGAAGCGGTGCAACGAATCAGCACAATCGGCTAGTACCGCCAACTGCCATCACCGCTAATGGAAACAGCCCGAATCTCGTCGGCCTGTCCAGTCCGAGTCACTCGCACAAGAGCTCGCCGGATTTTTACATAATCAAAGTCACCATGGAGAGTGACAACGTTGAGACTGAAGGTGTGGTGCTGTACAAGTCTATCATGCTGTCGAACAACGAGAGGACGCCGCAAGTGATACGAAACGCGATGCTTAAGCTGGGGATAGAGGGTAGCCCGGATCAGTACACGCTAGCCCAGGTTCTTCCCGATCGTGAGATGGTTCTGCCAAACTCGGCGAACGTTTACTATGCCGTGAACACCGCGCACAATCTGAACTTCATTCTACGACCTAGAAGAGAGCCTAACGACAGTGTCACGGAAAGTCCCAAAAGCAAAATAAGCCACAACAAGCGGTAGTGTCGAACGTTGAAAGAACAGGATTAATTCGTGATCGATATTTCACCATGCTCTACATATCCGGTGAAATATTCGCAGCGTTATTCAGCTGAGAAACATTTAGAGGAGATTTATTTATTCTCCGTGCGTCCTTTCGTACAGAGACGTCTCGAAGAACGTTCTGATTGAGACTCTGAAAGAATCTCACTAGGTCTGCGATGGTGCATTCATCGTCTTTTTTTTTATATTTTTATCCATGACAGTACCAATGTTCGTCATATCGTCCGGTTTCTTTCTTTTTCTTCCTCTTTTTTTTTTTTTCGATAAAGTGATAATCGCGAGCGATGCACCGAATCGGACACAATACGATGTTCAGTGTTTCTATTTATCAATGTTCTGTTTCTTTTTTCGTTACTCGTCTGTCGCATTCATTTGTGTTAACACGACGTTATCCGTCTACACGGTACTCGAATATGACATTAGAGCGTTATTTGCGTGGATCGCGGACTAAAGTAGTTTTAGGTTATACTTAGCGTGAGTCATTTAGGTTTCTTATCGACGCACACGCGAAACGAACAAAGACGAATAATGAAAGAGAGGTAGTTTGCAAGATGCGCGAATATGGTATGGTAGTCACATGTAATTTATACTAAGAGATCCTTGCGGATTCCAAGAGATTAAGAAAATCGTGACGAGCGTGTGTAATGAATATCCACGGGAGGAACATTGTGATTTTGTACATAACTTTAGTTTCGTAATGTGGCTTCGAGCGTAGTCGATCGGCCGCGAGAACCAAGTGGACCCAATGAAACAATTGTCAATTACTTTTTTCTGCATCGTAATCGAAAATTAAAAAAAAAAAGAAACTGAAAACAAGGAAAAGAAAAAAGAGAGAAGTCTAAAGTTGTTCAAAAGAAGCATTCGTCCATTCTGCGACTCATTTTTTTTTTTTGTCCTCGCATCCATTATAGTGATGCGAGGAACAGAGAAATTCAATTCTGTGATATTGGAATTTCTCATTTCGGCTTTGAATTCGCTAAAAAAAAAAAAAAAAAAAGATAGAAAAAAAGGAGTAGAAAAACTGAAATCGAGCATACGCATAGGTTTAATGCGAATGAATATCGAATACTCGTTCCAATATCGAAGCTAGAAAACACATTAGAACATGTGTGAACGTGCGTTGATATATTTTTACAAGGATCTACATGCGTTTCGTTATAGAGCAAAATAGGAGCACAGAAAAAAGAAGAAAAAACACTACGCCCGACATGTTTGGATCGTTGATGTATCGTTTAGCTTAGGCAATTTTGTACTTACCTCTTGTCGATCCTAATTTTTTCCAGGAACGTCTCTAACTAACTATATCTGTTCGTGTACGCGTCAATTCTTTACTGAAATTTTGCGCAAGCTATGTGTAATACGAGTCGATAAAAATGAGAATAGATGGGCCTACAATTTTACTTAGCCTTTTCGTTCTAGGTATAGTACTCTTTATCCAATTTTATTCCATACTATTCGTTACCAAGCTTCACTCATTTAACCATCTTGTTCTGATTTCTTATTTTAGTATTCTGCAGAAGCGGGAGCTCAATGAGTCTGCGAATTTAATTAAGCGCAATTTCATCTTAGGTAATAACACTCTTGTCTTATCCCAATACTGTTCCATATGACTTACCTTTATCCTGAATGATCCATTCCGCTTTTCAAATCTACTCTTTCAATTATCCCATGTAGAAGTTCCTAGAAATCTCACATCTATCTCTCGTCGTCGTCGATGCTTATCCAGATCATGCTTATTCAGCCGAGAACTAACTTTTACGACCGGCTATCTCGAGCAAAGAGAGAGAAAAGATGGCCAGATCGTTACCGTACGAGGCCGTGGAAAACCACGTCGTGCGGCCTCGCTGATGACTTCCGGTATGCTAGCACATCCGGCACGCGAACCTGTTGATCCCCTACCGCGCACGAGGTGAGTGTGCAAGTACCCCAATGCACTGCGGCAAAGTGTGCAGGTAGGTGTTCCACCGTCGCATTTAGCAAAGGAAACAGACGGTAGGGGGTGGAACCGACGCTAATGGTTTCGACAAACGACATACAATCATTCAATGAAGAAGGGAAAGGCGAGATCCGTACTTCCTCTGCCGTTTTCCTTGTCTCTGGCACGATCGATGCGATAAGGGCGAGCATCCTCGAGTCGTTAGACACGCGTGCATAATATCGCGCCTCGAGTCCGCCAAACTGGCTCAAGGTCACTAGTTTACGTCAGAAACGCCGAACTAGAGGAATTGAACGTGCATGCCGATAGAGGCTTAATTGATTCTGAGCATCAGTTTCCTTGCCACGTGTACCGCGTTGGCGGTTAATGTAATTATGACCAAATCACTTGGAACAATATGGCGAAAGAGGATGAAAATTATTCATATTGTGTAAGTGGCTGAGCGGGCGTGTAAGATTGATTTTAAGTTTGGCGCAGATTAATAAATTGCATCTAGATTTTTATGAATGTAATTACATGCACGTGCATTGTATTTCTCTAACGTTGGTAGATATCTAAAATTTAAAGAAACTGTGATGAAATCGCTATTCATTTCAATTATATGTTAAACATCTTTTTAGAACATAAAAAACTTTTTATTTGATTGATCTGAATTTTAAGAATTAGATAGGATTAAAGACTAAATTAGATAGGATTAAGAAATTAAACTAAACTTTGTTATACTTTTACATATAATCCTACATTTTTTAAAATTATTATAAATGCATAAAAATCTGCAATCTATTAACCACGAGTCAATAGTAGTTAACGAGTTTGTATTTAAAATATTCTTTTATGTTTCTTTTTATTCATGATATTTTAACTAGTTTAATTAATAATTAGCTATTTTGGAAACAATTGAGTCGCGGACAGATGTAATATAATTTCTTCTTAATAATTCTGGAATTTCCAACAAATTTTTCTAGACGTGCAAAAATTTTTATGCATTTGGTATATTAAATGTGCGTTCATTAAAATATAAAATTTCTTCCAATCGCGAAAGTTTGTTTTCTCGTTTGTCGCGCATCGGATATCATAGTTTTCATTTACAATTAGAGAGTTAATGCCAGCCTCGCGTGTCTGACCGTGATCGGTAGTTTCTACTGCGTCGCTGAATTAACAGTGACTGCGTACAAATGGTCGCGGGCCAAAAATCCATTAAACAGAGATATATTTCTGCTTCGTTTTCTCTTTTTTTTTTTCAAATTATTGAAATTACGAGCAGAGATTTTACTCCTGGAAAAAAATATAAAAAAGTTCTTTTTGTCGTACGATAATATCTGCTATTTAAGAAAAAATTAATTGATTAGCTTCTTTTTTACAATTTTTATTGAAACTGTAGGATGACAAAAATCATAAAATAAAATATATATTTTATTCTAATTATCGAATTACATATACGTAGCTGTATGTTAAGCAAAAGTACTGAGTTTTATTCCCATTTCGATTTAATTTTTCTTACAAGAAACAAGTCGTTACATAAATTTACGTCCAAAAATTCAATAGTTCAGATCATACTGCATTTACATACAACAACAGACATTTACTTCCAGAAACATTGTAATAATAAATAGCGTGGAAGGTACTCTCTAGCGAGAAATTTTCCAACAGCCACTACGTTACATGTATCAATACCCATCTCAGCGGAAGTATAAAACTTTCGTAACCGAAAGTGCATATGTGTCCCCACACTCTCTAAGCTATTATCGTATAAAATGCAACTTCTACTACGAAAGTACCTGCACGAGGTAAAATAGGAAATTTTGCAACGGGAGGTACTCTGTTGCAACACGTGAACGTAAAAACGTCCCCGTTACGAATCCACTTTGCACAACCGCGCCGCTTAAAACTATTCGCGACACCCTGACGCGGTGGCACGGAGCTTGCGCCCTGGTGAATCTTCACGTTCCCTTGCCAGCCCCTAGACGGCAGTGGTGTGTCGGGTTAACGGTGCACCCCTAGCCCCTCCGAGGCCACCCCCAGCCACCGCGATTGAACTGGTGAACCGGAGTCGAAGCAACCCCCAGCCTAAGCCCTCGAGAGGCAGTCGTGAGCTTGGTGTCGAGCTGGGGCGATGCTCGTCGCTAGCGTGTGCTTCGCGTTTGCACCGAGTGCTCGCCATTCTGTGTCGTTACGCGCGTCGTTCGTTCCGTATCGACATCGTCGTGGTCGATCGTCGTCTTCGCCGCCGCCCTCGACCGCATCTTCGTCTCTGCCGCCGTCGTCGTCGTCGTCGTTGTTCCCGAGACTATTGGCGCAACGAGGCCCGACGGTGCAACGACCGTGCGACCATCGGACAGCCGCACGTGAGCACGGCTGTGGATTCAACGCGAGATGAGAAGAAACGTGAGTCTCGAGCACGTCCCCTTGGAATCCGCTGATTCAAGGACAGGAAGCTGCTTGCTTTCTCGCCAAAGCACGCTTCGCTGTGCCCGCGAGGTCACAGAGCTCCCCGCGGAGGTCCACTTTCGAGTTTTTCTTCTTCTTTTTTTTTTCTCAGTCTGCTTTTTAGGACGAGAACTGCCTATAAATTTAGGTTAGGATGGTGACTGAAAGCTTGATTTTCGTCGGTGGATTGCAAAGATTTTTCGTAGAATTGTCAAACTGTTCGTTTGAGATTCTTTAGCCTACAAGTTCTTTAGTGCCGTTTGGGGGATGAGCGTTGTTTTTAGAATAAGTTCCAGAAATTTGTCTGTTATTCGGTACTTGTATCTTTCTGTTTGATTTGAGGATGAGTGCTCTGAAGATTGTTCTGTTACTCGATGTTGAGTATCGAGCTTACGTTGGATTACACAGACTCTCGAAGGGTTCTGAATATGTATAGGAGTGTACATATATTTGATTCGGAATACTAACGTTCTAGAAATAGAGGGATTTATGAGAATCTTCGTGGCTCGAAATGTTGAAATCGTTGGAACGTTTAAACCGTATCATTCTAAATTTCAGTATTTCTTGTAACGACAATTTTCACATTTAAGAATGTCAATCGTGGAGTTGACCTGGCCAAGGCTACCGTACCTAAGCCACGATATTCATAGTTCAATCGCGAGCTTGAAAATTCCATTTTCTCGAGCAACGTTTCCCCGAAAGCACACGCTATGCAAAAACTTGCATCACGAGCTGCACGACGAGATCGATAAGCTGGCTGGTGCTTCGAAAATATTTATAATGCAGACACCGTGTTTTCGTCCACGTTTTAATCTACAAGTGTCCCGCAAAAAGCACGGGTTACAACTAACTCGTGTAATCGTAGGATGGAAAAAAAATTGGGAGGGAAGCCGCTTTTATCGGCGCGATTTCTTTAGCTGGCGAAAGAAAAAAAAATAGAGATTCCATTTGTGACGATCACGTGCGTCCCATCGAGCACAGTTTCCGCTTGGATGCGCCCGAATGTCGATGCGAGCTCAATTTCGACCCTTGGAAAAACTACCCTGCCAGTTTCAACGACATTGCTATCGCACGTAACGTTGCTATTTTCAGAAAGACCTCCGTGTCTTGCTATCTTCATCCTGCGCGCTTCTTCGGCACTGCTCTTTGTCTTCGTCTAGGCCACTTCCGCCTGGCCACGAGTTACATGTGGCCTAAAGTCAAGTGGCAGACGTTCACTAGCCCTCGGTCACCCTCCCCGTTTTCTCTGTTTTTTTTTCTTTTTTTTTTTTTATGTTTTACATGTTCATCACGTACCGTCCCTATAATCTCCACTCGTTTCTCGCTTACATTTTTATACCATTTTCCTCTCGCTACCTGCACCTCTTTGTATCCCACCCCTTTTTTTTAACACGACACACTGGCCAGTTTCGGTCACAATTTTATCTTCGGTGATGTTTCGTTCTTGATTGTGATTAATAGCGTGGTCCAAATCGTACGGTTTGTATCGTGTAAAAATGGAGGGCTTTGGTAGATATATTGTAAGGAGAATTTTAGGATCATATTTCAGAGGGGCTTGTATATCTTGATTTTTATTGGATTCTTCGAACAGTTAATAGTGCTTCTAGTTAATGATGTTAAATCCTGTTTTATATTTGACTGAAATGGAAGATCGTGTGTAGCGTAAAATTCAAACAGTCACATGCTTTTTCCAATCATTAAACGTAGTAATTAAAGAAATTCTAAATGAAAGACATGTCTTTGTGCATTTTCTAGTCTAACACACTGGACTTGCACTAAAAAATAATGAATCTTACTTAGGAGATCACAATCGTTTCAATATACAAATTTTCGTGTGCAAATTTATGTGCTTGTCAGATAGTTAATATTTCATTGAAGATGTCGAAGTAATATAACATCAGAGATAAGTATCAGTAATATTATTTGTAGAAGTGTCGGAAATACTTTTATTAATTTATATGCTTGTCAAAGGGGTAGTTAACATTTTATTTATACAAAAAAAAGGACGTCACATTTAACACTAGATCTACCGACGATCAAAGTATTAAAATTGTATCAGATAAATTGGAGATGGGAGGAATAAGAGAAAGTTTACAATACAATGAAGAGCACGAACTTTTATTCATATCTTAACTCATATCAATAAAAATCATATATTCTGCAAAGATCGTTCATAAACTAGCAAAGTTGCTCTAAAAGCTGCGAATTAGTTCATTTTGATCACATTGACGATTCTAGTGTTGGAACACATAAAGATGTTCCACTTAGATTGTTGGAAATACTTCTCTTAATTTACATATTCTTGCGAGAGTATATCTCGCAGGAATACACCGCGGAGGCAGTCTTCTCCATCAGCTTTTGTTTCCATTAATTTTCCATCGTTCTATCTGTATCACTGTCCTTCATCATTCTTCTCTCCTCTGTTCCCTCTGACGCGTTTCCAACGCGTACAGGAAACATTCCTTCGCTTTTATTATTAGCCCATCGACGCCTCCACTGCCACCCCCTGTGCACGCCCCCGTTTCTCTCGTCGCCTAGCCACGTATTCTCGCATCCCGTATCGTGTTCCTCTCGATGTGGTACAGCACGATCGATCTATTGCGCGGTCAGGAACAACCTCGCGTTATACTCGTGCCGGACAACTCCGTTTTTCGAATTTCGTTTTTCGTACGCTGTACCACCGTTCCAAATTTCTTTTCGTATTACGGTGTGTATTACAGAAAGAGAGAGAGAGAGAGAGAGAAAAGATTGTGAGAAAACGAGTTTCTTCGTAATTCTAGATAGTTATGTCTCAGTAGAGTGTATACGTTAGTGGATATTTAATTAAAGAAATTTCCAAGGTCAATCAAATCATAGAAAGCTATACGATAGCAGAAAGTTGACTTTTTTTGAAAAATTTTTAGGATCTGTATCATTTGGTTAGTATGGGTAGCATTAGTGTTGTTTGAGCAAGCATCGTAATTTTTTGTTTGTTATGAAAAAAGGAAACGTTAATGCATTTTGTGCAACCCTGCATAATAAAGCGAAATATTTTATTGCATTTAACGAACACGTATAAGAAGAACAGGAATTATATCATAATATATTTCTGTTTAAAATGTTTATGTAAATTGATTCGTTGACTTTTAGCTGACTAGTCTGACACCAAAATTTGAAATCAATATCTTGTAATCGAAGTTGTAGTATGCGAATTTTTTACTTGACGGTGTTTAAGAAATTTATTTATTCTTTTCCAAAAAGAAAAAGGAAAAAGTAAACATGTTGAACTTCTGTCATATAATCACAAAATGAAGCATATGAATCATTTTGCATTGCTTATGAATCAGAACATCGACGGAGAACAGTGAACGAGATATATCGAAACCTATCAACTCTGCCTCTTTCGACTATATCCATGAATATTTACAAATCAATGTTTTCACAAAAATTAAAAAAGAGTAAAATCTAAAGAAAAAAAAAAATCGTTTCACAGAAAACGTAAATATTTCCTATATATTATGCGCACTTCGTGCGTGTTGGGATTTCTAGATTTTCCATGAACACCGATCTCGTTCGTTAATAACAAATGAATTTAGAATGAATTTTTCCAATGCGAAAACTTTTCAAAAGCGCGTGGCGTTAATTAAGGCTGACTGTCGAATTTTCTTCTCCGTTTGACAGATCTGTCAATAGATGTAGTTTTTCTCGTTTGGCCGTTGTATATTCGCTCGCGATTATCCGCTTGTCCTCGCGACGTATCGGCTCTGCTGTCGATTCGGCGGTGGCTCCAACTGCGAGATATTACTCGAACGTCTGCGTCTGATTGGAAATGGCCGAGTTAATCGAAGTTTCTGTTCGATGGCCAGCGATAGCGTTAGCGGGTTAGATTTCGTGGAATGGACCTCGATGGCACGCTATTTCTTCGATTTTTAACTGCCTCGCGTCGCGGTGATCCGTTGAAGTGGGTCGACTGGGTGGAATGCCGAGAGGAATAAACGAAAAAAAAACATTTAAGCGAGAGAAGTGCAGTGGGTTCTGTGGAAAATTCCGGAAAGTTGCACTTTGCTTCTCACGAGCTGGAAGCAGAGATTCTTTGCATAACGGGGAGGATATTTTTAAAAATCTTTCGCACTCGTTTCTTCTTGGTTCTACATTACGTAAATCGGTGAAACATCGTTGAAAGAAGTCTTTGAAGAGAAACGAGAAGAGATACTTTGCGGAAAGTTGTTTTTTCACACATTTCGATGCAAGTTTCAATAATTTCCGACGCAATTGTGTCTCGATTTTTATCACGGGATTCGTCGTTCCTCGCATACTTTACGGTTAAAAAAAAGAAGAATATTGAAACATTCATTAAACTGATATCGTTAGTGAAACTTTATAAGCCACAAGTTGTTTACTGATATATTCTCTCGTACAATATTCAGTATATATAAATAACAATTATCTTAAATAGATTTAGTAAATGGTACAAATGAAATTCTGAAGTTTACTGGAATTTCTGAGAATTACAAGTTACACGATCGTTTTGTTCGTTCTGCAACTTGTAAATTGTCAATTTATTAATATCTTTAATATAATATAATATAATGTAATCGTGATTATTTTGAACATAAATCGTAAATTGATATGCAAGAGGGATTTGCTATCATTTCTCATTATCGTTAAATTTTCGACCACATATACACGCTCCACGCGAGAAAAACAACGTCCCTTTCAAGAAAGTGAGAGTGAGAATGAATTTTAATCGTTCTCTTCCAATCTAATTACACAGATCAAGAATCAACGGGAACAAGTAATTCGATATTTTTTTTTTGTACAAGGTCGAATCTTTCGGCAACCGTGTTAACGTCGGAGGGTTAAGGATGATAACGAACAAACAGATCGTTCGGTAAGGAGAAATCGGGCCACGAAGAAAGGTTACACGGCGAGGCAACTTCTAATTGCTGGAAACTCGATTGATAAGTTCGTCGAGGAGCAGCAGTTCTGGCGAGACATCGACTGTCACGGTGAATTAATTCTCTGCCAACTTGAACGATCAAGTTGGCAACAATCCTTACAACGATCTAATCACCGTTCTATACTAACGATCGTGTCTTTAGCGATTTCTTTATTCGATTTTTGGCGAAATTTTATACTTGTGATTAGACTGTGGCAAATTCGCATGTTTATGAATATTAATGAAATCTGAGTAAAGAATGGCTTTGAATAATGTGATAATAACGTGATGTATACTTTTCGCACATCATGTATATTTTAGCATATTCAGATTTCTCATAGATGCGCAAAGATTCGCATTATAAAATAATTACATATTCATTTATTTCATCCTAATTACAATATAAATATATTATAAATATTACAATATTATAATATTATATTTATAAATATTATAATATTATAAATTTGTATTTACATTGCAATATAAATATTACACATAACATATTAATTGAAACACATTAAACGCAGCTGGTTTTGGTTAATAAATAAATTCACTTTCAAAATCGATCTCTACGGAAACACAATACACGTGTCATTCTTCTAACGAACCAACGAATCTGACTGATTTTGATCGTCCTGCCGACACCGTAACATCATTTAGCGCAGTAAACTCGTTGATTGTTCGCAGCGTGTGTTCCTCCGAAACAGTTTCTTCTCTGGGCGTGGGTCAATTTCGAATTATTCGTTCGTGGACGGTGGTACATGTAAATAGGACGATTCACGGCTTGATCTACATTGCAAATCAGTCTCTCCCTGGCAGTTAAGGAAACAGGATTTTCGGAGTTCGTTTCGGACCGTCGACGGGGGATTCGCAACTTCGTCGTAACTGGTCCTGCGATTTCCTCCTCTGTCTCCTCTTCGCCTTGATCTTCTTTCGCGGACCGATTTCGATAAAAATCACTCGAAATTGCTTTGGACGTTGATCGTGTCGCGATTACGTATTCACGACAGCCGCCGCGGCAAACCAGTTATCTTTGCCAGACATTTTTACGACGTCGCGTAACCTTTCGAAGCTTCGCGTGTACACGCTGCACTTCGTGCTCGTAAAATTCCTCGCGCCGGCGATATACACTAATAACAGTACCGAAGATAATGAGAATTGATGAAATTAGTTAGACGGGCAGATTGCTCTTCCTCGCGATGATTTTCAGACGAAAATCACGGGCGAACATTTATAGCGATAAGTTATGTTCGTCGTTTCCTACGCGGAGAACGATCTCACGATCCACGTTGATCTGCTATCCTCTCGTTTATATATCTATATATATATATATATATATATATATTTTTGGCACTCTGTTGGATATTCAAAATGGAAGATATTAATTGGCGATAACGATCGAGTTGATATCGTTCGTTTTTTCCTTTCTTCTTTTATAAAATATAAAATATAA
Source organism: Tetragonula carbonaria (assembly GCA_032399595.1). NCBI lineage: Eukaryota > Metazoa > Arthropoda > Insecta > Hymenoptera > Apidae > Tetragonula > Tetragonula carbonaria. The sequence continues at coordinate 3,037,120 of JAUCRC010000008.1, forward strand.
AATATAACATATAATATAATAAAATATAAAATAATGCGAATATAATAAAATATAAAATATGAAATAATGTGAATTTGTCACATGAAAATAAAATTGCAACGAGGTGAAGAGTGCTGGGAATAGATCTATAAATGAAAGAGTAATCGATGAAGAGTACTACTGAATATACTACAGCTTGTCATGAATGCTCGAGATTATCACGCGAATGAGAGGTGCACAGCCACTCCGAAAGTTTTGGGTGGACGTGTCTAAATTTGTTTTAATTATAAGCATTCTTTCACATTTAGATGTTTATTTATATATATATATATATATATATATATATATATATATATATAATATTTATAGAAAATGCAAATTTTAATAGTAACTTATAATTGGACTAATGGGTGATTGTGACTATTATTATTAATGGGTGATTGTGACTATTATTATTCCATCAATGACAGTCCCATTTTTATATTATTCATCCCTGAATTTTAATAATTCTACGACATTCTGATGGATTACGTGTAATTATGCATGATCACATGTAAACAATATTCTTATATAATTACATAAGAACACAATTATATACTATCACATGCAAACAATAGATTTTATACGAATTAGCTATAGAATTTTTATAGAAAAGAAGTTTCAACACAGGAAGAATTAATTTACAAAGTAGCAATAATTTCATGGTTTCTTTCCTCGAAGAATCGAGTTATTCCTCGAGTTCGTTCCTCTTTGACAGTTGAGTCTTTTCAAAGTCGATCATAACTCCTTGGCGAACAAAGGCGATTTTCTCATCCCACTATTACGATCACGATCGGTTCGTCCGAAACTTTTCTTCTCTCAGGCTATTCAATTTGGCGACAAGTTCTTATGAGAAATCAGTGGAACATCGTGGCGATGCAACAACAATAAATGCGAAAGAAATCTCTACGTTTTGATGATTTATCTCCGTTTTATCCAATCGGTCACGTTGGAAAAATGGCGAAAAAAAAAACACGAGAAGAACCGGCATCGATTTCGAAATTGCGATTGGAATTTTTTCATGTTTCGAAATTTCGTGTTGTAATCTTTCTTTACGATTTTTTTAAAGTCGTGAGTAAATACCATTGAAAATTATGTATAATATATGTAACTAGATCTTGGAGATCTTAATTTATTCACCTATTAACAGATTGTGGATTTTTATGCGAAAATTTAATGATGCTTGCGAAATTTAATGATCTAGTTACTATCTATGTAACTAGATATCAGAAATCTTAATTTATTTACTTATTAGTAGATTGTGGATTTTTATGTGAAATTTGATGAACGCTTGACGTGAAAAATTTAAAGATGCAAAAATATATAAAATATCTAAAGCGCTAAATAATATTACATCATGCTAAAGTAATATTGTACCAGATATTAATGGTAAAATATTTTCTATATTTGATACGTAGAACAATTTCCTACCGCGGTTCTGTTTTTTTAAATTATATATTCTCAAATGTATGAATTTGTATAAAAATCTGCAATCTACTATTCTTATTTATTTTACTTTATTATTTTACTTTTACACTTTATTATTTCTTCTATTTAATGTAATTAGATTACGAAATAGTGACCAATTGAATACCAATTTTTATTCTTGCAGCTCTAAGCAAACAAGACTCCCGTTGTAGAGGGTTGTATCTTCCACACTTTCCTGGAAAATGTTTCTCGTTCAAAGATTAGTTTGATGTTAATTCGTGGAAGATTACAGTTAGCTCTACGTTTTTCTCAATTTTGCCTCGAATGGTGCGAGTTAATTCGAACAAGTTGCTTGGATCAAGGATACCTTCTTCCTCAGGCTGCCTTCTCAGAGGACTCGTGGACCTTTTTAGCTTTGTGTCCACTTGACTCGAGGAAGCCGGTTTGCTTTTTCACAGTCAATTACCAGTGACGTTAATTTTTTGAAAGTTTATTTTATATACCGAGGTTAATTTTTCGATGTTATCGTGCAATTACAGCAAGAAACTCGGGATGCTTTCGGGGTTTTCAATTGATAATTCGGATAAACGTTATTTCCATCGAGAATTATGTGGGTACGATAAGATGGATTATACGTTGAACGAATCAAAATCATTAAAATTTTGCATAAAAGTATTATTTAAACGAGTTAACAGGTTGAAACTACGGCAAGTTTCTGATAAATAGGACCTATAATTTGAATAAATTATAGATATTTACGAAAGTCGAACGCTAAATATCTGGCGCTGAAGCGATAAAATTGGCAACAAGACTCCGTGCAATGTTCGCTCGAAGATTTTATTAAATTTATTACCACGGATAACGTTTGTAGCTATGAAAAACTGGGAATGCCATTGCTGGACAAACGAATGAAAGAGATTTTATAGAGATTGAGCAGAATTTTTTGGTTGAAAATTTGTCAACGACAGACACCTTTGTCGAGATCATTCAAAGAACCAAGTGAAAGACTTTGGTGATAATTTTTCGAAAGCAGAATGTTCGGAAGTTCATTCGAAATTAATTAAATATAGTTCTTCAACATTCGTAGCGGCTCGACGATCGTCCAACGAAGATACATAAAACGAAGACGCGAGAAACGGCATATATAGCTTTAACATATTCCCCGCGATTCTAAGAAACACGTGCTAAGAGTTTACGAACAAGCACGGCTACTTAAGATAAACTGGAACTTTACAAAGTTGTCGGCGTTGTAAATGTGACGCGATATACTGCGAACTGCACGCGGTGTGTATATTCAAATTAAGAGGTCCTCCCTCCCCCCTCTCCCTCCTCCTCGATTGGAAAACGTTATCGCTTACGAAATCTTTCGCCCCAAGTAAATTAGGTTAGAGGTGTTTGCATGCTCGTGTAACCGCGTGTGCACAATATTTCAAGGCTTAATTGGTGTCACGGTAGGCAAGTAGCCTACCGACGCTGAATCGTTCTGTTCTTTTTTTTTCTTTTTTTTTTTTTCGCCGAGCAACGAGGGTGCTTGCAACGCGCCTTGCTCCTTTCTCTTCGAATCCTGCGCACGCACACACACATACACACACACACACGGTATAGTTAACGAGCTTCTGTCCCTGCGCTAATTCGAGCACGTCCACTCGTGTTCACAATTAATTTGTCGGATGATCCGATGCCAAAGAAGGGATTCCATCCAGAGGAAATATTTTTCCACTTTTCTCTCTCTCTCTTTCCGTGTTTTTGTTTGCTGTCGGGAAAAGAAGATGGTTTTAACGCTAGAACTACCAAAGTGGTTCAAAATGACCAATTTATAATTTTTTCAAAGTACAATCTTTTATAGATCGACAACGTTGTATTTTTCGTGATTTGGATAATTTTTATAAAACCACACGAAAGTTATAGTTTGTGCCATTACGAATGTTTTCCTTTTACTTCGAATTTCTTCGATACGATCTTTATACCTTAGTGGTAGTTAAGTTTTCGATCAAAGTAATTAACATTTCATATTACGTTAAGACCATTGGAACTCAGTTCAGAGTTAATTTACTTAGTTTGTGAATTTTCGATTTTTTCCCAATTTTTTTATTATCTCCTATCACATAAAAACATAAAATACAAGAAATAAAATCATGTACCACAAATTTTAGTAGTCTAAAATTAATAAATTGCTGTAATCATCAGTGATTGTATCTGATGGTCAACTGACTAGTATTTGAAAGTCAAATGAATTAAAAATAACAAAGCAAGATTCTTCCGATAATTTTCGATAAGCATTTATCACGTTTCTTTGACATAATCACTTTTATAATGATAGAAACTTTCAATTTTTCTCAAACGATTGGGGATCAGGTTTGATTTAATTAAAAATTGAAGAAACTTTCAATTTTTCTTCGGAGGCCTTTCGAAATCTCTGAATTATTAAATTCTTCTTCGTTGAAAGAAAATTCTGTAGGAACCGAAGCAAGTGATAATCGGAGGTCCGATAATTCATCTCCGCCTATTCTGCTGCTCTTTTCGATTGCCCGAGTCACGACACCATTCACGACGCCATTGTATTTTCAATTTCACTCTTCGTGAAAACGACGATGTTTTGTATAAATTGTTGTTTAAAAAGTCGAACAATCTCACAGTTTCCACGCGAATGCGAGGTATCATTTTTGGGTCACCAAGCACCGAAAGTAGGTGTTACTGATTTTTTTTTGGATGACGTGGCGCGTTTAGCGCGCGAAGGATGGCCGATCGGTGTCACGGAGCACGAGTTTCTAGCTCGCTGGCTAAGGTAAATTCTGTTTCTCCTTTCTGCTTTCGGAGTAAACCATTATTCAGACCGTCGCCTAATTATTTACACGCTTTGGAAATTCATGAAAAAGAAAAACGAGAATACCACGATTCGAACTCGGACAACGTGGACACACGTTTGAAGAAGAACGCTTTGCGAAGAACTTGGACGGAGAAGTTAGAAAATTAAACGGGGAGGGAGAAAATGATAATTATTCGATTAAATTACTCGATATCGTTCAGCTTTGCTTTTTTTCACCTCCGACGACTCGAAATAGTTGAAGGAAGATGGTGTAGTAGCGTCGTGGAGGCGATGATCGAGCCTTTCAACGTCGATTCGCCGTGAAGTGAACTAATTGCCAGCTCCGTAGCGCTGGTTCTTCGCTTTCTAGCGAAAGATTTGCAATCGAGGCGAATCGAGTCTGTTTTCTTTTCTTAATTGGAAATCGGCGACGCCGTCGTCTGTTTGATTAGATTCCCGTGATCGGTTACCATCTTTCTCCAGCAATCGAAGTCTTCGAGAAACGTTCATTCGCGGATTTCTTAGTTACTAGCTTGCAAAACAGGATTATATCTCGACGGAGTCTTGCTTGTTTAACAACTAAATTTTAACGTGTATTTATTTAATTTATTTAATATTAACTTATTTGACATTGTACGATTCCTATTTATATGTGTCTGATATTATTTTTCAACAACAATAATAATCAGTTTCAAAAGCTGACTCGTGAGTATGAATTAGATAACATTGTTTTCGAACAACATTAATACCAATGTATTGAATAATATTAACCTTGCACATTGTCTTGAATAAAATATATTACATCTCAGTGGTTGAAAAGAGTATTTCGACTAGTAAAAAAAAAAAAAAAACGTAGTCTTACAAAGAGCAAGGAAATTCTTAAACTGAAGAAGATGGGACGTTCTATATTTGTATTACAACCCAACGCAAATTTACTTCGTTTCCAAGGAATATTTGATTCTCAAGATATTTTTATACCTTTGACGTTTCTAATGACAGAGTAAAAGAAAAAAAAGAAAAAGAAAAGAAAAGAAAATATCACTTGTCGAGTATCCATCTTCGAAAAAAAATTCATTCGCAGTCACAAAAGGAATCACCCCTCTAAAACCAGGTACTTTTTTCCCACTCTGCCGAGCAAGAACAAGTCCCCCAGTCCTTGGTGACATTCATTTTAATTTTCACTTCCGCGAGCACCTTTCAAACTTTCCTTCGACAATACAGCCCACCATCCTCTCGCATTCTCCTCTTCACGTTTCTCCAGCGTTTCCGCGCTTCGTCCAGCTCCTAATCCTCCTCAACGTTCACTTGATTGTCCCTGATAAAAAGATCCCACGTTCGTCTCTTCTGCTATCAGTAGAATTCTGGTAATTTTCTGTTTTCCTGCCTCTCTCGTCTTTTTCTCTTTAGAGTCATGTAGCAGTGATATATATAGTGTAGAACTTAATTAAACGATGACCGATCTAATCGAACTTAGGGATTGTAAGCACTTTGTACGTACATTAGGCTTACGTTAGTCTCTTGAATGTTGTTTTCAAATCAGTCGATCCAATTAATCCTCCGAAATGAATTTATATCCTTTATACTTTGTAATGCGTCAGATTCTTGTTTTCTTCGCGAGCAGGTTGTCCTTTTTTTTACAAATCGCAGGATTAAAGTGAAATAAAAGAACTCGATATAAATTTTTTTCTTTTATAACTTACTAATTACAATCGATCGCTTATTACGCGTTAAATGAATGATAATGTTATTATAAACAAATGTATACATTTTTGTGACGATATTAAACGTAAAAATATGATAACATGATAATATGTTATAGCTGTTATACAATAGACAATACGTAGATAATTAACTATATACTATAACTTGTCTCTGAAACATCGAATATTTGTGTCAAAATGCCAGGGAAGTCGTAATATTCATACCGAACAGAAACACATTTCCACATTCGGTTCTCCGTTTCAGTGGCCCGGTGACCTTTCACCGTCTCCTCGTTGAAGATGCGCGAAGGGTAAAAAATTTTTCTAAGAACTCGTCACGAAGATAGAAGCCAGGAACCTTTGGTGGCTAATAAGCGACGCGGGTAGCTCGAGCCTCTGGCGTTGAATCGGCTCGTTTCCTCTGGCTGGCGGAAGACTCGGTCCCCTCCCCTCCTCCCTCTCTCTCTGTCTCTCTCTCACTCCTTTCTCCTCTCGTAACACTTTCCACAGCCCTCGACCTCGTGGCCGAGGATCGATCCCTGTGACGTGGTGCGTGAGCATGCCTTCCGTGGAAGAAAAAAAAACGAAGTGGGGGCGAACATGTTAATAATTAATAGCAATGCTCGTCCGCTCTACCGTGCGCGGATATACTTTCTTCAATCGTTGCACGAGCCGAGGTGCAGTTCTCTGCATCGGTTGCAAACGTTCGCCCATTTGCATTCGCGAGGACAGTCATTCTGTCTGGCGACGATACGGTGATGATCACGAGGATTAGCCTGCGTGGTCATTGAATCATGCACGATGTTGGTCATTTCGCGATGCGGCTCTAGCACGGTCTTTATTCTCCGAGGTGAGACTTCCCACTGGAAAACTTCCGTTTTTCCGTTTCGAAATCGTGTATTGGGGATAATTTGTTTTCGGGGTTCAACATTCAAGCGAGAACTATCTCGATCGGTGTTGAGGGTGTTTCGTTTTACAGGCACGTTTAAGCGAGAGCTGCTTTCGTGCGCGGGATGATTTGTTTCCAGAGTGTTTATTTTCAAGCGTTTGAAACAGCATTCGTTCGAGGAAATTGGATTTTCGGGAGATTGAAGATTGGGTCATTGTACGTCGATGGTTCACGCTTGGCACTGAATGCTTCATATTTCTGCGCATAGTAACATTGAAAACATAAATTTGTCCTTACAGCGATGTCTTCGTTTTTCTTAATTTTCTGCGTTTCACGATGAATATGTTGAAACACGAATGTAAATCAACGAATTTTTATGAGAAGCAGAAATATTTAATTTCCAAAATCGAATAAAAACGTCTACATGATCTCCAATTCCAAATCGCGTGTAAATAATACACATGACCGTTCAGATGATACGTAAAACGTGAAACAAAGGCCCCAGCGAAAACCGCAGTATCCTGTTTCGAGTCACATTCAATAATAAGTGTTCGTTCACCCGCGAAAACTTGGACCACGCTCGGAGAGATTCACCAAACACCAGGTCGTCGTTCGTTACTGTTTCAGTCGCAGCGTGAAAAAGGAAAAAAAGAAAAAAAGAGGAAGGAACTGATACAATTATATCTCGCAGGTTTCGCGCGTGAATAGCAAACTGATACACCGAGTTAGCGGACCAGCTACGACGAAAGTATTGTTCCTCTCTCGTATGGTTTTCACGCTATCCTGTTTCACTGCCTCTGTTTTCCCCGAACGAATCTCTCTTTGGAAACTACGTCTCTTTTGTTTCGACTTCTGCTAGCATTATTTTTTTTTTTCTTTTATCTTTCCATTCGATGTCGATAGACCAATCGGTTCTCGTATAATGAAACGAGTTTGCATGGAAAAGGTTCCGGAGCCTCGTTTCAATACTTTTATTTTCTTTTCTCTCTCTCTCTCTCTCTCTCTTTCTCTTCCTCTTTCTCCTTCGCCCTCCCTGCCGATTCGCTTTCGTTCGCTGTAACCAACAACTTTCGCGAGCAACCGGTGTGTGTCCAGCGTGAATCCACGAGGCAACCTGAATATTTATTCGCAATCTCTTAACCTAAATCTTGGCTAACCCCTTATTTTATGGCATCGTGTCACACTCGTGACACGGATTACGATTCAATAAAAAAAAAAAAAAAGAAAGGACTTTATATTCGTAATAAAGTATCATTTCAATTCTCTCGTTTAACTTCCGTTTTGTGGACGCAGAAGTTTTGAACGTTTGAACGAAATGGAGTGGAAATGGTGGTGGCAACCGGAAAGGAGATAGTTTTACTAAACTTTCAGAAAGAGACAATACGGAAACAAATCGCACTGATACAAAAAAAATAAAGGAAGCATTATTTCTTCAAATTTCATATTTCTGCGGCGAATCCGACGAAGTTATATTAATTTCAAGATGTATTCGAAGTAAACTTTCATCATTTGACAAGGTCATAGACACCGTTAGAAAAATTGAAAAATGAAAAAATTGAATAGCTTGTTCAAGCTGACTAACAGTCCGATCGAGATCGATTAATTGTTTGATTAACTTTTAAGAAATTTCATGCCTTTTATTACCATTTACCTATCACTCGCCATCTGGAATATTTCAATAATTTACTAAAATATTTAAGAAGCAAGTGGAAATGGTCAAGCAGAAGAATCTTAAACGAAGAAAACGTTGAACCTTGATATTTGATCCAAATACATCAATCGTCGATTGATCTTAGAGATCTTAACTAGGCTGAAAACAATAAGTTACGTTGTTAATATTTTTACACCTCTTCCTTCGCTTCTGGCTTTTTCTTCGAGGCAGAAACAAGGCTTGCGACTAAAGGATGTTGGTTTCTTTACGCTCAAAGCCAAATTCCGCTCGTTGCGTTTACGAGTTTATCGCGGCAAGGTGTTCTCGAGCTCTCGTGAGTTACGCGTAATCGGTCGCAAAGTCGATACACTCGAGGTAATTACCTTGCAGAGTCGTGTCGCGGTTCATGCAGAGATTCCTTTTTCTTGCAGGTTTGCCTTTTTTCTTTTCTTCTTTTTTTTTTTTATTTTTCTTTTCACTTGCATCGCGTGGAAGGATAACATCTACCGCGGTGCAATCACGATTTTCATTTCACGTGTGTGTTCTACCTGCACAACTAAACCGAACGATTATGCGTCGTGTGTGTGTGTGTGTGTATGTGTGTGTGTGTGTGTGTGTGTGAAGTTGCAGGTATATTAAGTGTAAGACGTGAAATTTTTAATGACATAATGAACTAATCTTCCGGACGAAACTGACTGCGAGTCAGTTAAATGCTATTTAAGTGACGTTCTCATTATTTCCTCTTTTCTTGTGTAGTTATGAAGCTGTAGATTGTGCATGTCGAAGTAGAAGTTACGAAATTTTTAATACTAGAATTACCAAAATGGTCAAGACCACTCTTTTCTAATTTTTTTATAGAAATGTAGGAATTTTATAGATTTGCAACGACTAGTTGTTATATAATATACATCGTCCCTGCTCTTTAATTTTTCGGATTGTTTTTTTTACTTTTCATTTGTCGGTCGTTCTAGCGTTAATCATGTAGTGAACTAATCTTTCTAATGAAGTTAGTTGCGAGCCAGTTTGATAAATGTTAATTATTTAACATAAATAATTATTAATATTACTAATTAATATTTATTTTATAATATAATAAAATAATATTTAATATATATGTACATATTAATTATTAATTAATATTTAACATACGTAAAATGTTAAATTATTATTTCTCTCTTTTCGTGGATTTTCACACGTTCTTTTAGGTGGAATAAATTTTGGTTATTGCTCAATTATTTACCAGGGTTTTCATCGTTTTTTACTTTGTTTCCTACATTCGTTCAATTTGCGAATCTTTTGTAACTTCAAACGTCATTTTTTACTTTTTTCTGTAGATCCTCGCTGTTGTTTAATCATTGGCTGTTATTTAATCCTCTTTCTTGTTTCCTGTACGTTCGGTTAATCGTTATCGCAGCCATAAAATACAGAATTAGTTCTGCAATATCGTAAACCTGTACATTAATATTCGCCACGTCACATCAAACTTGTTGAAATAGAGTAATTACATGCTACGAACAATAAATCCGTTCGATCTCCATTGCATTTCGCATTATTATCTTCAACAATAAAGTGCCATTAGCCCGTGAACAGCATCGTCGGATTATGGTCTCTGTTAGGTTAGTAACTTTGTTTAAGGACATTTAATCCTTCGTGAGTATCCGCGATTTCTTTTCTCGAGAAACGAATTTCCTTTCTTTTTTCCTTTTTTTATTAAAAACTATCTCGAACGAGTTTCTAGATTCTTCGAAATTTTGAGGCAAATACATATTCACTTAAATTTATTTTTATCTTATATTTTACGTAACAAATTCTATCGATCGGGATGAAAACTTTGAAATTGAATCGTTTAATTTCCAAATTCTTCGGGATCGTTTGTAACTTAACGATGACTGATAACGATTGTCGAACGATTGATAAATTAAATTGCTATCAGAATTTGTCAGAAATTCACGGGCTCGTTCAACGGAAATATAGGACGTAACGAGGGATTTTTTAAGAGAGAACACGTTGCTCTATTATTTCAAACGCGGAATTTTCATTGCCGTGCGAGAATTTCTGTAACACATTAGCGGAATTAGACGAGTAGAGCAATGTAACCCTAACGCAGACTCAATACCGAACCTAGGCATTTTGCACGCCTTCAAAGCGTGCAATACTTCACTATTCGTCTAAACTTTGATATTCAGAACGTCGTACAAAAAAAAAAAAAAAAAAACGCACTTAGGATAGAAAAAAATAAAATACACGTGAATACAATAAAGATTTAAAGATTTAAACAATTTAGAACGAAACTAGCTATGGAAAATGGTAGGTTGGAAGAAGAAAAGGGGAGCGAGGGGATAATCGAAAAGAGGGCAAAGCTGAAGCGCAAAATTAACCCTATCTCGCGTCAACGTTCGTGCAACAGGCTGCCCCGCGGTCTCGAAAAGCGAATTGTTTACTTGGAAATGAACCTGGGGCTTGTGTGAACCTCCGTCTAACGAGGAAAAGAGGAAAGAAAATAAAGGGGAAAATCGTCAAGGCTTTTTTCAGAGTGTCATTCTACTGTAATTTATGATAATATTGGATAACCTTCCTTCTCGATACCGATCGTTGTTCAATTTTGCGTTAAGTAGCCCGTTGTGCAGCTGTCACTCACGGTTTCTCTTCTTCTTTTTTTTTTTCGTTCGAGCGATGAACGAAAAGTTAAATGTTAAACGTTATCATTAATTGAGAAATAATTATTAATATTTGAAATTCAAAGTGATCCCCGGACGAAGTCTTCTATAATTTGATATTTTAATTCGTAGTTTCGCTTCTCACAATATATAAGATGCTAATTTATACGTGGCGAGAGAAGTCGAAGCAAATACCGTGAAGTTTAATTAAACGCCGATTTGTATCGCAGAGATAAAAGCACGAGGAACGGTAATAAAACGTTTATAACGTACTGAAGGTTTGTAAAAACCTTTGAAAAATTATCCAGACTATTTAGAAATACACTGTTACGAGTGAAGAAAGTATGAATTAATAATTTCAATCGCGCTTTAGTAGTTCTAATTCATTCTTCCGTTTCATTTAAGCTTACAAAACGATTCATCAGTGTATCGATCATCGTACTGTCATTCGAATATCTTACGATATTTCTCATTTTTGATGTTCAGTATTTCTCATGGTTAACGTAGATGCTTTACGTTGCTAATGTTTCACACAGATCCTTTGTCGGACAGTTTTTCTTTCTGCAGTTTCAGCTTCGAAACAAACACTTTTCCGCGGCGATCGATTCGAAAAGAAAGCCTCGCTATCATTTCTTTCTTTCTTCGCTTTACCGGCGAACGAACCTGAAACCCATCAGGTTAAAGTTATTTCAAGAAGCAGGGAAATCGTTTCCTTCGAAGCCACTTGGCCGCGGCGAACGACGGTTTTGTTACCATAAATTCCCACTCGAGGGGGGAGGGAACGTTAAAACTGCACGATTAGAGGAAGCACTCGAGGTCGCGGCTAGTTCTCCGCATTGCACGCGTCGACGCATTCATTCTCGCGGGCTCGCGTTTTTCCTCTCCTCCCTCCCCGCATGTTGCGCATTCGGCGCACGTGGCGTGTGTGCATTTTTCCGCATGTGCAACATTAGCGAGCGCGAGTTTCCTGCGCAATGCAGCGGCAGTCACGTAAGCTCTGGTGGTCTCTTAATGTGACCGTGCACGAAACTCAAACAAGCCTGAGCGAAAATATAGAAGGAGAGAGAGAGAGAGAGAGAGAGAGGGAGAGAAATAGAAAAGTGCGATAAAATGAAGGCAGAGGGAATGGGACGCAGTCGAGTAAAGTAGAGGGAAAAAAAAAAACGAAGAAAAAAACCGGCGTTGAATTTTCAACTCGAATATATCCTCCACCCTGAACGCTCGTTGTTCTCCTACCAGCGAACAGTTTCTTCTCTCTCTCTCTCTCTCTCTTTCTCGGTTTATTTTAGAATTTTTGCGAATTACGCCGGGGAATATTAATTTCAAACGACCGCCGGCCAGGACGTGGAATTGCCTTTTAAAGTGAAATACCGTAACGGGCAACGCGTGAACATTTCTCGAGACGTTTTTCCCCCCACGCATCGTGCCGTTTCACAAGGTAATTTCAGGTGAAATGAAACCAAACGAAACTGGCTGACGAAATTAAACGTGCAAATTAATGAGTCGAGGGGAATTCACTTTTTTTTTTCTTCTGATATTGCGATATTCAATCGCGCGCAGATAAAATTAATTTCACGTAATATAAAGAAATAACTGTTATTAAGTGATAAAAAATGGCAAACAGAACGAAAAAGAAGCAATAATTTGCAATAATTTATTCTTTCTGAAACTTCAATGAACATTCATTGTTTCTGTCGCAATGTTACACTTAAAGTATATTACATAATGGTTGATAAGTTATATTAATGTATCATATACAACTTTGTATTATAATTATAATTGCTATATTGCAACAATATATTATATATAATTTGGTTAATATGTTACATTAACCAAATATATGAACCTTGAAACAAGCTAACGGGAGAAACAACGAAATCTAACAACGATACAAATGTCACGTAGTAAATTTCATATGCAACTCGTGAAGAGTATAAACGACAATTTTTTGCAAAATTCTTCGTAAATTACGCATATATATATATATATATATATATATATATATACACACACACGAAATTGCTTACGAGACAACCATAAATCGCATTACACTCACGTTCACCAGGAACAGGCTCGAATTTTTTCGTCGTTCACCGAGCACCCGCGTGGAAACGTCACGATAAGAGCGAATCGACGCGACCATTATGATTTTCCGCTTCGTTATCCCGGTTAACGATTTCGAATTTGACAAAAATTGAACCGACGACGTGTTGCAGACGTCGATCAGTCGATTCATCATTCCGTTTCTTCTTCTTTTTTTTTTCTTTTCTCTCTTGTGCGTTCTCATGTAATCGACTCGATTTAGAATAATCGCGTGGTAATTAAGATGGTTGAAGGTTGTTAGCCGTTGCCAGCGCGAAAGATTAAGTCTTCGTTAAGTGTTAAATTGGCGAATTGTGCTTGCCTGTTCTAACGACAGCGCGATTTGTGCAACGAAGCCGTGGCGAGTTGCGCAATATTTCTCCGATGTTATCGCGAAGGCGGTTTCCGTTTTAAAACGAAGGCGCGCGCGGGAAACGTCTACTTTTATTAATTAATTGCTGCGTTAAATCGTAATAACTCACCGTTAGCAGCCGCTTCGCTACCATTTGCGTTTCCGTCGTTGCCGTTTCCGAGAATTTCGAACGCGCCGCGCTGATTCCTTCGTACCCCGCCGGCGGATTAATTTCCCATATAATCGACCGAGCCATCATTACCTTTGTTACCTTCCGCGAAAAGTATTATTTACTGAAGTGTGAGTCTACTTAATCGGGGGGGAAAAACCTGGAATTCTATTTTTCGCATTCGGTTCAGCGTGACCGGTCGTGGCGTTATTTTAACTCTCAATGATTGGGTATTATCAAGTCATCATAATATATTATTTAATTTCGAAAAATTTTTAATTCAATTGGATCTTAATATAATGTACAAAAGTCAAGTCAAATGTAAAGTTTAGTTATCTAATATAAATTTTCGTAGTTAACCTTAACCAACGATACCCCATTCAAGGATTGATTGCTTTTAGCATTGACATTTGCTTTTTATTGATATACCGTCACTTTCGCTCTGCGTTAACGTGTAATATCGCAGTAATAAAACTTGAGAAATTATAAAATTTTCATCGATTCATCCTCGAAGATGATACTCTACGAAATTTTACCACTTTCTCTTGATAAAAGAATTGACGATCTCGTCTTCCATTCGTCTTTGTAGATCTTTCTTCTCTAAAAAGTCACAGATTTTGTTTTGTTATTCGCCGAAGAAATTAATTTCGTGGAAATAGACAAGCGCGAGACTTATACGAAGATTTATACGAAGAAGTGAGAAGGCTGGTCCGGTGTTCATAAAGTCGTGGCAGCGATCGGGTTCGATAGGACGTCCCTCGGTGTATTTATAGTGAGCCGTGGTGGAATGGCTGCACGAGTCGCGGCAATGTGCACACTATCCGTGCAGGAATCGCGGAGCGGAGGCGAGCGTGTGCAGTCTCATACTTTGACAGAGGCACGGCAGGTGAGCCGTGAAAATGGAGCTTTCAATCATATTACCAATATCTAACATTTGCCTGTCCGGTTCCATTGGCACGTACCGCCAATTAGCTGTGAATTTCGCCACACAAAGCCCTGAATCAATCGATCATTCCACGTTTCACCGAGAAATTTCCAATTTCAGCCGCTGATAAAGAATATCTTTATGTTCCATTGACGAAAATCCATTTCAATTATCAACATCACGAGTGAATTCTCGAATGTCTTGAAAATCGAAGTCACCCTTGAAATTTTAGCTTTAGGTTTCTCGAAATTTTTTTTACGATGTTTAAGATGTTAATAACAATCGAAAACGAAAATGTTTGGGTTACGTTTCTTGCAATTAGTCGAATCAACAGTTAGTTGGTCATTTCGCATCGTTACATGGACGTTACGTTTCTATTGTACATTATTACACAGAGAGAATTCGAATTATATGGATAAATATGGATAAATATTTGAATGAAGCTTGATGTTACCTCGTTATAGATGATCGGCTTCATTTTGTTTTCAAATGGTTTAAAACTGTTGACTTAAAACGTTTTCGCGTGCACAGCATCCTCCAGCATAAATCTCGCGTACCCACAGGTGTACTTCCGGCTCGAACGTGCCATAACTTCGTACGCGTCCCGCGTTACGATACGTTGTTTTCCATCTCTCGATGGAATTTCCAAGTTTCGCGGGTAGAGGAAGTCACACGACCAAGAATATTTCTCCAAGAGAAATATTTACTTTTGTGTGCAATGGAATCTTTGGGGAGAAATCTTGTGAAAGATTTAATTTTTAACATACTTGGACAATTGTTCTTTATCAACACTGATAAAATGTCTTCTGATCTGCTGGATTTTTAATACATGCATAATTTAATATTTTTCTGTTTATATACGTCCAAACGCATATATGCATGACAAATAATATATTCTAAGAAAGAATCTCCGAGAATTTAGCAACAAACAAACGAAACAAAAATTATTCAATAAAACGACGAGAATGTGATTTTATTTCTCGTTGTCAGGCAACCATTTTTGAACACTGTTAGCGCTAAATGTAACTTAGTAAACGCTTAGTAAGAAGGCGATTTTAACCCTATTCGAGGAATGTGAAAAACTAGGTAAAAATTAGGTAATAGAAAACAACGAGAATCATGATTTGCCAGACAACGCGTAAGAGTAAATGGAAGGGGTGGGCAGTTTGTAACCTTTTTCTGCGAATATAATCCATGATGGAAGAGCGCGCCTGTTCGAGTCAGTGTTGTCTTCAGGCAACCGCGCCGGAAACGTGGTAGGACGAGCGTGCACCGGCCTAGATGCATCGGTTCCGAGTGAAACGGCACGTGAAACGGGAAGTGCGTTTGACACGATGGCGGGGGTAGCTTGCATCGATAAAACGGAACCGAGCGACTGTCGGTGCGGCCTCCTCGGTGCATACGTTCGCGAGATGTACCGGAAACACACTGTCAGTAATTCGTTTCGTGCTGGATGGCGAGGCTTGATTCGGGAAGTTGGACGAACTTAATGTGCTTAATCGGCCGGAGGACTTTATTAGCTACGCGATTAGGTATAATATATCTTTACAGATCTTTTCTCGCGTGATGAATATTTTAGTTTAGTAGTTTGGGATTATTCGTAAATGGATAAAAATGAGTAAGGAGCGAAGGATTCATAATTTATTTTAATTGAATTTACGTTGACTGAGTACTCTTTTCGTCTTTATCAAAAATTTCGAATATTTTGACATACTTTTTTAAATAGTTCGTTTGTAATTCGTAGTTTCGATATTTCAAAGTTGGAGTGAATATCGAGAGCTGAATATTAGAAGTTACGAAAATATTATGTGTCTAAAATAATTTCTGTGACGTATTATAAACTGCTTCGAATTCTATTACATTTTCATCGTGTTCAAGATAATTTTTTCGTTGAGAGATTGTTTAAAAATTATCACATTCGTATTTTCGATATTTCAAAGTTGGAGTGAATATTGAGAGCTAAATATTAGAAGTTACGAAAATATTATGTGATTAAAATAATGTCTGCGACGTATTACAAACTGCTTCGAATTCTATTACATTTTCATCGTTTTCAAGATAATTTATTCGTTGAGAGATTATTAAAAAATTATCACATTCCAAACCATTTGTTTGAAATAACGAAGCAGTTATCTTCAGTAACTCATGCGGAACTCGTTCGTTTAGCTTTCTTATTTCCTTTAGCTTTCTTATTTTTATTTTTTCGCCAGACAACGAGTTGGCGCACCCGAGTTATAATATTATTGCACTATATTACGATAGACATGTATATTTATTTTCAACGATTATTTTAACAGCCTCACATTATCGTCGGCGACACTTTTTAACCTTGCTTTGACTTTTTTCGTTTTGAATTTCACAAAGTAATGCTCAAGCATCGTTTATACAAAGCCACTGTTGAAACTTGTACGAAAAATTCCGCGAATATCCCGATAGCTAATTCATAACATCAAATATCAAAGTTCTGTCAATTTTCTTATAGCACTTTATAACATCCTGCACACAGAAAATCATTTCATCGAGCTTCTCGTATAACATTGTAGATCTATCATTTAGTTTAAAAAGATTATATTTTTAATAATCTTACCCTAACAGATCATTCCTTTTTCAACAATATCCCAATTAAAATATCTAATTCTTGTCATTCACTGAATGACATACACAAATCGGAAAATTAATAAAAATCCACTCGTGTATTCTTCATATTTTTACATCTACTGCGAAACATTCGCGGTCTATTTGCACCTGTAACCACGATAACTAAATAACTAATATCATTCGTTTCTCATGAGAGCCAAGCCTTTACCGAATCTACCGATTCTTCCTTTCTCAAACTCAATCAGATGACATCAAAATAAAAAACAAAAACCAGAAATAAGAGAAAAGATCACAAAAAAAAGCTCCATCCAACGTGCATATTCCTCGTGGAATTACATCTAGTTAGATTCCTTCGGAATTTGCATAAACATCCGTAGCCTGTTAATCGCGCGTTCCCTCTACAAATCTCCAATTTGCCTTCCGTTCTTCGTTGTCGTCGTCGGCGGCCTCCTCGGGCGTACCTACTACGCGTTCCTCTTCCCCCGTAATCAGCATACAAAGTGTCTCTTTTGCAGAAGGTACCCGGCCAGTCTCCGACGTGGTACGTAGTCGCTCGCAGCATTCATTTTAATCGAGCGAGAAGTAGCGAGAGCCCCGGCATCCGCCTCACTCTGTGTAGTTAGGTCTCTCGTTCAATATTTACAAACGGCAGGTTTATTCGTAGCGGGTGCACACACCTGGAGTCGCGTCGTGTTTTCACCTACGTGCGCGCACCGTGTGCACCACGGTCGTGTACGTTGGTGCACCTGAGTGCACCGAGAGGTCAGGCATGCCCGTCGTTTCCGCGAGGCTCGGCCCGGTGAAATATCACCACTGCAGTGTGGCCGCAGCGACTGTGTTGTTGTTGCCGGTTCTCTCGACGGGCCTTGTGTGTCCTCCTATTGCCGATAGCCGAAGGAAAACTCGCGTATATCGCGGCAAGGGGATGCCTGACCATCGACCGGATGCTTTCCAATACGTTTTACGACCCTCCTCGCGCGCTTTACTGCGTGCCCTTTCGCCTGACCTTATTTCTCTCGAAAGCCTTTGCTTTTTTTTTTCTCTCTCTCTCTCTCTCTTTCTTTCTCGTGTCTTGTGCGTACCCTTTTGCTGCGTGTTGTACAGGGTGTTGTTGGAAAAAATGCGTAGAAGAGTTTATGTTTCTGACATTGAGAAATGAATCAGTGGAATCGTAATTGTTACATTGGTGGAAAGAACCAAGGTTTTTCTTGATCTTTTAAATTGCTCGCCGGCCATGAGAAGATTGTTTAGTGTAAGTTGAGGAACTGGTTGTTGAGCGTAGATGATGGACGAATCCAAAGAATTTTCCATAAATCCGAGATCCTTTTGCACGAGATACTCAAGACTAGATAGACAGCAACAGCACGTGTCTAATCCCTAACTCAAATAAAAGAACTTATGTTTAAGTATCATACAGTAGATGTTTGTGTCGAATTTTAAAATTAGTTTTCGATAATGGACAAAGGTTGTGACGTATCACGTTTCTCCTTTGAATTTATTCAATTTATTCAATTTATTCAATTTCCTTCACCTGTCAGAGTGAGATAAATTCGTCAAATTAAGTCTGAAACCGAATTTGAAAAAGACAAGACTGTTCGTAACTCAAACAACAAGTCCAGAATTTTATCATGTTTTATAAGTACTTCTCACCTTGTACATACAGGTTTTGTCTTTGTTCATTTTTTTAAGTAAAGCCAGATATTCTTGGCGATCATTTGCTTCCTCGGGGAAGAGACAAGCTCCTTTATTAAGACAAAATACTTTTATCGCGTTGTAGTGCTATAGTTTAGTCAGCTGGACGGGATTTTTTACTGTTTCATCACATTGGAACTGTTTCGAACAAAACAGCACTGTGTTTAATTATACACGAATCGATTCTGGACTGTTCGCGTAATTGCTTCTGGCAATGATTGTTGCGGTTAAAAAATTGGGATTGGTCCTGATTTTGATAGGTATAGCGGTGAGATAGGCGAGAGTTAATCTTGGCTAGATTGACATGAAGATCTTACGAGAGTTTCGTTTATAAGGACTTATTAAAATGGACTTAGGAATTAGGGAGGAATTTTATTTGTCCAATTTTTTGTCTCTACGGTATTGCGATTTTTAATTAATTTTTTCAAATGGATGAAACTAAATAGATCTGATAATTGTTCCATTTAATAACTAATAGGTTACGAGTGATCGTGAAAAAAATATAACTATAGATTTGTTTTATCTTCTTTCGTACGTATTTTCCCTTATAAACACATCTATATCTACGTTTATTGACGAGATGCAATATTTATGCAAGATGTAGCATATTTTTATAAACATAGATAAAAAGATGGATTCATAAATATCATAACAAGTACTTTATTTGGAATATTTTATAAATTTTCGCGTCTTTTTTTTCACAAATACACAAATACACATGTAAAATACATATATAATGTAGCAATTTAAAAAAGTCTAACGAGATTCAGTAGAACATATATGCCTTAGTCAGCCATCCTTCTTAGATGCATACATATTATGATGCAATTGACTAGCAATTTCATCACTCTCGCAATTCAACTTTATGGAACAAACAACAAGGTTATAAATATCCGTCAGTTTGTCTGTACAACAACGATTTTTTTATTTCTCATATATCGTCCATAGAAGCAATATAAGAATTACAACTTTTATACTAACATTTCCCATAAACATATCAGTGAAATTCCTGCCATTTTCTCTTCCCCTTTGTTCGAACTTGAAGAGAAAATTATTTATCGAATAACGGACGAAAGAAGAATTCCCATCGATTCATTCATCATCGAGGCTCGTTAATAAAGAGGCCCACGATCGACGATGACGTATTTGTCGCGAAAGGATGACCCGTAAAGGCCCTGTGGCTGTGTCGCGTGGCGGTGAACGGAGAAATTATATTTAGAACGTTCGATAGAATCACCATGCCGGCGGGGTAATCGTTAATTGATGCGCAAAAATTCGACGACGCTTCGTTCTGATCGTCGAACGACGCGAGCCGATCGTTCTCGCCGGCTGGGTGTTTCATAACATTGGACGCGATTCGTCGCGTGTCGCGTAATCCTCTAACAATAAGATAATTTGCTCGCCACCAAAGATTTCATTTTTTTTTTTTCGTGGCTCGTTGAAAACGACACGCTCTCGTTAGCGCGGCTAATAGAAAAATTCATCGCGCAGTTTTCGTTAGCTTGATGCTCTCGATCGTTTTCTGCTTCATTCTCCCGTTTTTCAATCATTCTATTAAGCGTTCAAACGAGCCACGGATCATTACGTATGAAATTGAATCTCTTCGACAATTATCTGTGGACTGTAATTGGTGAAATTTTCGATCGTTCGATTTGGATATATCGATGCTAGCAGCTTTAATTTTTGTTCTGTACAATTCAATTTTTTCTCAAAAACAAATTTCTTTATCATATCCGATAATACTTATTGCTCGTGAGAATATTTGAAAATATTTGGAAAGACAGCTTTTATGAATGCATTATGTGTGTGTGTGTATGAAATTTCATTGGCACCGTGTTGTGAGACTCGATTATCATGATTATGTTAGTAAAGTTATTGATCACTTTACTTAATTAAATTATGAAGTTGTGGCAAAAAGTTTTGCAAAGCCGGGATTGTCAAATTTTCATTTGACAGTCAACGTCTTTCCCATCATTTTGTGAATTTACGTTCCGCGTTATTATTTCAAAATTCTAAAAATTCGGCAAGAGTCGTTCCCCCCTAACGTGTTTCCCATTTTCTTCGTTCTTTGATACGTAGGTCAAATGCGAGATAAATTCCTGGCAATCAGCCTTTCTTCTTTGCCCTCTGCTCCACGTACATAAATACCCAAGTGACAAATCGTTTTCTTCATTGGACGATTCAATTTGCTCCCGCGGGGTGATTGATAGACGACTGTGAAAAATGAGGCAGGTCTAGTCCCACCCTTAAACATCATGCGAAAACAAACGGTTCGATCGATCGATGCGAGAGTCACGCGAATCCGTTCACTCCGCAATCAAACTGGCAATCCATCTCGCAGAGAAGAAATCAGAAATCTCTCTGCTAATCTCTTCGCCTGCTTGAGAAAATCTAAACAAAAAGAAAAAAGAAAAAAAATGGCGGGAACGGGATAAAAAAAAATCATCCCCAAGAGGGATGAAAATCGATGGAAATCAAAGCATGTCGTTCGCCTCCGCGAAATCCTTTTATCCTTTTAACGCGATTAAATCGAAAAGAGGACGAGGGAAAGGGAGAGGGACCTGGCGGGGTGATTATCTTAAAACAATCGTACCGGCTGTCCCTTGCGTTCTTACTTAGAGAGGTAGCTATAGTCGGGTATAGTAAACCAGGCGTTAGAGGCCTGGCTCGGAGTCGCGAGAATCGGTGGAAAGAGAGCTGCTGAATGAAGCCGGCTTCAGGGGCTGTTCCTGCAGTATTGATCGCCCCACCCTCGCGCCACGGGACACATAGCATCCCTCCTTTCGTTTTCCTCACTCTCCGTTACCAGTCACCCACTCCATCGCTCACTATAACATTATCTTTCTCTCTTCCACTCTGCCTATCCGCCACTATCCTTTTCTCCTCTATCATTTACTGCCTTTCCCTCACTTCCTCTCTCTCTCTTTTTCTCTCTATCTCACTTCAACGCACCGTGTCCTACCCGTTATCCCCTTCTCTGTCGCACTTTCGTACCATCCTCTCTCTTCTTCACTCGCCGTTTTTTGCGCCACCTTTTCCTCCACCTGACTGTTTCATCGTTTTGTCGCTCCTTCTCTCTTTCCTCTCCCCTCCTCTTTCACAACCCCCTTCCTCCACAACGCCCCTTTTACAGATACCTCGCCGTACTCGCTGCCCTCTCTCTCTGTCACTCCACTTACAACCCCTAGGAACGTGCAGGGGCAACTTGTACCGCGACCAACCCCCGCCGGCAAACAAGCTACCTCTCGGCAACTCAGTGTCAAGGTTGGGTCAAGCTTGACTCAACGCGGACGAGGGTTGGAAACTGCTGGCTTGATTGCTGTCTCGGCATGAATAACCGAGCGTCGACGAGCGTATTTGGGGAAATTGCTCGGTTTCCTGGGTATTATGGCAGGCTGGTATGCGAATGGGCGGTACAGCGGGTCGGCTGCGGCCAGTTAGCTAGGACACAGGTGTAGGTTGCGTGAGCTGTCGAGGTTGTAACACCGCCGGTCGAACAATGTTGCGGTCGGTCGGCCGGTATTCGGTAATTGTCGGTTTTCATTGAAACCGACCTACCCCCCCTCCCTCCCCCTCCGGGGATTATCCGAGGAGTCGGATGTACAGGTCAGAGGTTAAAATCTGCATCGGTAAAGGGGGAGAACGTCGATATTTCCGTTCCCTTTGCGGCGCGGAGATAACGTCGGAGTTACTATGATGGATCACGTTGAAAATCGAATTGAGGGGGGGATTGTGTTATATGCAAAAAAGGAAAATATTATTTGAGGTTAGCGTTGATTATAGATGTACTCAGTTTCGCGTGACACATTTGATATTTTCGATAAGATTTGATGAGATATTGGATATATTTGACATATTTATTGAAGTGAAATTTGAAAATTCTTCGTTACACGAAGGTTAAAATCATATTCCTCGGAAATGAGAAAACTTCGTTCTTCCTGTAAAATAATCTTTTGTATTTTTTTCTTTTTCTTTTTTTACTAATGTCTAGTTGGAAAATAATAAACTCCAAGTGCGTTTGAAAATGAAATTTCCTCAGAAATTAAGATACTAAACGAAAAAGAAATTTTACTTGCATGGAGAATAATTTTCTACAGATTTTCAATCGGTCATATTCAATTAGTAATTAATTTTACACAATAAATTGAACGAAGCAATTTCATTCTGCGTTTCTCCTTTACCTAGTTGCGTAGAATAATCTTCTATTTGTTAGTATGTTCTATCTAAGAATAGTATCTAGGAATTAATCAAATCCTCATGTACTTGATAAATTTTCGAATACAAATTTCTCGGAAGCAAGACTTTGAACGACGTCTATAATTTCGTTCTAAATTTTTCACTTATAAAACTCGCTTTATGTCATTCGTTCTATCATCTCGTAAATCAATTTTACAATTTAATGCTTCGAACTAATTGTATTTGAAACTTTAAATGATCAGTGGGACAACTGATATTACACCAAGGATAATTTTTAGAAAAATTACTGATTTGTCATAATATTTCTGCCACAACTGACACCTGTTACAAAAAAAAAATTACTTCCTCTTTCCAAATACTATCATTTTTTGTTATCGCGTTCATTGTTAAAAAAAGGAATCCATCTTGAAATCGAGAAACATTCAGTTGATCGTAATGCTGTTGTACGTAAACTGTGAATATACCAAGACGTAGAATCTTCGTCTCGTGTTCCACTCGAAAATTTACGTCAGAAAAGTTATTGCCGAGGTGAGCCAGAGCAAATTCCCTGAACGCAGCGATCTTTCAAGCTGAAAAAACATTTTCCCCATAATACTTCTTCTATCCTCCCTGGGGACCGAGTTTAATAACAGACCTAATCAAATAACCATGGCTCCGATTCACCAAGCACCACGCAAAAGCCTTCTCAAGCAGCCGAGTTTCTGCAGGTCTATTTTCAAGCTGGCGAAAATTCGTGTAATTCGCGCGAGCGAGTAGAAAGGGGGGAAACTAGTGGAAGATCGTCGCCTCTTGAGGGTGATTTCTCCCGGAGAACATTGTACTTCTCTCGTAGAGAATGGTAGAACGTACATTTAAGACTAGAAGTACTGAACGCGACAGAATAATAGGTTTCAGATTTTTTTATTCCTGTGAATGTTAATTTATCAATGCCTCTTGTTGCTGCAGAAAATTATTATTGTTCATTTGTAAGTCTCTTCTTTCTTTGTTCGATAAATTCGTGAACGTCGGAAAATATTCTAGAAAAACATTCAATTTGCTATAAACTATGTAGAAGTTATTTATTTAATATTTAAAATTCGTAATAAATATTTCTGTACATTTTTATTGATTTTATACACGTTTACGAGTATTTATTCGGAGTAAATTCGCATTCGCTATTTCTTTTGGAACGGGAAAACGCGTACACGTATGTTATAGAAATATTCTTTCTTCATTTAGAAACAAGATGGCGATCTTTCTCTTTCTATTTATGAGAGTGTATACGTTCATGCAATTTTGTTGTTTTACGAACGTTTTGAATTGAAGATTTTCAGTCGATCACTAAATATATTTCACATATTTTACATATTTCTTCTTTCTCTTACCTTGTTACATTTAAATGCTATTTATTGAATTCTGCTTAATATAAAGCTTTTCCAAGATGAATGTTGATACGGTAACATTTGATAAATAATATCAGTAAATATATTTATTTACTGAATTTTAATTGTTTACTAAATTATTTACTTTATCACTGAATTTATTATCAGTATTGTGCTAGAAAATTTACAGTGATTCGTGATTCGCAAAATTTTACTACTGTTACAAAATTATACCCGAAATTTACAAAAAAGGTGCTCTGACAATGTCAATCGATCTCGAGTGTCAATCTTCGTCTTGATGTCGGAATCGTTCCGTGTCCGAACGGTTAATATAAACCAACCTTAATGCGAATCGATCGTTGCTAGCCGGTGGTATGAATTAAACACCGCGACCAGTCGATTCTCTCGCTCGTTGGCCGACGATCGATCCGCGACGAAGCACCGACTTTGCATAGGTATGCATTTACCGCGAACCGGATGACTCCGAAATTTCTTCCGCCGGTAACAGGAGGCTTCCTAACGCTATTAGAACGTTAGCCGCACGCCGGTTATGCCGCGGTTGTTCTAGAAAATCGACTTGCCACGGGGTGTCGAATCCTCCTCCACCGCCTCCATCGTCTTCAGATTAATATTCCACATGGAACGCTTTGAGTTTCTACTCGATTTCGCTGATACCGGCCGTTATTTATGGTACAAGATTGGCGAAGTTTCCTCGATACTTTTACCTCATCTCTGTGGTGGGTCTTGCCGCGCTTTCGTGCTGTAAATTTGTGGGGGGGATGACGTAACGAGGTTGAAGAATTTTTCTCGTTTGAATTGCAATTAAATGTAAGACAGTAATTTCAATATTAAATTTTTTATTTATCCAATATAAACAAAATCGTACAAATTACATTTCGCGATAATTGGATTTGAAGTTTTGGAAAGGAACAGCACAGTGTGATTTGTAATTAATAATATAATTCAACGATTGTTGAAGACAATGTACAGGGTGAATGGAAAATTATCTAATACAAAAGTTATAAGGGAGGCAAAATTGGAGCATATATATTTTTTTTTCATCATAAATCAAAAGAATATTAAATTTCAAGTAAAAAAAGTATTAAGCCACATTGGTCCTGAATCTAATGGCTAAAGAGATATTTCACCATAATTTGTCCGATATTTGTACATAATGTTGGAAAATTTTCTATGCTTTAAAGATTACTTTAGAATGCAACGGGAACTTAAATTAAAATGTTAATGGATTAAAAATGTTTTAAGATTAAAGAAAGATTGCTGCGTCGATTTTGGATTCCAAAGAGGAAGAAGAAAAAAAGGGGGGAAAAATTAAATGCATTTGAAACTATTTCTGCGCTATACCGTGGATAGAAAATGCGATGTGCGATAAGACGACGCCGAGAACAAGGTACTCGTACGTGAGAAAAATGGAACGGAGAATATATACGTGAAAACTTAAGGAGACTAAACGTCGAAGAAATGCATGAAAAATTGAAACAGCATCGTCGCGGGAAAAATTGTCCAAGCTGTGATGTGAAATTCTAATATCCGTTTAGCTGCAATTTTTACTCCCGGTACATCGTTATTAAGTATCATTTTCTTTTTCCTTTTTTTCTCACTTCTTCTCGAGCTTCATTTGCAAAACTTTAACTCGTGCTGTGCTATAAATTTCTTTAGAATTTCAAAGTATTCACTTTCGTTTACAATTTACAGGGTTCCTGCGAGTTATAAATTTTGCTGTAGCTGTAATTTTAAAGATCGATTTTCTGGAAATCGACCGGGCAAACAATTCTTCGACATTTCAACGTTAGCCGATGTGCAGCAAATATTGATAATTCATTGCGCTAGTTCATAACGCTATTTATGGATGTGTACGGTGGCATGGGGCATGCTAGTTCTTAACATCGTGAACTTCTTATTTGGTTTGACCTCTTAAGCAGCGAAGACGGAATTACCTCGTACTCTTTTCCCGCTTATCTTCACTGACAGTGAAGTTCGTTTCGTAACAGAAGACCAGTTAAACATTATGAACGCCTCTTATGAATACAATCGCCATGTCGTATAGTTCTCCTTTTTCAGAATACCCGTGTAGAAATAAATAGAAGACTATGTATGTACTGTTCTCTTGCATTATTTTTGCATTAAGCAGAAGAACGCGGCAAGAAAGAACAACGGATAGGAAAGAAAAAGGACAGCGAGGAAGAAAATGAAAGTGGAAATAAGGAAATAAATAAACGAAGAAAGAAAGATAGATAGATAGAAAATATTAGAAAGAGAGTGAATGAAGATTAAAAAGAAAGAAAGAAGAAAGGAAAGAAGTAAGAAAGAAGAAAATTAAGGAGAAAAAGGAATGACGTGTAAACGATAGGATAAAAGAAAGAATGGAAAGATTAGAATGAGGAAATGACGAGAAAGAACAAATGATAAAAAGGAAAGAAGAAAGAATGAGAACGAAGAGTGAAAGCAAGGGAAGTTACGAAGAGGAGGAAATTGATACTGAAGCACGGATTAAAGTTGCTGTAACCTTACACTTAAAGTAGTTTGCGGTTATTAAATCTTCTTTATCTAACGATTACCATAAATTAATCCCTATTATTCTCGTAGAATAAAAATGAGAGATATAAAAAAATTCAGTCTCGAAGACATGAATTTTTGATTACTCTAGCTACTAAAAATAACATCATTATATATTAAATAGTGTCACTACAATTGGAACGGTTTTATTAATAATGATTTTTACTCACAGCCAGCTTGACTTTTACTCGCTTTTACTGTGTTTTTTAAATCGCATATGATAATCGAGAAAGAACGTGCGAGTCGGGTAATATTAAAGTATTGTAAAATGATTCGAGAAAGTTAAACGAGATGGTAAACACTCGTTACATTATTCGCAAATACCTTGATTGTTCTCTCGAAATAATTTAATATTAATTCGATGTTTTTGCGAGGCAACCGTGAAGAGCCATTCGACGTAGAAAAACGTTAATTCGATATTCGGTCGAGCATCTCTCTATAATGTATGCGGTCATGAAATGTGAAACGTAATGGAAATACGATGAATATCTTATGAAGCATATAAAAAACGAAATACTCCCTCGTAAGGTATTCAAACAGTTTCAACCGTTTAATAGATCATTACGAAACATCAATTCACGCAAGAAATATACTGTTCTGGCTATATTCGAGACTACAACGTCACAACGATCCAATCAATATCGTACGATACATCCCCTCGCTACGTTGTTTCGAAAATCCATACCGATATCATTACGTATTCCGTCCGTAAAACTCGAAATAAGGCAATACATCATAAAAGATGGAACGATAGATGAAACGAAAACGTGACTGCCGCGTAACATCTATATCGCGTTCCTTCCGTGAACTATGCATGCGTTTGATACAAAATATTGTTTGCACGTGTATCATTTAATATCATTTTTATAATATCATTGCACCGATGACACTCGAATGATGAAATACTTCAACAGGAAACTATGAGAATTGATTGGATTTCACGGCGAGAACTACGGATTTCATGCAACACTGCTCGTTAATGACATCTGATGCTTCGTGTGTGAAACGAACATTATGATCTCGTTGTGTGTTATTTTTAATGAAAAGCGACGAACAAGAGAGAGTGATCGGCAGAAATCAGATTTTTCCTGGGAATATCATTTTTGAGTGAGAAATATTTGTTTCGTACGTCTTTCTTTTTTCGAAGTTTTCCATGCATAAAGGGATAATATGACGGTAAACGTGTACGTGTGTACAATGAAACTTCACCCTCAGTGCGTATCTTTTGTTTTAGAAATTGAATTAATAAAGTCAAACAGGTGCAATTCTTTCAATCAAATTCTTTCATTCAAAGAAAAGTTATTGTTACAACATCACGGGTAAAAAGGATATTGACGTGGGATGAAATTTTATCCGCGATAAGTTTTAGAAGTTAATTCAAAAGAATCAGAATCACCGTCGCATCCATATCTCGAAGAAGAAGATACTTTGGGCACCAAATTATTTTTCAATCATTATTATTTTTCTTAACAATTTAACTGGCAATTTAAAAATATCGAGTGTGAGACTCAACATAAGCCACGAGTTCTTGATAAAAACTGATGTCCAGTCGACAAAGGAGTGCAAAGGGTTGAAAATTTGCAAAGTATTCTGGCAAGAAAATCTGGCGTCGTTCTAACAATAACTAACCAAACGAACAAGCCGACAATATTTCACGCAAGTTGAAACTGTGTCGCGGAAGTCGTTCCCTCCGGTGGTGAAAACGCCGCCAAGGAGGACTATCGGTCACGAGGGAGGAATTTCAATGGGGGGCGTGTAAATCGCCGAGCGACGAGTGGGCGGGTTTGCATGAGTCGGTGAATGCCACGAACAAGAAGGGGGAGAGGGGGCTGAACTTTCAAATTTCTTCCGGCGATAACAGCGGGTTTCCTGTTCTGAGATTATGACATTGCCACGCCATGGAAAATCACCCCCCGTCGCTCTCGCCATCACGTGCAGATTTTATCTAGGGGCGATAGACAGCGATAATGGCACTTCTGCCGCCTCGAATCCCGTTGTCCCGTTAGTCACGCGTTAATATCAATCGATGTAAGGTCGCTTCACGGCCGTTCTACGTCGAGCAACGTATCGATCGTTTTCTGAAATAAATTCCCCGAAGACTTTAGGTATGCTTCGCCCGTTCTGTTTTATATTTGGCACCAGGCGGTAATTCGC
Source organism: Tetragonula carbonaria (assembly GCA_032399595.1). NCBI lineage: Eukaryota > Metazoa > Arthropoda > Insecta > Hymenoptera > Apidae > Tetragonula > Tetragonula carbonaria. Next base: position 3,066,373 of record JAUCRC010000008.1, read on the forward strand.
GATTCCAAAATTGGAAATTGGAAGTTTCGTGGCAATATGGTAAAATGGTACAGAAGAGAAAGAGACTGCTTTGAAATTGAGCTCTGTACTGATCTATCTTGCATAGAAATTCTCTTCTTTTATCGAAAATTTGAAAATTGAAAATTGATATTCACCGTGTGCAACGCGCGGCGTAGAGTGATCGAACGAGAGAAATTGAAATTCGAGTATTGCCAGTTTCTTTTGAATAGAAAACTCTTCGTTCACTTTGACAGGGTTCGTAGATATTGAGATACCGAATGAAACCGAAACTTCCTGCGTGTGTTAATTTCTAAACCCTGTGAAATTCTGTAATTTAACAAATTGATTTACTAAATATTCACGCAGCTGATCGGTTTTAGAGAATGACAGTTTATAGTTCGAGTCTGATTGGTCTCTATTTATTTCTTTTCACAGCGTTATTGTCAAAAGTAACTGTCAATTTAATTGTACAGCTTTATCACGAGAGATTTTAGATCAAAGGCCGAGGTCGACCTTTGCTTGATATTTGAATGGCACAGGAGGGTGAATATTAGAACGCGATCTTCTGAGAGGCTCGATTCTCCATTAATTTATGACATTCTATATCGATGCAGTCGCTAACTGGGAAATTCAGGTCGTGGCCCTCTTTATCTTCTATCCAGTCGCTTTGATTATTAGCAATCCCCCACCCCTAACACGACACTTGCTAATTGTGTTTTCATAATCTTGAGAGTTGTCACTTTGACACCAAGGAAACTTCAACGAATCGAGTAGTTCGTTTGGGGGCTTCACTTCGTTCGGTTTTTGCATTACGTGATTAATTTGCCCGTTTGTTTCCCAGAAACTCTAATCATCAATATTTTTTCTACTTTTTATGTCATGTTCATTGTATGCGCACAGTGGACGAAAAATTTAGCGAAATTTAGTGAAAATTCAATAATCGCACGTAGCGATATATTTCGATCGCGGTAGTAATTCAATGATCGAAACACATAATGGAATAGAATGCATAATTAGACTTCTACATCTACTTTTATATTGATCTCAGTGATCAAAATACGATAGGAGAAATACTAAATATTTCGAATATCTCACTATGCTCAAATATACGAAATGCAAAATACGCATTAGATTAAATGCAAAATACGATATAGCATTATTTTCGATATTCTCAGTTTAAATTTATAAAATTAAAAAAAACAGTTTGTAAAATTAATAGAGTTAATAAAATTTGCAAAATTTAGTTTAAAGTTGAAATTTGCATAAACATTCGTTAGTTGTCTACTCGTTACATTGTCGGATGGAATTTCAAACTATGAAAGCCACCATAAAATTTCTCAATTCTTAACGATTCATATCGTCTCGACACGCGTCCATCTTTGTCTTAATAATCGCTCAAAGGAAATTCAGAATTCGACGTACGTCTACGTATTATTCTCTTTGTGTTTCAAGCTGGATCATCGTTCGCGTGGTGGTATTTCTGTTCTCAGGTCTGACAAAACGGATCCCAAAGGCATGGCCAGTAGCACGGAGGATTACGGGTCGGAATTACAGGAGTTGCAGTGGGGCGGCGGTAGCGGGTCGCACTTCCTGCGCAGCGGCACTCACTTCCTGAGAAGCGGTACCGGCGGTTGCTACGAAGCTGAGGATTTAGAGCCCACCAGCAGGCATCATGGTGGTCAGCACAGGGGATATTACAGCCCTCCTGGTACGAGTTACACGATCGTCGAGAGACCTCCAAGTGCTCCTCATCACCATTCCTCGCACACTACACCGTACAGGCACAGGGGACACACCACCGGAGGTTCTGGTGCCATATCACCGGAACAAGTGCTCAGGTACGTTCTCCAGCGCTCGATTTTACAGATTTGCGACATTAACCTTGCTGTTAACCGGGTTCTCTTTTAATTAGATATTTCAGAATTAAATTGTGAATGAAAACCTGACAATATTGATTGTAGTTTCCACGTTATAATATCAGTTCTTGCCGCCAGTGCGAATAGATTTGTGGAAATTTTTCTCATCGCGCGGCAAAGCTAATTGGATCGTCTTTATAAACTTTTAACTTTATAAACTTTTTTATGCTTATAGAAATTTTTAATAGCTAATAGAAGTGGATGACTATTTCTACAAATTACTATTAAATATTGAGGTGATTATTAAACAGAAAAGTTGGGCTACAAATAGTTTACGTTTATCCGAACGAGCGAATTAGGAAAGGTGGTTTTAAGCGTAGTTTAAAGCGTAGATTAAAGGAATTGATGGAATATTCGATCAGCCGATTAGAAAAGGGAAATAGATTCTGGATTAATCGGACAGTCTAAACAACTTGGAAAATTCATGAAACAAGTACAGCCACAAGTCCAGTGGCCGGCCAGTTTAATTTCAAGTGAACATGCGTCAAATCTTCTAATTATTAATGAAAGTCTGTAATCATGCCGTCCGTTCGTCGATAGAATTTGGGATGTAAAATTTTCAAGTAACTTGACTCGTGTCTTTGACAGCGATATCACCGTGACAAATTTACAGAGAATAACGAGCGAAATTTCACCGCAGACTTTTTGGAAACGGTGTGTCGGAGCGTCGACAGGGCGACAGAAGAACACCGGCATCCTCGCCGGCGAGTGTCGCCGCGGTCCGAAGTACGCCCTCGTCGACGTCTCAGCAGCAACAACAGCAGTCGCAACAGTCGCAGCAGTCGCAGCAGTCGCAGCCGAATCCCGCGAATCCTCCGACGTCACCGAGCTCTCAGCCACTGAGTCTACAGGAGCTCACCGTAAGGACAATCACCATGACGAGAGATCCACCGGACTCTCACCATGGCTTTGGGATCTGCGTGAAGGGTGGCAAGGACGCAGGTGAGATCCGAAGTACCTTCAGGCTACCTCCATCGCCGTACTTCGCGCCTCAAGATCGAGGTATCTTTCGACAACTGTGATGACTTTCATTGCCGTTCGTTTCTCGCCATTCACGCCACGCCTCGTGGTGTCCGATGATTATCGACTGCGAGCCACGATGAAATTAAAAGTGAAGAAGTACATTATTTCAAACCATTTTCAAACGAATTATTCTTGTTCTTCTTTGGTATTGAATATAAATATATTCTTGTTCTTACTCAGTATTGAACGCAAGTATTTCAAGCTGTAATTGAACAATTGAAAATGAAGTTGAATTTGATCTTGTATTAAACTTTCGAGCGATAAATGGAACACCTCTTTTATTTTATATCTGTGTGTTTAGTCGCGGCTTTGAGAAATGTTGAACAATCGTTGGAGCTAACGTAATGCGTGTTGGATGAATTGAATTTGAAAACTACATCCAACAGCAAACCAATCAATCTCTAAATGTTCGATTTAGATAACTCCAACACTTGAATTTTAGAATGAAATTTCACGGTAAATACTATTGAAAAAATGACGATGAATTAGTACGATCGCAGTCGATGTCTAGGTACCATGACGGCCATTGCCGATCTTATAGTAGATCTTCTCTAAGCAGATTCAGTCCTGTTTCGTTGGCAATCGTCGTATCACCGACACCCTGTGCTTCCTGTGCTTCAGCACAGCTGTCACGTGTTCTTCATTTTCACTATTGTCGTTCCCGCGACGAATTCTCTGTCAAATGAATGAGATAATTTCATCTATACGATTTATAAGAGCAACAAAGGAACTCGCGTCTTTCGCGATGCTATTAAATTTGCCCTATGTTCTTATCAACTGAACGTTCTTTTTCAGTGATACGTTGCTTTATTATTTTTATTAATAAACGATGCATTTCACGCACCTACATGAAAAATATAAAAAAATTCTTAAAATTTCGATCTGAAATTAAATTTCAAAAAATTGCTATGAAAAATCGAGAGAAGGCGTTCGATTTTATACTTTTATGCGACCAATCATTCGAATCATAACTATTTGCGAATTCGTAAAAACATGGAGCCTGAGTTTTAGAAAAGAATTTCATATGTAATCTTCATACAACTTCGCATGTTTTCCGCATTTTGTGAATTTTCACGCCTTTCAGTTTCTCGTGAACGTGTAAATATCCACATTCTATTGATAAACGTGAAAAATTATATTTTTTGTGGGCAATATATTAGTGAAAAAAGAAAGGGGGAAAAAAACGAATTTTCAATTCCGTTAGAATCCTAAAGTGGAGAACTGAATAAATGTTAACGTAGATGAAATTGTCGTTTTGTGAAATTATTAAATAGAATGGCTGCAGGCGATTCGATTTCAGTTCGATTGGCAAGCGATCGTCGCGGGAATGAGAACCGGAAGACAGGGAATGGCGGGGGAGGAAACATGTTTTCTATCATTAAGCGTCATTTCCATTCCAGCTACGGTCTCCGGAGGGAACGAACGAACGCATTACATTTGGAACGCGTTTCGCCTCGATTTTCTCCCTTCACGTTGTCGTTGTTTCTGTCATTTTTTTTTCATTTTTTTTCTTTTTTTTTTGTTTCCATTGTACGGGAAGAAAGTCACCATTCGTTCACGCGATCGATGGACAGTACGATGTTGAAAAGAGAAGAGAAATGTTAATCGAAACCGACGCGATTGGCCTATGCTGGAGTTCTCTGGAAAACGTAGAAACTACTGATTTAGAAAACAACGCCAGATAAATGATAATTACGTCGAATTGAGAGACGTTTAATCAATGGGCGTGAAATTAATAGAAGGAAATATCTCTTCTTCCATTTTTGCTATCAGAATGTGTGTTGTCAATTGCAAATCAATTTGTTATCGAATGCTGTTGACTTTTATTGTTATAAAAGTTATAGAATCGTCACTGACTGTTCCTTCTTATCAAACAAACATATAAAGTTTAATTTAATTTAAACTTAATTAACAATACTCTTCTTACTGGATGATCAAGAAATATCTCAAAACTATTAATTCTTAAGCCTTTAACTAATAGAAAAAGTAAATTTATATCTAAAATATTATATTATACAAAACGATACACTATGACATTGTATTACAATGACTCACTATATAATAACAACAAAATGAAAGCAAATTACAGCGAATCGAGTAACATTCCACCTTCGAACGCTAAGAGCCTGAGCCTAAAATTCTTTCGCTAATCAGGGAAAAAGGGACTAATTACTGTACGATAGTTGGCCACATCAACCGAGAACATAAGGCGCGAACACGTCTTCTCCATTTCGGATTATTTACAACGGAATGATCGTCCGACGGGGTAATTAGCGATACCAGCTAATTGACCAACGATACTGATACTCCGACCGTTTAATGACGCGTCTCTAATTGCCGCGCGTATATTTTTCCCCGCTCCCCTCCTTCGCCGGTGTCGGCTGGTGAAACCGATTAACCGGAACGTATAATTGCGCGTGCTGCATCCACCGGCCTGTGGATCAGTTCGAGGAATCGTATCGTTCGTTTCTGTTTCGAGCACGCGAGGATTGTAAAAACGACGAGAGAAGAAAAGCGCGTGTCTCGCGACGGAGCTTGATTTCAGCCGACCGCGACACAGTCGCAGTAATATGCGAGTAGTATAAACGCGCGTTTTAAATAGTTGCGACCGAGCCGATATCGCGGAACCGATATTCGTTAAATATTAATTACCGCGAGGAATGTTCAGTAACTCAGAGTCAAAGAAGCGGTGAGGGCAGCGGAGATGGAATTTAGCCGGTTTATTTTTCGTATTTGTTTTTCTTTTTTTTTTTTTAATACCAAGCGTGGTGGTTTATCGGAGCTGGTAAAATTCCCGAGGAATTTGCCGTACGGATGAAGAAGGTGGTTTGTTTCGTCGAGTCGATATCGAGGGTCAGTAGGGGAGCGTTAAAAAAGCATAACATATTGATTTTTACGAAGCTTTAGGTACTCTGTAGGTACTTTGGAAATTAATGGAAAAGCAACAGAGCAATTTATGAAAGGATAATATTAACCCTTTTGTTAGTTTCGAATCGTTTCTTTCGAATGAAAGGCTGCCTCGTATATTTCGTATATTTCCTAGGAAGTTGCGACGTTTGCAAAGAGAAATCATCACAGTGTGTTTCAGTAGTGAAAGATTTCAAAGAGGATTAGAAAAGAACAATTGATAATCTTTTCTGACAATATGGCAGTATATTTCCTTGTGCACTATTTTATAAAGAAATTTCCTTTCGCATTCAATAAAGTTTCACTTGTAAATTTCAATTCCATTGGATACTGAAAAGAGAAGGAGGAACGAACAATCGCTCTCGAAGAGAATAGAACGAAACGTATAAAAGGAGAGAATATACACGTCCGCGGAAAGATCTTGGAAAAGAAAAGAAAGAAAAAGAAATTAATTCAATAAAAATTCCTACGTCCTCTATGAAATAATCTGATGAAATCAAATAGCATAGCTCCAGACACGGAGCAGAAAGGAAAACAGGAGCTGTCATTTAGAGAAGAAGCGAGATCAAAACTACAGATCAAATTATCAATTTCAGTGAGATCGAGAAAGGGAATATATAAGTTCGGCAAAAGAAAAAAAAAAAGAAAGAAAAAAAAAAGAATTCGCACGCTCCGTTTGTAATCCGAAGGAATGAAATTTCTATCGAAAAGCGGGATAGGAAGAGAAGAAAGAACAGTCATTAAAGAAAATAAACGATAATACAGGATCTGCGAGCGAATTGGAATTCGAAGTTCGAAACGGTGATAAAGGAGAATGGAAGACAGAGACAAGAGAGAGAGAGAGAAAGAAGGTGGATTGGCGTTTTCCAGAGATCCTCGGCTACGCCAAAGATAAATAGAAATGTCCCCGTCTGGGATCCACGTTCCGCGAATGCCAGGAGCATCCCTGACATCGCGCCACGTCGTCCGGAGTCCGGTTTCACGGTTTCGAGTCTCGTAAACTTCACGCTTGATCGCAGCGTACTGCACACGCACAGTAAAACGGATCGCTTCATGCTTGGTCTTCGTCGAGATCTCGGGCGTGAAACCCTTTTTCTCCCCCCCCCTCACTTATTTCTTTTCCTTTTTATTTATTTATTTTTTTTTTTTATTTCTTTCTGATTTTCCTCTGCGCATCTCTTCTGAATCATCGTGGATCCTGCGGGGACCAGAAACGACATCCGGATGTCTCGTCAGAGCTTCTTCGAAAACTTTTTTAATCTAATTAGAAAGTTAGGAGATATTCTCGGGAAAAAAAAAAAGGAGACGTATATGGACGTTGGCCAACTTTTTAATCGGCGCATTTCGCAGTTGCGAGTCAAAAATTTCTCGTCGTTTGATTCGTTCGTTCGTGAAATAATTGTTTTGGAAAATGATCTCGTAAATTTAACGTTTAAATCTTTAATTACCAAAATTCCGGGAAATTGTAGGAATTGGTAAATATTCTTTTCTTTTTTTCATTTTCCTTTGCGAACGTGTCTCGCTATCTTGTACGTGCAAAAAAAAGAAATTGCATTTTTTTTTAGTAGGTATAAAAATTAGAGTGATTAATCTTGGAGATTTCGATATAATTATCGACAATTCTGTAATTAGTAGATACAGGATGATTCACGTAACTTGCGCACCAAATAACTTTTAAATTATGCGTCTAGTGAAAAATTGTTTAAAATTTACTTCAAGTGTGCAAGTCACGTGAATTACCCTGTATAAAAATAGGCTTTAGATTTCTGATGCTGAAATATCGAAATTGCAAGATTTGTGACAAGAGACCGTTCAATTTAAATACTCGAATTCCAAATGTCGATCATAAAATATTCGTAGTCAACGACGTCATTTGTTTAATCGTTTCACAAAAGATTCTCTTCAGACGATTATTTATTTGAAAAATTCGGTAGATATAAAAAAAACCTACCGTTGGAAATTTCGCGACGGAGTATTCAGTATTCATGGAATTATTCATAGATATTATTATCTGCTCAGCAGAATCGAAGAATATATATTAAACCAAAAAAAAAACCGGACACAGACAGATCGAAAAGTTTTTCACCGCTGTCTGCGAGTAGCCTCGTGGCTGGAGCACGAACGAAAGAACGAACGAACGAACGGGCGAACGAAAAAGAAATAGGACGTGGTCGAATGATCGATCGGTCTTTTTTTTCGAAGAAACAATTTTTCGGGCGAAACAACTTGGCGTCGTTTCGATCGTCGGTCGAAATCGAAATAAGCCAACTGGCGGTGTGTCTTTCTTGTTTTCTGTTTCGCTGTACCAGAAGCGCAGTCAGGTAACTCATCAACCATATACGAACCAAAAGGCAGAGAGAATGTAAGGAAAACGAGCCAAAAAAAAGAGGATGAGAGAAAGAGAGAAGACGTGTGTGAAAGAGTTTCGAAAGGGAGAGAGAAAGAGGAACATTATAGCATTATACAAAGCAAAAAGCAAACAAAATCACTGGGAGATTGAAACTAACTCGACTCGAAATTTTAAAAGTAACATCCATTTTCATCTTGGCTAATTTTTACAAACTCTTCAAACGATTTATCAATTTTAACTATAGAGGAAGAATACGATGAATTTTCCGCGTTTTACGGATGAATATATAGTTTTAAAGTTCGGTGTATTATCAACTAGAAAAGTTTTTGTTCTCTTTCGATTTTTTAGATGATTACGCTTTACTTTAGTATTTGAAAGCAAGACTTGCAACTAGTGGATATTTATGCATTTATTCCGTAGTTTTATAAAGATAGTTTAAGAAACGGAACCAAGATAGAAAATTATTCTACCTATTAAACATTATAAAGAATATTACACTTTTGCATTACCGCCAAGTTTTCCATAAACGCGTAAAAATTCGCGGTCTACTTGTCGCACGATAAAAAATTACCACCATAAAAATTGATTTATATCTCGACTTACATCGCCATTTTCCTTCTCGCGATTTTGCAATTTAATAACGGAGGAGAAGCGTAAACTCTGAGCTTATTAAACGTTAACGCGGGAAAAAGAGACGATACGTAGGAAGTGAGGGAAGAAAAAAAAAAGAAAAAAAAAAGAAAATTTCGGAACACCGATATAAATTGCGTTAAGTGTGATTAAGGGCACGAGCTTGCCTTTATCACGCGGTGATCCGCGATTTTTTACAGACTGTAGCCGAACGATTTATATATCCTCGTCGGCCGACGATCATTAATCGATATGATTTATATTCCCGATGGTAGTCTTGCTCGATTAGTAACACACGAAGAGCTCCGTGTTGGACAACCGTGATTCGTTGCGATCCGCGATCGCCATTTGAGACGACAGGTTCGCTTAATCGTGCCTAGTATACTACGCGGCGTATCGCTTATCCGGATCGAGCGATTTATTAAGATTTCTTTGATCTTCGTTCTTGGACGTCTTCAACCTCTAGCCTTATCAATCGAACGAACGGATAGATATTTAGGCCTAATTGAATAGCTCGATTGATCAAGAAAGTTAACATCGTTTCTTTGAATCCCACGGTGGTACGATCATTTCTCAAAAATTTTCTCACATTCCTTTTGGATGAATATATTCGTCAGGGAAATTTTTTCCTGAATTTTAATATCTACATTGATCTTTGTTCTACGCAGATTACAATAATGCTGTACGTATAATTATAATGTAGAGCAGTACAAGTGATACTTACCAGCAATTTATCAAGTGAAAGTATTTATCTATTGAAAATATTACGTGTTCCCATGGCTTTTTCTTTACTATTTTGTTTATTTTTACTATTTCACTATTTTTCATTGATAAGATATATAAGAATTGCAAGAATATCTTATTTATAACAGTTAAAGAGAAGAAACAACAGAGAAAGAGAAGAAACGTCAAGTTTTAGCAGTTCGTCAGAAAACTGACGATATAATTTCATACGTCGAATAAAAATGTAAAACACGCGTGCAAAGGTGAAAATTTTAATTCGCAATAATAACATAGTTAGTGATAAAGAGGACACGCAGAGTATGTCAAACTCATGTCGAAATTGACATTTCCCTTTCTTCCCCTTATATAGATTCTTCAATTATAAGTTTTCCAAATTTTCAGTCATGATAATTATAATTGACGAACAATCCTTTTTCTTCCTGATAAATTCTGGTAATGGTTAAGCACGAACGGAAATATCGCTTTTTTTCTTCCTCTGTTTTATATTCTCTGTGAGATGCAGCGCCGTTGCTTGTGGTTATTCCTTTAAATAAAAGAACAGACGCGATTTACTGGCTACCTAAATACAAAGCGACGTGTAATCCCGTGGCAAAGTATATCATTCTATTTCTTTGCGGTCTTTCCTTGCGGTCTGTATATTTCAAAATTGCGGAAATGCTGCTGGAAAATAGAACTTTGCAAGGATGTTGCGCGCAAAGTGCGGTCTCAGCGAGTTTTGTAAAGAGTATTGAGAATTCTCTCCTTCAAAACGTTGCTCTGTTACAACGATTAATGGAAAATATTTTAGTTTTCTTTTTTTCTTTTAAACTCGTCCGCGTGGAATTTATATTTTGCGTTATACTTATATTGACAAAGTTCATCGCGTTCGAAAATTAACATTTTCTTCGCGTTTTCGTTGTGCTTTTTATCTTACTAAGCAAAAAAGGCAAGAGAGCGATAATGTCAGAGCCGTTTATCGATTAAATCGAAAGTTTAACTACTTTTCTGTTGTGAAAATAACATTTCACGTTGTTAAGTATTGCGTCCTTTTGAAATTAACCACAAATAACCAAAAATACGTGCTACCTGAAATAGATTTACGATTCCATTATAATTCGTCGCGTTTCAAAATTTTCAGTAGCTACTTCAGTTTTTTTTTTTTTTTTAATATCTCTTGCAAGAGGACAGAAATATTTCGTTGTTCCCGAGCAAGTCTCGAGTAACTCTACTTTAAGCTTCAATCGTCGCTGAAATTAATTTACCATCACTTGTTGTATCATGATTCAAGGCATTTGCCTTCAATCTTGTTGAATAATTTAATTGCATTATCAGACCAAACGATAGATCAATAATATAAAATTTTTAATTCGTTGTCTCTCTACTGTACGCTCATTGATCATTAATCATTGATCGATCGATTGATCGAATTATGCTGCACACAGGTCGTTTCGATGGGTTCACGAAAGCCATTGCAAGCGTAGTCGTCTGTATCGTTCTAAATTTCGTGGCCGTTCCAATCTCCCCGTGGTTTTCGAGTATTCATACTCGCGTATTCACGTTCACACACACACACACACACACACACACACACACACACACACATGCACGCATACACACATTGAGTAATCGATCGATGTCGCATGAAAGTGTAATGCGCAGATCGGCCAAGCTTGGGACTAGAGGGCGACCAGTGGCACGAGAGAAAGGAAGGAAGCCAATGATGAAAAACGGAAACGAAGATCCAGAATTTTTGGCTTAACGAACGATACTTTTCCTTCTCTGTCGATTTCAAGCCAAGCGCAATCGTCAAAGTAACGTTTCTGTGCTATCACTACGCTCTACGTATATATGCGAAGACTAAAATTTTCATAGTGATAGTGGGTATGTGGTTCCAGCGGACGCGGATAAACGCTAGAAAAAATAATTCACTTTCGACAATTATTTTTTCCCGTCGTTTGTGAAAATTTTCGTCGTGGTTTCATAGGATTGATCTACTTCCCTTGGAACGGATATATCGTCGTCCTTTTTTCCTAGATGAACTTTTGAATGATATTTTGAGTGAAATGAATGTATAGAATTAGGATAAGTCAAAGTTCTACTTTAATTTGATAACAATTTATCACGACACATTGCAAACCCGTCGATGAAAATTGTGTTCCTGATTATTAGATACCGTCGTTTTTATGAAAACTCGCATAATATTTATAAAAGTAATCAAGAGTGAGATTCGAGGCAGAGATTCTTCCCGTCTAATTCCAGATTCAGGCAGATGTTTCGAATATTTTGTATCTTCTCGTGTATTCTACGCGTTTCTATTTTTCTTTGGTTAATTTTATTCCCCATCACGATACACTTTCACAATTTGAAACACTTTGAAAGATGTTTTGTAATAACAAATACAGTAAACTCTTTCATGAAAAATTGCAACGAACTGACTTACATGATGTGATTTATCGATTATTTGTACAAAATTGATAATGAATCTAGTCAGTGGTTTGATTAAATGTATAATCGAGAAATGATTAAAAGTAGATAATAAATTAACAGGGAATCGATAAGAATCGATAAGAATACCGATACTTGAAAATGAGTACCAATGGACTCATTTCGACATATACAAACGTTTTAGTAGTAACTTAGTAACTCTATTTGCTTCAGATAGATTGATTCTTTCGCCTACAGTTAGCCTAACTTATTTCGAATAGTGAATGATTTGCTCTGGTAATCTGATATCTGATCTGAGAAATCGACTAACATCTCGATATTTCGAGACTCAATCGGAAAAAGTTGAACAAATTTGGCTAAATTTCCGTGATATCCAAAATTTAATTCGACATAAAATTTTTAACTTGTAATATAAAATATATAAGTATAATTCGAAGTTTTAATTTTGTTTAGAATTTGAGACTGCATCCTATTAATGTTATCAATAGATTTGTTTCTTTGTTAAAAACATTAGTACTAATTACTATTATTATTATTGTTATTATATTAATATCAGTACTATTATCATTTTATATTCTATATTTTTTATATATTTATATAATATATTTTACATATTTATTACTTTTTAATTTCATTATTTTATATATTTGTATTATTACTATTATTATTTTAATATCACTACTAATTACATACATAAACATGTATATACTTCCCGGATGTTTAATCCTAATAGAAATTATACAAACATACGAACATGTTACAAATTAAAAATTTCATGCTGAATTAAATCTCTTAATATCTTGCAATGAAATATCCGATCTGAGCCGACAGCCGATGCAATCGAACTATCCGATTCTACCTGCTCGAACCCGATCCGATTCGAGTCTTCAAAATGTTGGCTACCGGCGCACGACTCTAGCGATCGAGGTGACCTCGCGATCGATTCCTGCAGTATGCAGATCAGAATGCAAGTTCGATTGTCGTCCTCGTTTTCGATCGAGACGGCGATCTCTCCGATGGTTGGCGCGCCAGCTCGCTCTTTCCTTTTTTTCGGTGTTATCGAGAGTTCTTTCGGCGAGCGAGCACGCGTGATAAAGACAGATTAGCCTGGAAACGTCGTCTGAATTTCTCTCGATCCACGAGACGACTAGGGCAAGTCGAGGGATGGTTCGATCTCAAGAGATCGAACTGAGGAAGAACTGATTGTGAGTAACGTCAGCGATTGAACGTGTCTGTTACATATGTACTCCTTTTCCACATCTTTTTTCATTGTTGGCACAGTGAAGCGTTCGTGACCGTGGTTCAGTCTCTCTAGACGTGGAATTTGTTTCTTTTATCAACACGTTTATCTGTACATACATCACGTATACCTTCGCTCAGAAGTATTGGGATATCTTTCATTTTTGAAGACCAAACCAGGGATTTCGGAGTTTCTTTTTTCTTTTTTTCTTTTTTTTACAATTGCTCGAACGATATGGATATTTTTGTCCAGATTAGTATTGATTTCGACTGATTTAGACAAAAACGTCGATCGTACAAATCTATTTAATTTTAATTGTTGCCATTTGAATTATTATGAATTTATATGTTATATACTTTAACGCTAGAACTACCGGCGATTGAAACATAAAATTTCCATCAGAGACGTTAAAGTAAAAGAAAAAATTAAAAAATGGAAAACTTTACGATATAATGAAGTATTTTATGAAATATCGTTTAAATTTTTAAAAATACACTATTTTATATCTGTAAAATGTCGAACAAAAGTTACAAATCGATCATTTTGACCATTTTGGTGTTAAATACCTATTGAAGATCTGTTATTTTAGTATTAATAATCAGTATTTGTCATGGAACTTTGTTATAGAACCTAAAAACTTCGTATTTTATAATTCAATTGTTAATATGTTAACACTTTGCAGATATATTTCTGTTATATAAAAGTATTGTTTAATTTCTTCAGCTCTGAGATGAATATAGTGCTTGTTCTAATTATAAGAGCTTCGAGTGGGAGTGTATCGTGTCACATACATATATGCATATATTTAAGATTTAAGAATCGTCGTTCGTAATGATTATAATCTGTCAATGATTTTTCTTAAATTCCATTCGTCGTTCGAAAATGTTATTCCTCGTCTTTCAAACTTTCCCCTCGAGGTTGCTTTTCACGCGGAATTTTTGAGAAAAATGAGAAGCATCGGTGGTTATTCCGCTTTGTTATGATAATGAACATGTTAATGCCCCGCTCTGCGAAAAAAAGAGAAAAATCGGCGTGTGCGGGAGTTAAGAAACATCGAGTGTGAAACACTGAGGACACGGCAATGTTTGTTAGTTTAAGTTGCGTGGTAATGTGTTATGCAACTAGGGCGAGCTAGGGTGTCTTTTGTTTGGTTCCGAAGCAGGGAGAGAAAAAAATATGGCGACCGAGGGGGGAAGAAAAAAAGTCGAACAAGTTGTAACAAGGTTTACCTTTCTACGACCTCGTTTTTGACGCTGGGACCACGACGCGTAGAGAGCTTCTCTACGTTTCTCGCATTCGAATATAACTTTGTGTCTCTCCTTTTTGCCTCGAAAGGATTCAGGCAGAATTGATCTGATCCCTTCAAAGAGCTCGACGAATGAAAAAGAGGCTACAAAGAGACGATTATTAAGTTTGAAGCATCGATAGTCGTTTGTGAGAACAGTTTCGCGAGAAATTATTGCCGATTTATCTCGTTTACTATTTGCAAAGAAGGAAGGAAGGAACAGTGTTTGACAAAGCAAATCGTTTGGACACAGAGAGGAGAAAAGAATTATTCGTTCGATTCCGGATCATTTTTCCATGGTAAAAATTCGCGATGGTTCGCACGGAATGTTCATAATGACAGAATCCTTTCTCTGGTCTGCTCCGTTCTTCCGACGATTTATCGTCGGGTATTATGGCAGCCGAGAATTCCTCTAGGCTTAGCACGCCGTGGCATTTCGTTGCATGACAGTGTATGATGCATATGCGCATAGTTTATGAATTCATAGAAGTGAACGTACACGTATATGCAAACACACACACACCGGTCTCCTGTACATTTGTTCGTGTGATATAATTTGCATTATATCCTTGCGGATGGAAGAAATTTTGCAGGTGTTGAACGAAGCCCATTTAAGACAGCCTGTCGAGTCACGAAAGAGGAGAATTCATTGAAAAGTAACAAACGGCACTATATAAAAACTGACAAAGAAGAGAAGGCTCACGATTTATAAAGAAAAAATAAAAATAAATTTATGCATCCAACTTTGAGTGTCAGAAGTGAGAATTTTTAACGTATCACACAATTACGAATTTAACCCTTACTTGTAATAAATTTGAAAGCTAAGATGTATCGTTCCACGGGTTTAACGCGATAGATATCGTGATTACAGTAATTATGAACTTTTAGTGCAACATATCGTTACTTTCAATTCATAATTCATAGCTAAAACAGTTAAATTAAAAAAAGAAAAATCGGTTGATCGATTGATTTTGGTAATCAAACTTTCACTACTAGTAAACAACTTTGAATTCACTTGAGTTCTTTTTTCCATCGTTCGCCAAGCAAGGGCAGCATTATTAAGCACAGAAAAAAGAAAGAAAACGAAACGAGAATGATAGTCGTGGAGGAGAAATTGTTACTTTGAAGAAAAGCAAAGCTAGAAAATTACAAGGCGAAAAGAAAAAAACACACAAAGCTGCAAGATGAAAGAAAATTGAAACGTCGGTGCTCGTTGTCCGCAATCGATGTATCGTCGCTGATGTGTCTGAAAGGATGTAGAAAGAGAAGGGCGTTCCAGGCGGAAATCTGTTCTTAAATGGGCTCGAGGCACGAGTGGGAGGAGAAGAGAGTTTTATTAAGCCGCGAGGCGACGACATAAGTTCGCGTAACGAGCTCATTGTTCCCTCTTATCTCTTTTATATCAGCCGAATTAATCCTTGCCTACTAAGGCTGACCTGTCCACGTAGAAACAGATCAATTACCAGCGGGACAGAAACTCCCGCGGCCAAATAGACCAAGTGTCTTCTTGTTTCGACGTCCATCTTGTCCGAACGCCAAATTTCATTTCTTTCCTTTTCCCTCTTTGCTTCGATTTTTTTTCTCTTTTTTTTACGTAAAATATAACAAAAGAGACTCTTCCTTGCTCGCGCGAATAACCGACTGGTCATCGATTGTATTTCCGATCTCCTTGTACAATGTGACTGCGTTTTGTTTCGTGTCTCGGACAAATATCTGGGGAATTAAGTATTCATGGTACTTGGTGCTCTGCAAGTATAATCCCGCGTCCCTTTTTTCCCCGCCAGGTTATATTTTTAATATTTCATTCGTTCTTTTTGGCGACACAATGCGCCAGATATCTAGATTCTAGATACGAATTCAAGTACGTTTTTTTTACGACTTCGTCAGTGAAAGTTTCGTGACATTAACGAGGCTTTAACGACGGTCGTTTCCAACGCGATCGGCGATTTAAATTCATTCAGATATCGGCGCGAACATTTAACGATACGCCGAGGATTTCGATTATTATTATAATATCTACATTATTGAAATTACATATTGATTTATGTATAGTATACGGAGAATAGGAATTACTCGCCATTTCAATTTATATTATTACGAAATGTTTCATTTCTACCTCTGTTTTGTAAATTTCAATTAAATCAGTTTGACTTGGCATATAGGAAGAAGTTGTATAAAAATTTCGTATTTATGTTGCAATCTAATTCTTGTAAATACAAATCGTTTTATCCACTAAATATTAGAATAGTTTGAATATATATATATATATATATATATATATATCTTTAAACACGTGCGTCGATAATTATTTTACGCACGTATTGTTGTTTATAATGTTAATCGATGTTTCGAAGTGAACACGTTGGTTACCATTTGAACAAATGACAAAATGAAAGTTTCGCTTCGCGTGACAATGAGCGGAGGCAGATTTGCAACGTGCCTTCGCGATTTTAGATACCGTTGTTAATGAGCTAATTAACACGGTCTTCCATGGCATTCAATTAAAATGTTACAAAAGATAGCGTAAACGGCGAGCACAGTTTGATCGCTATTAAGTTGAAGCTAATTTGTGTAATGTATAATGCATCGGAACATACGTGGCGTAGAACCTCATCACGGTACCGTTACTTGGTACTTTTACCTAATTAGTTCAGGCTAACGAGGATCCATGGCAGGTACTTTTTCTACGTACGTGTTTTCTTCCATAAGAATGAAAAGAAACCGTATTCTGTATTAATTTTTGCAATTTCGTCGTTGAACATTTGTCGAAACTTCTTCAAAAATAATTTCAAATCCAACTTAGAATATATTCTCATTATACCAGTTATAATATTTTGAATGAAGAAGTGAATATAATGATTAAATGTAACGAATATTTAATAAACCGTGTGAGACACAAGAGGTTGATGAATTATTTCTTTGAATAATACTGTTGAAAAAGTTCAGGACTCAGAAGATCCTCATCATTCTCCGTGTCATCTCGATTTTTTTTCGTATTTACTCTGTGCGATTCTCCTAAAGTTGCTCTTTATTAGAGCATGATAGGCGTAACATGTCAGTCTGTCAAACTTGTAAGTCTTCCTCGTTATTCTTCTCGTGCTTGACATAATAGAGTCGTTCGTAGCGATTCTCCGATTGTCTTCAACAGTGTACTTTAAGTATATTATTTTCGGAACAGAAAAATTAAACTGAAATAATTTCGACGATTATTGCTTCCAAAAAGTCGGTTGCTTCCGCGACAAACTCGATCGATAAACTCGGCGAAACGTTTCCGTTTCTCTTATTGTACCGATACTTTTTTTTTTAAAGAACCCAGAACATCGCAGAAAGGAAAGGTTTATAGAGCAATTTGCGCGAGCAAGGAACCGGTTCGAACGAGCTGGACGTTCAAAGATTTCGTTTGCCAGATATTCACCATCAAAGAAAAATCAAACACTATCGCTGTTCGACCATGAAAGGAATTCTTCTTAAAAGACATTTAATCGAACATGTGCGAAACATGTGCGTCTAATTAATATTTCACTGAATATTCTAGTTGCACGAGCTCGTAAAGCATCATATATATTTACCACAAATTACCGTTCAATGTATTCACCAACCTAGCCACGACAGTATCCACTTCTTTTCTGCGGAAATAAGAAAAATTATTAATTCTAACCACACAGTTCAATCTTTATGGGTAGCGTTGAAAAAAGCACAGAATCTCAGAAAATGGAATATTCTCCAGCAAGTCGATAAATGATGAAAAAAAAAAAAGAAAGTAGAAACGAGCGTGCAATCTCTTTTCTCATTTTCCCCTTTTGCTGGCGGTTAGAATTTTAGATCAGAGTGGGCGATCTTTATCGCCGGTATTTCCGCAGAAAAATCGTTTTGCATGCCCCCTTCTATACGCGCGAGATACGAGAGAACACGCACGGGCACAAAATCGTAATCTCTGTTTCTCAAGCAGTCTCACTGTTCTGCATCCGCATTTTACTACCCCCCCCCCCTTACGTTCCCCTTCGTTCTCTTTTCTATACCTATATTTTTCTTTCATTCCTCCCCTCCAGTTTCCTTATTTCCATCTTTGAAGCTCTCTTTAGCTGAAATGTCCTATCTATGTATTTCCGAAATGAGAAAGCTATCGTGCTTATCATTTTTCTTGTTGCCGTCTTTAATTTCTTTGATCGAAATTGAAATATTTGACACAAAGACGGGACGAAGATTTTTATATTTAGCTTTACTCGAAACTAACTTTAGGTTTTCAAACTCTCCTGGAACCTGGAACACTTCAGCAGTAAAAATAGTCAACTTTCTAATTTACAAGGAATGAAATTTTCATTCTGATTGAGTTGAAGTGATTCACACAAACCCAATTAAGTTATCATTGATTAAATTGAACGAATCAAAATGAATTCGTATATATCGTATCGCGATATTCTCTCGTGTTGTCGTATGTAGTATTTTAAGAGTTCCAGATCACAAAAATTTCGGGAAATTTTGAGGACTCAGCGTTCCACGTCAGTCATTGTTTCGTATAAAATACATTATAATCTTAATTTTATTTAAGAAATAAAAGACGTGGTGAAATTTTTGAAATATCTCAAAAAAAAAATAAAAGAAGAAGAAACGGAATGTAAGACAGGGCGTTTCAACTGAGTATCCTCCTCTTATGTTACTATTTCATTTATCAACACAGAACCTAATCCGATTTTCTACTCATGGCGTTTCCATGAAAAACCTGACGGAGGTATAATTCGTTGGCGGTGGCTGCGAACAAAAAATGGGAGCTTTACGTCGTCATGTTCACGAACGGCCCATCTCCTTACATTCTAATGGATCAATTTCTCCCGGTCTCGATTTATGGAGTCTCGAAAAGCTGCTCGTGTTATGACCGCTCGAGGAAATTATGGCTACACTCTCGGTGTTCGCGATTGAAACGCTTTCAAGAATACGTTTTCTTTCGTTTCTTTCGATTGTTACCGAAATCGTTTCCAAAGAAACCTTTTTTTGTTAATTATGGGAGCTTCCAATGAATCGTGAATTTAGCAAAGAACTCTTCAAAACTTCTCTCGCGTGATCTGTGGAATTTTGAAACTTTGAAATGTCTTGAGATTCCGGTATTTTTGAATTTTATGGAATTGGAATTTTTTTGACAGTGTAGTAAAATAGTGGAAAATTTACAACGAATGATATTTTTTTATTTCTGACGATACGTACGATACGAGAAATATAAATTTTTAGTTTTCAAAAAAAAATGTGACAAGTCCCACGGTGCTTCGATCGTCAACTGTTCAACAGATTACGACCTCGTTGTAAATATACGTAGTTCATTTGTTGCGAATTTCTCAGAAACTCGTTTCCATTGCGATTACACGCAAGGATTAGCTTGATCAATTACTATTTCTGTTAAACGCCCGATTCGTACGCTACGGTTACGTAAACACATGCGCTCAATTCGAGCCGATGTATAATCAATTGAAAATATACAGTCTATTATAATCATGCTCCACGATTGTTTCCATCCTTCGTGAAATGCGAACAAAATCGAAAGAGAGAGAGAGAGAAAGAGAAAGAACGAGATAGATCCACAATTTTCACGCCACTCTCTTTTCCATCTACTCTTCGAGCAATATCGGGGAACAATTTATTTAAGTACTCCCGTTTTTTAAACGCCGCCGCGTGTCCATCGAATTCCTCGCAATGCATTTCGAGTACGAACGTACTGGATGAAAAAAAAAAAAGGAAAACGAAAAAAAAGGTTTAGAAAGATGCGCCCTGGGTGGAAGGTTTTAGCGTGCACTGTTTGTGGACTAGTCGCCAGGCAGCTTCCGGCCTGATGGAAAGTCTGTAAATTGTTCTCAGGGGTGGGTGTCTACATATCGAGGGTGGAGGAGGGTTCGGTGGCCGAACGCGCTGGACTCAGGCCAGGAGACACCATCTTGGAGGTGAACGGCACACCCTTCCGGGCGGTGACCCACGAGGAGGCCCTCAAAGTGAGTTTCTACTTTCATTTTCCGGAATCAGAAACATCTCGACCGCTTGACTACTACTGTAACGATAAATCGCGCACACGCACGCGTGACACGCGAGATTCGATTGCATGTATCATAGATTTGAATGACTTTTTGAAAGTTTGCGTTGTATATTTAATAATGGTATTCGTTTGTTTCTATTTTTTTTTTTTTTTTTTTTTTTTTGGTGCTGAAATTAAAATTTAACCACTGCGATTCAATTTCAGAAAAATTCTTTGCTGACATGTATGGCAGAGTATTTTTGCGCATGCCTGAAAGGTTATCGATACTTCAAATTTCGTGAAACGAAATCGTACAACAAATCTGAGAGTTAGCCTCGTTTTAAAGTTTTGAGACTTTTACTTCGCGAATCTTGGGTTTTTTTTCCGAGGATCGTTTCGCATCATGCAGCAAGTGGAAAAACAAAGATACTTTTGTCGTCGAAAACTCTCGAAATTTAAACTCTCGTCTTTTTCCATGATTAGATCTGTCATAATCTTCAAGGTTGAAGTATTTCCTTTACATAAATTCCTGCACTTGTTTACTATTTTACTGAGCCTTGAATATCAGAGTTAAACGACAAAAATTCGAAAGGATCGTGCAACAAGTTTCAAGAGGAAACTTCAATCTTCGAGACAATGGCAGATTTAGTCACGAAAAGAACTCTTTAATGTTTTTAGAGGCATTTGAATTTTTACAATTGTCGAGAACAAAAATATCCTTGTTCTTTCACTTGTTCTTGCTACACAATGTTGATGTATGAAAAAAACTAACGTAGGGCTGTCAAAGCGGAGATTTTATACTTTAAAATGAAACCAGCTGGATTGTTGCACGACCTCGTTTTGTGAATTTAATTCATTAAATAATTTTTCATCAAGTATACGAATACTTTCGTCCATTTCTGTACAACGACTGTTGAAAGTTTCAAAGGTCAAAATGTAGTTTTTAATGGCATAATGAGTTTCTGAAATTCTGAATTTCAAATAAAAATCTTTTAATGCATAGTTTAGATTGAATTTCACTGTGACAGAAATGATTTGACAGCCACGGTTAATGCAAATTCTTCATTTCTTCAAATTACAGATTTTGGTTTGATAATAAATAGGCTCTGTGTGCAAGGATTATCGCTTATCAGTGTATCCGAAGTTTGCGAATTTTGGAACGTTTCCCTAAACACGATTTGTTGGCTACGTGCTTGATCACGACTAAAAATCAGTGTTAAATCATCCTGGTCATTGATGCGTAATCGATCGTAGTCGTTTTGTATTTATGAGTGACCTTAAGAGCCACCCCATCGATCGAAAATACCAGTCAGGCTCTCAGCTAAATTGTATGGGGTGGGGCAGATGATTTCTTTCGATAAGTGTTATCTGACGAACAGTTCGAGCGCTTCTCAGCTTTAAATCAAACCGCATTTTATTTTCATCTTTTCTTTTTTTTTTATCTTCAACGCAAGGGCTATCGACTGGTTGCATTTTCATAAAATTTATACAACCGCTATATTTGAGCAATTTAAGAAAAGGACAGGTTCAAGTTTACGAAAAAAATAACATTTTTGAATATCGGAACAAAACAGTAAAAATTTCCCCAAAATAACAGACAAAACCAGCCATGATTCTATTCATATCATAAAAATAATCGAAATACTATTATTATATATAAATAAAATAATTTAAAAAATAATAAAAATTTTACTATAAATAGAATGATAAAATTAATTTTATTTCACTTTAATTCTTCAATAAATCTTAATTTCAATCGATAGTGAATACAAAAAAGACTGAAACTTGAATAATGTGCCGAAAATAATGGACAGATGGAAGAAACACCACCTTCCTTGGAAGTTCGTTTTGTCTGATTGTGAGTTGATTTCGATTGATATCGAAGAGTGCTTCGCAGAGTGTAGTAGGGGCGGATCTATCTTTGATCTTCATTCTCAATTATTCGAAGGGTTCTTCGTCACTTATCGTTTACAAGTCCCGCGTATTTCCATGCCGCCTCTTTCGAGGACCATTCTATCGCTTCACTTGCATAATTTCAAATTTCATCGCTTGCGAAAATGACACGAAAAGCATGGAAAAGTACGTTTCTCAGAAGCGGAAGACAGTTTTCTGAACGAGCCAGATTCATAAACATAATTCCTCATTTTCAACCGCTATAACTATAATAATTATTTCTCTCGTCAACTAGACTTCTTCTGCAGTGCATTTTTTTTCTTATTCAACTCTACTTGTTATTACTTTATTTATCGTATTTAATAAACTTATTGGATAACTAGAAAATCAAATCGTTTCCTGGCGATTGTATCGCGTTAATCGCGAACGCGCGATATAATATTTACAAGTTCGCGAGTCGTTACGTTCGAATCGAACCGGAGAGCTACTAAACTTCAACTTTTAATTCCACCCTCCCGGTTGCAAAGCAAACGACTTTCACTCTGTACTTCTGCCGAAGAGTGGAAAAATTTCGCAAGATATCGCGTTATTTAATTTAATTTAACTTAGTAGCTCGACCCGTCGAGATTACGGACAAGCACGGTGAAACTTTCAACAATATTACCGTGTTCTTATGAACGAGGGTAGCCTGCCCCAACGATTATCTTGAAACGTCCCTTAAACAATTTAAACAGCAATTTTCTCTTCCGCGAAACGCGGGCCGTCGAAACAATAATAGAGATTGTTTCCTAGAAACTCATAGGATCGTGGGAAATTATTATGGCTTGTGATTTGTAAGTTTTAGAAAACAGGGGAAATAGATCTTTCGAATTGAAGTTCGTATTAATTAGTCTTTAGTATAGTACAAGCCCAAAATTCATTTATTCCGAGGTAGCCGAGTTTCTCATGTTCATGACTGACTTTTCATTGCTTGACGTTGACGTGAGTTGTCAAATCTTATTTCGCGTGGAAAATGTGTCTGAATACTCTAAATGTTCCAAAAAGAAAAAGAAAAAAAGAATGATGACGATAATGAAGCTAGAGTCCAACATCCAGAGAAATGAAATCTATCGAAGTATTAAACAAAGTTACATAAAAATTACGTCTAAGAAGGGTCGCTATCTTCCCCTTGAAACGCGAATGAACTGTTAACCAGCTAAATCGCGGGATAATCGAAGTAGAACGCTGGCTGAGCTTCTGAAAAATACGTATCCAAGAGGAGAGACACAGGTCCGATCAATGGCTTTGTTCGATGGACCGTGAGATCTCTCTCTCTCTTTTTTTTCCTCCGTTCTCTCTGTTCATCGTGGAAGCCTGAAATTCCGCGGCGTCGAGTATGAAAAAATGAGAGAAACGGGCGAGAAAGGGGGGGGGAGGATGAGCACTATCGACTGGCTGGATGGAAAAGAAGCGTCGCTCGGAGCCACGCCACGAGTAATCTCTGGTGTAAACGCTTCTGATGGGTATCTGGTGGATCCGGTGGCTCGTCATACTCTCATAGTAGCTCGGAAGTTTCTAGACAAAAGCCCGTCGACAATGGGCCATCAGGGTATCAGAACTGGCTCGGTGAAGAGGCACGTAGCTCTCGGTGAAAACCGCCTCGGAATTTCGAATACACGACCGCCGAAGTTTCTCCTATCTTTTATCGATGCTGTGTCTGTCTACTTACTGTGTGTGACAATAAAAATAATATGTTCGACCCTGTTTCAGGGTTACAGGCATCTTCACCCTCGAGAGTGACACGCTCGGGAGTGGAGGATTATGTATTCAGATTATTTCCTAGCCTCGGTCGGTGTTGCTTTTTAACGAGTATGGAATGTAACTTCTTGTGGAATTTTCTTGATTTGGTAGTCTCGAGCAGTTGATGGTTAATCAATTACGTTGCTATGATTAGTGTGAATTTTAATTGACCAAGATATCGAATGTATCGAGTACGAGAGAAAGTTGGCAATATATTTGTATCAATACATACACAGTAATGAACGAAAAATAAACTGCAGTGATACTAATATACTGTCACGTCCCAAGGGGAATGCCAGGACTTACGGTGTTATAGGAACGCGATGGTTTGAGGATCGTGTCGATAAGGTAGGGTAATGATCGAGAAAGAAAGCGTTTCGTCTCGGAATCGCCACCAGACTCATCAGTGGTGCCGATGACCCCTACTCCAGACACTTGGTTGTAAGAGACCTCTATTTAAGACTGTCCACCCATCCTAGAGCAGAGGTCTAGCGCGGTGGGCGCTTAACCCTATCGTTATAGATCCGCAAGTAAGCGTCGCCCACTGGCGGCTTGTGATTTTTGTAGGCCATTATCTCCACTCTGGTTGCCGGCCGGAGAATTAGAACGATTATAACTGGAAATTTATACGACTGAGATTGAAGAAATTTGAACGTGCGCGATGACCCGCAGTAACGTAGCAACTAAAACGTCGGGAGATGTCACAGTACACATATGAAATTTTTTATTTAAATTTTCTTTTATCCATTACAACAGTTGTTTCTCGTTAGTTTATTAACTCTACTTCTTTTCTTTATTAATATTTCTTAGGGATTTATCATCTCAGCAACTTTCTCTAATAAGCATAAAAGTATCTCACTCGTTTGGAGAATAACGAACACTGTTATCCAAATCCTCAAATGCTTGAATATTGTTCCTTTTCCGAATAACGACGAAAGTCATCGTCGCGTGATTCGCGATACGAAAAGAGATTTCCGTGAAACGGGATAAACGTGTATAAACCGAGGGAGGATTTATTAATTAATGAAAAGGTGGCGCAACCTTGACCCGAGTGACTCCAGGAAATTGGAGGAGCCGCGATTCCTGAATGATCACGATAGGTAAAATGGTTGACCCAGTTCGACAATCCACGGATTAAGTTTCCGGTGTGTTCGTGCTGGCCGTACTGTGGATAACAGTGTCATCTATTCATTCCCGTAATCAAAACGAAGTTTCGTTGATTCAAGGTCCACCTATCGGACTCTAATTTCCGGCATCCTGTACTCTCTTATTGCTCAAACTCCCGTGTCGGTTTGCACGTTTGTACAAACGGTTCACTCTGGAATTTGAAGCTTGGTTGTAGCTAGGGACACGCGAGGACTCGAAAATGTCGGGTCGAGAATTTATCCCGGGATCGGGTCGGGTTCCTGAAAATACCTCATAATACGAGATTTTCGGGATTTCCAGCGAATTTTCGCGATTCCCGAGACTGTAGAGATTTCCAAGAATTTCGGAATATTCGAGGTAACCGGTGTTCCCGAGAACTTCGAAAAACCGAATAACATTTTTCTTTTTCTTTTGTTTTCAGGAATATTAAATTTTAATGAATGAAAGTTGTTGATGTTATAGCTTTCTTTTAAAAAAGGAAGTTTCTCGACAATCTCGACTTTTTGAGATACTTTTGGGACCTGTTCTAATCATCGGGTTCGCCACAATTTCGGGTCCTCGCACATTTCTGGTTATAGCCTTTCGTGATGAACTGTGAACTACATGTTTGGAGAAATTCAATCTTTTCACTGTGATATTCTCGCAGATGAAAACACTGTTGGTATCGTAAAGTATTATTTTTTTTCAAGAATATCATAAAATATTACGTTTCTAGTATTATTTCCTAGTATTTAATTCCTATTATTAATAATTAATATAGGAAAATTAAATTTCTTCCAAAATTCAAAAAGAATATCTTTCTCTTTAAAAAATGTGTATAAAATATATTGGAGTTACACATTTAACTACAAGTATGATTAATTATACTACAAATTATACTACAAAAAATGATTCCAACAACTACTAGGACGAATCTTTACTTTTAAGTTTCATTTCTTCGATTATACTCGCAAAAACATGAAACTAGCATAAACATTCTTCGTCGTGTCTTAAATATTCTTCTTATCATTTTCTACGGAATATTTCAAGCAAGATATTTCGCGACACGAATGGAGGAGCGAATTGTTTGCTATTTCGAAAGCTTGTCTCCCGGAGACCGACATCCGGCTCCGGTCTGCTTCTTGTCTGACATCGATCGAACATATATACGGTCGAACAAACCGCGGATTAAATTGCAGTGGCTTGTCGTAAAACGTAACGGTGGCTTGTTATTTCGTAATGGCTGATAGGCGCGGCGGCCAGCAAGAAACACGGGATGGCGCGCGCAAAAGTTTTCGTCGGATTTATGGCGCGTTTTTTCCCGCCGTGTTCATTAGGGCCACGTGAAATTTAGAACCGCCAGCAGAAACTTCCGAAACTGTACTACGGATGTAATGGTCTTTTTGGGGAATTACCATGCCATTAAACGGAGCCGCTTTAATATTGTTCAGGCACGGCTGCCTGAAATCTCGTCGACAGACACAAAGCTTGTGACGCGATAGCACTCTAATCAGCTCCCTCAGCGAACTTGCTTACGAAGTTTTTCCGGTAGAAAGAGTGTGAGATGTTTCATTTTTGTGTATGTGTGTGTGTTTTTTTAATACTGGCTACTACGTACTTATTGTTAGTGCGAGGTTAGCAAATAACACACGCAATATATTTTCGTGCATTGTTCCTGCAAAACATATATAATTATTTTGAGATTGTTTTTCATAAAATTTCTGATATGATTTTGTAATATTTAGTTACACGTGTAATTTAAAATTGGAAAGTGTTAGAAAGTAGATTTTTAATTTTTAATTTAATCTTTAAACGAACCCGATTGTATTTATCATACGTATCAGTATGCTGTGTGATATTTAAAAACAAGTTCTTTAAATTTAAAATAAAAATTTGCATTTGCAATACTTTAATTACCAATCTCTAATACGTACTTAGATAAATATTGATACAATTAAAATGATAGAATGAAAGTAAATAGACATCTAGAATTATATAAAGATGAAAATATATATATATATATATATATAGAATGAAAATAAATAGACATCTAGAATAATATACTTTGTTAAAAATATCCAGCGATATTTTTAATAATTTAAGAAAGAAATCTAAAGTTAACAAAAATAAATTGAAAAAGTATTGACTGGAAGTTTCTGACATTTAGTTATAAAAAGAAACGTGTTAATATTGAGCAAGAAAAAGTTATGAATAAGGCTAGTATTAATCTGAAATATTACAACTAATCTCGCTTTATTGTCTCGCGACCTTTTCTCGCTAGTGAGATTGCGGCGCCAGTAGAAAAGTTTGTCAAAGGTCAGACAGTAGCTTTGTCGCCACGCAAGCCAAGCTTTTAAGGGATAAACTTTATTTGATTATTGATTGAATACACTGTTTGTTTTAGTAAACCAATTTGAGATATGCTTTTTCTGCATGTTTTCTAAATCTTGTCAATTGTGTACTAATATTGAAGCTATCACACAATAAGACACGTTCTCTTATTATTTCTCATAAGAGTCTGAACATTCACTGTCCGATCTACTGCCAATTAACGAAAGTGAACTGCGTCAACTGCCAAACACCATAAATTCCCATAAATCTCTGATTTTCGACTCGTTCGTCAAAATAATCCAAGATCGACGTGTTATGACTTCTAGCTTCTCCTTCCTGAGATCTATCTCAATCATTCGAGAATCAAGCCACGAAAAGGCCGAGGGGAAAGAAAGAGAATATGATAGAAAAAAAGCAATGAAAGTAGCAACGAATTCACGGTTTCCGTTCACGCACGCCTGAAATAACTCACCATTTATCCTTCGTCCGATTTTTTTTTTCTTCGAACGTCTCTGTCTCGACTGTACGGTCGTCATCTTGGCGCCAGGCGTCCCGGCGCCCTCCGGTCAGGATCCCCGTCATTTATTTCCTCTCTACATAATGCACGAAGCTACCACGGAGGCTGCTTTAGAATCCTGTCGTTGCTGTTCGGAATCGTAGTAGGCAAAGGCGTGCTCGTTTCACCGATCGTGCACGTTTATAGGGGAGACTAGACTCACACGAACGACGACAGATCGATCTGAAATTGCTTCCCATTCCATTCTTGTTGGATTTCGCGTCGAGAGAAGACTGTTTGTCGTCACCGCCACTGTGTATCGAGCCTGTCTCTTTCTTTCTGCCTTTCTTCTGTCTTTCTTCCCCCTTCTATTTCCGGCGAGTGCCGGCTCCTTTTTCGTATCGCATTCGAGCCGAGTCGATAATTATTTTCAGATCCTGCTCCAGACGAGCTTTATCCTTCAACCTGTCTTCTCGCTGTCATCGGTTCTTTCTCTTTGTTTATTAAGTTTGTCATTTATTTTTATTATTTCGAAGTCCTGTTCTTTCTTAGACGATACGTTTCTTCTTTTTCTTTTTTACACGAGTGTAGCGTTTAGTTTCGCGTCAGTATTAATTTATATGATGTAATGTTAATTGATTTTTGAATTATTGTTCGTCTTCTTCTTCTTGTTGCTGAACTGGTATTGAATTTAGGTTACGTTTGGTCTAGAATGTCACTTCTTAGAATTCTTTTTAATATTATATTACAATTCTGCCAAATTTCGAATTCCATTTACCTATACAAGATCTATGTATTACGATGGACGATCCAACTATATTTTAAAACGATAGAGTGTACCAAAGAATTTGGAATTCTTTCGTTTACGAATTTTTTCATTTTTTTTCCCCCTTTTCTGAAACGTTACATTTCTGTAGACGCTGTCCCTGAATTGATAGTCGCTTATTTTTTTCCCATGACAATAAAATTATAACTATAAATATATAAGTATACATAAGTAAATATATTTTAACCAATACGTAAGAAAGTAAAAAATCAACCAGAGTTTTAACGCACAGCATAAACATAACGGCGTGCTGTTACTTTTACCTACTGCAATAATCAGGAAGATGTTGAGCAAACAATGAATTTTCTTGCTTAGGAGGAGCAAGTGAATAGACAGCCATAAATTCGCCTCCCTTTATTCCTATTGCTGGAAATACTTGACCCAGAAAAGTCGCTTGAGAATTCGTGAAAGTGATCGAATCTCTTGTCCTAGCTAAATGCCGATTGTCATGGAAATGCGCATTGCGAATCGATTTTGTTGCGAAGGATCGGCTTCATCACTTCCGTCTGCGAGTCACTGCGAGCCCAAACGAGCGTTGCGTAACGCGCCCATATTTTTACGTTGATTGCGCGAGTCGTAAAGGAAAAAAATAAAATAAAATCTTATCATCAGCGAAGAATGGTACAGCTAGCTGTTTAAGAAACACTTAACCCAGTAACCGGAAGCTAAATCGCGAGGATGCTCGTTGGAATGCCGACGGAAATGAGCGTTCATAAATATCGAGGATATTCATCGAACCTGCCGAGCAAAGTAAATTTACTACACGCGTATCGTACACTCTGGGTTTAAATTGTTATTTCAGTTTTGTTAAATATTCTGAATATCTACAGCGACTTCCCGAAAGTGTTCGTACGCGTAGAAAATTGAACTTATTATGATATCTACGTATATAGTAAATGCAAAACAGTTACCTACCTATGTTTCATCCAAAATCATCTGTTACATTTAAAATATAAATTTGCACACAAATACCTGAAATCTAATTACAATTTCGTTAACGAAACATCAAAGGACTTACTCGTGTAATATGGTTCGTTTGATTACAACCGGCAGAATACACCGACTTGAAGTTTAGTTAAATTAAATTCTGGGATATTTTTTTGAACATTGACAAAGCTTGTTGATAGTGGATGAAAGTTTGCAAATAGGAGCTCTGTAAAATTCTGTTGTATTTTTCCATTCTCTTGTCGATGTGATGGAATTGCAGCGTTTCAGATTGAAAGAATCGAACCCTCGATCCACGTGCTTCGAAGACGCGATAAAATAATACTTTCCCGGTGCTCCGATGACGCGGTAATTCAATTCCTTCGGAACGACTTAACTTACGAGTGTTCGGATGAAGACCATTGAAATGTGAAAAAGTTGACTCCATCCTCTGGCTATTAAGCTTTCCTCGTCTACAAAACCTTGAACGTTTTTAGGCAAACAAAATTCTAATAATGTGAGGATATTGAATTTCTCGAATATAACATATTGAACTATACATTTATTAGAATATTAAAAATATATTCCAAAAATGAGAAGAATATTTCATTATTTCAAATTAGAATATAATTCTATAATTTCCATAAAAAGATTTCTATAATTATTAAAATCGAAGCTTTCAGGTACACGTCGTGTCATGTACGTTCAATATATCTTGTATCTAAGTCGACAGGTTACTTGATACAACCACGATCAACGTAATACTAACTCGAATGTAGGATCTAACTGAAACATGATATTCATCGTAGTTGGCGGAGAGATTTATAATGTATAAAGTTTTATAATGCAGGAGTAAACTTTATACGAAAATCATGTACATACATTAATAAGTATAGTGGCGTGCAAGTAAATTGGAACATCTTGTTCCCATGACTCGCGTGACATGTGCTGTAAAATGAAATAATTCTAAATTATTGCATCAGAACTTGCAAACGTGTGTTTAGAGAATACAAAAATATCAGATATATATCGGGATATATAAAATAATTCTAATGTAAAATTTTTGGAAATAATATATATTTGTATAATAACATTCAAAAATATGTAGACACATGCAGATTTTGGATTGATTGGTTATTAAGGCTGTAAACATAAAAAAAAGTGTAGAAAATTCTTCCAAATTCACAAGCTATCGCGACTGATTCTATGTAACGATGAAAATTCGTTATTTTCTAATATACAGCGATGTTCCAGTGTTAAATTGTAGATCACGTTCGTCTAGTCTCTAAATCCTAAACCCACGAAAGCAAAAATCAATTGGCGATGGCGTTCACCCAACAGAAGTCGCCAGGTTTGTTTACTCGTCTACAGACCATCCCCTACATCAGTCAAGGTCGCTTATCTCGAGCTAAATTGATCGAGAAATATGGCTGAGAATCACGAAAGTGTCCAGGCCGATAGTCACTTCCGTAAATGCCAGAACGACTTCCCCGTGTTTGTCGACGGAACTGAAGACGCGTCCTCGAGGATGATACATACGATAAATACACTCCCGTTCATAAGTATTAAAATATCTACTACACCGAACGTAAAAATAATAATAATAATATAGTCAATTGTAGCAATAACGTGTTGTTCGACAAATCTATGAAAAGAATTCAAGATAAGATTAGAATTCAATTAAATGAACTAACGTAGTTTCAAGAAATTTATTCAGGATCTGAATTTGTACTATAAAATCATTTATAGTATACTTAGAACCAAAGACTTTCCAAAGTCTACTAGATAGAGAAGTAGAGTACACTAGAACCAAACTAGATGTACTAGATAAAATAAATCAAATAGAATAAATCAAAATTAATCAGAGTAATGATGGAAAATAACCTTAGAAAATTAATTTTATAAAATCAATATATTCAATATAATATACATACATGTATTCAATATAGTATATAATTTTATAAAATACTTATTGTGTACAATACACGCATTCAACATATATAAGAATTGTATCATATACATGTATTCAATATTACATTTATTGTTATCATATATGTAACACATGTATTCGATACATTGTACATATATACTCAATATATTTCTTTTTCCAAAGATTTTAACAATTTTGCAAAATTTTAATTTTCCAAAGATTATAACAATCGACGTTCTCGTAAGTATCTTAACATAACTTGTGAACATGAGTGTACACCCGAGACTTATTGTCAGTTGAAAAGGATGATTCGTGTGTGACGTCGTCGAGCGGAAATAGTCCTGGCCAAGACACGATGAGGAGTCGCAGCCGACCTGGCCGGACGATTTCCTGCGTGCCCTTCGACCTCATGAATTATTTATTTAATTCTGTTCCCCGAAAGACGAATGACGACCATGAAATTTGCGCGGCTATAAACCTTTGCGTTCTGAATGGCCTCGTAATTTACGTGCAATGCTACGTGGTCCCTCGTTTTCCGTCCGTTGCTGACGTGTCTAACGCCGATGAAAGTGAAATAATTAGAGTGTACGTACGGCCGGCCAGTTATACGTTCGATTTACTGCGTCTCGTGACATTGTTGATTGTTGATAACTGAACGGAAGCGAGATTAAAGAAGCACGATTAGTTATACCTGTATATTATGCGACGGTCTTACACAACAGGGCTGACTAGGACGTGTGTATTCTACTGAATCGCTGCACGTTCAAGTTTCTAGCTATTGTACATATATACAATAATAATTGCAACACTATATTTTATTTCATAACGTAATAATATTTTTAGATTACAATTTAGACAAAATTAGTTACACATTGCAATTTTTCACTTCATTTCTTATCAAAGGTTAAGTGTGTTTTCAGCATTGAATTATAACTTTCGAGCGAGGGCTGATTGAAACGTGGATATTGAATATCTGCACGTTACAATATTCTTAATTGTTATTAATCGTGATACTGTAGATCTGTACTATATTATATTCTCATTATAACCGAAATTCAATTAATTGGGCGTAACAAAAACGCTGTTATGTCTATCCATTTGTGTTTATCAAAAATTATATTTCTTTACGCCTTGATGTTAAAAAAAAAAGAAAAAAATGTTGAATAATGCAGATTGAAATGAAAAAGTTAATACAATTTTATGGGTCAAAACTAGATTAAATAGTGGCTGGGTGGTAAAGTTTCAAAGTATCATGGCTGACTAGGTCGGTCATATTCCACTGCGCGCTCGCGTCTGTAAGAATTCCCTCCTCCTTTTTCCTGAAATTACTTTAGATACTTTTCGTGGAAGTTCAGATATTTTAACAACGATTACTACTCGTAGCAAACATAGTAACGTAAACATAGTAAACATAATGCATAACTCTGGAGGAAATGGAGGAACAAATTATACCGTATGAAATGAGAACGAGGATCGAATAGTATCAAGAAACTGTGATACGTTCGACTCGATCGATCGACTCCTGAATAGTTGAACAATTATGAATCGTGATTGGTCTCTTTCTCTCTGATGACGAGTAATAAAACCGGAAATAAAACTCGACGCACGGACTAGTTTCCCCTTGGTAATCATTGCTTTCTCTCGATATTTATTATTCACGTAGAGTCATAGACGTAACACGGAGCCCATTAAATTCCCGCAACGGCTCCTCTTTTGCCGTTTCACGCAAGAATTAGGAACGGTATCGATTATTTCAACGGATGAGTCAGCCTTGTTCCTCGTTTTCGATGCAACGCGACAATATTCCATAAACATGCCGGTGTCCTGCATTTCGTAAGGACACGATTGAGTGGAAGCAATTGCGTACTTTCAGCCATTATCACGTACGAAAGTTCCATCGGAACGATTATTAACGACAAGGATCTACGAGGCTTTTTAACCGTGAATGCACACGCGAAACGAGATTTCGCGGTTATAATCACGTAGCCAGGAATCGTTGCACGATTTCACGTGGAAATAGCCCAGGATAATAGCATTGTTTCGAAAGTTAAAAGGGCGATTCTCTCGGAAATGAATTCTCTGTCCCTTCCTGTAGCGAAGCTATCTTTTACCTGTGGCTTTCTAGTGAAAACCTGTCGCAGCGATATTAATTAACATTCGTGCGAAATGTCACGATCCGAATATAGGACGAAGGAATAGTCTTCGACTTATAGTTAATGATCAATCGGTCGATTGTGTCACCAGGGTTTATTAATTAGCGTATCAATAAATTAATTTTTATAAATTGCGAGCGTAATATATTTAATCTTAGTATATTTTATATTTGGTTTTATTATCATAATATTTCTGGGGAAATTAATAGAAGATTATATTCCAGATAATATTGAATATTAAGATAAGATGAATCTTAAATTTCATTTCCCATGAGTGTATGAGGATAGAAGGACTTTTCATCGATTCAACGAGACAGAAGAATTTTCTGCAATTATAATAATAATATAATATTGTAAAATTATTTATCAACTTATCAATTTATTAAATATCATTGCTTGTTAAATATATCTTATTGCTAAATAGTTATTGTCTCGCCCAACTGAACTCAATGTATTAACAAAAATTCTTACAAAGCACGAATCGAATTTAGTAACGAAACAGATGAGATTTGGCGAAGTGAATTTTGTAAATCATAAATCTTATTTGTCAGAAAATTACGAAACATTAAAAAAAAAGGATGTCTATAACAAGACAAAGACGATTGACGAGTTAATAAATAGTTAATAAACAAATTATTGTGCAGAAGAAATCCAGAAAGCCTAAATGGAAACTCTCGTCTAAAACTTACCAATAATATCATTGCTTCTCAAGAACAATAAACGTTACGTGTAATTCTCGTGGCGTGATGAATCGCACATGTAATTCCAGCACTTTATACGACTCATATCGGAAAAGTTCCGTACGTTCTCAGAAGATTCTCCGTGACGAAGGTGGTGGAAGAACAGTGACGATAGTGAGTACATGCCTCGCATAAATACTACAGAATTACATCTTTGTGGAGCGTAGAATCCTGAGGATCCGGGCTGGGTCAAGGATAGGCAGGATGTGACGTCACGGACTGCTAGGAGATCGATAGTTACCAAGTGGCGTCACTGTTGAACGCACCTTTTGCTTCTTGTTCACTTGTACACGTGTCAATTTTCTTCTCGAACGTGCGCCATCCCTCGAACGAATGCCTATCGAATTGTTCCCTTCCATCTTCTCGTGATGTGGAAATGGATCTACGACCTGAGCCAAGGTGTATCCGATGTCATAAATTCAGCTATAAAGCAGTTTTGATGATACAGGGAATATCAGTATCAGTCAATGATGGAGTTGTTCACGAATAAGAAGGATTTGTATGTACTACAAAAATTCACAGAAATATCAGAAATGATATGTATTATAATATGAATTGACTTAGCTGTATTGTATTTTTATAAGAAACCTTTAGAGCGAGGTTTAAATGAGAATTTTTAAACAAAACAGTTCACTACATCTATATATATATAATAATAATAATAATATTTATTTATTCCCAACAGTTGAAGTCAAACTAGCCGATATAAGATAAAACTATGTGCAAAGCACACATTTTTCTGCACAGGATTTCCTCTCTCCAGTCTGATATAATTCGCGTCAAGGTTGTAGACTCGCATTTGCTTCAACCTTACTCCGTCTAAGTGTTCTTCTTCGACTTTAATTCTATCATCGCTCTTGAAAAGCTCCTGTTTGATCCCTCATAAATTCGTTCCTTCTAAGCCTTTCAAATTTCTTACATACTTCCTTGTCTCTTTACTATGTAAAATAGGTAATGACTGCCCACCCGTTTTATTATTCTCCTTTCCATTCTCTGTTACATCGTATTATAATCTTGCCGCGTTTGTTAATCATCTTTTTATTCAATCGTATTTTTCTACTCTCGATAAATCCAATTCCATTTTTAATAAATTTTTCTGCTGATTTTATTGAAGGTTTTTTTTGTATGTTAATAACGAAGGGATGAAATGAAATCGGAAGGATAAAAAAAATAAAAAAGAATTCTCCTAGAGAAAAATACTGCTCAGCTGAAAATAACCTAACGTGCATAGATTAAGAAAACTCAAAGAACGTGACGGAACTGAAATATAAAGGTATTCTTTCGTATTTTTCTCTTGAAATTAAGAAATTGTATATTATAATAAACATGCAATTCAATTTAAAATGACCCAAAAAGAAACCACAAAAAATTCACGAATCACGATTCTTTCTTATTATTCTTAAAAAAAAATTCTTGACGATAGAACAATATTATTCGATGGAAAGTGTCCGACGAAATATGGAAGAATCGCGGCACAAAGGTTTGAGGGAAACTGACGAATATTTTTTGGACACTTTCGTTCAACGGTCGTCAAACGGCTGACAGAAACGCCATCGAGAACACTCGAGTTGTTTGTTACACGTATGCGGTAAGCTGACGCGGTCTTTCGAAAATTCTGCAAGGGTTCGTCGTATGCACAATGTCGTGGCTTTTATCCTTACTCGGGAACGGCGTGGAAATCATTTGTTCCTTGTTGACCCGGCACACACGTCGATTACACTTGCCAAGGTTCCTGCCGAAGGAATCCCTTTTCGCGGACAATGATTTCTTTCAATTCGCTGAGGCACAACACGTATAAGCGATTTATTCCGAGGTAGTCAGCGAGGATTCGTCTTCTCCTTGATACGTGTCTGTCTCGGTTCTTTTGCATAAGAGCGCCGTCACGAGACTTGAATAACGGTCAAAAGATGGTCTAACTTCTCCTCTAACGCCTCTAGATATACAACGATG
The DNA here is from genome assembly GCA_032399595.1 of Tetragonula carbonaria. NCBI lineage: Eukaryota > Metazoa > Arthropoda > Insecta > Hymenoptera > Apidae > Tetragonula > Tetragonula carbonaria. The sequence goes on from JAUCRC010000008.1 coordinate 3,103,034, forward strand.
TACAATAACCCTGTTCGAATAATACGTTTGATACGTGTGGAACTCTATTTTGTATGTTACGTGTACCACATATGTCATTATACTTGCGAAGAAGCGATATACAGTGACTTGTGAAAATACTTGGACATTTATTATTAAAAGATTTCATATATGTTTGTATAGTTTGTATAAGTAGCAAAGCATGTCGCGCGTGTAAAAAGATATGATATTTCGAAACTTCGTCAAATTTATAATAGCGAAGCACGAGTAGTGATGAAGATAACCTAAATAAATATTGTGATCTGTTACATATACTTGTTACATATACAATGGTATAGTTGCTATGTGACATTGCTACAAGGAAGAATATTATTACAATTCAACATATAAGAATAATATAAGAAATAAATCTATAATAAATGTATAATAATAAGCCACGAATAGATGGATGTAATCTCTATCATTATAGAATTTTATTACCACATATTTACCTATTACAGTCAACTAAACTTTAATCAACGATTGATATTACGATATTCTCGTTGTATCGCTTTTTACAAGTATATACTTATATTTATACTTACTGTCAGCTGTAAGAGAAATGCAGCTTTGTAGATCAATAAAGTGGCCAATAGCAGAGGTTAATTATTCTTGATGGCACTGCAGTAAATGGAGGAATTATTAACCCTTCTCAGTTCCTCAGTTTCATTAATTCGAAGCTGGTCTATAGCACGCTTGTAAAATATTCAGTGCTTCCAAGAAAAGGCATTCAAATAAATGAAATCTCTTAACTAATACTCGGTATACAATCGATATGGTTCAATTAAATCTTTGAATCATTTTGCTAGTACCGTTTAATTTTAAACATTGCGAATGATTCTTTCAATTTCGTTTTGTATTGTACTTTTTATAAGATGTTCCACAGAAATATTAATTTCCGACAACCCAAATTCCTTTGACATTTTCGTCATTTGCGAACCAACTACTTCTTCGAGTACCACTTCAGCCCCATCTGCACCATATGTTGAACCCGAAATCTCCACTTCAGCATTCTCCACCGATTCTTAAAGTCCGCCCTCTTTATGAATATTCTCCCGCAGAACCTGTCACTTCCAGATAATCTAATAATCCATTTTCATTCGCGATATCTACTTACGTTATACTTATTATATCAAATCAATCAAAATCCACAATGTAGTTTATTCAAAAATGTAAAGATTCATATAAAATTTTTTATCGCGGATGACAATCGTTCGTCGTTTAAATTTCAAAACTCTTTACATTTCATAGACTTCAAAACTCGTGATGAGAAGAGAAATCTGTTCGATATACGAAAGCTGTTATAGAATTTTCTAATAAAATTTAACTACGTTTCGCCTTTCGTCGCAGATGCAATCGTCTCTGCATTTGTCCGAACTTCTCGGAACTTCAAAACTCAGCGAGGTGGTGAGGTCTGCTAGGAATAAGATTCTAATAAAATTTAACAACGTTCCAATTCTTGGTGTATGACGCTTAAATCTTGCTTACATTATCCAAGTTACGAAATTCACAATAACGAGATAAATTTAAAACCTGGGAGTGTTTATATAAAATTTCAACAAAATTTAATATTTCATCTTTCTTGCCGAAATTTTCGAAGTAATTTTCTGAGATAATTCTCGAAATAATTCAAAACGCGAAAGCTATCACCAAATCGTCATAAAATTTTCATCTTTAAATGCTGAAATCACGTCTACAGTTTTTTAAGCTATAAAATTCACAATGTTTCTCCAAGTATAAGAAACAATGAAATATTGGAGTATTAATGTGATTAATTAAAAATGTGAATCCTATAAATTTCCATTGCAGATGCTGAAATCATGCAGGACTTTAAGTATGACGGTTCGAGGGCCAGCGTTGGATCCTCGTTGCAGAGGCGGGCATCCGGTGTGGTCTTCTTCTGGTCGACAACAGTCCTGCAGCTGGATCGACCGCCAAGGTCGTCCAACATCGCCACCTCCACTTTACCCGCCTCGAGACTCCAGATACGGTCCAAGAACGAGAAAAGTCGAGCTGTGCATCGAACCTGGCCAGTCCCTTGGTTTGATGATCAGGGGTGGTCTGGAGTACGGCCTTGGGATCTATGTCACCGGGGTCGACAAGGACAGCGTGGCTGACCGAGCTGGACTTTTGGTAAGAGTGTCTGAGATTTTATTACCTCCATCGACACACGACGAGGGGTTCGCTGTATTTTTATTAGACTTCTGGCTCTTCGACGTGTCAGCAGACCACTTCGTCGATGATAAAAATTGTAAAGTTTTCCCCCTCGTCCGTTTCCTTCGGAGCGGTTGAAATATATTAAAAGTTGGAAATTTTTCGATAAGATTGTTAGAGTAATTCGATAATGTAAGGCGGAGTGGAAGTTAGTTAAAAGTTATGAACTTTTGCAAAGTGTAAAAGAGAGATAATTCTCTTCGATAATTAGAAGAATTTTTTAAAAAGTTTTTGATACAGCTGGAAAAATGATAAGGATTTATTATATGTATTTACTATGTATTACATAAATTCGGCAACTTTAACATTTATCGCATTACAAATTCAATAAGTGGAGATTTTCTTTTTTTAATTATTATTGAAAGAGAACGGGATAAAATAGTTTGTAGAAATTATAAATTTAACGAATTTAATGTACGTGAATACAAAATTATAGATTAGATTGACTTTAAGATTTTAAGACTTTAAGTAAAGTCTTACTTAAGATTTTATGTAAAATAACTTAAAAACTATAGATTAGAGTTAGTGATACTTTAATGAATTAAAAAGAAGGCACACAATGATTTTTCTATATGTTTGGTTTCTAAAATATGGTACACCGTTTGTTCGCATGGTACTAAAACAATTACTTCACCGGATAGCAATTACTATTATATACGATACTTCTAACAGGACGTTCATGAAGTAACAAATATCAATTAGTTACGTAATTCAATGTCGGAAAGAATTAATTAGTTCGTTAAGTTAGAACGGTGGTAAGCACTCCGATGACAAAAGTGGATCGCAATGATGCTTCAACGAGTGGACGCTAACGATCGTGAAGATTTGATGGCGTTCGAATAAGCAAGCGCTCAAGGACGTTCCTGGTTTTCATTCGCGATTCGAATTGATATAAAAACTGAAAATCATTTACCCGTCGTCTTCCTATTAATCTGATGAATATAAGAAAAAATGTTTTCTAAAATGACATTTGAATGGAATATTATACATTGTATATTAGACAAAACTGTACCAAATGATTATTATATTCTATGTATTAAAATAAAAGATCAGTGCAAAATTTTAGGAACGTTACAATTAACACAGAATAAGATAATAATTTCAGTAGTTTTTCTTAATGAGATGAAAATTTTAAAAATTTTGAAATAGTTCTTTCTTTCAAAATGTTTTCATTTTTTATTTCAGCGCTGCGAGTTTAACACTAGAACTACCACACCAGTCAAAATGACTGGTTTTACAATTTTATTTTAAAATTTCTATTTCACGTTACAATTTTTTTCCCCACAATGATGCAATGATTTTTACAGTGATAACTAAAGAAATAATATAATGAATTTTATTTTATTTTTATTTATTAGAAATCAAAATAATTTTGGTAGAAATAACTTCGTCTTAACTGTCGGTAATTCTAGTGTTAATATAAGACAGCCTGCAAAATTCAAACGAATTTTTTAAAATAGAAACTAACGTGATACTTTGTGGTTTTTCACAGGTAGGTGATCAAATCATTGAAGTAAATGGACAGAACTTCGAGGAAGCAACCCACGACGAGGCAGTGGAAATCCTGAAGACGAACAAGAGGATGACTCTCCTGATTCGCGATGTCGGGAAAGTGCCACACTCTTGCACCACTAGTCAACCGATTGTCATGCCAACATCTAGGTATCCTGAACACGATCCTCTCCTCTTGGAGAGCCCAGGAAATCATCGACCGCCAAGTCCTACGTAAGAAATACTTATTCTACTTAAACCAGTCTGCGAGAGCTTCGCTAATAATATCATTTCTCGAGGTATATGCATTTTTCGGAAATGTACGTAATAAAATATCTAAACTACTCGTTATCTCAGATATTTAACAGTTAGAACAAATTTCTCCATATTTATATAATGGCACGTGAATCTTAAAAAGAAATAAACAATAGAAGATTATAATTTTGTAAAACGTAACTACTGGTACTTACGAATTCTGAACGTTCTTTCATCGATAGCTTCTTATTCATAAAAATCTTAAATATAAAAACTTTCAGTGTCTATTAATATATCATGTCGCTTAAAGCTGAATCAATTAAAACTTCTTGCCAAGCTTCCTGCTTTAGAAACAAAGTTGATAATGACAGAAAAATTCATAAAAATCGCCGTTTAAAAATATCTCAGTTGTATTTATATCTCGCTTATGAATTCAGTCAGACGATCAAATAAAAGGTGTGATAAAATACAGTTCAAGCGACAGGTATTATAATATTTTCTTCAGCGTTGCGAGCGATTGGAGACATAGAGGCGGTATGCACACAGTTTCCGCGGCGACGGCCGCGATGGTGGAAGAGAAAGCAAGGGTGGTTCTCGCGAGAAGCGAGAGGGCTGCGCTCTCTCAGCTTTTAGCTGACTACAGAACACGTCGAATGACGATCGAGGAGCTAGTCGTCAGTTTAGGAGACCTTCTGAACACCCACGAGAAACTGACTCTTCTAACTGAGCTCAGGGAACTCGTCGACAGTAAAGACAGAGCTGCTTTCGACGATTTGGTTTACAGGCCTCGGGTAGCCATGGCAAGGGTATGGCTTTGTACATCGAATGTATCTTACGTTGTGCTGAATCGGATTTTTCATTTACTCTGTCTGCTAATGGAAATATATGCTTTTCTTTCTGATTTTGCGAAATTAGGATCAATTTTATTAAATATGAACAGACTTTTAAAATATATTGTCAACATCAAAAATAACACATTCATTTCTCGATATCGTAGACATTAATTATTTAGTGTTTTGAAAAATTAAATAAAGATTGGTGGGTTCGATTTCTAATAACTTATTACTGTCGTTCTTAATATTGAATAAAGTCCTTATTAATTAGTCAATGTTATGGTAAATATATATATTTAAAGTGATCTGAGATCATTTATCTAATAAATGGCACTTCCAATTTGAGAAAAGACTCGAATATCAAGGTGTTAGATAGAATGCAAAAAGGCCATAAAAATTCATATTATATATTTAATTGTAAAATATCTTTTTAATTTCAAGTTGACATATATTCAATTACTGTTTATCAATCTTGTACTTTGTACAAAATATAAATAAAACTCGTATGAAGCAATTTATTAATTACGATTAAACTAATCTGCATCTTTCACTTCCAGAGAAAAGGTGACCGTGCACACTCGGATTTGATAGTGACTCCTTCCCTGCACGATCTTCCGGTAAGTGAACAAAATAATCATCGTTTCATCGTACAGCAACACGAATGAAGGGTTAAAACACACAGAACACAACGACTGATATCTCACACGATTGTTCTATCTCTATCTCTCTCTCTTTCTATTTATCTTTCCTCTATCTCTGTTTCGGGAAATGTATAGAAATGTATGTCTGTCTCTATCTTTCTCACTCTCTGTTCTGCGTTGTCCACTGTAACTGTTAGATTTTTTAACTCGTGACTGTTTCTCTCCTCTCGTTTCTTGTTTTTTTTTTTTTTTTTTTTTCTTTACCTGTCTCTGTCGCCAAGTTTCGCAAACGACCTAATCCTACGATATGAAATATCGGTTATTCGAAAAGGAATCTCGAGTCGTTTAATTATGGAAAGGATCGAAATATCCTAAAATATCGCAAGCAAAGAAATGAGAGAAATCATTTTAACACGTTCACTGTGCACGAAATTACAATTTTTAATTTTTGTTCAATTAGCGTGACGCTAATGCGGGGCAAGATTTTTAAAAAAATTTTTATATTTTATTTTCATTAACGCGACTAAGGGAATATAATTTATATACCGATTTGCTACATTTACGAATTAATTTCACAGACGGTGCTGCACTTTTGATAATTTACATATTTTTACATACGACGTGAATTTTGCGTATCTTTGCATCTTTAAATTTTCCATAAAATGCATAAACATTCGCGGTAGAATAATGAATAATTCTCGTACAATATTCTCTGTTAAATGGAAATTTTTACATATGTTTATGTGTTTATATAAATTATTACGAAACTCAACTTCTTTTTCTTTTTCGTTCTCTACCTTATGTTAAAATTAAATAAAAATGTTCCTCGTTCATGTGAAACTGCCACTGTATATCGAAAGTCAGAATAATCAACTGCACCAGAAAGAAAAATAATTTTTATTCCTCGTTGGAGAAAGAGAATTCTAATGCTAAAATTTGTAAAAAGTAGAGATCGGATCTGTTTGACTTCTATATGGCTTTATGTCGCCAGACACAGTGAACGTGTTAAAAGAATTATTCAGTTCTGCTGTAAAATGAAAAAAAAAAGAACACGAACGAAGGAAACAAACGAAAGTAAGAAAGAACGAAAGGGACGAATAAAGACGAAAGAGAAGAGATAGGAGAAGCTCGATTGTCGATTGGAGAGGTGCGAGAAGGAATGGAATATCTCGAAAGGAATACCTTGAAGAAGAAGAGAAGACAACCACCAGGGAATAAAACGGAAAACGAAGAATCAACTGAAGAACGATCCAAAGGGGATCGAAATTACCGGATACATTTTACGTCCACTTCGATGGAACGTTGGATCCGAGAGATGAACGTTTAGTTTTTTCGCTTAATTGCTCTCGGCTATCGCAGTGACCAGTGAAGCATGACTCGAGAATTGTCCTGCAACCCCTTTCTCTCTCTCTCTCTCTCTCTCTGCTTCTTCTTCATCTAAATGAAACTCTGTATGAGATGGTCCAGCTAAATTTACTGTCAAAAATGAACGTACATTATTTTTGTGGGCGCGTATAATGTAAAATATCTTTTTCTGAGATCTTGAGGTTGCAGATATTCTTTAAACGAAATACAAATAAAAAAAATTACTGAAGCATAGTATGAATCTCATTAACAACGAGTCACAGAAGTGACTCGTGAACTATCGTCCTTTGACAATACAAGTTCCGAAATTTTTATCAACAGTGAACAGTACGTTTCAAAGATACATCAAATAAGAATTTCGAAACTTATGCGTGTACATTGTAAAAGAATATCAATCGTTCAGAATTTCTAGAATTCCCCGAATTCTCAGATTTTGTTCCAAACCTCGCCAATACAATCATTCGAAATATGTTCGCGGAATATGAATTCAAATATATATTTTTGCAAGCCGTTGCATTTTAGGCGATCTCATTTAGCTGGTCCATTGGGGTGCATCTTTCTCTCTCTGTCTTTTTCTCGTAGAGAAGCGTCTCTTTTCGTTTTCAATCTCCTTTATATATATATATATATATATATATATATATATATATATATATATATATATATATCTTCTTCTGCCTTTCTTCTATTTCCACTCGAATACTGCGACACTATTCTCTTTGTCTCGTTTCTACTGTCTTCTTCTCTCTCTCTCTCTTTTTCTGTCTGTCTGTGTTTTGTTTATGATTTCCGCTTGGTGTTAGTGCGCTTCTGCTGGCAGGCAGTGTCGCCTCGTTTCCGGTCTGCGCTCGTCAACGTTCCGCGTTGTCTCTTTGGTAACTGTGCAGTCGAGATTGTTTGCGTAGTGCTTCAGCCGTGCCATTCGCGCGAATATTCGAAGCCCCGTGGATCGAATGTCGTTGCAATTAAGGCCTCGACAGTGTAAACGTTTCCTCAACGATGGAAAGAGAGGAAGGAGAGCATATATTCGGTTTCATTGTTTAAAATAACGACGAAGGGGCGAGGGTGGGTGAGGGGAAGAAGAAAAATTCCATTCGACGGAGAAAAAAAATTCCGAGGTGGCTTCGAGTATTCTACGTTTCTGGATGTGAAAATCTGGATGCGACAGGTCTCTCTTTATACACGCTTGCAGAACGGATATGGCAGAAATATGGAATGCAGCTGGTAGATGCGAATGAATCTGTGTTGCCTGTCTTTTTCTCTTTTTTTATTTTTTTTTTTTATTTTTTATATTTCTTTTCACGCTAACCACATCTCGGGGGAGTACAGTACAAAAGTGCGAACGAGTTCGCCTGAGCTTTGCTGGATTTTCTGTTTCGTACTCTCTCTCTTGCTTTTTGATCTGAGTGCGCGATCAGACGTGGTTTATTGCCACGGCGAGATGAAAATGAATATTACATTTGTTGACAAACGTGAAAACGCGAATTGGACTAGAGATTTGATTCTCTAGACTCGATCGTCTCTATTTCTTTACTTGACAAATAATCGTGTAGTTAATATTTACGAATCATACACTCCCGCAAGAAGTAGGAAGTCTTTCATAGCGATGCGACATTTGTAAAAGAAAAAAGAAAAAAAGATGGAAGAATAAGTATAAAATAAAAAAGAGATACTATTATCGAGACCACTATTAGAAACATTGAAATTCTTTCGTATTCAGAAATTGAATCTTTGAAATCTCTGATTGTATGTTTCAAGCAAATACAATAGTGTCTTATAGCTGGAAGCTTGTATATCGATCCTTTTTGCCAGGGATGTAGAAATTTTCGGCATATTTAAGTCGAAAGAAATCATGCGTTCGTACAGACAAAATAAGTTGAAAAATAAGTTCCGCTCCCTCCATCATCGTAATTTGCATGAATCGCGGCTGATCACGCACACGATCACAAGATGCCCATAGTAGCTGATTCAGATCAGCCTAATCGCATCACGTCCGTCACGATTCAGGAGACGAAAAGTTTCCTGAGAAATGCTTCGCTAATCTCCCACGGTCACACGGTGCTTTTCCGTTTCGTAACGATCCCCGCACGCGAGATCATCCAGTTAAAAAAAGGAAAGAAAGAAAGAAAAAGAAAATAGATCGTTGGCCAGACTTGTCCAAAGCTCGGGCTAGCTCGCTGATAGCCGGTTTCGTAGCCAACGAGTTGAAAACGAGCGACACCGTTAATCTCCTTTGCTGAGTCGTCCCGTGAACGATTTCTATTTCGACGAAAGCCTCCTCTTCGTTCTAAGCTTTCGTTCTCGCTTTGTTCTTCAAAGACTATCGTGTCCTTAGCGTTTTAGCTTTCTACAGTGCTGTCTTTTCTTTTTTTGTTCCCTTTCTCTCTCTCGCTCTCTCTCTCTCTCTCTCTCTTTGTTTTTGTTCTTTTACATCGATTCGTTCTGTTCAGCTTATCCAAATCCCTGTAAAGAGTATCGGAGAAAAATCGCTTGTGCGCAGAATTTTGTTTTCAATTTTATGCGAGAATTCGTTTCGAAATCGTTTCGATATTAATGGAAAATCGGATTACTCTAATTAAATGCTCTTTAGCACGCGAGCAATGGGGTTGCTGCAAAAGAAAATAGTGGAACGTCTAATTAGGCTGGAATAATTCTACGTTGAAGGCTCATTAATCAGAGAAAATGTTTAAGCGGAGCTTAAAGCAGCTCCACTTCCAGTTTGAAGTTTTTTCATATTAGGTTCTGTAAAATGTGAAATATCCACTTAAGAACGTTTTCAAATCTTTTATTTATATTGTCATGAGAAATGACGATTTATTCAATAGTACGACATTGAAGTTCTTCAATATTCTTTTTCCTTCTAATCAATTTCTGTGGAAAGTTTGAAAGAAGAATTTAGAAAAATTTTTTAAATTATTTAATTTGTGTTACGAAACTTAGACATTATTTTTATTATTATTCACAATAAAAGTTTCTTTTTTATTTAAAACCACCAAAGAAAAAGAAAATAGACACGTATATTACATTACCACGCTATTTACATTCAATGTTCAATAAAATTCTTACGAAATGCTAAAATACGAACCGTAACGTGCAACGTTTCAACACCTGCAACCAGTTGCATTAATTGACAAAGAAATTATTCAAGCGTTGATCGATTCGGCAAACAAGAGAACTGCTCTTATCGCGGCTAATCGACAAATCGATAATGGACAAAACAGAATGATGTTTGATTAATGACGGACGCAGTTTCACGGTTCTCCGGCCCGAGTTTCGTGATCTTTGAACGGAAGAGTGCCATCGGAAGTCATCGTAAATCAAGTGTCATCTGTACAGTGACAAACGTCAGCCACGGACACGCGATCGATGATAGATCGTTGACTAAGTTGGCATACAGATCGACGCTTTTATGGCTAATTAATCGGTGACTTTGATGCTCATATAGGGGGGACGGATTGACACGAATGGAACTATCGATCCGTTGATTTACGCGGGAAAGCGTGGGTGGGGGAGGGGGTAGTGAGTGAAGGAATAAACGATTTCCCAGCGGACGAAGCTTCAATGCTTTCTCATACTTTTCAGTTGCCTCTCTCTCTCTCTCTCTCTCTCTCAGACAGTTTATCCTTTCTTACTTTTTGAGTTCGGCTACGCTTGATTCTTTACAGTGGCTCGCGAAGATATTCGAAATCTTTCATGAATATATGTATCCCTTCGGAGCTAAACTGATCAGACTTCGGTTCTTTTGTAAGTTTCGCAATTTCATTTCTTCGAGAAGTTTCGTCGAGAGAAACGGACTCTTTACTTTCACAAATTTACAAGGATAAGAAATTCTTTGATAATTGCAGTATTTAATTGTTCTTTATCTTTATTTCAATTTATGGAAATTAATCGATATATTATAGCTTCTCAGCAATTCTCATCGTATGTGTAGAGATTATAAGATATTTAGTAAATTTTTAGAAGAAAAAAAAAAGTTATATTACACAGTAGTTTCCTGTAACAGTGTATGTGCGTAGAAATTTTCTACGACAAGCATTCAAGTACTTTCGCGAGCCACTCATTGTCATGAGTTTACTTTCTGTCAATTTGTTCTGAGATCATTCAAGTTCGTTCGAGCGTCAAAATTCTGCATAATTCGCTGAAACTTTCAAACGCAAAAGTAACGCGAAAGAAGTGAAAACTAAATTGTTGACAAACATTCATTGATAAAAAAAATGGGAGGATTGCTAAAAAGAAAAAACAAAAAAAAAGAAAAGATATTGAAAATCAACGAAAAGGATTGAGTCGAGGTAGGGGAAAAAAAGTGAGAAAAATACTCGTTGGCCGTCGAAACCGGGTTGAGAATGGCGACAGATTAGCGAATGGCATGACTGGATTTGGTGATTTCTCGCAGAGGGGTGTACCCGGTGGTTGTTGCCGTCCGGGACGACTGGTGGACGTCGAGGGAGATCCTCTAGGAGTAACAGGACCTCTTCTGCCACGGGATAACCAGGAATATAGATCGCCCAGCGAGGACAGCGGTCTCGGGGCCGACATGCCCAGGACCAGGTCGGCGAGATTCCAATAAGCCGAGAATCTTTCGACATTTCTCAAATGATATCCTTGAATCTTTCTTGATTTTCGTGAAGATTTGCTCTGCTCTAGATCGAAGTGGTCTCTTAATTTTCTCTCTCTCAGTTTCTCCTATTTCGCGCGGGAAAGTCAAAAGAGTTCTTACGAATTTTCGAATTTGATTCATTGAAGAATTATCTTCTTCTAATAATAAACGAGACTAAACGAGAAGAAAACGGAAAAAATCGTGCTGTAAAGATAAAGTCTATGAAAATCCAAGTTGACTGTATAAATTCGTCGTTCAGAGTAGATGCAAAACGGCAGATTTGTAGTTGCAGTTGTAATAACTGAGTTACATCGAGTAGCTTCGTCGAGAACCACGGTTGTAGAGTCGAATCGTTTCGTTGCGTGCATCTCGCGAATTGATTTCTCGAACGTGGGATTGTAGTCTGTGCAATAATTCAGAACAGTTCTTCAATTTATTCGTGTGAATTAAACATTCGTTGAATCTTTAAATTAAGAATGAGCATTGACCTTTGGCAAAAGAAATTAGATTGCTTTGGAATTTCTCTTCAATTTCGCTACGAATTTAGCGAGCAACCCTAATGAAACCATTGAAATGCTCATGGACATATTCTCTTCCTATATTACGAATTACTTTAAACTATTAAGGACCAACTATTAATGCAAATTTTATTCACAATTATGTTCAATCGATTTATTAATTATATACAGGTAATATAACGTTACATTATTAATATTAAACTATCCGTTATATCTTCCATTTAGATTCTATAATTTCGAAACATTTTAAATCGAATATAATTATTATATATTATATTATTATCATAATATAATATTATAATAAATTATGAATTAATTATTATTACAAATTATATATTGTTACGAAATAATATTCTAATAAATTATCGCTTGGTTCTTAATGAGTTAACTTAATTTACACGCTATAATTTCGTCAATTTAATCGAAGAACTTCACGATACAAAAAAATTTTAAACACTCTCATTTACACAAAACCATCTTTCATCCCGTCTAACGAAACTCGTTACTGAAAGATGACGAAAAGATTTCTTTTCGAAAGAAAATCCTCGATCCTTCTTCTTCTTGTTCTTCTTCTTTTACAAGTCACAGCCTTAATCTCTAACCAAATGCTCCAACTTAATTTCGAGTTCAACTTCTATTCAGGAAGAGGAACCACTGATCGATAATTGATCGTATCGCGCTCTGAAATCCAACTTCTGAACAACAAAGAAAAAAATAAGACAGAAGATGAGAGAAAGGAATGGAGGAAAAAAAATATAGGTGAAAAAGGGTACGATTCCACAGTAAACAGGGATAGCTGTAATGGCGTTTCTATGTCGGATATACGAGGTACATCGATATTTCATTTCCTACCAGACTCGATCTGGCTTTAGTGTCTATCCCGCATTCAGCCACCCCCTTCGGCGCCACCTGACTAGTAGCAGGTATGTACACGGATAAGCAGACACCAGAATCGAAGAAGGGAGAGGTAAATAGCGACCAATACAGTGGTGTGCAAAAGTTTGCAGCCAAATGTCCCAAAAAGCGATATCTGAAAGTATTTTTAGTAACAGAGTAAGGTAGAGTTACTACTACGCGAGCCAGAAGAATATTTTAGTCAAGCTAACAAAAAAAAAAAAAGGTGTATCAAGCTGTAATCGGACAAATTTGATTGCGAATAATTTTTAAATGATCTACACTTGAAAAAAAGTCTATTTAACTTTGATAGTTAATAGCGACACGATTAGTAATAAAACAATAATTTCAATTTTTACTAAATTCTTCAGTAAATTTACCAAATCAATATGTAGTATTATTTTTAATAGAAATTTATCGTATTTCACGTTTGCATTAAAATATAATTATTAGAATTAGAATTATTATAATTATATATTATAATTAGTAGAATTCAATAAATATTTAGTAAATTTCCACTCAAAATGACAAGATCAGTTGAATTTATTAAATCGTACCTAAAATTAATAGGATTTATTCAAATTTCACTGAATTTCTATTAAACATAGTAGCACTGAAAATTTCACGCACGTAAAAGTAAAGCGTAGAATCCGTTAAAGAACGTTTAATTGGAAAATAAGGGTAGGTGCAAATACTTTTTATACTCACTGTACGTATGTGTCGTCCTTGTATCCTCGCGTGGGCGCGGATTGAATACCTGTAGTATATAGGGTGTATCGGCGGTCAGCTCTGTGAATCGTTCGATTAATTCGCCGGGGCCCTCGACAAGATTTTTATGTACGGTCAAAGGAGCACGTCATAAGTGGAGATCGATGGAACGGGATGTTGCTTCTTCTAAAACAAGAGGCTAGTTCTTTTTTACAGGTTGCCCCTGAAGATAGAACGTTTTTAGGTCGATTAATATTTTAATAAATGATTTGGAATTGTTGTTGAATTTCTGAAAATAGCACGCAAATGGATATTCTGAGGGATATTTCGTTTTACGATCAATATTAATTCAAAGTGATAACTTTTGAAATCCCTTTATATCTGTTGGATTAGGTTTGTGTTTTTTTTTATCTTTTATTATTATTATCAAAGGATTATGAGAATTAATTTAAAGAATTAACGATTGATATTGTATAAAATTTTGAATAGTAAGCTTGTTAATAAAAAGGAAACAAATTTACAAGTAAATTCAAAAGTAGATAATTTTTTTCTAAGGAGAAATTATATTTTTTGAATTTTGTTGCTTAATAAATTCTTGTATACGAAAATCTAGATTAGCAATCTTCAAGGAATTTTTTTTTTCGCGTTAAGCATATTTGATAGCAAATTCTTCAAATTCTTGCCCTTGCTTTAACAGCAAATACTTGCGGTCTTAAAATTCCTGTAAAATTTCTCGTCGAATTATTTTTTTCAAATTCTCCCTGAAATTCTTCATCCCCTCCTACTGTCTTCCAATTTTTATCCTAATACTTCAATGAAAAGAAGAATTATAACAATAGTTCAATAAAAAAAAAAAGAAAAAAATGAAACGAGAGATTCATCTATATAAAAATAATTATTCTCCGCAAATTTGACAAACGTTTTCAAAAACGGGAAAAACACAATTGATGGAGTGAAAATATAATCCCAGGGGACGCGACAGAATTAAAACTCTCTTCGTTTGTCTAAAAAAATACACGTACCAATGCAAGTATACAAATCGATACAAAATAATATAGACAACTATGAAAATAACGATGATCGTGGGAATGTTAATAAACAAAGATAGATATTTCGCGAAAACTCGATGAAAATCTGTACCACACTGTTAAAATGTTCCATCTTGTGGAAAATTCCTCTGGTCGCGTGCCAATTTCTCTCTCGCTTCTGTTTGAAGGAATGATCAGGTCGATTAATTCGGCGCACACCCTATATGTGAATCCATAACACCAACGAGTGATGGATAGGCTAGGGACGTTTCGTGTACACGTATACGTGTCTTTCCACGGAATTCGTATAAGTAAATTCCGTCGAATCGATATCTCTGACCACGGTATGGCACGGGGGGAATGCATAAAGCGTTCCGTGATCGTGCGAATGGAAAACAAAACAAAACAAAAAAAAAAAAAAGAAAAGAAAAAAAGAACGAAGAAAAAAGAGCAAAATGGGATTTGCATATTTCGCCGGGGCGATATTGGTTTTTGGTAGTATCCGATTATTGCGCGCGGCATCAAACAATAAAATGTTCTCGCTCCTAGCAGGAACATTTTTAACGAGAGATTCCAATCTTATTGTTTGCATCGATCGGCTTTTTCGATCCCCCCCTTCCCCCCTCTCTCCCTCTCCAGTTTCTGTTCATTTCGTTTACGTTTCATTTCGAGCCGATATTTGCATTGACAAAGATTGAAAACCCACGGGATTATTTCGATATCTTATATTCAGTTTGTTCGCGCCCTGTTTCCGGCAAATGTCGATCACCGTTTGCATCGATTTCGCGCCGAGTTTATTTGAATTTCATTTAAAATATGAAGATTTCGATTTGAAATATGATCGAGCCCTTTGTATGCGCGCGTGAAGATTTTCTTTTTCTTTTATATCGAGTCGGTAATTAAAGCTCTTTCTTTTCTTTGCAAAGAAAAATTTACGATTGCTTTGCTATCATGGCTCCCAATAAAATGGGAGAATGATCTAAATTACTCAACGTTATAACGACCAGTTATTTTCGGAAATAATTGTTACCAGTTATACTAACGATAAGAGTTTAAAATACGTGGCTTTGTATTATGTATAAAAAAAAACGATTAGTAACTATGAATCTGTAAAAAATAAGATGTATTTAAACTCATTATGATTCATTTACCGACAGTCACGATCACGTAATGCTAGAATAACGTCAATCAATTACTATGAACATTGAGACTTACATAATGCTGCAGTAACGATCAATCGTTATAGTGTTAATCGGATTGCCTCCTAATCAGATATATTTTTCGATATAAAGCCGATTTTTAATTAATTTTTCGTACGTTTGGAGTGATTTTTTTTTTTTTTGACGAATCGCTAAAATCACATAATGTGTTGGAATAATGTGATCGGTTACTAGTTCTGAATGATTGATCATTCCATTTTTCACAAAGGTATTATTCGAAAGAAATTTTCTCAGACGTGCAAATCTGCAACCGTTTGCAGTCTATGGCAGACAGAAAATAATGTAAATTACATGGCAGCACATTAACGAGATAATTCTCAAAAATCAGTGTACCGCAGTCCTATAGTAGAGTTGATGCGGCAATAGCGCATACATATAGAAATGGCCCTTGAAAATTTCGTTCTACGGTCGGCCAAAGTTCCAACACTAGGTCGTATCCCGGGTAACAGAATGAAACAAATGAGCTTCGAGAGAGTTAGCAGTACCGTAATAGCTACGCGAACGAAACGTTCGCGAGGAAAAAAAAGTGTCAGTGTGCATGCTGTCATTGGGGAAACACTTGTCTTTAGTTTTGTCTTCGTTCTACTTTGCCAACTTTGCGTTGTGACAACAAACGCAAATACTGGAGGATTTAAGCAAGACTCTGTACGACGAATTTTTAACGCGATGATTGTCCACGATATCGATTTCAAGTGATATATTTTAAAGTGAATTGTGAGTCAGTTTTCTATGAAAGATATCTGGTCGAAGATTCCGAATTATGAACATGTGATTTGTTCCAAATAACGTCATGAAAGTCTGGAAAATTAATTCAACGAGTACTTAAGCACCTGGTGCAGTTCTATGAGAGGCTAAGTTGATCGCTATAATTTTATACAGTTACCATCAGATGATTTGCTAGACCTGAGTTTAGCCAAGGCATATATTTGCACTCAAGTTCTATATTTGTCTATAATAAATAGTCAGTTGATACTTCATAAAATCTAAAAGAAAAAATGATCTAACGTTGCAAAATAAAACAGACGAGCTTAAAGTAATTTAATAATTTATGCAGGATCAATTTTCATCCATCTTAGACTACCAAGCTAATTAATATTGCCTATTGCTTTTATCAAAATTGAGAAGTCTCATTTCCGGTATTATTTTAGACAGTGATCAATTTACATATAGAAACGCGCGTTCACGAAGTCAAGTATTCCCTCTAGTATTTGCAATAATTGTCAAGCGTCCAAACACTTTACAAATAACAGTGCTGCGGTGCTGAGAAAATTCGGAGAATTCTGATCGTTTGACGTTTGACGTTTGACGCCATCCTGACTGTTAGCGTGACATCGATCGATCGATGGCACCTGGGGCTGTTGAAAGTTCGACGAAGGACGAGCCAACAAACGGAAATAGATTTGGCATGCGATATCCAATGGGGGTCGGTGGTCAACTGCTGTGCGATACTTGTTAAATAATCGATGGCAAACATATAAATAAACCGCATTGCTGTCATCGCTCATATGTGCTCCATTCTTCTGTCCAACTTCACCGGGTGAGAGTAGAAATATTCTATTCTATTCTCGTTGCGATCGAAACGGTTCCCTGGCACGGAATATGTATCCGAAAGCTCCGGGTCCTCCGTGCGATTACAAATCGCGGAATTATCAGTCGTCACGGTGGTTTCCGCTTCATGGAACGGTAAACTTTGTCCGCGAAGAATAAACACGATATCCGTGTGTATGTGCGTGTGTGTCTGTGTATCCAGGTCAGGCTTCCCCTTAACTACTAACCGCTCTTACGTTCGAGAAATCGGGCTACTTCGGGTAAAAATAATCGATGGATCGCTTCAAATATTCAATCGGACGAGTGACCAACGAATCGGCAACGCGATACGTAAATACTTCAGAGAAAGAAAGAAAGAAAGGGAAAAAAGAGGCTTTCTCGTGTAAAGAAAGAAACTCTACGAGTGAAAAAACGTAAAAGGACACGTTGAAGATGCTCGAGTGTAGGTATAAGAGAAGGGAGAGAATTCGGCACGAAAATCAGTAGATTTCTCGAAAGGGGAAAAATTTGGGTGAGAGACGAGTGAGAGTCTCGACGCAGGGCGGTTGGTCTCAAATCGCAAATTTTGGCAAATTGCAGAGTGGGCTGCAGAAGGACGCAGCAACAACACCAAGTGACGACCTCCGATCTCGCCCTCTCCAACGACGACGAGTGCGACAACCAGGTACAGAAAATTGTTTCGAGAAACAGAAACACACAGTATCACGGGTGCTCGAAGCTCTCGAAGCCCTCCTTTGATCCTCCTGAAGCATTTGCAAAACGCAAAGAGAGAATGTTGTGCCGGGTGTTGCCGAACGCGATAAAAGGGACGTTTTTTTCGGTTTTCTTTTGCAGGACTACGAGGACGAGCTGGAGAACGGACGTGGACGAAGGCATAGCTCGCCTGGTGGATCGCGGGGCAACCCTAGAGATTACGGTCATCATCATCTTCATCCGGACAATTTGGTAAGTCGGATACGAGTTTTACCTTAATCTCGCGGGGCATCTTCGTCACGGTTGCTACCTTGTTTCTTCCGGGGATCTCTCGTTCCGGTCAGGATTTATCGACGGTGTTCCCCCGCGTGGGAATAGAAATGATCTAGAAACGGGATAGCGAAGGCATTTACGCGATACGATGCTCTCCGGTAGTAAATATCGAATCGCTTACGCGGTTAGCATAGAAAGTGGCAGTAGACGAGCCGCACGCAACGTGAAAAATGCATCTCGAAAGTTGTTCGATTACGTAACGCGGAATCGAAAATGGTAATTAATGAGTTTTAATAGCTGGGACGGGATTGATTGTAGAATCTTTTCGATTGATATATGTATGCAGTCAATTTTTTTTTTAAGATGAATACCGAATTAGGATGTTTTAAGATTCTTGAAATATCTTGTTCCTTGTAAGGATAACAGTAAAGTTTATTAAAATACATTTTTATTGTATAATACGCGTACAGCTCAACGTTCAAATTAAGACTGTGTAATATGTTTTGTCAAATTTGATGATAAAATGCACAAATAACGTATGTTCACATTGCTGTGAATTTCTTTGACAATACATTTCTTAATGTATACATGATATTTGTAACATAATATATTTTCGAGTTTAAATATTTTAAATCAGGAATTGTATTAATAAGAACAGGTACTTAAACATTACCATATCAAACGATATACATATTAGCACGAAACAAGTACGAATAGTACACGAATATCTTAAACACGATTTGCACACTAATAGATCATGAAGACTGGTGCGAGGAACATTTCAGTAACGTGAGTTTTCCTCTGAGTATTACTACATCAGAAAATACCAGGGAACATGTGAATATCTGTATCATGAATCTCGGTCATGAGTGAAATTTCATTGTGCTCACTCTCATCTTTTGTTCTCCAAGATATAAAATGTTTGCCTCGGAATTAATGTGTTCCTACGTTTAGTAATTTCTAGAATATATATATATATATATATATATATATATATGTATATCAAACATATTAACGTCTACTGCTACTATATAGTAACTATGTAGTAATTGCAGAGAATTCATCCAACTAGCGAGAGTAGGAGTCTCTCTCTCTCTCTCTCTCTCTTTCTCTCTCTCTATTTCGCCCGGTTATGAACTGTCTTGCGATATTACAGCGAAGTAGCCTTGCGCTAATGGCTGACAGTATTTTGTGTGTGATAATGTCAAGAAAAGGATGGTACAGGATGCACACGCGGTGCGCACGAGAGCAGAACAAATGGATAATTGAGAGAGGTGGTAAAATTTCTCGACGCGAGCAAAGTTAACGATCGACGTGTTTGATAAAAATAACAGTGAAATTCGAAAGACATATAACTCGACAATATATACGTCTCGTACAGATTTTAGAGCACGTTTCCGATTGGATACGTTTTTTTCATATTTTTATTTCTCACGCAATTTTCTCCGAAGGATAACAGTTTTCTCTGATAAAATCGAAACAAGTATTCCTTGATACATAAAGTTGGCTCTTTTGCTTAATTTTCAATGAATAGAAGTACATCTTTGTATGTAAAAGAAAATCAATTTTGTCTTTCACTCGATTCTTTTCTAAATTTATTAAATGTTAAATAACGTTAAGAATTAACTTTACTTTCTTACTTTCCTGTCCGTAATATAATAAAAAGTCAAGAGAAAAGTTTATTACGAATTAACTAAATTAATAATCGTGTAAATTATAAATTTAGTTCGTACAATGATTATGTCGATCGTTTTACGACATGAAGTTACAGCTGAAGTTTGACATTTTTCATTGACATTGCGAATTCCTTTGTCGAGCCAAATTCCGTTTACAATTGACGCGAGTCAACGAATTGCATATTTAAATGTGTGAGAAACCGTTAAACTCGATCGCAAGAATCGGTCAATTAAAGAACTGCTGTGTACGAGTAACGAGACACCCTAATTAGCCATCAGGTCGCGACCACTTCGAAACGCAAACCGCATACTTCCATTAGAAACATTTAGAAACATTCTGATCTCGTTCTATACTGTCTGGCCTTATATTATCGCGTGAAATCGATACAATTTGATAACACGAAATCAATCGAATGTTTCATACCTGATAGAACGATAAATATTTAATATTTAACAACATAACGTTAATATTTAATAACATTTAATCAACATTTAATCTATATATTCTGCCAAAAATAGTCTTAATTATGAAAATTTTGCTGTCGTATCAAAACGTTATTATTGTTAAAACAATCAATAAACATTTGAATCAAAAAATAATGAACATTTAAGAAATGATATATTTATAATATATTTATTATAAATGATTATTTATAATAAAATGATTATTAAATAATATATCATCTTATTTGACTCGACATTATTTTGAAATAATCCTGCGTTAGCTTATTTGAACAAACAACATGATATTTTTTTCTAAATTATTTGGTTATCGGATAAAATAATTTCTTATTTCATTTTGTGTTTTGTATCTCTTTGTATTTTGTATTTCCTAATTAACTTGGCTATCAGGTAAAATAACTTCTCATTTCATTTTGTATTTTTGTTATCTGCTTCTTCAAATAATTTCTAATTTCTATAAACATCTTCTTTTGAGATTCTATTGTGTTATTTCAGTTAACTCCAACTGGAAGATTATTTGTATACAATTTATCTGACTTAAGATAAAATCACTTCTCCCGTATTAGTTTTCTAATAAAAATAAATAAATTAGTGGAATTGAATTTGTTAATTCAATTTGTTATTCTTTTTTTATTTCTATTTCAAATAAAACTCTTATTTGTAGCATAGTTCGTCTTCTCAGTTGTCAAGTGAATGCAATAGATCAAAACTGAAAACGTAAAGTCACTCGATGAATATTTTCTTGTCGGGATAACACAACCGCGATTCTCTTTAGGACCTTCTCGAAAGCTGTAGCGCGCTTTTTTCCCAGTTCAGGCTTTTTGCTCACTGCCAATTTGACATTCCGCGAAACGAAACGATAAATCCGTGAAATGGAGGAATCGTCTCGTATATCAAGTGGCCTAGCATGCTCGTAAACAGCGTCACGTATTAGGTGCATTAAATCGAACCTACTATTTACTTTTGACCGAGCATCAAGTCACGGAATGCTTTTAATATCATTTTTACTTTCGGGCGAATGTATAAAGATATACACTACCAGCTGGACTCGATAAGATTTTATTATCTTTCTCGTAATCGCTTTGTCACAATACCGATTATTTAACATTATGCAATATCTTAATCTCGCGACTGCTTACTCTTTTGTTTATATTTTGTTTTGTTATAATCGTTTCATCACGGTTTAAGAAATGATAGACTGGTTGTCAATATCAGTATTTTTATTCATCACTAAACTACGGATTTTTATACGTTTGTAGAAAAATTTCAAAATGCAAAATTATACAGGACAGCTCGTACGTAAGAAACGTACGAAATATTCAGAGTACAACGATTTTCAATTTTTCCAAGCTTTAACACGCGATCCGTGAAACAATTTTATACCGAGGTTCCATATTCTTAATTAAATTCGAGAAAATATGAATTTCCATAAAATTCGGCAGTCTATTCGTCCCATCGACCGATTACCTCCTGTTTTTAACGTCTCAACTACGATCGTTTTTCTATATACTTCAACACCCAGTGACCAATTATTTACTACTTTAATATCCCAACATCACGACATCCTAATTACACACATGGTAAATCGATCATCAACCAGAGAAGAAAGCTCGGAAGAAAGTAAAATTCATTAACATTCTCTCGTTACACTCTCAATGTTATTTCATTTCTCGCGTGATCAATGGAAAATCGTACGTGAATGCATAGCAGTCTAGACTTGCGCATACTGGACAAGTGATCCAGCGATCGAGAGCATCCTCTCACGGGTCCATTTGGAAACGAGCTCGATTTATGGACGCTGATCACGCCAGGTCGATCGATGTTCATCCTGGCCTGTATATCCGCTCGACGTGATCTTGTAGTCAGTCGAAGGAGGTGTTCCAGGTCTGAATTAATTATCCAGGCACGATCGATCACGGCGTACAGATCGCACGGCCCGATCCAACCGCGAAATGTCTCTATTTCGCGGCGGTTAACGTTGATGGACTTTGCTGGCCTTGGGACGGGAGATCGTCGACCGAGCGTGAACGAGCCGCTTGATATCCTTGAAGAGGAGCTCCGAGATCGAGAAAAGAATCTTCTTTTTTTTTCTTTTCTTTTTTCTTTTTTTTTTTCTTTTTTTATTCCCCTTTACGACGCAACACAAAGTCGTAAATGTGTCATTTAAATCCGTCTTCGAATAATTCTTAGCCGGTTGTGCATGCCTTCGCGAAATATTTTATTCGTTCGTTATATCGTGTAATTAATTTTTCCTTTTTTTTCAAATTTCAATTTAATTGAACTTCGAAGAAACTTGATACGAATGAAACTAAATTAATTTAAACGAAATAGAACTAAAAATTAGAGCGAAATTAAGAGTTAGAAAATAATTTGAAGTGAATGAAATTAAAAATTATATTTGTAATTTGGGAGTGAAATTTAATGGAAATATTGAAGTTACTGTTATTTAATTGAAATTTTTTAATTTGAATTTCATTTTTAGAAGAATAAAAAAAAACACACACACACGTTCTTGGACGCGTTCGTTATTTTAACAGATTTTTATTTTTCAGTCTCTTTTGAACATTGAAAGAGGAAACAGGCATACGTCGCGTGCATAAATTATTGCAGAAGAATTTGAAGGAAAGCATAGCATTCGATATAGTAGAAATCATAACGGAAAGCGACTATTGGTAAACTGTATATGATTTCGCCAAACGTAATTTTACAGGGAATAAATTTGATTTTCAATACTGACTCGCATCCACACACGTCTCAAACTATTTTACACATAACAGAACGCTAGTTATTCAAGCATCATTATCCTCTGATTCAAAATGATTATAATTGTAGCGAATAATTTGCATTTTTACAAACTGATTATTAAGAATACAAACTTGAATAAATTGCATTTAATAAAATGAAGATGAATTGAATCTTGTTAAATATATATTAACGTATAGCAAGTTATAACAGCATTTTTCGACCAATTAAAATTACCCGAAGACCGTGATTATACCTCGTTATTTCAATTTATAGGTGATGTTTAAATTTCATGCGGATAAAGTAGTTAATAATTAATCGTTTTAGTGTGAAACACGTTAATTTTACGACCGTATTCATTATAAATCTTTATAATATCTTTATCTCGATCTTTATGACTTTCCTACCCAACAGCACTTCATTTTCAATACTTTTATATTTATCCTCTTACATATTTACATCGA
Source organism: Tetragonula carbonaria (assembly GCA_032399595.1). NCBI lineage: Eukaryota > Metazoa > Arthropoda > Insecta > Hymenoptera > Apidae > Tetragonula > Tetragonula carbonaria. The sequence goes on from JAUCRC010000008.1 coordinate 3,126,674, forward strand.
TATACAAATACCCACATCTCTCATCCCCCCTCCCCCCATCCCTCAAATATTTCCATCAAACTCACTTTAAAAGTCCAAAGGACCAACGTTCTATCGCATATTCACGCTTCAATATCCACCTTCGCACACATGTGTACATCGATCGCTCTGTTTCTCTTCATCGCCAGCACAATTTATCACCGTCACTCGCCAAAATGCGGAAGTTCATCCGTGAACATTCATTCTCGAGCTCTATTGTCCTTTTAAGTGAAAGTTCGCCGATAGCCTGTTATAGCGTGTTAAAACGTGAACGTCACGGAAAATAAACGCGAAACAACGATATTCGCCGCTCTGCGGCGGAAGAAGATTGTAGACACTCGGAACGATGACAAGGCGACGATCGAGCGTAAAATCCCTGGCACGACAATCCTCGGACTCGGCTGTGTTTTTGCTCGATCAGTGATTACGATGGCCCCTTATCGACGATCGGTCAGTCAGAGCTTGTCCTGTAGCGCCTGTCGCAGCTCCTCCGTGGCCTTAGCCACGTCCTGGGTCTGTCGCGAGAGTACTTCCGGTCGCACGTGCTGCACCGTGGAATTGGACCGCCTCACCGTGTTCCCGCTGCCGAATTTCGGCCGTGGAATTCTCACGCGTTGCACGTCGCTCAACCAGGATTCCATGGTCTCCTTTTCTTTTTCTTCTTCTTCTTCTTCTAGAACGTCGTTATTTAGTTACTCTGAAAAAAGAGAAGCGAATTTGTAAAAAATCAGGATTTCACGACGATTGTGAAAATTTAAGCTATATATGTAAATTTGGTACATTCCTAGTTTTTCCCCAATTTTGGCTTTTAATTTTCTGTATTTTTTTTCTTTTTTTTTTAGTGAAACATGAATAGAAATAAATGCTAGATCTCGTATTCACCAATGTGGAAGATCGGAAAAACATCCGGAATAAAACGGAAAAAAAGAGAAAGTGTAGCCAAAATCCGCTGAATGAAAAATTCAATAAAATTGTGTCATAGAATCTAGATGAAAGCGGCAGTGACAAAATAACACACGCTTTTAACTTCGTTCTTCAATCATTTTGAAATAATGATGGTCTTGCGGAAATTCAAATTCAAATGCTTGTGAAAATTTCATGAAACTATAAACTCTAAGAAGTTTTTATTTTGGAATATCAGAGACATTTGAATGTATACGGAGAAATCAATAAATAAATCAGTCAATCAATCAATAAATTATCGCGCGTATCGATTTAGTTACGTTTTAGCGAGGAGAAAGTCTCGGAACATCTGTGTCGCATGATTTTTATCGCCAAGAGGCGAAAATGCACACCAGTCTGTATTAACACCGTGCTCCAAAAGACGCGTTGACGATGGAAAATTTCTTTCAGTGAAAGCACAAGCGTTTGTTCCAGACGTTTATTACATGTATTTTCCTCGAACGTCGAGGAATTTTACTTCCTTACGGAAGAACATTCCTTTTCCTTTTTCACCGTCGCCGAGCAAAATTCCCAAAGACGCCTGTTGCCAGCGATGCTAATGGAAATATCGCTAAATAACGTGATCCGATTCGACGTTGAATTTTGCACGGTAGATTCTCTGCGAGCCGCGTGAAAATGATTCGTGACATTTTCTGCCGCGGTGGCATCAACGCTTAACGCGATAAAAAGTAAACGGGAACGTTGTGGTCATTGCCAGTCGAGGGCAATGGGTCATGCAAGCTACGTGACAAAGAGGAGAAGAATGTCACTGGGCCACGCCGGCTGGACATTCTACCGGCATGATCTGAATCGTAATCAGAAACAGAAAATCAACCACCTTACGCTGTTCTTCTTCGTATTGATTGACATTGACAATTTCTTTAGACGATGGCCTATATATGTGTACTTATGGTACCAATCCGATTAATACTTTGACGCCAGATATTTAAACCGTTATAATTTTTAAAAAATTATAAATTTGGGCTTATTTTGAAGCTTGAGATCTGTACTTTCGAACTGCAGGCATTCGTTTTATTTTCATTATGTAACAGATGGCAAAGTGAAGACTCTCTTCTCCTTGAAAATGTTATAAAATTATCATAGCATGTAAAAATATTGGAAACATTTTTCACGATTAAATTTACAGTAAATTTGAAGATTGTAATTTCTTTTTCGCCAATTTATTCAATTTTGAATATGATGAAAAATATAATAACGAAAATATTACAATTTCTTGAATTTTCATTGTTTAACAGCCTAACATTCAAAGTTCAATAAAATAACAAAAAAAAAATCATACATCAAGTTTTAGGTCGAAGAACCTTCTCCAATCTTCCAAATTTCCCAATGTTATACTATGACAATTTATAACATTTTTGAGAAGAAAAATGTTGTCACCATTTGTTACGTAATGTAAAAACGTTTGGAATAAAATACGTAATGTAAAAACGTTTTGGAATAAAATAAATAACATATTTTGAAAGTAGAGACTTTAAGCTTTAAAATGAATTCAAGTTTATTATCGATTTCTTTTCAACATTTAGTGCCCGAATCCTAATTCTAATTCACTGTACGTTCTCTGTTTTATTTTCTCGAGTCGGAATTCTTTATCTGTCCGAGATATTTAATTTCCTTAGAACTGTTTCTCTCAGCTGTTCTTGAAATTGTTACGTATTTGAGAGAAGACAAATTAAAGAGAATGTCAAATCGAACGGAGAAAAAAGAGAAAATGATAAGAGATAATAAAGGAGAAAATTGAAACATTCTTCTTTTTAACACGAAACTAAAATTGATAACAGAATTGAAAATAAAAATTTTTAATTAAAGGGTAAAGGGTATCATTGATCAATTGATACACTTTCCTGCTGATATTAATAAAAGTCTGTCCGTGTCTTTGAATTGTAACATAAAATGATCACAAAAATATTGTATTTTAAAATGAGAACATATTGTTGTTATTGTTATAAAAGACATGATATCAGACAAAAGTTTTCTGAGCAAAAAAATACACAAACAGGATTGACTGTTGAATGTTTTATAATTTTAGTTCTTGATTAATCGCTGAGTGTTTTATAATTTTAAAGTGATCTCGACGCGAAGTAACATTTATTATGCAACAGCTTGATAAGATTGATTCGCAAAACTTCGTTTGTTTTACAAAACCAAACTTGTTACTGTACTCAGCAAGAGGATTTATCACATTATCACTGGTAACTTGTATTTTGTAACTCCATAATTAAATTTTGCTAATAATGATCTAATTAAAGAAGATTAGAGCTCTTAGATTCATTTCCTTGGCGTTCAAATTTTTCCTGAATTCATTGATAAAAAATAACAAAATCCTTTTATAATATATTACGTGATATACATATTTTAAACAGCCACGTGACATCCATAAAAATTACTGGCTGAAATAAAAAATAATTTATATCAGCTGGTATTGTCCCACAAAATGAATGTCACATCCCAGAAAATAACTTTGCAGGAGATTTATGGGCTACAAAATTTATTTTGTGGAATAACATAATCGTGACAGCTCACAAATTAACTTTGTGAAAAATTTGCGAGCAACGAAATTCATTATGTGATAGAAAATTTTGTAAATGCTCATAAATAAGCTTTGTTGGGAATTTTGGTGGCCTGTAAAATTCATATTATAGAATAGTAAATTTATATTTATATGTAACTTATTTCCTTATACTAAAAGCATAAATTATAGGAAAATGTGTAATGTGATTAGAAATGTAGAAAAGAGAATATGACCATATATGTATAGATGGTGATAAATGGAATGTAAGAAAAGGAGAATATTTTATCGAATAAAAAGAACAGAATATGAGATGAGTGTATGATATGAAACATAAAAATGGGATGATGGGATTAGTGATATGAGAAATTAGATAAGGTATATGAAATGTGAAATGTAGAATGAAAATGTTAGTAGTAGAAATTAGGATAAAAGATATTGATTGGAGATTTTGAATGTGGAATATTAGATGATATAAGAAGAAAATATGAACTATGATTGTTGGGTTAAGGAAATACGAAATAGTAATATGGAAGTATATGAAATGTTAGTAGCAGAAACTAGGATAAAAAAATATCCATTAAAAATATTGTAGGATATGTGAGATGTGAAATATGTGATAGGGAATGTATTCAGCAATAAACTTGGTACTTATGTATATATTGAATAGTTAAGTGTTAAAAATTACTTTACTGAATATTAAGACTTTTTGATATAATAGATCACGTCTGTTTGTAAAATGAAGAAAACAAACATAATTTTCATTTATTTTCATATCGTTTTCAATTCGTATAATTCGTTTTTATCTCTCTGAATTTTAATTACATGTATAAAGTGGATTTATTTGATATCTAGTTATAATAAGCTAATCTGGATAAAGTGGATTTATTCTCTTGCTCGCACTGCGATAAATAACAAAGACTTCAGAACGAAGGATATAGAGATGAATTAGCTTTTATTGGCAAGATCTGAATTTCTGACGCCAGGAAAGTTTTTTTTTTCCTACTTTTCTCAGCCAATAAATTTTAATAATCACGTCATACATATACATATACAGTAACATTAAAGATGTAAAATTTATAACACCACTTTTGGCTATTTGCCTGAATTTCGTTCGTGATACCGTGTGAAAGGATTTAAATTACCAATTAATGATGATATAAATCGAAGAAATATTCATGATCCTCCTGCTCTAGTGCGAAGAACGAACCACTAAATAATGGCTATTGCAATGCTTGCAATTCTATGACCCGAAAATTGGCACGCAACAAACTGAACGATAAACTTGGAAAAAGAACCTCCGAAAAAAAATTTAAAATTTAATACACGACCGAATGTCAATTAAAGAACGATGTAGAAAAATAGTTCATAGTTGCAGCTGTTATGCTATCTGACTTGAAAAAAAACGGAGGATCGTCGAATGGCACTTACGGTGCACATAATTCGACGACCCTGGATTCAGCTCGAATTTCACGGTGGCAGTTTCGTTAAACGGTGAAAGGAACATTTCGAGGGACGATAGGAAACGATCAAACCGGTTAAAAATATGGATTCCCACACTGCCTGCTCGAATACCGTATAGAATAAACAGTTAGATGTTGTCGAGAGGGCAACCTTGCCTGAACAGGCCATTGGACGTTACCGAGGTCTCGCGCAACTTTTCGATTATCGAATATCGTAATTCGAGGATATTCCTTTTCTTTTTCTTAATTTCATTCGTTGAATCTTTTAATTATCATCGTTGTCATTTGTTAACAAATTCGACAAATTCTGACAAATTGTTATCGAGAATAATTATATATATATATATATATATATTTTTTTTTTTATTTTTCAGTTATCATTATCACTTTATCCTTTGAACGAAAACTTTATCAATGATTTAATCATTAATGTTGCAAATTAATGTTGGAATTTCGGCGAAAAGTATTTTTTAAAATTTATTTAAAGATATCACTGTGGAAAACATTCGTTACAAATATCGGAAAAGACGAAAATGAGTTCCCTCGTTTGACGCGTGCAATGACTGTTTCAATTGGCACAGCCATTGGTTGTAAATCGTTACAAACACTTTCTATATAAGCCGTCTTTTTTCTATCCTCTATCATGCACATTGCGCCGGTTGCACAATAATAAAACATCGACGTTGAAAGTAAAAGTTTCTTGAACACTTTCTTGTCGCTTTCGAACTCTCTTGTGGTCTAACGAAATTTACGATGTCGTGTGTTGATCATTCGTGTGCAACGAAATGGCTTGGCAAATCACATGTACGCGTACTCAAATGATTAAAAAGCACGAGTATTTAACTTGATGCTAAAACTATCGATATTTAATATATAAGCATGAGGTAACTAAGAGAAATAAGTTCTTTAAGAAAATGTTTCGAAATAGACGCGATTATAACGCAAGTTTTTCTTACGATTATATTGAGTAATTATTGCATTGCTATTCTGTTAAATGGTTTGCTTCTGGAAACAATTTTCACTGACATTTCAAAAAATAACAATTCTGTCACAGACACAGTTTGCGTCACTTCTCCAGCAAAAATATATCTAATTAAAAGCAATCTATTTGAGATCTCTTATGTTAATGTAATTCTTTGAGATTTTACAATGTTACTTCGGTGTTGCAACATGTCAATCATTAGAATCTTCACGGAAATAAACTGGTCCTAACAAACGTAGCAATTGAGTAAAGTACATAAATTACCTTGCTATCGAGGTGTATATATAATATTTCAGTGTTTTCACATTATTCCTGTCGAGCAAACAGAATATTTGCAGTAACTGGACAAATAATAAATTTCAAACGCGTCGAACGCATAGAGTCTTCCGCTCTCGCGGCAGCCATTTAAACGCGCAAAGTAATAGAAATCGCAGTGTACACGGAAGCAGAGTGTTGAAAGCATGAAATACCGTGAATTCCAACGTTGCTCGGAGTCTCTTCTTCCTTGCTCGCCCATTTTTCAACTTTCAACTCGTGATGAATGTCCAGAGGTCGTAAAGCGCGACCGGAAACCCGTTTTAATCGCGTTTAAAGGCGTTGGACACGATCTGTACGCATTATCGCGGCTCCGCTCGTCGATTTCTGCGTGTTTGCGTTATTGTTCTAGCGAGCAAGCCTCCGTGGATTTCGCAACGATTCGCACTGGAGAGCCGTCGATTTTTGTTATATGTTTCTCGCGAGATTTTTACCTTGAACCGTGGAAAAAAAATAGAGGGGCCAGGAGAATGGTAGATTTATATTTCTCAATGACGCGGGCGATTACGTGAAAATTTTCACTTCACCTTTCGTACGAATCCTGCACTGTCTATCCGAAGATCGAACTTAGATCTATTTGCTATTGTTGCTGGATTAGATTATTAGACTGATGATAGATTTTTGTGTGAAATCGTGTCATTAAGAATATGATTAAAAAAAAAAAAAGAATAGAGTATGATAGAAAAAACAGAAAAATATATATCGATAAGATAGAAGAATATATATTTGTATCTTTAATAGAATTTGAGACTATGGCTAAGGATAATTATTAAAAATATTATACTTTAGATGTTTCATATATTTCTTCATATATTGAAATTAGTGAAAGAACATTTCAACATTTCAATTTGCGATTTTAACATTAGTGGAAAGAAGAGGATTTTAATGTAATTATGTGTAAGACTTTTGAATAGTATTAATGAAACATTGCACAACAGCGTTTATTAATTTTTAGAAATATTGTACCGCAGAGTACAGTAATATTCTTAGAAATAAAGTTTCTTTTCAGTGTATAACACGTTATACATACGTTATATATCCTTCTCTACGTAACATAGATATTTTACGTTTTACGTTTCGACTTGAAATCTTTCTTCATCCAATCGTTATTAAATTTTGTATCCCTAATATTCTGACAACGTCAGTTTTCTAAACGACAGTCTACAGATAGCATGCAGCATTATTTTTCTCTCGACGTAGCAATTTTTATAAAAGTTTATAAAACTGGTTTATGATCCTTAAGCGCATCGATAGATACTGCCGTTTCAGTACTCATATTTATAGCCGTGCCATATCTTTTCTGCACAGGATAGAAATCGAACAAAACAGAAACAGTTTTATTACACTTAGGTTTATACTGTGTTTCGTAAGCTTCTTGCGTGTTGTGAAAGCTTCCCAAAGCGATGCGTATTAAGTCATTTTCCTCTCGTGCATTTTAGACAACAGTTAACTACCTATTCAATCCTCTCAGCCAACATCGACTTCATCTGACCGAGACCTACATCTTTCTTGGACATCTAACGTTTCCAAATGAACATCCAACGAAGCAACGTTTCGTCGAATTGTATCTAACGTCGATTAATTGTGAAGTATCCTTAATTTGTTTTCACTTGACTTAAACAGACGTTTCGACTGACTAATTGGCCAATTTATTAATCTCTCGGTGTCGTGATAACAAACGGAGCCAGTAAGCGTTTGAAAATGAAAAGAATAAGAAGAAAAAAGAAAAAAGAAAGAATAGACAGGTAAACCAGCCGTTGCACGTACACGTGCATGCGCATAACGCACGCACCTGGAACGATTGCCAGCGACTTAATGATTTCCCCGCGGCTTCGTTGAGATTTCATCAGGCAGGCTTGGTGGTTTCTTAATCGAAACGCCGCGAGTTCAATTCGCGCTGAACTTTTTTCTTCTTTCGGCGGTAAAAAGGAAGTCATTAATAGGTTTGAGAAAATCAACGAGAACACCGTCTCGGCAGTCGTTTAGATGAGACAGAAGCAGATATGATAATCACGTTGTAATTTTCACTGGAAAATGTATATGTCCTTGCGCCGATTTTTCTACTTGACTTTGAAATAGGCTTTTGTCCGTTTGACGAACATTTAAGTAAAAAGTGGTGGTTTGATAAGGTAACAGACGCATTTTTTCGTGGAAAATGAATATTTCACAAAATGGATAGTTATTCTATTTGAGTCTATAATTTTTTTATATTTATTTCTTTGCTTCGTGATATAAGAATAATTTGAAGATTTTTTTCTGTCTGGACTTTTAAAATTATTCAAGGTCAACGGAGTTTTATATAGATAGATTGAATGTTTGAGCACGTAGAGAAACAGTACATATTATCAGGAATTACAAGGAGAAGGTTTCCTGAGTATCATAATTATATTCGGATAGTTTGAAATAAATCTGAAAATCTACAAAAATACTGGAAAATGCATATGATTAGTGCAAATGCATATTTACTATCTAGTGTGTATTAATAAGTTGAGTATTTAATATCTACTAACTATCTTAAACATTAATTACATATAATATTTAAGGCAACAACGTTTGTACTATATATTAATATTTTAGCAAATGTATGTTTGCAGTAAATGCCTGGTAACTTGTATATACTACATATATACATTTTCAAATGGGTTTCAGATCAACAGAATTGTGACAATTATTAAAGTATCTATAAAATTTCGAAAAATTTCATATAACACGTATGATACGTACGTGAAATACTTTTAGATTCTTACATGTTATAAAACTACTACTATTAGTTTATCTTTTACATATAATATACATTCTATACATTTATACACGTTTAAATATCACACGAGTGCAACAACATTCGCAATCCACTCATTATAACTTCTGGCTTAGAAACGGACAGTTTGCCAAGTTTCCACATCCTCGTTCGCTCAGTAGAAATCGAAGAAATCATTTTCCACTTCGGTGTTCGCCAATTAAATGTTCGCCAGAGCAGAAGGAAAAACCGCGTTGAAAGTAGTCGCTGGCTGAGCAGCGGGCGATTCTTGCTGCGCAAAAGTGAATACACATATACACTGAAGCGCGTTCCTCGCGCGAAAAAAAAGGAAAAAATCGATTCATCAGAGAACCGTGGCGAAGGTCCATTAGCTACGCTAATTAACCATCGTTCGAAAGTCTCGATGATCATCGACGTGTATATGGATTGCGAAATCGATCGATCGTTGATCGTTCGTCAAAAAATCGATCGTCGTTACTTACGCGTTATCTTGTTGATTACGCGGTGTAAATAGATCACTTACGATAAGAGTAAATATTGGATAGATATACCTATGTATTTCTTACGTGATATTTCCGATTAGAACCTTTTTTTTTTTCTTTTTGAACGTTTGTAAAAGTGAAAAAGTGTTAGAGAGGTGAATGAGAAACTAAAGAAGATTCTTATGTAAAAATATTTGAATGTTGGTAAATATTCATATTCAATAACATTGATTTCATTCGTTGATATTATTCGTATATTAGGAAAATGTGAAATACGACTTCCCTCAGATTTATTAAAATCAAACGAACCCCAGAAAGTGATAGATTTTAAATTGTTTGTTCTTAATTATTAAATTTGGTAATTTTATTAAGGTGGAAATGTAATTATACGTATTTAATTTCCAGTATTTAAGTTGCGACTTTAATTGTAAATATTTATACGTAACGTATTTAGGTATACGTTATTACGAGCAGTTCAGAGAAAGTCCTTCATATGTATGAATTTCAATTTGTCTCTAAACACTGCTCAACTATGCGAAAGTTTATCGTCATCGTATCACACACGTGATATAAATTATCATTATGACGATGCACCAAAAATCAGATTGTATTTTATAACAAAATTTAGATTCAAATTTGAGTTTCTACTCTTTACGTATTTATCAATATTTTTTATCAGATGAATTACATAGTTCAAACTTACTTCATCTAGTAAATTCTGTTTTCCAATCTTTCATATTTATCATAGACTCCAAAACGTCTGAACAAAAATTAAAAATTAAAAACATTATTTCGCAGTTAAAGAAACTTTTGCCTAAAGATCAACTAATGAACTAATAAAGACAAACAATAAAAATTATCTATCTGCTCTAGCTATCTATTAGATTTAACTCGTCGACGTTTAAAAATATTCAATGCATCAGGCGCGATGTCACGACAATAGATCACTCAACCGACAACAATCAACGACAAAGTCTACAAATCGAAATTCCCAAAAATCCTCGAGAAAAACTCACCTGAAAATCCCTGCGGGCCGAGATTTCTCAAGCTCGACGAGCTCGGCGATCACCGATGAAATCCGTCTCTTTCAAACATCGAGAACTACGTTGGAGATCGTCACGAAATCGCGACAACTACGTTCAACTACGTTGAAAGTCGCGATCGACTGGCGATCGATCAATCGTAGGAAGCAAGGAAGGAAGCAGCACGCGTCTCGACGGTTTTGCCTCGACTGATTCAAGAACCGAGCGTGAAGTGACGGTACACCAGGCCTGAGTTTACGTTTACCTGATTGTCCGCGGGCAACAGCCAAACAAAGACCGACAGATTTTTCGCATAGGTGGAACAGAAACGATCGTAGGTGTTCGGTAAGGTGGGAGATGTTGGACAGGTAACAGATAAGAGAGAGAGAGAGAGAGAGAGAGAGAGTGAGTGATGAGGAGGGAGGGATGGAAGAATGGGTTCTACAACGTTGCCAGATTGTCTGGCCAGGCATCGAATACGAGTTGCATGTACGACGATGAGTGGAAGCGTCGATCTCGTCGGAGGAAGCACGAGCAACGATGATAACAGACGAGCGGCGATGAACAAAGGGGATGATGAGGTGGCTGATTGCCACCCGGCATGTTCATCGTGCACTGTGTTTCAAAACCGCCATGCAACCGCGAGAAAGTCATAAACGTCGGTTTATGTCGCGCGGTACGGTTCACGATTCTTCCCGAGGTTCTGAATCCCTCTGCGAGTCTAAGGATTCTTAATTAGAATGTTATTTCACGTGTTTGCTCGACATACTTTACGCACGTCGCTATTGACGCGGATATTTACGTAAGAATTTTCGAACTTTTGCGGTTTAAGATTAAAGAGAAGGAACACCAAATAGAAATTCGTTTTATCCACTGAATACATATGTGTTAGTTTAAACTTTTCATTCCTTCATATGTATATATATATATTTGCATACTATGCGAATTTTATGGACTTTAATTTTTGTTTAATTTAATAAATGCATTCGATCGAGCTACAAAAAATTTCGTTCAATGTCATGTAAATTCATAGATTATACATTGTTTCGATAGTTGCGATAATGGAATAGATAATTAATTACGTTACATATATATTCGTTATTGTCAGTTCAATTATTTAAGTAATGTCATGCGTGTAATTCATATCTTATCTCATATAAGCTCGAGTTTGTTGTTTGTAAAAGTTATTATTTTTCCTCCGTCGATTTTCGCTGAAATCTTTGAAAACTCGAGAATTAAAATGGTGTAAAAAAAAAAAACTACCGCGAATAAATATCGGGTTTCGAATAGTTCTGCCTATACTAACGATTCATCAAAATTAGTCTCTACAGAGCGGCTCTTTAATTGCCACTCGAAATTCGTAGGAAGCCATTAGACCGGCTCTTCTGGCAATAAAAATTCGCTAATTAGGACAGGGCCAGGCGAAACGATCTCTACCGAGAATCCTCTCCTCAATTAGCAAACACTGTGGTAAGAAATCTTGAGCCGTTTCTCTATCTTCCCGCCATAAACTTGAAACCTCGGGCGACTAATCCCGAAAGACAGTTCGAAGAGAATTCATAGTAAATATCTTATCATTTCTTATAGAAAGAAGAAACATCGGTCGCTAAACAGTTTATATAAGCTGTAAGCTATAAGCCATAAGATTACTGATTGCTGCACACATATGCATTAGATTTTACCTTTACAAATGGTGAAATACTATAAATTTATAAATTTACGAATTTATTAAATTATCCTCGTAACTAGAGCTACACTGAAAAAATGCAGACAACTATCAAATTCAAACATTTTATAATGTTTATAATATTGTATTTGATTTGTTTTTTTTTTATACATTTTATAAGTACAACTTTGCGATATATAATGTTTCTTTTTTTTTGTTTTGCTTCTTTTCGAGTACATTCTTAAACCTCACAGATACTCATAAATCTTTAACTAGATTTTCAAATCAAATTGATATAAACCAAGTTCCTTGCGAATACGAAGTTAAAATGAAATATCACTTTTCATAAATAATCTCATCGAGTCTTAACTTCGATTCTACGAAGCTTCGATGTTCTCAAGAATTCCACTATCTCCTTAGCAAAATTTCTCTTACAAATTCAAACGAACGCAGTTTAAAATATTCCACTTCTGTACCATGTTAAGTTTCACGTTACTTAAAGCATGTAGAAATCGACATTCCGCCATGAAGCGTTATTCGCACGAGCGAAGTATTCCATTTTCACGGAAGCATTCATCGTTGCCTCGAATGTTAATGAGCAAGAGAAGAGTAGAGTCCGTAAAAACCGCGATTCTTTTTTTGTTTGCACTTTACTCAGCCGATTAGCAAACCATCTGAGTGGCTTTTCTACGTGCGAATCGTCGATTAGGATTACTCAGAATCGAACGGGCCAACCGAACGGTACTTATTTTTTCTTTTTTTCTTTTTTTTTTGACGAAGGAGCAACCCTCCTGGGAAACTTCGCGACTGGATCTTAATCGGATATTCCGTTAATTGCCGCTCTCGCTGTTTTCTTTCTCTCCACTTAGAGCTTCTTCCGAGCTAGCTTCCCACTTAGACGCTTGCTCGTTCAAATGGAAATTACCATGAGAAAGGATGGAAAAGTTGGAAAGGGATTTGTTGTTCGAATGAACGTTCTAGAAAAATTGAGACGGAAAGATAAAGTGTAATAGAATATCTACAATTAGGGAAACGATTATACCTCCAGATTGTTAGGGAAACAATTAATCCGTCAGAATTTGTACAAGATAACGTTTGTGCAAAATTTACGGCAAAAAATGCAGATTGCGTAGATGCAAGAATTTCGAATGAAAATAATGAGTTAATTATTATAGATGTGCAGGATTCTTCGATCTGAGAGAATTTTAGATCAATTAAATGTACATATATGTACATATATAAATATATTAAATATGTTAAATGTACATGGTATTAATATATTTATATTTATATATTACGCATTATAGTGAATTAATTATCTGATTTACAATATGCGAACAAAATAAAGTAACAGAACTTTCGATGATCTTATAATAATATATTTAACTCTCAAATGTTACTGCATTAGTTTACGTTAGATTATTGAAATTTCGTGTTTTGGATTTAATTCCTGGACTTTGTACGTTTCAATCTCTGTTTGAGGAAGATTAGCAACAAAATTAAATGATGCAAAGCATAAATTATTACAATCACTGATACCAGTCAGTTACAGGATGAAAGAAATCTCTCTTTGAATTGTATTTATAAAAGTATGAATTTCCACGAACACGTCCATAATCTAATCTGTTGTACATAACGATCCAATTCGCTTCAACTTTATTACATTTTATCGTCGATTATATTGAAACAGGTGAAACAAGTCTCCGTTCATTCGTTTATCATCACGCGCAACAATTTAATAAATAAGTTTTATATATCTCTTCCCAACAACGAACGCAATAATAGAGTCGATGAAATAAATATCGAGCAGCATAGAGTTCTTTCTTTTTTCCAGAGCGGTGTAAAGAAAAAGACGTGTCTTCAAGTCGCGTTTATGACTTAAGTGGCGGAGAAATTTATTACGCCGGTCGGCTAGCGATTGTTCAGTGATCGGTTCCAAAGGATGAGAGGCGAGAAAAAGTGGCGGCCAGAGAGTCCGAGAGCCCTGTTTCCGTAGCCGCGAAAGAAAATTGGAACGAGCTCGTTTTCTTCATCGATTTCTCGTACGGCGAGCTGTCTCTCGATTATCTTTCTTTATCGTCGAACCGGTTCGATCCACGGATCATCCGCTTATCGCTACGTTGGTTGGTTTTACGCGCGACTTCGGCACTTCGATGACTCACTGTACTTACGTATGTATGTATAGAGCCGCGAATCGGTACTGGCGTGGGTCAGCGGCCACGATCAGTATAAAAAAGAACGATAGGAACTTCCAACGGAAGTTTACTTGAGATAGGTATTTACATGCATTATTAGCTGGCATATAGTATCGCATGTAGCGTAGTTCATACGTCTCGCTAAATAACTCTGGGCTACAGATGATTGTATAGCAATTTATGCTAGATTATTAAAATTTTGTACTTATTTCGCTTTATATCGTGTTGTTTATGTTAAGCGATCAAAATTTCGTGTTTATTTTACTTTTCGATAATTTATAGCTATTGAAATTTTATGTTCCTTAACATCATTGGAATAATTTATGTTAGATTATTAAAATTTATTTTTCAATTTACAATATTTTATGATTAAATTTATGATTGTTGAAATATAATTTTTATATTTCTCATGCCTCTTAGAATAATTTATGTTGCATTAATTTTGTATTTGTATTTTATACTCTGCGTGATAATAACATTAAACATTATTAAACATGATGATAGAATTAAAAATTCCAAAATTGAGTTTCAGTTAAGAGTTAAATAGATCAATAACAAACTTAATTCTTGAAAAATGAAACAATGATAAAATTAAAGCTAGAATATAGAATATTTTGATGTAGAAATTTCGTAAAAATGCAACGTCGATTTTTGCAATTGTCTGCAATACTTTTATATCTGTCCTCTGTTTTGTATTTCATTAATATAATAATAATAATAATAATAATAATAATAATAATAATAATAATAATAATAATAATAATAATAATAATAATAATAATAATAATAATAATAAAGATGATGATGATGATGATGATGATGATGATGATGATGATGATGATGATGATGATGATGATAAAAGATTAGACTGGATATTTTAATAAGAAGATTTTAAGTTTCTGCTACGTCGCGAAGGTTATTTTAATCTCTGGTCGGCAAGCAAGGTCGGTAGGACGAATCGATTTAATTGCGAAATCGGTATTCTTTGCGGACTAATTATACTTCGCCCGTTGTGTTTCGAGTTTAATCGAATAGAGAAGTTTAATGGGTCGGGCGAGATGAAACGTTGGGAATACAAGTTTCAACGATTAGTTGCGTCTGATCGACTGAACTTTTCTATCGAATGCCAATGTCGATACAACGTTGCAAAGATAAAACCGCGAAGTGAAAAAAAAAACGATAAAAATGTAGAATCAAACGTAGGGGAAAATATGAAATTGACACAGCACTGAAAATAAATACGCTGCTTAGCCCTCTTTAGTTAATTCGTAAATTACATAATACCAATAAGTAAAAAATTTGATGCATCAATTGAAAAGATAGTTTCTAATAGTGAAAGTTTCAAAAATTAATTAAAAAAAAAAATCTAAGTAGCGCATAAGTCCTTTTTATCTTAATGATCCAATGCCACGGATTGCGTATCCCTGTGATGTACAAATACGTGCAGTTGCGTGATGATTATGCAATTACCGCAGTTTGTATAATTGTCCCGGCAACCACATGATAGAATTTCAGTTTCAAGAGGAGAACAATCTTACGATAAACGTCGCGAGGATCTTACTCGGGAAACTTTCAGAGAAGAATTTTATTTGCACTTTATGATATCGGACTGTTGCGGAATTATCTTCGACTTCGAATTCATCGAGTCGATGCGTTGCGCAAAGGCTACCGGGAATAGTTTTCAAGCGACACCTACGTGCAAAATCCACCGTGATCCGGCGAAGTCTTGAAATCGATATCTACATTCTAAGCAAGATCGATATTCGTACCAAATATCGGCTACGTTGCAACCACGTTTTGCAACTTTTCTGACAAATAAATATCGTTTGAATGATAAATTGTACGGGAGATCAACTTTAAGAGAAATCTGTGCGTATAATTCAATCTGAGCGTGCAATGTTATTTGCAGAGAGGGAATTCTTCATATCTACGGACAAACATCGCACTGCACTGCAGCGGACATATGGTGTTTATTTTCAACGCTGGAATTAAAGCATGAAGTGTGCAGCGAAAGATAAAAGCAGCGCGAGAAAAAGATGCTATTCTGCAAAAAAAAAAGAAAATTTACGAAATACGTCGGCGTATATTTTTCTTAAATTTATGAAATTTCTATACTTGTAAAATTTAAGGAAGGAATTAAGAGAGATTAGTAACTATAGAATTGGACCTTGATCTACAATATCAAGTATCTACTCACTTCCTTAAATGATGCAAAATTGCAAAACAGTGTAAAGGAGATTAGTATCAATTTTAGCTTACAATATCGTCTACTAAAGAAATCGTGATATCCACCCTAATAATATCGCTACGTTTCAAACACTCGTGCCGTCCTTAACGATATCTAGCACATTCTCAGTTAAAAGTCTTAAGATATACTTTTTACATTTTTAACATGATTTATCATAGACAATAAATTTTTTCCTATATATTTCGCGACACTTACAAACTTTTTTTTTTATTACAAAGAATAATAAAGAATATTTAATTTTTCCAATCTCGAAACAAATTATTAATAGTATATTGCACCGAAAGCAGAGACGAGATTCTTTAAGCGGACGAATTAAAAGAGATCGGCGTGTAATTCAGCGTTAGCAAGGCAGTAATATCCACAGAAAGAAGATTTCCACAAAGGTATCGTTCCAAGTCTGAAGAACGCGAGCCTCGTTTGAGGCGACAACCGTAAGGCTCGTAATTCAACAACCGCGGTTACCCACTAACCTTAACCGACTGCACGAAACAGATAATAATGACAAGAGTCGATAATAGGTCAACGTCGGTGAAAGTTTTCGGCGAGTCGTTCCGTTATATACCAGGAAGATGAATCAGGCCGAAAAGCGGGTCCTCGGCCAATCGGTGACGCCCACTGCGATCTGGGTCGATCATCAACGTCGTTTTCTATCGCTGAATTTCGCCGCTCGATCACTCCTGAACAAAACACCTTGATTTTATCAATGTTCCATTCGAAGATTCGCGCATGTTCTTCCACATTCTGTCGAAATAATTTTTTTAGATTATTGCTTATTCAAAAGGAGACTCTACGAATGAAGAAATATAGAAATTTATACTTTCATTCGCTTTGATTTAATTTAAGAAACGAGGTACGGTTGATGATACTCGTACGTTGATAAAATATCGATAATGAGGAAATGAAAATACTACGTAAACGTTTTCTTTGAATTCTTTCTTTTTTTTTTTTTTTTCTTTTGTCAAAGTATACGGAAGAAGAATAACAAATTTAATCGATAAATTACACTATTCGTGAATTTATATATCCATTATGCTCTGGTAGGAATTTTATTTCTTAGTTATCTTCAATCAAAAAATGAAGCTCCGAAGAATATATATATATCTAAGTACAATCCACATCATTTAACAACATAGAACGACACGCACCGATCACTCACTTGTCAGAGACATCCACATCAAACCTCCAATCTCGCAATTCAACTCCGAACTCTCCATCCCCACGATCGACACATAAATATAATACTAGAATCACGTTTGATTTCAATTAGACGAAACTAGAACGAGTACCCGACGATCGATTGCAACGCTTCTATAACAATTTCTCACCGCAACAGGAGATCGGTCACGTGAACATTCGACATCCCGCCGCACAATTTATTTACTCTTCCATTCTCTATTGCCGTCACTTCGTCTATTAATCTATGACGTAATTAAGATTGTTCCGCCAGTACACGCAAAGATGATACACCATACTTTAGTACGATTGTCTCACAAGGACGCAATTGCTCTTGCCGCGTCCCGTTATATCGTCGATCGGTCACGACGATATAATCGTTTCACGTAACGATCGCGTAGAAATGGTCACTGGGGCGATCATCGTTCCACGTTAATTACGATTAATTGCCGGTTACCGATAATTGCACGCTTCGTTCCACGCTCGCTTAAGAAGGTTTTCCGCGAAACGCGACGCGCCATCGCGCTCCAAAGAGTTCACCGCTTAGCGTCGTCGCTAATTGCGGACACCTGCGAATCCAATTGCTGCGAACAATTTGAAACGCTACCCGGGGAACAATTCGGAATTCTACCGCGGGCATGCTCCTTTCGTTGTTTGCGCGTCCGTGGTTATTGATATAGCTCGGCCAATCCTGTTACAGAATAATAACGCGTCTTGGTTGCGTTCGATCGGATGATTATGAATTAAATTGCAGTTTTCTGGAAGACAAATGTGCTTCCCCGATTATCTTTGTCTTGTTAATAGTTAGTTGGTTGTTGTTGGCTCTTTAGATAGATTAAATAGTCTAGATTAGGCGGAGCATTTACATTGTAAGGGAGTTAACGATGGAACGTAGAATAATTTAAACGCGAAAATTCAATATAAAAGAGCTAGTAATTTAATATAACGTTTTGATACGATATAGCGTAATAATATAATTGGTACATTAAGAATGCATGCGATGATATACGTTTTAGTGTTTGGAAGGATATCATGATTTTCTTCTGTTGAAGAAAGATGGTATTATGAACAATTTTCACGAATTAAAATTTCGTCATTTGTACCGTTTTTTTTTCTTCTGATTTACTTTTTACGAACATTCTAAATTAGAATCGAATTAAAAACCATGATATTAATTATTAATCTCCCATAAACGTCGAGTACCCTACACCGCAGTCGACTTTAGAGAAACTATTTTAAGCGATGGGAAAACAAGGAAAGCTCACGCACTAGAAATGATCCAAGAATACCAGAAAATAGCATGGATAAAATCGGGGATCTTCCCCTCGAGAAGCTATGATCACAATCGGAACGTTCTACTGAATCGTACAACCTTCACATTTCCCTTAATTGACCCTCGCGCGTAATTTCACTATTCCACCGCTAAATATCGACGTTTCGATCTCGATTTTTGTCAAGCAAAATACTAGAGAAAACGAGAGAAGTAAGGATAGATGAGAAAAGGGGGAAGATGTACGAAGCGCGATCCGTGCAATCAGAAGTCATCCGCGATCTCGGCTGCCGAGACCTTGAAATCACTTATGACTGTGATCGCGTCGATTTTCCCTGTAATCTCGGGATTATCGAACGCCCGCGAACGGAGAACCTTCCCCTCTCGTTCTCGTTGTACATACGATGGGAAAGGCTCGGTTCGGATTACGCGATCCCCGACGCGATAATGATGATTACCGCGCGCGTCACGCTCGTCACGGACCACGGGAGCCATTTTTCTCGCCGTGTCGTGAAATCGTACACCGGCGCGAGCGATTACGATATAAATCGATTGGTTTCGTGCCGCGGATTAATAACGGATAACGGAATCGCGGGATAGTTGCGTGCGCGTTACCACTGACTGAGATCGAGACAATCGCCGATCGCCGGCGAAAATTGAGAACGAAATCCCTCTCTCCGTGACTCCAAATTGCTGTTGAAATGTACCGCGGCGAGGAAATGCGCGTTCGTACGAGATCGATTGGTTTTTTACGATGGTAGATTTTTGCAGAGTTTTTCGACGATTACGTGGATTTGATCGTTCGTTGTAGATGCTCGATAGCTGGAGTTTTGATACCTGGATTTTGTTCGAATTGGAGCGTGTTACGATTCGTGTGCAGTTTAAGTCGTCGCTTTTAGCTGTTTTTGGAATTGTTTCAAAGATACAGGACTCTAAAGATCCTAGTTTGAAATAATTTTTTATTGTCGTGAAATGTTAAACACAGGCAATTTGTCTCTTTTTTTTTTTATTCAATCGTGAATGATTGTTATTCTCTTTAATTTTTTTTCTTCTTTTTTTTTGTCATAGCAGTTTTGCGATGTCAGAGATATAATGAGTCAAATCAGGAGAAGTAAATGCAAGTGGAGGTGTGATATTCATATTATAGTCTTACATATAGTATATATATATGTAGCATATATCGTTAGTAAATTACCATCGTCAAGAGTAGTTTTTTATTACTGTAGAAAATACTTGAGCTGATCTATTAAACCATGCATTTAGTTAAGTGACAATTTTAGATTTTCATCGTGTAGTTTCATTTGCCTCTCCTGATATCGTTAAACACAGCTGCAGCTATAACTTGATATTGAAACACCATTAACTTCGTGAAGATCTCTAGAAAAATACCCTAGATTAGAGAAGATCCTCGTTTACATTTAATTTGAAATAACAGCACCGACTGTGTAGCTGTCTAGATCGTTATTTCGTAAACAATTAGAATACGTAATAGCCGTACTAAGGGTAATCCCCTAAATCCCTACAGCTTTCTTAAAACCTTAATTCAAGTCCGCCATTAACATTATTCACTTTAATATTAATCATCCTCCAATAACACCCTATTTATCCACAGAATCTAAGCCTTTCCTTTCCCTTAAAAAAAAAAAAGAGCTAAACTCCCCGATTTTAGAAGACGCAAAACGAACGAACGAAACAAGGAGAACGAAAGGTTCCGACGATCCGTGTTCGACGAAACTGTAATCCTTATAAATGTAACGTTTGTACCGACTGGCACGGGGCTAACACGTGGCTTTCGATGTTTCTCTCCCGGCGCGGCGTCGCGACGCAGGAGAGCGACGGTGTTTGCGATGGTAGCGACGCCGAGATGATCGGTAATGGGAGACGCGGAGGCGGAACGGAAAGGGATCGCGATATGGAGGAGGATGAGGACGAAGGAAGGGAGGAAAGGAGCTCAGAGGGTGGAGGTGGTGGAGGTTTCGGTGGTTGGAGGTCCCATCTGCTCGGTGGGCTGACGCAACGTGTCAAATCCTGGTACTGGGGCGCCAGGCCCCTCGTAAGTTTAAATTTAAACGAAACCACAAACACACAAAAGTTTATCACGCACAGATACTTTTTCGTCTATTTTTTTTTTCACTTTCGATCTTCTCTCTCTCTCGCTCTCTCTCTCTCTCTCTATCTCTATCTCTGTCTCTGTCTGTATTTTTCTCTTTGTTTCTCTCTTTCCTTTCTCTCTCTCTCTCTCTGTTTTTTTTTCTTTCAACTTTATCAACGAGATCTGTCTCGTTTTATTTTACTTATAAAATTTCTAATTTCTTTGCTCTTTCTGCTCTCTCACGTCTCATGTTCGCGAAACTTATTTCGAGCGTTTCGAGTCGCGGCGAACGGATACCTCGACCGTGGTAACTTCTCTCCTGAAAACTTAAACAGCCCGGACTGTCTTAACGGATCTCGAGTGTTTTAAAAGCTTCCGGGCGTTAAAATGTCCGCGGCAATGCAAATTTGCAAATTTCCATCCGTACTGAAATTTCGTGGCTTTTAACTTGGCTCTTGGGTTTTTTCAACGCCGGCCAAGATTGATGGACTTTTCAAGGTTTCTCTTCGAGATCCTCGCGCGGTTCTTTCGCGGTCGTTGCGATTCGAGGCGACTCGTTTGCAAATCGGGAAGACGGAAGTCGTCGAGTGCCTGTCGACTTTTAATGGGATATCTTTCTTCTACTTATTTTTTTTTTTAATTTTATTCTATCTTTCTGATTGATCTGTAAATTGAAAAAAGAAAGTATAATCGAAAAAATCTCGATCACTCCTCGTGTATCTTTCTTGAACTGAATTGAAACGATCTCTCGTATTTTTCCTCTTGGGAAAATTTTCCTCTTGGGGTCGGGATTCTCTTTTCAGAAAATGAGAGAAAGATATTTATTCATCAGTAGTCTTGTTTCATTAGAGCTAGCATTAGATCAATAGATAAAATAGTGACGTATTTAGTGTGTAATATTTGGAGTACAAATATCCGTCAGATGTTCAGCAAAGTAATTAATAGACAGGATCGTAAAAAGTAGTGCCAATAGTTAGATTAAATATTACGAGCTAGTTGATGAATCTTTCTAATTAAAATTTTAGTTCACGACAGATAGAACAAGTTCCGGTTGAGTATTATCGGCTCAGAATTTGCTTACTTTCTTGAACACAAGAAGACAAAAAGAAAAAGACAAAAAAAAATTTTTTTCAACGTTTTAAAACTGTAGAAAATATGCAAATGTCAAACACGGAACGAGAATATCTGTATCTTGTAATTTTTCAATTCGAAATGAAAATTCCTAATTTTCGATTGGCAATTTCTATAACTTCGGATGTTCTTTGATTTTCAATCGCAACTTCTAATTAAAAGAAGCTCGAAAAAATGCAAACGAAAATTTTCACTTTTAATCAAAGTACGATCGTACGTAAATAAAAATAGAATCATGTTCGACACTGATTGAAAATTAAAATTAAAGATTACCTTAACTTAATCGTCTTATTTCGAGCCATCGAATACGATCATCCCCTTTCGGCATGAAATTCTCCCAATTTAGATCTCTGTCTTTCTGTTCATCTATATATTACATTACATACATATATCTTTCTCTATCTGTCTATCTCTTAATTCTTTCTGTATCCCTGTTTTTCACCAAGATCAATTTTTCCTTTTACTGCTCTTAGAGTTAGCGAACTTAGTCGAAATAGCGATAGGTGTGTACGTGTTTTTTCTTAGATGTCTTGCACATGCTACTTTCGATTTGTCCTTAACTATATTCAACGCACGACTACTGTAATATCTATTATGCAATGTATATATAATTATAAAAGAACGTTGAACTAATTTAAACTTGAGCGTTTAAATATTTATAATTATATATACACCGTCTGAACATATGTCAAAGTGTATTTTTACATTATAGATGTCTTGGCATGCACGATCACTTTACTCACATCGAAATACAGTGTAGCGTTATATGTAGGTTATATAGTCAGGTACAGTGATACGCGAATGTTCCTGATCAGACAAACATTTTTCACTTCGTATCGCAAGATCGAAAGAATTTTTAATCCTGCTACGAATTCTTTTTGTCATTTTAACGTGTGAAAATGCATCCAATATTTTAACGAAAGATATGAAAAGATTGCAAGAAAAGCTTAACTCATATTTTCCTCGAATTCGAGAAATTTACGAATGACAGAAAAATTCGTTTGGTAGAAAAATAAGAACTGGATTGAATTACTGAAATACTGATTACATTATATCGGTAGACTGTGGGAGTTTACACAAATTTGCATTTCGAAAAAAACACGGCTGAGAAATCGAATTTACGAAAAAATATTTGATACAGTTATTAATATGCCCCACCTTGTTTTACATATGTTTTATACATTTTTCTCTGTATTTGTGCACACTTAAATTTCCCACGAGTGTATGAAAATCCGACGAGTGGAATTTGAATGATCTAAACTCCGCAAGAAATTAAAATTCTTTTGGATGTCTCTCAGAATACAAAGTGAAACTTCATTCTGTCTGGTGAGAAACTTTTGCGCAACACTGTATACACTCGCGATGTTCCTTCACTGCAAATTCCAATCCGTAGGAACGGCATAGTGTAAAACCAGAACACAGGTACTAGCATAGTTCGTTTTCATCCTATCCGATCGTTATAGAGGCCATCATTAGAGATTAGAAACGTGCAATCGGATCCTGAACGTAGATAGTGAATAGAAGAAGGCTGTAGGTAGGAACTTCGTTGGATGAAAGTCTTGATCGGTAATGGGACGCCATCGATGACGGTAAATCGGCATAGAAAACGTAGACAGAAGTTTCCACCGAACAAAGAGACTCAAAGGGAACCGGAAAATCCGCGAGGAAATGGCTCGAGTTTTAGTTGAACGAACAACGTCATTTCAAGCGTCATTTGGATTACTTGTCTTTGTATCAGATCTCTATTTCGACCATCTATTTTACTTTTCTTAATACTTTTTAATACTTTTCTTTTTACACGTTGTTTTTTTCTTAATAACACTTTTGATCGAAGATTTAGATGGGGAAAAATATGTTGAGACAGAATTCTTTTACCGTTTTATAGGAGAGCATTCGTTTTGTGCATTGTTCGTTGCAATTTCTAAAATTTTGTTTTGATCATAGCGCTAAACATATATTTTATTATCCGTTGAGAAAAATATTTCGAAATCGTTGATTATTATAACACTATCGTCATGAAATTTTACGAATCTACTATTTATCTTTCAACCGAGCTTAACTCAAGCTCCTTAATTTTAAATTGTTCAATTTACATTCTACATTTTACATACTGAATAAGTGATCTGAAACGTAATGCCAGGAAATTGATAAGTTAAACTTGTGACATTTTCCTACGTAGTCTTCAATTCTAGCTCGTACATTGTACAAAAGTAGAAAACAGAAAATTGGAGGGTTGATTCTTCTTTCAAAATTTCATTTTCCATTACTTCTTTTTCTTTTTCACATCGAGACGTGAGCAATTGCTAAAGAAATTTGTCCACATTTTGTTCACATTTCGCAATTATTTTACAGTTGAGCGGTGAGAAAAAGGATCCACGTAGGAACGAGTAGAAAGAGAAATTCACAGGGCGAATAAACGTGCGTGCATTCGCGTCGTATGCTCGCGAAACACTTTCACCGTTCGCGAGATTCGCGTTTCTCTACGCGAACGGAAGAACGAAACCGCGAAACTTCGCTCGCGAACTCGCTCAATTTTCATGCTCGTCGGCCGTGACCTACGTGATCCGTTTGTGTCGATGGAAATTTGACGCACGTGATGAGGAGTCGAGCAGATCGGGCGAATTTCGAAACGACCTCATAGCTCTATAGTGCCATCCATTTGCAAAGCGATGGATATTCTACTTGACGTGACGTTTGTCACTGGAACTAGAAAGTAGAAAAATCACAGAAACGTGTGAAAAAAAAACAACATATTTTGAAGGGAAAAAAAAGCATTCTGTCAGAAATTTAGCTAAAGATCTACAAGCATGTAATAATATCATATCTATTTTGCAAATCTATCGAGTTTGGCAAATTTGGAAGATCCAGAAAATTTAAAGATTCTAAGGGAATATAAAGATTTCTGTATCACAAGAAACTGTAGAATTTAAGAAAAATCTTCATAAAAATTCTCGTGTGAAACGACGAACTCGTGATTATGGTATCTCTGGTAATTCTGCGTCAGAATTCAGGTGGTTAGTTGGCAACTAGAGTTAGGCGTTAGTCAGAATTCCTCGAGCAACGTACGAAGAGAAAAAGAATGGAAACGCAGAGTTTGCTTTGGAAATTGAAGAGCAAAAAGTTTCCGCGAGAGTTTCGAAATTCGTGAATATTACGACCAGTTTGACGAAAGAAGAATGCGTGACTAGTTAAGACGCTCGTTGGAAAGGTTCGATCAAGTATTCAAGTGTCACGATCATTTCCATCATCGTTTCATGATCCCTCGTTAGAAATTGAAGAAGAAAAAAGAAAAAACAACTCAATTTCGTTAAATGTCGTGCATTAAGAAAAATCGTGCAATCGCAAATTTCGACGAAAACATAAAAGAGAATAAAAAAAAAAAATAAAACAAAATGATGTGATTCGATCGTATAAATAACTGCACGACAAAACACCACTACTACCACCACCACCACTCTGTTCGAGCACTACCAACACCCAACTGCTACCAGCCTATCAGCAAGCATGAAACTTAATTTTTTGATATACTCTTGTGATACCTATATCGATATATATTTATTTATATATGTATATATGAATATAAATATATTTCACGATATGTTTACATTTATCGTTATATATACATATGTACGTATATGTATGTATATGTATGTATGTATGTATATAATATATATGTATATATATATATATAATATGTATAATATACATATGTATAATATATATAATATATACAATATACATATGTATAAATATATATATATATATATATATACATTTTATTCATACTCATGTTTTTTCTACACAATGTTGTGTACGATGATTGTAATTGCATATAGGTAACAGAAAGAGATGTGCACCGTTGTGGAGAAGCGAAACCTGGTAGGCAACGCAAGTTGGCCGTAGAATAACTACAACGACGAACTTGGTGAAACTCATTGATTGACGATTATTCTTGATTATATATTGTAATAATATTTCCTCTTGTTACACTAGTGTAATGAATGTATCATTTGAAGTTGAATTTAACGAAGTTGAAAGTCAACGATTACGAAATTTTATATTCAGGATAATTTAGTCGAAATCAATTGTCTCAACACTTTGTACGATTGCTCGACGAATATTTGAAAGCGTTGAAAAATTCTGCCGTGTTGCACGTTTTATCATACAAACGGTACAGGCTTTCTCGAATTTCGTCGCGTGTAACCAACTTTACAGACTACCAGGATCTTCTCTTCGACTACAGCGTGCACACCAAGTTGTCAGCATCAGCCTCTTTAGCTCTTGTGTGCTGTCATCGAGCGTATTGTAGGTGGCTTTGACGAGCTGCGTGACAGTGACAGGTATCCGCAGAATCAAATTTCTTCTGAAAAGGAAAATGAAATAGTTGAAAAAAATGAAGCGTAATATTTTCGTTACACATCATGAGAAGATAAGAATTTTCAAATCGTGGCTTTCAATGCTTTGCAGACGATAGAAAGTTCAAATCAAAATCATCGAATAATAATACAGAATTCAGATTTTCAAGGCGTAAATTTTATATAATAAATAGTACGAGATGATCGAAATTTAATTTCTAGAATGAAATATTCGAATAACTTTGAGAAAAAGAATCGAACAAACTGAAAGGACGAGATTTCAACGCAATTTTAAAAGAGACTTCCAGAAAGGAATGTAAGTCTTTCTAATGGTGCGCTGTCACGGAGTTGCAAAGTCAACCGGAGACCGGATGGGTGCTCTAACTTCGCCGATGAAACGTAGCTGTGCCCGTTTCAGGAACTCGCGCACAAACTCTCGCGGAGCTTCGACATGCAAGAAGCTCAGCTCCTCGAAGAGGGTGGTTCTGGCGCAGCTACTACGGGGGCTGGGAGTGCCGGTGGTGCGCCACGAAGACATCACAGTGCTCAAAGGTTGGCTAGAAGCGAAATGTCGGAGAGAAGGGAAGAAGACAGTGCTCTGGTGGTCCCTGATCATCAGGGTAACCTGAGGATCACCGTCAAGAAGACCAAATCGATTTTGGGCATTGCCATCGAGGGTGGTGCCAATACCAAACACCCACTGCCCAGGATCATCAATATACATGTAAGAAAATTTTTCGTTCACAGAGGAACAAGCATTGATTTTATTTAAAAATAAAATCTGTTCCGCGATGCGTTGTGTTTGTAAAATATGTTTTAATCCCTGTAAAGTATTTAAATATCGTAAATAAGACTATATCTTTATATAGGATGTATTTTTATTAATTCTTGAATAGTGGTATTATTATTTCAATTAGGAAATTATTTAAATTATTGAAAAATAAATGGAAATATTGCAGACGTTTGTGTGCATAAAAATTGTGATATTTAATAGATGAAACGGATCTTTACGCAAATCTCCAGTTATATTCATAAAATTATGGATTTGCACAAAAAATTAGCAGGATCATTGTTGTACCTATTATCATTGATTTGTTTAACATTTATCGTTAATCTTTCGTTTGGACATCGACGTAGCACAGTAATTACTCGTAGCTCTAGCGTTAAGCAAACATATTACCGATACTCGGTACGCTAATCAATTAACGCATTTACAGGATAACGGGGCGGCGTACGAGGCCGGTGGCCTCGAGGTCGGCCAGCTGATTCTGGAAGTCGATGGCCACAAAGTCGAAGGTAATTTCAAATCTTCCGTACCTGAAGTATACAAAAATTCTCAACATAAATAATTACATTCGATTAATGTTGTGCACAGGTCTCCATCATCAGGAAGTAGCAAGACTGATCGCAGAGTCGTTCGCAAGGCGAGACCGCAACGAGATCGAGTTCCTGGTAGTCGAGGCGAAGAAGAGCAACCTAGAGCCGAAACCAACGGCTCTGATATTCCTGGAGGCGTAGCAGGAATCTCCCACCTCCGAGCCGGAACCACCGTAGCCCGACGTGACAAGAGCTCGGCCCGCGACACATTTCGAGCGTCGTCGACGCTGAACCGTCGGTTGAAGCTGAAGAGTTTCGTGACGATACGAGGAGATAGAAATCGTCAAGCTTGTCGATCAACGAACGCAATCGATGAGAAAATCGACGCGAAGAGAAAAGGCGAAGGACGAGCTTGGCTCTTCATCTTCATCGAACGCTCAACGCCGATTCCAACGTGTGTCGAGCTCTCAGTCAGGTGCTAATCGAACCTGGCCTTGGTGGTGGGAATTTTTCTAAGAAGAAAACAAACACGAGAAATAAAACGAGAAACAAAGAGAGAAGGAGGAAGAAGAACAGGGGAGATGTTAAGAGGCGAATAAAGCTCGATTAGCGAGTCAATGAGATGATAATTACGCGATCGTCCATACCGTCGTGGTTGCCCTTGTTGCTAACCAGCTTTCAGGCTAACGGTACCGGATGTTTTCTAGTTCTTCGAGACTTTCCAACTCTTTTGCCGAGCCCGAGATGCCGTTGCCTGAGGACAAGAACAAGTCGAATATTGTCGATTTGTACCAGAGGACGAGGAACAAAACTGTGAACGATCGATTGACAAAATATAAAGTAGTACAAAGAAGATATGATTTCTGAGAGATCGTGCGAGGAGAGATACTTTCAGTGTGAAGATGAACGTTAAAAGAGAGAAGGAAGATTGTCTGTGCCAAACTATTAGGGATTGTTTCGTGTATACTAATTATGATACTCTTGTAATTGTAACGAGATACAATTAGGGAACTCTATCAGGACAGGAGTGGAGATTCATCGAGCGCATGAATACCGATCGTGGGATCCTGAGTGACTAACTTGTGCTAACTCCTCATGACGTTGGTTGTTGCGCGTGATGTTCGTCACACGAACACGAAACGGACATGATCACGAAAAAAGTGTCAAGAGGTACGAGACAGTGAGATCACGCGAGACACGACGATCCGCTGTAACGCGTTTTCGAATATCCTGAACGGTGTTGCCGGGTCAGGATTTTCGTCGATCCGATTCCTCGAAGGGATTATTTAGTGATACCGTGATGACAATCGGTTTGAACTGTCTTTTAACTACACACTGTATGGAAGATGTAATTTCAAGCTGGCAACAAGGCTATCGTTTCAAATTTTTCGAAACCTACATTTTCTAAATTTTTCACTTTGAATTTTACTTCGAACATCAAACTCTGAATTATCAAGGAACAGTAGCTGTTACATATTTTTATAATTCTCAAATCACAGCCTGTTAACGAACCCTCGACTACGGATTCACAGATTCACTCTATTTTTGCATAAAATCTAGATAAAAGTGTAAGCAAATAAATACGTACTTAAGATCAACAGGCGATCGCGAGGAAGAACGAGGCCGAGGAACGAAATCGACGAAACTCCTAAACCAAGCGGACTAACATAGACTTATTATGGGAATTGTTGAGGCTTAACGAAATATATTATATATACATATATATTATATGATAATATTATCGACTATCGTAGTGGAATTGCAAACATGTACCTACCTGATCGCACCTCGAGCGCGCACCGGAACTTCCGGTTGCCGGGGCGGCAGCGAGGAGCGCGCAGACGAAATAAGAACGGAGTTGATTCTATAAGAGAAAGCGAAATATTTTCAACAAGTTTAAAAAAATAAACATAGAGAAACCGCGTACTTAGTAATGGGCCTGATCGTTTGAATTTTACGAGGGATCGCGGACGATCGCGCGTTGAGAAAGAAATTTCTCAAAGAGAGAGAGAGAGAAAGAGTCCAGAAAAATCTTCATGGTCGAGGGAATGAACGAAAGGAAGGCGAAACAGAAACAAAAAAAAGTAAAAAAAGGAGGAAGCTTTCGCCTGATGGAAAATTCGGAAAATACGTGAAACGAGCAACAGACGAGATCGTGAGATCGCGATCGTTAGAAACGGTCGCGTTCACGTGAACGACGATTCCGTCGATTCGTACGCGCGCCACGCTTGGAAAACTCGAGGCCGTATTTTTCATACATGGATTTCGTGTTTTCGGTGTCGTTTCGCGTGGATCACGTCGTTTAGGTTTTTTACGATGAACCGTAGACACGACGACAGGAGCGGAGTGAATTTTCTAAGTGGTACGTTTGCAATCTTTGTTGTAATCGATGTCTTGAACTTTTTCGATCGTTGTACACGGGTCACGTTGATTTTTCGTCGTTGCGTAATTTGGAGAACGAAAAGACGCGATTTGCATTCAACAAACGAGTTGGAACGGAAGTTCCTATTGATTTCATTGATATTGTTATTTTTTTTTTAATCTCTCTTTTTCTTTCGAGGAGATCACTGTCTTTCTCTTCTCAATTTACAGAGTTCTATTTAATTCTGTTCTGTTTTATTGAGCAACGGGAAAGTAGAATTCGTACGTGTTCGCGTTCTTCCGAATCAATTTAGGAAGCGTAGGGAATTAAATTTCAAATTAGGTAGAAAGTTCGATTGTTTTTTTTTTCGCGAGCTGAACGCGAGTATTTTCTTTGGGAGGAACTGCTTCGTTAGGATCGGCAAAGCCGTTTTTTCGCCAACTATTCATAACGTAATTGCATTTAAACGAGTAGTTACTAATCATGAATTCGTGAGTATAAAACGTAGCGATTGTTGTCGTAAAAGTCAATGGTTATCGATACGTCTTGTTTAATATCTCTACCTGTTACCAAGTTAAGTAAGTAATTTTAACGAGTAGTAGCGCGTATATGTTGAATATCGACGAGTCCACGAGTCGTTTTGTCGAATGCCCATGATCGTCCGCGATCTTGCTCGCTTTAACAAAAATGATATAAAAAAAAAAATAGATAAAAAAGATGCAAAAAGTTAAAAAAAAACCGCGAAAAAAATACCGTGCAAGCTTAAGTAGTAAATAATATCGCGTATATGTAAACAGCAGAATCGGGACGCGAGCCGACGAAGAGAAAAACGAGAAACGAGATTCGACGAACGCCACTGACGATTCAAAGGATTTGGAATTCTCGATGGAATTTTTTAACAATATCCTGTTATTTGTGAGTTTCGACTTATTGCTTTCGCGCGTCAGGCGAAATTAAAGACAAAAACAGGCTATAAATTTCGTTTTTCACGTGGACAACGAGCTTGGGCAAATTTTATTCGAAATAAAGATGAAAGATGACAATTCGAAGCAACGAATCGTTTCGACCATTTTATTTGCATTACTCGTTTTAGAAATTCTCTTGTTTCCTTTTTCCAAAATCGTAGAAAATACATTGAATAACAGCACTGGGCAATAAAATAAAATTTGGAGAAAAAAATTCGCAAAATCGAATTTTTTGATCGTCAGTGCGCTAGCCAAGAGAGCTATGTTTCAAAACGTAAAACGTATTCCGGTAAATGTGCCAAAGAGAAACAAAAAAACTATACAAACCACAAGAACCATAAGAAAAAAAAGAAGAAGAAGAAGAAGAAAAAACAAACGTTAACGTGCAATTCGAGCGCGGAAGGCGGGAAAGTTGTGCAAACAATTGGAGACGGAAACTATTACGCGATCGAAAGAAGAAAAGAAACTGCAACGAGAGAAAAAAGGGGGAGAAACGTGTTTCGCAGCTGGTGTGCACTCGAGTTGTTTTCTTTATGACGCGGGGTCGCAATTGCACCGTTCGCGTTGTCGCGAATAAACGAATTCGAGGAACATCGCGGAGATAAACGGAGAACAACGTCAGACGAGAAGTAAGGGGCTAAACAAAGAGAGGAGGACGATATAGTGAAAGACGCGGCCAGCTGCTTTTCGGCTAACAATAAGCGAACAGACGAAACTAAAAGGAAATATACCTCGTGTGTTAGTGTTTCTTCCTGTTTTCGAAGCGAATTTTTCTAACGAAGCATCGAACGAAGTGAATCCCAGACGTAGGACAAAGGATAGAGGAAAGGAAATGAGAAACGAGAGGAGAAAAGTCTTGGAAAAGTGGGGACGAGAGAAATGAAAAGAAAGGAGACGATATTTTTGTAAAAGCCTTCGACGCAATTCACCGGAGCTATTCGAAGATCTCAGCTAACATATCTGACAATGCCTTACCCGCTTTAATGAATCGAGATAAAAAAACAAAAAAAAGAAAAGAGAGGAAGAAAACGAGAATAGAAAAACGAATTCGTGAAAGCGGACCGATCACGATCGAGGAAAATGTTGGAACTTCTCATTGATCAGCGTCAGTGGCGAGGCGATCGGCTTGCCGATCTTTCGATTTTACTTAACGATCGGAGACAACGAGCGAATAGCGACGCTGATAATCTTTCTGGTTGAAGAGTTATGTAAAGCAGGAAAGTGGGAAAAACTGGTTCTATCAGGCACGGTTCGAAACGGAGAGCGTTATTTATAAATGTACTGCTCGAATCGGTATTCCTATTTTCTAAGCTGGCGGAGGTATTCTTTAAAAAAAAAGAAAAAAAAAAGAAAAAGTGAACGTCTACTCGATACTCGGAATACTTGAAGAAAAATGATTTGTCAAGGTTTTCCCTTCTCTCAATAATAAAATAAATGGTACTCGGTTTTCGAAGAGAATTATTCAAGTTTCCTGACTCATCCATCGAGAAGGAACCACGTGAAATTTAGACGTAAGAAAATTTGCAGAATTCCTCCCCCTTTTCGTTTTCGTTCGCAACAAAAGTTGCTTCCTCGACTAAAAATGTTATCAGTATGTTTCTTCGTCGCCCGATTGCAACAAAAATATATCAAAACTATGATACAATAGAAACGATGGGGATATATTTATCGTTTAAAGACTGCCAAACTGTTGCAATTAACCACACATTGTACATTAACAGCTTCATTGCACGATGTATGCTTCACGGTCGCTGATCCTTCGATCCCATCGAGACAAGAAGAGGAAACAGATTCGTCGGTAGCTATTTTTCCACACGCATACACACACAATGTTCCCTTTACTCGACAGCTGGAAGTTTCGAACGTTTCGGGGAAAATATCGGGTCGCTCTCGACCGATCGCTTTCCAATTTTTCCGAGGAACATCAGCTGTTCCAAATGGAGAACACGGTGATCCATCGTAATCCAACGAAATTTCCCTTCGATTACTTTCTATTCGATAAGAAACAATAATGTACAAATTTGTTTTCAGAGATGAAAGTTACGTGTGCCCGAAGGAAAATGAATCTTGCGCGAACATGACTTCTATGTGAGAATCAGATTAATCGCAAGACCATAATTCACCACCTTTCTCCAATGAAAACTTTTTTCAGTCGGAGAAAATTCGTTTCTGATTTTCTTTACGAAACGAGCTTGAACGTTCGCGCTTAATCTGGCATTGAAGTCTCCATGCCATCTATACTTCTCTCGCTACCTTTCATCGTTTCTTTCCCTACAAGAATTCCTATGAGTTTCATTGAATTTTGTAAAGTAATCTGACTTCAAGAATTCAAGTCAAGCTACGTTCTCGTTTAAAATTGCTTCGAATGGAAGAAAAAATTAATTCCGAAGATTATCCAATCCTTTATCACAGCGAGACAATTAGTCGACGATCTGCGGCAATTGATTAACCCTTTGTACTCCAACAGCATTACTTCTTTCAAAATAAAAGGAAGAATGTTATACTATATAAATGAATTTACAAATATAACTTCTTCGTTGCCGAAACAAATCTGTTCGTTGTAAAACATTGAAAATAAAAGTTTAATTGCAAACGTACGTTGGATCCGCAATTTTCCGAGTAAAACTGGCGTTGAAGTTTGAAGGGACAGAACAAACAACATCGAGTAATAGATCGTAGGTGTATTGACTAAAAGAAAACCTTAGATGATGACGAATTGGGTTATATCCACGAGACATGACTTTATTATCTTAAATAATAGCGTTAGCTCCCACCGGAGCCGGACACAAAGGAGCACGTTGTGATGTCAGACAAGAAAGAACGTAATCTAGAGCGATTTATTTTTTCAACGACAAAAGAGAGAAGAGAAGCAAAACCGAGAGACACACACACACACACGGACTCGTACCAAGTTGAAACCTGTTCAGCTTTCACACGTTCACCATCCGCAAACTTGCTTTTCCTCGATCGGCCGTGGACTGGCCGTGGGTGCGGGCGAGCATTGAAATCGATCCTCTGGGTCGACGATCGAGATCGATCGTACGATGAAAGGCGAACCAGGGATTTCGAATGGTTGCGGCAAGGAAGCACGTGACTATCCTCGAACGTGAACGACTTCCTTTTTTCTTGTGACCGATATCGATTCACTTCGAGCAGAAATTAACCAAGAAATTGGATTAAATGTAAAAAAATCCCAGGAATAGGATATTCAGGATCGAATTGTTAGAATATTGGGTTCGGGTTAAAGGAATAAGAACTTTCTCCTGTTATAAGAAATAAAAATACAAGTCACAATTCTGTTGAGTTTCTAACTTCGAAATTTGATTGAAACAGAGGATGGAAAATTCTCAGAGGACATTATCAGTAAACCAAACTGCGATAAAATCCTTTAAAAGAAGAAGCTCGCATCCATGATGCTAAAAGTTCATGCCAAAAGTCGATCGACAAACGTAATTCGCGTGAAATCTCTAGCTTAAGCTTCGTACACACCCTCGCAATCGAACGTCGAATCAAATGACCGAGAACATTGAAAAGAGAAACGAGAGAAGCCGGAGATTCGCAAGGCTAACGAGTAAAATGAAAGTGATGATGCAAAAGCGAATCGACCGCAACAGTCGACGGATAAAAGCGCTAATCGAATTGTAAAGCAGATGTAACCGTACTCGTAACGTTTCAAAGAATACACTGTACATAAGCAAAAACCGCTCGTTCATACCGCATTTCATAGATCATCCTTTTTGCAGCCAATTTCGTACACCTTTTAGTGACACGTATACACACACACGTACACACACTCGCAGAGGTCGAAAGAAAAAAAAAAAAGAACAGATGCAAATCACACGACTGTGCAATACTTCGTAACAATACGAAGAATCGTTCCGAAGGATGAAAACGACGCCGCGTTAATTAACGATCAGTCGATTAATACGCTCATCGTCGTAGAACTGAGATAGAAAATCGATGAAATTGTTACACCACAATGATACGTTAGGCATGTACAGGGTGTAAAAGAAATATGCGCCCACAATCTTATCGGATTCGGCTTGTGCAACTACGTTGTCTGAAACAATTCGATTTCTCGATCCGCTTTCTTTTCTTTATTTTCAGAACGAAGATTAGCAGTGACTTTGATTAGCGAATCGTAATTCAAAATTGATGGAACGTAATAATCTTATTTAGTCTGCAAAACTCGCACGATGTTTTTTACTAAATTTCAATCTTTTATCATTTATTCAACTCTCCAAGTTTATTTGAAGCCCTATGAAAAGAATTCTATGAAGATTGAACAGTTTTTTTTCTTTTTTAATTTTGCTACGAATCTCCCAAATAACGTACATACAGAGATTTGAATATTTATTGCAACGCTGTTAATTAAGAAATTAACGCTGACCTAATAAAAAATTTCTTTCTCTTATTTCTTTCATTTGGACGAAAAAGACTCCAATAAATAGTACTTTTACACCCATGCGAACACGCGATTACATACACGACACATTCATGAACACGTGTAGAATAAATGTAAAGGGATAAAAAAAAATTCATCGTTTCTCCGAGTGCAACGCGCGCGATCATATTGTTTGTTTATTGTTAAGAATCGCAAACGCTTTAATTGTTCGTTCGAATTGTTGTTGTTCATTATTGTTATCGTCGTCATTATTATCGTCGTTGAATATCGCGAAACGTGATTATGATCACCAATCAGCCTGTCGATTTGTCCCCTTTGTGTGTATTATTATTATTATTATTATTATAGTCATTACGTTAATGATTACGACCGTGAATATTTATTATTATTAATAACATCATCAGCGCGACGATTATTATTGTAATTGAATAAAACGTTCACCACGAGAGGTATGAATATTTATCGTGTCTGTCATTTTACTTCTTACAATTCATATTTTAATTTTCCTTTACCTTACTTGACATTTGATATTTGAATATTAAAATAATTGTTAATAATTTTATTAATAAATAGGTTTATCACGTTATTACGTTCGTCATTAAAATCGTTAAGTAATGCGAAGAAATGAATTAACAATTTAATTGTCACGAACAAATAATGGAAACGACTAAATTATGTTTTAAAATATCATACGATTATATTTTAATTTTTTTCTGATGCTCAACATCCAAGGATTTCGAAAATGAATAAAGATAAATATATTAATATAATTTATATTAATTTCAATACGTTTCAGCAATTGAAATCCATCACTATAGACGAGGTATATGAATAAACATGTGACTTCATATACTAAAAAAATCACTAATTTTTTAGCGCACTCTACGTTTAACAATGGTGAATCGGGCAACTAGTGAATGTGGCAGCAAAATGATTTTTGACACCCACTACAGTGTCGTCAAACTTTCAATACCAAAATGTACAAACAGCGAACAAACGGCAAAAGGAATTATAAGAAAAAAACCGATGAAAAGTAAACCAGTACAATATATCAAAATACAAATCAAAGTTAAAATTGAAAATAATTATAATTAAGTTATAACTGTTTTAAAATATTTTTCACACATATTATACGCAATAAGCGTATCATTCTACAGAATGTACTTACATCGAATATACAGATATTAACTATCGTATGATTTGCTAAAACTAAACGAATGCATCCCACGATGTCCCTGCGAGATCCCTCGTCGTCCCACGGTGTCCCGCTGGGGTGTCTAATATTTTACTTACCAACTAATTGTCCCTAAAGTTCAATTTAGATCTAAACTGAACTGTAGGTTGTGTAATAGCTTGACATCGTTTTACAAACATTAAAGTTTATCGTTTGTAGTTTTACAACTTAGCCTGATAACGTTTTACAAACTTTGATGTTCTCTTTCTCGTTATTGCAAACAAAATAATTTAATTATTATAAATTATAAATGAATTATTCAAACTATGAAATAATGTTTGGGAGTTCAATCACTGATTCAATTGTTATAAGTAAATAGTTAAAATTGTTAAATAATACACAAAAGTATCATCGAAATGCATTATTTTACAGTTTGAACAACTAAATTATTTGAAACAATTAAATTATTTTTACAATATTTCTAGACATTATTTAATAATTTTCACGAGTTTACAATTAAACAGTCAAATTTATTATTTCATTTAATAATTCAAAGTCATTTCTCTTAAGTATTTATTGTTCAAGATTGTTATGAATCATCAGTTAAAAATTTTAAATAACACTTTGAAATTTTAGTGAAGAGAATTTATCGTTCAATTGTTGTAAGTAAGTTATAGAAATATTAGATAATGTTTAAACAATTAGAATATTCAGAAATAATATTTAAAAATTCAAATTGCGCTAAGTGTCCAATAATTTATGCATGGAAGTGTAGATATACCTACGTGTTCCGCGGTTGCCAACGATCTGGTTTGCGTTACAATATCCATATCAACATCGTTGTTTTTTTAAATCATTGAATTAATAATTCAACGTTAAATAATGACGATTAAGTATCATAAAATACCTCAATATCTCATACTTCAGTATCATTAAATAATGATCGTTTAAAAATATAATTAAAAAAAAAATTTTATAACGACATAATACATAAAAAAAATGGTCGTTAATGAAAATGAAAAATAAAGTGGAATCATGAAGAAAAGATACGAGTAATTACCGTCATCTCTAAATTTTAATTGTATAACTTATAAAATTCATCTACATTTATTTTTTTATGATAAAAAAATAAATCTTATATTTTGTAATTCAATTGATGCATAAATTTCTTGAAACTGTGACGTGGCTTTTTCTTTCAGTTACAGAGTTGGCATTCATGGCCATTTTGTCGGCACATCATTATCTCCCACCTAACGCAATCTACTTGCGACTGCGCGCAATTGCCAATGAGAAAGCAATCGGTTTTATGATTGGCTGTATCCTGTTTGATCGACATATAAAAACTAGAAACACGCATTGATCAATAATTACACTATGATCGTTAATTAAAAACTAGGTATATGAATAGACATTGTCATAGACGAGGTTTATGCTATTTATATACCACGTCTGTGCTATTTGCATTGACTGATAGAATATCGACTTAGGCAAGTATTACACCACAGCGCTATCGGCGATAGAAATTAAAATCAAAACCTATAGACAATGTTGCCATTTTCTAATCGAAAATTACATATTTCTTGAATTGAATCGATACTATTCCGAGCAAACATACATATGTACATACGGTGATCGTAATAAATAAATGCGAATTTAGTAGACATTATTTATGAAGCACACCTGACTGCGGAACTTGGAAACTCGACTCTAGTGCAACGAACAAAGTAACAATGGTAACAACGAACGAATGAAGAGAGGAGATGAGGGATTCCTAATTTCGTCTCAAGTTCAATAAACGTATCTTTGTACATACACAGATGTAATAGCTACTGATTTAAATTTTTACTTGGAAACATCTGGATGACACTTCTATCTGAATGAGTTTTTTGGATAATAATTCTTTTTTTATGGACGAGCTGTGCTTCCTTTCGCCATTATTTCCGGTTAAAAATCGATCATGAGAAATATCGATTACGTTCGAGAATTATTGTAGGAAGCGTATTGCGGATTTCGCCGTGTAGTGACGGTGTAATCTTTAACTTAAGATCATAAGAAATTTGATCATGAAAATAATTTTTTCAGCGACTTTGAAAAAGTCGCTTTGAAGTTTTACAATTTTTTCAACAAGAAAAATATCATTAGTTTCTCACTTACTGCATGATGCAAAATTATCAACAAAACAAATTTAGGATTTGAAAAATAAATGTTCCACTTTAAAATGAGACCAAGTGAATATTCTTTTTACATAGTTGCTTTCGCAAAGTAATGACAATTTAAAACTTGACAATTTTTCGTCAAGAATATAATTACTTTCATTCATCAATGAAAAATTTTTTATGTTAAAATATTAAAATTCAATTTTTTATGTTAAAATGTTAAAATTCAAATTCAAATATTTCTGCCAAAATATTTTACCACTTACTCAGTGTGCAAGAACACTGACTAATTGTAAGTCAGTCAACGTTACAATGTCACAACAATTGTACTGGTTAGAACTGAATTCTGGCAGATTTCGATGAGTTCAAGCTAAAAATGCAAATTTTAATTTAAAAGTTCACGACACGAACATAAATCTAGCAGCTATTAATTTAAACCGTTACTTGAGAATTTTTGAATGATAACTCTATAAGGATGATTTTTCTGGATAATACTAATTTCTTTCTGATGTTTACTTCTTTCCGCCATGCTTCACACATAAAAATCGATCATGAGAAATATAGATTACATTCGAGAATCGTAGAAATGTATTTCACCGTGTAGTGGCGCTGCAATTTTTAACTAATTTAAACTCAATACGCGCGCCTTTCACACGAAACTAATTCTGATTAAAAATATTAATATAAATAACTAATATAATAAAAATATTAATATAAATAGTAAGAGATATTATAGATAAGCCAAATTCTTTTTAATAATTAATCAAATCCTCCAAGTTGTACAAACGCTGTCATTTCAAATTCTTTGAGCTTATTAGATTACGAGTCCCAACAAAAAACTAGTTTTTTTTATTTTTTCCGGAAAAGTTAAAAATTTCTTTTAAAGGAAAATTGGATTTAACTGCATCGGTGATACTATTAACAAAAAATTCGTATTCGCGACAAGGAGGCAGAGCATCGTAATCATTAATGAAAAAATCTATGTAATGGTTCTTTAGAATATGGAAAAATTTTGGACAATCAGTGCAATTCAATTTAAGCTTGTAATACTTCTTATCCTTAATATTAAAACAAATAAAAAAGTAAACAGAATCCCAGATCACATCATACGCAACAGTATCAGTTTTATCAGAAATATTCGAAGTAGAGAATAAAATCAATAATGGATTTAAACTTTTGTATACGTTAATATAATGTATACGTCTTAGCCGATAAAAAATTAGTAAAATATTATGTTTAAAGTTCTAACATATTCATGAAAGTGTAAATTTGCGACAGAAATGAAAAACCCTGTTAAATTATTGATTAGTATAATAGAAAAACTGTTCTTAGTAATACTAAAAAAAAAAATCAGCTCTTCGGGATAACTGACAACCAAACCTTGGAAGTCTGAAGAAAAATCATCACCCCCCCCTTCCTGAGCACTGACGACCGGTACATATATTACCCTTGGGCAATACGAAGACTCAGTCCCAATGAAGATTCCGTCGCGAGGACATCGACCAAACATTGGAAGCCTGAAGAAGAATCATCCCCCTCCCCCATCACTGACGACCGGTAAATATATTAACCTTGGGGCGATTTTATGCTTTGTATGATTGTATGTATGGGTGGGATGTATTGTATGATATATTGTAAGCCCGGGGGCGGGTCTCGTGCGTAGTCACCTCCTCGTGGTGAGATCTGGTAATTGATATCGTTTTAGAAACGTTAAAGTTTGTAAAACGATATCAAGCTGAGAACTACGCAACCTATAGTTCAGTTTAGATCGTGAAAATTTCTTTGTATCACGATCTAAACTGAACTGTTCATCAATTAGCATATTACACAGTCACAGGAGGTTCATAAATGGCAATGAATCCAGCTATCCTTCATCAGGATGCGTACATGTTCGCACTTTACATTTCGTCAGTTTTCATTTTCATTGGTTCATGTAATTTCATTGCAAACAAATTTGTCACCAACTCATTTATTGCTAAACTTAAAACGGATAGAATCCCTCATCTTGCTCTTCCTTCGTTGTTACTATTCCTACTTGGTTTTTTCCACTAGGGCCGAGTCTCCAAGTTTTGCAGCCACTGAGCCGAATCGGGGAACTGCAGCCTTGTCCGAAAGGGCGAGGTGAGAGTCTTGTTGTCCAGCGTCCTTGGTAATTCGACTCAGCGGTTCCATGGGACCCCACTGTGTCGTTGGGGATAACGTCCTTGGTAATCCGACTCAGCGGTTCCGCGGAACCCCACTGTGTCGTTGGGGGTAGCGTTGGACTACTTGCCTCTAAATGCTCGAACCTCGATTCGACGCACTGACTGCGAAACTCAAAACCGGCCTGGCTGCGACAAACATGATCGACAACAGGCAGATGAGCAGGATAAATCCTAATTTCGTCCCAAGTTCAATAAACGTGTCTTTGTACAGAATGCGATGGTAGGGCTGCGAATGTATTGCGGTTGTATGTATTGTATGTATTGTATGATTGTATGTATTGTATGATTGTATGATTGTATGTATTGTATGACTGTGTGTTGTATGATATATTGTAAGCCCCGGGGCGGGTCTCGTGCGTAGTCACCTCCTCGTGGTGAGATCTGGTAATTGATATCGTTTTAGAAACGTTAAAGTTTGTAAAACGATATCAAGCTGAGAACTACGCAACCTATAGTTCAGTTCAGATCGTGAAAATTTCTTTGTATCACGATCTAAACTGAACTGTAGGAACAATTAGTTGATAAGTAAACTATTAGACCCCCCCGGGGCACCGTGGGACGACGATGGATCTCGCTGTGCCGTCGTGGGATGCGTGCGTCTTAGCTTTAAGTTGCGTGCGTTTAGTTTTAGTTAGTTTGTGTAATTTCATTGTGAACGCAATTCTGTACAAAGGCTCGTTTATTAAACTTGGAACGAAATTAGGAATCCCTCATCTCCTCTCTTCCTTCCTTCGTTGTTACCATTCCTACTTTGTTTTTTCCA
Source organism: Tetragonula carbonaria (assembly GCA_032399595.1). Lineage (NCBI taxonomy): Eukaryota > Metazoa > Arthropoda > Insecta > Hymenoptera > Apidae > Tetragonula > Tetragonula carbonaria. The sequence goes on from JAUCRC010000008.1 coordinate 3,168,659, forward strand.
CTAGGGCCGAGTCTCCAAGTTTTGTAGCCACTGAGCCGAATCGGGGAACTGCAGCCTTGTCCGAAAGAGCGAAGTGAGTCTTGTTGTGCAGCTTCCTCGACAATCCGATTCAGCGGTTCCATGGGACCCCAAATGTCGTTGGGGGTAGCGCTGGCTACTTTACTCTAAATGCTCGAACCTCGATTCGACCCACTGACTGCGGAACTTGGAGACTCGATTCTAGTGCAAAAAACAAAGTAAGAATAGTAACAACGAAGGAAGGAAGAGAGGAGCCACTGAGCCGAATCGGGGAACTGCAGCCTCGTCCGAAAGGGCGAGGTGAGATTGTAGTCTAGCGTCCTTAGTAAATCGACTGCGGTACCACGGAACCCCACTGTGTCGGTGAGATAGGTTTGGACTACTTGCCTCTAAATGGTGTCGAACCTCGATTCGACACACTGACTACAAAACTTGGAAACTCGATACCAGTGCAACGAACAAAGTGACAATAGCAACAACGAACGAAATAAGAGAGGAGTTGAGGGATTCCTAATTTCGTTCCAAGTTCAATAAACTTGTCTCTGTACAGAATGCGGTGGTGTGGTTGCGAATTATTGTATCTATGGTATGATTGTATGATTGTATGCGTTGTATGTATTGCATGATTGTATGTACTGTATATATTGTGTGATGTATTGTAAGCCCCGGGGCGGGTCTCGTGCGTAGTCACCTCCTCGTGGTGAGATCTGGTAATTGATATCGTTTTAGAAACGTTAAAGTTTGTAAAACGATATCAAGCTGAGAACTACGCAACCTATAGTTCAGTTTAGATCGTGAAAATTTCTTTGTATCACGATCTAAATACTGAACTGTAGGATCAATTAGTTGATAAATAAAATATTGGACCCCCCAGCGGGGCACGGACGACGAGGGATCTCGCAGGGACATCGTGGGATGCGTGCGCCTTAGCTTTAAGTTGCGTGCGTTTAGTTTTAGTTAATCTCTGTAATTTCATTGTGAACGCATTCTCTATAGAGACGCGTTTATTAAACTTGGAACGAAATTAGGAATCCCTCATCTCCTCTCTTCCTTCGTTCGTTGTTACTATTGTTACTTTGTTTTTTGCACTAGGGTCGAGTCTCCAAGTTTTGTAGCCACTGCAGCCTTGTCCGAAAGAGCGAGGTGAGAGTCTTGTTGTGCAGCTTCCTCGACAATCCGATTCAGCGGTTCTATGGGACCCCAAATGTCGTTGGGGGTAGCGCTGGCTACTTTACTTTAAATGCTCGAACCTCGATTCGACCCACTGACTGCGGAACTTGGAAACTCGACTCTAGTGCAACGAACAAAGTAACAATGGTAACAACGAACGAATGAAGAGAGGAGATGAGGGATTCCTAATTTCGTCTCAAGTTCAATAAACGTATCTTTGTACATACACAGATGTAATAGCTACTGATTTAAATTTTTACTTGGAAACATCTGGATGACACTTCTATCTGAATGAGTTTTTTGGATAATAATTCTTTTTTTATGGACGAGCTGTGCTTCCTTTCGCCATTATTTCCGGTTAAAAATCGATCATGAGAAATATCGATTACGTTCGAGAATTATTGTAGGAAGCGTATTGCGGATTTCGCCGTGTAGTGACGGTGTAATCTTTAACTTAAGATCATAAGAAATTTGATCATGAAAATAATTTTTTCAGCGACTTTGAAAAAGTCGCTTTGAAGTTTTACAATTTTTTCAACAAGAAAAATATCATTAGTTTCTCACTTACTGCATGATGCAAAATTATCAACAAAACAAATTTAGGATTTGAAAAATAAATGTTCCACTTTAAAATGAGACCAAGTGAATATTCTTTTTACATAGTTGCTTTCGCAAAGTAATGACAATTTAAAACTTGACAATTTTTCGTCAAGAATATAATTACTTTCATTCATCAATGAAAAATTTTTTATGTTAAAATATTAAAATTCAATTTTTTATGTTAAAATGTTAAAATTCAAATTCAAATATTTCTGCCAAAATATTTTACCACTTACTCAGTGTGCAAGAACACTGACTAATTGTAAGTCAGTCAACGTTACAATGTCACAACAATTGTACTGGTTAGAACTGAATTCTGGCAGATTTCGATGAGTTCAAGCTAAAAATGCAAATTTTAATTTAAAAGTTCACGACACGAACATAAATCTAGCAGCTATTAATTTAAACCGTTACTTCAAAAATACTAAAATGAGTAACTATATAAATAAATTTTATGATGATCTAATTTACTTCAATGTTTACTCTTCGCCATATCGGCACATAAAATTAAATAAAGATAGTAAATACATTAGAAATCGTAAAGCGCGCTTCACCGTGTAGTGGCGCTGCAATTTTTAACTAATTTAAACTCAATACGCGCGCCTTTCACACGAAACTAATTCTGATTAAAAATATTAATATAAATAACTAATATAATAAAAATATTAATATAAATAGTAAGAGATATTATAGATAAGCCAAATTCTTTTTTATAATTAATCAAATCCTCCAAGTTGCACAAACGCTGTCATTTCAAATTCTTTGAGCTTATTAGATTACGAGTCCCAACAAAAAACTAGTTTTTTTTATTTTTTCCGGAAAAGTTAAAAATTTCTTTTAAAGGAAAATTGGATTTAACTGCATCGGTGATACTATTAACAAAAAATTCGTATTCGCGACAAGGAGGCAGAGCATCGTAATCATTAATGAAAAAATCTATGTAATGGTTCTTTAGAATATGGAAAAATTTTGGACAATCAGTGCAATTCAATTTAAGCTTGTAATACTTCTTATCCTTAATATTAAAACAAATAAAAAAGTAAACAGAATCCCAGATCACATCATACGCAACAGTATCAGTTTTATCAGAAATATTCGAAGTAGAGAATAAAATTCTCAATCAATAATGGATTTAAACTTTTGTATACGTTAATATAATGTATACGTCTTAGCCGATAAAAAATTAGTAAAATATTATGTTTAAAGTTCTAACATATTCATGAAAGTGTAAATTTGCGACAGAAATGAAAAACCCTGTTAAATTATTGATTAGTATAATAGAAAAACTGTTCTTAGTAATACTAAAAAAAAAATCAGCTCTTCGGGATAACTGACAACCAAACCTTGGAAGTCTGAAGAAAAATCATCACCCCCCCCTTCCTGAGCACTGACGACCGGTACATATATTACCCTTGGGCAATACGAAGACTCAGTCCCAATGAAGATTCCGTCGCGAGGACATCGACCAAACATTGGAAGCCTGAAGAAGAATCATCCCCCTCCCCCATCACTGACGACCGGTAAATATATTAACCTTGGGGCGATTTTATGCTTTGTATGATTGTATGTATGGGTGGGATGTATTGTATGATATATTGTAAGCCCGGGGGCGGGTCTCGTGCGTAGTCACCTCCTCGTGGTGAGATCTGGTAATTGATATCGTTTTAGAAACGTTAAAGTTTGTAAAACGATATCAAGCTGAGAACTACGCAACCTATAGTTCAGTTTAGATCGTGAAAATTTCTTTGTATCACGATCTAAACTGAACTGTAGGTACAATTAGTTGATAAGTAAACTATTAGACCCCCCCGGGGCACCGTGGGACGACGATGGATCTCGCTGTGCCGTCGTGGGATGCGTGCGTGTTAGCTTTAAGTTGCGTGCGTTTAGTTTTAGTTAGTTCGTGTAATTTCATTGCGAACGCAATTCTGTACAAAGGCTCGTTTATTAAACTTGGAACGAAATTAGGAATCCCTCATCTCCTCTCTTCCTTCCTTCGTTGTTACTATTCCTACTTTGTTTTTTCCACTAGGGCCGAGTCTCCAAGTTTTGCAGCCACTGAGCCGAATCGGGGAACTGCAGCCTTGTCCGAAAGGGCGAGGTGAGAGTCTTGTTGTCCAGCGTCCTTGGTAATTCGACTCAGCGGTTCCATGGGACCCCACTGTGTCGTTGGGGATAACGTCCTTGGTAATCCGACTCAGCGGTTCCGCGGAACCCCACTGTGTCGTTGGGGGTAGCGTTGGACTACTTGCCTCTAAATGCTCGAACCTCGATTCGACGCACTGACTGCGAAACTTGGAAACTCGCCTCGAGTGCAACGAACAAAGTAACAATAGCAACAACGAATCAAGCGGGAGATAGAGTCCTAATTCATCCCATTGATCAGATACCTTCTTACGGATGCAATGTAGGCTACAAATGTCTGCGTTGTATTACTATTGTATATTTATTTATGATTGTATGTATTGTATGATTGTATGATTGTATGTATTGTATGACTGTGTGTTGTATGATATACTTGTGCAACTACAAGACAGGTCTCATACATAGTCACCTCCTCGTGGTGGATCTAGTAATTGATATCGTTTTAGAAACGTTAAACTTGTGAAACGATATGGGGCTGCAAAGATTCACAACCTCTCTACAACTCGAGTCGTGAAAACTGCTTTGTATCACAATCTGAGTTGAACTGTAGGCAAACTATGATTTAAGCGAACTCTTGAGCCCACAGGCACCGTGGGACGACGATGGATCTCGCTGTGCCGTCGTGGGATGCGTGCGTCTTAGCTTTAAGTTGCGTGCGTTTAGTTTTAGTTAGTTTGTGTAATTTCATTGTGAACGCAATTCTGTACAAAGGCTCGTTTATTAAACTTGGAACGAAATTAGGAATCCCTCATCTCCTCTCTTCCTTCCTTCGTTGTTACCATTCCTACTTTGTTTTTTCCACTAGGGCCGAGTCTCCAAGTTTTGTAGCCACTGAGCCGAATCGGGGAACTGCAGCCTTGTCCGAAAGAGCGAAGTGAGTCTTGTTGTGCAGCTTCCTCGACAATCCGATTCAGCGGTTCCATGGGACCCCAAATGTCGTTGGGGGTAGCGCTGGCTACTTTACTCTAAATGCTCGAACCTCGATTCGACCCACTGACTGCGGAACTTGGAGACTCGACTCTAGTGCAAAAAACAAAGTAAGAATAGTAACAACGAAGGAAGGAAGAGAGGAGCCACTGAGCCGAATCGGGGAACTGCAGCCTCGTCCGAAAGGGCGAGGTGAGATTGTAGTCTAGCGTCCTTAGTAAATCGACTGCGGTACCACGGAACCCCACTGTGTCGGTGAGATAGGTTTGGACTACTTGCCTCTAAATGGTGTCGAACCTCGATTCGACACACTGACTACAAAACTTGGAAACTCGATACCAGTGCAACGAACAAAGTGACAATAGCAACAACGAACGAAATAAGAGAGGAGTTGAGGGATTCCTAATTTCGTTCCAAGTTCAATAAACTTGTCTCTGTACAGAATGCGGTGGTGTGGTTGCGAATTATTGTATCTATGGTATGATTGTATGATTGTATGCGTTGTATGTATTGCATGATTGTATGTACTGTATATATTGTGTGATGTATTGTAAGCCCCGGGGCGGGTCTCGTGCGTAGTCACCTCCTCGTGGTGAGATCTGGTAATTGATATCGTTTTAGAAACGTTAAAGTTTGTAAAACGATATCAAGCTGAGAACTACGCAACCTATAGTTCAGTTTAGATCGTGAAAATTTCTTTGTATCACGATCTAAACTGAACTGTAGGATCAATTAGTTGATAAATAAAATATTGGACCCCCCAGCGGGGCACGGACGACGAGGGATCTCGCAGGGACATCGTGGGATGCGTGCGCCTTAGCTTTAAGTTGCGTGCGTTTAGTTTTAGTTAATCTCTGTAATTTCATTGTGAACGCATTCTCTATAGAGACGCGTTTATTAAACTTGGAACGAAATTAGGAATCCCTCATCTCCTCTCTTCCTTCGTTCGTTGTTACTATTGTTACTTTGTTTTTTGCACTAGGGTCGAGTCTCCAAGTTTTGTAGCCACTGCAGCCTTGTCCGAAAGAGCGAGGTGAGAGTCTTGTTGTGCAGCTTCCTCGACAATCCGATTCAGCGGTTCTATGGGACCCCAAATGTCGTTGGGGGTAGCGCTGGCTACTTTACTTTAAATGCTCGAACCTCGATTCGACCCACTGACTGCGGAACTTGGAAACTCGACTCTAGTGCAACGAACAAAGTAACAATGGTAACAACGAACGAATGAAGAGAGGAGATGAGGGATTCCTAATTTCGTCTCAAGTTCAATAAACGTATCTTTGTACATACACAGATGTAATAGCTACTGATTTAAATTTTTACTTGGAAACATCTGGATGACACTTCTATCTGAATGAGTTTTTTGGATAATAATTCTTTTTTTATGGACGAGCTATGCTTCCTTTCGCCATTATTTCCGGTTAAAAATCGATCATGAGAAATATCGATTACGTTCGAGAATTATTGTAGGAAGCGTATTGCGGATTTCGCCGTGTAGTGACGGTGTAATCTTTAACTTAAGATCATAAGAAATTTGATCATGAAAATAATTTTTTCAGCGACTTTGAAAAAGTCGCTTTGAAGTTTTACAATTTTTTCAACAAGAAAAATATCATTAGTTTCTCACTTACTGCATGATGCAAAATTATCAACAAAACAAATTTAGGATTTGAAAAATAAATGTTCCACTTTAAAATGAGACCAAGTGAATATTCTTTTTACATAGTTGCTTTCGCAAAGTAATGACAATTTAAAACTTGACAATTTTTCGTCAAGAATATAATTACTTTCATTCATCAATGAAAAATTTTTTATGTTAAAATATTAAAATTCAATTTTTTATGTTAAAATGTTAAAATTCAAATTCAAATATTTCTGCCAAAATATTTTACCACTTACTCAGTGTGCAAGAACACTGACTAATTGTAAGTCAGTCAACGTTACAATGTCACAACAATTGTACTGGTTAGAACTGAATTCTGGCAGATTTCGATGAGTTCAAGCTAAAAATGCAAATTTTAATTTAAAAGTTCACGACACGAACATAAATCTAGCAGCCATTAATTTAAACCGTTACTTGAGAATTTTTGAATGATAACTCTATAAGGATGATTTTTCTGGATAATACTAATTTCTTTCTGATGTTTACTTCTTTCCGCCATGCTTCACACATAAAAATCGATCATGAGAAATATAGATTACATTCGAGAATCGTAGAAATGTATTTCACCGTGTAGTGGCGCTGCAATTTTTAACTAATTTAAACTCAATACGCGCGCCTTTCACACGAAACTAATTCTGATTAAAAATATTAATATAAATAACTAATATAATAAAAATATTAATATAAATAGTAAGAGATATTATAGATAAGCCAAATTCTTTTTTATAATTAATCAAATCCTCCAAGTTGTACAAACGCTGTCATTTCAAATTCTTTGAGCTTATTAGATTACGAGTCCCAACAAAAAACTAGTTTTTTTTATTTTTTCCGGAAAAGTTAAAAATTTCTTTTAAAGGAAAATTGGATTTAACTGCATCGGTGATACTATTAACAAAAAATTCGTATTCGCGACAAGGAGGCAGAGCATCGTAATCATTAATGAAAAAATCTATGTAATGGTTCTTTAGAATATGGAAAAATTTTGGACAATCAGTGCAATTCAATTTAAGCTTGTAATATACTTCTTATCCTTAATATTAAAACAAATAAAAAAGTAAACAGAATCCCAGATCACATCATACGCAACAGTATCAGTTTTATCAGAAATATTCGAAGTAGAGAATAAAATTCTCAATCAATAATGGATTTAAACTTTTGTATACGTTAATATAATGTATACGTCTTAGCCGATAAAAAATTAGTAAAATATTATGTTTAAAGTTCTAACATATTCATGAAAGTGTAAATTTGCGACAGAAATGAAAAACCCTGTTAAATTATTGATTAGTATAATAGAAAAACTGTTCTTAGTAATACTAAAAAAAAAAATCAGCTCTTCGGGATAACTGACAACCAAACCTTGGAAGTCTGAAGAAAAATCATCACCCCCCCCTTCCTGAGCACTGACGACCGGTACATATATTACCCTTGGGCAATACGAAGACTCAGTCCCAATGAAGATTCCGTCGCGAGGACATCGACCAAACATTGGAAGCCTGAAGAAGAATCATCCCCCTCCCCCATCACTGACGACCGGTAAATATATTAACCTTGGGGCGATTTTATGCTTTGTATGATTGTATGTATGGGTGGGATGTATTGTATGATATATTGTAAGCCCGGGGGCGGGTCTCGTGCGTAGTCACCTCCTCGTGGTGAGATCTGGTAATTGATATCGTTTTAGAAACGTTAAAGTTTGTAAAACGATATCAAGCTGAGAACTACGCAACCTATAGTTCAGTTTAGATCGTGAAAATTTCTTTGTATCACGATCTAAACTGAACTGTAGGTACAATTAGTTGATAAGTAAACTATTAGACCCCCCCGGGCACAGCAATCAATTTCTCATTCTGCATTTCATCGAATGCATACATGTTCACTTTCATAGTGCGTTTAGTTTTAGTTAGTTCGTGTAATTTCATTGCGAACGCAATTCTGTACAAAGGCTCGTTTATTAAACTTGGAACGAAATTAGGAATCCCTCATCTCCTCTCTTCCTTCCTTCGTTGTTACTATTCCTACTTTGTTTTTTCCACTAGGGCCGAGTCTCCAAGTTTTGCAGCCACTGAGCCGAATCGGGGAACTGCAGCCTTGTCCGAAAGGGCGAGGTGAGAGTCTTGTTGTCCAGCGTCCTTGGTAATTCGACTCAGCGGTTCCATGGGACCCCACTGTGTCGTTGGGGATAACGTCCTTGGTAATCCGACTCAGCGGTTCCGCGGAACCCCACTGTGTCGTTGGGGGTAGCGTTGGACTACTTGCCTCTAAATGCTCGAACCTCGATTCGACGCACTGACTGCGAAACTTGGAAACTCGCCTCGAGTGCAACGAACAAAGTAACAATAGCAACAACGAGCGAAATAAGGCAGGAGATGAGGGATTCCTAATTTCGTCCCAAGTTCAATAAACGTGTCTTTGTCCAGAATCGATGGTAGGGCTGCGAATGTATTGCGGTTGTATGTATTGTATGTATTGTATGATTGTATGTATTGTATGATTGTATGTATTGTATGATTGTATGATTGTATGTATTGTATGACTGTGTGTTGTATGATATATTGTAAGCCCCGGGGCGGGTCTCGTGCGTAGTCACCTCCTCGTGGTGAGATCTGGTAATTGATATCGTTTTAGAAACGTTAAAGTTTGTAAAACGATATCAAGCTGAGAACTACGCAACATGAAAATTTCTTCCCTTTCTTTATTTCACGATCTAAACTGAACTGTAGGAAGAAAATGTTAGACCCCCCAGCGGGGCACCATCGGACGACGTGGGATTGCGCAAAGATGCGATCGTGAAATGCATGCGTGTTTTTATTGCGTCCATTTAATTTTAATTAATCATAAGATAATCTACTAATTCACTGCTGAGCACATTCTATATTGTAGAATATTACGCTTATCATATAATAGATGTGGAACAACATTTTTTTTAAATATGTGAAATTTGTTAAACTATTTTTACTCGATAGCATAATAAATCGGCCCTTACTAAGTCCCTACCAAGTTTTTTTTAGAGAAAAACGTAAATTTCAACAATAAATAAAATTAAATTTACCCCGAATCAATTAAACAGTCATCAAATATTCAAGTCAAATATTTTAATTGTTAATCAGAAATCGCTAGACTACCGATTGATTTCATCAATCAAATAAACCAATATAACAGTAAAGATTTGCTAAAGTTCGAATGTCTTCTACAAATTCATATTTTTCTAGAATAGAGTTAGAGAAATAGAATTTAAGCAGAAATTTATTTCAATCATCTTGGAACGAGCATTCTGTTTTGGATGTTTCATAGAATTTTTTATGTTTAGTGCATTCTACGTGCAATCTTCTTTCGTTGATCTCAATAAGATCTCAATAAGATTTGTGAAATAAATATAATAATAGGTATTTAATTACCATTAGGCAGAATGCAGGCATCGTACCCTTTAAATTCCGCAGTTCATGTTATTCCATCTTTCATCCATCCATCTGGAAGTTGATAAATCTGTAACAAACTTATTCGTTGGATCAATAGTTTAAAAATCTTAACACAAAAATTCCACACCAAACCACTGTGTCCGACATTTGAAGTAAAAAAGCAAATCAATAGCCAGAAGGGCTAGACAAGTGGAAAGGAAACCGCGATACAGTAGCCAGAAGTACTATTAAAAAAACAAGTACGTCGGCTACTCAACAATACAATAATCAAACGGGCTACTGTGTACAATTATCTACGTTACAAATCCGAACAACAAACCGTATCTGGTTTGGCGACACTAATTCACTAGCGCTAATTGTGAAATAGGAAATTTTCAAACTCGAAGAGTACTTCGTCATGTTTAAAATTCTTGAAAGTATATAAACACGCAACGCTATTAATCTATGCACTCGTCCTCAGAAATACGCAACACTAATTGCGACGCGTCCAGTGCAACCTGCTGGAGGTTGCTGATGAATGATCACCTTTGTACAGCTCTTGTAGCTGTACCAGAAGCAGGAACAGCGATCTTCCACGGGTCCAGTGGAAGAATTTGGGCATTTCGTAAACGCAACGCTAAGTTCAGAAAAGAAACGCGATCATTCGTTATCGCAACACTAAGAACGATTAGAGAAAAACTAATCATTAGAAATCGCGAGGGAACAATATCGCAACACTAAGAATAAAAGTAATTGAGAATCGCGATGAAATAACGTCGCAACATTAACTCTAAAAGCAAATTCAATCAAAATTATTATGAATAACACAAAAGCTACAGTACGGAAAAAAAACTACTTGAACATTCTAAAATTAATTAAAAGTAAAAAATAAAAAATTTACATAACACTAAGCGAACTATGAAAATTCACAATCAAAATTAAGCAAAAAAATAATCGCGGTATGATAATTCGCAACTCTACAAGCAAACACGATTATCATTTCTTCGCAACTCTAATTTAAATCGTAATCAATTTCACGCAACGCTAATAAGAAAAACCGCGATTTGCCCAAAACGATAATGAAAAAGGGGAAAAAATGCAACTACAACTATTAAAAGAGCATAGTGACAAAGTAGTAACAAGAATGATTTCCCATGCTCTGGAATCATTTAAATGATCCAGAAGACGAGAAGCCATTTGTTGCGACCCTTTTCGTGGCAGTTTGCCGGGCCTCTTCGGCTTTTAGCCTCTTCTTTCTTCGAGCGCAATGCCCGCTGAAACTTACGTCTAGCTCGAGTCTTTCTAGTCGCAAACGAAAGAATAACTTCTAAATGATCGTGCGCACGTGCGTGCTCGAGCAATACCTACATAAACGTTCGTTTCGGGACCTACTCGCGACCTATCCGCGACCGCAACCGCGACCGCGATACTAAATTCGAAAAATCGAAGAGTAAAATCAGAAGCAAGTGGCATGCTCCACTTGTACCAATTTCACTGTCGATTTTTCAAATTGCATTTCCAGAAACAGGTTGGACACGCGAAAAGGGGACACGCGACCAGAGACTGCCAACCTGCCCGGCCCTACCTACTTATAATTAAACAGGCATACCAGAGTAAGCTACCTATCCTAACTAGTCGCCCTATATTCAAAAAATGACAAAACAGGCACACCAACACATACATTCCACGGCTCTCACTCATACTACTCGGGCGCAGACCTAAACTAGAGAGGACGTCCAGGGACGCCTCCGACACCCGAGCTTAACACACAACTTTCACACTCTAATTTACGTACCATTTTCCTGAAATCGACTGACAATGGCTAGCGATCATTGCGTAAAACGTGATTGAAACATATTTTTATTTACTGCTAATATTAATAACTGAGAAAAAAATACATATAACTTCTATAGAAACTACATGTGCAAGTTGATTTGGAATCACTATTATAACTGATAGTGTAATTGTAATAACAGTGTAATTATACTGTATTCATTAGGTATTGTGATAATAAATTCATAATTCTTTAAATTAATGCATAAATATTTTAAATGTTTCAACTTATTGCAATTTTAAATATTATAATGAATGCAACAATAGAAACGACGCAATTCCACATCCTAACCACACACACATGCGGAAAATACGTTGTGCACGATACGCATACATGTTCACTTTCATAGTGCGTTTAGTTTTAGTTAGTTCGTGTAATTTCATTGCGAACGCAATTCTGTACAAAGGCTCGTTTATTAAACTTGGAACGAAATTAGGAATCCCTCATCTCCTCTCTTCCTTCCTTCGTTGTTACTATTCCTACTTTGTTTTTTCCACTAGGGCCGAGTCTCCAAGTTTTGCAGCCACTGAGCCGAATCGGGGAACTGCAGCCTTGTCCGAAAGGGCGAGGTGAGAGTCTTGTTGTCCAGCGTCCTTGGTAATTCGACTCAGCGGTTCCATGGGACCCCACTGTGTCGTTGGGGATAACGTCCTTGGTAATCCGACTCAGCGGTTCCGCGGAACCCCACTGTGTCGTTGGGGGTAGCGTTGGACTACTTGCCTCTAAATGCTCGAACCTCGATTCGACGCACTGACTGCGAAACTTGGAAACTCGCCTCGAGTGCAACGAACAAAGTAACAATAGCAACAACGAGCGAAATAAGGCAGGAGATGAGGGATTCCTAATTTCGTCCCAAGTTCAATAAACGTGTCTTTGTCCAGAATCGATGGTAGGGCTGCGAATGTATTGCGGTTGTATGTATTGTATGTATTGTATGATTGTATGTATTGTATGATTGTATGTATTGTATGATTGTATGATTGTATGTATTGTATGACTGTGTGTTGTATGATATATTGTAAGCCCCGGGGCGGGTCTCGTGCGTAGTCACCTCCTCGTGGTGAGATCTGGTAATTGATATCGTTTTAGAAACGTTAAAGTTTGTAAAACGATATCAAGCTGAGAACTACGCAACATGAAAATTTCTTCCCTTTCTTTATTTCACGATCTAAACTGAACTGTAGGAAGAAAATGTTAGACCCCCCAGCGGGGCACCATCGGACGACGTGGGATTGCGCAAAGATGCGATCGTGAAATGCATGCGTGTTTTTATTGCGTCCATTTAATTTTAATTAATCATAAGATAATCTACTAATTCACTGCTGAGCACATTCTATATTGTAGAATATTACGCTTATCATATAATAGATGTGGAACAACATTTTTTTTAAATATGTGAAATTTGTTAAACTATTTTTACTCGATAGCATAATAAATCGGCCCTTACTAAGTCCCTACCAAGTTTTTTTTAGAGAAAAACGTAAATTTCAACAATAAATAAAATTAAATTTACCCCGAATCAATTAAACAGTCATCAAATATTCAAGTCAAATATTTTAATTGTTAATCAGAAATCGCTAGACTACCGATTGATTTCATCAATCAAATAAACCAATATAACAGTAAAGATTTGCTAAAGTTCGAATGTCTTCTACAAATTCATATTTTTCTAGAATAGAGTTAGAGAAATAGAATTTAAGCAGAAATTTATTTCAATCATCTTGGAACGAGCATTCTGTTTTGGATGTTTCATAGAATTTTTTATGTTTAGTGCATTCTACGTGCAATCTTCTTTCGTTGATCTCAATAAGATCTCAATAAGATTTGTGAAATAAATATAATAATAGGTATTTAATTACCATTAGGCAGAATGCAGGCATCGTACCCTTTAAATTCCGCAGTTCATGTTATTCCATCTTTCATCCATCCATCTGGAAGTTGATAAATCTGTAACAAACTTATTCGTTGGATCAATAGTTTAAAAATCTTAACACAAAAATTCCACACCAAACCACTGTGTCCGACATTTGAAGTAAAAAAGCAAATCAATAGCCAGAAGGGCTAGACAAGTGGAAAGGAAACCGCGATACAGTAGCCAGAAGTACTATTAAAAAAACAAGTACGTCGGCTACTCAACAATACAATAATCAAACGGGCTACTGTGTACAATTATCTACGTTACAAATCCGAACAACAAACCGTATCTGGTTTGGCGACACTAATTCACTAGCGCTAATTGTGAAATAGGAAATTTTCAAACTCGAAGAGTACTTCGTCATGTTTAAAATTCTTGAAAGTATATAAACACGCAACGCTATTAATCTATGCACTCGTCCTCAGAAATACGCAACACTAATTGCGACGCGTCCAGTGCAACCTGCTGGAGGTTGCTGATGAATGATCACCTTTGTACAGCTCTTGTAGCTGTACCAGAAGCAGGAACAGCGATCTTCCACGGGTCCAGTGGAAGAATTTGGGCATTTCGTAAACGCAACGCTAAGTTCAGAAAAGAAACGCGATCATTCGTTATCGCAACACTAAGAACGATTAGAGAAAAACTAATCATTAGAAATCGCGAGGGAACAATATCGCAACACTAAGAATAAAAGTAATTGAGAATCGCGATGAAATAACGTCGCAACATTAACTCTAAAAGCAAATTCAATCAAAATTATTATGAATAACACAAAAGCTACAGTACGGAAAAAAAACTACTTGAACATTCTAAAATTAATTAAAAGTAAAAAATAAAAAATTTACATAACACTAAGCGAACTATGAAAATTCACAATCAAAATTAAGCAAAAAAATAATCGCGGTATGATAATTCGCAACTCTACAAGCAAACACGATTATCATTTCTTCGCAACTCTAATTTAAATCGTAATCAATTTCACGCAACGCTAATAAGAAAAACCGCGATTTGCCCAAAACGATAATGAAAAAGGGGAAAAAATGCAACTACAACTATTAAAAGAGCATAGTGACAAAGTAGTAACAAGAATGATTTCCCATGCTCTGGAATCATTTAAATGATCCAGAAGACGAGAAGCCATTTGTTGCGACCCTTTTCGTGGCAGTTTGCCGGGCCTCTTCGGCTTTTAGCCTCTTCTTTCTTCGAGCGCAATGCCCGCTGAAACTTACGTCTAGCTCGAGTCTTTCTAGTCGCAAACGAAAGAATAACTTCTAAATGATCGTGCGCACGTGCGTGCTCGAGCAATACCTACATAAACGTTCGTTTCGGGACCTACTCGCGACCTATCCGCGACCGCAACCGCGACCGCGATACTAAATTCGAAAAATCGAAGAGTAAAATCAGAAGCAAGTGGCATGCTCCACTTGTACCAATTTCACTGTCGATTTTTCAAATTGCATTTCCAGAAACAGGTTGGACACGCGAAAAGGGGACACGCGACCAGAGACTGCCAACCTGCCCGGCCCTACCTACTTATAATTAAACAGGCATACCAGAGTAAGCTACCTATCCTAACTAGTCGCCCTATATTCAAAAAATGACAAAACAGGCACACCAACACATACATTCCACGGCTCTCACTCATACTACTCGGGCGCAGACCTAAACTAGAGAGGACGTCCAGGGACGCCTCCGACACCCGAGCTTAACACACAACTTTCACACTCTAATTTACGTACCATTTTCCTGAAATCGACTGACAATGGCTAGCGATCATTGCGTAAAACGTGATTGAAACATATTTTTATTTACTGCTAATATTAATAACTGAGAAAAAAATACATATAACTTCTATAGAAACTACATGTGCAAGTTGATTTGGAATCACTATTATAACTGATAGTGTAATTGTAATAACAGTGTAATTATACTGTATTCATTAGGTATTGTGATAATAAATTCATAATTCTTTAAATTAATGCATAAATATTTTAAATGTTTCAACTTATTGCAATTTTAAATATTATAATGAATGCAACAATAGAAACGACGCAATTCCACATCCTAACCACACACACATGCGGAAAATACGTTGTGCACGATACGCTAACGCATTGTCAGTCGCTGAGAAATATTTTATAAAATTACAAACTATGATCATCGTGGCCAATGTCTTTCACCCACCCAAGTAGCTCCTGGGCACGTGAGTGAGATCCTGACAATGAACACGGAAGGGATTAAACCTGAAAATCCTAAACTAAAAAAATGATTAGTTTACATAATTTGTATCTAACGGACTATTGTATTACTTTATTTTAAACTGTAATGACTCTATTCTACTTGCCCAACTTGAAACGACTGAGGAAATTATTTTCAAAGGAAGTGCGGACGAATTCGTTTCGATATGCCAAACTATACATCTTTACTTGCGCGAGACACCAGTGTCTTTCATATCAAACGCGAATACAAAGGAAAGATCGTGACGCGACCGGAAGGCACGGAAAACTCACTATCGCTCAAAAATACGTGGCACGTGCGCCCAAAAATCTCCAGCACCGTTGAACGGCACTCCCGGAGGAGCCAGAGAGCTAAGCCGGGCAGAGTACTTTGAACGTACTCGTACTCGATGGAACCAAAAATTGTTGTAAAAACACGCTACTACGTATTATTGAACAGTGACTTATTTTATTAGTTATTATTGAATAGTTGGAAAATATTCGTCCAGGTTAAGCAAGTGTTACACAATAATGGTACAATTGTACATACAGTTGTGAATCACACATTTATACAGTACATTCGAAGTCACTCGATGTCCCTCGATGTCCCTCGATGTCCCTCGATGTCCCTCGATGTCCCTCGATGTCCCTCGATGTCCATCGATGTCCTTCGATATCCCTTGTTGTTCCTCGATGTCAGGTAAAGTCAGTAATCAAATATAAGATAACAATATCAATTAAATAATATAAGACAATAATGTGAATGAAAAAATAAATCAAACGTTACTAACCTGCCAAGTTTACACAGCAACCATCAAGATGTTCTTTCAAAGTGATTTCAGCATCCAATCAGCAATCTGTACATATGAAAACCAAAAACTCTAGGTTAGAATCAATAATATCGAAATAATACATTAAATAAACTTAGATTCTGCCTCAAAAACACTTGATATGTGATACTGATAAATCCAACAACTATGTAGTTAACCTATGTAAAGAGATGAGCAAACAAAATTCGTAAAGTTATTGAACATCAGTATGATACTACTTAAAAATGTAGTAACAAATAATAGTATATTAGTTAAACGAACCTAATAGTAGTCTGTGGAAGGTAGTAGAATGACAATAAATGCTACACTATCGAAATTCACACGTGTCAAAAGAATCTTGACGCTACGATCTCCGCCATGATAGCATGTCCCACCCGCTCTCTTCCAGCCGCTTTCCTATTGGCTAACGTAAGCGTCAGTAGAGGGTAGGCACTTGCATCCTCTAGCTTAAAGCGGCGCGCAAAATTAAAATATTTTACGCGCGTCATTCAAAACTCAGTCAATCAACTTTGACAGTTTCAAGCGAAATAATTACAAGGAATTTACTTTTCTATCAAATGCATCTATATACATAATGAACATATACATAGTTTAAAATGAATATATCCTACGTACAAAAATGTAAGTATGGAATTACAATTTGTACGTCGACTACTACTTGCTTATATTCGATCATATGTTAACTTATAGTACTTATTTGTCCGTATTACTTGACATGGAACAAGAAGAAGTGATAATTGTCAGGTATTTGTTACAAGACGTTTATTACAAGAAATAAAACAAACTCTTTTGTTTGTTAGCGAAAAAATAAAAAAATATTGCTTTATATAAGTTCAATATGAAATAAAAGCAATTAGCATTGTTAGGGTCGATTTGAATTAATTTTAACTCAATTTTAATCAGTTTTGCAGGAATCTCAAGATTTTTTTACGCAATAATTTACTAGTAATGACAGTTGATAAAGATTGATAGATGTTGTAGATTACAGTTCTCTTTTATATAATTTTTTTATCAAATAATGGGACGAATTTTAATTCATAAAATTTGGTTGCAAAATTTTGATTTCATGGATTACTTAAGTGAATTACTTAATTTGTGTATATAATATTATTATTATTATTATTATTTTACAAGGAACATTATTTCTAAGAAATTTAATTATAAACAAATAGAATTTCCTAGAAAACCTGAATATAGATCATGTTTTTCATAAATCTCTGTTTAGCTTTCGTTGCAAATTCGAACAAAGAAGAACAAAGCAGCCGAAAACGAGTTTTGAGCTTGAACAATTACCTTGCTCAATTCAACGAAACCGCAATTTGTATCCTACAAATAAACAAAATGTCTCGTTGGATTCGGAAATAATTGAACTCTCGAAATATGATAACATTCGAAACGAAAAATTAGAAGAAATGAAAAGCATGAAAAAATCAGATATTATACATCTGAAAATTACAGAGGACACAATATTCGACATTTCTCGCAGACATTTTATCTCATCGAAAACAGATATACAAAAACAAGAGATGAAAGAATAGCAGAAAATTCTCTAGGAAGCAAAACTTACATAACCGGTTCGATTTCCATTGATATTAAATTTAGAAACATTTAAATTCAGTACATTCTCGATTCAAACTTAAATAAACAAAATATTTCACAGATTCTTTGATTTCGATCCACAGTTAAAGAAACAAAGAAGTTTCACAGACATTTTGGTTTCCTTCTTAAACGCAAATATTAATTTCAAAGTCGCTTTGGAATTCAATATAAATTTAAAAACGGAAAAATATTTCGAAGTTAACTGCAATTTCGATTCAAATTGAAACCAAAGATATACCAAAGTTGCTTCGATTTTGATTCAAATTCAAATAAAACGATCTATACGAAGAGAATATCTCACTTGTCAGAGACATTTCGATCTCGATATAAATCCCGGTGGAAAAAAAAACAAAAAAGGAAAATATTTTAAATCTGAATCTCTCGGTAATAAATTCGCTTTGACACACCGAACATAAAAAAAAGAAAAAACAACGATAATTTTCGAACTTATCCGCGACGTGCCAAAAATAAGAATTCGTCCTTGCGAAACCGCGGAGGCATAATATACATCGGCAGGCCGAACGTCAAAATATCGCGAGGCCAACCATTGGGATTTCTCCTTTCGGTTTACGTGGTCGTAAACGTGTATCAGCCGGTGTACGAAGCTGGTCGATCGCGGGGGTGGCTTACGCAACGTGCTGCCGTGGCGTAGGGTGTACGTAACGTGTAATCTTGTTAGCCATTTCCAAGGGAGTTGCTGTCTAAGCTGTGTCGTAAAGCTCTGTTAAATCAGTCGTCGACCATATTACGGTACGGGATGTTCCGCGAAAACACGTTGTTTACCTTGAACCGGTAAATTAGGTTGATGGATGAAGAGTGGATGGCAGTGGAGAGAGTGGTGATGGTTATCGGTTATCGTTAACTATTTCCATTGATATTGGGTGTTCGTTGCGAATGATGTATAGGAGAATTATTCGAACGTTGTCACTGGGATATGTTGCTTAACGAGATATATTTATTAAGAGTGATGGATGCTCCATCCATCAAGTCATCAGGAAACATAGAGTTCACGTAACTGATATTTGTATCGCATGAAATTGTTTCATATATATAGATAGATAGATAGATAGATAGATAACGATATACGTATAGATGTATACACAGTGTACAAGAAATGTATGCTACAATCTTATCGAATTTGATTTGTTGTGCAACGATATTGAAGGATAATTAGAATTCCAAGTTTCTTTCGTTTTTTTCTATGCTTGAAATACTATTGTGACTTTATAATTCGTAGATATATTTTTAGTTGGATGTTACTAAGAATTAATTGATAAAATGTTTAAAAACTGGCTGATAACTTTGATGCAGCAACAGTTTGCAGCATCTGTAATGACGGATCTTGGAACAATTTTCTACGATGAAACTTAGACACAAGAATTATTAATTAAAATTTCACTATCAATTTTCGGAATTATTTTTCAAAAAAGAAATCGTCAAGACCAAAAATCGTCGAGAGAGAAAACGAACGATTCTCTTCTCAGAGGCAGTTGTTATTTCTCGTAAAATTCTGTTAAATCGGTCAAGCACATAGGAATATACATCGGATCATAAAGAATATTTTTATCTCAAAGGATGGGTTGCATTCGAAAGCAACGGATCGATGTTGAAAGCTGCTTTTGGGTTCGAAGCATCCTCAAGACATACAAAACGTAATTTCTTTCACTCAACAACTGCCGGTTCTCCGAGTATTTTAGCGCACTTTATACGAGAGTGCAAAATTGCCTGAAAATCTCGTGGCACACTTTACGGAATATATTCTTTCACGGTCCCATGATCTCGTAATAAGTGTGCATAGCATATTGCGAGGATGTGGAATTATGGATGTACCGAGGGTCCTTGATGATGCACGAAAATTAAATCGGTTTGGAACTCGCGGATCCTCCGCGAATCCGATTAAATCAGGGCAAATTTGAATAAGTTGATCAGCCATGCAAATCCTTCTTATATCGTTCTACGTAGCAATTTTCATCGCATGGTTCATTATCTGTAATAATTCTTATCACCCTTCGCCAATTGGTAGAAAAATTCATTCGTTTCTCGGTGGAATATTAATTTTGTGCTCGTATTTTTCGAAATTGTTGGATTGGATTATAGGATGTATAATCTCTTTGTTCATAAAACTTCAAGAGATTATACCTTTCGACAAAATAGACTGTTTCTTTAATTTAATTATCTTAATTATCTATTAAACTGTATTTTCATTATATTTAATTTTATATTAAAATGCATTCTTTCGATTTCGAAATAACTTAAAAGCCACGAAATCATGTAATCAAATAAAATTACATTTTCATTATTAGATTGCGCATTGTTAGATTTTTATGCGAGTATGTGAAAGAATTGAACCTTAATAAAAATTTCTTTCATTTGCCAAATATTGTAATAAATACATTACCTCGAATATTTTATATATTTTTGCACCTCAAAACTTTCCATAAATGCATAAAAATCCACAGCCTATTCGTCATACTTTTCCCCCGTTACGTTCAATTTATTAAAATTCGTGGAGGTAGGAAATTAAAACAACTGTTTTTTTTTTTATAGCTCGAATTCCCATCGTTCGGCAACAATATTAGGATGTTTCCTTTCGATTGCTATTTCATTGCCATACAGTGGATCGCGTTAAAAAAGAAGGAATAAAATGAAGAAATAAAATAGGTAAATTAAAGATCCAATTTTACTAAATTTCTCCAGGATTTGCGTATCAAACGAGCCGTGACTAGTCGCACATGTCGCTATAATTTTAACAGCGCGTGCCCTAAGGGCTCGGTGCCCATTCAAGGGGTGGATCAGGGTGGAAAAGACCGCGGGGTTGCACGTGACTGCACGCCAGACCGGATGCGATTTTTTTCGTTTCACTAGGGAATTGCCCAGGAGACCGTGTGTCTAATTCGCCGCGTTAATATTACGCGATGATCGTTGAAAATTGTAAACAGAATTCAAATCATAGACTCGAGTGATAACGCATAAAAAATTATAAAAAGCATTGTAATAACTATAAAATATATAAAAATTTATTTCTTGCGTCTGAAGTAGAATGATTAATGTAATTTATGTAGCGTAAAATAAATTCTCTACTTTGTACGAAAATCCTTTGTATTATAAAAAAAAAAAATAAAATTCCAGAAAATTGTTACTCCATTTTGTTTTGCATCAATCTGCAAGCCTGTGTACTGCTCAATATTATGACACGAACATTTAAATTAATTAAACAAGCATGCTTTGATATTCTTCATTTAACGAAATCGCCGCTAAAATCTAATGTAGAGGACGCCTTGGGCCTATGACCAGGACCAATAAATACATAAAACTAATGTGACATATGAAAACTAATGCGTCCTTGAGCAGTATCAGTCCCATACAATAATTGTAAATATTATTTTATGGGACTGACCAGCCACCGATCAGAAAGGATAAAAAGGGTGTCAGGTATACACCAACATGGAAAGGCAGAAAGAGTACGCCAGAGCTAGAGTAAATACGTTGCTTCCCGTGTGTGAACCGTGATTCTAAATCTAATTTAAAAATTACAAATATTCACACAGAATGTTCATTAAAAAAAAATCTCTATCCCGAATATTATCTAACAGCTAAATCAAATAACACGGAGCTGTCTCTTTCAATTAAAAATTTGAACATTCAATTCAAAGTTCAAGCATTTAATTCAAAATATGAATGTTCAATCAAAAAACTAAAATACGATAAGTCAGTCGAAAGAAAAAAATACAGTAACATATTACACAAAAGAAAATTATCTTTCGAAACATCGAATGTTTCATTTATCATCCAACCACAAAATCGTTTAACCTGTCTAAATAAGCAGGCATGTTTGGCATCTTCCACCTAAAACTTTCAACAAATAAATCACGTTAAGGCGCATCACGCCTTTTGGTTTTAACGCATTCCTTTCGAATCTGAGAATGATCGTCTTCACGTGGCGGCAGATGCTCGCTTCCTGATTTTCGTAGACGTCTAGAGCTTCCTCCTGCTTGATTTACTAACAACGAAAAGGGGATCGATGACAACCGGTGTACATCGATGGAAAAGGAGCTTCCTGAAACGGCGAGGCGCAGATGCACGTTACGAGAACGCACGTGCTACGGACAATGGGCCAATCGCATGCAAAAGTGATGCTCCACGCTTTCGGAGGTCTCTTCTTCGACAATGGCAGTAAGGAGTTTCCGCACGTTACCTGTGAAGTAAGACAGATGAAGAGGCTTGTCTGAAAAAACTGTCCAGGCAACGGATGTTCTTCAGACGAAATGGAGAAACTGAAAGGCTGAAAAAGCACGTGGCTAGGCACGATGACAACTTGGAAAATGAATTTAAATATGTATGGTTATATGTATGGTTATTTAGGTTTCAGTATTAATATATTATAGAGATTATTATAATTATTATTATTATATTTAATAACATAGAATATTATTATTATATTAATATTATTATATTATTTATAATAATAAGTATTATTATAATTAATTATAATTAATTATAATAATTATAATTTATCGTTATAATTAATTTATTATAATTATTATTGTTATTAGAGACTATTATCATTATTATATTATATATAATTATAATATATTATAGAATATATTAATATTCTATTGCGAAATAGAATATACTTTCTGAATTTGATTTCGTGAATTACGACTATACGCAGGAATTTTCTTGTTTAATTATGTACACTAACTCATGAAAGTTTTAGGATATTTACCTAGAATACTTATATACACCTAGAAAACTTATATATCGATATTTTGAATGTATTACGTGAAACATTTTGGAATTTCATTGTATAACGAGATTGTTATAATTATGTTGGATTATTATAGGATTGTTATAATTATATTAGTGAAATTTGAAATCAATCTGTACGTGGAAATTGAAATGGTTAATGGCTAAAAGCATTTTGATCATTTTAACAAGTTTACGATCTCTGATATTTCAATGTTTGTTACACTTTCTCTCTATCGTATCAGACTGTTTGTTTTACTAGGGTAATATTTTTACCCTAACGTTTCACTTTAACGTTTCTCTATTTATACTGGACTTTTAGAATTTAAGTTTTCGTCTTATATAACCAAGCTGTATATCAGATAAAAGCAATCTTTTTTTAAATTTGTTAATATCAGAATTGACTGATTTTCTGCTTCTGCGAACAATTAAAAATGTGCAAATTCTTTAACAAAATTAACATTGTTCTTTCGAATGAAAATTTTTTTGTTTTAGTTACCGAAAGAACTGTCAAATTTTCAACGAGACAAAATCGAAATTGGAGGTGAATTTCTCTTAATATTGACCAGTTATGGCTGTCGATACATATGGAGGATTCTCCGACAAATGTTGTCTGCGAATTCGATGGAAAGGTGATGTTGAAGGATAATAGTGACAGCTGGATCACAGATCGATCTGCTCAATGGTTAGAAACGAAGAATTATATATGAAACTTGGAGTGGGGGAAAATGTGGAAATTGTGATTTCGGGATAAGCTCGACGCATTGTTACGAGCCTAACGCTGAATGCATTCTGCTCAAAGCAGTGGCTGACCATATTGAACGCATGACATTGTACACGGACAACAAGAATATTCACGAATTAGCGTAATTTTCGTAGATGTAACGAAGATTTGTTATCAAGAAATTTTTGTACTTTCAAACAATGTTAACAATTATAAAAAAAATTTACAAGAAAAGCATAATGTATTTGCATTACATTTTTTTTTACATTTCTTTTTAAATTTATTTCTACAATTTTCATTAAGAACTAAGTTATTAATGTTATTAATGTTAGTAATATTGTAAAATTACTTTACTGATCTTAAAATAAAATTTTATTATTATTATATATATTAAAATAAGAACTATTATCATGATTATTGCACTGGCTAATTAAATTTTTGCAATTGTCCAAGAGGCAGACTTTCAAATCTTCCACTCTATTTCGAAAGTATCAATACTATGTAAGGCTAAAAATGTCAAAACAACACCTTCCCATTAATTGTTATATAATAACCGAAAGACAAATCACGTTCCTTCATAACTAAGGTACTCTATTCTCAACGACTTTCGCTTTATAATTCTCCTTTAAAAATTTAATTTACCTTTCTCGATGTAATTCTCAACAATTTCGCCCCAACAACAATAAAAAGATTCAATAACTCCCTCGACGAAAGAAAACAAAGAAAATTCTTTGACATTTTATCCGAGGACTCTTGCATTCTCAAACCCGGCTTCGGTTCGAGGAATTGAAACGAAAGGAATTCTCGCGGCGCGAATCGAAAGGAGCAGCTGTCGAAATCACAAACCGATCTTCCATGGAAGAAAGCAAGCTGGAGATTAAAGGGGAGGATCCAGAGAAGGGAAAATCTACCCCCCGATACACAGGAGCGTGCCCTTCACGCGGCCGAAAAACGTGCACGTGCTGTTGTGGGATGGGCCCTCCCCTAGATCAGGGATCTCCAACCATTCGATACTCGCGCAGTAACTTCCAAATTAATTCGTGTTTCCCTAATCAGGCAATTAAGACGAAGCAAACTCGTCGACGAGGTAGTACGAAGTTTACCTTGTTCACCTCTGTATTTACTTTCGCCGAGGGCTGGAGCTAATGCAAAGAGTATATCTGAAGAATCGTGTGTTTGCTGGAACAGAGTACACCGGGTTTCTGGAAGTTGGAGATCGCTGAACAATCGAAGAGTAGACTGCGAAGGGTAAAAGCAAATGGCAGATGGTTCGTAGGCAGTCTGCATTATTAATTTCCAATGCTTTAATTTACACTTTGATGTTGTTTGCAAAACAAACGTTGTTACCCATTCGATTTCGGATTTTTATGCATTTCTATGAAAATTTCAAAACGGCACGGAATGTACACAAACTATATGAAATATCCAAGATACAATGCTTGTTGTTAATATTTGATTTGAATTTTCCACTTTGTGCGATATAAAGATTAATTTCATTATTCACTCTGCTGTTCTTCGCTCAATTTAAAAATTATGTAGTCGTTGTTTCCTGTATAATATAAGAAATAAAATATACAGGAAGCTTAAGATATTTTAACAAGTCTTGAAAAATGAAAAAAAAGATAAGACTTTAACTAAGAAGAATTTAGTGATATCAGACTTTTATCCCTAACACACACATACACACACAGAAAATATGCTTGTTTCAAGAAACCTAATTAAATTTATATTAAACAATTCAAAAGTCCACCAACGTCGAAGTACTTACAACTTTCCGGATTACCACTAGCCTCTCCACCTTTTAACCTTTAATCACTTTCAACCCAGCTTACTAACAGCTTCGAGTGGCAGACTGGCGGGGGAC
Source organism: Tetragonula carbonaria (assembly GCA_032399595.1). Lineage (NCBI taxonomy): Eukaryota > Metazoa > Arthropoda > Insecta > Hymenoptera > Apidae > Tetragonula > Tetragonula carbonaria. The sequence goes on from JAUCRC010000008.1 coordinate 3,194,305, forward strand.
GCCGGCTTCCGGGGGTAGCATGGACGCCAATGGCTCATAGGATTCGCAGTTTAGGCTGTCAATGTTAGAGAACGGACTGACAGCGCACGTTACACGGCAACGAATGGTCGACAGGAGCGGGTCACTTCGGTGCGTGTGTTTCTTCAGTGTCAGGCACGACGCCAAACAGCGCGCTCCTTTCATTCGCATACACGCGGTCATCTTAGGTCTTTTTTCCTTCGACCGACGACAAACAGAATCGGCGGCAAAATCTGATCATCCGCTACTACACAACTAACATCAACTTCTTTCCTCTTTTCCAAGTGACTCTGTGACTTTGTGATCTGTGTAAAGTTTAAACTTCGTATCTTTTTCTTATTGCAATGATACGTAATATCGAAATGAAAAGTATACGAAAAATTGATTTCAAAAAGTGAAGCGCGAGTAATATGAAACAAGTCAAGAGTTGTAAGTGTTTTACGAAGGGTCGATCGGATATTCGATAATGAAAAAAGTATGAAAATTATGTGGAAATATGTGAAACGCGATAAAGTAAAATATATAAACGCAATATGTAAAATGTGAAAAAAATATGAAACATATTTCGAATAAAAAAATATGAAATCGAGAAATTTTCATGTCTCATCTCTGAGTGAAAAAAAAAAACGAATCGCGAAAGAAACGAGTGTTCATGGTCCAAGTGTGGCTGCTTTATCTCTCGCGAGTTTGAAGCACGTAGGATAAGTTTTTGAATTCTATTGGTTGTCAGATCGACTGCGAGGCAATGATAGCAAAAAAGCGCGCTGGGATTTTGAAGAATAGCCTCAGCAGCTTTTCGCTTTTGATTTTATCACGACGAGGCACGTCGACATAGCTTTGAAAACCTTCACTTGCCCTCTGTTGCACAGCTGCGCAGAGTATTGGTGAAGATTTATACACTTCGAAAGATCCAATATCGACGAGATGATTGAGACAAACAAGAGAATTTAATATAATTTATACTTCGTGATGTAGTTGATTGAAACCGAAGAAGAAAGCTTTAGGAATAGGTGATCGCAGAATGTATTTGCTTAAGATGGAAAGACCGCTCGTGATCGCAGAGAAAGGACAGCGAATGTTGGTCGATAGTGGCTGATGAATCGAGACTGAAGGAACGAGATCGATGTCTGTCATTAATTGATCGATCTGTAGCTTTGGAGGTTGTTCATTGAAAAATCGTGTGTTACGAAATTTTTTTAAGCAATTAAAATTGGTTGTGATTCCACGAAAATCGATTGGCACAGATAATTTGAGAGCATGCAAGAAGAAAAAGAAGAAATTGGATATATTTTTGAGAGTAATTTATGCAAAATATAAAAGTGAATTGTTAATATATTTTTTTACGAGATTAACGAATGAAGTATCCGTGGTCGAAGGCATGTATTTTTGTATGTGAAATTTCTAAAGGATTTAAATGCATATATCGTAAGTAAGATTTTCTTCTAAGAGACTGATCGTACGCATTCGAACATAAAATCTAACAATCTACCAAAGAAGCTGCTGAAAGTTTACGAACTACTTTGAGAAAGATCTAATGAGCTTGGAAAAGAATCGAGTAGCACTAATTCAAAAATAGTCGAGCATCGTTCGATCCTGTAGAACCATTCTAACATCGTCAGTACGCCTCGTTCTTGAAATAAAACATTTACTTCGAAGCTGACTAACAACACAAATATAACGATCTTCAGTCAACCAGAGATCTTCCAAGTATTCAAGATATTTCGCCAAATTACACAAACAAGCTCTTTATTAATTTAAAATAGTTGTTTGAAGAATAGTCGAATTCCCAAGAAATTTCTAGCGTAAAACGGAATTTTCTATTTTATTCTTTTTTAAAAACGAAACTTTTCCATTTCAAAGTCAAAAGGAATTTCTTCGATTTCTTCGTCGCCAAAGAGGGACATTTTTCATTTTAAAGTCAGAAGAATATTTTTTTAAAAAGAATTTTCTAAAGATAGAAAAGGAAAAGAGGAGAATAATCAAAGAAATTCGAAAAAATGTGTAACCAGTGATTAAGAGCGAATCTGATATACAAGGCTGTGAAAATCGAACGTGCGTTCCCGATACTATTCTAATCCGTGTCCTTGAACGGCCGGATATCCAGCGTTGTCTGGAAGCGTGGAACTTGGCCGTGGCCGATTAATCGCGTAGCGGGGCCTCTTCGTAGTGGCAACAAACCCGAGGACTCCTGGGAGACGAGCACGGGGATCGAAAATAAAGAGAGCTACGATTTTCATCGAGAAATAATCGTGGTACCTCTTCAGTCTTCCCCGGTTTATCCGACTTATTGGTCGCATTCCCTCCTGAGAATCCTTTCAGAATTTATTCGGCTTGGATGAATAGAAGACATTAGGAACAAACTGGAGACATTAACTGGTAAGTTCCGTTTGTGAATCAAGTTTCTTTTTATGTAATAAACTGGATTAAAGACGTTTGTATGTAGGTTAATTCATTTAACGTAGTCAGGGACGAATTGATTAAAATCGGAGAGAAACACTCTTCGGTATTTTGCAAGAAGAAATGCGCGCGAACAATACTGAAATATGGATACTAATTTATTTTTGACAGAATGCAAATTAGTTACGAATCCAGGATGATTTTACTTTCCATTGAAGCTATTGCACAGTAGAATTTACTTTCTAATAAAGAATAAAAAATCATACCGATATTATACAGTTGTAAGTGTATTTTTACATTCTCAAAGTCAAAGATAAAGAAATCTGAGACATTCCAGAACGCCGAGAGCCTGGAAATCTCCGCGAAGCGGAATTCTCACGCCGAAACAAACGACTTCCAACAACTTTATCACTCCACTACTTCCACGATAACACACTGCAATGGTCTGTTTCGACAGAATTTAGCCTACCCTTCTACCCTTCAAAGTTTCTTCTCGCATCCCCTTCACGCTCACGTACACATGTTTCTCACAGGCTCGACATAGAACATAGAACGAAGAAACGAGGATCGTTGACCCGGCGCATAAAGTGGTCGTCGAGTGTCCGAGCGCGGTTCCGACGAGCCAAATTGCCGCTAGCTGGCCATATCAGAAGCAGAAATAAGAAGCAAAGGGAAATTGATCCACGGTTATCGGCGTACTTGACTCCTTCGCCGTCTCAAGTAGGCTAATTTTAAGATCGTCGGGAGAGAAAGAGAGAGAAGGACTATCTAGACCTCTGTGATGATCAACTATGGCTATGGCGCCAGGAGCAACAACCCTGACGACCCTGACTCTGTTGTTGCTGATGGCGATGGTCGCGAGATGCTCGTCGACAAAAACTATCCTCACGAGCACTCAATCGCCGTTTGCCAAGATTCTGAAAGGCGTCCGGCTACCGGGTGGTTACATGGAAGTGGTCCAGGAGGATCATTGTTCCCAAGGTGCTATTCGATTAACCTGCAGATCGCTCAAGGCGTTCATCTTCATTCTGGAGGCGGAGTACCTGACGAATCTGACGCACATTTGCGGATACGACACGCAGAAACTGACGGAGAAGAAGATGTACAAGAATCGAGCTAACAGCTTGCCGTTGAAGAAGAAGGAGCTAAAGGGGAATTATATCGACGATGCCGAGGATGAACAACGATTCGGTGTGGTGGATATTAGGCAGTCGTTGAACAGGAGGTATGTTACGTATCGTGAAAAGATGTTTTTTATTGGAATACGATGTCGTAGAATTTCAATGCGAAATTTTCATATATATTTTGTGTGTGTGTGTGTGTGTGTGTGTGTGTGTGTGTGTGTGTGTGTGTGTGTGAAGTAAGATTTCGGTCGTGTTTGTAATCAATTATAAATTTAAATCTGTGTGAACAGAGCGCAGTCTAGTCGGAAATCTAGGAGGAAATCTAGTAAAAGTGTGAAACCATAAGAGAAATAAGTCGTTGATTTCACGATCAAAATCGATCAACGCAGCTCGAGACCGTGTTTTCTAAAGTTTTGTGGGTTCACTGTGAGCCACAATTTCGATACAATATAACCGTCTCCGGTAATACGAGTCAGCTTACTAAAGCATCAGCAAGAAAAGGAGAGAGCAAAGTATATTCGGTTTGGATAAGGTTACCGTAAACCACAGAGTTAGAAAACTGTTCTTGATACGCAAATATAGTGCAATACAAACACTGGCAATAAAGCCAATTTTCTTTTTTTTTTCCTTTATTTTTTTTTTGTTTTTGTTTTTGTTTGCTGAAAGTATAAATTTAATTTGTGATAGACGAAAGTTTTTCTCGAAGGAATTGTATGTACGTGTGTAATCGCGTGCACTGTCTATGAACTAAAATTTTATTGCGAGCAAACTTTAATATCTATTCTTCTAAAATTTTTGTATTAGTATATGCTACTAGTATCTACTAGTATATAATTTATTGCTTTGTCTTTGACCATCACCTTTCACTTTTCTACTGATTCAAGACCTAGATCTAGGTCTACATTCTACTAAGTTTTCACATTTACATTCGAAGTTCGAGCTTCTTTATCTCTAAAAACATTCAAATTTATTCTTCTTTTAAATAATCAAATATTCCTCAATTTGAATTTATCCTTTGTAGCTCTTATCAGAAAATTACAAGATCTTATAAAGAGAGTTACAATGCTAATAATTTGTTTCTCGTTCGTGATAAACAACGAATCATTTAACAGAAATTCTAAAACTCTACAAAAATCTTTTCCAAAAATTTCACTACGAGTTCTTTCAAACGACCTGCTCTTCAAACGAAATATGTTTCGCCGTAAGCTTGCAAAATAATATGGCGTGCGTAATGCTTTATATCCCACAGTTTCCATTTTTTATTTCCTTCATCTATTTTACAATAGTACGAGATCTTACGTCATAGTACCTTGTATTATACGTACGCCATTGTCTGCAACAAATGTGTCCGTTCGCAGGAAAGTGCAGGGGTGACTGCGACAATCGCATGAATAGATCCACCAAAAGTAACTGCAGTCCCGTAGAATTAGACAGGCCTCTACTCTGCTTTCGTGAGGAATCGCCCCTCCCTCTCTCTCTCTCTCTCTCTCGGTCTCTCTGAAATTTCGTTCTTTGTAATCGCATGTGCCGCGCTGCTGACCTGTCTTCAAGGGTGGAACGAAATCTCGGCACGCAAAATTGCCGTTTGATGTGCGCCAACAAAGCGTACGTGAAGTTTTAATTGCCTTTTGAGCGACGTTCGATGGCCGTCGAAGGAGAAATCGCTTCCAGGAGAGTAAAACGCACGCGAGGAGCACAGCTCGATGAACTTTGTAAATAAGGGGTAGTTACGAACCGAAAGGAGCATACTACCCTATCTGCATCTGCCAGGATGGAGTTTCTGGCATCTTCACAGAGTCCGACACTGATTTCATCACTCTTTTTCCCCGTTGCAAAAGTTCAAGTTTCAGTTGTAAATATCGAAAGCGACTTAGAGAACATTCCTTTGAAAATTAATGTAATACGTTCGCTACATTACATATACGTATTAGAACGTCTACTACGTTATATTTGTTGAAAAGCTTTGAAAGAAAAAGAACTCGAACTTCTGGCAAAGCTTTTTTAATGAAAGTTAGCCAGTTTCTCATTTAAGAAGATACGTAACACTCGATTCGTTCGCTATCTAATTGTAAGTACTATCCGAAATAGTTATTCCAAGCATCATTACGAAACTTCTATTATGGAGAACACTGGAATACCCTGTTGAAAATTTCTTCAGCATTTCTAGGAGAATTCATAAAACACCACGGCACGCGTTTCAATTTAGAAGCAAAGATCATTCGTTCCGTGTAAACGCGTTTCAAGCTCATTTTGATGACGGAAACGTGGCGATGAAAGGTTAGCAACGTCGAAAAATTCAAAGGGATTGCTCGCATGGGTGGCACGTGAAACGTTATTTCCCTTTTATTTCCGGCAAAAAGGAACGAAGCGATACAATCGACGAGAGGAAAAATGAGAGAGGGTAGTTCACTCCTCGCGGCGAAAGGGGTGAAAAATCGACCCCTCATCGCCATTGTTTCACGTAGTTTCAAGCCACTTTCGATCCCTGCGCAACAATCATCTCGATCTAAAAACAATCGCCTTTGTCTGGTCGAAAGCAGGGTGCTCGCGCTTTCAACACCCGGTACACACCCCCTAACGACCTGCGTCGCTTATTTAATTGATGACGCTGCACCAAGAAATCGATAAAATCTGCGTTGCGCTGTTTGCGATACGAATATTTATTGGCATGCGTGTTTAAAATCGCGATATCACACTTTCCAATTCGCGATAATATTTGACGATTTTTATTACGTACGTTTCTTTCTTTTCTTTTTTTTTTTCTTTTTTCTTCCAGGTAATATCATAGAAAAAATAGAAGAAATTTCAATACGAGACTCGGGTATTTTTGAAACTTCGGGAATTCGAAATTTAGGAATCAAAATATATTTAAGATTGGAATTTAAGATTACATATTTATATAAAATATATTCAATTTACGACTTTAAGATTTGGAAATTCGAAATTTTTGAAGATTTCCGAACTTGAAAATTTTTAAAGACTCGTTTAAAGATTTAAAAATTTGGAAGCTTAGGAATTCAAAGATTTAAAGAAATTTGTTATGAATTGTTATAAATTTAAAAAAGTTATATTTTGTACATTTATATCAAAATGTTTTCATTCGGATATTCGAAGCATTTAAATCTTTTTAGCTTATCTTATATGATTGTTGTTCAAATGTTTCAGATGTTCTGGTCAAAAACACTGTCGTTACAACTTCATCACCGATCATCCTGGTGCCGTTTATTGGAATCCTGCCACTTTGCGGTTAAAATATGCGTGTATTCCTGGTAAGTTCGTCTCAAAAGAAAATTAATACACACCTATCAATGAAGCAATTATCTCTTCAAAGTGATATTTAATATTTCCACATTCTGAATAATTTATTGAATAGAATTTATTGCACGAGAAACAGGGAATTTCCTTTTTTCTACGTGCGTATCATCTTTTTACTTACGGGACGTAGACAATCGATCGTCAGTCACGTTCGATGATCGATAATCTTCAATCTAGATATTCCAACAAAAAGGTACCAGCTCATCTAGATCAAAGCTGAAGAACGAATGCTACGTTACGTGCAATACGTTCGTAGATTTTTATCTTATCTAAAAAACACACTTGTTACCCATTGTAAAAATTAATTTTCCAGCAGTGAATAATTTATTACAATCTAGGAAATATTCCGTATTTTTTCTGCAGCCCACTCTCTTTTCAAAAAAAAAAAAAAAAAAAAAAAAGAAATTAATTCAAGTAAAAGTTAAAAAGAAAGTTAAAAATTCATTTAAAAAACAGTAGAAAAACTTCGATTTTTCTTCAAAATTCTTCGTATACCTAAAATAGTACTATTAGTTTTTCTGTAATTTTCTGAGACATTCGGAGACTTTTGCAGAACACGTGATTCGAAGCAATTCCAGCCTTCGATTTCAAAAAAAGTTGGAAACTTTGCTTGAAAGTTTCATAATGGCCAACAGTCTTTTCGGGAAAACGACAACGTGTTCCGTAATGAATGGCATGCCGCACGCAACAAAAGGCAGAAATTCGTCAAGGACACACTAATCCCTTGTTTCCATGCAACCAGGCGCGTCCCGAAAACGTAAAAAATAGGACTAAGCTTCATTGAATACGAAAGGAACGTCCTTGTGTCCCTTGCAAATTACGGTCGTTGAATATCTTTTCAGTAAAAGCCTAACTTCTATTTCAATCGTTAAAAATATTAAAGATTGTTAAGTTTATATTGGAATAAAAATATACTTGAAAATATTGCTAATATTAACTGACACAACAGTATGCGCATATTTGTCACGACGTCGTGTTTTCTGTGCCATAAATTATTTCCAACGTACAAACAATTCCATGCGCGCTTGGTTTGCATCACTAATGGTAAAAAATTACTGCTTGTAAAATCAAACTTCGTCTCATATGCCATACCTCATTACAAAAACTTGTTTCCATCTCAAAAAATATGATACAATTCACATCAATAACGTAACACAAAGGCGTAAAATTCCATGGTCTGCAATACCATGGTAGATTTAATTTTATTCTATCAAAGTAATAAGAACCTGGAAATTGTCATTTATGAGATCACAACATTCCATGCAAAAAAATTCATCCTATTTCAAATATATCAATCTTCACGCGCAATTCAATGGCGGTTCGATAAAACAGCGATTTCGCTCGTTGAAAGTAATAGAAAAAAAGAGCTCGAAAGGAGCGAAATTGCGGGACAACGAGCATCTTTTTTCACGATGAGAAAGGTGGGAAGGGCTGAACCACCCCTTCGACGCCCTACAACCGGCATCAGCCCCCTCCAGGTGTAGGTATTCTCCGATCGGTTCACCCCTCTGTTGGAAAGTGGAGCAAGGACACCCTCGGTCGCATAATGGTGGCCAGAGTCACATTCGAAATCGACAAATGGACCGAAACGGATGCAGATGTTGATCAGCGTTCTTATGCCGGTAGAAGTATCGTCGTTTCGTGTCTCTGTAACAATAGCTTGCCCGGGAGCTCTTACTTGGGGGTGGTAATTCAATCGAGTCGGATCGAACCGGAGAGAATACAATTCTTGCGTACGTGTTTCAGTACGAATAATTTATATTTTTTTTCTTTCTCGCCTTCCTATATTAGGAAGGAAATTTAATTTTCCTCGGTGACGTAATTGAAATCTCCTTCGCAAGGGAGAAATATTTACGTTGTACATCGATGTTACGTCGTTCGATTCATTTTCTTTTGTTTGGATGTTTGAACTCGAATTTATATACGGTTTTTTTCTTTTTCAGAGGCTGCCGTGAAGAAATATTGCAACGAGGAGCTGAAGGTGGCCCCTGGGGAGGGTGGCTTCATAAATTCACCGGGTTATCCGCTTTACTACCTCGGCGAGAATACGTGCGGCTGGACCTTCAGGTCGACTCCTGGGCACAGGATTGTCCTGACGTTCCACGACCTGAATATTCGGGGTGAGTATCGATCCGTGTCGAGCCATCTCTCGTTATTCTCTTGACCTTCGAGATTTAACTTGCGTAGATCTTGCATAGAATCGATTAAGAAATTACGAGCCGTGACAACGTGTTTTCCGAGAGGAATGAACGGGCTTCGCGAACGCGAATTAATATTCAATCGATACTTCGGACTGTCAAATTTAGCGAACTTCGTGTCTTAATGAAAGTTAATGAACTTCGTTTATTTTATACTCGAAATTCGCGCGAGGAATTGTTTATCGGAGTGAAACTTCCTTGTTCATAATTGTTGTGACAGTTAAAAATTGAATCTTGTATTGATCCTGAGACAAATATGACATTCTAACTGTGTTTCAGAACCTGAATCGGACGGAAGTTGCGTGGACATCGTGAGAGTACGAGAAAAAGGAAGAACGTTGTTCGAGAATTGCGGTACCGTGGTCGGCGTCAAGGTCATCTCGAACTCAAACGTGATCACTCTCGACCTCGTCGCCACGAAGAGACTGTACACTGCACGAGGATTCTTCTTGCAATATCAAGGTCAGTTTGGCTTGACAACAGCAAATCATTTTTTTCTTTTTTGTTTGTTTGAAATCGAACCTGTCTGAGATGGATAAAACTTGATATGAACAAACGTTCGCGATTGCATAATGAATCTCTCTCCATCCAGAAATAACATTGAGTCTATTTTCAGGGCGTCAGTGTGTTTGATTCCTGACGACTTTGCGTCATACTTGATTGATTTCTATATATATATATATATATATATATATCAAACGTATATAAGATATAAAATAAACACGTAATTTAATATTTTCAATCTATTTTCATCGTTTAACATCTTGAACAATGTATGACAATCACGTATGACAATCAATAACTGTGCGTTATTATGAATTCTGCTTGTTTTCATTCATTGACAATTACTACATTCACTTGCGTAATATAATTTTGCATTTGTCCGTTGTTTATAATTATTGCAAAATTATATTTATAACGTGTATATTTGCACATTTATATTCAACGACGCTAGTCTGTAATGCAAAGAGAGAATAACAAATGAGCGTGAACGTGATTGAAATCGCAAATCAATTATTGTCAAGACGTTGACGTACCGAGTAATTATAATTTGACACGGTGAATAGAAACCGTATGCAAATGAAACAGCAATTCCACAGCCATGTGGTATTAATGTTTCAGTGTTGAGCTGTCCGGATGTCTCAGCGCCCAACGGAAGTTACGTATTGAATGGTACTCTGACCTCGAGGACTTTCCTGTGCAAATTCGGTAGCGTGTTCCCCGACAGTAAAGAAAGGACAAGGATACTCGAGTGCAAGAATGGCAAGTGGAATGAGAGTGTCATCAGCATGCCGAGTTGCACAGGTAACCGCGATTCCCTTTTTATCAACATGTCTTTCTCCCGCAAGCGGCGTATCGTTGACACAGAAAATTAATGCGAAACATCTTGCCAACCACAAATGCAAATGTTCTATATTGCATATATCGTGCAATTTGAAATTCTAATATCATAAGTGAAGTTCATAGAAGTCAAATCATCCTTCGCGCGTCAGTAACACGTAATTAGAATTTTAAAAAGTAGTACTGTAATTTTAAAGAGAATATACCCGTCGAAAAAAATCGGGATTGTCTACGAATTTTAAAAGGAAGACAGTACAAGCGGGGACAGTAAAATCGCCAACGACTATGTTAGTATTTTGCACAACAGTTCCCTCGAATTCTTCGTCGAAACTGAGACGTGACATTTCATTGAAGTTATTTTCGATCTACGTCCACTATCTAATGTCCACTATCGACGTGACAACAAACTGACGTCAGTATCTTTGTATCGAAATTATGAACGAGATTTATAGTGATCGTGGTGCCTGGGTTGGTTGCTACGTTCCTCACAGGCCTCCCGGGAACCCATGGCTGCCCATTGCGTTCGAAAGGGGAAATCCGTGGTGGGGGTTATCGTGGTGAACGGCGGGGACACTGAAAGAGGGGTTGATGGCGCGCGGGGGACGGGGCAGGAAGAAAGAAAAAGACGGAGGGAAAGAATCTTGGGGCAAAGTATTCGTGAAGGCACCATACATCGGTAGCGTCGCACACGTAACGACGCCAGCCGTCTCGACGCCACGTGTCTCCGCGCAAAAATCATTTGAAAATCAATTTCTCCCGATTCGATCATATTTTTCTATTGAGCTGCATTTTCGTTTCAAATCTATCCTCGCCGCTCGATTGATCAGTGACGTCGGTATCGAAACGCTTACATTCGCGAAGCGGCAACGAAGAAGAGAGAATCACCCATCCAATCACTTTCACGTCATTTGGTCACACCGCCAGGTAATTTTTTTCAACAAACTAATTCTGTTTTTTACCTGTTTCTTCCGTGTTCTTTGATCGTATACATATCTAGTAACGATCGTTCAACGTTCCCCGGAAATCGCGAGTTTCGAGCGAGATAAAACATGAACCAGTGAAACACATTTCGCATTACGATAAATCAACGTCCAGAGACTTCTCTGCGTTTCTTTGCCTTTGTTCTTTTTTTCTTTTCTTTTTTTTTTTTTTGTTTTTTCTATTTTCGATACTTGCGAGTGCGCGATCTCGCATGCGATTGAACGGTATGCATATAAGCCAAGTTCAGACCGATCTTCCGCTCGAACTTTCGTACTCAAGCGGAATTGCGAATTAATTAACGGCGCCTTCGGCCTTTCTTCGTGCTTCGAGAATCTGCTCTTTAAAACATGATATGTTCAGCGGATTATTAATTACCACCGCTGACGAGAGCAAACCTATTCAACTTTATCTTTTTGCTGAGATCGTCGTAAATTTGAAAATTATATTACAGGAAATCTTACCCGAAGAGATATGAAATTCATCTATCAAACAGTTATATTCATTCGTTCCTTTGATAGTATCAAACGAATATTCAATTTTGTTTCTAATCTATTGATCTGTTTCCATCGTTTGTCATTGACAATTGGCGACGATACAAATTCTCGAAATTTAATTATTTCCAAAGTTAATGACAAAGTTTCAAAATGTTCTGGCTGTGATGTAAAAATATATTCGGCTATATTCGTAAAAAGTTCGTTTCAGTGTCCAAATACTTTCGCGAGCCACTGTGTATCAAAAGAGTTTCAATCTACTTTTCGCCTCTTATCATGTTATTAACGTTTGCACGAGCAGACGTCCATATCTTTATCTTTTTTTTTCTAAAAATTTCCGTAATCGCGCGTTATCGATCGATTCGACAGTTTTTCTCTCGAAAACCGACCGATCCCAATAACGATACAGCGCCTAATTCGGGCCGGGCGCCGGCTGAATGAAAGCTGCAAGCCGAAAGAAAAATTTCGCGTGGAAAAAAAAGAGAGAGAGAGAGAGAGAGAGAGATTACTTGAATCCTCTTGGTAGCTTTTCACACCTCTCGAACAAAGGGGATCGGGAAGAATGTGTCTGTCCGGTGTTCTTTGTGCGTCATCCTATTCACGTCGATAATAATTCCGTCCCCGGAAGCAGTCTGTTTCCGCGAAGAATATCGAAGAGTTTTCGCGCGCTGGCTTTCACCGACCGCAAGAAAACGCCCGCGAGATTATTGCCTTTCTTATACAAGGAACTTGGAATTTAAATGCAATAGAACGAGGTCGAGTGGCTTGTACATCGTAACGATGATTGAATTTCCAAGGAGAAGATTGTTAGCAGTAGCATCGATCTCTCTCTTTTTTTCTTTTCTTTTTTCATTAAAACGATGAAGATATTTGCGAAAGACCATTAATAACTCTATAGATGGAATGACAGGATAATGGCTAACTAGTTTAGTGTTGCGTCTCATTTAAAACTCGTTTGAGGCGGATTGCTAGGAAATTCAAATGTTTACTATTCCTGATGAAATCTGGGGAGAAGCCTCGAATTGGAATATAAAAGAATCCCATTGAGTTGAAAGACAGTGGAAGCATTGTCTCTAGATTTGCTTCCCTAGGTCACACGATAAATACATTCTATTTACATTTTAACGGAGAATTCGAAAAAAAATCTAAGCTCCAAATTGAAGAGAATTGAAAAATAATGTTGAAACGAAAGTTTTTGCTCTCGGAACAGCCAAGCGCTTCAGCTTGATTCTAAAAATCAATTTAAATTATCGATATATTCCCGCGTAAACTGTGCTTCAATTTTCCGCCGCGTATATATATCGTTTCCGGCGAGATATAACGAACTATCGAAATTTCCTGCGAGATAGTTGTACGAGCACGCGTCCGCGTGCATTACATCTACATATATTTCAAACGAATACATAATTGCAAAGAATATGCAGTTTGGTTAGTAGTGCGGTTACACGAACGCGAAACGTGAGAGCGGAGAAGCTGGCAGGCAGTTCGCATTCGTTTCGATGGTGGGGAAGAATCAAGAGTAGGGGAAGATAGTGATGAGACTGGGAAGGAATGATCGCCCCTATCGCCTCCCCACCATTCGTTGCCCCCTCTTGCGAAAAGATAATTTTAGAGTCGACAAAATAAAACAATGTTGCGGTTGCACATGTTCAGCGAGCAGCTGAGACCGAGTTGAACTCTGAAAACGCGAGATTTGCTGATTCAGTATACATCATTTAATATCCATCGTCGAAAAACTATAATTTGGATTTTTCAAATGATGTAAGTTCAACGATTTAGAAAATAAAGATAAAAATTATGTAACGAAAGATATCTCAGTTTTTAAGCAAACAAACTTATAACCGTAGTTATTTTTAATTTGCAATCGCTGCGATAAAAGATAATGCGAAATTAATTTCAAATCTATATTATACTTTCGTATGATACAGAGTTTTTAAGTCAAACACCATTTACGCCACGGTGGCATAATTTTGAACGATTGGCGTTTCAAAGTTTAATCAGTTAATCAAGGTAGAAATAAATATATGAATAAATGAATATATAACAACACGTGTATTTAAGCTTGTGGTAATTAATTTTCCGACGGTCACTAACCGCTAAAAATAATATGACGTTACAATAACGTCATCGATTACGAACACTACGAACACTATATGATGCTATTGTCACGTCATAGTGTCAATAGATCATAAATTTTATTACTTTCTAATCTACTTGATCTGAAATGAATCAACAGAAACGCTCATATATATAATTCAATAGAAATATTCTCCATGTCTAACCAAAAGGTATAGTCTCCGTTATAAAAGTAGCAAGGAATCAACATACCGAAAACGAATTATCGGACAGGAAAGAAAACGCCAGGGTCATGCAGTTTCACTACATAAAAGAAGCAATATCGAAAAACGGCCATGCAATAGTCGTTACAAGAACGTTGATCGAATCGAAAGAGGGACAGCTTGTTTTCATCCCGAAGCGAGCAGAATTCGCGTGGGAGGGTGGTCGGAGAGGAATACCTGGAGAGGAGTAGGGACGACGCTTGCCCCTGTTTATTTCCCCACCATTTTCACCGCTCTGTACCCGTTTCTGTCGCTCTACCCTCACCACGATGAGATTTCCCCGAGCGTTCTGGCCGACGTGGTACGAAGTAGAGGGAAGCTTCGTATCCAGTCGTCGTCGGAGTTTCTGATAGTGGGACCACGCGACTCCTGCCGTCTTATAGCCGTCTTGCTTTTTATCAATGGAGAGCTCGTGTCACCGTCTTTCACGTTTACGTACGCACGCCTCGCGATTACGCTCAACGACGCACGCGCGATATCGTGAGGAGAAGAGAAACAGACACTCTGGACGCCCGGTTCCAAGGGAAATCAGCCCGGAATTCTGCACGTCGCGTTTCTGGACGATGAATAGTTTCTTGCGACTCGAAGGAAAGTCGATGGAATAAAACAAGGCGGTCCAAAGGTCCAGCGGTGTGTGTGTGTGTCACTCCGATTGATCATACAGCTTCGCGCCGAAGCCTGGCTCCGATTTCTTCTATTCGATATATCGAATATATATATTGTATCTCACGCTGAAACGAGTCAGAAAGAGAGAATTCGCCTAGGGGGAGGGAGCTTGATGCGCAGCGTCACGGAGAAGGAAAAACGAGAGACGGGAGCTTTGTTTTTCTGGTTTGTCAGTAAAAGAGCATCCAAGTCCAGGTCAAGAGCGGAGAAAGAAAAAAAGAGAACCGTTTGAGAAACTGAATCGCGGCTTGTACGGTTTGCTCGGCTAGTTTTTCAGGCTGGCATTACTTCGATGGAGTTGGACAGTCTGCCCTGGCCGAGAAGAGTATCGTGGACGGCACAAATTTGATCTGCTTCGATCTTTGTCATTCCTTTGACGCTCTGGTTTCGTTACCAAAAAGAAAAAAAAAGAAAGAAAAAAAAGAAGAAGAGAAAAAGAAACCAATTGTGGTGAAAGTCGAGTAAACTTTGATCTTCTCGAGCTTGTCTGTATTTTAAATCGACCTCCTTCGATGAGAAATATCGACGTTAGATCGAAATTAAATGCAAATCGTAGATTACGGATAAAAATAGATGCTCGATGACTCGGATAAGTTTCCAAGGCTGACTCCAAAGATAAGAGTTTTAAATATCGCGTGAAAGGGCGAATAGTATTAATTTGTTTGGATCTCTCTCTATTACGCATCTCGAGGAAAGGTTTATTTTTAAGGACGTATTTTTGACGATGATCGAGCGGAGCCAAAGAGCCTGCTGAGAGTAAGCCTGGACAAAGCTCGATTGAAAATCAATCCTTGAATTTGACGCGTAATATGAAAATAATTTGAATAGGAGAAAGGCATATGCCGTTTGGAGAATGCGTTTACTTTTGAGGGCAGCATAATCACGTTCCATGCTTTCGGTATCTAGAAAAACCGCGGATATCCTTTATTGTGGACCATAAATTCAGCCCAGAATCCAGAACGTCGGCAAACGGAATTATCGATATAAATCTAACTTTTGCGGAAGAGCACATGACCGGAAGAGAGAGACTCAAAGGGAAAAAGCAATAAAAATAGGACGATCGACCGAGGAAGCGATACGCAAATATACACGTTGAAAGCAGGTATTGCTAAATTTTCTTACGACAACAGAGAATGCCTTTTGCTCGTACACATTGTGTACTATATATAATTTTACGAGGTTGCAAACAAGCAGAAATAAGTTGCACAGTGGGTATAACGTATAAAAAGAACCGCGTATTATCGAACCGCATAGGTGTATCGTGCAACGGAATTGAAAGGAAACGTGCGCCGTTTTGCAACAATTCACCTCTTCTTTTCTATCGTCTGTCTTTTTTCTTGTGTCTACGGTCTTTCTCTCCTTTCGAATTCCTCGAGCAGACGAACCGATTGACGCAATGTATTTATCGCGGAACAAGGTTCCCTATAATCTTGCGAACACATGTTTCGCGTAAACCTTTCGCGAAAATTATCGTCACGACAGTATTTACTTTATATTTAGTCTATTACAGTCGGTTGTTTCAAATATTGCGATGATTATAAATGTTGCGATTAAAATAAGGACCTCGTCAATGTCATTCTAGCACGTAAGTAAAAATTTTGCCTTGCGAAAGGAGTTTTAACGAGAATTACTCGATTCTTGGGAAATCGGAACGCAGGGAAAAATTTCGAAGTGAATTTACTGGAATATTTCGTCGACTCGAAAACGGTAGTAATCTAAAAATGTTTCTAACGTGTATAAAGGCCCCGGCGAATGTGGGATTCCAAGAAAGAGGGGATAAGGATAGTCCATGTGGCGTCGTTAACTCAGGATCGTGTTCATCGTTCTCGATGCCCGATCCTGAGTTTCGATTACGATTGATTCACGTATAATGTTACAAGTAATTAATTTAAAGCCATCGTACTGTAATACAAGAAACTGATTTCCACGAAACTTGAAAACAATTTTTACCATTGACACGCTAGATATTAATCGGTCGTTCTATTATTAAGATTAATACAACACTTCGGTCACCCGATTAATTCTCAAAATTGAGAAAAACAAGAACAATATGATTTCCTTTATCTCGAAAGAAGTCGTGTATTTACTACCACACCAGTCAAAATGACTGGTTTTATAATTTTATTTTAAAATTTCTACTTCGTGTTACAAATTTTTTCCCCGCAATGACGCAATGACTTTTACAGTGATAACTAAAGAAATAATATAATGAGTTTTATTTTATTTTTATTTATTAGAAATCAACATAATTTTGGTAGAAATAGACTTCGTCTTAATTGTCGGTAGTTCTGGTGTTAAACGTGATTCCAAAATGGTGGGAGGTGTAACGTCAAGATAGTGAGATGCTCGGTGGAAAGAAAGATGCATCGGTTGCAAAGACAAGCGATACAAGATAATGAATCGTCATTTTTTATATATATATATATATATATATATATATATATATTTTTTTTTTTTTTTTTCTACTCACGGTTTGGTATGGAGTCAAAGGTCAGCATGGCATCGCGGTCGTAAACGAACGGAGACGTCATCCCGTCACGCCACGCGTTTCTCGATGATAAAACCGATGGAATAACGACGATCTCGCTCAGTTTCGTCCCTTCTTCTGTAAGCCACTTATCGGCACGTCTTACGGCGAGAAACGACCGTTGTGTTTCCTTCACGAATATGACAACACTCGCGTTGTCTTCCGACTTGCGGAAAATTCATCGTTAATTTCCAGTACAAATTCCGTTTTCATTGGAAAAAAATTTGAATAATCGTGATGTTGACGCAAATGTTAGAACCGGTTCCGTTCTTCATATGTAAATAAAGAAAAGAAAAAAATTAACAAAGTCGAACAGTATATATCGCGTAAGAATTTTTTTTCGCAGTATGAATTTCATTCGGCGGATAATTTGTAAGATATCGAATCATTCGACTTGCTCGGACGATCTCGAATTTTGCTGTTCGAAACAAAGACGGAATGAGACTACTTTGTCTCCTGAGTGATTACTCCGATGGAATCGATTTTTGATATCGATTCTGCTTGTCTACGAGTTTACCCGATCTATCAGAAGCATCGGAAGTATCTCACTATCATCAAACGATACATAGTCATTCGTGAAGAGTGTGATCATTTTTCGCGCGTGATAAAGATATGAATAAATTGAACGAATGATGGACAGCCGTTCGATACCATTGTGATCATTTTTTAAACGTGATACAGCGCAGTGTAAGGATAGACGTATAGAGGACAGTGATATTTAAAGATAAACGTATATAGAAAGAAGAAGAGAACTCCAGAAAAAAAGAAACAAAGGAGAGAGAGAGAGAGAGAGATCGTGAAACAAAAGACAGAGATAGGAGAGAGGAGACGCTTTGGGGAGAGACTCCAAGCCAGAATGGTTTGAACGCGGGCCCACTGATGCTATAGTAGTACAGTTCGAGGAGTCAGCAGGAGCTGTCCGTTTATTAACCGAAGTGTCGTACAGGAACGCGTTATGGTGGCGTCTAGCAGCTGACAGCGCGCGGCCATAAGCATAATATTCGAGTGTAACGGGCGGATCGACGAGGAGCTTCTTGCCGATTGCTTCACCATGATACGAATATTCGCGGACACCTTCAGGAATCTGATAAGTGAGTGTCCCGGAGATATACACTGTGCGTTTTTCACATTTCATTTTTAAGCGGGTATCATTCGTTGAAAATAACATCGTCGTCAATTTTCTAATCTCCAAGCCAATGATAGCCTCGTTATTTTTATTTTTATTGTATTTCACTTTGTTTCGTTTCGGTTTGGATATTAGAAAATTATCTTGAGACTGTTATATAAAAATTTGGAAGAAATATTTTATCAGAGATTTAATCGAATATTGTAATTCAAAAATTATTCTAGTTACAGTGTTTAAAAAAAAAAAATGAGACTCTCAGTTGAGACTAACTTCCATTAGATGAAATTTTGTTTTTTCATAGATTGATAATAGATTATTTGAAATATAATCAGAAGAGTATCGTTCAAATCGTTTTCGTGTAAATATTTTTTAGGTCTTTAATTTCCTTTTTAGTAACATTAATATGGAAGCGGTAAATTACTGAAGCACCAAACATGACATTGGATATTATATTTTATCTCAATGGCATTGATACTAAAAATGTTAACCGGAAAAAGATAGAAGAAATTATTGGAAAAACCCAATAAATCGGCGAAAAATATTACTTTCTCCCCGCGATCCCCATCGTTTACGAATAACGATAACGAGAAATGTTACATCATTTCGTTTTGCTTCATTAAACACTACCGAATGACAGTTTCCACGTTGACATGCTCGTAAATTAGCACGACAAGTCGATGTAGCGGTCATATTAATCAAATTATTTATACCACAAAGTAAGCTGACATGCTTATATAGAATCACATGGACGTGTTTAGCATGACTCGACGTATCCGGTCGAAGCACAATTGCATTTCAGTTGACATTTGTTATACGATTATTTCACACGTATTTAAACATAACACAGAGGAGGAAAAAATCGATTAATTTACCATCTGTATATTAGCTTCTGTATTATCGTTCTGTGTCAAATCAACAGAAAAAGTCAAGTACACGATGTACAATGGCAACACGATAAATTCGTAACATTCCCTCCGTTCGAATCATTTTCAGCTGACGTTGTACACAATACACAGGAATTCCGTTCGACCGTCTCTGATAATTTTAGTCGGCAAAAAATATTATCCATCATGATGTTATGTAATTTCATCGTCGA
Source organism: Tetragonula carbonaria (assembly GCA_032399595.1). NCBI lineage: Eukaryota > Metazoa > Arthropoda > Insecta > Hymenoptera > Apidae > Tetragonula > Tetragonula carbonaria. Next base: position 3,213,924 of record JAUCRC010000008.1, read on the forward strand.
CGACCAATTGTCCGTCAGGATTATCACTCAATCTTCGTTTCTATTCTCTGCTCTTCTCTAGAATCCGCGCGATTTTGTTCCGAACCTCCATTCAGCCATTGAGCGAAGAAAAAAGAACGAAACTAAGTTCACGAGATCACTTCTTGTGCTCGTCCTATCGACCGGAAAGGAAGCTTTTCCCTCGACATTGTTTCCCGACTCGCCTTTTATCGACGATTTCCATCGGCCTTTTTGGACGCTGGAAATGATCGATTCTTGCCATTTTCTTTTCTTTGCCAAGCTTCTTGCACGTGGTGTACGTGACTGATGCAACGTACAGAAACTCGTGCACGACACTCGTTCTAGATTTTCCTTTGATCTTCTGCATCGCCAAAACCTATATGCACATATTGTGCAGTTGGGGACGATTTTCGATGGCCTTTATGACCGAGAATTAAAATTAGGTGAACACAACGTGACGCAATGTCGTGTTTCCAATCATAAATACGTCTATTCTCGTGTCGCTTAATTGACGTGTTTCTTCCACTGCGTTCAACCCGAGCCGATTCTTCTCTTTCGTTTTACGTCACGAGTAACGATCGATCCAACTCGATTCTTGTTGTCGAGGGGTTGTAGAGAGAAAGGTGGAGAAAATTTTAAGCTGGCAAGAGGCCGGGGTATCGCCAGTCGAATAATTTCGAAGTAATTTCGGTTTTTGCTCCCGAGAGAGAAGCAATTGAATATAATTTTAGAGAATTGCAGATAGAGTTGACGATGACGTAAACTTTTTCTTCGAAAAAATGTTCTACATCGTTGATACTCATACGTATTTCGGTATGATTTTATATAGCTTTTGTTTGGAGTGATATGGCGGATTAAAAATTGGTAACGGTGTAGATCAAGATTTCTCGAAGATTTGGTATTTCAAGTCTTCAAGGTGTAATAAGTTATTGTAGACTGACTTGTACCAGGTTTTCAGCTTTTTGTATTTGTTATGTATTTGTTCGAGTAATTCGATGAAATATTTCCTCTGAATGCATGTGTATGACGGGAATCGCCGGATGTTGGATTGGACGTGGTGTTAAAATGACGAGAAAGCAATAAGCAATAAGAAACAGCATCTAGAACAAGAGCAATTAAAAAGTAGGATAAGCGAAACGAGGATAGTGACGATTGAACTTTAAAATCATCTAAACTCCAAAATTTGACTCTTTATGAAATATGTTTCTGATATATCAATTGTTGTCGTTTCTCTTCATTTCATTCAACATTCGTTAATGTTAATCTCCCTTATTTTCATTTTCACGTTCTACAAATTTTACGAAACATATACTATCCTTCACAAAGTTTCACGCAAGATAGTTCCGAAGCGAAAAGAGCCAAATTTCAGAAACGTTTTCACTTTCTTAGAAGAAAGTATCTTGACTTATAAACCTTGCCAACAAGTCTCGCGAATTCCGTATTAACTCAGCTTCTATCTTCGAATCTCGATATTTCAATCTTGCTCTTGTTTTATATTTATAGAATTTTATATAGATACCGAATTTAATTGAATTAATTTTCTGTCAAAAGGACGCGCAAGAGATACTAAGTCTTCTATACCAAGTTCTAAATTTATATCGAAAGGTCTTCTGTAATTAGCCTTCTTCGTATAATTTTCGTCAAGTTCGTTTCTCTGTTCACTAACGACGTGTAACCTTTTCTTTTTCATCGATCCTTGAGATCTTGCCCATAAAGAGAATTCTGTTCTCTGATTGTCAGACGATCGTGTACCGTTCTCTCAAACGATTCTGCGTCACACTCGAGGAAACATTCTGGCCTTTAAGTAGCATCTCGACCAGTCGGTCGCTCTCAAGGATTAACTAAGTTAGAGGGTTAGCGACAATTGCGACTGATTGAACGATCACTGAAGAGACCCTTCGCTGGTATACTCGAAACGCACCGGTTTCAGTTCGTTCGAGTGCCTCGAGAAACCTGGTCGATGAATCGCAACCTACCCGAAACTTCGTATCGAACTGTCTCCAAATTGCTTTAATTGGCCCTATCGAAAGTTTCGTTCGGTAGTCAGTGACAAGAATTGTTTTTTGCTTCACGAGTTGCATCTGCTAATTGGACAGGTACACTTTTTCTAGATACAGTTTGTCTCGTGTGTTATTTTTATTTTTTATAGTTGAAGATACTGAACTTCATTTTTTATTTATACTTGGACATGATATTTTCGAATTTGTTTGCGAAATTTTGTTCCTGATTTTTGTCGATCAATTTACATTATCAAATTCGAGTTTTCGAGATTGAATAACTCTGAGAAAAACTTCATATTTCTTTACTACATATTTTCTTTGTTACTATTTTTTTTTCAGCTAGATTTTACAACTCTGCTTTTAAATTATTACTTATTACTGTCAGTCGTATTAATTATTACGTGGTAAGAAAAATTGACGATTTTTTATTATATAAACTGTTAATAGTACGGTTAATCGTTTTAAAACTATTTAAAATTACTCGCATCGAGGTTTCAAACATGCGAACTATGATTACTCGAGTTTGACCATGTAGAACCATACAGAGAATCAACAATATATATCACGTGATTCATTTGGGTGGAGTTTAAATTAGTTTATCTCATTTATCTTGAAAACGGAAGCGTTGCTAATTGCATTTATTAACGTAGATTGCATTTGTTCGTTCAGTTAACAAAGTTTCGTCAGCAACTTTAAATGAATAAAAATGACGAATAATAAACTAAGTTATAAAAAGTAAGAAACTATGAATTCGCATTAGTATTTCGGATAATTTTTCCAAGCGATTACTTTGTTCATTCGTTATCGCATAATTTATTTTTATAAGTTCACCCTAACGTGAGAACACGATATCGTTCGTTGAAAAACATAGTTAAACCTAATTTCATCTACTATCATTCAATAACACAAAATCAAAAGTTCGCCCCATCGTTGTTATTTTGTTTCATACGCTATTAAGCTATCAATCTTCATATCGTGGACCTCATTTACTCTCGACTTTTTAAAAATAACTTTCAATACTAAAATAATCAAAGATATATTTGTTTTGTCATTCGTTTGTCGTTCTAAGATAACGAACGGTATAATGTTTATTTATTTAACTACCAGACCAAAATTTATGATTTTCTTGCGGCATTTGATTATATAATAAATTCGTCCGCCTCTCGATGTTTTGGAGACTATTTTAAACACTATTGAAGATATTTTGAAAACTATGATAGAAACATTATTTATGTCAATTGCACATACGTTTATATATTTGAAGATTTTGTACGAGTAATTATTTTATGACTTAAAGACTATAGAATATATTTAAAGATTATTTATGATTTAAAGACTATAGAAATATTCGTATAGAAATATTCGTATATACAAGTTACTAAATCCATTTGCGAAAATAACAGAGTAGAATAGAATCACCAGATTTGTATAATTTATAAGATTTTTATTAATAATCATATAAATAATAATATAAAGGTGCAAGAATAAGAGCTAAGCTTTGTTTCTTTATATTTCGATTTATTCAATGGAATTCAGTCACGGCAAATTGTTAATATATTAATAGTCTCGCGATATGCGTTTCATTTAATTATTTTCCGCCATTTTCGTATTAAACATCGCTTGTTTGTTCGAAGAATAGGAATGTGAACGACGCGTGGCTCCATCGTGGATCGAGGAAATAAAATGGTTACTGTGAAATGAAGTGTCGATATCCAGTGACCTGTGTCAGAGCAATAGTTCATCAAAATCTTCCCACATTGAATAGCGATAACGAATCGTTCGATTCTCACGCAATCGGGATTGTTTCTTTACTGCGGTAGCATTGGCGCGTGATACGACAGAGAAGGCAAAACGAGACGTTTGATGATCTGATGCTACAATTTCGTCAATAATTCTCGATTGCAGATATATATTTCATCTGTTGAGACGAATATAATTGATCGATTAACGAATGATTTCATTAAGCTGTTGATCGGATGTAATTATAAAAATTTTCGAAATTAATAAAACTGGTTTTGTTAATTTGATAGACATTTGGTATTGTAAGATTGAAGTCAAAAAAAAAGCAGCAATATGTTAAAATTCAAAGCGAAATTATATTAAAATTTTACAGTTTGTATTTACTTTTTGCAAGAAAAGTTTCGTTCCTATTTTATATATTCAAAAAAATTTGCTATTTATTAAATTCGTCGACTACCTTTTGATTAATTTATCTTTTAATGAAATAAAATAAAGAAACGAATATATCAAAAGGAAAATTGAATATGAGAAAGGTATTGATATCACTTAACAGAAATATTTAAAAAAAAAAGAAAGAAAGGAAACAGCGAAAGAAATATATTCACCGATAACCAATTGCAAAATAGAAACGGGTTTGATTCATGTGTAATACATTATGTATGATGATACGTACGAACGAGTTTACAATGTTCCTATTTTAAACGACATAAATTTTAATCGTTCAATTAATTATGCTGTATGTTTCAAGGAAGCTAAAATGTTTCAATTAATTACAGATAAATATAATGAAAATAGCGATCGATAATAGCGATACACAAAATAAGTGTAATTGGGTCAATCGATATTCCTACGAAGAAGTTCGACTATCGACAAACTACATCGGATAAGGACACGTTCATATCTTTTAATTAAAAATTGCTGCGATACCGTTCGAATGAAATGTGATATCATTATTCGGTTTTTATATTCTTTTCAATGAGAAGAATATTAAATACTTTATCTTAAAAGCAATAGTCTTAATTAAATTTTGAAAATCACAAGACATGATTTGTCTAATCTCAACGAAAGAGAGAGAGAGAGAGAGAGAGAGAATACGATTTTAATGGAAATTAGTTTTAATTTTCTCAGCTCTCAGTTTTAATGGAAATTAATTACTTAAACGCGAAAATTTAGAAGATTAACTTCATTGGTTTTTTGCCAATCGTGACTACATGTCGAGTCATTCGAATGGACTTTGCACGCTCGAGCCATAGATTCATATTTCCACGAGTCATTAAATCATTAGACATCATGTAAATCATAAACCAGTTCGCGATCATGTAAATAGTTTCGATAATTGAATTTCTAACTTATTATTATTTTTTTTCTTATTGAAAATCATTCGAAACGTGTGTTTATTTTTATTGAAACCCGATTCGCGTCACTGAATATAATTTGGAAATCTTGTTTGTCCCAAGAGAAAAACAAATATAATTTTAAAAAATAATAGAAATGCTGAACACAATTTAATGACACGAAATTTTTGTTCCTGTTCTAATAATTTATCCCCTCAGTAACTATCTTATTTTGAACTTGAATAATATTAATCGTAGTTTACAATTTAAAGAAACTTGCCACTTTGTTTATAAGCGACAAATATTCTTCAACTCGTGGCTCATTGCAAATATTTTCATAATATCTATAACAGAAAAATTTAGGAAAATTGGACGCGATTATGGCAAATAAACCGAAAAATTCATAACTCATTGCTTCTCTCTTTTTTTCGCTTGGAAAATATTGCATTTCAATCGTGATCAAGCTAAGCGTTTATTTTGAAAAGTGAATAAAATGACAACTTTCTAGAAATTATTTTGCTCACTAAAACAAATCCAAAATGGCTTCGTGATATCAAATTCATCTTTATTTCTATGATATTTTATCTATACTTTCATGTACATTATCGCGACCAAATGTATCACTTATAGTATTATTGTAACTCTAGTTGCTAGTTCATTTTGTAAATTTAAAGTTAATATTTGAGTTTGAGAAGAAGATTAAAATTCGTACGAGATATTGATAATAATTCTCTTATTAAATCTCGATAATTTGTAAATTGAAAAACGATTTATCGTTTCTATTGCTACCAATAAGTTTAAAGAAATTCGTACGAAGAATATTCAAACTCTAATTTCAAGTAAGAATGAACCTCTAAATGATCAAGAATTTTACAATAAAGTAAAAATACTGTTGAGATTTTTCATTAATCGTATTTAACTTGTATCAGTTTGTTTCAAAATATTGGTCGCCTGATTTGGATAGGTGACGTGCTATAAAGTAATATGTTAATTGCTTATCATGCTTGTAAATTTGCGTTTTTTTTTTTGTTCGCACAAGAATGTACGCCTTTACGCTGCATTTGTCGTGAATATTTTCTCTGAAACGACGTAGTGAACGAAAGAACGGAGAAAGTGTAGCGTGCGACTGTGGCCATTTCGTGAGTATAACAGATCATTTCTTCAGAATAGGAATCATCGGATTTTTTATTGTTCGCGTTTTACTGCGTACTTTATGTACGAAGAAGTTTCGTACGATTTCATGATGATTTCTTGCTATTTCGATGATCAATTTGCTATATTGGTTTAAATTCGAAGTACACGTTATGTTCGTTATTTTTGAAGACACAGATGCACTTTTAGTGAAAAACTTTTGGAGCAACGTAAAATTTTATAGCGTCGTTTGCATAAAGTAAGCGTATATATTTTTAGAGCGATGTTGTGTTTCTGCTTTAATTTCCTTTGGATTTTTACCGCAAGTCACTTTTATAGACGAGGTAAAATTCTAAAACTTGTAACTTTTCTTCCTTTCTTTTGGATTATTTAATGAATTTTATTATTCTCCACTTTATGCATTGAAGAAATTATATTCGTTGCAAAGCGTATTATATTTCAAAGAGGTTAAAATTAAAGATCTGTGGCAATGAATAGTAGATTGGACACACAATGGAACTGGTTTCTTTGATAACAGATGACGGATGAGAAACGCGTGTTCTTTTTCCCTCCCTTTGCAAAACTGTAAATTGTATACTCGTTTCCGTTTTCTTTTCCGATAAGTAAGATTTGATCATTTAAAACGAAATGAAATAAGTTTCAAGTACTTCTAATAGTACTCAGATATTTATCTTCGTCAATTATTACAAAATCTTCAATATAATTCAAGTCTACTTTTATTAAAAGACATATTCCTCTAATCGATAGGATCAAATCAAGTTTTTATATTAGCTTCAAATTCGTAGAGAAGATTTCTAATCTTGCTTGACCTTGTTCTTTTTTTCCCTGCAATGTATGTGGCAGAACGTGTAATTTACGTTCCACATGATTCACCAAGGAAATATAAATCCCAGTCTGTAGATGTTAATTCCTCACGACCGAAAACACACACGGTGAACACATCAAACCTGGAACATGTTTCTATGAAAAGAAACGGCAATCAACACGACTGTAAACGTGTTTTATGAGCCTTGGTCGTTCTAACTTCGATATTATCGGGGGAGGGCATGGCACTCTTACAGAATCAGTCTCTAAAAACAGAAGTCATTTTCAAGAGCTGGCCGTTTGTCTCTCCCGGCTAAGTTCCCATCAACAAGTCACCATCGTAAAACGTACACCCTCTCCCCCCCCAGCAAAAAAAAGAATTTTTTCACACGTAATTGGATTGCCTAGCATGAACTGTATTGCTAAATGCACGCAGAAAATTCTCTTCTCTTTCTATTTTTGCTACATATGCATTGTTTTTTTTTCTTTCTTTTCCTTTCTTTCCCTATCGCACAAAAATATCGAAAAGATCATGACTTTTATAATCCATGTTTTTGAGATTCTTTTCCTGTCCTTGTCATTTTTATACATTTTTTTTATGCGTTTTCAAGTATTTTAATTGGAAGATTTGTATGGAGATTATTTTATTATTATTCATTACCCTGTTAACATTATTATTTTCATTATTTATATATTATTATTTTGACGTGTATATTGTTATAGAATTTTTTATAGAATTTCTATTCTATTCTACAGTATCAGGATTAGTAACAAGAATTATTAATATTATTCTGCTAATGGATAATACATAAAAATTCGATTAGAAAGCTATTTATGAGAAAGTTCATTTGTTCAAATAATTCTCAGTGATCTCTGTATTGCATGCAATGAAAAAGTTAAATGGCTTTTATCTTTTGCTTGATCCTCTGCCACGAATGGAGAGTCGATGATTGAGAAAGTTTCTGAAATATTTTGTTTTACGAAGTTGAACGAGTACGAAACTCTAAATTGTCAACAAAGTTCTGATACCCTCGTATCATCCTCGTATTCCACGTTCCCTTGTTATCAGTCACTTTATCAATCATTTTTTTATTTTCGTCTCTACATATCAGCGATAATTTCCCAGTGTTTTTGTTTCTTATGTTTGCTTAAATTCACTCTTCAGAATTGACATCCACACTGTTTAAAACAAAATATTTGCACATCTACTTTTTATAATTCAATGTTATCATAAAGTTATCTGACAACTAGACTTTTATACATTTTTATACATATAATATTTTATACATATAAGATTTTTATACATATAATATTTTATACATATAAGATTTTTATACATATAATAAATGCATAATATTGAATATTTTCGAATATTTATATAATAATATTTATTTATTTTTATTTTTGAATATATTATACATATAATAATATATAATATGTATGTAGTAATTCTCAAACTGTATAAACATCCGCAATTCACTGATAATATATCGAAAACAAAAGTGATACGTTCGCAAAGAGATTTTAATCTTCTGCACATATACGTAAAAAATACAAACAATTGAAAACTTTTTAATATCGATATCTCTAACAAATAAAGAATAGCTTGGAATGTATGTACAATTTTTTGATAAATCAATCAATCATTAATTATCTCTGCTCTAAATGATAAATTATTTTATGCAAAAATATTGAACATAAGCTAGTTGTTCTGAATTAATTTGTAAGAAATTCAATGTTTTGTGTTGGAAAAAAAAATTGCATATAAAAATTTTATAAAATACCATAAGGAACAGTTAGATCGAACAGAAAGAATATGCCAAAAAGAAGTTGCAGCGATAAAATTAAAAAGACTTCAAGTTCTTTCTGCAAACAATGGCATTTTAGCTGGAAAATGGATACACAAAAAAGATATATATTTATTGTCCACAAAGCACAACAAAATTGAAATGATTGAAACGGAAAAGAAAAGAAAAATAACAACTTAAATAACACGGGTTACAAAATCTAATATCGTTTTAGATTATAGATTACAATGGTTGGAGCCGATTTACAAGATAGTTACTTATCTTCTTTTTCAATGATAAGAAAATTTTGCTAAAAATTACAAAAAAATATTTTTCTATTTAATGGACATGGCATTTTTTAACGCATTTGTTTCATTTCGTAATTTCATTTCAAATATAAGAAAAATATTCTTTTTCAAAGTTTCGAGGTGTAAAAGTATGAAAAGCTGAAAAATTATTAACAAACAATAATAATTAATTATTATTAATAATTATATATACGTCTGTGTAACGTCTGTCTATAAATAGAATTATTTTACTAATTGTACAATAATGTACTATTGTTCTACTAATATGTAGAGAAAGAATTCGTGGCGCGAAGCACTGCTATCACGAACTATTGTACACGATTTAGGCACGCGTATCCGTGAACCAGCTGCTAGCGCAAGGGGTCAATATTCCCCTAAAGCATAATTTCAGCGTGTTGTAAAAATTTCGTGATAGCGACTTTCGCAACAATGTTACGAAATTCAAAATCTTACAGTAGTTTTCAACTCGTCTATCTCCGAAATTTTCATATACAATTCATGCATATACTCGTGTATATAAAGTCTTAGAGGGTCAAGGTCATAAAGTTTACTTCGAGTAGTCAATCATCGATTAAAATAGTTCTCGCGCAACAAAGTCATTTCTTTTATTTCGTATTTCGACAGCCACGTCGGCGGTGATCCTGAAGACGGAGCAGGAACATCATCGGATATCCAGCCTTTCAGGGGACAATATCCTTGGCGCAGGGGTTAGGATTGGTCGAGGTGAGGACGCAGTCGCTGTTAGCAACGGCAATATTATGGATTCGGCGCAATCAGCCATGATGAAGCAAACAGACTACGTCGTAGGTTAGTAAACCAAGCTTGAACAAAAATTTCCCTCGACGCATTAAACGAGCTCGTTAATTAAATTCTTCCACCTCGTCCGATCGCTTCTGTGAAATTATGAGTTCGTTCAAATTTCCCCGTGATATTTCAAAATTTCGCCGAGAAAGACGTCTCGTTGCGACACAAGACGCATTTTGTAGATGAAAATCGACCGGTTCGATGATTCAGTGTTTTAGAATGGACGATAATATTTTTCATCGTTATCGTCCTTCGTTATCCGCTACGAACGAACTGTGACACGGTGATTCAATGTGTTCTTGTAAAAGTGCAAGAAATACAAAAAAAAAAAAGAAAAGACGGAAAATAGTGAAAACAGAGATAGTGTTTTGATATCACGTTATATCGACTTGTCCAAGAATATTCCGACAACATAATCCGTTATATAATTAATGAACTGATGTTCGAAAATTATCCAAATACGTGTATTGCGTAATAGTATAATGATGCGTGTAGTTTCAACGAAACACGCAAACTTTTTATTCTTGTCTTCGTTTGTCTATTTTCCTTCTTTTTTAAATCGTCTGTGATTTTTTTTTTTTATATTTACAATGAAGTGCAAAAAATACGCTATTTATTAAACACACAGTGTTTATTCGATATTGGAATCTTGAAAATTCTTCTGTTCGAATTTAACAAAGAAAACGTATATTTTTAAGTAAATTGAATAACATTTTATACAAAAGTCATTATATTTGTTCGAAAAATCACTTGAAAATTCCTGATGTTCATCAAGCAACGTAATTTACTGATTTGTAGTCCATTAGTCTTGCTTACCTCTTTAGTTTCGAGATAATGCGAAAACTTTTCCGTTCCTTATCACTGTTTGCGTTCAAGTTTGCACCGTTTGCTCGTCTTCTGGTTAGGTTTTTATTTAATTATATAGGAATTTGACGAAACAAATTGTTTCCAGATCACAGTCTGCCTTATCTGAATTGGAAGTAAGACTATTAAGAAATAAAGTGTGAAAATTTTCAATGAACTTGATTGAAATTGAATTCAATGGAAATCAACTTGAAAGCGTTGTATTTGAAAAATGAAATTTAAAATTGACATTGAAATTTGGAAAAATTTGGATATTTAATTATATGGAAATTTGGAAGGAATTGTGACTATGAAAGATTGTAAAGCTTCTACAAAATGAAATGTAATGATCGTAAAGTAGTAATACAAACTTGTTCGTTGATTAACGAATATCGATTTTGCATCGAATGACGGACTGTGTCATGAATGTCATGATTGAAACACAGAAAAGTGAACGAAGTTATTGAATTTTCATCCGTTGGAATACTTATTTGATCTTATGAAATTTATGATTTATTCGTCACTAATGATAAAGATGTTATCCAACAGCTTTTTTTCTGTTGTGTAAAAAAATTCTGAATATTATATCTGAATATATATTATATAATGCTGAATATTGTACAATCAATGAACTTTATATCAACAATAATCTTTTTTCTTCATTCAGTATGTTCAACAACTTGTTACCAATTGTCACAGAAAGTTTCAGTCAATTTCTCTCTTTTTAATTTAAAAAAAACTGAAACTTAAATTGACGAAACTTCATTTTCAAAATGAAAAGTTATCCTCCTCTGTTGTGTCAAAGATCAAAAATTAAGTTATTTAGAATTGTTAACAAATAACTTGCAATAATCTTCTTTGCCAATTACGAACTTCTTATCACTATAATTAACATCGACTTCGGACAGTTTGATAATAGATATCCAATAAAGAAATATAACATAATTACTGTAAAAAAAATCCATTTCATTAATTGGAATCGGAGCCGGCCGATTAAGAGACAATGAGAGCGCGGAAACGTTGGTGCGCGCGAAACTTCGACCGATTAGTCAGCGTAAGAGCAAAGTTCACTATGCCATACGCTTCTTGAAAGCATGAACTGTTGAATGAAAAAGCGAATTGAAAAAGTAGAAGACAAAAATTCCCACATGGCACAATGCACCTGCTAATCTATGCTTTTCCGATCTTACAGACGTTGTCTTGCCGACCGTCCTAATTGCCCTGTTGTTCGTTGGCAACGCCATTATCGTCTACATTATTTTTCAATATAGAAAGAGGTGAGTAAAAATCATGGGATAATAATTGTGCAACCGTGCTAATAATTCTCCTCTGCTTATTTGTTGATCTTGATTGTTCATACATATTATGTAAACATGTTTATTCATTGCGTTTATTCATTCTGGTCAGTTTAAATTCTCAGTCAAGTCTTTTCATTGAGGTACAAATATATGATAGATTTGTATATTTTTAACAATATGTCAGTAATATTACAGGTTCTGTATATGAGTCCAATTTGAGAAATTGATAGGAATAGTCAATGTTCAGTTAACAACACTCCGTTTTAGTTCTTGAATATTTCAAACTTTTAACTTTTTGTTGAACGAAGAGACTTTAAAGACTTTGTCATTTTGAATGAAGAATAGAACTCTTGATTGTTCTTATCGTCTTCTTGATTACTTTGAATATTTTAAAACTGGAAAATTTTATTTCATGTATGATTTCGACTCTTTAATATTTATTTATTCATACGATAATATCTAACCAACTTGTTGAATTTGCTTTTCATCATTTTGGTATAAGTAATTATAATCATATATAATATACCAGTATAAAGAATTACTTAAAAAGATTAAACGCCTTGAAAAAGTAATTAAATAAATATAACAAATGAATCATATATGAACTTTACTATTGGTGTAATTCACAACAAATATTTTAATTTTAATTCTGTTTGCAGGAAAGTTCCATCAATGGAACAGGGCGAGGAAATGTCTCTGCGTAACGCAGCCGAGGTCCCGCAAGTGTGATTCACACAAGAATCGACGATAAAATTCACGGTGCCAGCCAAAAAAAAAGTATCAGCGAGAAGGCCTACGTTGCATTCTACGAGGATGATCTCCGAACGAAAGTGGATCTCGTCGAAAGGGAGGATCGTCGAGAGGCATCGACTGTTATTTCATTTTTCTCTTCTCAATGTTTAAAAGGAAGAATTGTCGTCGAATCAACCCCGAGGGATCCTCAAATTCGTGTTTATTCAATTTCGTTGAATCACAACGTTCTTCAATCGGGGAGCATAGTTTAAAAATGTTTCTCTACGTATATACGTACGAAATTCGGAGATGCTCTCGAAGAAAAGACTATAAATGTGCTTGTTGCCGCTCGTAATAATTGCTGTCAATATTTAAGAAATCAGGCGCCTAGTTAGTGCTGCCACGATATTCTACGCGTACAAACACACACATACATACGTACACGTACATTACGATAATGTATTATAATGTAAGGAAATAATATATTCTATATTTCGTCCAAATTGTGAATAAGTTAAGAATAAACTGATGTTTTCATAATATTTTTGTCTTTCTCCTTGTAGAAAAATAATATTTATATTTGTTTATTTATTTATTTATACTTACAAAATATTTTTGTAAATTAAATTAGAAATATTTTTGCAAAGGTTCACCTAAAATTTCTTCTAGAATGCGTACTGCGTTCTGTGCATTCTTCTCCGTATTTTCATCCTCGTCTTCTAACAATTCCGCTAAGAAAGGTATAGTTTCTGGTAGAAGTGGCATGAAATCTTCGCCAAGCTTCCTTACAATTTCAACCTATATTCATAAAAAAAAAAATATTAATTCAACTTCATTTTACGAACTCAATTTAATGGCATTTTTGACACAATTGCATTGAGTTGTAAATAAAATACAACAAATTAACTTTAACTGATCAATATTAGTTAATTAAATAAAAAAAGAACAAAATTTACTTACCAATGAGTTCAAAGCAGCACTTCTAACGTATGGTTTCGAGTGTCTTGTCTTCAGCAACGTCTGATACACTAACTGTTTGTGCAAAGAGTCGTCGGGAATGGCACTGGCAAAGGCTGCTATGCAAGGTACCATTAACTCATTCGCCCTCTTTTCATAATCTTCTATGGTGCCTAAAGTATTCTCTAACTGATCCACAATTGGTTGAGCCAGTATTTCGAATCTCTCTTGATTGACGAAATTATGAGCGTCATAACTGAAGACTCGGTGAAGAGTCAACAAAATAGCTTCTACTAACTCGATTTTGCTGGACTCTTGAGTCAGAGTCATCTCCTGTGGTTCCTCCATAAGCGCTGGATTATTACTACTTAACAACATTGCTGCATGCTTGAGAAAATGACCAGCGAAAAGAACGAAAAGAGATTTTAGACATTCTGCTATATTGGCTGAAAGTCTGCAACAAATATGCAAAATCTATATTTACTTCAAAGACATAAAACTTATAAAATTATATAATTGCAAATTATACGTTGCAATGTATGAAGTTTTGTAAAAAAAAAAAAAAAATAAACATCTGCTATTACATTAATCGATATTTTTAAAACGATGAATTTAAAAGACTCAGAAAACTAAATAAAAAACAGAAAGCTCTTCAATTTTTTTGATTATTTCAAGTAAAATAATAATTTATTCAATAAACAAACCTATAGAAAGTGATACTTCGTTGTTTATGTTGTGGATTTCTAGCAGCCCAATCGTAAAGCTTATAATAAAGTGGCCTAAAGGTAGTCTCGCTCAATTTTAACGTTAAAGCAACCAATGCTTTACTGGCGTTTTCTTCTATAATCATTACATCATTCATCGTTAATTCCGATCCATCTATCTCCATATCATCCTCAGTATTTGAAATATCTTCGCGAAATTGTAAAACTTTTAGGAAAAACGTGCCCAAATCTAATATAGCTGTGTTTATATCATTTGGCGGAGAGCTGTTGAATGATTCTACTAGCACATTCATCAGTGCTGGAACACGTTGATATGATTTCTTCGCTAATAATGTTGTATATGTTCTATTAACAGCTGGTAGTAGTATTCGCAAAGGTATGCAAGAAGAAAGTTTTTGAGTTGTTGCATTTAATCGCGATACCATGATGTCAATCTATGGAAATGATAAATCTTTAAAGATATTGATTACCACTTTGCAATCTTTGCAAATGTGAGAATTTATCAAAGATATGTGAAGAGCATTTTTCATTTAAAATTAAGTAAATTTGATTTAGAATATAATAAAGACTATACTATCATCTTAAATTCTCTACTCTTACTGTTATTTTGACTATTGCTGTCATTATCTTTTCATTACATTTCATTTTATACATATTATTAATTCAATACTGATAAATCATACCTTTTGATGTTCCTTATCGGTGTACAGAGAATTCAATCTTGCTAATTCAAACAGTAATTGATCCAAATACAGAGACAAAAAGTTTCCTACAGATTCGACAATCTTTTGCAATGCGCTGACTATACTGACAGCTACTATATCCGGCATATCTTGATTACAGTGATCCTCTAACAATTGCAGAATCGCTGGTACAAATTTGTTCAACGAGTGTATTGCATGAATACGCATAGAACTGCATAATTCCGCGACACAAAGAGCAGCACTGCCTAATACTGGCCCTTCTCTTGAACTTAAAAGTTCGGTAGTCATCTCAAGTATCTGTAAAAGAAATATTAAAGTTATACGTGTACAAATAATAGTAAGTAATGAAATATCTGAAAAATAATAAAAATTTTTATTTATCAATCTATTTAATATTATCTAGTTTATTATTATAACTACTATAACTATAAATAACCTACTACTAATATAATACTATTCGCTATAATATTGAGTATATTACATACAATATAATATTATTCAAAAAAAAAAGGTATACATTGACTCACCGGCTTGAATAATATAGGATGATCACCAGCCAACAATTTCGCCAGCAATTTTATAGTAATCAAAACAGTTTGTTGAACAATCTCTTGTTCCTGTGTTTCAGACTTTACTTTCGCTGGTATTATCTTCAATAAAGATTCAATCAATTGTAACAATTCTTCGTGATTCTCTTTAGTAAACTTCTTTTGTTGAAGACGTGTATTAAGAAGCTCTAAGACTTTCCTCTTTACTGTCGGTAGATTGTGTTCTATCAAACGTTTGATACTGATTAAAAATACTCCATTTGGTAATAAGTTATTCACCAAATCTAACACATCATACAAATGATGCAAAAGAACCTTCCAATATTTCGCAGATGGTTTTCCATGATGTTTATCGGCATTCTTCGAAGTACTCTGGATCAGTATGATTAATTCCACGATCAATTGATCATAATATGGTCTTACATTATTTACTTCGGTAACATCGAGTTCAGCAACTTTATTGATAAAATCAGGCGATGACAATAAATTGCTTAAAAATTGAATCAGAGTATATTTATAATGTTTTAAATGTTTAGGACTACTAGTACCAACATCAAAAATATGTTTATGTTTAAAAGACACTGCAGCTTTTCTACCTTCCTCGTCTTCAATATCTATAGGCAGTTCTTTCATAAACTGAAGTAATTTTACACAAACTTGAATAAGTTTTGTAGGTGGAAATTCTTGGGACACCTGCAAAGCGAATTCTAATCTCTGTCCAGGTGTCTTCTGATTTGTAATAGACATGGTTCTCGACAGAACGTGACTCTCGAAACTCAACAAGTAATATAAATGAAAATGATTATCCAATAATTGCAATAACTTTACAAATAACGGAGTTCGTCTATGTTCTGGAATATCTGGTAACGAAACGATAAAAGTTCTTAAGACTTCGCAAGCATGAATTTCATTCTCAGCCACGTTTATTATGGGTACCACAGTTTCGATAGTCTTGGAGATTATTTGAATAGAATAAGCATCGTCCTGGCGAACCACAGTACTTCCCATAAATGTGAAAATAGGCATGATGGTGTAAAGGGCACAGCGTATATCGACAATTTTCAACAACTCTACCAGAACTAATAAAGCGTGATGATGAGTCTGAGGATTTCTCGAAGTTCTAATGCACTGTGTGATTAAATCCACTTGAAGATGGGCATCGCGAATAGGCAGCTTCTTCACTGCTAATCGATGAATGGTGGATAACAATAATTGGTTCATATATTCTATAGGACTCTGTTCCTCGAAACTGAGGCATGTTTTCAGCAAATCAAATAAAATTGGATAGAGCAGTTCCTCGTGTTCAATATTATTCGCTTGTTGAACGAATTCTAAAAGAGTCACGCCGCGTTTCCATTCTCTTCTATTGATGATAGTTGGATCGGGAAAAGCATGAACATGACTGAGTCGTCTTTTATTCTTAATTTTAGCATCATTTGATTCAGCATTCTTAAGATTTTTCATAATTTGCAGTTCATCGACTATGAGTTGTGCATTCACTCGAATTTTCCTCATCGCTCTATTAGTTGAAGAAATAACATTCCCTATTTCACAATTGGTGGCTACGTCTACTAATTTAGCTAGAATTCTTTTCTGAAGATCGATAGACGTTTTCCCAGCCACTTCAAAGAAAGTACTTCCTATTTGTTTTAAAAGAATCACACTTGGCGGATACTGTGTTCCAGATTCTGTGATTATTTCAATCTTATGTTCCTCTATGCTGGCTTCAAATAATTTCCATACTTGTTCAACGTTAAGCGCATTTACTGTTGTGCTATTGAATCTCTGAAGTATGTTTTTCAACAAATTTCCTGCAGACTTATTTTTAGAGTCAGTCTGAAGCATTTCTAGAAGTTGTAATCCAAGAGGAACCAATTGTTGAAGTATAGTGGGTCCATTGACGTAAACTAAAATATCAAGCAATTGCGATTTAATATGCAAAGGGGTCTCTTGGTCGGTGACAATTTCAAATAACATTTTTTGCGCTTGTTGAAGTCTTTTTCGTAAATCTGTCTTCAGTTGCCCACATACATCTGGATCAGGTGATAATAGAATATAAAGAGACAAAGATAATTGATCAGGATCTAATGATATTTCTGGACTTCTGACGACAAGTTCTTGCAGCAAAGACGGAAAAGGATCCAGCATTAAGTAAGCAGCGCCCAAAAGCTTTTTAAGAACTTTTAATGATGTTATTCGACATTCATTATTCTCTCTAGCTAATGAAAGCAACAAATTCGTGACAAATATTTTATCGTCAAATGCCCACTGAGTAGATTTGCACTGATTCAACAACACTTCAGTTATTTTCAAACAGTGATAGGACGTTTGTATCTTCACAGGTTTTATATATAATTGAGAAAGAAAACGGATAAGATCTTTGATTGTGGAGAAGTGTCTGTGGAAAAATATTTGTAGGCAACGGGAATAATGTTTGCACCAGTATACATTGTCTATTCCTTCAAAAAACATCTCGAGAAGTCTCAAAATCAGATTACTACGATATTGATTGTTCTCGAAATCAAATATCGGATTTGATTTCAGATCGAGACGCCTGTGAACCATTTCCAAAACGTAAGTACCCACTTGTAATGGTAGAACACCTTGAGAAGTCAATTCAATGGCCATTTGTATATTATTTCCCGTAATATTATTGCAATTCTGTAATAATTTTACTTGTGGGAATTTTTTAATCATCGCTGTGGCCATTTCTATTACCTCTCGAGCTATTTGCGGTTCTAATGATCCAACAGGAACTCTACATACAGAACCTAATAAAATTAAGTTGAAAAACATGGAAGCTGCATCACCATGAGAGATTTGTTGCTTCATAACGCTCAATATGCTGTCTGTTGGAGGTAATAATTCCCAATTTAATATGTTGTGAAAAGATGTTGATGAAACTGCTTCTGCATTCGGTGATTTTCCTAAATCTTTTTGTACGTGTTGCATGTAAATATTGTTCCTGGCAAAATTTGATTTTAATACTTCCATTGCAATATCTACGTCTGCATCATCATTTGGAAACAGATATGGCAAAGATATAATAAAAACGCTGGTATCGTCTCCAGCTTCACAGAGTTTTAAGAGGATTTTCAACGCTGGTTTTGCTAGTATTTTCCTACTACTACTGTGACAAGTAGATAATAATACCTTCAATTCGTCGATCAATATGTCTGTAGATAGAAGTGTTGTTAGCCGTTCCGTAGGAATAGAGAGTAAAGCTCTGATAACATCTACTTCTGTATCGCTGAATCTGGATTGTATCGTGTTTGTCATCATCTCCTGAAAGCTTTCAGGGATATTTACATTAGAATTTGCCAACATTTCTAATCCCATAATTCTTTGAACTGGATTAATATGGATCAATTTGTCAAGTATATCAACAACTTCTCGCGTATTTTTGGCTCCAAAATGCCAAGATGTGACAAACTGTAATGCCAATTTGGAATTGTTGTCTGTCTCGCTGTGTTTTATTAGTCCCTTCAAATAATCATCGAATCTTTCAGGATACATTCTTTCAAAAGCATGATATAATTTTACTAGGAAATCTCTCGCCTCTTTTGACATGTCATTTGAAAGGAGTTCCTTCTGCAATATGTTCCATAAGATGGTATCCACTCCAATATTGTCCAGCTTTATTTGCGTTAATATCTCATTCATCATTTTTTGTAATTTATATCCACGCGGATTGTCCACGATCATACGGCAACTTGTTTGTAGTAATGGTACAATGAATTTTAATATGTTCACGTTGGATGACTGAAGCTTGATTGTGAGTTCAACGAACCAGGATAATTCCGATAACCGTGTAGCAAGACTTTGTGGGACACTAGTGAGTGAATGAACTGGTACGTTGTATAAGACAAATAACAGGAGCAATGCTTCTTCCTTTAAGTATGTTTTCCTGAATATTTTCAAGAGTAATTTCTCCGTGGTTTCACTGTTCAGTTTCTCTTTGAACATTAATTTTGCTAGGATCATATAAGTGCTAGCTACAAAATCGGAGATAGAACTTTCTAGGCCTTTCAAAATGGTTGGTAACATATGACCCATTTGTATCTCAGAAATAGTAGATGATTGATCAAGCATTCCTAATATTGAAGTTGTATAAAATGCATATAAAGTATTTAAAGAAGATGCTCGCTCTGAATGTATTTTAGTGGCAGTAGTTACATGGTTACAAATTAATTTTAACAAAGCATTATTGGAACCAAGACGATTGATTAATGTTATAGAAGCTAAGGGAATACCAGGCTTTTGAAGAGTTTCTAACCAATGCCAATTATCAGCTTCATCAGATAAATCTAATAATTGCAATGCCCTAACGAACATTCGAGTTTCGTGATACGGTAATATTAAAAGTAAAAATTGATCTCTATTAAATTCATGTATGCGAAATCTATATATTAACCATTCAAGAGCTTTATGAGCATTATTAAGTAAGAAATAAGGAGATAAAAAGATGAGAAACCTCTCAATCTCTCCATCTAATTTTTTGTTAACTTTAATGTCTTGTACAGCACGTTCAAGACTCAGTGAACTTTGTGCAAAAAGGGTTTGCTCAAATTCTAAAAATACATCTGATAGCTTAATCAACTCTTGCAATCCATTTTGACCTGTGCAAGAAGCAATCAACATCAGTTATTGTTTAAAAAAGTTATTGGTATATATATATATATAAATATATAAATATATAAAATACCTTACCTATACTTAGAACTGTTTCTTTGTCTAAATTAGCAGCTTCTCTAGGATCAAATAACAAGCTAGCACGTTTTTTATCCTGATATAATATTTTTGTTTGAGGTGTTCTTAATTTTTTTAGTTGTTCTGCAAGAGATGTAGCCATTTTCAAACTGCAATTAAAATTGTTTGTAAATTAAAATATAAAGAAGAAGTATAAAAAAAGAAGTATAAGGTTATGTATTACATTCATATTCTATATATCTTACATTATTTTTATATATTATACATATATAAATCAATGAAGTCTTTGTTGATACAATATTAAAAAATTTATTTAAATATTAAATAATATTACGAACAAAAGAAACTTACTTGATTCTTAAAATTCTCTCATTCCTGAAGAGATTCTTAAATGTATCGGAAGTTGAAAAGATAGTAGTCAGAAGTGATTGGCATCACTGACTGACTAGCATAGACTGACTAGTATAGACTGGACATCAAATGGAGTTTCATATTTCAAGGTCTGAAATACCGACCAGGAAAAAAATCACTAGTACTGACGAGGTCACCGACGAGGTATATGAATAGACATTGCAACACCATGTATTTTTTTGGCCATGGTATTACGGTTCTCAAAACCGTACCATTTTCGTGTCACATCCTATCGTACCGATTCAGGCAGATTTTGCATTGCAGCACTACTAGTGATGGGAACTAAAATCAAAATATATCTCGTCTGTGGCTGTAGTTTATTAAGTTAAAATATCCTAAAAGAGAACACGCATATAAGCCCAATGATCATATTTACTACTGAAAACCGTAACTAGTTGTGACTAACGCATGTAAAGACAGGTGAAACGAATTGACTATTACTCCTATCCCTATATATCCTGATTATTGTAAAACTCTAATTAATATGTATATAAATTAATAAAATAATTTTGTTAAATTTATTTATGTGTAACGTGTTTTCTTTTTTTTATGAAGAAAATGGGTGACACATTAGAAAATATTAATCCCAAATTATATAAAAAAATAAATGAAAGAGAAATTACTGCAGAAGATGAAGATGAAGATATTATAGATGAATTTGATACACGTGAAATATTTGGTACGTATTAATGTACGTAATAATGTTTCTTGCATTTAAACTTGTATGCATCTTTTATTTATAGCATATAATTTCTAGATTTGATTAGGAATATCAGTGATCCTGAACATCCTTTAACATTAGAAGAATTGAATGTAGTAGAACAAAGTCTCATCGAGGTAGTACATTATATATTGATATATACACATATTATAAAATATATATCATCAATCATATTATTAAAAACTGATGTTTTATTTTAGATTGATAATAAAGCAAACAAAGTATATGTAAAATTTACTCCAACAATACCACACTGTAGCATGGCAACATTAATTGGTTTATCAATTAGAGTACAATTATTGCGAGTTCTTCCTCCAAGATTTAAAGTTAATGTTGAAATTACACCAGGTACTCATATGTCAGAGACAGCAGTAAATAAACAATTAGCTGACAAAGAAAGAGTAGCAGCAGCTCTTGAAAACAATCATTTACTTGAAGTGATCAATCAGTGTATTGGTATAAAATGTTAATATCATATATTTTAAAATGATTGCCTATAGTATGCAAAAATATTTTGTCATTATTTTCTAGTTTATTAACTTATTACAATAAAAATTTTATAACTAATTAAATAAAGAAATTGTATATATTTAAAATTTTATTTTTTCATTGCTGACATTGATGCTGTTGATTTTGATTTTGATAAAGTTTGCACTGGATTGTATTTATATGTCTTTTGCAATGGACCTTTAGCTGCGTCATTAAATTGTTTTTGATCCGCATGTGCATGTGTTGCTAACTTATTAGATATTTTCATGTTACTCCAAGCTAAAATAAAAATTATACATATAATAAATTTAAAATTATATTATGTTTAGGATATCTATTTAAAGATACCTTCAAAGAATGCTTCATTGAAGCTTTTCTTTTCATGTTTTTTATTTATGGTCTGTGGTACTGTTATTACATGAGGAATATTAAAATATGTTTTTACTTTTTGTATTTTTAATATTTCATTTTCCGCTAAAGTTATAGCATTTGACACAACCCAGTGACACAAAATGGCCTAAAATAAATTCTTTTTAATATTCACAACACATATTAATAAAGATAAAAAATTCAATAATACTTACTCCTGGAAATCTCATTGCAATTATAAATGAAATAACTGGTAATGCCTTGAACATATGTCGTGTCAGTGGATTTATATTTCCTGCAGACTTTAATGCATATGTGGTAACAGCATACAATGTTAAAGTTGAAGATAACGGCAACAGATAATATGGATCAGCAACAGTTAAATCTGTAAACCACCAAAGTCCACCTTCCTTTAAACTCTCTACTTTAGTAACCATTTCTCTCAAAGCAAAGAAAAATGGCAAATGTGCGGACATCTGTAAATATGCAAGAATAAATCTTAATATTTAAATTATTAGAAACGTGTTTATATACTATGCATGTAAAACTAAATACCTTTACAATATTGGAAGTGGGAAACATCTTGACTTTGTTGCTCTTCAGCAACTTTTGTAGTTCATAAGCATATGCAGCAGCTAAACAATAAGTGAATAATTTTATTCAGATAAATATATTGTATTATTTGGTACATACCTTCATATGTATTTCCACATCTTCTTGCATCAGTCATATTTTGTTGTATTTTTACCATTTGTGGTAGAACTTTTTGCATATTGATACTATTTCTCTGTGCATATATTGAACATGGAAATGTTGCAAGTTTGAGAACTACAGAAGTTAATACAATTGTTGCCCACCATGGTAATTGACAATTAATATGGAGTAATTCATAAAATGATTGGAAAATTCCAAGAGGACTAAATCCACCTAATCCTAAACTTTCAAAGGTAGGTTCACCATTTGGATGTAAATTAATAATCTTAGCGATTTCTTCATGCACAGGTATTTGTGGTACAGGTAGATCTGCAAAAAATTATACCAATTATGTCTCTATGTTTTATGTATTACTGAATAATTTAAAAAAACAAATATATTAAATGTAATCTAATACAATGTGTTTATTACCTGGTATTTCATTTAATAGATCTTTCTGTATTGTTGCATTATCTATATCTGTTATTTGTGTTTGTGATTCCGATAAACCTAATAAGAATGAAGTATCACATTTATTATTATATTAAAAATATCAAACCAAAGATATTACAAAAGTTTTCATACCTGGTGGTATATTTGGTACTGTTTCTTTTACTGTTGTATTAATTGTGCTCTCATATCGAATGAGATAAATGTTTTGAACATTTGAAAGTTTATGTACATTTAATATACAATCTCTTTTTAACGGGTCATTTCTTATATTATAAGCAAAACCACTGAAGTGGCATTTTGTTGTTTTCTGGATACATTCATATTTTCATCATTGAAATTGTAAAAACTATGATATAATATAACCTCAATGAGAAATGAAGTTTTCAACTTACTTGAAATACTATAGTTGTATTTAACAATTTTTGGCTGGCACGTACACAGAACCGTAATAACATGATTTTCTTTATACACTAATAATAATTAATTCTATATTATGACAAAAGTAGAGTGGATCACAGAGATTTTTGCATTATACACATGCGTGGCTGTGTATGTAATTTTGATATCTTCTGAAATAGATCGTCACATCGCAAGTTGCTATATTCCATTCCAGATGGCATTCTATGCTCAACTTGAGGTATATACTTTGTCTGTGGTTTAGATTTAAGTTATAAGAATAAAAACAATTAGGAATAAAAATATTAATCGCAATTAATTAGCTCATATTATTTGCTATATAATTAATTCTATTATTCATGATATGTATTAACTACATAGTAATTAATAATTATATGTCAAAAAAAATTATGTTAAAAGATTGCCAGATCTCACCATGTGAATGAAGATTCTGTATCCATTATTCTTTCCATCCTCCTTTAATTTAATGTTTGTTCAACTTCAAATAAATTCTTTTTTTGAACAATCAAGTTTCAAAGCTATATGAAACCACAGACGAAGTATATGATATACTTTGTCGGTGATAAAACAAGTAACAAAAAGAATTGGAAAGAAAATCGAAATGCTAAACATGAACCATTAGTTGATCAACTACCTCTAATTCCTGATAGATGGTGTTTTTATCCATGATATAACAAATAAATGACTAGCTCGGCATTTAATGTGTTATTTTGTTGTAGAATTGCGTACCACATCAATGAGAGTAAGTAAGTAACAAGTTTAAAAATATCGATGATAAATAAATATTTTTATTTTAAGTATATTTTTAAGCAGTAAGTATTGTTTGATATTTTTTCATGAATGAAAATATTATACATTAATTCTAATTTATAGAATTATTTTTGCTTCAAATTAATGTAATACTTAGCTGTTTTGTTCAGTATATCGCAATTATTGTTATTATAATCATCATTATAATAATTGACGTTAATAATTAAGCTATATAGTATGTAATAATTTATATAATTTTAATAATTGTAAGAATCATATGTTTTCAGAATTCTATTTGTCAACTGAATTCTATTTGTGCATTTTCGAGCCACCACCCTGTCAAATTATATAGTTCATGACTTGAATCTATTGCACGGGATGTTAGTCTATCTTCGAAAATGATGATACGAAAGTGCATCTTTGTGAGATTTATGTAAGTAAATTTTCTTTCTTCTCTCATTGTTTTTTCAATTGTAACACTTACTGGTAGTTTATATTATGAGCTTTCAATTTTTTTTATATATTTATTTGAAAATTTTGATTCTCTTTCGTGCAGATTTGATTACGAGGAGAACTTTGCATTATAAAGCAGTATGAAGATGTCACGAAATTCAAATGGTAATTAATAATAATTTCTCCCAATAAATGATATGTGTTTATACGTTTGTTTTTTTCTTTTATTGAATTAACTGGTAACTTTTTTCAATAATTTATATTATTGAAAGAGATAATTGATTTATATTATTGAAAGAGATAATTGATTTATATTATTGAAAGAGATAATTGATAATTTATATTTTCGGAAAGAGATGCTATTACAGATGGATTTGAATATATTTTGCGCATTGCATGTTTTATATATTGCGCAACTTTCTTTAATTATCAAAAAAACACGCCATATTTTATTAGTACAAAGTAACTTAAAACATTTAGAATTATGATTTAAAAGTAATGAATACAGGTTATGTTAATAAGAATCTTTGCAAATTTGTTATTATGAATAATGTATTAATTAAAAAATGAAATCTAAAAAAATTGAATTTTTATATTATGGGTTTTGTTAGTATTTATAGTATTTAATATAATGTAATTTTTTTATATTAGAGTTTCAATTTTTACAGTAATTACAATTTATTAAAATTTTAATTTTTTTTTTATTATAAATATTTCAAATTTTTATAAAGTTACACATCTTATGATCTTGCTCTTTTCAGAATGAATTATAATAATTCATATTTTGTTTCCTGGAAAAAATCTAATGATGCCTTAAGAACAAAAAATGTAAGTAACTTTGTTTTTTGCATTAATTTTTTGCATTTCATTATTTCTTTTTACTTTTTACTTTTTACTATTTATTTTTTGTTTTTTAATTATTTTTATTTTATTATTATTTCTTGAATTTTAAGTTAATTAATATTAATTAAAAAGATAGAACCAGAATAGAAATTTGACAAGCTTGGAATTTTCATTTTGGAATTGAATATTACCATTAAAATATTAATGTTTTATAAGAGATTGATCTATAATAATTTCAAATAATTAATACTCTTCTTAAAAACAATTTATAATATTCTGTGTTTTGTGTGTAGGATTTTACCAACTTTCACTTATGATACCAGTTTTACTTGATGGACTTCGCTATGATTCGACCTAGGTTGCAACTACAATAATGATACTGTTCTCCATATGTCGTGAGTCGCATACATTTTTATTTTTTTAATCATTCAGTCATGCCATAGGATAAACAAATCCGAATAGACATGAGTAATTGGTTGTATTACGTATGATTTCTCATGAGCATAATGATTATGGGTATTTATTATACCCTTGAGTAGCAATATTATCTTGTCTATATATGTTTTACTTATTAATATATGTTATATGTTTTACTTATTCAAAATGGATTGCACATCTGATCTTGAATGAATTGATCTTGTACATTGCGTTTTTGAATGTTCTTTGAAAGTTCTCCATTTTCAGTCATTTCTCGAACTTTTTAATCTGAGAAATTTTCTAGAGGAAATTTCTTTTTGATTCGCAATTCTCTATATTATTGATTCTGCAAAGTGATTTTCTTTCAAATCAATTACAAAGAGAATTTGAGAGACGAGGCTGCGTCTTGCCGCTGACACGACACTAGAATTATGCTGTCAGTAGCGATTCATGTGATCGAATCTGTTGCAATGACATTCAGTTTATGTCCCGGGACCAGGGTTATTAAGACAGACCTACTATTTAAGTTTCTCTCGTGCTGTCTCTCCGTTTTCGGGACCTCCTTTCTTCCTTTTGCTCACCTCAATCCACGTAGCTGCTTTTGTTACTCGTCGCAGGGTCTGTTGATTCAAGATGATAATACATGGCTGCGTGAGATTTCATCCGAACAAAAATGGGTTGAAAAAAAAAAATTATGAAACGGGAAGTAATGGCAGTGGAAGACGGCGTAGTACTAATTACAGATCCACATTGTCAATAAAGATTCCTAACCATCCACTGCTTTGCTACCAACTGTCAATTTCTCCTTTCTAATTTGGTAATAATTGTACTTTTTGGATGACGCAACTATTACCTCTTTGTTATCTTATGAATGTTCACCATAATGTTCGATTATTATTAGATTCGAATCAAAGTATTTATCTGACCAAATTTTGTCTAGAGCGATTCGCGAAATTTTTCTTGAAATTCATCTTACTGTATTTAGAATACACGGCTAGAATTGCACTGATCGTTCACTATTTCTTTTTTTTCAACTGTATGAATGGAATAAAAATTAATACTTTTTCATTGCCGAACATCAGTACGGAGGAAACAGTAGAATATATTAATGTAACGTTTATAAATATTTATCAATATTTTATATTGATATTTTTAATAGAGCAAGAAATCATTTATTTATCATCTAGATCATTCCAGTAATTCAGTCTCTTTATAAATTTTAATTGATCCAGCTATTCGAAGGATGAATAAAGAGTGAGAATTTCCGTTTAACTAGACATTCATCTAAAGAACTAAAATTGATGCCTACAAGAAAGTCGTCGCGTAACGTCACCCGTTGCCGTGACAAAACAACGAGTCCAACTTTCGAACTTTATTTAAAATCACCCAAGAACATGGTATCCATTGCGTAGATCGAAGATCTCCCCTTTCTGGACAGAATTATCCACTTTACGCCCGGGTAGCAGGTCAACCAGGGTGAAAGATAATGGGATCGGAAAGAACCTCCGAAAAGAACAAGATAGTGAAGCTGTCACAGGAGAAAGACGACACTAGCTCTAACTTCGTGTCAAAGACGTATCGCGATCTCTTTGATCTCGCCGCTAAATCCCGATACAAACGGAGTTTCGTCAAATTCTAATAAAGATGAACACCTAAATAAAGTCATTTTGAGGGAATTTACTGTTTATTACGTATTACGCATCTCGTTAATTAAAAAACATAATAATTTTACGGAGCTATAAGCTACTTTGCGATTATGTTATTACGATTCATTTTGATTCATTGTTCTATGGAGAATTAATTCGTCGTTCTTTAAAAGTTTGTCTGGGCTCTCCTCTCTTCGATTTCACAGTAGCATACACAAGGTTTAAAATTGGCACATCTTTTAGAACATTAACAATACGTAGTGATTTATTGTGCGACGTATATTTATTGTACGTGTCGATTCATTGCTATCGTCAATTATATTCTAATTTTATTTTATAAACTTATACCAGTTTTCGTATTGTATTTAATAGTGGTAACTATCGACAACAAAAATTAAGAACAGTGTTTAAAAAAAATTAAAATAAAAGGTATATATACGTAATACAAGAGAAAAAGAGAGCTCTATTCACATAAATATTTTACTAAGGAGTCTTTATGAGATCTCTGAGTTGAAGATGAAGAATAAAAAGTAGATATAGTACTCCATACTCGTTTAATATAATGTGTTTAACATGTGAACGAAATCTCTGCTTTAATTATAATTACAAAACTATAAAATTTGCATACATATCCGTTGTTTAAAGGCGAAACCTAAACTTGTTCGAATATAAAAGACAGAAACATGACAGAAATTTCCCGCAAGAGTGACAAGTCCAATTTTCTTTACATGGTAGTATCAATGATGCACGAACACGTAATAGCTGAAGATAACGTGTAGGTAACTAGGTATACGAATCGATCGCGAGCTGAAAGATTGAAATCGTAGATAATTAGATTATAAACACGATGACCGATTTCATAGATGCGCGATTCACGACCACCGATTCCCGACGAGATTCTTGTCTATGACAAATTGGGCTCCGGGCGATTCATCCAGGCCCTGATCGATTTGCTCGCCGCGATTCCATCATGATATTAGCGGCGTGCGAGCGACGCGTTCGCCAATTATCGCGAAATTTGCACGCTGCCGCTAACGGCTGCTGCCTTTCCTCTCGTGCGCGCGCGCACGAGCGTTTTAATGACGAACCGGCGCGGTGGCCGTTGTAAATCAATTTTTAATTGCGACTCCGAGTTCGTTTGGCCACGTTGCGAAAGTGTTGTTAATACCGCGAATGAAATTCGTCGGGTAATGGCGTACCTGAACGATTCTTCGTTCATTTTTTAATAATTATCTGTTACGTCGAATTACGTATCGCAGGAGGAGCCTAATGGTATAATGAAATGTTTAGGCTCGAAAATATTGTCCCAGGTGAAACAGGAATGCTTGCATATCATATTCGCGTCTTTTTTTATTTAAATTACGACGCGCAGGATGTTGCGTTTCAGCTGTTGACGCGATATTTCATTCATAATGTGTTTCGATTTAATTTATCTTTCGTACAAAATTCTTTGTATGCATGGGATCATGGCCATCAGTTGTGTATAACCTCACGTGAAATTTGAATTAATTTCATTTAATTTTCTTGTATGATCTTAACGAAACGAAGTCTCAGAATCATACGAGAATTCATTCGTTGCTTATATAATTCATTCCCACGGGAATGAAGTTTAGAAAGGAAAGAAGAAAACAGGGAAATATACCCGCCAAACTTCGTGGAACAGGTCGAGTTATGAGAAACCACCCTGTACACGTAGTCAAACAAATTTCGATGACCGATCTATTCACCGTCGCCGTCTTTTCAATGGTCGGCGTCTGGCGACGTCGAAGAATCGACGAAGGTGCGTTTCGGTGGTAAAAGAAAGGGTCCTGGTCCCGTCCCATCTCTCTCGTT
The DNA here is from genome assembly GCA_032399595.1 of Tetragonula carbonaria. Lineage (NCBI taxonomy): Eukaryota > Metazoa > Arthropoda > Insecta > Hymenoptera > Apidae > Tetragonula > Tetragonula carbonaria. The sequence goes on from JAUCRC010000008.1 coordinate 3,243,865, forward strand.
CAGGCTACTTTAAACGTCTTTATGAGTTTCGGCTGTTAACACGACCGTGGAAACAGGTACGACCCTTTTCCCTCTCGATGCCTACTCTCGCAATATCTGTAGGATCTCAGGTGGCTAACGCCTGGCACGCATTCGTCAGGGATAGATAAAGTCACGATTGGACAGGAAGTACGGCACCATGCCGACGAAAGAGCCAGCCACTGTGTTTTTCTTTCTTCTTTTCTCGATTCTACCAAGACTTGTTTTTAGCTGCACGATAAAGGCCGAATTTACCGGTTTAACCGAGAGCCGCGAGTTGCCGTTAACTTTATTCATTTATACTGAATGAAAAACCTTCATACATGCCCTCATACATGCTTCGGGTCATTTTAGACACGATTGTATCTTTTTATTCTTCAACAAATGTTTTTTATTTCTATACCTCTTGTTTTTTTTTTTAAGAGCGAAATCGAAATATGAAAATTTAAGATTGCAACAGTAGAATAACAATTATATCCCAAACGAATTCGTTGAATTTATATTTCGATAATTTAAGGCTGCACTTTTGTACGATGAAGTTCAAAACTAAGCGGAAACGAAGTTAGCTTAACAAGACGTTATTTGGCCGCAGATGCATCTAACGACTTCCTTGAAAAATCGGGCAGCCCATCAAAATCGTTTGAATCAAAGATCGAGCGACTAAAGTTGTGCAAAAGAGGAACAAAGGAAAAGAAAAAGAAAAACAAAAGGAAAGAGACGAAGAATAAGAAAATGAAAAGATAACTCCATGTTCAATAATAGCAGCAATCTGTTCCTTTCGTTCGCGTATATCGGCGTCATCAACCGCAATTTTTCCTGATCGTTGCCTGTTCTCTCGTTGCTTTCTTGCTTGTGAGGTTCGCGTGTCGAGGTAATGGTATGTACAGAAGGATAATCTAACAGATACGTCGCCGTAGATGCGGCGTTGTGTGGGATCATAACGTGCAAAAGGAAATCGCTTCGCTTTAAGGTAAATGGTCGGGGAGGCAGAGCGTCGTGCGTGCTCCGCCGCGTGTGAACCACCACCGGTTTCCTTTCATTCACTAAGTTTCTTCATCGCGAATGTCGCACGATTGCTACGCCCGATTATCGTGGTGCGAGCATCATCTCCGTGGAAAAAAGGAATTCTTTCGCGGAACCGATCCGCTCGCGATTAACGGGACCGTGTCGGCAAATTTTTGCGTGAAAAAAGAATTTCATTCTTTACTTCTTTTTTATTTCTTTTAGTTGAATGCATTTCTTTTTTAATTGTTTTTGGCTAAAAACAATTTGCTCCATAAATTTTCACGCAAAAAGGATTTTCATACGTTCCCTTTCTTTTTTTTTTTTTTTTTTTTAAATTGTTATTCAGAGAATGTATTTGCTTCAAATATTGATGATTGGTATGTAAAAATATTAGCCAGTTAGTATTGACAAGAATTTCGGAACATTTTGAAATTCACAAGTTTTCATGCGAAAAGAATTTCGATATATTGAAATGTACGTAAAAATAATAATGCTTTTTATTTTTCATTTTCATTGGAGAAATACATTCTTTTTGGATTTTGCGATGAAACATTTTGTTTCTCTTTTAATAAAAAAAAAAAAAAAACGAGCTTGAAATGAATTTTAAAATAGAATTGGAAATCGATTATTTTTATACGAGACGAAATTCGAAACGCGGTTAATGCGCGAGAGACCAGATAAAGCGGATTCCGCGATTAACAGAATCGGCATTGTCAGTACGGGAGAAATTGTTTCCGATTAGAATTTTATGAGTGCGTCCCCGTTATTACGTTTTATTGTTTGCAAAACGCGAAATGTAGTTCAGGAGATCAGCCGTGTGCCCGATTGAAGCGCGAACAATCACGAAATGCGGAAATTCATTGTGATTTACCGCCTGTCTTTCGCTCGGTCGTCGAATTAATTTTGCGGTACGATAATGTTTCTGATTTGTCCAGCATTGTGTCGCATGAAAAAGGAGAAGAATAGAAAAGAATAGGAAATTTCGAACGAGCTTTTGCATCCCTTATTCAATACGATTGAAGCGAAGAAAACAACAATAAACAAGCGAATAGTTGAATAAGAAACGATCATCCAAACGGAAAAATCGTGATAAACGCGTTCGGTCAACATTTCAAATGTTTAAAATATCTAGCGAACTGTATTAAACTGTAGCATATTCGTTTCGTCGAACGAAATTCGAGATGAAATACGCATCGACGAGTTTTCGGTAAAAATTTAAATATCGGATGAATGGACAAAAGCGATTATATTAATCTCGAAATTATTTCCGGCGTTCCATTCAACCGTCAGTATTCCACAGCCATGAAAAATCGTATTGGTAGTTTCAAATCGTTCGTCAATTCTGTTTCAGGATTGTCGTTGATTCAACCATAATCTTTTTGATGAAAAATAAAAAAAAAAAAATTGTAATTCTTTACATTTAAAAAAATACGTCATACATCACTGTCTCGCGACATTAAAAAAAAACAAAACTTTTTAAACTGATTCGATGTGATAGAAAATCCCCTAGTATCCCTCGACAGTCTATGGTGAAGAACGTAAATAGGGGTTCGCGTGACGTGCCCATTGAAATTCACGCGCGTGAGACAACGGAGGTTGCGAATTGGCTCGCGAACACGCCACTTATCATAATGCTCGCTTAATGCTCGTCGCGAGGACGTGCTCTCGCGTGTAACTACCGTGTAGAGGAGCGCCCGTGGGACCAACCAGGCTTCCCTCTAGCGATGTGCGTCGACGAGGATGTGCGAGCACATCGAGAATATTCCCACAAATTCGCAAGCTGCTGGTGTCTGTTTGAGCCGAGGGGGGAGAAAAAATGGGAAAAGAGAAGGGGAAAAGAAAATACAGAAAATAACTACGATAATATGAGGAGGACTACGTTTGTTAGCTTTGTTGTTCGGCCGGAAAACGCCGTGGTATTCCGGGATCCACCAAAGGGGTGCCAAAGCAACCATCGTTATTTCCGTTTACGCGGTGCTTCCTCCTCGATCAAGTTGGTTCGTGCTTCCTCGTTCTTTTTTTCGCTTCTTTGATCGTCCTTTTTTTTTCACTGAAGCTTCTTGCTTGTTAGACCTCTCGTTCGAATTAGTCCAGTTACATACATGAATTCACGCAACTTGATTAAAGCAACGTTTAATTTGTAATTTTTTTTTTTAGTCAGTTTACGTTATCGAATTCTCTTAGATCTATATTGCATTTATTAAGAAAGAATTTCTAGAATATCTTTGCCCAATTTTTTTTATTTCATTGCCGTTTCCTTTTCCGGAACAATCATTCCATAATGTGGCCGACAGTATATATATATATATATATATATATATATATCTTACACAAAGAAGTTGAACGTCTTGATTCTACGATGTCTGCTTAAATCTCGACTTTTGCCAATTGCTGTTCATTTCCATCGATAGTTATTGATTATTCCGATTGTTTGAGACAGCAGCTACTTTAACGGCAAACTCGGAATTTCTGCGAGGAGATTAAGTTTTCAAAAAGAAATTAGTCTCCCTGATGTGGCTAATTAGTTTACTGTCGGGTATAAATCGGGTCGACTTATTGGCGATTTGAAGATCTTTTCATCCTTTCATCCTGGGGAAAGAAGAGCTTAATTCTTAAATTGAATATGGCTTTTTTCTGATGATTTGCCGTTGAAAGGATAATTTCGATATTGAATTCCATTTCATTCGGAAGAAATCGTTAAACGCTAAATGACATGGGCAGTATTTATCGCGGAACATTTAACAGAACGATTGCTGTTCTTTGAATTTGATGTACCTACATGTAAGGGATCATGAACAAGTGATTGTATATGATTTAGTATACTATCACGTGTTGAATTTTAATTTTCACGCAATGCAGAAACCGGAGTAAAATTTGATATTTCCATAAATCGACGTGATCTAAGCAGAGCAAGCTTCTTTAATTTTCACACAATACAAAAGCTGGAGTAAAATTTGATATTTCCATAAATCGACGTGATCTAAGCGAAGCAAGCTTCTTTAACATAGATTCTGTCGCAATCGTGATTTTCATCGCGATCGAAATTTCTCACGATGTGGCGAAGAAAGGAAGGAAGAAAAAGAAGAGGAAAATCTTGTTCCCAAGAGTGCGCTGCAACTGCGAAGAATTTATTTTGCATAAAAAGGAAGGAAAGTCGGATTGCCAAAGTGAATCGTTGATCCGCTCGAGAAATACTAAACGCGACGTTTGAGTCTTCGAGTAGGCACATCCTCGTTATATACAATGCGATCGCCATATAACTATACAACGGCTGAGCACACGTTATCGCTCACGTGCCTCGAGAGATGTCTGTTATGAATGCTCGCGACGATGCGGATGAGCATTATTATTATTATTATTATTATTATTATTATCATCATCGCGTAAGGCATCATGCAGCAGCTGAGGCGAGGAGGCGTGGCGCCGGATGTGTATATATCATAGAAACGTATGCATTTCCGGTGGACAGATCTAGATCGATCAGCGAGCAGGTTTTTCGGTTTCCTCTCTCTGCCCGACCGAAATTACCGCCACGATTTTTTTTTTGCACATGCATACGTAGTCGGGACTCGAATTAGAATCGTAGGACCTTCTTTTTTTTTTGTTTTTTTTTGTTAACGTTCTTGATGTAAGGATTTGATTAGATATTCGTTTGTTGGAGACCGTTATAGTTATATTCTTCTACGTTTTGTTCGCAGAAAAGTTGATTCAGAAATCGAGAAAGAGAGTATTAAAGCATTTAAAGAGAGGAGAACATTGTTGGAGAAAGTATTGAAAATAAATACTGAGATAAATTATACAATTTCAGGGCTTTTAATGAAAATTTTTTATTAAACAGAGTTTTAATAAAAAAAAGTGTCGAACGTTTCCAAAATTTTAAGGAGAGTGTCGAGTGATTTTGTGAAAAGAATCATTCAAATACCTTTGGTGTAATTGAAAATTACATTCACGCGAGACATTTTAAATAAGAAAATTGTAGATATACCCTAAATAAAGCAAGAATAAATTCATCAAAAAATTCAATACGAAGATATTTAGTCACTTTCAACATATATATTGAAAAGATCAACGAAAAAGAATTATTCATGAAAAAAATTACTGCGCAAAATTATAAAAAGTCTCGCTAATGAAAAATACTTCTTACTGTTAATATATTCTTTGAACAATTCGAAGAATCATGAAAAATGATTCTGATTTGATAATGAAGGATTTCACGAAAGACTCCTAAGTTTCAACGAAAAGATTTAACGAATAAATATTGCATGAAATCCGAACTGGACGTAGGATTAATTAACAAATAATCGGTCGGGGACGAGGAATAATTAATCAGAGAAGGGTGTGTGTTACAAACACGTGTTAAACGGTCAGTTTGAAAGGACAGTTAAAGTCAAGGATGCTCATTTTCACCAGCGGACGATTTTATCAACCCTCCGCGAGCTGTAAATTAATGACGAACTACCTGACCTTGCCTCCGACGATCCTTGTGCACGGCGTTTTATCATCGTCCGCCGATCGATCCATCGTGTCACGCATAAATTATCTATGCTATTAATTAATTTGCAGCTAGCTGCCACGGGCACGCATTGTAAATCGTAATACATATTATAATATAATCAATAGAATGCCAGATTAAACAAAAGGTAATTTATTTACACCGTTATCGATGGTCAATCAAATCGAAAGTAACGCAGAAAATCATTTCGCGTCATATTACGTAAATTAAAATCGTTATGAAAAATCAGCCGGACCGTGAAAGGCATCGAGAGTATAAATCGATTCGTTGAAACGAATGAAACGTTAAGTTTCAATCAATTTTTCAACGTTAAACGTGCTGTTTGACGACGATGGACAGCAATTAAAATTTTTATCTCTGTTCCGAAATATCGAAATATAATTAATTTAAATCATACCACTTCACTTCCTTCCAAAGAGTTTATTAATCATAAATCCTTTCGAATAATTACTTCTTCGATCGAAATTTTAAAACAACGATCTACGATGTCATATTTATGTTCAATTATAAACGCTTCGATTACTTTCGTCGATGTTTATCAGCGATCAGTTACTTTAAACTTCATTTCTACACCTTGTTTGCAAATTGCACAGTCAAATGGGAAGAGAGTTATAAAAGCATAAAATAAAATCACATTGAAATTAATAATAAGAGCCAGACCTTAGGAAACCTTCGCGAATAGATATTATACATCCTACAAGGAACGTTTTGAAATTTCATTAATACTGTTTCATCATAATTATATCGGCAAAGTTTGAACCGAATAACACGAATATTATTACTTAAATATATTTTTACAACAAACAAATGTCTTACAATTTCTATATTAATTCTAAGATTTCAAATCTTACCAATATAACTGTCAATTTTGTCTTATAATAATAATAATGTTATAATAATGTATAATAATAATAATGTCTTATAATAATGTCAATGAAATTTCGAATATATAGAAGTATGATATGGACGCAAAAGTTGTTTTTTTTTCTTTTTTTTTTATCGCAATCAGTATCGTGAATCAGTAGAACTCGAAACGTTGAAAGTTAGAAGGACAACGCGAAATGTTTAGGGCCAAATAGTAACTAGTCCCTTCAGCGATGGCCGCCCCTTTGACCACGCAAGCTCACCGCATTTCGCCACATCGATCCCCCGTGAGATAAGCAGCAGTTTGCCCAGCCACCGAGACGATCGACGTTAATCGAAGCCGGGTAACCGCGCGTTTACAGCTAAGCGACATGCAACTAGTGTCCGCTACGGTCGCGACTCCGAAATAACGAAAAAAAAAAAAAGAGGAAAAAGGAGCAGAATATGTAGACAGAAGAAAAGCTCGATTATAGCCTGGATCTGCTATTAACAATTAGAAATTCATGCTTCTGGGGAATTATTCTTATACATACATATAGATATAGGTTGACCTAGGTTAAGTCTGGAATATATATTCGCATAAACTGTAGTTCTGATTAGGACTTACGAATGCCGATAGAAGAATATTTGGTGACGAAATGAAATTAGACAATTTCTGTGTTTCCCGTCATTTCATCTCTGCCAGGAAAATTCTGAGAAATTTTACCTAGTGCTTGTAAGCAATAATTTGCCAAGTATATAATAAATTGATAAATATTTTACAATTTTATATTGAATGATCGGGTGTAAGCATCTGTAAGTATCTCGTCTCTGAAAGTTTCGCCCCGAAACTTGAAGAGACGAGGAATGGCATAAGAAAAGTAGTACGACGTCGCGTGGTGTGACGTGCAGTAGAGAGGTAAGCAATGTTGGACGTGTTGTCTCGTAAATTTCGCATGCACCCGTGTCGTTGGATGCGGTAAGCCGTGTAATGCTCGGTCGCTGGCTGCAGAGGGACGTATCGCGCGCATAAAAATGAGTGAACTCGGTGCATTAAACCGAGTAATGGGCGCCTTTGGAAGGAAGCACCACCATAGGCGCCGCAGCCTAGGTGTAATACGCCATGACAAAGTGGCGCGTCTGGCCGGTTGCGACCGAGAGGATATAGCTCGAGTCAGAGGCTCGGGTATCCTTGACCATCGTGTCCGGCCGCGTTCTACGGCGTGGCAGCACGCGTTGCAGGAAAGCGTATCGCCGTGCGTCTCGTGCTGGCTGAACTTGGCGGAATAATTAATTCGATCGATTCGAGCCGCTCCGGCAATTAAGCCGGTGTCAGCGTGCACAGATAAGTAAACACCTCCAACGGGCCGTCCTGATATTATATAAATTATTTATATGGTTATAGAGACCAGCATCGAAGCATCGCTTTGATGGAATACGGCAGTTCACGTGTAATTCTCAAATATATATTCATGGACACAGTAGTATGACATGCGTAGTGTGAGCTCATAACTACGCAATGTTGTGCCCCAAAATCATAAAATCGCCCGAAATCTTCTACATGTTCTACTTAACATATTTGACATACGGTAACTCAAATGTAAATGTAACTCAAAAATATAATGCGTGCTCAATTTATATTGCACTCACGATATTCTAAAACCGAACTACGCGGAGGCACGTAGAAAACCTTCGTTAAGGTACACTGTGACTATACGATAATCTCACGAAATTTTCTAAAAACAAGCTCGCGATCGAATTACGTTAATAGAGATATGGTGGAGTCGAGGCAACACATTTTGATGGTGTGAACGCTGACGATACTACGGTGGTTTACGGCGCCCTTATTCAGCCAGGGCGGAAGACATTTTGTTGGATCGTCGCAATAACCATTCGCGGGTACACGGCGCACAGCAAAAAGCGCGCCTTGCTTAAGCGCATCTCCCTCGTACAGTTAGAAACCATTGCGTTTCGCCAATGCGCACGCGACTGCGCCTGCCTCGTTGTTGTGAATCGTGCGCGTTGGCGCCAACCGGCGGGGTTCCACTTCGGACGCATTTCCCGCAATCAGGCGATTGTTTACGGAAGAACGGCACAAATCACTGTCGCGCAAAAGTTCGTTCTTTTTTTTTTTCGAGGAAATGTATTCTTCGACCCATGAATTACAGACACACCCAGGGATTTTATTCACAATCAGTGGTCGAAACTTGAAATTTAGGTCGTTGGTTTTTTATCTCGACTCTTGTGAATGATACCTTAAACAACAAATATTTAGAATCCTGATATGGTTTCGTATCTACTTCTATGCTGTAATGATTATAAATTCTTTCAATTTTGAAGTTATAACAACTGTTCTGAAATTTTTAAGTGGGGATGTACGAACACTGTAGATAGAGAGTTCTTATGGAAGTCTTTGGAAAACTTATGGAAAACGACGTGCGATCGTTTTTGCATGGGATTCTTTTCTGTTACGATGGTATTCCCTCGAAAAGTTGCTCGTGTGAATCACGTTTTGTCAGCTTTTCGCCGAGAGAGAAAGAGAACACCGGCTGTTTGCTCTCAGTGGTTCAACAGGCAGCACGCGGATGGAATGAGATTAATTGTTTTCTTTGTGGCTCGAAGGAAGCACCATAGGCGCCACAACTCCGCATTTGGAACGAATTAATTAACAATAAGTCTGTTACCGTAAGTGGACTCGACGGATTTAATTAGCCTCACGAGAGTTCTTGTCGGAGTTAATTCTGTTGACAGGGAAATCAACATGGCGGAAATTATTCGCTATTACGTATATGAAGATAGTTTCAGTCAGTTTCGATATAAACGGTATTTTTTGTGTAAGACAATCTGCAATCGTTGTGTGCAAGATGCGGAACATTTTTGTATTTTTAGATTTTTTTCTATCAAGAAATGTGTATTCGAATATTTTGCTTCAATTTTCAGTAACTATGACATATATCTACAGTTGCTACAAAAAGCTGCTGTTATATTTATTACGAAATTTATATACTAATTGATTACAAGGATATATGCAAGTACTTTCTATAGTAACCATAAATGTAATGTTTGTATTAATAATAATATTAAATGAAATTGTCGATAGCCAATATTAATTATCGACAACATCTAATTCAATTGTAAAATTTTCATTTCCGCGAAACTGCGTAATTTCGTCTTGCAAGCGGTAACAACAATTTTTCGACAATTTATAAAGTTTCTTGAAAGGCGATTATCATTCTCCTTTGTCACATCGTTCGAATTGTATCTACATTGTTCAAACTGATGCGGACGCGCGTTTTATTGAATCCACCGACGATTACGAGTTTTATCAGCAATAAATAACCGCGACACCAAGTTGTAATCTTTTGAAATATACACGGGGCTCCGGATGAAATAGTAATTATAAATTTTTCCAACGTTGTAAACGTTGGCACCGGTCAACGGAGATGCCGCTTTTGTGTCATTATATATTACACGGGGCCATTTGCACTTCTCGGCCGGGCCGTAATCTCCGGGACACGGGTACGGAAAGCGTCTGCCAACGTATATACCAACGGCCAATCCCGTTGTTCGCCTCTTACATAAATTAGAATATACTCTCGCGGCTGAACGCGTCTAAGAAATCGCATTTTCTCAGCGAGACATTGAAAGCATTGTAAGAAGAAGAAGAAGAAGAAAAAATTCTTTACGCGCGCGAGCGCGCATTTGCTCATGAATATTTATTCGCGGCAATAACTTTTCTGTCGGCGTGTCTCTACGACCGCCATGAAATCGCGACGACTCGAGTGATCCGCGCCTCTCAGCGAGATACGACGTTACGAAATATTATTTATAGCGTTGTTGTTGATACTTTGCGGTTCAGTTCGTTGCTATTCTCGAGTCCGTGTTTCTTTTTAAAACCATGTTGTTCCATCGTTCCATTCTTGGTCTAATGAAATTTAATTTATCGACACCAAATTTACTCGCGATTGAATTTACAATTCTTTTAGAATTTAAATTCTCTTAGTGTGGCATATTTCGGCTCGTTTTCACACTTAAGAATAATTTTTCTAAAACTCACTCGAACGAATTTATCATGTTTTTATTGACTTTTAATTCCATAGTCGTAGAAATTTGTGGTTAAGGAGTTACTCTTAGGTTGTTAGGTTATAATCGAAATATTATCGCTTTTTTATCTTCTACGATAAAACGGAGTTAAAGTCGGAAGAATCTCTAGGAACATTTCACGGAAAACCACGTTGTGTAGGAAATTCACTTTGAAACAAGAATGAAGGAGAAAACAAAAAGGCTAGGTAACAAGAAAGAATAGAAGTAATGAGAAGCAGTTTCCTTCCCGTACGTTAAATTAAACGAGATTCTTTTATTCCTCTATCTTTGTTCGTTCATCTTCAATTTATTTGTCTCGCCCAGGAATCAAGACATTTTATATTTCGTGCCGTATAAATTGTATGTTAACCATAGGTTGAAAGAAATTGAAATTCATTGTGAAACAAGGACGTAAAGTAAGATAAAGAATGAAACAGCATGAAGAAACGGTCCTTTAATAAAGTACTTACTTTTGCTTTTAAACTCTCAAGACCAACTAACTTGCTCTCTGTAATCAAGTAATTTTATTAATCGTACCACTTTGCACCTACTGTTATGCCAGTCTGCTCTTCAAAAATCTGTCGTCAATAAAATTCTCTAATTTTTTTTGTTTTTTACTCTGTTTCCTCTATAACGAAGCATCTTTATTCAATCATGAATCAAACAGCGAGATAATACGAGCAAAGTAACTTCTCCGTCGAAACAAATTCCTCAAATTAAAATGAGAAACTTCAAACATTTCATGATTCGTCGCAATTTTTGAAATTGTAAAAAGTTAGAAGAAACGGCGATTAGAAAGCATTCAGTGTATTTTCATTTATACTTATTATAATAGATACAGATTCATGGTGAATCTGAATAATAATTTGCGCCAGTTATTGAAAAGTGTAATTTTCTTTTACAGAATCGAGGAAATTCAATTTACATATTCTTTATCACGTTCTTTCCACTTTTGAGTCATTTACAGAGGATCGTTTGAACGAAAGTTGACGCGATGTTTCTTACTCTGTCTCCTTGCTACACTTTAAAATGTAGTACCATTAAGAGAGGACTCCCCTGCATCTTCTCGTCTCTTTTCTTTCCCTCGCGGAACAACCAGACGACGACGACGACGACGACGACGACGACGGTGCACGTGTGTATGAGCGTTCGAGCAGATAGTCGAAAAATAAAAAAAGGGGAAAAAAAAAGAAATAAGTGAAGATTGCGCTCGTTATTCAGCGTATCCTGGAGGGCCGCGTAGATGATTTCACGCCGTGACACGGCTGCTCGGCGAAAGGTGCGTTAAGTGTTGCATTCGATGCAGTCGCAGCCGCGGCTCGCTCTTTCGAGCTCCCTTCCCAGTGACGATGCACGGTTCGAAAGGAAGTTCCTTAACCGCGAGTGCTGGGGTGCTGCTACGCTCTTTGTCGAAGAAAAGAGTGGAAATGTTTTCACGGAACGATGGACCCTCTCGCCTATCGCCTCGCGAGCATTATTTATTACTCGGGGGAAGAAAAAATAACGCGAAAGAAAAAAAAAGAAATGCTCGTTACTCGTGACTCGCGAGTACCTACGAGATTTTCAGATAGCTATGTTGTTGTTCCTCTTAAGGAAAAATAAGATTACAATATTCAGGTAAAACGGAAGATTTCCGCGTCGATAGAAGGTAGATTGTAAGATAAGTCGTAACACTGGTTGCTAGTTTGACACTGTGTTTGTAGACAGTAGTAACGGTATCGAGAGTAGTTTTCAAGAGGTTTTTAACGTAATTTAAAATAACAAAGTCACGTAAAACAACATGTAAAGAAACAAAGAAATCAGCAATAATAAATCACGAAGTGAGCCAGAACGCTGGTTGACTTAATAATCTTCATATATCAGATGCAACTCTTTCTATGGCGATAGGCCAGTCAACGAGCGAAAAAAATAATCTGCGGTGCGGAGAAATTTTGTCGTTCGAATCTCGGGAACAAATGTAAACTTTACTTCTTTCAAACTTAGAAAGTTTCCACTTCGAAAGTGGACCTCTAGAAGTATCAAGCCAGTCGAATTAAAAGCCAGGCTTGGGCAGCTTACCTTCGCTATCGTGCAGCATGCTGAAAGCTAAATCGCGGGTTGCCGCGGGTCTTTGGTCCAGGAATAGCCGGTGTCACGGGCAAATTTAACTAGCCACATATCAATAGGCGGCGAGAGCGGAATCGCCGCGGGAGCGTGATCGAGAGAGAAACCGGTGTTCAAAAAAAGGAAAACGTTAGGTCTGTGGTGCGTTGCAGCCTCCGCCACCGCCGTCGCCGCGGTGCGGTTGGGGTGCGCCGACGAACGAAAAGGGGGAAGTGTGACGGTAGCCAAGTCCTCATTAGCGCATTCCGCTGCGACGCCCGCGACTCAAAGCGTCGTAAAAACGGCTGAGATGTAGCGAGGCAGAGAGACGAGGAGGAAAGATCCGTTGGAGACGGAGAAGGGAAAACAGGAGGAGACAGAGACGGAGTGAGCAAGAGTGTGGATCGTAGGTACGGAATCGAGCCGTACGAACGTATCTACCCCCCTGCTCCTCCTGATAGAAAGGGGAGTATGGCGAGGCGAGGCTTCTCCTTTGCTCGAACTCGTTACTCCATTTCGCCGTCGCTTCGTCGCGTCTATTCCGAGATGATGCTTCTCTCTGTCTCCGGTTGAAGAGCTTTGCGCGTTCGTCGATTCTCGGAGAATCGCTCGATTATTCTGCGGATAGTTTAGATCGAGAGAGGGTTTATCAAGTGGTTTGCAAACGATGAGCCTCGAATCGATGCGCTTCGTCGCGATTTCGTGTACACAAGGCAGGTGAGACAGGAACGGGAGAAATTAATTCTGGATCGTATGTTTTATTGAACCGATACACTGGAAATATACACTGCCACTCGAAAAAAGTCAGTAGAACATCTAGAAATGTTGGTACATTTTCCGAATATGAATTACATCTGTAATTCATAATTTCGCGATGAAAAGTTGAGCATTCAATTACTTATAAAGATCGTCGAACCGATCAAAGGAAAAAAATGGATGGAAAAGAAGAGGAAAGAAATGGCGAAAATCGCGGTGGAGGATAGAGAAAAAATTAATTAACCGTGGATCAGTCTGCGAATATGCGCGGTGTTTCCCACGGATGAAAAAAGTTTCACGGCGCCTCAAGACTTCCTGGATCGTGGCAGCGAAGGATCCAAGTTGGACGATCTCGTAACTAATTGTAAGACGAACCGAAGAGAAATCTGGGTGATTTATGGGAAAGGGTGGGGGGGGGGGGTGAGGAGAGAAAGAGAGACGACGACGCGTCGCGGCTGGTAGAGAAGAGCTCTTCTCGCGCCCCGACTACCACGCAAAACAGAGTGACTGTCGCGCTTCGTCAGCCTGTGTTCTTTCGCGGTGGCTTAAATTCATGTAGCGTGAGAGTGTTTATAAATACGGGAAGCCAGGCGGATTTGTCAAGTCGCGCGTTCGTTTCACTCGTCGGACTGAGGAACGGAAGGACACGTGTTACAAGCGACGAAGGAGAAAGTATCGCGATTCTCGTTGCTTTCGATCGTATCGAGGCCTTACGACCCTCTTTGATCTTTCCTTTCTCTTTTTCTCCTATCGATATACAATGAACAGCGCAACTGAACTGATGTAATGATGGAAAATTGTCGATAGTTTCAAGAGAGAAAAATTTTCGTCAAGAAAATTATATAACAGTCTACTCAGTCTCATTTTAAAAGTGTGAGGCTTCTACTTTCACTGTCCTAAGTTTGTTCTTTCTTTTATTCTCGACAATTATAAAAATCCGAACATCTTTGAAAACATTGAAATATCTTTTCTGTGACACGACTTGGAAATGGTCTGAAAAATTAAAATTTTCTTTTTGCAACCGTACGATTTTTTTTTTGTTATTTTATTGAACTTTAAGGTTGGATGACGATTTTTGTCGTTTAAGCCTAATGTTCAAAGTTCAATAAAAAGATGAAAAAGAAGTCGTACAGCTAATTTTATGGCGTCGTTGTAAGGGAAAAATCTTCAAGATCATGATGAATTATTTATAAATAAAATTTTTCCATGTTTTTACATACATGTGGATTTTTACAATCTTTTTAAGAGAAAAGAACGCTTTTCGATTGCTACGTGATGTTAAAATATTTCGGGAAAAAAACGAACTCAAAATGAGAAGTAGATGAGTTTCCTTTACAAAGTTATAACATTTCAAATTATCTATAATTTTTCACTTAAATTAATTGTACTGCAAAACTGTCTCCACGAAAATAGTTTATATCTGCCAGAAAAATAATGATGGTAACAAGATTCAAAATCAAAATATCCTAACATTATATATTTTGCTTTTTTATCATTCTACATGCGAATGCTCGATAAAATATTGGTTGTGTTAAAATTCCCTGTGTGTGTTCAGTTTTGCTGTATGTACCTCCTATTTTTTATCATTTGTTATTCAATTTCATTCAACGCAATACATAAAAAAATTTATTTTGATACTTTTTATATTACGATAACATAATTTACGACATTTTAATCATTTTGAGAAACTGTAATGAGATCATTTGAATCAGGCTGGAAGACTACTTGATTCGCTATACCAGTGACATGATAAAAATTGAAATATATCGTATTGACAACTCGAGACGCATATTTTTCTTCTACTACTTCTACTTCGTATGAGAAAGAAAGTATTACTATGTCAGCTGATTTGACTTGCCTGATCAGTTGTAAATTAGAAACGATTGGCCACGTTTTTATAAAGTGCGTTAATTATAAAGTAGATGCAAGTAGAGCTAATAAAAAAATGCCTGGTCTCTTTTGCGCGTGATATTTTTCTTAGTTTATTGTCAAGGTGTGTAAAATATCAAGCATTTGAGCGCGCAGCAACCGCGAATAATGTTAGACGCGCTAATTACATTTTTTTACTGCTTTCTCGCCGAGATATTTTTATTTCTGATTTACTTGCTCGATAAGCGACGACAAGTCGTATTAGAGGCACTGAGAGGCGGAACATCTCTGCGGCAAGTCGAGTCATCGTCGGTGTCTGCCCAGCGTGGATCAATCTTCGTAGATCATCAGGCCCCTTCGCAACGACGTACTTCCGACCGACACTTTCAGTTCCTCGTACTAAAATAATTTATCTGTTTTTACGCGTGTTTAACGAACTATGTTCGTAAGGCAATTTAGAAAGTACGCGACGTCTGACAAAAGAGAGAAACTGAATATTTACACGCAGGCGATCCCTTCTTTTCTTAAAAATAGGGTACACAATTTCTAATTTGTTGGACGTTATCGGTAATGTTATTATCCGAAATCTGTCTATCTATCAAATTAATAACAAATCATCATTACTTCGTGATGTCTGCTGAACGTCATCCGAACCCTAGCGCAATCTGAAAAAAAAAGACGCGTTTGATCCACCCTAGAAGCGTTTCAACGCCTGCGTGGAAACAGCAGGCCGAGGACGCAAAAAGCAAAGCTAACGAGCACCTTTAGCGAAGATTACCGTTACCCCGCTCGGCCAGAGAGAATTATCTGGGCCTCCCTCGTCCACGGGGTCGGCCATATAATCATGCCGTATTATTCAGTCACCCTTGTAGCACACCGGTAACCAGCGGGATCGAAGCAACCGAGCATCAAACTGGCTTACGTTTCCTACCGGAGGCTACAAGCAAACACGACCGCAAAACGTTTGTGTGCGTAGCGCTAACTTCGTCCCTAAAATAAACGACATTCGTGGAGAAGGGTGGAGAGAGAGAGAGAGAGAGAGAGAGAAGGGGTGGAAAGATTGCCTCTCGAGAGCGGTCATGAATGTAACAGCACGTCACGCACCGGTGAGATTGAAATTTGTAATCTTCGGTACACACCACTGGTCGCAGGGTAAACCGAGGAAAGTGAACGGCGAGGACAAGTGAAAAACGTAGAGATAAACGGGGAGAAAGGGAGGGGAGGGGAGGGGGATCGAATTAATCGGTTACAAGGGTGATATGGGTCTTGACCCTTGTTTGGCTCGTTTATTTGTTTATTCGCGATTTTCGAAAGGATTTGTTTGATAGAGCGAAGGGATGACTCGAGTGCCAGAGGTGTTTGGAACGCACTGGATGTTCGGAACAACAATCATCGGTTTTCTTAAATATTTTGGTTTGTAACAGTAATATTGACCGGTCAGTTTATTCCCTCCTATATATTTAGGGTATAACATTTCTGTGGAATATCGAAATCGCGGACAATCTTCACTTTTGTGGAGATTTTTGTCATAATCTTTCGCGATTTCGGCTTCAAAACTTTGGAAATTTCGAGCCTTGGAATTTGCTTGGAGTTCTCCATCTTTGAAATCGTTCGATATTTCGAATTTCCAAATCCGAGTATCAGGGAATCTTCGAAATCTTCGCTCTACAAATTGCATTTGCGATACGAAATTTTTCAGATTCTTCGACTACGTTCTACCAGTGAATGCCTGCTTACCCTTTAATTTCTGTCGTACGTGACAATTCTCTATATAAACAGCGATATCCGCTATTTCGTGCACCTAAGTACGATATCAAACCCCTCTTTCTCACCATCGCACCCAAATGACTACGTACATATATAATTACGCGACACTTTGCCGCAAGGAGGCGGTCACGTTCCAGAACGGCGTGCATAATGATATTAGTTACGCAAACGCGTTATTACGCTTTTCTTTGGAGTACCAGCGCTCGTCTCACGCCGGCGATATCGTCGGTTTTCGAGGGGCCATTATTTCAATAAGAATGCCATAACGACCGAAGAAAAGTCGGCCCGGGCTCGTAAATTAATTTAGGTAGCGTCTAACCGTTGACTGTTCCGTTTCGTGAACCCCGTCGCACCAACGGATGTATCAGCGTGCAGTAACTCATAAATTCCTCTTCCTTGTTTTACGCGGCCGCGTCCGAGTCACTTTGTCAGACGATCACTGTCACAGGATCAAAAGGTATAAAAATCGGCGGTACAACACGCTGCCCGGCACGAAGGCTGCCGAGGATTTTACCGTTTTATTCGTTTATTGCGCCATTCGATCGAATCGAAGAAGGCTGATTTTTACTTCTTTCGATAGAGACGGATCTTCGGTCGCCCATCCAAAATGTTCGTTGTAAATTCTGGTTATATTGCTTGGTTTTTTTTCCTTTTTTTTTCTTTTGGAGAAATTGGATTCAAACGTGAGAAAGCATTTACGACCGTAACTTCGGCAGTTGATTTGCGGTTCAAGGCTTTGCGAGATTCCACGGATTTTTGTTAACTGGGCTCCTAGAGACTTCTAACAGTTTCTTTCGTAATTGTGAATGATTAATCAATTGTATCAGTCAATACCATTCACAGTTAATATTTGAAAGTATATTTCCAAGTTTCTTAGAAGACTGTGAACTTTATGTTCCATTGTTGATATTTATTAAACTTGAATGATTTATTTTCAGAAATTTACTTATCGTAAAGAGATGACATACGTAAACGAATTATCTACAAGTCGTGACATACCATCATTCGTTTTTTTTTATTACAAAGTAACTTTAAACGAGATTTTTCAAGTTATCAGAAAATTCGTCGACACTTACGTTTCCATCCCTGAAACATTCAATGGAGTGTCATTCGAGCGTATGGTAACAAACGGCGGCATTACAAACAGGGAGCAGGTCAGTGTAAGGAGAAGAAAGAAGGAAGAGAGAGAGAGAGAGAGAGAGAAGAAAAAAACCACAGAGAAACCACGAGTTTTCGAACAAACAAATTAAAAAAAAAAAGAAGAAAAAAAAGAAGGAGATGAAAAAAGTGACCGATCCCGATCTTCGAGTCTCGCTCGAATACTAATTACCGCATTAGCGCCACGGCCATTCTCAATTTGTCTTTCGCGAAACGAACATTTTCCTTCGCGCGTTCCACTCTGTTTAAATAGTTATAAATAAGCCCTACTGAATGACGGAGGATCGCGGCTCGCTTACACACGTTTGCGGCGCGGTTTAATGCAGCGAGAGCTTTTACCTGCGCGAACCTAACCGTAAACCTCGTCCGCTGATATACGATTTCGCGCGATATTAATTGCGCTGCTAACAGCATCCGCCTTTTTACCACGGACAACAACGGCCAACAGGCGCACCGCCGAGAAGAGTTGCGAGGCATGCCCGGTGCCCGTGTAAAAGCGGAGAATTATTGCCACAGGAAATTCAATCAGACTTGCCCCTCGGCCTGCGATATTCGCCTTGATTTTCCAGCTCGTAAGCAGCAGGCGTACACGCTCGCCCCTTCTCACCGTCCCATCACGTTCAAACCATGTGATCCACCGATATCTTCTTCTTTAAGGCCAAGGCTCTGCTTACCCATTTCGTCCTTTCGCAACTTCTAATTGTTTGCAGTTTTATCTAATGGGACCCTCGACTGACTTTGTTGCACGTTGTCGCGAAGTTACACGTACAAGTTAATCAAAGATACCTGCACACAAACCGAAATGAAGATATCTGGGACAATAAGATCGTTTGATTCTAATTTATCGACGTGATCGACTGTAGAAATCAGAGAAGTTGAACTTACGGTTAAATTACTATGGTTAAAATGAGAATACTGACTGCTAGAATTTAAATGAATGAATAGAGATATTTTATGAAGTGAAAATGATATTTTATCGAGTAAATTAGTATATTTTATTTGTTCCTGTTATTTAATTATCTGGATAAGCCCCTTCTCATCGTGCTGTCACGTTCAACCCGATATCTTCGTTAAGGTCAACGCCGTATGACACACACACACTCTCTCTCTCTCTCTCTCTCTCTCTCTTTCTTTCGCATCGTGTGCATCAGTTGGGTTGTACAATGGCACTCGCGGGTCCTGTGTGTGCCCAACACGCGTAATTACGCGCGAAACTGATAAGATCGATCCGGTGCCTATCATCTCGATCACCCTTCGATTTCATGCCGTATCGATTCATCGGGTAGCGAGCGTACGCTAGTATATACGGCATGTACTTTGCTTCCATTCAATCGGGGTGAGAATATCAGACTTGTGAAAGGATTGGCCGGTTCGTTAGCGCACGGGAGAATTTTCGAGGTGGGACGAGGCCAATCGGTACGGAGGATCTTGTGGAAAAGTCTCGATCGTGATTGTTGCGCCGAGTACCACGAGGACACTCCAAGCCTCCACTTGATGTTGCCCTTTCTGTGAGAATGTCTCCAGTTCAAATGAAAAAGACTGAAGTTGATTAAATTATTAGCTACGCGAGATAAATGAACAAACTGAGAATTTCTTTTGGATTTTGAATTGATCGTAAAAGTTTGTCTAATTTCGTCGTCAAAATGAGGAAGCATTTTTTTTAAAAAGCGTTTTGAACAGAATATTCTCCATAAAACATTCTCTACTTTTTTTCCCCCGAGATACTTAAATAGTCAGTCGGTCGTATAAATTCAATTCAACACTGGTATAAATTAATTTGTATAGAGAGCACTTACGATGAAAATTGAACAGAACCACAGTTGCACCTAAACATCGCACCATTATCAACGAGTATCGGTACAAATTACATTTATGCAAGAATCTCTCGATCTCGCGAGGAATCCGTTGCAGAGGAGAGAGGGCGAGGGGAAAAAAGAAAAACGCGCTACTCCTCGTAACGTGGCCGGTTTTTCCCACAGTTAATAAAGCTATTAACTTTATCTTGGAGACCGAAACTCATCCGGATAAACTACCCGGCCGCACCGGCTGAATATAATTCAAGTTGTCGTCTTATCCGACGGACATCTACAGGCCAGTGCGAACTATGGGCTTTTAGGTCGACAGGGACTTTGGCCCCGTGGTCGCGTGGCATTTTACCTATGGCCACGCATACAGGCCTCGCTTTAACATTGTCAAGCCCGCTGCTGGATCCCCGTAAAACGACGAGTGCCACGGTTTAAATGCTATCTGATGAGCCAGTCCACCCCAATAAGCCTCCGCCATTGTGGAACGTACGCTGGCCAGCACCGAGCAAGTACTTTTTTCCGTCAGGTAGACGGAAAGGCCGGAAACATTCGCTTTTCTAGGAGAAACTAGACCCACGAAATTGGCCGTCGAATCGCTCTTTCAAGACTCGTGAACTTCTATTTTGGTTTATCGAGCGGTCGCGCTGCAACGCTTTTCACAGCGCTAGAGAAGTGGAGTTTTGAACGACACAGATCTATTTACATAGATATTTGTAATTTGGAAAATTAGGAATTTTAATGATCGATGGTTTAGTTCCTATTTAGTAGTATACTTTCGCATGATTACAAACACTCGATGTTACATATGAAAATGCTGTATTGAAAAATAAGACTGTGTGCTCGTATCATCCGCAGTCAGAATTTTCGACAAAATCAAATTCTCGAAAGTGTAAATTTCGATTCTCTAGAAATTCGTAGAATATCTTTCAGCTTTTCTACAATTTAGCGTCTTACAATTTAACCTCGCCGACGAATTCTTATACGTATGTTCTCATTTTCGCCACACCCAAATCTCTTTCGCTGCGACATTCGCTTCCAATTTGTACGTTACCGCCTAATTGGCGAGTGTATCGATGGAAAATCTCGCAGCCCGTGTCCGAAACCTTTCTCCTCGTGACAGTGGGATGGGGTTCCAAGGTTTCTCTAACAACCCAATAAACGTTGCACCAGCGTGTACAAACTGCAGGCTGGACAATCGATTCTCCACCACCTGGTAGCTCGGTTATTGGGCGATAATCGCTTTTGCAAGGGTCTGATAAGTCCCGCGCGGCTTGTTTGTCGGCCAAAGACCTTCCGCGAAAGGGCGTAGAACGGGTGGCGCGTGTTTCCACTCCTTTTGGCCGTTTCTCCGTCGAAGATTATCCGCGGAACAACGACGCCGAGTGAAAAAGGCCGTCCTTGAAAATGGCCCGGCCTGGCGGTAATGACATTTAAGGAGGACACATTTTTACGGCTGAACCTGCAAATGACCGGATTACTGGATTCAGGACGAGTGCCGTTTCCTACTTCAACGCTGCAAGATCATCCAACTCGAGGCTCGTAGTTGTCAAAGGCGGCCGCTCTCGATGCCTTTAAGCAGCTTGGAAACGCCTGATTTTCAGCGAGATTCGAGAAAGGATGGATTCCTCGGCCTTTCTTCGCGAGAAAAGATCACTTATTGAGTGGTCGTTGAGAAGTCTTTCAATTCGAAAGTTCGACGAATTGTTCCCCGGTTTTCGTTTCAATTCTGTGTTTCTTTTTTTTCTTCTCGAATTCAATCTTGGATTTAATTCGCAAGTCGGAATTCTGGTTTTTGATACCGTCGTTTTTAGCGAGAATTGTGTTTCGTTCGAAGCGAAAGAAGTTTTAATGCTCGTTGAAACGCTCGTTCGAGAAACAAAAGTTTGTTTGTCCGCGTCAAATCTAATGTAACAACGGAGTTTCCAAATGTCGGGACATTTTTTAATGTCACTTTAATGTTACTAAGTTGAGCGAATAAATGGGTCGACGTAACAAGGGTGGGTGAGAGATATCAGATCACCTTCAAGTTTCAGTATTACGTACTTGGCCACTTCTCGCCGTTGTACCAAATATTTCGCGTAACCCGTTCATTATCGCTCGAGCATTAAAGCAGTATCACATTGTAGTCGCCTGGTAAATATATATGCGGCGATCGCAAAACACGATATCGCCACCGAAAACGTTCTAAAGAGATTCTCAGGAAGGGTACGTCAGGAAGTTTCACGATTTTTGACAACTATCTTCCCCTTTGTTTCTTTTTTTTTTTTTTGCACAACAGTTTTTCTTCTACATAGGTACAACGAACGAAATAAAGAACAACACAACATGTATGTACATCTTTACGCTTTCCTAGCGTGGCGAGCGCTGCTCTTTCCGACGTATCCGGTGCACAAACTATTTCCCCGTCGCTTCACCCGTTGTCGAATGTAATTATCAGAGCCGCTGACTATGCTCGCTTAGATAAAAAGAAATTTGTCCGATAACCGAGTTTAAGGGAAAAAGAGACACTGTCATACGGTTGGAAAGCGGCGCGACGTCAGCCGCTAAAAGTGGCCGATGGGCTGGCGTTCCTCCCTCTTCTCTATTCCTCGTTTCCCCCTTTTTTTCTAGAGTCGTTCCTCCCGGCGAACCGGCCGGCGAAAAATTTCTTCTTTTACGAATTAATGGAATAGTTTGTTTGGCTTTAACCAGACGATCTTATCGGGACCGGCAGACCATTTTTTTTCTGCTTGAGATCACACGTGAAGCGCGCGGCTGGTTGGTTAGGTTTTGCAAGCAGCAGCGGCGCGGTTGCGCGATCTGCATCGTGGTGTATCCCGGCGCGTTGGCGAACGCGCATGCGCGCTAGATCCTCGCCGATCTTCACGCAGCGCGCAGGAGAAGAGCGCGCGGGGACGACCGGTCGATCGAGACCAGGAGGAAGTGGAGAACCGTTAAAATGTAAACGGAAGGAGCAAGAGAACGGCCGGGAGATAGGCCACTCGCCATGAAATAATTAAGCCGGTGGCTTGACATTATTAAGTAATAAATTCGCGGATCGTATCCACGCTGCCGGCACGTCGAAATTTTTGGACTTGGGTTTCGCTGAGTAATTTCGAATCGTCAGTTTCGATCAGGATCGGGGGTGTGAGTTTAATATCTTCGTTGCACGCGTTGCATTGTGCAATTCAATTATTAATATTTGTTATTAACAGGCAATTGAAACTATTATTTCTTGTAAGAATCTCTTGAAAGCACGGAGATAATTATCCTACAATTTTCTTTTTTTTCTTGTCAAATTCGATATGTTTAAATATCATTGTACTTTAGTTTAGTGTACTACAGTTTTGTAACTAACATAGATCTTTTTAGAAGATGAGAAGATTTTCAAATATTTTTTAATGCCAATGTGAATGTATGTAGGAGCCAAAACCAAAATATTTTATAATTGAAATATGTAACATTCCGATTCGTAGGTCACGTGAAATTTCCCAGTGAACCGTAATACAATTCATATTGTCAAACAGATTTATATTAAAATCTTGAATATATGTTATAATTTAGTTTTTATTACAAAGAGTGACAATCCATTCGTGCATATTTTATCTGTGGTAACACGTCTTTTATAAAAAAAAAATATGTTATATTTGCTTTCACGATGTATTTAGTTACTTTTCGTTATAAAAGAATTTAATCGTTCTCTACCAGCAAACCGAAGGATTTAAATTACATGGATTGCCTTTTAAATTAAATGGATTCATTCGTTAATGGTTCGCGCTTATTTTGTACGAATACGGAACGTTTTCATATCACCAGAGAATTTTCTTAGATTTTTATCGTTTGATAAGCATCTTTCTCTTCGGTGATGACTTCATTTAGAATGCAACGAGTCACGACCTTTTAGCACGTCTTTTCAACGTTTTAGCACCTTCTTAGCGCCTGCGGATAATCGAATAATTCCAGCGACTTAAATGGTGTGAAAGAAGACAGATCGACGACAGTATTATAAACTGATTAGTTAGTACAAATGAGGGACTCCGAGGTTAAGTTGTATAAACAAAGAATTAAAGTTTCAAGCAAATATCCAATGAAACAGTATATTAATGATAAAATAATTGCAATGATTACACATAACGACGGTAATGAAAAATTTATATATATAGTTACTCTAATCTCGAAGAGAAACATATTTTTACGTAAAGGACGCTACAAATCTTATTGAACTAGAATCAGATACAAAAAATGGAAGATACATAAATAAAGATGGAGTTATTTTCATCATAACTTCAAAATTTACACTTTAGAAGAAAAATATTATATTTTCTCGCAATTAGCCGATAAATCGTATCAACACCTCATTCGAACCGTTTCCCTGCGCCTTGTCACGCGATGCAGCAACAGCGACTCACAATGAGAGGAAAAATTCCTCGAAGGCGGGCGTGTAAATCATCGCCTCGCTTCGCGCAGATCCCATCGTGCTCGGCTCAGGGGAGCTGGCTGGCTAATCTCACCCTGATGAATCCATAACGCGCAAAAGGTTCGCGATTTAGAAGCGGCGTACGTTCATCAGCCGGCGATCGTCTGAACTTGATGACGATCATCGATTCGCCGCGAAGATACCGGCGCATACATAATCGCCTGCATTATTTCGTCGTTCTCAGGACGAGGCGGCGCGCGAGCTTCGAGTTCTCCGTTCCCAGCTACTGGGGGGGGGAGGGGGGGGATGTGCCAACTGTATTAATTAAAAAATCTGGGATCTCGTTAAGTTCCCGTGGCACCGATCCGGCAAACCATGTCGAACTGGCATTTCCTCGATTCCTAATAATTGAAGCGCGCGGGCGCGCGCACACCGGCGATCGTATCATTATCGCGATCCTTATTGCATTAAAAAATCGTTCATCTCGCTGTCGCGAGCGAACGTTTCTGTTTCCTGTTCCAACGTTTCTGTATTAGAATCAGGCGAGAACCATTATTTACAGTAATATGATTGTATGCGAGTAATATGATTGTGATTTCTTTTGTTCCTCGAAACTCCAGCGATTTATTTCCCATGGCGATTAATCTGCCATTATCCGAGGAATTCGTTAGGGGCTGCTGCGTTGCACGTGAATGTTGTTATTCGAAATAAATCGTTCATAGTGATTAATGACTGAAATGCCGGAATACGATATAATTATTCCCATTTTTGAGAATTTCCATTATCTTTAATCATGGACAGAAGCTGTTTCTCGCTTTTTGCGTTGAGGTCGCGCAAAAGTATAATAAAAAATGTTTCTGAATCAACTTCGGAGTGATGAAAGATTAGGATTCTCTATTCTCCTTGCAGAATGTTCTTTTTCTTATTTCGTAATTCTGTCGTTTTCAATTCAATTCACAAAAGGAATCGTTCACTATTTGCGAACAAACGCGCTGCAAAATGAAAATTTCGATGGAAAAGTTCGTCGATAATATCTTAAATAAATTATCGTCGCCTTTAATCTTCCTGTCCGATGAATAATAGACTACCGAAGCGCGCGTCGGTCGATAACCGATATTTACGGAGCGCCGAATCTTGATTTCGAATCGCTCGATAGAGTTAGCGTCCGATACGGTATTCCGTACGTTGAAGTTCATAATTATTCATCTATGGCACAGGTTCCGGTTACTGAGTGGAGATGTTTATCCTATATGACTGGCAACCACCTGCCAAAACCGATATGCAATTAATGCTAAATGTTCAGGCAGCATGCGATCTTTACACGCGGCCCATCCCTCTTGGAGAAACAGGCGCCGCGTCACCTTCTACAACCTGCCCGTTTATCCTACTCTCGCGGGAACGTTTTGTTACAACAATATGCACATATAAGATCGTGAATAGATATAGGCAAATAAAATAAGGGAGAGGGAGAGACAAGGTGAAAAAAAATTGAAATTATTGTTTAATACACTGTGTCCTTTTTACCATACTGATTATCATTAACTAAACGAACACGAACCGCAACGAGATGGAAGATTCTTGCAATAATTAAAAAATATGATAATGCATTTTTTTCTTCAAACAACACGCCTTCGGCTCGATCCTCGCAAGCCTCCCTAAATACCATAGCGACCACATATTTTCCCGCGACCACGCGATAATACGCTCTTTCCATCGGTGTACTACTACGAGAACTGTAATTCTTTATTAAAATATGTAGTCTTCAGAACAAACTGTTGCCTTGTTCCCTCCAAGTCACGCGATCTTGCCATCGTTTCGCGTTTAATAAAAAAAAAAGAAAAGAGGGAGAGAAAAAGGCGAGAGTATCGTTTCTGGCGTACATCGATAAGAACGATACACATTACAGGACACAGATACTTGTTGAAAAACGAAATTCTCCCACCTCTCTTTTGGTCGAGTAAAAAGGTAAAAAAGGAAGAAAAATGGTAGAAAAATACCGAAGAGAGGAGACAAAGAGAAGGAGGAATTGAAGGGTGCGTAATATTGTGGCAGCATGCGTACTTTACATATTTTCTTGACGCATGCGACGACTTTCGATAAAAAGGAGCATAGCCATTAAAGTGAAATTGCCCATACAAAGTGGCCCATAAAGCCAGAGCCTCCTATTAAGGAGACTTCATCGATGGCTCGTTGACCGAGCTCCTTCGATGTTGCTTAGCGTAGCGCATCGCGAAACACCTGCCGCGCCGTGACGCGCCACGCCTGTCTTGTATATGCTACGTACACGCGTATTACGTGGCCGTGCAATTTCCTAAAGTCACGGGATTTTACCCGGGCAGCAGCAGATGCGAACACCTCGTCGTAACCGGTCGCTGATGTCCCTGTGATCGTTGCCGATCGATTTAGGTGCAGACCGTTGCGCACCTTGACGATCGACCGCCACTTCTTCGATCTGATTCGGACGGCCCCTGCCCTTTTCGAAACGCTGTTTCACGATGGGATTACGGACGTATAGAATTGAATTCACTGTCTAATTATACGAGCCATTCAGAAGCCAGATTGATTAATTTCGAAAGTTAAAAAGTAAAAATGCGATTGTGTTACAAAGAGTGTTTTAATTTTTTTTTTTTTAACACATTCAGTGCCAAATTTGGTACACGGTGAAACATATTTTCGCGTCACGCGTCGTTAATAAATATGTGACAAGAAAGCGATTGTTGGTGCCATTATTACGTGCAAACTTCTCTGGTATCAAAGAGCTAAAATGTATATAATTTTTACGTACTTTTAAAATTCTTTTGATACATGTCGCATTTTGGGACAGTTCTCTCAGAGTTACCTCGACTACTGAATGGCGTTAGAAATGATGACTTTGTTGCAACGTCTGCAATTTCAGAATTTTACTTAGATAGGCCAGAATTAAAATCGTATTTCATTTTAGATTGAAATTTAAATTCGACAGGTGTTGAAGCTCTTCAAGTACAAATAGTTCTCGAAGACAGAAAGAAAAGACAGAACAAGGAAGAGCAAATGAACTCAATTAAAGGAATTGAATTTGAAATGGATGGAAGACGATGGAAGCTGCAATTTTCCGAAAAGACGGCCGTGACGGTGACTAGATCGCGAACTGTACAAGGCGAATTCACGACAAACTGGCATATCTTTTGAATCTTGCATAGATCACACGGTTCTGACCTCTGTAAATGTTCAACTCGAGGTAGAGAAAGTAACGCGTTAGAGTTGTACGCTTATCAGATTAATTGCACCTGGGTCAAGTCCGGCAGCGGATAAAATGGTCAGTCAAAGAAATGGTTCGTTCTTCGGTTCGAGTCGATGCGCCCGTGTATGTATTAATTAAGACGTGATTAGTCTAGTCAGCTAGCCCTTGCCCTTGCCGCGCGCCATACCGTTTAAACATCAGGAAAGGAATCGTAATTGCGCGGAAAACAAGTTCAGACAAAGTTTACGAACGGATCTCGAACTTTTTCCTCTCTGGTTTTCTCTCTTTTTTTTTTTATATCGTTACCAGCTCACAATCAAAGTTCAGCCCGATGTAAAACAATTGAAATTCAAAGCGTAAACCCAACATTCGTAATTATTATTAATTTACCTACTTCAACAGATAACATATGCATGCAAGTCATGTTACATTGTGACTACGAGAAAATTTATTCTTATGTTCTAGCAGAGAGTTACGAGTTTGATATCATACAATATTATCAATAATAGTAAATCGTATTAGAGGCTACAGGTATTATTTATATATTATTGCTATCGAAACTGATAGCTTCTCTTTTAATTTTATATAATATATCGTATTCTAAAATGCATAATAATTTTTTCACGTACAGAGAAAATAGAATAACGCATCGCAAGATCTTTTGAGCTGTACCTGTGTTACTCTGTGTTACTCTTACTAATCTGTGTTACTCTTTTTTTAGTCTAGATTACTCAGTGATCTCTGCAAGCTGTCTTTATTTTCGCTTCATTATCCTTTGACAATTTATCATTGCAATTAATTTCGCGCAGAGACTAACGACGCTCGCGATTCTTCATTACGAAACAGAGCGATGAATGGTTGAACCGCTGGCGAACATAGAACTCGTACATGCCATATAGAAAGATTACGCCGAAGAGTGGAAACGAGTGAAAGAAATGAGATAAAAAGAAGAAATAAACAACGAAGGATCAACGAGAGCGTTGCGAATGTCTGTCGGGGATCGGTGACTCTCTAAACAGGTATCAGGGCTGAGAATGTTGCGAGCCGTGCGTCGCCGTGAAATTTATGTGCCTAAAGTCGGTATAGCGTGTTGCCGGGGCATAATTTTCGAGAGATTACCTCAAAACGTGCATCAACCTTTTGCTGGAGCGTGTAATTAAACTGTCTGCAGTGCACGAATGTTACTTCATGGTAAATAGATCTAACATTTCCATGCCTGGAGAGGTGGATTTTCTTGCAGAAACGCGATCATCGCGCGATCTTGTCGTTAATACACTAGTTTCCTCTCTTTTTTCTTTCTCTCTCTATCTCTCTCTCTCCTTCTTTCTCCCTTCGTCTTGTACATCCAGATCTTTTCTTTTTTTTTTCTTTCGTCGCCTTTACCCATCTTCAGTCGTCCTCTGTTTAGGAGTTTCCCTCGTTCCAGTGAAATAAGATGTATTTACATTTGCATGCATAACGAGACGTGATTTACGACAGACCGATGCGAGTACGCGCTTTTGTGCGCATTCTATGCGCCGTTGCATTATCCGGACGCAAGCCGGAAGCGGAGTTGACGGCGAGAGAGATGTACAAAACGACGCTTGAATCGGCTCCGGGGAAGGAAAGAAATGCTTTCCCGAACTTTACGCTCGAGTCGTCCCACTGTATATACTTGACACCCGGAAAGGATTGTTTTGTTGTTAAATAATTTTTGTAAAAAAAAAAAGAAATGAATCTGTACATATCTGGAAGATTCACATTCTCGTATTGAACGTAATGTGCTTCGGGTCATTATCGTGCGTAAAGATAAAATTGTCTTTAATCCCCATTTCTTCAAAAGATTATGTTTTGAAATCTTAAAATAATAATAGTTTGCAACATCGTGCGCATTTATACAACCCCAAAGAATTGTAGAATCTTCACGGTGGATAAGTTCTTTGGATTAAGTTCTTCATCTTTTTTTTTTTTCTCCAAACAGTCCATTAGGCTTAAAAATGCTAAATTTATTTTCGTCTGAAAACTGTTCTGTTGCAATACTTCATTGTTGCGTATTGTTCTTTGCAAATCTTTTCATTCGTCTCGAAGAGATGATCGCGAGACGAATGAAAATTTATCTTCTTTTATTGTAATACCGTAGTATTATTATTATAATTATGGCTGTATTAAATCGGAAATAATTATTATTAGTTACTATAATATTGTTATTAATAACATGGCTCAGTTATAGCAACAGTATTCAGTCAATGAAATAATTTATTTCATTTGTACTTGAAAAGAATATGTACATCTGTGAAATTTCTGCAAAGAAAAACATTTGTATTATCCAAAATACTCTTGTAGGATTAATACTTTTACCTTTCTACACTTAATCTATAAGAGTCACATTTTCAAAACATTGTGTTTTATAAGTTACTTTTATTAACGAGTAATATTTATTTGAAAATGGATTCAAGTTTTCATATGTAACTGTATATTTTCTTTGCAAAATCATCCGAATAAATTCACTCTGATTATAAATTAACTTTGCTATACTCTTCGAACGTTTGTGTTTTGTTTCAACGAATAAGACTTCCCTAACACTGAAAGAATTAATCTCAGTACCAAACTACCGTAACGATCCAAGAATCCCCGTTACCAATTTCCCTTTCAATGGGCAGACACCAAATGGCCGCCAGCCGATCGTCGATGCTTGCAACGCGTATCGTTAACGCGTTATGCGGCCGTCTCGCCGTACCGAGTTCCATGAAAGTTCACTGAAGCCATTTATTATCGGCAAGGATCGCGTCGGTCCCGTCTCGTCGAGAAACGCAGGAACCGCTAATGGAATCGTTGAAGCAGAGACCAGAGATCGGTGGAATTAGACGCAGAACGTTTCACGAACGCACGATTCGCGATCCTAGGACTCGAGTTCTCCTCGCGCCGCTCATAATCTCGTGTATTTACATTGATCGCCGCGAATAAAGTTCTTACATTATATCCTGGCATTCGCACGCGCGATCGCCAGGTACGAGGGGAGGAAAAGAGAGAGAGAGAGAGAGAGAGAGGCAGAGCGATGATTTTTGTCACTGTTCGTGTTCTTTCTTCTTGTGGAAAACTGAAGGCTGGGAATTTTCTGTTGATTTCTAACGGCGTTCCGTTTTTTTCGATTACTGTTCGACGAGAATGATTTCAATCGTTGCTTGTTATTTTCTGACACGAATCACTAAATCTTCCACGAGATTTACTGATAAAATTCTCATTTTTTCAAAGACTAAAACTAAAGAGTTTTGCTAAAACGTCAAGTTGAAATCAATAGAGTGTCAAATTGATACGTTGATTGCTCACGTATGAAAATAAGACAAATAAAATCTACAATAATATCAAAAAAATATTAAATTATTTTTATTAATCATTTTTATAATTATTATTTTCAAAATATTATTACGAATATTTAAAAAAAAAAAAATTAGGCAATATTTAAGCGAAACAAACACGATGTTTCATAAAAATTAAATATTCCATATCTTGCGTGATGTTCAACGCGTCGAAATGTTTATACAAACGTCTCCCTTTATTTCAGAATACCACCGTCAATCTCATCAATCTTTTGTTATCGCCATTATCGTTTGTTGTTTATCACAGTCGAAATCGAATCCCCGTTTTCAATTTGCTTCGTAGAGAAACCGTTCCGACGCGAATTGTAATTCCCACATGAAGGGCAAAGCGATCGAGAAGGGTTAAAAAGAAAAAAAAAACGGATTCGCGAGGTTCTCACCCCGTGTAGAAGGAACGCGTCCTTGCGTTTACCACGGCCGGCCGGAGGACTGGTGCGTGTCCCAAGGCAATTCACCGGCGAGATTCGCGATTCGCTCGGGATTTAATATGGAAGGAAGCGGGCATAGTTGTATCTGCGGTCTGTGATACCACACCGACGCACCACCCGACCATGGTTTCCCCTCTCGATAGAAAATCATACCGCGCTTCTGTACGTGAGTGTACGCGCGTGTTCGCCACTCCTGGTCTCGTTCAACTCTTTGGGAGCAGGCATACGTGTTCGAGTGTACGTTCTGCTTTCTGCCTGCCCGCGCTACGTATATCGGGTAATCTGTATGCGTGTAATAATTCTGAGCGATATGCACATGGTTGCGCGTGGGAAAACGTTATACGCATGTGTCGAATCGTCGACGTGTTTTCCTTCGTACTCGTGATCCTTCTTGGTGGACTCCTCTACTTGGTGTTTATCCACTACCGGTTGTTGCCGTTCGAGGATGTATCGTTGTTGAAATTAAATTTTTAGACGAGAGAGATTCTTTCCTTGAATTCGAACAAACCTCAACCTACAAGTTACATGACTTTGTCATTTTTTTTTTTCCATTAAAATGACGAGGATGTTAATATCGATAACGCGTAACTTGTGACTGGATCTTTTCTTCACAGGAACATACGTGTAGTTTCGACCTAAATAAAAAAAAAAGTAGTTCAATAGTTCTTTCTGAATGAAAATTAATCGATCCGAAAAGCGACACAGACGAAGAACACGTTGCGACCTCGGCAAGTTGAAGTCCGAAAAGGCAGAAAAGGAAGCGCGACAACGTTAATAATGGCTAATTGCGAACACAACGGGGGAACAAGAGAAGGCAAGCGCGCATGAAACTCGCCTCGTTTCCCTGACAAATAAACGTACATTAGCCGCTATCGCGGCGACGTCCGACACATAAGCAATAACAATTAGGAGGTATCGCTAATTTTATGCGCGAACCATCGCTCATGTCCGCGGTTGGCAATAAATACGCTCGGGTGGCTGAGTCGCTGTTACCAGAACTAGTCCGTGCTTTCCTATTAAACCACAGCCGCGAAACCGTGTCCCTTATGGCTGCCTCGCGTGTTCCGGGACGCGCGGAAACCCTAACGAGGACTTGGTAGGATTCCTCAAATGTGTTGTTCAACACTGTTCACCGTCACGGGGGTTACACTGCGAACGACATCGTATTTTTCGCGGCCCTATTATTGTCGGAAATATCCAGCCCGCGTGTGTACGCGTCCGGCATTAATTCCTCTTTTCTTCCATTTTTTTTTTTTAATGGTTTTTGAATTACAAAGCGGAACCAGATCGACCGTAGATAGAAGTTTCATTAAGATAAGTTCCCG
The DNA here is from genome assembly GCA_032399595.1 of Tetragonula carbonaria. Lineage (NCBI taxonomy): Eukaryota > Metazoa > Arthropoda > Insecta > Hymenoptera > Apidae > Tetragonula > Tetragonula carbonaria. The sequence continues at coordinate 3,276,489 of JAUCRC010000008.1, forward strand.
ATTTGCGAAGAAACGATTCGAGTGTTCTCCGAAGAATTAGAGCAGGAATTATCGATCGAATTTGCGTGTTGCGTTAATCTGAGAAACTAACGAAGAGGAACTTTTCATTGGAAAGAGAGATTTTTGTTGGACTTGAAATCAGTGTAGCTGGGTCATATACGTCCATGGAATGACTTCTTTCCTCCGTACCGTTTAATTACGTGCAACGGTGGATAGCTCGCGCGTGAAATTTAACGATACCGAAAATTACCGTGTCGAATGCGTGAGAGACGAGCGGGAATTAAAGTAACCAGGTCCTGCCGACAAAGGTTTGCAAATGCAGTTCCATGGAATTTTCCCGCTCGTAGTATTCCGCCACGTTTCATTCATCGCCCTTTCGATCACGTCGACGAGCACAGGTAATTCGCTGCGAGTTTCTGGAAACTCTCGGATGTTAGAAACGGTGATTTTCATTTTCTCGGAAGTGCCATTGCGAAGCATTTCGCGAAGAGAAGAAAGAAAACCGGTGTTTTTGAAACGATCCGGTCATTGCGATCGCAACTCTTTCCAAAATGTTCCGCCATTTATCACGAATGGTCGCTCAATTTGCAAAACTGGATTGAATTAACTAACTGCTTGTTCCGACAAGAAAGAGAGAGAGGGAGAGGAAAAAAGGCAAAGACGAATTAACCACGCTCTGCCATGGCTAAGTTAGCATGAACAGATACACGATATAACTCAACCCAGAAAGCAATTATCTTGCATAAACAGGCAAATCGTGTTATTTCATCGTTTCGCTCGTTCTCGTCCTCTCTTTCTTCCGTTTCGTGCGGAAATCCAGCTGACTGTTCTTCTCTCTTTAACTCGCGCCCGATTTTCCTCGATTTTCCCTTTCTTCTGCTGTCAGGTGTTATTAGTCCCGATTAAATCGGAATTCTGAATGAACGAACGAGAAATCCTACTAAAAAATATTTTAGTATATTTTTAGTGTTTGTACGTGTACGTATTTATATGTGTTACAGTTCGTAGAGACTTACGTCTCAAAAATTATCGACACGCGACGTTTAAGTTTGTTGAAACCGTTCTAAGTGCCCGTTTAAGGATTAACAAGACAAGAGAGTCAACGAAACGTGTTCGCGACTCGCTCACATATCAGACAATTGGGACTTGTGATCGTGGCAACACGAAGGAACAAAGGTGGAAGACGGTAATTTCATTCCTCGAAGGCGTACGGGAAGCAGCTCCGCGGCGATTACCACCAGGTATACCGTGTTCCTGTCATCGACGGATCGAGATCTGTTATCTGATGTTGATTACGCTTGCGCGCGCACCTGTGTACACAAGCACACGAGCTCACATCACAACCCGTACGTTAGTGCACAATGCATAATAAAAAAGGAGGCATCGCGTCTCAGCTCGACTGTAACAAATATACCTTAACGCGTACATAGGTATATACTTTGTTACGATACATTCGACCGGCTATATTACGCATAAATACCGCGTACCGAGTTCCGGCCCGAGGGAAGCACTCCAGTAAAAGAATCAACCACGCGAGCAGTCCTGGCGTCTCTGATTGATAATTAAACGCATGATATCCGACTGTCGTTTTATCGAGTCTGCCACTTTGCTTTCACCTCGAGAATTCATTATCCCGAGCAGTTGTTAAAGTAAGCTCCGAGCATACAGGTTTTATTGACTTGAATTGTTGATTCAACTTGTGAAAGTGTTGAACATTTCTCTAATTTGATTTAAGTTTTAATTTGATTGTCTGAATTCGATATTTTCACTTGTGAATCATTTGCTGATTTGACAAGGTAAACCTACACAAGTTAAAATCTTCAAAAAACGCTTCTTTGTATAAATCATCTGACGCTAATTTGAAGTGTAATTTGAACTTCATTGTACAATTTCAGCGCCAAGAAAGGTTAACGTTCAATATCAAGCTTCTGACACTTGAGTTTTGTAATTATACTGCTACATCTACACGATCCAAGTGTCTAATTGTGCACAGAGGCAATAACGCGAATGAAACACTGATCAAATTGACTTTTCACAGAAAAATTCTAGTTTTCAGTGAAATCGGGGATTGTATGAATGAGTCTTCCCAAATGTGGAATAAAGGAACAAGGACGAAGATTTGAATCAAGATTCAAGTTTCACTCGACTCGTACGAAGACAAGCTTGAAGTCAATTCACCTTTTCATTTCAGTCGTAAAGTCAAATATCGATCATATTGCCTACAATTTCAATACAAGGAACGAGGCGTTAGGCTTCCGTTGGTGAATTTCGGTGAAGACCACCGTCTTAGGATTAGAATCACGAAGGTAGAGTGACGCAATCCGTTAGGATTCACGAGCGCAGCCTAGCCTAATTAATATTTGCAGTTAAATCTGCGATCTAGATCTGAACGAACCGCTAGCTATCCAGCCAGCCAGGGTGTACCGGCTCCCTGATTCCGTTGTCCGACGTCGGGCTCTTTTCCTCGCCGTAACATCCACGAGGAGATAGCATTCACGTGTGAGTGTTCACTGACCTGACGAGAACCGGGCTGCTCACGATTACGAAACAATGTGCTGCGTAAATCTTCCGGAAGAGCATGCCAGCCAGCCGGAAGCGGCTGGGAAAAGATCTGAAATAATCTGGATCTGATTCCGACTCGACTCGTTTTTTCGTCGCATCCTCTTTCACGGATCGGGGGACAATTTCGTCCTATGGATGCCGATCCATTTCCAGGCTTGGAAATATGATTATCTCGTTCGTTCCTCGTTTTTTTGACGTGACGTTCAAATAGTTGGCGTATGTAAGTCTCTCTCTCTCTCTCTCTCTCTTTTTCTCTCGGATCTTTAGGTATAATACGTTTCAAAGTATCGGATTGGTCAAAAAGTAACTGCGTTTTTTTTTTTTGCGTGCAAGTGAAACTTTTCACGAGAGACAAAAATTTTATTAATGTATCGATCGAGTTTTGTTCGATTCCCTTTTGTCATCTTCTAGGGAATTTTATGATTCCGCGTTCAAAAAAGCTCTTATCTTTTTCGACAAGGAACAGTTTTAAAAATGATTTGACATCCTCACGGGTAGTGAAATTTTATAGCAAACCAATTCTGACACTGTTGTTGTTCGAAGACTTCTACACGTCAGATAAGTTTTTATGAGCTTGCACAACAAGCTTTTTCCTTTTCAGAGATAATACAGCAATATATGACGGAAATGTTGCTTTTGTTACTTTTGTTAACGAAATTATGCATTTTTTTTCTAAAAAAAAAACAAAATTATACAATGAATCTGCGGTAAAATGAAATTAGTTATTTTAAGATATATATAAAAGATATAATATATATATAAGATATATATATACATAAGATATATATATATATAATATATATATATAAGATATATATAATAGGTTATATAAGTTATAAGATATATATCCATTTAGAAAGAAACGCAATTATTTTTTGGTCAACCCAATAACTTTTACAATCCTACAGGAACTCCGATGAGTTACTTTTATTGGAATTATTTTTTTCTTTTATACATATAAGACCAGATTTGTATATATTACAAATTGGACAGAAATGATCTTGCACAATCTTAAGCCACAGTAATAAAAAATTTTAATTTTAAATTAGAAATTGATTTCAAGAAACTCGCAACTTTTTCGATTCGACGATTCTGGTAATAAGAGTTAAATACAATTTTCTTGCTAAAAAGTTTATCCCCTATGTCCTCTTTGGCCAGATTCTCTATTTATTTTCCTTATGTTTGAAGACAAAGCAAATTGTCTGCAAATGTTTCCTTAAATATTGCTGAAATTCCCCGAATCTATTGAGATACCGGTTCGATCGTAAATTACAGAAAGCTGAATAGCTTTCTATAAAGACGGGCAATTAAGAAATTGAAATGAAGAAAGTCCCTGTTAACGATCTAAACTATAAAACAAATTTAACATTACATTATTGTTATATTGATAATCGAATTTCAAAATAGCATCGAACAATCATGCACAGTGTATGCAAAAAAGATTTATAGAAACGAATTCATTCGCGAATTATGGAATAGCATGCATTTTGTAATGTGAAGTGCATTACATCGTTCGTTCATAGTATCGTTAATGGTGGAATTTAGGTGATGGTTAATGACTGAGCAGAAAAGCAAGAAACAGGCGTGAGAGAGATTTAGCTGGTAACACAGAATGTTGAAAGTAGATGATGTTAAATGCCATTGATGTTAGCGTTTTTACGGCCGTGCTTATCAACGCTCTCTTCTGCGTGCATAATAAAGTTGTCGATGTATCGCGACTTAGCAAATTACGTGCGTTCGTAGTTACGGATTTTATACGATCGTTAAACGATCCAAAACGAGTTACTTAAGTTGTCTTGGTTTCCAACGAATCGTAGTAAACGGTGCCAAAACTATTATTTAACTTTATGTCTCTTATACCTGTTGCCCAAAATCCATATATCCTTTTATAAGGATACATTCATATGACACTTTTAAACATACTTAATCTTCCATAGTGACAACTGTAGAAATCATTTCTCAACGTTTAATACTACTTAAGCGACGTTGAACTGTATTTGTCTCTTCCATTATTTGAAAGTATACCGATGAACTTCGTCTTCTGGAGATTCCTAAGTTTCATATTTTAGTAGGAATCAATTTGATAGAAAGTAACTTGATAATCTTACAATCTAAATTAATTTGCAATTGATGTAAATCTTCTGGAGATTCGTAATTTTTATAGTTCAGTAAGAATCAAACAATCAATCTGATAAACAAGTAAACAAACTTGTTTAAATCTAAATCACGTTAATAGCTCGTTCATTTTATCAACTCTTTCTGTCAGACAATGCATTGAAATATTACACGTACATAGTGACCTACTCACACAATTTACTATTTAGCAACGTCGCTTGTTTTCTCGATAAAGCAATCGCCTTTTGTCACAAGAAGATCCGATTGAAATTGACCCACCAGTTTCCACCTCCTCGCACGTCTCGATTGTTTCACCTGTCTCGATCTCACCCCAAAAGACAATCGTCAGATTGTAAGTGAGTCATGAACGATTCGAGTGCATGATTCGTTTCGGTAGCGGTGAACAAATTACCCGGGTGTTCGCGTGGTAAAAACTTGTTGTAACGACGACGTCGGAACATCAACCCTTATCGGAGGGCCTTGTTACCCGGAGGGGGACATCCTCAGCGTCCAAGGACATCGTCCTCTCGGAACGACTCGCGTAGCCGCATCGCATCCAGGTCGATTTGTTGAAAATACTCGTATGCGTACGATACGCGCCGCGTTATATATCGCCGGTGGTATGTCGCATAGCCGGGATTGGAGCTCGCCGGTTTACAAGCGGCATCGCGCCGTACCCGCTGTGCTAGCAGCACGTCAGTGTGCCGCACGAAATACGGCAGACTCATGCAGCGCTTCTCAAACCTTCGTTGAATCCGCCACGGCGTTCGTACGTAACTCGATATCTCGATCGATCGCGATATTTTTGCTGATCAATCAACGCTGCGCATGAACAAATGAATAAATTCAGAATTTCTTTTTGGATTTTGAATTGATCGTAAAAGTTTGTCTAATTTCGTCGTCAAGTGGGGAAGCATTTTTTTAAAAAAATTGAACAGAATATTCTCCATAAAACATCCTCTACTTTCTTTTCTCGAGACACTCAAATAGTCATCGCTTGTATAATTCAATTCAACACTGGTATAAATTAATTCGTATAGAGAGCACTTACGATGAAAATTAAACAGAACATTCTATATAAAATATAAAGTATGCGATCAGACCTTCGTTGAATCGGCCACGGCTTTCGTACGTAACTCGATATCTCGATCGATCGCGATATTTTTGCTGATCAATCAACGCTGTACATGTTTATTCGTGATTCGCGATTTTATAGAATCGATCGGAGATTTTGTAGAATCTCAACGGAGACCTGTTTTTTTCACCCTTCGGTCACTGCGACAGACGTTGTGGCGATATTTTTGCGTATTGCGTGTTACGTACGATTTTTTTTTAAAAATTCATGATAAATCAAGAAGAAAATGAACATACTAGAAGACGTGCAATAAATTACTATTTTTTATCGCGTGAAACACGGTCGACGATTCTAATCGATCGATTATCCGGCTTTTTTTTTTAATAATCGAGGCTCTGCTGTTGGCAAAGTTCCAAGATTAAAAGCGCCATTAAGAAATCGGTGAAAATCATCTGTACGCGTTATTCCGCAATTTTCTGTACTTTTCATTCTATTCTTTTCACAAGATACAACGATAGTATATTTGACTCGAATGTCAGGATAAAGAGACTTTGGTATCACGAGCTGCCGCTCGAGACCCTTTCTCAATTGTGCGTTTTCCAAGTCACTGACGATAGATGAAGTAAAGCGTAGCGTATCCATTTTAAAAAGAAGCCGACCGAGTACCAGGTTTGAGTATCACTGGACGATCGGGACCGCATTCCCGGTTGGAGACCGCAGCAACGTTGAAGACTGCATTTGGAGCGGCCACGTAATGCAAAGAGATAACCTATATGAAGAGCTGTCGGTCCGGCCGGCGGCAGTTATGCCGAATAAAATCGCTGATTTGTTGTATTGCCACCGATTCCGATTCCCTTGCGCGGCACGATGACCAACATTCTGTGGCGCGTTTATAGGCCTTCCACGTCGATCACCGATCGCTCGAGCACTGTGCAGGCCGATCCCCGACGATCCTTAAAGGACGGCGAAAGTTTCGCACCGGCGACGGGAAACCGCGCGGCTGCACTTTATAGGATACTTAATAAGGGGCCTTATCGGCCGGCGGTGAAGTTAGATACAGAGGGAACGAGGTATCCATGTCGATATTGGCCGAGATATATCGTGTATTAGCCTGGCTGTTTAACCTCTCTCGAGTGCTGTCTTCGACTGTTACGCGACGAACGCTCGCGGAATATCGATTCGAGTAGAAAGTGCTGAAGTAATCATCTTCACAAGCTCTTTTCCTTTTTCCTTTTCTCTTTTTTTCTTCTTTTTTTTCTGTACCTTTTATTTCCTTTTCGTTTCCTCTCGTATTTCCCTCTCGTTAGTTTTGCCGTTTTGATCGCGTTGCGTCACTGGTCGTCGATCGCAAATCTGTCAGTTCTCCCTTCGCGCGTAACTTTCGCGTCGATGGAGATCGATAGAGTGTCGTATCTTGACGTATTTTTTTATTTCTTTTTTCTTTTTTTTTTTTTGAACTTGGTTTTTTATTTTTTTTTTCTTTCTTTCTTTTCCATCTGGCTATTAGTTTCGTCGTTTGATCATCGGCGCGTCATCCTACGCGGTGAGATTCGTTCGAGGGGCAAACGAACGGTGTCTCTTGCTACGAGTCGTAAAACTATCGTGTCGTAAAAAGAAAACATTTTTGGAATGGAATTTTGATGGAGAGATCAACAACGGAACGGGCAAATGCCGCAACTACCGTTTCTCGAGACTCGATGCTTAAAAAAAAAAAACAAAAACGCGATCGTCGATTTCACTCGAAATGAAAATTACGAGTTCGTGAACGTAATCGATGTTCTTCTGTAATTGCAATCAACACATTTTACACTTGTGACAAATATCTATGTCGTTTTCTTTTAACGTTCATGTATCACCACGCTTGTGTACAGTAGAATCTCGATTGCGAGGTCGAGTTGTGTCTAACTGAAATCATCCAGTCGCATACTCGTGGTTCTTGTAGAAAAATTTCAAGTTGACAAGGGGGAGGAGGTTCTATAACGGTTCGATTGGCGCACAGTCGTTCCTCATCACGACGAGGTTCCGTGAAACTATCGTAGTTGGAACGCTATGACGCGAATGAAAAAGCTGGGTCGCGTGAACGTTCACGGAAACGGAGAAAAACGAAGGGAAGGGAACAGATTCTCAGAGGATCGTAGATGAACGACGATGATAAAAGGGCGAGAAAAACGAACAGCGCGACATCGTTACGATCGTAGGTTATCGTACCATAATCGAGAAGCTTTGCTATACGTTATGCAACCAGAGAGGATAGAAGAAAAGCTGCTTCTAGATGGTGTCACGAAAATTACGTTTGTTCGACGAGACATAGCTGGCTTGGTTCGCGCGCCACGCAGTCAGAAACAGATATACGATCCAATAAAATGACGCAAATGAACGTATAACGTAGCGGCGAGTAATTTATGTAGCAAAATTCGTCGCGCTGGATTTTACTCGGCTCTCGGCTAGCGTTCGAAAATGAAATTTTACGTCGTCGCCTGGAATATAATGCCTAATCTCTCAACTTCTGTCGAGATTAAATCGAAATTGTTTCGTGAACACGTAAAATCTGTTCTTTTTCAATTTAATTTTGGTCTTAAGCTAGCTCTGGAAGTATTAGTATATTAATTTTAATATACGAGTTAAATTAAAGATTACAGGGTATAGTTTTTAATTAGAATATTCCAGGGTTGAAATTCTGTCCCATCGTTATCGATTAAATTAATACATTCGCGAGGCCTAATTAATCATTAAACTTCTCACTCGTCTCGCGGAACATCTTCCTCACGTGCTAACATCTTTCACACACTCAATAAGTGAAGGAACGCCTCGTGAAACCCTCCCCATCTCCTCGCATAAGCGAACATTACGCAACTCTTCATCCATGCGATTTATTCGTAGTGATGATCGTGCGACACTTCCATCCGTCGTTATATCTAGAACGACTTTTTATCGTTCTACCAAGTATCGCACTTTGAGAAGATCCTGATATGCAACAACAATTCTTACTTGAGAGGGAAATCAATTGAACTTGCGATATGTACATATATATATATATATATATTTTTTTTTTTTTCGAGGAATTCCTCTCGGAAAGAGATAGATGGAAATGAAAAATGCTTGGGGACACAGCAAAGCGCGGCATTGTGTCGCTAGTAACGTGAAACCTTGCAGAGGCTTACGCTCGCGAGCATAACACGGCGGGTCTTTCGCGTGTAACGCATGGCACGAGTCTCGAGAACGAGCGTGATAAACATGTCAGCGTGACTGGACCCCCTGTAGAGGACCAGAGAGGAGGGACCAAGCGAGTTTGATGCCCCGTTTTACCTGTTTCCCCGAGCTATCTCGCGGACCTGGGCGATATCGGGCTTGCTTTCCAGAGAATTTCCGCTCTCTTCCTCCCGGCCTGTTTGCGGGATTCTTTTTTTTACACCTGTCCGTTCACGCGAAGTCTTCGTTCTCACGGTAGTTACTTTCGAATCTTTCCGAAAGCTGTCGGGATTTTGTAATTCTTTCGGGAACTTTTGTCACGGAAAGAAACAATTCGGGCAAGTGTAAAGATTTGATGGATATTTGAAATATTGTTGACGAGAGAAAATGTAAAAAAATGAACTAGGATAAAATTTTGTTTAAGATACTTTGACCTTTTGCAAATTTATAATAATCTCTTCGCGAATTCTTTCCGAACGTCTGAACGATATATATTTCTGAGATAATCGCGCGCGTCGTTGTATAATACTGTTTTGACTCGGGTATTTATCATGAAAGAGTTAATTGTTAAGGGGAGGGCCGAAGGACGACAGATGGTGGCCGTGTTAGTCGTTGCGGCATTTTCGCCAAAAATCACCGAATCATTTCCGGCGTCGAGGCGACTAAAATATCCGACACTCGTCTCGCCTATCATTCTTTCCCAAGTTAACGACTTTAATCGGTCCTTGAAGAGCAGTCAGGCGCCTGGACCTCTCGTAAATTGCGGTTCAGTTCACGGTAACGTTAAGAGCAATTTTAATTGCGTTGGATGATGTAGTACCGTCGTCATCAATAACCTAACTGATTTGGAAATACTGTAAATGTTAATAATAACAATTTTCTTCGTCATATTCAACAAAAAGAAAGAAAGAAAAAAACATGTATCGTATATAAATAGAAATCAATTGAAATCTATCGGAGAAGTCGTATTTACGAATATCAAGTAGCAACTAATTACGTGATTATTTTCAAAGCAATTGGCGGAACTTTATCGCTTCAAGATCGAAAATAATAATTTTCATTAAGAGGTCGCTGGTGAATTATCCTATACGAACTTTCGTTCAACAGAATAAATAGCAGAATTTCGTAATACGGGTGACGCTCGATCCGTCCTCAACTATTTTCTCGTCTTCTCTCCGGTTTTAAGCGCCACGTCGTAAGATAGATGCTTCCGGGAAACGGAGCAGAGTCAGAAATTCAGTCAAAGCACGACTATCTGTATGGTCCAGATGTTCGGGAGTCTTCAGTCAATGGCCCGTGAGCCGGCAGACGACGCAGATAAGCCTTAACAGCGATTCGCTTCCGAGATAACCGCTTTGCTCGCTTCTAATCCTTTGTGTGAATACCTCGAGTTATTGTTGCACATCTTCGCGAATCCGAATTCTGCGACAAGAAGCCTTGTCGAATTATTGTCCTTGTAACATTGTACAATTCTGTACTGTAAAATTATGATTTCATTACAACAGCGCATGGAATTCTGATTGATTGTTATTGCTGTCGTCACGGATGAAATGATTTCGATAAACCGCTGTTGCAAGTGCTTTTCTAATGCCGCGAATACGTAAATAGAATTTTGTTCGATTATCTTTTCTCCTATCTGCTCTGTTTGTGCATTTGTTGAATATTAATCGTCGACATTGAAACGTCTGAACGAAATGTGGAATTGCAAATCAGAAATGATATTTACACGGGTATGAAAAAGCGTAACGACCGATCTCATTAAATGTTGTTGTTGCAGAAGTTGCGTTTCTCAGTCTCTGAACCAGCGCCTCGTTCGGCGGATCGGCCATTTTTCAACGGGGAGAACTCATTTTGCGCTTACGCACATGAAGTGAAAATTAAAACCGTAACAAATCGTAGAATATTAATTGTAGAATATCACGTTGAGCCGATGTTATCAGTATCGGAGGTAGATTTTAATTAAATTCGAGTTGCCGAGCGGTAATTGCACGGTTTTCAACGAAAATGTCGTCGATCCACCTTTCACTTCGTCGTAAGGATAAAAGGGCCAGCGTGAAATCGTTTTCTCACATGAGATCTACGCAGATCGATAGATTTCATGGCCTGCGAGGAATGAGAAGTCGAAAGGCAAAGGATAATTCGACAGTTTTAATTTACTCGGTCATTGTCTCATTGTCTCTATTATCTATGATTGTCGAGCTGGACTTGTCGAACAAGACATCGCGTCGTTCCTAAGAGAAAATTATTTAAACGGCGCCCGACCCGACCTACTAACGTCTGGTGTGAAGTGGATGACGTTGCAGCCTCGATCCAGAGGAAAAATTCTAACGCCGTTTCCCACCTGTTTTTCTAAGATCTCGCAGGTAAGCCGCGAGATAAGACGTATCCTCGTTGGTTTTGCAATTTTCATTCATCTTGTATGATGTCGCCTCGGTGTAGTGAAACTTTCTTTATTCGAATTCGTCATTTGAACGTGACAAATGATTGGTGTCATCAACTTTCTCCATCGATCGTCATTTCTCATTCGTACAATAGGAGCTCACATTCAGACAAATGAATTGAAATGGCACAAGTTCGTATCGATTATTAATTGCTTATCAATACAGAAGAACGCAGATTCTTTTTATTTCCTAAAAGTTAAACTAATGACTAATAACATATGAGGTTAGTTCCCTAAATAAATTTCGTAATTTGTCGTAAGGATTGTTGACCGTATCTAGACTGATAAAGAAAGAAATACCATGGTTTCAGTGTTGACGCGTGAAGCGCGTGGTCCTCGAACGCGATGTCGCCGCGATAACCTCGGATTTTTTTCCACTTTTCAAGGATCCGAATCTACGCCGCCGGTCCATCGTGATTTCTCCACGCTTAATTTACTGGATCGTAAACGTCGCGGAGCGAAGAGACGCGAAGTATGCATGTACGCGAGGAGCACGGCTTCTCTCGTTCGGGGGATTTTTCGACAGACAAAAAAGTAACCCAACGGCTATTACATTGACATAATTTTCTCGTCGTTCAGACGGCACACCGGCACCACGCACACGACGCTACTGCGACACGTGAGTTATTTATTACGCATAAATGAAGATATATCGTAGGGAAATTCTTTTTAACGATCATCTCTCTTTCTCTCTCTTCTGTCTGTTGTGCTTTCCCTGAAATCATCAAACACTGTGTGAGATGATAGTTTCTCGCGTGAATGAAATGATCACAATTTAAATCTGATAGATACGCGCCTCCATTTGACAATCGAGAATCTATTAGTAATTTGGCGCTGCACGACGCGCCATCTACTTTGTCAATGATGGATGTCATCACACTTTGAACGTCACCGCCTCGTGACTTTGATGATTCAGTAAAAATGAAAGGAATCTTGAAATGATGTTGTCTATTGAGAAATAGGAAGCTTAAACGTGAACAATGTTCAAGCTATATTCTTTTTTTTTTTGTATGAAAGAAAATCATTCATCTCCAAGGGCTTCCAATCACATTTGTCCCGTTGCGAGGTTTGAAAGGAATGGTAGTTCAAAGTATTCTCAAGATATCAAAGATTGACGTCGCGAAGCTTCATTCACTCTCGAAAGAAAGGAAACAAGAAAGAGGGAAAAATGTGAAGTGTAAAACATTCAATTATCCCGTTACAAATCTACGAGCGCTTGTCACACGGGACGCGTTCCTCGATGTGTAATAAAAGCAACGGCGCGAAACAACACGGTCTAAAACAACCGCGAGGAATCACGGCCACCACTCTGGGCCAGAAGCGTTCCAAGATCGAGTTCCAATCGTCTCCGTATCAATGGTACAAAACCACGTTGAGAGGGAGATACGTGACTCCCGCTTTTCTCTCGATCGATCATATCGAGCCAGTCGACAACGAAGAATTTCCGTGGTATCACCGGCTGGCCGACTGTTAGCGAAGATCTCCAAGGGGCCGCCGAAAGGAGAGATGATCAGGACAAGCCGTCGTCGCAGCTGTGCCCGCGATGCAGTCGCATAATTTATAGCATCGGCTGGTCCGTGATGCCACAGAGAAACGCGCGTATACATGAAAAACATACACAGCCACGGTCGCCACGTACAAACCACGTATACAGGGTGTTCCAATAAGTTGGACTAAAATTTAAAAATTCCAGTCTTGACAACCGTGGATTGAAATATTGTTAGTTTCAGAGTGTTACATTTCCATGAATGAAATACATTGACATCGTTTCATCCGGTAATATTTCAATTCCACGTAGTTTCTTTTTTTTTAAATATCGTACATTCTACTTTTTTTGAATATTTTCTTTTACATACGTTGTATCGTGTCTATTACGTTTGATTCGACGAATAGTTCCGAATAGTTCGGTAACTAGTGACATTTAGTCACAGCCCGTTTATTAAGACTCTTTTTTGATAGATACTCGATGCTTCCTCGAGCTCCTTCGACTGAAATTTTTTTAAATATCCTGCATTAACACGCACGTGGACGACAAGAGAAAGAGGAAAGAACGCGGTGGTGTGTGTCGATGAGACACGCGGGGAAACAGGGAGACGAGAAAGAGAATGGACGAGAAGACGAAAGAAGGAGGAAAGGGAAGAATGAGAGAGAGACATTAAGATACCGACACTTGCTGGCAGCAGCAAGGGGGGAAAGGCGCGGCCTTTCGAAGAGAGGGACACGAGGGACAAGCATTCTTTATACGTCTTATCGGCCTTATCAAACGGCCACAGTAGTGATGTGACTCAGGCCAATTCCCTCCTTCGTCTTGCTTCCAAGCATATTCCTTTCTCTTTTCGCTCCATTGCTTGTTCCGTCGTCCGTGTTATTTACGAGCATCATCGGCGTGAAGGGCGCGGGGGATCTGGACCAGTCGGGAAACCATCCTTTTCTTTTTTCCTCTTCTCAGGTCCTAGCTAGATCTGTTCGAACAACTTGATCATCCTTCTCGGACTTTTGATTAATCTCGGGATAATAATTTGTACGATATGTATATTGTAGATTTTAAAATTGATACGGTTCAGATGATTGACAGGGGTTGTTTCACACGATGAGATATTTATTGCTCGCCAAACTTCTTGCTTTACGATTTTGTTTTTAAACTGTTTAGATAAGTATTGGTTATTGATTATTGTTATGGCGAAGCAGAGAAGATACACCTTCAATGATTTTGATAATTTTTGGATATGTTGTAGATCAATTGTTTTCTTTGCATATATTGTTAAACTGTTAGTATCAATGATTGTGAGTGAATTTTGTCTGCAGTGGCATATATGTTAGTGTCGATTGCCTCACTGTGACTGGATATAATGAACTCAAACCTAATTTTTATCTTTCGTTTGTAATAACGAAACTTGGCTAAAGCGGCGAGTACAATGAGATGTTATAAGAAATGTTTGCGTTATAGCTCAACAATATCGTCAATGTTTGGTTTGGATTTGGATTTGGAATTAGGTTTAACTCTTTTCAGTCCAGTCGCAATGAGACGACTCTTGTTATTTTCTGAACAAGTTCAGTAAAAAATTTCATTTTCTATATTGTAACGTACGAACGTTACAAATGAACGGCATATGCAGTTTTGAACGAAATATTATTTCGTAGAAATAATTTCTTTAGATTTGTAAAGACAAAGATATAAAGAGAGCGATGGCTGACGTGTCAATTAAGCTTGTGTCAGTATGTCACAGATGCACACACATGTATCGGGTACAATTTAATGGATAGAATTTGTTACATCATGTCAAGTTATTATTCAAAATTTCTATTCATTATTATTTACATACCAGGGGACTATATTTTGTTTCTCTTTCGATAATAAATTTTGCAAATACTTGTTTCTTTTCATCCTTCCGACGATTTACCAAACAATGGCTACTTTATTGAAATTCAATCTCCTTTACACTCTCGTTTCGAGGTTCATGAGCCATCAAGGCAAGCACAAAGTCCCACTACTCAACCGAAAAAGGAATCACCGCTTGGTTCTTCCCGGAGAGACACGATTCATAAATCAACGGGTAGAGAGTGCGTATCGGTGTCCGAACAACGCGGTTTATTCGCCGCCGGTCCTAGATTATTTATCACCTTTGCATCGATGCACCCCTCTCTGGCCACGTCACCGTCCATACGTTTACATTGTCGAGATAGTGTGGCTAAATCGTCGCCACTCCTGCAGCGACGTTGTACCACACGCACATATATACGTGCACCAGCAGGAGAAGAGAAACGAAGAAAAGACGCGCGAAGAGGAGTCGCGACCTAACCCTCTTCACTCTCGAGGGGCTGTAGCCGAAGCTGGCATCTGATTGATATACAGACTGTTAAGTGTTTGCAATAACCGACGTTTATATCCGCCTCTAATACATCCAGCCATAAATAACCGGCCACTTCGAAGCCTGCACGCGGCACGAAACCGCGACCAGCTCTGGCCAGCAAGCCTGAAGAGGGAACCAGCTGATTCGCGGGCTGCCTCGAGCTGAGACGTTGATTAGAAGTGAAGTTTCCTTGTATCGATGTATGTACAACGGAGTTTCAAACTTGTCCGGAATTACGTTGAAGGAATGTTTATTCCTGCGACGAGATTCGGAAATGGTTGTTTGGACGTTTGTTCTTATTTGAAATTTGCACGCCTAACTAGAAATTTACGTGCGTATTATGTATTGAAACGTAAACTGGAATTTATTTCTTGGTTAATGTTTAGGGGACATTGTCCGGACAACATTGTAAACGTAAAGTGAGGGTTTTACCTGGGCCCATAAAGTAATTTTCGCAAATTTATGGGACTGAGTTTTGCCTAATGTTGTAATTTGCCGAAAGAACCTACTTTCCTAATCGTGTGATTCAGAAGGGTACAAAGACAGTTGGCCTCTCTCTTATATAAGGGCAAACTTCGACGTGCTTGCAACAGTAGCGAAGATATCTTATGTTAGTTCGGCCAACTTTCGAATCCACTTCCGCAACGTTTGTGCCCGAAACGTTTTCCGTATCAGCTACAGAAGCCACTTGCAAACAACAAAGGCATATTACAACGTGAAATAACATGTAACAAAATGCAGAGTTGTTTCATCAGTAAGTTTCCTAGTATTCCGAATTATATGTTTATCTATTGTTTAATAGAATTTCGATTGTTCGATCATTTTTCAAATGTGTGAGATTTTTGTTTTAATTTTTTATTCAGAGATACACTTAGGTCTTATGTTTAATTCGAATGATACCGATTCGTGCATAGTAATTGATTAAGACCAACATGCCAATAAATGTGGAATGCATACGAGTGCGAAGTTTAGATCTGAGAAGCAAAAATCTTCACTTTTTACGACAATAAATATAAATCTATCTTGAATAGGTACCAACAACAAAAAGATCTTCTTCATCTTGGTGATTGGTGACTTGTGCATGTAGAAATGGGAAATGGTTGTTTGAAGTTTGTTCTTATCTGCAAGAAGATTGATGATGATAAGCTTAACGACGTCTGAATTTTTTTAAAGAATCCTTCTTCTTGGCAACTTGGTAGTTCCGTGAATATTGAAATGAAGAATGGTTGTTTTGAAATTTCTTCTTATTTGATGGAAGATTTATGACGATGATATTGATAATGATATCCTACCGAAGAGAAGTCTTCTTCTTGATAGCGGTCTATGAATATTGAAATGGAAAACTGATGTATCAAGCCCATTCTTATCTGATAGAATATTTATTGCGATGATTTTGATAATGCCCGTCATATTAAATGTTGCCAAAGAGAGTTCTTCTTCTTAACGGTAGCGATTTATATATCATCATTCTACAAATAATATAATATATACCTTTCACTTTCTTTCTCTTTCTTCACATCGTGCGCTTCGAATGTATATTACGAATGATCAACAGTTTTTCTAAAGAGAATAAAAAAAATTGTTGAATAGTTGCAATAGATAATACATTATTCAATGATCGAAAAACAAATTTTATTTATTTAGTAATAACATCTGAAATCTTATATAAGCTGCGGATTTTTATGCAAATTTGTGTTTTCGGGAACGTAATTAAAAAGAAAACTTCGGTAAAAGATTATTTTACATATTGTGTAATGTTATTAAAAAATTGTTATTAGAAGATTGCTTTACATATCGTAAATGCTATTAAAAGCATTATATTTTGAATATTTTATTATATATTTTTTTCAAATTGTACGCACTCTGTATACTTCAAAATTTCCTATAAATAAAATCTACTCTGTATTTACGAATATTTCAGCTGAAGATAAAAAAAGAAATTGTTTGGTAGTTAGGTAGTTGCTTCATTTTGATCGAAAAATTATTATATAAATAATATAGATATAGTATATAATATAGTATATAATATAAATTACTCGGCGGTCATCACGTGCTCGTAATTTCGTTATTAGCCGACAAATCAGAAGCGATTCGGCGAGCACGCTTCGGTTAATTTGTGTGAAATCAACCGTTTATCCGTGACACGTTCGGTAGATCGTCACGCCCTTTTGTGTGCCTTTGGCATCATTGAATCCTACGATCTCTAGGAGGTCCTCTGCGGAGGGAACACCTGCAATCCTACGATCCAGGTGTTGGCCACGGCTTAAACTCTTCGAAATTTGCTAAATCCCTGCCGTTAAGCGCCCTCGTCGACGCGTCGAACGCGGCCGTTTCCTCCCCCGAAAGAGCATTCCTCTGACTCGGTTCGGCACAATGTCGCGTCATTAGCGGTTAATAGACGACGTGAAATAGGATTTCGGTAGAACGAATGACCATCCAAGCATTCTTCCCACACAATTTGTCATTTGTGATTTGTATCGTTCTTTCGCGATTCTTTTGTTGCTGTTGAACGTTTCGAGAATGAAAGCAAATGAGAATGAAAAGTTCAAAGTGGTTTTGAACTCTCGGTTGTTGTTCATTAATTCCGTTCCGTATATAGTTTATATCATATTTTCAGAATAATTCACGAATGACGAGGATGCATCAACTGAAGAAATTTTATTAAAAATTATATCATTTTTTTTACGAAGCAGACAAAATTTAGACATACCCGTGGAGCGAAATTTTTTTTGCACTATTTTCCAAAAATCATTCTCAAACGCGAAAGCCCGGAATCGTCATCGGATTTTGCACGAGCACTTTGACGTTTTATCAATCACGAGCTGCCAGAGCCGTCGCTTTCATTAGGGCGCGACTTTTTCTGGCTTGATGGATGAATTCTGGAAGTCTGTAACACGAGATCGTGGCTTGGGGGTGGACGCGTCACTTCGCGCACAGGGGCTGATCGCGTTGTTTATGAGATTTTTATGGAGACGAAATGGCTCCACGCCTGTGTACGTACACGTGTGGGAAAACGCGCTCCCTCCCGCGATAAACCGGATAATAAAATATCATCGAGTCCCCAATTTTTTTCCTTCTTCCCTCTTTCTCTCTTCTCGCCTTTAAAACGTTCGTAATCAGAGAATCCCTCTTTCCCCCTTTCCTCTTCCCAAGAAAGATCGTCGATGATAAATCATTTTTTTTTTCGACGAACCTGTTGAATTCGTTCCGACCATGTTACGCGTTTTAACATGGAAACAGTTGGACAGTCGGGCTGCTGTAATTGTCAATCTTATCAGAGGCTCGTCTTTTTCATTTATCGTTGTATGAAATTAAGAGAGCGACAAACCGATGGTCAGGGTCAATGGTATAATAGATTTTCTGCGAATTGATCAACCGTGTTAAAGTCAGGCGATAGTATTTCATGTTTTAATTGAGAAATCTCGCAACGTATAACGTCGTCTCTCCAAATTACATTTACGACACCGATTGGGCGAGCTGATCGCTCGATTTTTGAGATAGTAATTACAGATTTACCACGAATATAATTATTCTCAAACAATTATTACTTCAGATGGATATCTCTTTGCAACGATTATTCCCAGAATTATTGGTTGATAAATGACACGTTGCCATTTTCTTTTATCACTTTTAGATGATAATCATTCTCGTTATTTCCATTTTTTAGCGTAACAAATTGCTGCAGTTCTTTTTTCTTCTTTTTTTTTTTAGAAGAGGAACAGCGTAATGCGTAATGGGTGGCTAGCATGCTTTCGAAGCGTTTCCCACAATAAAGGGCCACACGTGATCTCGCTGTGGGGTATGGGACGTAGCTTTTTTTTACGGGGTATCCCTTACACGTCAGATCGACTCACGTCAATGTCTCGTATTGCTTTGCACGGAGGATTAAACCGTCAAGCTGTTGGACGCGCGACTTCGAGCAGACGTGCTTCGTCAAATTTGCGACGTTACTTCCGACCCCCTCCCCCTCCTCTTCTCCATTTCGTAAAAAAAGTACGGGATTAGCATGATTAAACTTTCATACGGAGGATAATACAGGATTATACTGTCGATTATCAAGATTAATTATATTCTTCAAATTATCTAAATAGATATCAAGTAGAGGGTGTAGCATAATATTTTAACTCCACGATTCTTCGTTCATTGATCGAATCAAAAGTATAACCGATCATTAAAAATCGTCGACATTCAAAATGCATTCCAATCTGCGAGTCTGGACAGTTACAAATTAGGACAAGAATTTTTCAAAAATTAAAAATTCCTATTTATCAATCGAGATGCTTAGATCTCGGGGTGCAAGCAAGAAACTGATCCAAAAATCTCAGGCAACTTGAAAGTACGATAAAAAAAAAAGGAAAGAAAAGAAAATGAAAAAATCAATCAAATCACTGTTCTCCAAAGTTGAACGAGGAATCAGCGAAATAATCCCCCGTGCCGAATTTCAAAGCCTATAGGCACTACTACTCCCTCTATCTGACTACACAGCATCGTGCAAGTGGAGACTCGAAAAAAATCTGACGTGTCCCGAATCTCGCTTAATTAATAGCCTTATAGGAGCGCGAGGGGTGCCGTGTTGCCCCGAAGGACCCTTTCCGCGTAGCTCGCAGGACTGGTCTGCAAAATGGGGCACGTGCAGGCCACGTGTCGGTAAGAGGATATCCGTCGGTGCTACCCTAAACGACCGCCTTCAAGGGAGAAAGACGGAACGAGGGGGCACTGGCTGCATTCGTTCGCTGGTCTCAGGTGCCTCCTGCCCTCCTTCTTCGTCTTCAACTCGCGGCCCGCGTTCCTCTTCCTCAGCGTGCGCGCACCGTGTAATCCTGGACAGAACCAGGGGGAGAACGGGGTCCGAAAATAAAAGAAGGCAGCCACTCGTGTTGTTGTCGCTTCGATGCTCTCGCGCGTGCACGCCGGCCACGATGATCCTTCGTTCGGTTCGATCTTTGGAGCTCGATTAATTTTTTTCAAACGAGTCTCGCTGATGGTTGGCCGACAGTGGCAGTGGTCTGTATGTATGTACGATCTTTGTAACGGCGCACTCGAACGATTCATTGTTGTGAAACGATTGCTGTTGAAACGAAGTGGTGAAGCCGATGTTCTGTTTGCAGTTTCTCGAGCGATTGCAATTGGAGTGCGTGAAATTTGTGAAATCCTTCATATCGTGTATCTTTGACTTGAGAGAGAGAGAGAGAGAGAGGGAGGGAGAGAGAAATTTGATAAGCCGGCAGACACGGTAACTGAATATTGCAACGTGGTCATTAACTTTCTTGTTTACATAATTTATCAATATTAATACTAGATACTAATTTATTTTCTACAAAAAATAGCAACTACGTGTGTTTTATACCTAAATTATCGAAAAAAAAATCATCGAAAATGGATGAATAACCAACAAGTCTTTAGAACACCAAACTCCGGCATTGAAAATCTACCATTTCTCTATCTACGTAGATTAACCCTTCCACTCGGCAGCTTCAACGCGTCGCATACGTTTGCAAGCATTTAATTTCACGTCGGACAACCATGTCCGACCAACAACTGGAAAACCTTTGCCGGACAAAGGATACTTTTCAGCGACGGACTGACCACTTTGGAGGAGAAATCCGGTAATCCCCGCGGTGTCCATTGATCAGCACGCGTTTCCAATCCACCTCTGTCTTGTAGAACGACACACAGATTTCCGCCGACGAACAATGACGAAGAAACATTTTCCAGCAGGCCCCTCTAAGCAGAGGTCTAAGAACGAAGAAACAGGCCCTTTCTTCCATTGTACGACATGGTTGTCGAACGTGCGCGTGTAACCGGCCCGGTTTCGTCGGTCATTCATCGTTCTCTGGTGACTCTGTGCCAGGCTGTAGGACGCGTGCTTGTGGGCGAGACACGACCCACGACAATGGATACAATGAGCACGGGGTGGACCGTTTAGGGGTGCACCCCCTGCAGCTTGTGAAAAACGGCCGCCCCCGATCGAAATTGCCGCATTTCTCGGTCTCTGTTCTCCATTCTGATCTCTCTACCCTGGTGTGGATGTGTACCCCCTAGGTCTGTACCCTCTCTTGCACCTCGTCGTTTCCTCGTCGCTCGCGCTGCGACCACCCTCGGTCTCGTTAGCGCGGTTTAACTCTCGTTTTCTGGCCATTCGATCTCTCTTTGCCTTTCGTCTACGATCCGGACGATACGTTTTCCAAGGTTGAAGTTTACAGGCGATTATTTCTGCCAGTATAATGTATCATTGAATATATTATCGATCTCGAGTCGTTCTGTCCCGAACATTTGGCATCTTCGTGCAAAAACACGATGCAATAGAAAGAGGAGACAAATCTCGTACAGCTTTCTGAAGGAAAGTGACGGCAAATGAAAATTTTCCAAACGTTCGTTTAATATAAAAATACCATCCAGGAAAAAAGTGAAAACTCGAAAGAGAGAGAGAGAGAGAGAGAGAGAGAAATTCGAGAGTGAAATTTTCCTAGAAATCGCAAAATCCCAGCTTTATTAGGTTTTTTTTCTAACTCGCGCGACCTCCATCGTTCTACTTTCGATCTCGCTTTTCCAGCGATCTGCCTCTCAGAAACTCGAAACGAAGAACGGGAAAAGCGCGTCGGCGAACGGCACAATGCCATTGCGCTCTTGCGGGTACGGTTAGAATCAGAGAAAAGGGTTGAAGGGGCTCGGTTTCAGCCGCGGTCTTTGACTCTCTCTCTCTCTCTCTCTCTCTCTCTCTCTCTCTCTGGTTATATACCAGAAGAGAGAAAAGAAAATGACGACGCGGCAGAGAAGAGGAAGCGGAAGGGTTGCGCGGCGTCATCCGTCAGCTAGAAAACGCGGATTCCGGGTCAAAGGGTGGAAAGCTTTTCTATTTCGTTCGCGTGCCGACGTTGCACGTTGTTTTCACTGAAAAATCCACTTTCACGAAACCCGGTGGCAGAAGGAAACGCTTGGGCTGTTCGTTTCGAGCACCCTCTCCCTTCCACGTTTTCTTTCTTCCTCCCGGGTTTTTCTTTCGTTTCTCTCTCTCTCTCTCTCTCTCTCTCTCTTGCTCGCTTTTATTCTGCGCGGGCTGTTGGCGGTTTCTTCAACGGCCGCCTCGTCGAGCACACGACGAGCCTCTGTCCGTAGAAACAGAAGTCGCGAAACGCGATATTCACGGCGAGAGATCGGCCGCGTTGCATCACGCTCGTTGCTTGCCACCGATTGCGCTACTCTCGTCGAGCTTTCTTTCGTGCTCGCTGAATAAATTCCGACGTGAATCCGCCACCGAGACCATTCCCTCTGATCCGGAGAACGAAAACGGTGAAGTCGCCGGGAGCAAAAGTTGGTCAAGGTTCGCCGTTTGGTCTTCGCTTCGCTTCTGTTTTTTCAGTTGCCGTTGCGATGCAACGATGCAACGATGCAACGCGCGGATGACTGTTTCACTGTTTTCGAGATTTTCTTTTCCAGGCTGGTCAGCGAATAATAATACCGTAAACATAAGTTTGCTTTTTGCAACATTATAATATGTTGTGGCGTAATATAAGCATTGAAATATACAAATGTATAAAGCGTGAAGTTATATGAAATTAGGCTGCAGATGTTCGTAAAAATTTCGCTTTTCTTAGAGATGCGAGTGTAAAGAATTGAAACTTTCACGAAATTCACTTTCTGTCGAATGCAATACATTTATATTCCGAAATATATCGATGGTTTAATAGTAATGATAAATTCTTTTTACACGTATAAATTTATAAGTTTGCTACAAACATGGTTACGAATATGATATTACATGCAACAACGTGAAGTTTCATAGCACAGTTAAAAAGAATAACAGAGCTCCACGAAATAACGATCGTCATTACACAGACGAACTCTAACCCTCGCCGTCCTCTTTTTCCCTAAACGAATAGTTACAACGTTCATTAGTAAACGCAGAATATCAATAACACCATTACGTTTCTAACATGAGCCACCACGGTGATCGGTCAATTTATTCGCGAGCGTAACAAATAAACCGGTAGGGGATTTCATTCCCCGGACGCGTTCTAACGCTCGGTGGAGACGAGTATTGTGAACCTATCAATGAACGAACACAAATTTTAACAGTTCATCCGGTTACGTTGATCCCGAAAGTATAAGCGGTTTCACGGCATGAAACACCCGAATCGCAAGGTTTCCATAAGCTTCTATGGGGGCTTTCGTGGGTCTCGTCGAGTCCCATTCACGGGGGGTTCTCAACGGGCGGGGCCCCATTCTCTACGGGGCGCCGCTCTTCATTGTACCGTCACTGCGTGTTTAGTACTCACGCGTCAAGTTAACAGCATCCCTCCTCTTCTCACCTTTTCTCTCCTCTTTCTTTTCTCCCTTTTACGTTTCTATTTTTCTTTTTTCTTTTTCTTTTTCTTTTTTTTTTTCCTTCCCTCGATTCGACCGTCCCTTTTTTTCCGCGTTCCACCTTCGACGGCGGCTCGCTGTTGCGACCAGAAGTTTTCTCAGAGTTTCCAACAGTCGCCAACTGTTTCTTTATACTGTTATATAATATGGCCTCGCAATCAGATTTGCTATGCTACGTGAGAGAACATGTAAGAAGCGTAGAGGGATTGACGAACGCGCGAGGAGTTGGTTTTGATTCCTTAAAAAAGAAAAAATAAAACACGTCACGAGTAATCGTAATAATCGTAGATTTTTTTCGTCTGTTTCGTCAATTCTTGCAAGCTCTTGCAAGCTGAATTATTTTCATGACTCGTTGACTCACAAGTCGTTTAACGAGTTGTTTAAAGAACGCTTGTGCTTCAAACTGGCTGTTGACCATTCAAAAATGTCTCATTAGTTGGTTCTGTTAAAATTTCACATATGCGAGTCACTCTTGTCGGTTTTCGGCTTTCGTAAGAATTTTCAATCTTATGCTCTTCACATTATACAAACTATATTCAAATTCATTTTATCCATCCGTTAGTGGACTCATTGTCAGTCACGGATAGTTGGCTAGCCAACATATATGAAACAGATTCGCAGGCAGAAAGGCTTGGATTCTGTATTCGATTTTGTGATTGACTGTTGTTATTTCCGAAATATACTCCAGTAACAAGTGATTCTCTGATTGTGAGTGACACACCGCATGACTTTGAGCGATCCACTGATGTAAATAAGAGACAGAAAGAATTCAGACAAAACAAGACTGTGTATACTTCCAATAAATCGTTATCAAGACACATAGTCTTTCGATACTCGAACGCGCACGTCCCGAACGTTGTCAATTTTCCTAAATCCACAAATACATGAATATTCGTTTACTTGCGAATATTTATAGATAGAAATTAGTGCTCAATTTAACGGGTAAGTCAGACGGGCAGTAGATTGTATGAAACACTATTTTGATCGAAATCTAGATAACTTTTTTGGAAGATCGATGAACTATCAGTAGGTATCTCGATTATCTTATTGTTAGCCTAATCGTTTCGATTATGCTGATAATTCTTGCTGATAAAAAAACTCGAAGATACCAAGCCATCGACGACGTCCATTCGCGAATTCCATCACTCGACAACGTTATCTGCGGCAACAGCACGCGGTTTCCGAGTCTACGTTGCAAAACGAAACCGGTTCCTTTTTATGACGGAATATCGGGCGGACGGTCGTCGTTCGGTTTCAGCTGGTCTCTCGTCCCATCTTTTCTTTTTCTCTCTCTCTCTCTTTTTCTCTTCTCTCCTATCTACCGACCGCTTCTGTGTTGGCCTGTGCCTTCGCTGAAACCTGTCGTTTTTTCACTGTTGAGATGCAACACCGGCGACAGGAGGAAGGAAACACGCGCCGAGTTTTGAGCCAGGGGAGAAACGGGATGAAAACCAAAATCGTATTTTGCCATCTATAGCTGGAGATTAGTCTCCTCGCAGGTGAGAGAAAAAAAGTCCGCTGGACGATGAGATCGAAAGTTGAACGAATTGTACAATCTTTGAGGGTTTCGAATCGAATATCGTTGAGAGAGGATGACGAAAATTTTAAAAGACGTAAAAATTGTATAATTGAAGCTTTCTTTCTATTGCCTTATTGGTATTAGAATTATACCAAAGTTGATTCTTATAGTATATATCTTATAGTATTACAGGTGCACAATTTGCGATTGTGCAAATGCACGTTAGTATGATGAAGGACCACTTCTTTGAGAGGGCAATCTATTAGAAAATTACTAATAGATCACACGCAATTTATCAAACTTCTCTCTCCTTTTCCCATTAACAAATCATTAATAATATCAACTAACTTCGTAGTCTAATAATGTAGCAATAGCTCAATAGCGCGATGATTTGATCGCATTAATCGCACGAAAATGCATGAAATCGACCAAGTTGACGAATACTGCTCAAATTTACGAAGATCCTTCATCTCTCTACCCACGAGTCTGTTTTATACGAATCTGTTAGTGTTAGCTAATCATTTTCAAATATTGGGAGTTTAATCACCTCAGACGTCGCTGATTTAAGATCAGCGATTTACTAGAAACAATAATCTCGTTCGGGTGCAGGTAGGACTTTTTGCCAACAACAAAAGAAAGAAACTGGAATAGACGTAAGACCTTTAGCTATAAATCGTAAAATATATTAATAAATTTCTTGTGCTACCAAAATCGTCTACGAATCACATGAATTTGCATTAGCGTATTGTCGACAAATACATTGAATTTAAAATAAAATTACTTGTACATGCATATTTAGGTAAATGTTACAAGCAAGTAGTATTAAGGTTAATAGCAACAATGAAACGTTTCTCTTGGGATTATGCTATCACGTAGTGATACTTCTACTTCCGGTTTGTAGTCGAAGGTGAAGTCCAAGACATTCATAATTACAAAACTTTCACATTTCACAGTTTCTTTCGCTCTCTACTAAAATATTATATTTAATTTACGTACAAAATTTGTTTTCAAATATTATATTTATATGGATTAAATAATTAAAATATTTTTTTGCGTTCGTGCGTCAATAGCGATGAGACGCTAAAACACTAAAAAATGTGTTAATAAAATGAGAGAAACGAAAAAAACTACGTTTCATCGTCCAGTGTACGATTACTATATATATGGGGCTCACAAAAATTAGAAAATATTTCAAAATGAATATAAGGCGATAAAGAAGCATTTGATTTTTTTTATTAAACAATTAAATAACTTTCCTTGACTTGTCGTTTGCTTTTCTGATGTTCTTGTTTAATAAAAAAAAAAAATAATCAAATGCTCCTTCTTTTTATCGCTTCATATTCATTTTAAAGTATCCTCAAATTTTTGTGAGCAGTGTATTTAGCGCGGACATTAGAGCGAGACAGGACAATTGTTGCGCAACGCAAGAAAATACTGACCAAAAACGCCCCAAGTGGCGAATAGAGTGGCGAACAATGTCGTGTAGTAGAAAAGGCATCGGTTGAACGCGTGGCAAAAAGATGAAGGCCGCCAGTGTTCCAACGAATCCATTTTCCAAAGAGTGAAATAAAGAAGAAAAAAAAGAAGCCGGACCTTTCGAAGACTACAGAAAGACGGATGCAACTTCGGCCACTTCGTTTAACTTGCGAATTCTTTTCCAAAACGCGCCCTTTTGTGGCGATGCGTATTCGTGACAAACAAAACGACGCTGTTAAACGACAGTCGCGATTAAATGCGTCGCGTGACGAGAAGCAACGTGCAAATTGGTTGTTCATGCAAATGTTAGATGGTTGAGTAGATCCTTGGATGAACGGTTATGGCACCGTTCTTGCTCGTAAAACAAGGATAATGGCCGACTTTCAATTTTGACGTGAAAACGAGGTGTCTGGAGTTTTCGGTTGTTCGAAGTGCTCTTGAGGCTCTGATATTGTTCATTTTCCTTTCGGTCCAACGCTGTAAGAAACGGTGATCACGGCGTCATAATCATGTGATTTTTAGCGCTTAGCGATCGATGACATGACCGCGTCACACGAGTTTCAGTGCTAGTTAGCAAATGACTCGTATTATGTAACTTTCAATGTTTAATGATCGATAATGCTACTGCGACGACACGTTGATTTTCAGCAGTTGTTAAAAACAATTGATCAGTTTAGCGTTGACGGCAAAAACTTACTTTTTTTCACGTTACTTCAATCGGATCCATGGAAGAAATTATTCGAAATCAATGAAATAGAGGGAATATCTGCTCGAAATTGTCATTCTTCGCGGTCGAACGTTAGTTTATCTCTCTGGAGAAATAATCGTTCGATCGGCAACGAACGTTCAGCATTACCATTTCTACATGCCCGATACATTCATTTCCGCGGTGACATAACAAAACGGCAAAGAACGCAGCCGTCCGAGGCACCAATTTAAAGCGTCTATTCTACGAAGCCGCGTGCATATATACATATATATATATGTGTGTATGTGTGTAGCAGGCTACGCCACTGTAGTGTTGCCGCAGCGGAGTCGCTGGTTCTCTCGCGCAGACGGTTCTCTGGAGCAGCGGCGTGGAGCAAAGTAGTTACGGTGTTCGAGACAAGCGCTGACCAGACAGGGTCGCGGAACAGACAAGGAACAAGAGTATCGGGTTTCGTGTTGGGGCGTGGCTTGTTCTACCGGCGACCCGGGAGAGGGTGCCAATGGGCGGGCCTTCGTGGAACCGTGTCCGCCCCACCTTGTGGCGAGAGGGTTTTCACGGTTCCACCACGGTGCGGCGCTGGCTCTGGCTGAAACCAGTTGTAGCTGTGCCGGTTCCCTCACTCCGCATCGCGGCTTTGCCCCGATAGACGGCCCTGTATTTACCGTGGCGCAGCGTGATCGCGCGTACCTCGTTTCCTGGCGTCGTTCCTCTCGGCGTGTCGACGTCACCGTCATCGTCGGATCTCGCCGTTTCACGGGTACTATACACGGGTGCACATGCGCCATGAAGCGAGCCTGACGCGTGTCCGGTCGTCCCATCGAGGGAGCACGAACTGAGATCGATCCCCGCGTTGTCGATGCTCCAAGGACACCAAGACAGTGGTAGTATTCGAGTGCAGGTGCGCGGACTAGCCGGGTTGCTTCGTCGCGCCGTTCCTCCGTCTAATCCTAGTGCACTGTGAACCGCCCGATATGGAACGAGGGATTCCGCGACAGGGTTCCAGAACTGTGTCCCGTCGCCTTGAGTCATCGCACCGATGAACAACCACCCGTTTCGTCCCGTAGTGATTGTGTATTAGTGAGGGGTAACGTGACTGACTCCGGTGCTTTCGGTACTGTTCCATTGCATCTTCGTATTTAAGAAAGCAGAACTAGAGCTGCTAGATCTCGGAGTGGTTTTCTTTTTTTTTTTCAGCGAGATGTGCCCGTGAGGGCGCGCGTTATTCCCTTACTAGATCATTTATTCTAATCGGGACATTCATATACATTCGACATATTCTGACACATTGACAAAAATCTAGACAAAAATCTCTAGAGAGAGAGGGAGAGACAGAAAGAGACAGAGAGAGACAGAGAGAGAGAGAGAGAGAGTTGTCAGAGTGAAGTTGTCAGTGACGTTCTTGAGTGAGGAAAAAAATTGCCGAACTAAGTTCAATCAGAGGGTGAAGCGAGCTTGACGGTGGTGGAAGAAGAAGAAGAGGAGACAAAGAAAGAGAACCTGCGCAGCGGACGCCATCTCCGCGTTATCGGCAAGCGGATCCCCCGGGACTCCCCCCCAAGCAGCTTCGGCGTCGCGCACCCTCGGCGGGAACTACCCCGCGACAGCAGCCACCCTGATGGGAGTGTATGAGGAGCGCGCCCCTCCTACCACCGGCATGCACTGGGTGAGTGTCATCCCTCTGTTTTTTGCTTATT
This sequence comes from Tetragonula carbonaria, assembly GCA_032399595.1. Taxonomy (NCBI): domain Eukaryota; kingdom Metazoa; phylum Arthropoda; class Insecta; order Hymenoptera; family Apidae; genus Tetragonula; species Tetragonula carbonaria. The sequence continues at coordinate 3,305,483 of JAUCRC010000008.1, forward strand.
GGCCGTGTACGCACCACGAAACCGTCGAGAGGGGCTCTCGGTCCTTTGTCACGCTGGCCTCGATGATCTGTGGGTGATGATCCTTGCCTCGACCCCTTTGATCTCTACCCGAGACTGCACTCTCGCAACTTGCTACTTGCACTTCGAGCACGGCTTTTTTTAGAATCTCGCAAGGTTAGGGTTCTCTGGCAGTTTTGCGAGTGAACTAAATCCTGGAGTTACTATGTTTTTAACAGATGTAACAAACTCTTCTGTCTCAATTTTTTGAATTACTTTCGAGATTTCGCAATTGTTTCTCACGTTCTCCGCCTGTTGTAACACAAATTTTTGAATAATTTTGTTTCAAAAACAATTCTTTCGAAAACTGCTGTTGCAATGTATTTTTATCGTTCGCTAAAAGGAAATCGCTTCGAGCACCCAATATTTGATAAATTCCAAGCTTCCAATTCGGCAATTACACCGACACGACAATATTTTTAGTACGACGACTTTCGTTCAAAGGCACGATCGACCAATGTACAATGATCACTCGAAGTACCCAGGCTTCGAGATTCTATATTCCCAGGCACGGCAAGCTAATTAAAACCTCGCGTCGCGAGGGATAAGGAAGCCGGTCGACGGCGATCCTCTCGGTGCCCGGTTGTGTAGCTGTTAATGGGAACAAATCCTAGCTGGATAAATTCAATCCGACGATTTTATTGCCGGCGATTCCGCAATTGGAATATTGCTCAAACTAGTGGCGGGACGAGCTCCGACGCTTATCAGCGACCGCTGATATATTCGCCGGCCATGGCGTGGAACGGGTTTCACGGATTCGCGACGATGCGTTGTAGATTGCTGTCGACAGAAAAAACCGCCGTCCCGACGACAGGTCTGCGTGCGTACACGAACCACCGTTTGACAGATCGCCACGAAGCTCGTGAATTTTTCGGGTGTCACCCGGTGTAATGGATCGCAGCACGCGAACCCGAATCGCGCCCCTGGTTTGTTAATTGATTCCCCTGAGGGGGTTGCAGATTTTCATCGGTTAAAAGGCTGTACATTTTTCTTCTCTCGGAACGGCTTGCCATCGTTTTGAGACTTTTCAACTATTCAGTGTTAAAGTGAGATTTTTCTTTGGCCCATCTGGTAGACTGGTTTGCTATCGTAGCCTGAATCTGAATGTAAATTAATCTCGAAGCGGCGCATGTACAGATATCGAATCTGTTAAGTCTCTTTCGGGAAAGGAAACGACAATGAATATGTGAGTAGTTTGACTCTGCGAGTTGTTTAAAACACACGAAAACACATGTATGCTTAGGGATTAAAACGAATATAGCATACGTGATCCTTAAAAATAGCATTTAAGAGAGAAAAGAAACAAGAAAAAACTGTTGAAAATTCCAAATTCCGTTTTTCTTTATTTCCCTATATTTAATCTTGATTGAAATCTTTTAATTTTAGAAGATTTCTTTACGTTTCGATTCATTTTTAATTTAGAAGTTCATTTAATTTGAAAAGCATACGATGGATTTTGTAATTTATCGTATTTCTCTGTTGGCCATGCTTTTCGGAAGAATTCCACATTCTTCTCGTAGAATCTCTTCTTTATATTTATTACTTTGCTCGTGGAGGAAACACGCGAGGATTAAACGGCGCGGCGGAACGCGCGGTGGATGCTCGTGATTTTCAGCGGCTACGTTCGTTTTCCATCGAGCGCGATAGCTCGAACGATGTCGAGCAATGTACGATCAGCGAAACCGGCGTTCATCTTCGAGGAATGTTAATTCCGTTTTAAACGACTGTTGAATGGCTGCATCGTTAACGGGTACACCTTGTAAACAAACGTAATTGATTGTTTCGTGTCACCGCGATGGCCGCTAATTGAACCGATGCATTTACTCGTGGCTACGCCGACGAAACGAGCTGGATGTAAAACGCACGCCACCGCTTACCAATCCTCCTTCCCCTGCTCTCTCCCCTCCCCCCACCCACCTGTCCCATTCTCTACCTTTACTAATTTCACCGAAATTGAGTTTTAATCGAATAAAAAGCATTCCAAACGAGACTTCAAACGACCTCCATTATTTTCGTTCCTTTCCGTTTCGATTAACTTGTATTCGCAGACACTTTCTTGGAAATCAATTTCCGACCTCTTTTAAGTTATTTTGTCGTGTTGTCACTTAATCTTAATTCGGAAACATTTTAGTGAAAAAAAAAAAGTGGAGAATACCGGGAGTTCAAGATATCGTGATCAAAATAATGGAAGTCGTTCGAAATTTTATTTTATTGACGATATAACATATCTTTACAGTCATTTAGTTGTGCTATTTCTATTTGTAATTATATAACAGCGGGTATGATATTCTGATACTATTTTAATAACGCACGAGTACAATGTCTGTGACATCTATCATTGAATTCCACCAAAAATCTCACCTGAATTCCATCTGAATTGAGAAAAATCCCAAATGAATTTTGAAGTTGCTTCTCTGTCATTCGCAAAATTAACGCCCAAGTATTTCAACAGTTGTTTTTCGAGCCAGATTTCATAGCTTCGTGTATTTTAAATACGAGAAATTGAATGTAAATAAATTTCAGTTCTTTATATCTTATAATTTCTTTTCTCTTATATTGAAATGTTAGTTCTATTAATGATGTCTACCTTTGCAAAAAATTTACATTTCGCGATTTTCTTCTTCCATATCTCGATCATAATTATTCCGTAATTTTCATTTGTTTAATTCGACTAACATTTTTCATAATATCAAACATCGGAAAGGAACAACACGGCTTCGATGTTTTGTTTACCGAAGAACCAGTCGTCGTTTGAAGTGTATCGTGCAAGAGACGCCGTGTGCTAAACGTCCCAATCTACTTAGAGCGACACAATTATATTATCGCGCGAAACGCAGAACGAGAAGGCACGCCGAGTCATCGACAATTGGCCAGCGTCGAACTAGTCGCCTCGATCGAGCTTGATTTGGATCATTATAAATTTAGCGTAATGTTAGTTTTCGAAAAACTCGTCTGTCGTTGTCGATTGATCGCTGACTTTTCCACATTTGTGAAAAACTTGAAGGTGCAAAAACTTACAAAGTGTCAAACTAAAATATTCGTCGGAATATTTACTAAGTGAGGTCTCTAATGGAATCTCCACTTTGGTTCTATCTTTGGTTACTCGTATTCATAAAAATATGAATTCTTATATACATTCTAGCGAATAACAAATAATTTTCAGCGCATGTTTCATTACTGTAAGATTATATATGCGCTGTTTTTGACGTGAGTTGTCATAAAATTTTATTTTCAAAATTTCGTCACTTTTAATTGGAATCGGTGTTTGTACGTAAAAACCGACGTTATACAGCGAATAAAACACTGATGTGTATTTTGACGCTTGTAAAAATAGAGGATATTTACAGAAGATAGAGCCGATCGGATTGGTTCTGAAACCAAGTGGTTGGATTTTCTTTGCTCGTTGAGCAATCCGAAATTTTCCTACGCGCCTTTGTGACCGCGTGCACGCTCGAATAATTCATCCAGCGACGGGGATCGCGACTACGCCGCGGCGAAAATAAATAACAATTTTCCCGACAACCGCGTGAATTACGAGTTCGTGGCTGACAGGGATTTTTCAGAGACGTTCTGCGTCTGACGAGAGTTATTCGCCAGAAGAATGTCTACTTAATGGATAGAGGTGATCTTCGGATAAAGTCGGATTATAATAAACTCGCAAGTTATAAGAGCCGTATTTTAGTAATTCTCCATTCGTGTTTTCTTACGACTAACAATTTCACAAGTTTGAGGCGAAAGAATCGTTTTTCTTCGAAAGATTTTTGCTATATTGTATAAGACAAAAAGCGAAACTGTGATGTAAAAATTGGAAAACTGGGTTAAATTTTAAAACCGGTTAAAATTGAAAAAAACTCAAGCTAATTAAGATTAAAGAAATTAAAGAGGAAGCTTGATGTTTCGGAACGTATCGGAGACCGCAGCTTCACGGAAGTTTATATTTTCTTGCTTTGTCGAACTCAGTTTCTCGGTGTTTATCTTTCTCCCCGTTGGCACAATTCAACAGAAAACTTCTTTCGAAAACTTAAAAAAAAAAAAGAAAAAATAAATCGACATTCGATTAACTGTTCCAATTAAATATTAACACAATCTACTTCGTCTTGCAACTGCTCCGAAATTTCCTATTCGACGACAAATTTGAAACTGTTCTACTTTCTCTTTTTCTGATTCAAATTTCTTTGAAATATTCAGCCTCTTCCAACTCGAGCCAATTCAAAATCTACGTTCAATTCATCGATCCGTGTCTAAAATTATTATTCAAACACTGATGCAGGGAATAAATTTGTAGCCATTGTAATCCGTAGCAAATTTCCATTTGAATTCTTTGTCCATAGAGACACGAATCATTAGATCGCGGATTTTCACGCATTTTGTCAGAGTCAGTATCTAGAGTATAGAGCGCCGACATACGATGTTGTATATTCGATGCAGAATGCACATTATAATTTTTTTAATATAAAAGAACAAGTTTCCACCGATGTTCTGTATCTTCGTCTGCGTCAACAAGGCGAAAGAGATTTGCATAAAAATCCGCAGTTTATTAATCGTGATTCGTGGAGATCGCGAACGTTCCACGTCTGCCGATCGGATATTCAACGACTGAGATCTTTTTATTCAACGGAACGCGTCGTGCAGCGAGCGTCGCGGCGGCGCGGAACCGGCGTCGTTTTGTCTCTGGACGCTTTCGATCTTTCTCCATGTACGGTCAGACGCGTGCGTCAGCGTGGAGCCGGCCGAAGAGAGTGTGATTATTGTAACTTCGATGAGATAAGGACGACGTGGCACGAACGTGTCTGCCCGTGATAGTGGTCCGTTTGTGTCGAGCGTAATTTATTATCCCCTCGGCCCTGCCGAGATATATCCGCCGTCGCCACCGCCGCCGCCGCGGTCATCGCCGATCCCAAGTGTTTAATAAGTCCGCGTCGTGCTCCGTCTTTTGTTGCTTATTTACGAAGTCGAGACGATACGACGCGGAGCTTGTCTATCGCGGATCGCGAAACTGCCTCGCGATGAGCGGCAAGAGTTTGTCACTCGGCAAATATCGAGTCGCTTCTTCCGCGTTTCCTTCTTTCGCATCATTTTTACGCGAAATTCCAAGAAACTCTCGGATTTCTGTCGACACGGGTTTCCCATTTCGACGAGATAAAATTCTTATCCTAATGATTGTGTTTCAAATACACGAATTCATTACTTTAGAAATATTCTTTTTTTTTTCTTTTTTCTTTTAGTTAAAGGAGAGTGCGGACTGAGAAATTCCTTTCAGATCTCTCTGTAAATAATTTCTCTCTCTTTTTCTTTACGAAGAGATTATTTGATAAGTACAAATTCAATTTATGTTTTTTTTTTCTTTTTTAAATATATTTCTCCAAGAGTTAGCGTCGAAGAGAATTCAATCGAAAACGGAATCCCCCTTTTGTTTTTTCTTTTTTAGTTTAGTAGAAGAAATGCATTGGAAGTAAAAAGTTGGAACGCGAAAATTTGTTGTGTTATGAAATTTTGATGAGCGAACGAATAATCGCGTAAACGGATTATTTATTAAGCAGACTAATTCGCTGGGTGGTTAATTTATCGCACAGGAACTTGTTAATATCCCAACTGCCTGCCTGTTCATTGAGGATTCTCGGAACGAAAGAACGCGTCGGGTAGAACAAGATCTTTTAATCGCGATTCCTAAATTAATTCGTTCCACCTTGTTCTTTCCTTCGTAGGAACGTATATGATTTATATTCGGCGAGCAGGAAACTCGTTTCCCGGCTCGACAGTTTTTTACAGACCGTAGGAAAATTTCTCTTAGGTTTTCACTTTTCGACTCTTTCTCTATCGTCTTCAACAGTTTTGAAAATACACGCGATTCTCCTCCTCAGCAGTTGTGCAATTTTCCGTGCTAAATATCCGAGCAGACGCGTTGAAACATTCACGAATACATCAACGTCGCGAGGAAATTGTACCTGTTATGCTCTCTGTTTCCGCGAACGTTTGTCGGTCGGCGACGAGTTTCGCAAAATTTTCAAACGGTTCCTCGTTACGGCACGTCGGGACGTTTACTCATGCTTTCAGCGGGCCGATCATGGTTTCGGTCGTGATTAATTGCGGTCGGATCACGCTGCCAGGCAAAGACACGATCTGAATTTTCGCGGAACGTGAAACTTGGCTACTACAGAGGGAGGGAAAGCGGTATCTCGGGGTCAGGTCGCGATTCTCCGTCTTCTCGGAGTGCCGCCGCTCCGTGTCCCCCCCTTCCCCCTGTATCTCGTCGCGTTTTACCATTTAAATAACCGTTTAGTCGCCTCTCGCTTCATGTTTACTTTTACTTCTTTCTGCTTCATCAAGAAATTGCTTGATTTCTCCTTTTCATTTTTTCTTTTTTTTTTTTACATCTTTTATTTAATCTCTTGTAAGGAGAAAAATTTTCTGTCCGCAGAAATTTTCTTTCAGTAAGTTATAATTTTTTTTTTTTTGAGATCCTTACTAGTTAATATTTATCTTAAAATAACGTGAGAAGGCGTAGTTCGAAGAAATTCTTATTTATTGTTAGTGAATTTTAATCAAGATTCGAAGTATCGAAGGCTTCTGTTTGGGAAAGTCTTTTATGAGAAATCGTGATAGAAAAGAAGAAATTATCACATGATCAGTCTCGCAGCAGTAACGCCAATGAAGTACCTGAAAGATTCAGATTTTTCTAAAAGGAAAAAAGGAAAAAGTGGCAATTGTCTTCGTACGTAAACGACATGAAGTAAAGAAGCTTCTCTTGGTTATCAATCGCGTTGCTCTGCGAAATTGGTTTGTGCCCGAGTTCTCTAGCAAAACTTTCGGTCCAAAGTCGCGACAAACGGAAGATTATTGTAGACGTAACGCAAAAAACAAACGATGAAATCGTCGTCTGTTAACTCGAAATTCTGGAACGCGAACGTTATATCAGAAAGAAGAAATAAAATTGACCGTGTATAACGACGAAGGAATATTATCAAGCGCTTGAGATCACCGATTTTCCTCGTCGAAAATTCGTAATTTCTCAATTATCGTTACGTGTACTTTGCAAACAAGTCGCTTCCCTTGAGTCTCGATGCTCCTGGCGATTGTGCAACGACGCACCGGATGCAACGCAAGGACGATAAATGCTCGTTTCTGTGTTTTCTGCGTGTGTTTTTTTTTCTTTCCATTTTTCTTTCTATAAAATGAAAACAGTAAATTCTGAATTTTTTTTTTTGTAATTTTTGAATTTTTGTCAATAAATCGTTTGATGACGTGGAAACCGAGGTCGAAAATACACGATTCCCGTGATCGATGCCATGATTCACCGAACTTGCAAAACCCGCGCGCGCTTGTGTATGTGTTGCAACACGCAGAAGCGTGCGATACGCTTGTGAATTTAATATTCATGCCAGCGATGAAGCCGGCATGGCGGAATGGCGCGCCAGAAATGCGTGAAAATTCGAGCAGATTGGTGGCCGAGCTGGTTTTATAATATAGATTAAAAGTAGCTGACAACGATAATTTCTTCGTGCTGAATGAAAACAGTGTTTTTGCACGATAACGCGGGAGGTCGAAGATTGAAGCTGGGTCAGTGCTTCAGAGCTTTTTCAGCCTGAGAAGAATTTACTTGACGTTTCGTTACTTGGACTTTCGAATCAGAGCTTTCTATTTACATATACGTAACACGCGACGTAATTGAATAAAAAAAAAAAAAAAGAAAAAGAAAAGAGGCGAAACAATAATTTCGACATCGAGTACTGACTATTTTAACTTCTACAAAAAAATATCTTACGTTCGATAAAAGAAACGTTAGTCTTGCCTTTTACGTCATTTTTCTGATACGATTGAATCTCATATTTAAATAACCTACTGCCAAACTTATTTACTCATAAAAAAAATGTCATGCGAAATAAAGCTTACCTACAATTTCATTGATTACACTCTGATTAGAGTAATATATTATTTCGCAACTCTGAACACACCCAATCGTTATTAAATATTCAATCACCATATTCTATCAATAAAAATTCTACTTCAAGTAATTCGAGTATCTCAAGTGCCAGAAACGTCGAGAGACGAAATGAAAGTATAATAAAGGAGGAAATAAAATAATTTATGGGAATTTCGTATACCGTATTATTATTATTGAATCATCATCCCTCTTCGAAATTCTGCTCCTGGTAAAAATTCATCGACATGACGTTTCGCTGATTGCGAGGCCAGCATCTCCGAAGTGATTGGAATCTATATTTAGAACTTGACTAGCGGCCTCTTCTCCTTCCTTCTTTATTTTTCGATTCGCGTCGGCCGCGTCACAGCCGAATAGCCAAGGTGGCACAGTAGCACACGAGTAGCCACGATTCAATATTTTTGTCCGGTTGCTGGTCCGGCTTCGAGGTTTCGTCCGGTCGGTTGGTAGCCGGTCGCCGCGGAGAAGTGCAGATAGCAAGCAGTTTATCGGTTCTCCGTGGTGTTAAGCGTCGCCCACGCGTTTTAAGAGAGAAACCACAAGCTGCAACCAGTCCGCCGAGTGGACGAGGCTGTTTATTGTTATCACTGTCATGGCCGGCCAAGGGAAGCTGATACGCGGCAACACGGGACGCGCGTGTTTATAGAATCGACAAAGCGAGCAAGCGAGAGAGGGAAAGAGAGAAATGCTGGATCGGTCTGCGAGCAAATTTCCTGGTTGACTTTTTTGTGGTCTCATTTTTAGTATCGATGATAGGACATACATGCATGCATACATACTAGAGATTCGAAATTTGAAAGCTGAGCGTTTTGGAGTATCAGTGAGAAGTATCGATGAGACTTTTAGTATTTTTTTTTTTTAGTACTTATTAATTTATTGCAATTTAATGATCCAACGTTCTATAAATGTTGGACGTTGAGGATTCTAAAAATTTTGGAGTAAATTCATCGATGAGGATATTCTTAGCATCAAGAAGTCTACATAATTAGGACAAGTATCAGAGTTTTATTAAAGATACTTACAGAGTGATTTAGTATAATAGTATTTAGTATTTAGTATAATAAAACATTAGTATGTATATTTTATTTAGTCATCTATTTTAATCACTTTCGTGGTAGTCACGAATAAAAATTGGCTAAATTTATCCGTAATATTTCAAAACTAGCAGAATCGAGATCCCTGTTCGTTCTTTGCTCAGACCGATTGCCGTTGTCTTTGTTCAAGTCAAATTTCCCTTTCAAAACAACGACTTCAATTTCGTTGCTCCTAAGCTTCCCAAGATAATGTTTCGCAAGTGTGGCGAGAAGAAACGCTGAATTGCGCGTTTCTTTTTGCCCCTGAACAATCGATGTGTCAAGCATCGGGGATGAGGCGACGCAACGCGAGATTTTGTTTCCCAATAAATTTTACCAGTTCATACCTATATACGGTCTTTGGAACATTTCCCGCGCGAAACCGGAGCGGTTTCTCATCCTCCTTACAGAACTAAAACAGACTCGGTTCGATTCGAGATATATTTTCCCATGGTTAAGTCTGCAGTTAACTTGGCCGCCTGAAAACAGGCGGCTCGATGTTTTCCAAACGAGGGGAACGATCGTAGAAAAATTCTCGGGCTCGAGTTCGCTCCTCGATTCATATGCCCGATGGCTTCTCTCGTAAATCATACGAGATTGTGTCGCGCGGCAAAAAAAGAATCGCGCTCCAATTACCCCGATTTCCTCGTCCGCGCGAAGAAGGAAAAAGCAACCGCTGAGAGAAAAAAAAAAGCGTCGCGCTGTCGAAACTATTCACAAGCATCTGAAAACGTGCTGCTTCACTTGGCCGGGAAAAGAAAGTCGGATCGTTTCGGTCGAGTTTTTTACTATTCAATTCAATTTTTGTGTTTAAGTTTCCGAGTCAACACGGTTCTTCAAGTAGAATATTAATTATCATCTGTCTGTAAAAATAATTTAAAAACGGGGTGATTTTCTCCCCATTTTTCTTTCCCGTAACGAGTTTGCGAGTTTCACAACATGGTTGTCCAATGAAAAACTTTCAACTCTTCCTTGTATTTTCCTTTTTACGCCCGTATGGCGTATCTTCATTTCGATACGCTGCCATTAGCAGCTCGTCGCGAAGCGCACATGAATCATCGATTATGCTTATCAATATCAAAGTCGCGATGCGAACTTAGTAAATTACGTCTTTATCTCCTTGTGCACTCGGCAAAGTTTACGCTTCGTTTACTCTGGAAAAATGAATGAAACAAAAAAAAAAAAAAAAAGAAAAGAAAGAAAAAATATGGAAGGGAAAAGAAGAAAGAAAAGAAAAATGAGTGAAAAAAATGAAAGAAAAAAACAAAAAAAAAAAAAATTGATGAAGACGAAATGCAATCGATGGTCGATATCTGGCAGAGCAGTTTGGAGAGGCTGTCGCACAATCGAGCAGCGGTCGAGCGGCATTCTACTGGCTTTTCGTGTCGGCATCCCGACGGATTCCGCGCTCGTTATTTACTTCACGTTTCGTGAAAATGAAAAAGGCGGAGTCTTGTGCAAGTTAGAGCCACGGTGAAAGTCTGTCTTGCAGTTGGAGCAGCACCGGCCTCCTGTGGCAGGTCCACTCTCCAGATGGATAAGGATCTCGCGGAGCCAAGAGAAGATCGATCGACCGGTTGTGCCGTTTCGTGGGAAATTTATAGGATGCCCGTATATCGATCTCTCGTCTGTTCGCGCGAGCTGCTTGCCCGCTTGTCGCGTGCACGCTCTTACGAAATCGACCATCGGGGAAAATTCTGGAAATGGATTCTCGTCCACTAGCCTCGAATCCCAGAAATTGATCTGTTATTGGGTTTTGTGGAAACTGTTTTTTTTTTTTTTTTTTTTTTTTAGCGAACTGTCAATCTTTCGTTTCTTGCAGCGAAGGTGTCGATTTTAAATTTAGAGTGACTGTTGAACTTGTCAAACGGTAAAGTAAATCTAAATTTGCGACGCGTCTATAGTGGGAGCCTATAGTCCATAGTCGAAATATTAACCTTTTCTACGGTTTTACACAACGAAACGAGGCTGATATATTTAGGATGATCATAGTGGATCTTCCGAGAGCAAAATCTAGAATCGGGATTAGTAGAGTAGCAAAGGAGTGGATCTTTTGATACATCAGAGTCTGCGAGTCTCTTAATTATCACTCATCTTTCATGAATGAACTGCAATTAGTGTTAATAATATACTGTATATCCATTCTTTTTTCCTACTATTCTCCACAATCACCGTGTTCAGAGTTCGCACAATCGTTAACATAATCTTGTACGATTGTACATTATCGACCTGAGAGGAACGAGAACGTCATCCTTCCTGTTCATCCACTCTTCGTACTACTATTCTCAATAACTAGTTTTCTCCTATTGTCGAAACTGACGAAACACCCGTGCACTCATATTCGTAACGGTAGCTATTTTCAAACGCTATTAGAAACAGTTCGAAATTCAGGTTAGGTCGTGATCCGGCCAAGCCATATATTCCAACCGGCGTACCAAAACGAAGGGGAGGGAGAGGATTCGGCGAAAATTGCTCGTGAGAAAACGCGCGTTGCAGATGGAAAAACCGAGATTTCCAGCCGCTTTCTCGAGGAAATATCTCTATTTGCATTCGGCGTTGGCGCTCGTTTCGCCGCGATGCCCGATACGATGACGACGGTTGGGAAATCTCATTGAGGCACGCCGAAAGAAAAGCGGCGACCTGCGCCACTACCAAAGAACATCATTGCTCGCGGCTCGGCGAGTGCGACCTGGCACAATGGAGTGTTAAGAAACGCGCCTAGGCCGCTGGAAAAAGCCGTCTGCATTGTTCGTGCAGAGGTTAATAATGACATTAAACAGGGAACGGTGTATGAAAACCTGGTGGTTGACTTCTTGCATGATGCACAGGTGTGTTATCGGCGAACGTAACACAAACGTTGTTGCTATGCCAATAAAGGCTAAAGGAATATAATCTTGATGATCCGTTGTTAGGGTGGTAACGTTAAAAAAAAGCCGCCGTGCGATTGACTGATACGTGGATCCGCGGGACCCGTCTTTATGCGTCTACGAAGGATGAAGCAGAATCTAAGCGAGCTAAGTCTCGCTTGCACAAAATAATTAAAATGCAGTTCTGGCCTTACTCGAGAAAAGTAATCTTCGATTAGAATGGAGAGATCCAATTCTACTGTTTATATTGTCATTTGTATTTAATAAATATTAATTCATCGTTTGTAATTCGTCTGAAATATTAATCAATTCTTAGACTGAACACGAATTATTTACGATACGTTTATTGTTTATTTTTATTCGTTCGACGTACGTGTTCGAGTTGAGCACCGAACGAAAGACAATTGACGATAACTTGCAAACCGACATTGAGATAATGACAGGAAGCCAATTATGATATTGTCCTCGTTCGTAAATAGCCACAATCATTTTTGCCGTTTTCGAGTGAAATTGTCGTCTGAAATATTAATCAAATTGGCTAACGTAATTAATAAGAAAAGGCAAGGTATCATCTTCTCAGCGCGAAAGCAGTTTTCGAGCTGTTTTTTGCTGAAAAATCGCTCGTTCGCCAGGAGACTGGAGCGCACCACCGCGGGGTGTCATTGTTGCCAGCAGCGGCAAGAAAGTCGCCCAATCAAAGTTCCAATCGAAGTTTAATCAATGATCCTGGAAGGAAACGAGCTACAATTCGCGACACGTTGCACGCCAGAAGCACGACGGAGACACACGTCGAAACGCGCGCGTTCCTTGGATTCTTTCCGCGACCCGGTTTGTTACGTAAGAAACAACAGCCAGCGCGTAATCGTTACATTGCACAGTGAAAATCCCTCGTAACAAACGAACGTTGTAATTTCTATTAGTTTTCCCTCGTCGTGGAACACGCCGTGCTCCGACGCATGCGCGTTCTATCCGATCGATTTCTTTTGCGTTGCTGAACTGGGACCGTTATCGCTCGATGAATCAGTTGATGAAAAAAAAAAAAAAAAAAAAGGAAAAGGAATAAAGGAGAACAACTCGGAGAATCGGAATTTGTGTCGCAGCTGGAACGCGATTTTTAATAAGAAGATCGTCGCGGAGATATCTTTTTTTCTTTTTTTTTTTGTTCTTGTACTAACAATTCGCAGATTGTTCAATCATTTAACGAAAAGGAAGAATATATACTTGTTCATGGAAACGTTTCGTTTTCGTCGAGGAGCTCGTTTCCCGTTCAATCCAGCGCAAGTTAAGCAGATGACTGTTACGCGAATCTAAGTTCCAAAGGATAATTTTCACGAAGATTTCATTAAAGAAGAGATTTAACGCAACGTTGGCTCTTAATGGCCAGGATTTCCTAGATTACGCAAGGGTCATCAACAGAGAAAAAAAAACTTTCTAGACGCCGTGGCAGCTTTCCACCGAGAAGAAACTAGTTACAAGTACCATCCGCAATCCCATTCAGCGTCGAACGTTGGAGTTCGGAGCTTAAATTCGTCACCGTCGGAGCATCACCGTCGAGAACACCGATCTTTACGATGTTCTACGCGCAGAAGTTAACCGCCCCTTCCGGCTCGGGATCGCAAACACGCCGCTTTAACGGAGATGCAGTAAACACCGGTATCTGGTGTCGTAAAGTGCGGCATTGGTTTTCCACCGAGGAGAGAGCTTAAGGTAGAGTAGGGTCTCTATGACCTGAGAGTAAGAAGGAAATGGGAAAGAAAGGGTTCGCAGGTAAAGAGGGAGCGAGGAAGAAGTAGTGGACTTCGTCGAAAGGCATTAGAGAAAGCGAGGAAGAGGGAGAGAGAGAGAGTGAGAAGGGTAGAGGAAAAAAGGGAGACGGAAAGAGAGAGGGACAAGAAGGAGAGGACCAAAGCAGCTCGCCACGTAATTTATGTCTGGAGCGCACCGCGGTACGCCGCAACCGCGTTGACAGTTGAAACACGGCGGCGACTCGGATTGGTCGGCTTCGGGCGCCTTATAGGGTCGCGCGCATGCGCACACCGCCTTACGACATCCATCAGAGGCGACCGGCTACTGCCGTCAGAGCATGCCACTCTTTATCTTTCTCCTTTTCTCTATCCCCCTTGCCCTTTGCCGATGTCAACCGAGCCGTAATCAACTGTCACTTTGGATACTGTCCCCGTCGTCGTCGTCGTCGTCGTCGTCGTCTTGCTCTTCGTGTGCGTCTGTTAGGTTGTTGTCCTATTTCGCCTATTCCGGTTGTCGGCCCGACCATCGCGAGCCAGGAGCTAGCTATCCTACTGGTGGTTGCAACGTCTTCCGATCATGTCCTTTACGGTCCCTCTTCGAGTCGACTTCGGTGGAAAGTGTCTTCTCCATCTTCGGCTCTCTACGTCAGACCGGTTACTTTTACCGGGCGAGCTTCTTTCCTTCTCTTCGTCGCCTCGGGAATTATATAGGTTTTTGATCGGTGACTGGTCTACGCCGTGTCTACGTTGACGCGGCGTTTTTCAACGTCTCTCGTCCTGTCGATACGGAATCGGCTTGGTTTCCGTTCGGATCTTCTAATAAAAGGAGGCTTTTTTGATTACTTTCACCAGAGGCTCTCCTCCTCCCCCCCTCTCTCTCTGTTTCTGTTTTTCTCTAGTTAGTGATTTCTCGCGATAAACGTGGTGACACAGTTTGTGACAATCTTTCTCAAGACAGTCTACACAACGAAGTTTCGTTAGAGCAAATTGACCATGCTTCTTTTTAACGCGGATTGCGGCCAGATTCAAGGAAGGATTAGGTTCTTTCCACTCGGTTTTTTCGACAGGATCACTGAACCGTGAACGGTGAAATACCGCCGATATTCGTTCGGCTGTCGCGTGAGATCACGTTGCAAAATAGACACGCGCGAAACAATCGTTTAACGTCGCGACGTAACAGTTCAATAAACGTATCAGACCTCATTCGCTCGAAGGATTTTGCATTTTCATCGTCATTTGAAACTTTCGGCGTAATCTCTGTAGCGTAAGAAAATAAACGTAATTAAATTATGTTAATTGATTGACTTACGATCTCTTTAATTGCTACTTAAATTAGCGTTAACTATTTGCTGTTTCTACATTCTCCAGTAATTAACTGGAAGTTAAATTTGTTATAAATACTTCGATATTTGCCTTTCTTAAATTGAAATCATAGTAAGCATGATTCAACATTATAAAACAAAGAATTGTTGAAAACAAACATTTATTTAATGATATTTTGTTTTTTTTTGAATGAATCATAATCCGTTAATCATAATCGTATAAAATTGCAGCGAAATGTCTTCAAATATCCAAATCAGGATACTCGTTACAATTTAACGATCGAATATGATTAGCAATTTCAAAATTTAATAACCACGGTTGAAAACATTCGTTTTCTTTGGCTATCGTACCCTATAATTTGTAGCATTTCGTTAAATTTATTATCTGCTTTCGGAAAACCCCGTATCTCCGAAGCTAACGAGTCGCTCTTGTTCCAACTGTCTCAGCTCAATCTATCAAGTTACATAGTGAAATTAATTATAATTATCAATCGTAAATGTTATAGTCGCTGTTAGTCGTTCTGCGTTTGGAAATATTGATTTTGGAAATTTCTAAGGCGTACGATCGGATGTTTGTTTCAGCAGCCGGCCAGCTCGCAGGAGCGTGGCAGCGGCTTGGCTGTGGGACGTCAAGGGGGGCCCGGAGCAGTGGACCAGGCAAGGGACCTAAGTCCCTGCCTCCCTGCGTCTATGGGCGACGCTGCACGACCTACCACCTTACCGTGTAGTCCTCCTGCCGCCCACCATCACGGGCCCCATCATACACCCCTACACCAAACACACTGTGGAACGAACAACAACTGCTACGACGGACCCACCACCCCCTACGACTCTAGGGACTACGATTCCCCTGCAGGTTCGGTTATCTTGCATCATAATTTGCATGAAATTTACATTACGTGTATTGCATTATCTTTGGAAACATTTAATTCTTTATTGTATTTAATTCTTTATTAGGTCAAGTTCCATGCAATATTCTATACTATAACGCGATGAAACGATTCCGCATTTTTGTCGACAGATAAAGTATTATTGCAATTCGACAGATCATCAAATAAATTATTTTGATGCCTTTAGATTTACTTATTTGTAGTGACGGTGATGGTTACAAGAAGTAACCATTTCTAAGTAACCATATCGTGAAATATTCAACATTTACGACAATTTCGAAATTAACTTTGACAATTAAATTTACATCACGTTAATTGCGAAATTGTTTCAAATATTTCTTCCAATTTTTAAACCGACGATCTTAAAATTTGTACGAAACTACAATCGTTACTCGAACTCGCAGCTTATAAACCCATTGTCTAGGTGGTCAAGAATACCGGAACAGCCACAGCAGTTTCGAAAACCCGAGTGACTTGAGCATGCCACCGCAAACGACTCACCATCATCATCACCACCACCATCACTCGCATCTGCACCCGCAGACTCACTCGCAGGAGCAACAAACCACGGATCATTTGCACGCCATCCCGAAACTGGAGCCGCCACCCACCCCGCCGGCGCAGTCCGAGGACGTCCCGGGGGTGGTTTGCGCTGGATGTGGCCTCCGGATATCCGACAGGTTTTACCTGCAGGCGGTGGACAGGCGGTGGCATGCGGCCTGTCTTCAGTGCTCCCACTGTCGTCAGGGACTCGACGGCGAAGTCACCTGCTTCAGCAGGGACGGAAACATTTATTGCAAGAAGGACTACTATCGGTGAGTCGATGCAGACATTTGTTACGGTGATTAACCCCCGACTGGTGAAACATTACGTAAGCGGTCGAGGTCGATTCCGGAGAGTTTTCTCTTGTTGAGAGATTGCGACTGTGGATATTTATGCAGGTTTATTATATAGGAGTGAACGAGTGAGATTTCTAGATATTTGTCCTTATATCTTATAATATTAGATATTGTAAAGAACTATAACGCAGATACTTTGGGTAAGTAGCACCTAAATTCGGTAGTTACGAATTTCTAATAGCTTCGCTTCGTGGTTTGTAATTATATTACGTCTGCATGAATCTTCATGCGGCCGGCTGAGCAATGAAACGAAACCGCAGAGTGTCTTTGCCAGAGAAATCCACAGTTCTGTGGTCGACTTCGTATTGTCGCACTGAAGCAACAATATTTGCACAACTGTGAGCAAATTCTTTTCTGTCTTCTTTCATCCCGAAAATTTCGAAAATTATTGGATTTTTAAAAATTCAAAATAGATAACTTCTCAAGTTTTACGACTTATTATATTTTAATTGAATATACGCGGTACGAAGTATTTAATTAAATAAATACTTCATAGTTTTTTATATTCAAACTTCGATCAGAGATTCGTCAAGCTATATTATTTCTTTATAAACTCTTTTAAACTTTCCTTTGTGTCAATAAAACTGAATGCACGTCGCAAGGAAAAACGCTGGGTCGCTCGTCACAGCGGCAAGTCAACCGCGAAGCGGCAATTTCTGTAATTCCAGGGGCCATTCGAGGAGACGATCCGCAATTTCAGAGAGCGCGTCGTGATTTCAAAGCGGGCGAACGCGTTTGCGCAACGAACGTCTCGCGATCTCTTCGCCCGCGACGATAAGGGCTCGTTTTATTCGACGGTGCACGCGATTGACAGTGAATTACACTACGTTGCACCGAGTGACTAGCCATCGAATCATGCATAGAGCAACAAACAAAATTATCGTGACAGACAGAACGACTCGCGGAGAACAATAAGATACTGCGTGTTTATGTAAGTCGACTTGCTATTTCTCTAAAATACACACTGTGAGTTCTGTTTGAAGAAAAACATTGTATCTCAATGCTGTAGAAAACATGGTCAGATATAGATAAAAATTTTTTTGTAATGTATATATACATATATATTACTATATATTATTTAATGAAGTTCAAGTAACTTATCTTTCGGGAAAATACTGTTTTTCTATACAATTTCCAATATATCATTTCTCATTTCTCATAATTATAATATAATTGTATATTATGCTCAAGTTATTATATATAGTTTACTACATATCATGCTTAGTATATTAGAGTATTATTTAACGATTTTACGTTACATTCATTCATTATCGTTTAGGTTATGTAAAGCAAAGTAACTATAAAGAAGATCGATTTCGTAGAAAGCGATTTAGAAGTACAGACACTGTTAGAAGATGAAAGAAGATGAAATTCATTATTTTGGAAGTTAAAAAATGGTAATTTCCATTGACGACGACCGTTCGCTATTCACAGAAAATTGATCGATTAAGTAACACACTTCGCGTAAGATAAGGATAATAAAGTCCATAAGCGCATTCGTCTTACCTAACTTACTTAATACCCCGAAACAATGTTCGAACCAGGAAAAAGCTCGTCTGTGCGATCATTTTTCCCAGATGCGCAAAACCTTTCCCCAGATTTCTATTACTAGCGATTCTTCAATTAATTGACTTTCGCTGAGGTAATAGACGACAAACGCGGTTTCTTAATAAATTGCATAACCAAAGCGATTTCTGCGGAAAAAAACGGTCACAAGCGTATCATTCCATGGATTTCACGATTCTTATACGAAACAACGAGAAATTTTCGCAGTAAGTAAACAGAGAGATAAATTAGGTTAATCATTTTTGGGAAACTAAAACGCTTCATCTCAATTTGAATATTTTAATATTTGACGTTTCGATTGACGACAACCATCATTTCACAATTTTTAAAAATTTTCAAGAATAATGAAACGACAGAGAGAGGGAAATGCAACGTAGTAACTCTCGTAACTATATAAAAAATTGTTATTCTCACTTCTTTCCAGTAATCGATTTTCCACAGAGACAGCTTCACAGATACAGCAGTATATAATCTGTTTGCAATACAGACAATTCGCGGAAAACTTGGCCCATTTCTACGTAAATTACAATTAGATCGGTGCTTAGGTGGTGCGTCACTGGTGAACTTGGCACAGCTTCGTAAGAATTCTTTCACGTTTCACCGAGGTATGTGATTTCCATTCCAAGAAACAATTGCGCCCTCGACGTGCTCGTGCTCGAGTACGCGGAATTCACCTGTCTTGCCATATCTCGCGCCGATTTCAAACGTTGATCCTCGTCTAACAGGGAATCAGGAGCCGATCGTTCTTCTCGATGGGCGCTCTTTTTAGAATGAAAATCGATCGGACAGCCCATTTCGAACGCTTTTGAAACGAAACTTCCGCGTTGTATTTGCGATCGTGGTCACATGCGACGAGTGAAAAAAGGTTTCGCCTCGAGCAGGAACTCCATAGTTTGCCAGATTTTTCATCGTAAAAGTTGCGATTCGGAGTAACGTTGCGTGGTGTAATTTCCGAGGAGCAGCGTTATGTAGATTGTATCGCTTTCATCCGATTTCGTGCAGCTGTGATTTCCAATTTCATGCAATTTCAACTCGGTCTTATGTAATTTTAGCTAGGCTCATTCGTTTATTTCATTCGTTCGTTTATCATCACGACCACCACGTTCCAACCGCGTTTATTTTCCCAATTTCATTGACGGAGAACATTCAAAGTAGGGATGTCAAAGAATTCGGTCTGTCTTTAATATCTTCCTCTTAGGATTGATCTTTGCTAACATTGAAATCTCTATAAGGTGTCTTTAGGTAGAATTGAACGCACCTGTTTCGAAAACTCCAAGATAACGAGATATTGTTCAAATCAGTTCACACATACGTCAAACAAAATGTATTTTATCCTTGCTAAAATTACCCAACTTTGAAGTAGCGTACCAACATAATTAACCTACGCATAATTATAACAACCACCAAAATAATAAACAATTCTCCCAAAATTCCAAAGTTCGATTTAAATTAACTTCATCCACGACCCAACTGCGTGTCGGCAAATCCTATAAAAATCTTCCCTCGCATCGTACACCAGAAATGAAAATATCAAAGTTCCCTGCGCTCGTATCGCGATCGGCTCGTCCCTCATGCTCCGATCGTCTCCGTTCGATCGTCCGACCAGCGAAATAATTTAAAGGTTCATGCGAGAATATCGTTGCGGGGACCGTGGTCGAGAGGGACAGGGAACATCGTGTTGGGCCGTGGAGGAGGCCTCACACGGCGCGGATATTAGCGTACTCCCTCGCTCCGGCTCGATTCGCACACACACGGCTTGGTACGTACGGACTAGCCAGTCCGTCGACTAATGGTCACGACTCGACCATTTACCTCCGGCGAAGCGTCGATTCTTGATAAGTAAATCACCGTCGATCTACATTTCACGAGCGACGGACGATATACACGTGCACCGAGGCTTGGACGTCATCGCGAACGGTGCACCAAGCGTCGTCATCCTCCGGATGTCCCATCGATGCACTTGTTTTTCTCTATTTCTTTTCTCTTCTCGGCTCTCCTTGACTCGAGGTTCGACCTTCGACCTTCGTATTTTATTCCCCGCTCGAATCATTCGATCTCTTTTCCTCTCTTGTCGCTTGGTATCTCTCTGTATCAAGTGGCCAAGCGCAGTTTGTTGCGATTTTCAGTTGCGGTTTGAGTTGCGCGAATTGAAACGTTTCGAATTTTGACAGATCTGGAACGATGCAGCTTTCAGAGATTTTAGTCAGTTTTCGTAAAGGAGATTGTGGATTGCTTCTTCCTATTTCTACAGAGATATATTATCAATTCTTTTACTATTAATTCCTCTGACACGAATTTCTCGGCGGTTCTAGAAAATTCTATTACCGGTTCGATTCTATTCTAAACGATTCTACAATGATTCATCTATTAATCAATAACGTTTCGCAGTGAATGAACGAATTGATAAGTCGCAGTTTGGAAAATGTAAATTTTAGTTGCCAGAGAGTAATTTAGCCGAGGAGAATAATTTATCCGTTAGACGTCGCACTTGCACCAATATTCTAACACGTTCGAACGTCCGTGGACATGGCAATTTTGCAGTTATACGTGGTTCAACCTCAATCTCGTGGATACCTCAGAGAGAGTGTAGATAACAGTGATTCATTATTACATAAATCATTAAACTGCGTTCGACTCCGAAGCCGCGTTGCAATTTCGGTAGCCAGACACCCAACCGAGTCTCCTTCTGTTCGTTTTTCGTTCTCTCTGGCTCTTCTGCTTTCTACTCGCTCGTGGACGCAGTGGTATGCCTCGAAAATCACGCCAGCTGATCTCTGAGGTCGAGATCTCCCGGGATAAGGGGGCTGGTTTTATCACGCGAAGCAGGACGCGCGAGCGAAGACATCCTGTGACAGCGGAGCGAGATTAGAATTCGGGGAGGAAGAACGTCGTCGCTTGAACTTTCTTGGACACGCGTTTCGGTGATCTGTGCGTCGTGCGAGATGCTGCAGATTAGAATTAACAAAATGTCGGATTGATTGATTTGGATTCGACTTGAAATTGGATCGAATTGATCGAGGAGTTACTTACAATAATCGTATATTGTCGAACGTTTTATCTCAAATTTTCCCACCAATTTGCAAAAATATTTCTCATCCAGTACTGATATTTTCATATTCTTAACAAAGAAGTAAATGAAGAGATAGGATGGATGAAATAGCCGCTCTTCAAGTGTAATCGACATTTCAACTAATAATCTTTTCTAGCGAATAACATGTTAAATGAAGTTTACAACGAAATTTAGAATATCAATGAAGTTTTACAATGATATTAATGAAGTTTTAGAGCTAAGACTAAAATATATTGGTATACGATAAGCGGTATAAATTTGTAACAATGTTACATTCGCTGGAGTGTGATACGCGATTGTCTGACTTCGACGGCTCGTAGCTACTTTGCTCGTTTTAAGCAAGTGCCCCTATCTATACCTATACTTCATAGATCAGTCGACTGAGATCAATATAATTACATTGTGTATTATTTATGTAAAGTCATAATTTTACAAACGTAACTAAAATAATGAAACCTAGATAAATATTTATTGCGTTCGTCAAATATTATTAAAGAGTAAAATCCAACATGGACGATTCGATGTACCATTATAGTTCACGTTCAGTCATAACGAGACGTCGCTCGTTTCAAATTATTTTTATACACGAATGAAAATTCATATCACTCAATGATATATTCATCAAAGCACAAAACTTTGGGTGGGGAGGCGTTTGGTCAGGTTTCCGGGATTTCTGGAAAAGAAAAAAAAAAAAAAAAAAAACAGAAGTTTCATGCGTTTTCTATTGTCGCCACAGGTGGAGGAACTTTATTCGCGTATCCGGATAGTGTGTCGGCGTTACGCGATATCTACTAGGAAAAGGAATAAATTTGTCGCTGCTGCGATGCGCGCCGCGATTCCTCGTGATTTACTCGCGCGGCACTCGTAAATTAAGCCTTGAAATTTGAGAACGTAGATTTCCCGTTGATGCGATTGTGTAAGACGAGCCCTCCCCCGGCTTTTTGCACGCGCACGAATCACGTGGATTCGTCGTTTCGTGCCCGAGATGCAAATGCCGCGGTCGCCGATTACGCGAGCGCTCGCGGTTCTCTCTCTCTCTCTCTCTCTCTCTCTCTGTCTCTCTTGGCGCGGGAGGATCGACGAACCCTCTGATAAGTTCGTGGAACTTTTCTCTATTTTACGCGATCCTTTACATTGGTAACTTTCCTTGGTAAACGATATTTGGAGCAATACATAATATTCGTACTTACTACTTGAGAGTGCAAAATTTCTTTCAACGACGATGTATGTCGAAACAGTTCAAATCTTCATTAATTAGCATTTCTCGTTGATACGAATTTTCGGGCTGGCGACGTGAAAAGATATCTACCGTTCGAAAGTTGCCAAGTACTTCCGTGACTGACTCAATCATTCGAGAATTGTAAAGATTGTAAAAATTTCACATTGTGACTTTAAAAGACCCAAAAATCTGCATTCTCCATTCACATGGGATTCGACAAACGAGTGGCCAAAACGAACGAACAGCGGAAACGGGAAGAGTGTGGAAGCCAAAAGGCGTGGCGGAGCGGCGTTCTTGTTCGCTTCGAGCAGCCCTTGCATGCGAGCGTTGCCTCGCGGTGTGTCCTCGCGAGCCGGTACAC
This sequence comes from Tetragonula carbonaria, assembly GCA_032399595.1. Classification (NCBI taxonomy): domain Eukaryota; kingdom Metazoa; phylum Arthropoda; class Insecta; order Hymenoptera; family Apidae; genus Tetragonula; species Tetragonula carbonaria. The sequence goes on from JAUCRC010000008.1 coordinate 3,328,491, forward strand.
GCGCGTACACACGGTTGCATACACGGCCGCTTGCTACAACGTCATACAAGAGTGACAGCCAAGATGGAATAGCGCAGACATCCCGTCACGACACACAGCTCCGGGCCCGAAACTTCTTATCTCGGTGGCTCGCATGTGCGATCTGTGTGCCGTTGTCGTCGTCGTCGTCGTCGTCGCATAGCCGGTGAGTCGTTGGCTGCTGGTTGTCGCCGCGGCCGGCTGTTATTAGGCGACGCGCGTTCGCGTGTCCGACCAGTGAACTCGACTTTACGCGCGTGACACCCTTTCGCAATTCCCGCGCCGCCGCTCCGCATCGGAAGGAATTATTTCCAGCAGCCGGGCCCCGAACACGTTAGTCTAGCTCGCGGACCCAACGATCGACCGATTCAACGCGACTAACTCACGTCGCCACGAGCTTTCTACGATCGGGTTACGTCGGTTACGGAATTTTTGGTGTGGATCGTCGAGTTTTTGGCTCGAGGTGTTGATGCTGAATTGAAGACGATGGTGAGAAGCGAGGAAGGATAGAGGGCAGTTTGATAGAATGTTGGGAATTGTTTGAGTAGTTCGATGCTAAGATTAGATTTCAGAGTTTCAACGTGTTGCGTCAATGTTATTAATTTTAATATTGCTACGTTCTCCAACGAGAAGTTTTGTGAAATGTTGAGCAGCGTTTGGATGATGGATAATTGGTACGTTACAGCGTACGTTGACTCCCTCCGAGAGTTTTCATGTAGCACGTACACGTTGCATCGTTTTTATTATTTAAATATTGCTGCGCGTTAGAGAAGTTTAGTGAAGTGTTGAGTACTGAATATATAAACGTTCAAATGAATTGGATTTACAAAGAATTTTTGATATCGCTAGCGTGAAAGAGACGAGAGACTTTTACTTGAAATAAACATACATTTCTCTGAGAAAAGATGGACAGACGAATTTTACATAGCAGTAAATAAACTCATTTCGCGAAATTCAATCGACGCAGTTATCATATAATACAGACCTCTCAGCAATCTCCTCTTATCACGAGAGAGCTGCACGAGACAACTCTGCCGGGCAACAGAAGCTACAAAGAACGTCCCTTATCCAATGGCTAATCAGATCTTGATATTTTGACATCGAACAGGATGTAATTAGCAGGAAAAGGGAAAGGAACCGAAGGAGTTGCGATTTAGCGATCAGACGCTACAGGTGCTCTCGTTGAGTTATCCTTATCTATTTCGTTTTCGGAGGAGAATGTCAGGCAGCGGCCACGAACGCTTTTTAACGAGCCACTTTCCAGGCGAAATACGAACGTACAGGCAGACGGTAGAACGTCGAAAGTTGGCTGGTCACTTCGCGTGTTAGCTCGGCCCGGCCCGGTGGCTTCGTCGTAAAAATTGCTTGCGCGTAAAGAGATCGTTGCTCGCCGTGCTCTAAGAGCTTCCTGGATCGTCCGCGCTTCTTTTTTTCCCCTCCTTTTTCTTTCTTCTCCTCTCATAGTCTCTTCCTTCGGAATCGTCTCTCTCTCTCTGTCTGTCTCTCTTTCTCGGTGTGTTCCCGGGCTGAAATTACTTTGCGGTGCTTCGTACCGTCGGTCTTCGTCTCTCTCCATCTTTGTTACGCGCGTTGTTCGAGGTTAGTATCGTCCGTTAATACGAGCGGCGTCGGTAATCGAAGCGTGTCCAACGCCCCGATCGCTGATAAATCGCGCTCTAATGCGACTAATGAACTACCCGCAACAAGACTCAACCGCGCATGCGCGTTCGCGGATGTTTTTCGAAGTGAGCATGCTCGATGATGGTTCGTTCGCGCGCGCGCGCCGGTATTCACACACGGCCAAGTTCAACACCGGCTGATAATTAATTCGGGGCCCCGTCTCGCTTCGGGGACCGTTTGGAATCTTTCTTTTTTTTTTTTTTTTTTTTGCCCGCACTGCGCCAACCACGGCGAATTTCGTCCGCGAACCATGCAGATTCGTTACGTGGGCGACGGAAGGAACCGGATGCCCGGGATTAAGGGTGCGAGATAAACAGGACGAGGAACGTTTAGGTCTTTCTTGGAAATTCTTCGCGAATACCGGGGCAAGGTCTTTAAAAACGAGGAGCCTTCTCGACAACAGCGCTCGCAGATGGCGAGTCAAATAGCTACGAAATTCTCATTTATTTTTTCAAAACTCCTAGGTAAATTAAAAAAAAAATTGTTTCTTTCTTTTTTTTTAACTAAACGGGAAACGTCGATATGGAAAATATAAAATAGTCATTTCGTGTATGTTCCAGTCAGTTTTAAATAATAGCGAAGTTAAATAGTCACTCCTGTTTCTAGTTTCAGATTTAAATAAAAAGTGAAATGCTGATCCGGGTGATGGAAATTTAGAATGCATTGTTCCTTTTAATTCTGACGATAATCGAGTTTACGTGGATTGGGATTTGGTTAACTTCTCTTCCAGAAACATTTAGAGTTTGTTGAATTTCCTAATAAGAGTTTGATGGTTCTACAGTTGGTGCGACTGTTGCGAAATCGTGTCGCATTGAATCACAAAGTCGAGAAAAAAGAATGCGACGAGGTTGTGACATGCAATAAAATCAATGTACAACATTGTACGTACGCGATAAAAGTGCTTGTCAAAGTGGTAACGAAATGTGTACATGTAAGTTTATTTTCAAGTCATTCAATAACGAAAGTCATTATTGGTCTTCTTTCACTTTCGTTGAAATTTTTCCACAACGTACGAGGCGAGGGTTAGGCGAGACGTCCGAACCGAGCGACTCGTTATTTATCGAGCAAAAACCCGTAGCAACGACCACGTGGGACGCTGGACACGCATAATTTATCACCAACCTCGTTGCATACAGCGAAACGTATGAACTTCGACGAGCAACCACGCGAACGTGTTTCACCAATTGGACGTTTTCGAGGTGCGTCGGGATTGCTCTCGCGATCGTGGAATGCGATTTATAAAAACGCGTGTTAATATTCGCTCGAGAGTTCTCGAATTTATAATAATTTGTTTCGGCGGGCGAAGGAGGAGGGGAGGAGGGAGAGGAGGAGAAGTAAACGAGGACGAGTGGTTCGTTAATTATAAACTCACGTATTTGCGGCGAATGTTTGCGGCTCACCGCACCGCGGAGAATTCGACGAACGTGTTCCGCGGATGAGTCAGTAATTCACTGTTCGATGATCGATTCGAGCATTTTTCACGTTTATTAATAAACGTGATATTTATATCGCGATGTTAACGAAAACGTTCGACGGGGATCGTGATATTTCCAACGATTGAGAAGATATACGATCGCATAAAATTCACTTATTCGTTGTACAACGAACCAGAGATACGTTTTGAACCGGTTCGCCGGAATATCCTGCGACCAGTTGGTAGCCGATGGCTCTGTTTCCTCAGAACTCGAACGACTTAATGTCGCTACCTCTTAGCCTTCATTTTATTCGCCTCGGATTCCGGTTACCCTCGAGTCTTGCAAACCCTGTAATTTCAATCTTCCGCTCGGAACGCCTGTATTTTTATATTTTAATATTTCAATTTTCCGCTCTTCTCGTCGTTGGTTTGCTATATAAATGATATTCAATTTATGAGGTACGTACAATGAAAACGTGAAAGTGGATTATTTTCTTTTTTTCTTTTTTTTTTTTTTTTTTGATTGAGTTCAATACTAAGAAATAAATAAATTTTATTAAACATACACAGGCAACTGGAGTGTTAGCGTTAGTCAATAAATTTACGAATTAGTTTAACGCTTCAATACTGTACAAGAAATATAGAAATACTGAGATGTAATAATATACTTTTATATTATTTCTATAGTAATTACAAATTGAAATATATCAATGTAACAAAAAATGAAGAGACGAGTGATCGCCGACGATGAATAAACGTAACATAAAAGATCTTGGAGCCTTCTTCTTGAAGAAACATGAACATCCTAATATTATTGCAAGTGTTCAAATACGAATCTTTTATATACACATATATTCAAGTTATTTCGTCTAAAATTGTATACATTTTTTTAAATGACGCTCGATTCGAGATCGGCGTGGATAAACGCGTAGGAGGACGCGTTCTTAATTGCACAAAAAAAAAAAAAGGAACGAAATCTGGAGAGAAAAATGGGGATGGTGAATATTAAGGAAATGATCGTGGCTCGTGGACTTCCTGGATCTTCTGGAGGCTGGTGGCAACGGTCACGCACCCTTGGCCACGGTTCACATGCACCGCGAGGATTCGCGATTCACCCGCGTGCCTTGTCGCGTACCGCTTGTATTAGCGGCAAAGCGTGCGTGATCGTAAAGCACGCAGGCGGTCGCGTGCGTGCCGCTACTTGCTGAATTTCGGTTTCGTAATCCCCTGTCCACGCTCGGATACCACGCCGAGTTCTTCCTTCCTCTCCGGGACTAATTAGCCGAAAGAAATCTCCGCGACTTTCTCCCTCCCCCCCTCCCCTCCTTCCTGTCGATCATTTAACTCTTTTGTTCGAACGACTGTGAAACGATGGGAACACACTTGGAAAAATGGAGTTTCACGGCACTTTCAATTTGCCATTACGGTCGCTTGAATTTGTTTCGAGATCCAGGCGTGAATATAATTAACGATCTCATCTGGCCAAGCTGGGATAGAAATTATGCGTGTAGGTACGCTACAACAATCGACGATCTTCTGGTATGAAGGATATTTGGTGTATATATATGATAGATTAGGCGTCGGAACGAAAGTAATTGGCTGTAGAATTGCTTGCTATACAGCGTTGTGTACAACGTGTATAAATGTCGGTACACACGCGTGGAGAACGTATATACTGAAATACTTGAATGCTCATTAGGAAATTATTCAAAGCTTCTGGAATTACCTCATTTGAAATTTTACAAAGAAGTCGTATATTAGATACAACAATAGCTTTATCAATTATAATTAAATTAAATCTCTCGATAATTGTTCGAATTTGAACAAGTCTCGACGATCGTCGACGTGTGCAGCTCTCTCACGTTATATTTATTGTTATTTAGTTTCATAAATCAGAGTCAACGTTTAATCGCGATTTTCCATCTAGTTGATCTTGATTTTTTTCAACGCAGTTTCGTTCAGCTTACTCTAGTTACTTCTATTATTTCTATGCAATTCGTATAAACGGTTCTTACCAACTCTTACTGCATTTCAGATCGTTTTATCGTGTAAAATTTTGTTAATGAAAATTACTGATTAATAAAAGCGTAGTTCAGTCTAGCAACTATATTTCGTTGCGTTTACATAGTTTCACAAGGATTCGATTTTATCATGGAATGAAATTATCCGTAACTTTCTTCCAACTGGAAAATATTCAAAATTTTCTCCACTCCAACTAACTGCTTCTTTTTTTCTTTTTAAATAACATTTTTTTTCTTGCAATCTCCGACATATTCGTTTATTACTATGTTTCTTCTTGGATGAAACGAGTTCCTTGGCGATCCACCAACTACGATTTTCCATTCGCTCGACGATAGGCGTGCAAGATCGTAGGGTTTAGATTGCAATACTAGTAAGAGAGTGCGTGCAGCCTCGACACCGAACGTCTATGTCTTACGGTTTCCTCTTGACGCGACTATCGAAGTGGTCTGACTGCAATTAGCCTTTATCTGATTGCATTAAATTTCGATTACGATCTCTTCGTTTAACGTCTCAATCCTTCGATGATGCGCCCGCGCGAAGTCGTCGTTATGTTATAATTCGGCTGTTGCGCTCGGCAACGCAAAGATCACCCCTTCATTTGATCCATGGACTCGTCTCATTTAACGTTATATATATTGCCAATTTTGCAAAGTTCTATTTCGCAAATGGAATGTCAGACACCATATCGCGATTAATTAGACATTGGCGATATCAAAAATATTGAGTTGATTAGCTTCCGAATTAATATTAAATCAATATTAAATCGAGATGATCGTATATTATATCATATTATATTAATAAGCATTTTATATATTTTCACATTTTTAAGTTTCTTCTAAATAGTTAAGAATCGAAGTATTATTCAGAAAATTATTACGCAAATATTCGAGATTCATCGTTTAAACGAACTGAAGTGCTTTGAAGTGAAGTGTCAGAAAGGAAGCGAGAGCGAAGAAGGTTCCCTCCAGAAGTCCGGAGGTTCTAAACGACAGTTCATCATTAAAAAGCGAGGCGAGACAGAATTTCTCCAGTGGTTTCAACTGGCTGAAATGATCGCGAAAGGATCGTCCTCTCGGGCGCAGGAAGTGGTCGCCTTAAATCAACGGCTCGCAAAGGAAATAGCAAGTGGTAATTGAGCCATAACCCTCGGCCGGCGAACACACAAATATTTCAGCGCCGGGAGCCCGCTCATAATTTAGCCCTCATAATTAAGATGCGCCGCGCAGACTCCGGGATCCGCTTCGAAAACCCCCTGCTCGCGTCGTACGCGCGAGAATCCTTGCTCGAAAAAGGACGAGCACGAGCACGAGCACCAGCGACCAGCCGTGCCGAAAGATCCTCACGAAAATAGATGCGACCTGCTCAGCTGCGATTTACTTTTTTTGACTTACTCTCAGAAACCGATACGACGTTTTCTTCGACGAAATCTCTCGACATTGATTTCTCTCCGCTTTAACTTTAAGTCCTTCTAAAGACACTTCAATAATTAAGTTTATTTTGAATTGATATCCACAGTGTGATATTAAAATTCATATCATATGGGATTGATTGAGGATATTTATTCTTCGGACAAAGCTAATAAAGATACTCTTTACGAATGGTAGAATTTTAGAATTATTCGCGTGGAATTCGTGAATGTAGGAAAAAATTATTCGGATATTTCATTTGTTTTGTCCTCTAGATATACTATATTTCAAAATGGTAATCATATTTTACACATATATATATTTTCCCTAAATAAGTCACGAGAAAGAAATCGACAAACATCAAGCATCAAGGTACAATATCGAATCTCAGACGTTTAATGCCTCCCCCCCTCCCCCCAAAAGAAAATCACACTGATTCTCGACTAACCGAAATCTAAAGATTTCCTCCTCGAGGGAAGGAGACACGAGTGTCTCGTAAGACAAATCCGTAACACTTTCCACGCCTAGTAACAGGCGGAAGAGGAACTCGCGAGGTGGCAAAAAGTGTTGCATTCATCAGGACGAGCGGGTTAGCACGTAGAGGGCGGCATGGTGGCCGGATCCGCGGTGCAACGATAACGAGGCACGGGGACATAACTTGGTGCGTCCACCGTGTTACGATCTAAGAAAGGGGCCGAGAAATACTGCGACACCGGCACGGCTACCGATGATGCATGTGCCAGAAGTGGCCGAGAGAGGAGGCCTGTGCACGCGTATTATGTTACCCGAACACGGCGCGACGCACCAACGCGCTCCGTCGTGCACCGTACGTGCGTCTCGGCGCACCGGGTCTGTGACTCTATCATATTTATGTTCCTGGCCGGCCGTTTTCTCCGGCGGGAACGTCGAAATTCCGGAGGGACGCGGTTTAGATGCGGGACAAGATAAGGCGAGAGAGAGAGGGGATCTTCGACGGACGTACGATTATCTCCGCCACGCCACGGTATTTCTAATCAGAGTTCGGTCGGTAGGAAAGCGAAGAAAGCGATATCAAACAGAGAGAGGGGGGGGGGGAAGGAGTGAACACCAAGAGAGAAACGAACTTTAAGAACCCGATTTCGAAGATACCCTCGCATTCCGACAGTAACAGCAGTTGGGTTTATCGGCCTTGGATTGCCTCGTTAAACACCGCTTTTTTTCTAGTAAGCCCAGGGAAAAGGAGGGTTCGCGCGATCGATTTTCAGCTACTCAAAAGATCGTAGAACGATCGATGGAAGAGGATTGATGCTCACGATGGAATGGCTTTGTGCGACCTCTATTCACGCATTCTACGGTGCACGTACACGCGGGTGCTGCTGGAAGGAGCTGTTTGTTGCCGATGGCTGGTTTAATGGGAGCGGGAAGAGTGACAGATTGAATGACGCTCATTAGAGGTATTATTCGCCAGTCTGATTGCGGAGGAGGATGGTAAATGTAAGAAGTATTTGCGGGACGAACGGTGCGAAGAGCGTGGTGACGATCGAACGATCGAGTCACGATGGAAGTATTAACTCTACGGATGATCTCTTAGGATCTAAAATGTGCGTGCTGTATAAAATACGCGTGTATGCGCGAAAATAAACGGATGAAATTAGACGTAGAAGATTTAAAGAAGTCTCAACAAATTTATACTAAAATCGTGTCTAGGATAGAAATTTTGATAAACGGATAAATAGTATTTAATCAGCCCAAAAAAAAAAAAAAAAAAGAAGAAAAAAGATGAAAGGATCCATCAGTGTTTAGTGTTTAGTATCTAATAAATGAACGAAACCGATCGAGATAACGAAAAAAGATTCAGAGATATACGCGGGACGATGCGAGCATACGCACGGTACAAATAGATCACTCGTTGGCTCGGAGATCGGAAAAAAAGAGATCGCCAGGATATCTCGAAGTCGTAGATCCTGTATGAGATACCGCGAGCAGACCGTATTTGTCCCGGCGACACCTGCACGCAGGATACTTCATGTATCAGCCGTAGGATGCGGACGAACGCAGCGAGAACACGAATGATAGCTCCTCCGAGCGACGATATACCTTCTCGCCATTATCAGATTCGCCAGCAATGGCGCCCCGCTAAGAGTCACTCCGGCCGTTCGTGTTACAACTACCGTCACGACGATTTTTTTTCACCTGTCGGTGCCCGGTCGGTATTAATTTTTAATAATTCTCGAACTGCGACGACGATCATTTTCAATGTCTCCTTTAAATTTGCGCACCGAGCCTGGTAACGTCGTTTGACAACATTTCCTCTCTTTTATGCGTGTTCTTTTCTTTTATCCATATTTCCAATGTTAATTTATTTAAAAACAACTTTCGCGAATTGATATCGCTTCGTCAAAGTAAAATTTCACCCCTTTGTTTACAAATATTTTCCTCCATGCGCTTTCTAGATATTTTAAACTATGTCTTCCGAAATATTCACGATTAAAATCTCGTTGCTGCGATTGAAGTATCAAAACATTTTTAACACTTCAAAATTTCATAAAAACAAAAAGAAAAGTGAATCAACATTTAGCAACTGAGGATATTGATTCGATTCGTCCGAAAGCTCTACACAAGTTGAAATATATTGAAGATGATTTTTGAGAGTCTGAAAAACAAATGGGATAATTGAATTTAATTCCTCTCCGAATCTTGTATCAAGAGAAAGAAACATATAAAATAGTTCGATGAATTCCAATGTTTTTTACACTCTTCTTGTGTAACTCCTCACCCGCTCGTCCAAATGTTCTCACTGAATTCTCTCCTCGAATATTCTTCGTTAATCGAACTCGAGCTACGTTTCACTGTTCGAAGTCGTTGAGAAGGTTCTCTCGTTCAGGATAGCCCGAGGCGACAGCCAATGCTCGGTGGCCCTTAATTCGTACGCATGCCAGAGACGCGTTCGCGCGTATAAACCTGGTTCTGCATACGCCTGGTATTCGTACGGAGTTTTTACGAGTGGCTCGGCCGTTGGTCATCGTTACACCGTAAGAGGATTCGGCGTAGCCCGGCAGGGGGTCCATCTTGCAGGGCCCCGCAAGGTCACGACGAGTCGTGTGTCTACCACAGAATTGCGAGTGTCACCACATAAACCATCCCCGCAAAAGTATCGGGTTACCGCGATCCTCCGCCTCCCGACTACCCTCTTTCTTCTTCCTGTTCCCCGTGTGTATCGTCTCCAGCGTGCAGATTCTTGGACGTGTGCAGATGAACGGCTAGATTGTCTCTCTCTCTCTCTCTCTGCGCTTGCTCGCCGAGGTGTTCCTCCGCTAGTAACGATTCCTGTTTTACTATGTAAAAAAATTTATCGGTAGGGTAGGGATAGGTTCGAAGGGAATTACGGAGAGGATGCTGGTATTTAGATATTTTCAGCGAAATTGATAAGAATATCAATTTTCTTATTAGTATTGGATTTTTGAATTATCGAGAAATTTCTATTATTCCGGATTTGAAGTTTTTAATTTCATCTTGGTGATTATTTCGATCATCTGATCGAGTTTTGCGAAATGAAAATTAATTGTAATTAACCCTGCTGTGGATGAAATGATATTAGGTTTTCTTCTTCGTAAAAATCATCAAACGAAATATGTTTATATTATTAACGTTAATGTTAAAAAAAAAGAAATTAATAGTATTGATATTAATAGTATAACAAAAAAAAATTTTCATTGCTGCTTGAAGAAAATCCTTTCGAACGATATTACAAGATTATACAAACAGATAGAATTAATGTTTCTTCATTAAAATGTACATTTTGTCATCGAAAGATGTTCCAAAAATTTGTCTTAGACACTTGTATATTTACCTACATTTTGCTCTATACTTAAATCGAAACTTGAAAATTTATAAAATCGTTCGATCATACGCAAATGCTAGCCGAAGCAGTGCGAATCAGAATTAGCGCGAAATAGCCAGCGGAAAAGGCCATATTTCGTGCGTATTAGTACCGTAGAAGATTCGAGGCGACTCAAAAAAGGTCGAATCACGCTCGTCGTAAATTGTCGAGCGTATCGCTAGCCATAGCGGAGACGCGGTTGAGTTACAGCCCCGTAACATTGTAATCGTACGTATTTATTGCACCTATGGAGATGAGTTGCGTACCCTCTGGCTAGATACCTCACATATCACGGCACACAGCGTGTCTTCCCGTCGAGTTTACATTTTCCTCGGGCCCGCCTTTCTTTTCCCTTTTCCCTATGTTCTCTTTGTCAGATCAATATTCAGATTAGACTGCTCGAGAGATAGGCGCCGATTTCGTGAGGCAATCTTCGTGATTATTATTACACCGTGGAGAGAAAGAGAGTTTTACAGCTCGACGAGTTGTTGTTTGACAAAGAGACGGAGAAATAATCGTGGTTTTCTTTTTATTGTACTCTTCTTTTGTACGAATTGCACTTTTTCTTTTTTTTTTTTTTTTTTTAATTAATAACGATTTCTAATTTTGAAATTAATCGATCCTCATAATTTCAAGTTAAATAGCACAGCGATTATTTGTCTATCATTTCTGTTTGCCGTGTGGCTATCAATTACGTAGCTCGTACTTCAATACATAATTCATTATCAAACATTTGACGCGTTGACTGCCACGCGAAATTTTTATGTTTCACCTATGGGACAAAATACTTACGACGAAAGCGTGTTTATCATTTTATAATATAATCTAGCTATTCGTGTTATTTAAAATTCATTGTCAATGATGTTCGTCTCGTTTTAATTATTCTGAAATATTTATAGAATTAGAGACGACAATCACCAGTAACCAGTCAACGCGCTAACATTGTAAAACGAAGAAGTTCGATTTAAGAGAAAGTATCTATAATGATAAATTAACGATAATTAACGATAATTAATGATACAATACTCGTGAAAAAAAATGTAACAAATTGTACAAAAAAATATGTCAAGAATCACTGACGTTCGTTATCGAAGACAAGTTATAATCATCGCTCTTCGATTACTGGACAAAAAAAAAAAAAGAAATAGTTCTCCTTAGTTTCTCTTTGGTGACTCGAATGAACACAACTTTGAGTTATCCAACTTTTATTCACTCGGTGATGGATGTTAAGACGTGGATCGAGACTGCTCGCTTTACTAGACTAATCGCTCGTTCGACAAAATTAAGCGCAGCCCTCCGCCAAGCTGATAATTCCTAAAGCGAAAAGAAACCGGGGACATAAATTTTCCCCATCTGGCGAGTGGGTGCTCGTAAATGGATATCACTGGCCATTTTCGGGCCGGATCAATTCGTAATTCGCTCTTGTTCCACTTGTACCTAGTGACTGACAGTCTCGCGTGTCGAATCGGTTCTCGCGTTCGATTCTCGTTCGTTAACTGAGAAAAAAACGCGAAAGGCTGCGAAACGGACAATTCGGATACAAATTCTCCGTCGATGGAGCCTGTTCCCTTGTTTCCTTCCTCGCTGTCTGCCTCTTTCGTCCTGTTCGAGCTCTTGCAATGATATCGCACGCAACAACACTTGAACACCGTTTGCGTCTTTTCAATTATTTTCGATGCTCTCCTATTTTCTCATCTTTCGTTAAAAAGAAGTTTTAATTAAAATTCATTTTTGCGAAGTTTTTCTTAAATTTCGACTAGTTTCTTAGTACACTCATTTTTCCAATATTTCCAGACCAGCTTTTCCTCTTAGATCGTTCTATACGTGTATTTCGATCAATTTTACACTCGAAGCAAGTTCCAGGTAGCCCAGAAAAATATATCTAAAGATTTCTACGAAAGATCGCTATCCCAGACTGGGCCAAGACTTTTGCACACTTCTGCACGTCGTGTATTACGCAACGAACGACGCAACTGCGCACCGTTTTCTCAACGATTGTTCCGCGAGTGGCACTTGCTAGGTGCTTGATTAACGTTGCCAACGCGTTTTATCGATACATCAGCCGCGAAGTTTTCACGGTGCTCGGTTCCAGAGACGGTTTCCCTTTTTGGTTTCTTTGTTGCGCTCGCTGGCAGCCTCCTCCTCCGTGGGGAGGCGATCGGAAGCGGCGATATCGCCGGCGACTTGTTCGCTTTGCAAGCGTTATTGGCGTTGATATCGCTGGTATGACATGTTTATGCCTAATCCAACCGGGGGATCTTCCAGCTATGGCTACGCGCTCGCCCTTGAGGGATACCTCGCAATCATGTTGGAAAATTTTGCCTCCACGAGCCTGTTCCGCTAGGCAACCGATAGGCTAACTACTGTCTTTTATCTGGAAATTCAATTGGTGTTTCCTGGACAAGCAGAAGGTCGGACAACCAAGCTCTTCTTATCTGTCCAAGAACAGAGTTGCATGAACATGTTTCCTCACGTTCTCACAGCACCACTCTGCTCTGGATTTCCATGCGTAGCGTATGTTGTTCTCTGCAACATTGTTCTCCATTTCTCTGTTTTTCGAGTCAGGGAATCATCAGTTGCCGAGAGTCCCACTGATGCGATCTGAACGCTGCTCGCTTTCCACGATTGAAATTGGAATGTCGCATACACACCCGAGATGGTGCGATTTTCTTCTTAATTACGTTTCGTTGGGCGATGAATTGGAAGTATCCTCCGAAAGTATGATGGTTACATTATATACGATGTTGCAATGAAGATTGGGAATTGACGATTCTGTTCGTGACAGTTGAGTAAAGCAGTCTTTCAAACGAAAATTTGTTTGCTGTTAAATGAAAGAATCATTTGGTATTTATTACCAATGAACTTTCGTTTGAAGTATTTTTCCTTTTTGTCTTGTCTTTAGACACGGTGGTAATTGACTCACATCGCACTTTGTTTATAACTGATTGCAAGGGTGAATATCATTGGTTAATATATTAAATATTCAATGTAATATTCATTGACAATTTTCATATCATGAATCTAAGTAGTATCACTCACGTAACTGCAGACGTATAACTGTACACATAACATAATTCTGAATAATACAACTCTTAATACTGTATTTTAAATGTAGCGTTACATGCATTCTGTAAATTAATTGTCTGACAAATGCATAAACAATGTGTTTACTGAAAGAAATTGTATATAATTATACAAAGTTTGAGTTTTTCCTAACCTAACCTGACACTATCAATTCTCTAATAGCTATCAACGGATACTATGCATATAATATAATATTCAAATCATTTCCTAAAATGCAAAATCCTGCAAAGTCAACCCAATATCATTGTAATCCTCTCGTAATAACCTTTTCAAAACCGTTCGCAATAACATTCCATTGTCATCCATTAGGTTTGGAAAACTCAAACTTCGTTATAATTGTATGCAATTTTTTTCAGTAAATATATTTATCTCGACATCCATCGATTTCGAACCATATCCTTCTCCACAAGAAAGAAGTCCCATTTTCGCGTGTGACTCGTTAGCGGAAGTCCGACAGCGTGCATCACTTTTATTACGGAATATGGCGAGCGGAAGTGGCGGCGACGGCTAGGTCCGCTGAGCGATCCGTTGAATAATCTTTTCGTAACAGCAGCGGCCTCGGCTCGCTGCATTTTCTCGTTGATTTTCTCGCGCCGCAGACTGACCAACAGTTGCGTATTTTATTTTATGAATAATGTAGACGCGGGTTGCCGGATGAATCTCTCTCTCTCTCCCCCTCCCCCTTTGCTGGAGGACGCGACACGCGTGGTGGATCGCGTTCGAGCATTAATCTGGATCACAGAGTTCGTCGCTTTATCGTTCGTCTTCCTTGGTGGATAGTTCAAACCTGACGAGACGATTTTCACCGCGTTCCTGCGAGAGCTTCGGCTCTCATTGTCTTCGAGTTTCGCTTCACTCGTCGCCACTCCGCTCTGCTTAACTCGCAACGTTCTTCGTTTGAATGGAAACGGAGCGTGGAATAGATACGTAAAATGGTGAGTGCATGGTCCGACGAGAGATTGATTCTGGAGTTTGAGGGATGGTTCTGTTCTTACGCGATAAAAGCGATAAGGAGCGATAAAAGAGCGGTTGGTGCGAATTGTATTGTCGTTCCTTTAAGAAAGAAAAGTATCAGAAAAGATGAAATCCTGAATTCTACTTGATACAAGAAACAGTGATTTCCAATGTTTTTCAATGTTTAGTAACAATCGATAGTAGACAGTTAAGACGTATTAAGAACATTTAATATTTAAAAGAAGAATTAGGTTGTCTACCTTACAGTAAATTTTTCAAGCTATTGTTAAGATATTTATCTATTGTACATAAAATGAATATCTTTAAGATATCACATATTGTTATTTTTATATATCAATCTACATATTCAATAAAACCAAAATTATTATGAAAGAATTGGTTTGAAACGTACAGAGGTGGACGAAAATAATCGCACCCTTGAAATGAAAAATTATCTATATGTCAAACTGTTATAATTTCATTGGAAAGAACTCATTTTGAACGTGAAGTCTCCACTTTGACAACCTTGAATCAGTTCTTTCTTTTTTTTTTTTTTCAGAGATCATCCGATGACAAAAGTATCGTTGCTTTTCCAATTGTGTAATTTGCTTTTACAGTGATGTGAAAACATTTTCGGAAGAACTCGAGGTTGCTAATGTAGTGAAGTTTCAGATTTTTAAAATGAAACTAAACTGGATGGTTGTGCGATTCTCTCCTTACTTTAAAGTTAAACAGATCGAAGTATCGATAATTTTTTCATCGAGTGTGCGAATACTTTCCCTCCACCTCTGTACATTCACGCACGGGGCTAAATAAATATATCGATTGATACTGTATTCAAAGAAACACCGACGTAACCTGCGTTTCGTGCCTGACGCGTCTCAAAAAGTTCGCTTCTGCCGTACTCAACAAGCTAGTCACGTTCCCAACGAGGACGGTAGCCACGATCGTCGAATCTTGCCGATTAGATTCGCGACCGTAAGAAGGACAGAAGCGGATCGTTTATCGGCGGACGCATTAATTACGCCGGGGATCCCAGTCGAGAGGAGGACATGCCTTTATCGTGGAAATAATAATTTACAGCATCGCGCGAGGCTCGTCCTCTTAATCGCCGTGCGGCTTGTCAGCGGCCTCCACGTTAATATACGAGGCTGCCGAACGAGTAGAAGCGGGCTCGACTTTCTTTTTCTTTTTTTCTTTTTTTTTTTTTTTTTTTTTTTTTTTTTGAGTGTCTGCTTGCGGCTCGACAAATGTCACGGGAACATCCAGAAACAACTTCCTCCGATTCCTGAAAAATCTCGAGACGAGAATCCAGACGCTACTTTCGAGAAGTTAATACCTTGATACGACACACTACGCCGATATCTGTTTTAAAACGTCGTTGGTCATTTCTTGGGTGTCTTTTTAGATTTGTCGTTTTTTTTTTCCATCGAACTCGAGAAGTTGTGCATGTTTCACGAAGTCGAAGTTGGTATCGTGTAATTCAACTTTGCTGCGCAAAGTAGACGTATAATTCCTAACGTGTTTTTCTTTTTCTGTTTTTTACAACATTATTGATCAGCTATGAAGTTCAAAATGTTTCATACAGAGGATAGAAATTGACGTTTTACGAAGCGTAACACCATAAGCCACGATCTGATTTTGATGGAACAATTTGAAAAAACGTTCGATCTTCCTTTCCATCTTCTGACGACAGAAACATTGTTCGAGGTGAAAGCATTCTGTTAATTAATTACTTTAATTGCTTTCACGATCGTTGCTCCGCGCGAACATTTGCACAGCATCTTGACGACGCGGTTGCAGGAATTTATCAACAACTGGTTTGTGGATACATCGCGGAGAAATCGCTGGAATGTTCAATCGAGCGAAGTCCTTTGAATTCCTGAAAATTTCGGATTGCCGGTTACAACTCGAGGAATCTCAACGATGTTTGGATTCTACGTTTCTTCGTTAATTCCCCATTTCGCGTAGTGGTCCCGAGAGTATTTTTATCGGTGTGTCGCGAATGTAAACGGGAGTGCAGTTGACGCAGTAGACGCGTTAAAATTCACTTGGTGCAAAACGAAACAACCAAGTATATAGGGATATTGCGAAAACTCTGTCGCGAACATTCAAACGTTGACATCGTGTTTCTGTTGAAATTTATTCGACAGACTTATCGTAATAATGCCTTGGTAAACATCTCGGCCAACTACAGAACCAAACAAAAAGAAACGAGTTTATGCGCGTGTTTAAAGAATCATCTCGCAGAAGCGTGCGAGGAGAACCGCAGGGTGCAACGGTCCGACGATGAAGACGCGTGCAGTCGTCTCGCATCGTTCTCAAGACAGCACGTGAGAAATCGCGGCCCTCTGCGGGGCTCGTGTCCTCGCGGGCATCTCCCGAGGGCCATTCGCCAAAGAAAGCGCGCTGAAAAGAAAGGCGGTCGCATCGGGGGCTACGAACCAAAGAAGCTGGACTGCAAAGAAAGAAAGAAAAAAGTGAAAGAAAGAGGCAAGGAGAGGATATCCACGTGGTGTAGAGAGACGGAGGATGCAACGAGTGTGCGAACGCGCGGCAAGTGGTCCGAGCAGCGCGGCGCGGCGCGAGTAGTTCGCGTATTATAAAAGATTTCCGACTCTTTGTGGCTGGCTGGGTACGGATCCGTTTAGGAGCCGGGCGAAAAAGCGAGGCTCCGGCCGCGCTTAGAATAACGCGGCAACTCGCATTGTATAATAAATGTATCGCATATGGCGCATCTTGTAAAACTCTGCGGGCGTCCCCCTCCCTTGTCCTGTGCCTTGTGCAACGCAGGACCAGCGTGCAAGGACGGATAGAAACTCGTGAATGAGGTTATTCCCGGCCGTGGTGCTGCTGGTTTCATTCATCCATCCCGTGGGCCAGCCCTCGTGGGGAGGCTGAAGACAGCCTCGACCAACAGGAAGGAATTGTCGAAAACGGGTCTATCCCACTACTCGATCCCCTTCACGAAATTTTTCTCGCTGTGTGAATACCTTGCGGGCTTTGGCGAGGTGTTTGGGCCTGTGGACGATCTACGGAGACTGGCGTTGATGGGTTAATGAAGTGGAAAGTTTGAAGACTCTTTCGGTGGTTCAAGAGAAAAGAGTATAGCGAGACAGAAATATTCAAGTCATTTACAGAATAATCAAACTTGATTACTAATATGACGAGACAACTTAACCTTCTGTAATAATGGAAAAAATGAAAAAAAAGTCTATTGTACTTTACCAATTGGAAAATACGAAAGTTACAGGTCATTTACTGCAAATATGTAAATTGTAGTAAGAATTTACTATATAACATGAATAATGTTTCTTAATCATTAGAATTACTGAATTAGAAATGATTTTACTAAATACTGTGATCCACAAACATACTGAATTATTAATCATCCAGATGCTTCGTTAATTTTTGTGAAACGTAGTTTATAATAAACATATATATGAACATATATATAAACATCTAGATTGATTTCTTAGATTAGTTTAGTCACGTCTCGCGAGAGCGTTGATTTCAAAATATTTTGCATAAACGCAAACACGCGACACGTTCAAATATTTTCGTCGGCCACTCTACATCGAATCAATCCACCCTTGAAAAACCACTACCGCGCTCCAAGCCAAAAATTAATCCTCTTCCTCGATTTCACAATCAACCGAACAAGCTCCTCCAATCGAGTTAGAAAAATATTTCGATGCTGAAACTAGTCGGACGTGCAGACTCGTTTCAAAAAGTCCCATTCAAGCGTCCATAGGTGTTAACGTCAGGCCGTGTCAACACCTCTTTACAGGGACACTGTGAGCTGAACGAGCCAACGAGCCAAAGTAGCTAGTCATTCGGTGCCCTGTCTCCAACGACGAGTGCCAAAGGTTTCGACGAACCAAACGCGCTGGCACGATAGAACAGAGAGTCTTGGAAGAGAGAGAAGAAAAGTATTCAACCTGGTCCCTGGCAAAACCTAAACCTAATCTAATGGATTAGCTACGGCGAGTCGACGGGTCGTCGAGGGTCTCTTGACTCGAGACACATTGTTATCGGTTGCTCTGATCCTATTGACAGCCCCAATCCCGCAATACAGAGGAAATACAATGGCTGCGGTAGTCTGGTTTGCACCCAGCGGGACAACACCGCGTATTTTCTCCTAATCGGATCCGTTCGAGCGTATTGGGCAATCGTTCTTGTTCTCTTTCGAATTTATACAACAGAGGCTTCGTCTTTCGTGTTCCTTCAAGGATTGCCGAAGGTATTTGCCAGAGGGGGAAGGGGGGGGAAGAATCTTTTGTTATCCTTCGTTGCTTCACGTTATCGATTGTTTTGCCGTGGTAGCAAAAAAAAAAAAAAAAAGAAAATGCATTGGAACGATAGATACGTTCTATTATAGATTACTTCGTAAACAATTTGTAAAATTGTAAAATCTAGATGGAGAAAAAGTGAACTAATTATATTGAGAAAAAAAAGAAAAACCTTGGAATATTATTTTCACGATCGCGATACGAATTTAATGATAGGAACTGATTAAAAAACTTATAATTGAAATATTGGTCCTTGATAGATTCACAATGACACTAACA
The DNA here is from genome assembly GCA_032399595.1 of Tetragonula carbonaria. Classification (NCBI taxonomy): domain Eukaryota; kingdom Metazoa; phylum Arthropoda; class Insecta; order Hymenoptera; family Apidae; genus Tetragonula; species Tetragonula carbonaria. Next base: position 3,347,499 of record JAUCRC010000008.1, read on the forward strand.
GTCACAATTTTTCGCGCTGGTTTCAATGTAAATTTCTTTCTGAAATTCTAAAATTGGACGTACAATGATAATTGTTATTATTATCAATAGCACGTAACGTGTATTAATTAAAAAGAAAATTCGATTGTTAAAAGACTTGATAGAATAGACGTAGTTTACACAGATTTAAATAAACCGGATAGACTTGTTGTGTTAATAGAGGTACCAGATGAAGAGTTGTACTTTAATCTTTTTTTTTATTTTCATTTCATTGCGATACCGAACATGCAGTAGAATACGCATCGAACGTATATATTCCCCTTTACGAGACTCCAGAATATCAAGCAGTCGAGTCGTTGTTTCACGAGAAACAGCGAAACTCGTTACGCGGGGTCCGGCTTGCTTTTCCGTTACGCGATATCTGATCGTTATTCTCCATTTTCTCGTTTTCCAATTGCTGAGATCGTTGTTCCGCGGTGCGTGCACGATTTCGCGTGGCCACATCCTCCTTTTGTTTTCCCGCCCATTTCCTCATTCGCCGTCCATCAATATCGCCGTCGATCTCTGAAAAATCATTATCTCGCCAGGCGCGTTGACATGATTTAAGGGAGGCCGAAAGAAAAGAGGAAAACGAGCTCATGCTCGCGTTTCGGAGGAAAATTTCGCAGGAAAATTTAATAACTTTTCAATGTTACTTAAATTTATTCAAGATGTGCTTGATCTCAAAGTTCTTCGATGGAGCAGGATTTTTTCTTTCGTGCGAATGAAAGGTGAAAAAAATTTTTCACGAGAAACAAAGAGCTCGATTAATATTATTGATCATCTTTCAAGCAATCTTATGATTCCACGTTCAAAACAAGTTCTTATCTTTTTCGATAAATGAAAAAAGTTCCAAGAACGATTTGACATCTTCATCAATGGTAGAAACTTAACAAACCAATTCCGACACTGCCGTAGTTTGAGGGCTTCTTCATCATACAGTATCAGATAATTTTTTTATAAGCACAACTTGTTTTCTTTCCTTTTCGGAAAGTAGTACAGCAAAATATGACCTCTCTTGATTTTTCATTTTGAAATCGTCGCCAAACAAACAATCGTGCATTTTCTTTTTCTAAAACAATCAGCTGTCGGATTGCGCGATGAATCTGCGGTTTGAAAATGAAGATTTTGTTTGAAGAAATGATTTAGTTACATTTTAACATACACACATATCTATCTATTAGAAAAAAAAACGCAACTACTTTCTGACCAACTCAATAACATAATTTCATTCATATAATTCATATAATACAAGACGTAGCTTAATATATATATGTAGAAGTTGATTCTCAGATGTTGACTCTGAATCTCTTCAGGCTGTTCGTTCAATCGTATATACATCTAAAACAGCCGTGAATATGTCCGCTATATATATATACAGACGGTGCAGAGAGCGACTTAACCCGGAGACTGGATCCGACGCGGCATCAGGGTTATAAGATCAGGCACATCTCTATCTAGGTTCTTTGGTACGACTGCGAGGAGACGTAATATATTTGGGTGGAGGTGGAGAGCGAGATAGGTGGTTAGGTAGGTAGCCGCGGTGGATGTCGGGTAGATAGTCGACCGGCTTCGGTAATGGAGACTGCAGGGTGCCGCTAATGCAGTAGCGATGTCACGGTGCCCGTTGCATCGGTATATTCCTTCCCTTTCCGCCCTTTTGCTCCCCCGCGTGGTTCACCGTACCGCGTGTTCCTTCTCTACCTTCGCGATATCACCGAGTTTCTACGTGTCGTCCTCTCTGTGCCGTCTCTGTTCCACTTCGATCCGCCGAGTGTGTCCGTGGCCACGGTGGCTGTTTATCTCCTCCGCCGCTTGCCTTCTTTCCTTCCTCCCCTCTTCTTTTTTCTCCTCTCTCGATTTAACGGAACCCTATCCGAGGAACACGCTGGATATCTCGAACGATGGGAAACATTCTCCGCGTTGCGGACGTGTGCGTTTGTATCGTTTAAAGTGAAACGGAAAAATGGGCGCCGCCTGCATCCCGCATTTACGATAATCTCTCGGTTATTTCTGTTATGGCCGCCGCGATTCGATCGTGGTTTGCGTGTACCCCCTCGGCTGTCGGTGGCTCGATCTCTCGCCTCTCGTTCATCCCTGTGTCTTAGAACATCGAATGTAGCTGCGAGTCGTGATTTCCATTCGAAGGAGAAGGCAATATTGCAGTTATATATACGTTTCAAATATACTTTACACCCACGACACGATGTAACAAATCGCAATCTAAGGGGATTGAAATGAATATCACGAGACAGAGATATTTCCTAAAGGCGTCTCGGAGAGTTCTCGACTAGACGACGTATGTTCCTGTTTTTTCTATAGATCTTCAAAACGTTTGATTCGTGAAATTTAATGCCACTCGTTTAGCACGTGAGATGCGTCGTATATTTGTAAAAACATTATTATATAATAAAAAAACTATTATTGTTATATATTAGTATAATTTTATATTATAAAATTATAAATCATTATAATAATGTATTATTAAAAAAACTATTTATTATTTATTATATATATATTGAAGTGAGTCTCAATTCCACTTTTCTTTTTTTCAGAATGTTCGGAAGCATGAAACGATGTGCCCGATGCCACGCAGCGATCCTCGCCTCGGAGCTGGTGATGCGAGCCAGGGACCTCGTGTTCCACGTCCGTTGCTTCTCGTGTGCCGCGTGCGCGGTTCCGTTGACCAAGGGCGATCACTTCGGCATGAGGGACGGCGCGGTTCTCTGCCGGTTGCATTACGAAATGGGCGCGGAGTTGCATCCGTCGCAGAGTCCCCCGGTCCCGGTTTATCCGCCTGGTCCTCACTACCCTGGCCAGCCATTCCCCTCCCCGGAATTCCTTCACCACCACCACCATCATCATCATCATCATCATACGTCGCATCCGCCTCACCCGCATCACTCGATGCACCCGCAACATCCCCATAGCCACGTGAGCCCGGTGCCGCTTCAACCTTCCACGCCATCGGTACCTGACGCCGGATCACCACCCAAGGTACCGTACTTCAATGGCGCCGCCGTCGTGCCACCACCTAGACAAAAGGGCAGGCCTAGGAAGAGGAAACCGAAAGATCTCGAAGCTATGACCGCTAACATAGGTGAGTGTCGTTACCTGCTTTAGTCTGAGAAAACTAAAGGAATTTGAAAACGAGGGTGTTGGACTCGAGCTGATGTTCGTTGGCGATGAATTTATATCGGTGACATTTTGTTTCTGTTGGTTGTAACGACTGCGTTGTTGCGGAAATTGCGTTTTTTTCTGTTGGAAATTAATAGGCAACAATTATATTTGCAGATGATACTGATGCTCCACGTTTTCTATGTGTATTATAATTTTTTTCGTTGAATCTTACTCTGGTTTCACGTTTCGTGATCATAATTTCCCCTCTTTCGAATTGTTGGAACGTATCGTAAAGGGGAAATATCGTGGGTTGAAATCTCTTCTATGTTATTTGGAACGAGGAATTCGTGTCTTTCTTCCACAAACGAAATATTTTAGAAAATTTCAGTGAAACTTCGAGGCGTACTTCGAAGCATATCATTTTGATTTGTATCACACGGATTGTCGGGCGATTTTTGCGAGCATTCTGGCAGAGTGATTCATCGCTTTCTCGGTTGCAACGCGTGCCAGATTCGCGCATTGTCCTTCGCGCGTTGAGGAATTCAGAAGTTTATTCTAGAGAAATTCGTCACGCGCGAATTAACATTCTGGCAGTAAACAGCCGCCAATGCGTGTTGGGTATGTTTTAGCGATTCGATCGCGGATGAAGGTGAAACGTACCCGATAGAACAGATGCAAATTGGAGTAGAAACATGTTGTACCGAGCATTGTGCCGGAATGTATAGCGCAATAATCATGGCTCGCAATTAGAAAGCACTCTAACGCGTAACTCCGCCAAATTGCTGTGTGTGTGTAAGATTTTTTTTTTTTTTTTTGGACCGTGAAGTGGTCGAATGTTTGCTTAACAGAGGAGAATATTGCGAATATTGCGCGTCGGCGTTCTAGAAAAAAAGAGAGGCGTAGTTCTCGAATCTTTGGAAATTAATAGCACGAAAACAGCGTGTCTATCGCAAATCAATTAAGCCACGCTGTAACGTTATAATTTCATCAATGCGTCATTACCTTCATTCCGTTAAATTAATGTTTATTAATTTCAACGTTGATCCGCTGATATAGAAGCTAGAAAAACAATTTTCTTCTACCGTTATACATTCACCAGCGAAACACGTTTTTTTTTCGTACAAATTAGACTCGGTGAATTATATATCTCGGAAATCAACGAATAAATTCAGTTCCTTTGCTTCGAACGAGCAATGGCTACTCAAAGGATACCTTATCTTCATCAACCTTCTTAACCAATTCTCTTATTATTGTGCGTGAAATACCTCGCGCAATACTACATCGAACGAAGTACCCACTGAATTATTTCATCTGGCTGGAAAATTGAGATTGCTTGATTTTCTTCGGACGAGATTCTTAAAAACGAATCCTCGTTATTTTCCTCAAGAAACGAACCATCTATATTGGATTTCTTCAAGTAGCTACAGAGAGACCTCGTCCCATCCAACATCTTACTCCGCAAGTTTCACATTCCGAGGAGACGTGTGTTCCGCGGAGCTACATCAGGTCCGTGGATTTTCAAATTGTCGGTGTCGCTCGGGACGATCGCGATCGCGTGCACACGAAAATTCTTACACGAGCGGTGAAAAAACAGTCTGGCTCGAGATTGCTCGAAAGTGTCCCGGCCACGCGGTCGGAGATCGCGCGACTACGCGCACGTAACACGACGAATTCACGAGAGAGGAAGGTGTGCGACTCACCGTCGGTGATTTACGGGCGCGCGTGGGCGCGTGGTGTTTGCCACCGAACCCTGATAAAATTTGTCGCCGCGACATAAATTCACGAATCCAATCCCAACAAAGCGTGTACGTGTCGCGCGTGGGCAGCTCGCCGCGGCAGCTTCCTTCTCCGCCTCCGAGAACTTAATTTCGATTGTTGACCGACCGTGGGAACAGAGGAGGGAACCCCGAGAGACGAGTCGCCTCGGACGAACCACCGGCCGTGCGCCAGTCTCTACCCAGAGGGACCAGTTCCTCTTCTTTTCTTTTCTTTTTTTCTTTTTTTTTCTTTTTTTCTTCTTTATCGCTAATTTTCTTCCCTCCCCTTTCCCTTCGGCCCGTTTTCAGCGAAAAAGATCCACGAAAGTCGCTTAGGTTCGTGTCCGCGAACGATGATGCCCCGACACGAACGATGGGACCCACGGATGGGACTGAGAATTATCTGTTCTGTTCGCCGGCTGGTTAGCCCGGCGCGAGAATTTATTCGAAATAAAATAATTCGATAGGGTTGGGGGGACCTTCGTCGATTCGGGTTTTCGTCGCTGAGGCAAGGTCGTCGGGCCTCTTTCACCTTTTGGGCGTTCCTTTCAGCTTTTCCTTTTATCTCGAGGCGTGTTTGTCTTTAGTTCGCCTTTAGTTTGACGACGTTCGAAAATGAAGGGAAAATGGTTTTTCAATTTCGTCGTTGCGACGTTGATGAGGTTTATAGCTCTCTTTGATTTATGCCTCAGATTTATATCCCAGTCTACGAAGTTTCTAATAGGAAACTAAATTGGATCTTGTTCGAAACGGTCGTTTTATTAATATGTTTAAAACGAGGCGATTTCGAGGTTGTCGGCAAGCAGGTAGCCCGTCGCTATTCTGTTTTCTGTGATTTATGAGCGAACCGAGTTTTCCCCAACGGGGAACAATAAACTTGGGAAATCCGTTGGCAAATAAACATGGGTCATCCCATGTCTAGGAAAATATTACAATAAAAAGAGGACCTGGCCACGAAGTGGTCACAAACTTTCTAGTAGCTGAACTAGTGTTCGACACTTACTCCAGAAAACATCGGATCACGAGTTTCACAGATTTTTCTCCCCTTAGCAATTTCTAACAGATAGAAATGAAACTCTGTTGTCCATTCGATTCGATAAGTAGCTGATCTCTTGGAATATCGATACTCTCTCACGGTAGAATCTTTCGCACGCGGTAATTAGAAATTCTCGCAAGATTCTCCGTGAGAGCCGAGAGCGTTCGTCAAGTGGCGATCGTGGAAGCGGCGGAAGATCGCCGAATCCAGTTCCAGATGGGGAACAGTAGCAAATGAACGGGAAAAGAAGGGAGTGGGAAGAGAGAACGCAAGAACGGTTGGTCGGTCGTGGACGCGGAGTGAAACGGTCTCGCAGATTTCCACGCGATAGAGTATCGATCTGGATCTTATCGATCGGGCCATCTGGCCTGGCGACTGTCGGAGCGTCGCTTTATCCTGCGGTGGACGGCGAAGTCGCCCGGCGACAGGATAGATATACCGGAATGAGGTATCGTGCCTGCAAACTATTTGCTGCATAGAGTTGTAATTGGCCGTGTATCCACTGGTCTTTCGCATACGCTATCACCCTTCTTGTTTGCACTCGAGGAGCTAATGAGCTGTGATACACATCAAACAGCGCTAGAGTCGCGATCAGCCACGCTGTCGCTTCCGACGGTTCTTCGTATTGCCTTCGAGAGCCCCCGCCGTCAATTGTTGCCGCGATAACTTTATCCCTGATTGAGAACCGCGATCACTCTCTATTGACGACGTTGCTTCAACTCCGATCTTTAACTTTTGATTTTTTCACGAGATCTCTCTTGTATTGTCAGTAAGCGAATGTTAAGAAGTGGCTGAAGTCTTTTCGCGAATTCGAACATTTAGAGAGTTTTGTTTCTACTAATGCATAATGTCGCAACACTAAGAAAGCAGGGAAATGCTGTTGAGAGAAATGCTTGAATAAATCGAGAAACTTTTTATTAGCAAATAGATAATAAAAATCCTTAGAGTAGAACGCTATTACTAGAGTATTAATTTAGTACCGAAGAGTGTTATCTTTATTAATGTTAATTATTATTATTTCGTTATTACTTTTATGTTACTAAAATTAAAATTGAAACTAAAACTAGAATCGTTGGACAGAATATATAAATAACCGAACTAAGGAGACGTTTACTGAAAGAAACGAATCGAAAGTCCTTCGCTCGCGCTTGAACAAAGGGAATAATTACTCGGTAAAAAAAAAACGGTGGTAACAAAATTCGCGGCGTTATTGACGTCTCACGGGGTCTATCGGCGAGACGAAGCGACAGTGGAAGGCGAGACATAAATCCAACGGCGGGTCCAACCCTTGGGCGCGCGCGAAGAGAGGCTCGGTTCACCGCCGCCGGAAAAAGATCCCCCTAACTGATACAGCCGATACGGGCGACTTCAAAAATACCCCGCGACACCGGTGTTTAATTAAGACGCATAATCCGGATGTTGGGGATTTATGTTGCAGATTTGAACGCGGACTACATAGATATGCCCTTCGGCAGAGGAGGGCCGGCGACCCCCGGCATACCTGGATCCAACAGCAGAACAAAACGAATGCGAACGAGTTTCAAGCATCACCAGTTAAGGACTATGAAGAGTTACTTCGCGATCAATCACAATCCGGACGCGAAGGATCTCAAGCAACTTTCCCAGAAAACTGGCTTGCCAAAAAGAGTGTTGCAGGTAAGCTTTCAATCTGGCGAGTTCAATCGAGTTTCGCGTTGTTCTAATTTTTCGGGAAATTTATCTGCGAGAAACACTTGCAGATTATGCGACACGTTTTCCTTGAAGTTCATTCGTCGTTCACTACTTTCAGAATTTCTTTCGGAGTAATCAGTGTTTGGTAGTTTTTTTTTTTTTTTGCAAACTTAACGACGAACAAATTCTTCAAGACGTCAGGTGTTACGCGAATATCTTTGAACTTTTTCATTCAGATGTCTCGTTAATTCTTAATTTACGTCACTAAAATTTAAGGACCTTCGATTCTATCTTTCTTTACTCCAAGGAGATTACAAAGCTTTTGTATAACAAAGCAAATTATCAATAGAATAAAATTAAGTGACATAGAAATACATATTTAACATATTAAATATCATAATATTATATGATAACAATAATATAATCTTATAATAATTTATATTATATTAAATACATACAATATAATATAATATGTATATTTAATATACATGTTAATAATATATTGAATACATATAATGAAATATGTACATTAACCGAATATAATACCATTCTCGTAGAATATAATCAAAACATTTGCAAATAATTACGCGCGCAAAACGCGAATCGTCTTCGAATTCAATTCAGTGCTCTGCATCGTTCATGCGATTCGCATTATAGCGTACCGCCGCTAGACCGTAGTATTCGAAGGCGTGGAATCGTCTTGATGCGCAATTAAAAGGAAATTTACAGGGTCGGTTCGCGGGAGAAGTATTCGCGTCGGGTGTGCACCGGCCTCCTCCAATTACTGCACGCCGTCAATGACGCATGACGCCCTTCATAGGCCAGCTAAAACTGTCCCCGAGACCTTTTCGGCTACGTCGTTTTGGACAGATTGTATCGTTCCGTTCCCTCCTCGTGTGTTGTTCGATCCGGCCCGCGGTGTCTTTGGAATTTATGCGGCCGTGTTACGTTTATTTCGGCGGCACTCGAAAACGTGGAACACGCGGCGGTAGGTTAAAGATAGAAGAGATTGTTAGTACGCGAAAAAGAAAAGAAAAAAGAAAAAAAAAGAGAAAGGATCCCGGCGGGGGGGAGAGGAAAATCGTCGTGTGTCACCTACCGTTTTTCCTCAGATCCTACGTTTCGATCTGGCCGTGACGAGACGGTAATTCGTTTTTCTTTTTTCGGGTACCGTCTGAAAGATAAATAGGCCGATTGTGTTTTCAACGTCGACCACCCTTCTTCTACTTCGGCGAATTAGCTTTCTTCGTCTTCTCGTCTCCGTTTTCGCCTTCGTGGGTCCATTAATCAGGAAAACTTGAGAATTCTTCATGTTTCGTTGCCAATCCCTCGACAATAGTCACTTTCTTCTTTTCAAATAACACTTTCTTTCATTAATATTCATCGATGGTGATCCGATTGGGATCGATTTGATCACAAATGATTTACAGTCACGAATGACTTATTACATTAATACATAGTAGATGAAGCATATATTTTATTTAGATTCTATTTTCACAATTACTATAAAATTCCAAAGTCTCTTAATAACAACGCTGCAGTTGTATTATACGACAATAATTGCACGATAATTTCACTGGGCCGTTCTCTTTAAAGAAAAAACCAAAAAGAATAGAAATCTGACCAAGAGCTTTCACTTTCCCCGTCGCTACGAAATTTCCAACGAAAAGACGCAGTGATTCCAAAGAATCAAATTTGTTAAGAACAAAAGGAGAAAAAAGGTGGTCGCGAGTAGACGAGTTGTTGCTTCGAACAGATATCCATCGGTGTGTCCGGGCGACGGGCAAGGGATGTCTCTCCTGGGCCTTTTAGCTTGTGGAGAAGGTCGCGAAGAAATTTCCAGAGGCGGGTAAAAAAGGTGCAGAGAAAAATCGCGGTCGGAAGATGGATAGCCAGTGGTTCGATCGTTTTCCCTCTGTTTTTTCTTTTCTCTTCTTTTCTTTTTTTTTTTCACTGTCTCCGACTGCGCGCAACCTCCCTCCCCTTCCGCCTTCGCGGAGCGTGGTGTGGCGGTCGTCGGCGCGCACTCGCCAGGCCTCCTATAAAAATATTCACGTGGCGGACGAAGCGCGAGCGCGAGCGCAAGAGCTGGAGACGTACGCGCGCGCTTCTCCCCAATTAGTGCGTGCTGCCGGCGGCGCGTTGAGGTAAAAGAACCGCATGGGCCACGGTGATATTTCCGTCGACGAGGCCTCTGCGGCCTTTTCCCCCGTAATTATGGCCCTCCGTCAATCCGCCGCTACTCAAAATCCTCCGTGGCTGGCGGGGCAAGTTTTGTCGTAACGAGCGGCGCGCCCTGCCCTCGTTAACCCACTACCGTTAAATTACACGGGCCAGGAATCTATTTCGTGAACGGGGGCCAGCGTAATGCGTGAACACGCACGCCTTCGACGCGTTAATCTCGAATACCTCCGGCCAACCTCTCTCGCGAGATCGTGCTACCGAATCGAGGCGATCGCCGCGTACGAGCATAGATTCTCAATCGTCGCTGTCTAATCGACCGATTAGAGGCCGACTAGATTTCGATCATTTTCAGCCAAACGTTAGTGTGATTATCGGCGAAATCGTTTCTGGTTGTTTGCCGGTAGGCTTCGTAGGCTTCTTTCTCTTTTTCTCTTTTTTTTTTCTTTCATGCAGAATTAATCGGATTCGTTTTCGTGTTAGGTTGTCAGGGAAGATGGTTTATGGAGGTTGGCGTTGTTCTTGGAACATTCGTCGGGTTTACGGGGTCTGCAGGTGTGGGAGAAGTTCGGAATCTTAATAGAACTTGAGGTTTCTTCTTATTTCGTAGAGATGCTCCTCCTGCGAATCAATTAGCGATTCGATGAACGATGAAGCTTTCGCTTTGATGAATCGGCTCGTCCGGTAAAATTCGATTGCGAATCATCGTTTGATTTCACTTCGTTCTTTTTTCATTTAGTTTTCATTGTGCGAGAATTTTTCGGTAGTAACGTGAAACTTGAAATTGCTGACGTACAAAATTTTGTCAGTAATATTCATTTATGCAAACATATTTCGAGAAAACTTGTTTGAGTTTTATATTTGTACTCTGTGTCATTTGTTTTTTTGTTTTCTTATTTTTTTTTTTTTTGTAAGGATCGACAACTAAATGTCGTCTAAACGACAATAATGTCAGAAATGCAAAGATAGAAATCGAGAAATCAAAGGGAAAGTTTCTCTTCTCTCAAGAATTTGCGCTGTTCAAGAAACTTTGCGCAACTTGATAAATCTGCCTACGTTTCCTTTCCATTCGTAACAAACACTCTTACTCTTAATAGTCATTTTCAAAGCATTTCTTTGTACTCGAGAATGAGATCAAACGTGGCTCCAGAAACAGAACGGATGTTAAACAATTCTTTTCATCATTTCAAAAATCTGCGCTCTTCAAGGGCAATCGAAGAAACCTAGTAGAAAAAGATTCGAACTACCATTTCGCGTAGTTTGCGAAATCTCCATTGCAAATGATGAACGTCTTCGCTCTTCACCCAATGAAGTTAACCCGTTTCTCTCTGGGCAGCGGCAGCTTCTTCTACTGCTGAAGAACTGCGAAGATCCTCGAAACGCTCGTGCGGCAAGTTCTGTGTGTACCACGTGAAGCACGCAGCCTCTTCACGTGGATGCATGCAGACAGAGAGGAACAGAGAGGAGGTGACTGGATGGCGCCGGCAGAAGATCTAGAGAAAGAGAAAAGAGCCTGGGGTTGTTGGCTGGGCCAGGGGAGGAGGCGCAAGAGCCAGCCTATTGTATTCGGTGCGGCGTAGGGTTCTTGGTCGCCATCTTGCTTGATATTGATCGCGAAACGCACGAATACTCGCTCGTTCGCCGCGGCTGCGTTCGTCGCCGTTCTCCTCTCGTCTCTCTACGTGCCACTTCGTTCACGTGTACATATATACGTGTATATACACCGATATTTTCTCAACGTGTGTGCAGACGAACGTGTGCACGCGCATACATACAGAGGCAGACACATTGGAAATAGCTATAATATAGGTGTAACACAGAAACAGAGCGCGAGAAATCGCGAGAGAGAGAGAGAGAGAGAGAGAATTTCACTCACCCGCAGGGAGAGAAACACTCGTACACGCTTCGACCACGAAGGGGAGGCCCGCGTTTGTGTCGGTTGGAAGTCTCTCTGCTGGTTTCCAGTCCGCGGGGGAGGAGACTATCTTGAAAATGGCGACGCCGGATCCGTGGCATCGAGGCCGTCTTTTATCTATCGGGAACAGAGGGTAGAGTGGCGAGAGGGAGAGGTTCCGGGCTGTGTCTCGCGGCATTATATATTGTTGCATTGTGTGCAACGATGTAGCTATCCTAGCCGGGGTCTGGGTCCGTTGACGTGCCGCTGAGCGTGTGGTTGCATTTAAATTGCACGCTCCTTTCTCTCCCTCTGTATACCGAGCGCTCTCCCCTCTCCCTCCTCTCCCTCCCGATGAAGATATATTGGAGGCGCGCGAGCGAGATATATTTCGGCTCTCCTCCGAGCCCTTTTCTCCGAGCTCGGGCCTCGGACTGTCCTCCTCTCCGACTCTTTCTTTTGCCTCGCGTTTCTTTTCCATCGTCAGGTGCAATGATGCGTGGTACACCAGCGGGAGAAATTCGGGAGAAATTCCTTTCAGGTCTGGCTCTTTCGAGGACGGTGAGTTTATGAGTTCGTGGGGAGTTCGTTCTTGAAGTCTGGAGGGATTAAGACTTAGGGAGACTTTGAAAGTTCCAGTAACGAGAAAATACGATTCAGCTGTTTAATAGGTAGATGGTAGAACCCCAACGATGAATCAGTTTTGTTTTTGAGAGAAAGAGGCAGAGACGAATAAAAACAAAATGACAGAATTTTGATGTAATCGTAGTAGATACTGTTCCGAAATTACGATGTACTTCTCTGAAATAATACATAAGATAAACGAACCAAACAGAGATTTTTAATCTAAAACGAATCATACTTCACTAAATCTTAAAAGATGTATATGTATTACTTAGAAAATTAAGACATGCACGAAGAAAAATTTTCTAAAACAAAAGGTAAAGAAACTATTATTAAATTCCTACTCTAAAACCAAAAGCTAATCCACCTAACTTAATACACCTGAAGTAAGCACACTACAAACGCTCCCCATAATCTATCGTTCCATCGACTTCGCAACGAGGCTCGGAACGAAACACTCGACTCTGTTCACGGACGAGCATCAACAACACTAGAAAATTACACTCGAAAACGTAGAAAAGTAGCAACATTCATCGGTAGTATCCGGTGCTCTTGGCTCTCTCCGCGCACTCTCTCTCTTTCTCTCTTCGATCAGCTCGCTCGCGGCTGAAGCATCGGATACAAGCGGCGAAGGCACGCGGATATACGTACGGGAATATTCAACGATGTGGTCTCGGTGTGTTCGCAGGTCTGGTTCCAGAACGCCCGCGCAAAATGGCGGCGCATGGTGCTGAAGCAAGAGGGGAAGTCGGACAAGTGCGACAGCAGCGTGGACGGCGGTTCCCTTGGCGACCTTGAGCTTTATGGCAACAGCACCGGAAGCGGCGGCCCGCCAATGAGCCCTCCATTCATGTTGGGTGGACCGCACAGTCCGGCGTCCTTGGCGTCCTTGGACTGCGCGTGATCCCCGAAATTTCGTGTCCGGAACAGGCCAGCCGAACGATTCGCGAAACGATTCTCGTCGTTTATGTGGTCCAGAGTTCACGGCTACGAAGCTACTTACAGCGACGGGACGAGCCGATCGTTTCGTTCGATCGTGTGAATTTACGATACCATTCGCCTTTGAAAGGGCGCGGATAATAAGACGCTGTGAATAATTTATTTCTCGTCGAAGCAATTCTCGTGGCAATCTCGAGCGGTTCGAACGATCTCTCGACTCACTTCAGAGATCACTTTTTACGTGGCTGGGTGAATCTGCTGATTGAGATATAAAATACACTGGCGTGGGACTCGATTAGAAGACCGAGAGATACTTCTCAGAGGTGTGAATACTATAGCACGCCACGTGTACACGGAACATTTATTTTCAGTTTCAATTATGAGTGAAAGGGTGAACATGGGATTTTTCTTAGCAAGGACGTTCTCCGAGCGACGTTCGATCAACGGCGGAAATGAACGCGTTATAGGAACGATGACGTAAAATTTTACGTACGCACGAAGCGTGCACTCTTCGATGGAATCCAGTTCGAAGAATACCGTTTGTAATTATTATTAATGTCTATTTATTGGTTCATAAATGTCTTAAGGTAAGCCTAGTTAAGGGTTACGAACTTACCAGTGCTGTGTGAAAATCCAACGTTTCCATGGGGGTTGTGGAAGAAGGGATGAACTTTGTACTTGGTAATAATATCAAGTACAAAGTTCAGCCCTTTGACATTACGATATTATTGCTGACGATCGATATCGGCGACGGATCGTTGGTCTCGTGAGTTGAAACGCACGGAACAAAGAGTCATCGAAATTGTTAATTAAAAAGAAAACGTTGGTGTGTTTCGTGTCGTGCGAAACGTTGGGTTTTAACGTCGAACAAATACGAGTATATAAATATATAAAGATATATAAATATATTATTTATAAATAAATTCGGGCACGTCGAGCGTGTCAATTAACAAGTGTGACTGTAATTATTGCTCAAGTAAAGAACAGAACGGTAAAAAATGGAATAAATCAAAGAGGAAGAATAGAAGAGGGGGGGGGAGAGAATGTTAGAATGAATTGCAGCTCGCATCGTGCCCGATCGCGAATCATTGACGTAAACTTCACGGTAAATGTTGTAAATAAAGGACGTTCCTCGAGTTTCTTAAGGCACCGCTATAGGTTGTAGGGATTCTAATTGCATTCGGTAGCGGTTCTGTTAGACAAGGTAATAATGATGACGTCGATTATTATTATTATCACTCCTATTAATATCCTTGTAATTAATGGAATGATTGTCTAATTTTACAAGATGATTTTTTCATTGAATATATTTTGACAATATACTCGCTGCCTCTGTCGACTTTTTCATTCAGAATCCCTTGCTACTGTTGTTCCTTGTCCCTTGTACTGTTTGTCTCCAATCTGTAAATTATTAGAATTTTTGACAACTGAAAATATCAATCGATACGTTTTCTTGTAGACAAATTCAAAACAATTTTTTCTGCATTCTTATCAAATTTGAAAAGATTCGGGGACATTTATTGAAGTTTCTATTATACAATCAGACTCTTTAAACGAAACATTCGTCGGATAAAATTTTATCCGATGCGTAAATAATTCAATTGGTCTCGATTTTGGAGCATTGTGCCTTCTTCTGGAAGGTAAGAAAATTAAAAGAGATCTAATTAATAAGCGAAGAAAATATTTAACTTTAAAAGTTATTTGTCTAACAAATACAAAATTTGAGATGCTTTCGTGCAACAAAAAAAAGAAAAAAAAATATTTCGCTCGAAAAATAATTTCTTTCTGAAATCTTGCCATAAAAAAAAAAGGAACCGAGCGTATTTAAAGAATATCCGATTTCACGGAACGCTCGAATGATATACGCACGTATGTAAATACATAAAGAAGAAAGAAAAACGGGAAAAACGTGGGAAAGGCAGGAAACACTCGTTGTCGAAGCAACATGAATGTTCTTCGCGGATGAACCTGTTAGCGGGACGAGGGCGCGGTTTTACAAGGTTGGCAGCCGATTTAACGACCCTGTTACGCCTAACTAGAGGAGCAGTGCGCACATCCCGACACATTAAAATTAAAATTACACGTTGCACGCCAATCTGGATTGCGCAAGGGGCCGATCCCGCGCAAATTATATTCGACTCTCGAAAAGAAATCTCTCTCTCTCTCTCGTTAGATTTGCCCGCTAAGCGAGAATCGCCTTCTTTTGCCATTTTCTTTTCTTTTTTTCTGTACTTTTTTTTCGACGTCACAGACTTTCTAACGGAGTTTACGTAGCACCCGCGTACTTGATGCCTTGAACGCGCGCGTCATCGTTTCGCTCGCTCCAATTTAATAACGAGGCGTTAGGTGAAACGAAGTGTTCGTTGATGATCAACGAATTTATGAGATTCCGTTGGTCCCTGAATCTGTTTCTGACATTTCGCAGAGAATTTTGAATAGTAAATCTGATAAAAAAAGGATTGATTTTCTGTCAATTGCTACGAGCACAATATAATAAACGGATGCATCTGCAAAATGCATTCATCGATTTTCATTAAGGCCTGGATCACGATTATAATTATCTGCATAATTATCTCATCACACACGTTTAATTACGATTCAATTTATGTGCACATATTTGGGTTTAAATTAATATTATAATAATTATCGCAATATTACAGTTATTACCATTGAGATTTATATTAATGATTATTTTTATGAAAAACTGGCAATTCTGGTATATAAGTAACAGCGTCGTATTTTGCAGCTTTCCTTTCTCAGGAATAATTAATATTGAAATTCTGAAAAAAGTGGAATCACCGGAATACTTACCTTTTAAGGAGTCTCAATTGTTCGGTGACTTCACGTTCTATGGCGATACAGAAACAAATTGGGTTATGTTAATTGAGTTATCCAGGTCTTCGTTGGCTCCTCACCATCGCAATAAGCCCGATATTCGAAATGGTCGCCGCCTACGCACTACGTTATTAGCACTTAACTATTACCAAACTTTAAATTCGTACTTGGATTCGATCCGTTCGTCCGTTAAATGACAGACCATGTTCGCCTAAGAAAATACTTCCACGTAGATTACAGATCGATAAATATCTATGAAACTCTTCACTGTCGTAAATCACAGTTTAATTACCTGAGAGTGGTAACCTCGGCAATTTAATAGCTTTGATGTATCACGTAGTATTTGATACTTGTACGTACATTGTATACTATGCTTAATAGATGCATAGTTCAGTTCCTCGACACTGAGAGAATATTGATTGTTCGCGGTAGGAAGACAGAAATGCAAAAAAACTAAAACGTACGGTAAAGAGATGCAGACATAATGCATTCAGTTGCATGTGATGAGCAGATGATGCTCGCTAAGCTGACCATCGTGACTTTGAAAAGAAATTAATCGCCGTGTGTTGTGAGTTCTGAGTCGATAAAAACAGCGGGTTGACGGGAAACAGAAGAATTAAAACAGGAAAATCAACCAAAATTTAGAAATATATTTTTGTGGAATTTTTCGAAAAATTAACCCTTAATTGTCATGGTAAAACATAATGTTATTTTCGAATATTCTGAAAAATAAAAATTTTTAATTTATACGTCGGAATTGAACTTCGTAGGAGTCAAACTTTATAAACAAATAATTTATTGACTGAACTTATTCAAAGAAGAATTCAATCAAAATTGCATCTCCTAGTAGCCGAACTTTATGTGCAACAAAAACAATATTGACTGAAGTTATTCATACCAAGAAGATGAAATAAATAATTGCATATTCCGTGATGAACTTAAAAGAAACAAAAAAAAAAAAAACATCCTTATTAGCTATCTCGAGACCTACAATTAGTGCCACGTATTACTCGAAAGCAAAATTATGACCAAACTATTCTGCAAATTTTTCCTGCAAACTCACACTTCCACGGCCAGAACGAAAGAAATAGATACTCCTTCAGAATAGAAAAATTTGTGTCGTACACTTTACGACAAAAGATGCCATTTTTCGACCATTTTACACATTCCTTCTTATTTCCGCGCCCGAATCGAATTTCCCACAAATCTAATTATACGCGATACTTACGACCAAAGTATCCCAGAATAGAACAAAATTTCCACGCCAGCTTCGCCTTCAAACGCTTCGCTTCGCTTTCTCTGCTATCCATGTTCCATAGTCGCCTATCGGGCATCAAATTCCAGAAGACGTCACGTCAATTGCCCGTCCACCGAAAATATCCCCGTCACCCGGCGGTGGGATGGAGACGGTTTCAAGAATATCCAAAAATACCGGAAAGCGAACGCTCGTTTAACAAACGATCCACAGAGCCGAGGACATCGTTGGACGTTTGCCCGGCGTGCGAACGCGGCGGAGGGTGGGAGGACAACAGGCTGCAACGAAGAAGTCACGATGCATTTAACGAAGTAAATGAGACGTAGCCGAGGATCGACACCGGTCGAGCACTGTCAACCGGGTTAGGAGACGTTTCCCCCGGTGGTGTGTCGTTGGTTGCCTGGCATCGATCATTCGCGTTATCGACATCTCGATCCTCTGAACCGGTCAGAGGACACGGTAGACGTCCAGCTACACGGGCGAGGGGGGGGGGAGAATACATCGCGCCGGAGGATCTAGGAATCTCTCGTTCGTCCTCCCTCCGATCACGCCTGATCGAACGACAGAGTGAACGGTTGCCGAATGCAAGCGGAATGGCGCGTCGTCGCCGTTCCGTGTTCTCGTCTCGTCGTCCGACGAGTCCACCGGGCATTGTTTCCAACGTGAGAACAAAATGTGAGAACTTTTGCTTATTCTCGAGTTGCTACCTCCCCGCCTTCGCTGTTTAACCTTGGCCTATCAATAGATCGCGTTGCAACTGACGTCGTAATTCCGACTTGTTGGCCATTTCGATCGGTTTTTTAATTTAGTACAATTGCGAAAAATTAATGTATGGGTGTCGTTTCAGACATTCGTTGATTATGGTCGACGCTGGATTTCGCGAAACGAATGATTGATTTCATTCGGATGAATTGTAGGAGTAAAATTAAGATATTAAATAGGATAGGAATAATACCAAAGTACGTAGATTTTTAGAGAGATTTGAGTGGTCTTTTAAAACAGAAGTTTTTTATATTTTTTCCTTGTACCCTGATCGTTTGGATATAAATTTTATGTTTCAGTCACCGGTAATTTTAGATGAGTTAAATTTACAAGATCAATGCAAAGAGCGAGGACTATTTTATTGAATCGTAAATTTTTTCCTTATTCTTCGGGCTTCGATTAATGCAACTTTTATACTTTAGTCGTCCGCGCTTTAACTACAGTTAAATTACAAGACGGGAAAATTCGTTCATCCGTAAATGATGAACATCCATTGATCTTATACTTCGAATTTCTCATTTCACACAAATTTGCTTCATTCTATTCTGCCACTGAGTTAAACTCAATTTCTTCCTCACTAAATCAGCGATACGAATTTTAATACTTTACCGACCGATAGCGGTAAGTAATAGACGATTAATAGGCTACCGATCGGTAAAGTTAGTTAATGTATGCTACAATAAATGAGGATGCGCTAAACGATATTCTATAACTCATTTACTTTATTCCAAATAATTGAAATATTAACAACAAACAATCAAGCAGTGATTTTCGACTTCGCGGAAGAATTAGTTTCGCTTTCGAATCGATCTGCTAGAAAGGTTTAACTAACCAGGTTTCTGACTACCTTGCTGGAGGCGGTTAATCGAAAACGAGGGGGAAAAAAAAAGGAGCCGAAATTATTCGTACGATTTCTAGAAATATGGGTTCGAGGAATTTATGGAAACGTTTAAAGAGAGAAACGAGTTATGTCGGTACGAACGGTAATGAGATAGAAATTAAATGACAGACATTTACATTCTTCGTCCTGTCACTTTTTTTTTTTGGTCATCGATTAGAGCCGCTTGTTTATCGTTGACCGATATTAAACTCGTTTGCTCGACGTGCCCTCGAAATAATGTACGGATGACTTGGTCGATCATCGTGTCATCGAAGTCCATTAATATAACGAGAAAAGAAAAAGAAAAACGAGACGTGAGACAGAGACTGCTTTATTGCCTTCTACATTACTCTGAATCGAGCATGTATGTACGTTGACGATTATTTTTCATCCTTGCTTCGAGATCATCCGTGCAGTTCGATCGTACGAAAAACCAATTGCAAGTAACAACACCTGCGTGTTTAAATCCATATAACTGGCAGCTATACTAGAAGGACATTGATCGTAAACACGTGAGACAACAAATTAGATACGAGAAGAGATAATAAATTTGCATGCCAGTTGTGAATAATTGCTCGATTTGTACGTTCACGTCTCGCACAATTTTGACGACGAATTCTCTTCGGCTCTTTGGACTCTCCTCCACCTTCATCCTCTTATGATCCATTAAATTTTCAAGTACGAATGAAGAAATTGTCGTATTCTCTTTGTAGAATTATTGCTTCGTTCGCATTTTTGTCGAAGTCTTTGTCCAAGTTTCTATTAAAATTTTTATTGAAAGTTATATTGAAACTTCTCGACGTTCTTTTATTGCTTGCTTTCTTAACGTGTCGAGCGTCATTATAATTATCAATTCGAATCTAGCTTGTAATAATAATATTAAAAGAAAGTAGAACTAAAATCTCTAATGTAATTTACTCGATTTCAACTCCAATTTTAAAACAAGTGAACGGGATAGAATTAAATAACGATAAAAATACAATTCGACTCTAAAAAGTTGTAAAAGTAGAGAATTTTTTGACCCGATGTCAGTCGATGTCAGTTGCAGTAAAAAAGTCAGCGCGGATATCATTAACTTCAACCCGAATATTTATAACGTAATAATCCGTTATTGACTGTTTGCTTATTTATAAGTGAAAATCGTTGCACATTCAGCGGAGGTTTTACGCGCAGGGTTTATGAAACCGTCTTTCTATCGTGCTATAATAGAGTTAATCCTCGAAGAAGTCTCGTACGTGGAATATAATAAGTACGGCGTAAGAAAATTTGCCTGCATTTAGAAAGTATATTCGATTGGCATGCTTGATTTGTTGGATAATAAATTGCACGTGCATTCTCATTTATGATATATAAAATTTTTAAAATAGGGAATTTAAATATCTTCGACAGCATTTATCGCTGTTATATAGATTCCCGAACTGAGATATTTGACTTATCGCGAACAATCGCAATTTACAATTCTATAAATATTTTATATCTGTATTTATGTAATCTGGTATAATTAATGTAGATGTACACGGTGATCTCTTAATATCCAGAGGACAGAAGATAACCAAATACATTAACTCTTTGAATGTTTAATGCGTACTTTGAGTATCGTATAGACAATTTTATAATCAATAATAAAATAACTAGATTGGAAAAGATATATCGTACGATATATTGAATAAATCAAAAGGTACATGTTAAAAAGATCAGTATCAAATTTAGAGTTTTTTTACGAAAGTAAAAGTAATTTTACGAAAAGAACATAACTTCACTTTCTTTTTTAGATCAAAAAATCTTCGAACGAAATTTACTCTATATCTCAAATCATCGAGAATTAGTAAGTTTTCCGCATGAACTTGGCCTGATTAATCTCCGAAACAAACCTACCTCTAATTATAATAATTTATTCCAAGAGAAAAGACGAATTCAGAGAAACGAAGGAAAGATCTTGGGGAAAGAAAACGGTTCGACAGTTCGGTCTCCATTGAAGGAAAGCACTCTTTCAACCAGACCGAAGTAACATCCACGTTGAAACAGGATAACCGCGACACTCTGAAGAGTCAGCCAACGAAAAAACTATCGACAATTCGTATTTTGAGGCGCGGTGTGCACAAGTGTGCACGCTGGGTTGAAGATCGGCAAGAAGCCTCTCGACGACGGCAATTCCAACCGTGTGGGTGTTCTCTCTCTCTCTCTCTCTCCCTATTTCCAGTTGCGCCAGTGCGAAACGTAACGAAAACGAGGAGAGTCAGCGAGCTCCGTTGAAGCGTCGCTCCCAATTTATCGAGGCCGCATTTCAGCGGAAACGAAAATACGAAGCGCGACAACGCGACGTGCTTCCGCGCGTCGATTTTTACCCCTCGATTCTCCTCCACCGCCGTCGACCTAACCCTTTTCTCGTCATCGTCTCGTCGTTTCTTCTTCTACTTTTTCCCCTTTTTTCCCCATTTTCTTTTTTCCTTTCCTTCTTTCTATTTTTTTTTTTTTTTTTTTTTTTTTGTATATAAACCTCGTCACGTTATTATTTCTCGCTGCTACCCACTCATTAAACTCCTCTCCTTGATTTTTTTAGTACCCGCACGGTTCTCCGGGGGCTCCTTATCCACGCCCCGATGCACATCCCTCTCCCTCTCTGTCCTCTCCAAACGTCTCTTGCTCTCGTTGAGTCTCGACTCGACGATACACAGACTTCCGCGGGTCGGAGCTTGCTCGCTCCGCTCGTCGTTGCCGGTCGTCGTCGCGTTTGTGCGCCCGGCTCCTCTCCGAGAAACGCTTCCTCTGAACGCGGCCGAGCACCGGAGCAACCCTTTGCCGGAGGACTTTTGACGCCCCGCGCTACGCTTGAATACCGTTCGACAAGAGGATTCGGTAGGCGACGAAATTTTTCTTTTCTCTTTTTTCTTTTCTTTTCTTTTTTTTGCCGCTTGCTTATTCGTTTCTTTCTCGCTCTCGCGTTTTTCTTTCGGTTTACCACCGTCTTCTCTTCGATACTTCGCACGTTCTTTTCTTTTCTTTTCTTTTCTTTTCTTTTCTTTTCTTTTCTTTTCTTTTCTTTTCTTTTCTTTTCTTTTCTTTTCTTTCTATTTCTCTTTTCGATTTTTACTCCCGCGACGAAGGAGGAGGAGAGTTCTGGAACACGCTGTCTCCGGAAGTAAAGGAGTGACGTCCTGAGTGGAAAAAGATGTGAGTCTGGAAAAAGATCCTCACCGGTTCTTCTTTCTTTTTCTTTCTTTAACTTCAATTCAAAGTTATTCTGGACTGTTGAAATTTGATTTTATTTATACATTCATCGCAATGAAGATCAAATTACTCTAAATTGAGTAATTCAATCACAAATTTTTGTGACCTCCAATGATCTAATTGAGATGCCAATTAAGAGTTAATTTCGAGTTAATTTCAAGTTAACCTCCGGCTTAATATTTCACTTGAAGTCGTATCTCAAAGCTTCTTGCTCGGACGCAAGTTACCTATAATATACTCTCGTCCATGCACGAACGGTGAGTTTCGACGATATCGACGACGTGTTTATCGTCTCGCATCAACAATTAGACGAGAGTGCACCGGAACAGCAAAAATAGGCTGACGGGTTACACAACGCTCGCGCCGTGGCTTGAACAATTTCCAAGAGTCGCGTCTCCTCTGAGCAAGTGAAACCATCCGTGGACTACGCGTTAAGATCTACCCAGCCACCGGGGTTCTCTTTGCCACCGAGCACTTTCGACGTCCCGTATCACGCTCGGATACCATTCGACAAGGGGCGCCGCTCTTCGCGGCCAATAATTCAAACTTCAAGGCGCGGGCGTGAAGATCGCCCTGACGGAATATCAAAAGCCGCGCGCGCGCGTGTGCTTCCCGTTCCCCCCCTTTGCCTCTTTCGTTCCTCCGCGCTCAAAGAGGTCGTTCTTCGTCCCCTTCGGAAGAACCTGGGAGAAGCTGAGAATTTTCCGTGGAACTTGTTACCGCCAAAAACCGGTGGGAAACATCCGCCGTTATAATCGCGTGCAGAGGATTTATTTCGATTTAGGAAAGTTGGTTCTCTACGACAAGGGATAACTTCAATGAAATCAAATGAAACTGATATATTGTCGCGTGTACAAGGCGAGGCCATTTAAATATCTGTTTCGAATTGTACAACGATGGAAAAAATATTTTTCGCCTAACACGAATGGTGTCGAAAGACCAATAACTGGCAAGAGTATATCTTTTTAGTCTTTTCAAGATTATTGCTTTCCGAAGTTATTGTTTTCGACAGAGTTTTCACTCTCGAACAAACTGGTCGCTTTCACCATAAATGAATATCATATCCCATTGTTCTTTACATTTATCATTAGGTTCTCGAACGTCGCGTTTTCGCCAGATCATGTTCTTTACATATGTTCTGAACATATTTCTTTCTCAGCTGTGATGCAGTAAAAAATAGTTGTATGAAAGAAAAACATCACTTACCTTGAAAACTCTTTGAAAAAAATGACCTTGAAGAAAGAAGTTCTCACCAGTTGTTGGCCTTTCGATACCATTCATCTTGGGGCAAAAAATATTCCTTTCGTCGTCACAATTCGTAAAGACACTTAGCCGGCTTCAGCTTAAACGGACCGACCTGTATTTATTTAAGTTGCACGTTCGTGTTCGTGAAAGCGTGTCGCTGTCGATTTATGAAATTCCTCCGACGGAGAAGAAAACGGAGTAAGAAAAGGGATCCTGCGGAGATAATCACAGTTATCTACGAATTTTTTTTCAATCGAACGAATCGGCAGTTCAAAAAGCAGAGTAAAAGTTGAACGCGTGGGCAAAAAACCGGCAACGACCGATATCGTTCCCGTCTCGGAAATTCGCGCGAGGCGAAGCTTCTTGAGAGAAAGTCTCCGACCGAAGCAAAAGAAATGCGCCGATAGAAAGAAAGAGAAAGAGAAAGAGAGAGAGAGAGAGACGGCAGAAGGTGGACGAAAGGGGCGACAGAAAAGGGTGGAAGCTTCCTGCACGGGCTGGCGCGGGTGACAAACAACCGCACGGATTCCACGGATCCGCGCGGCGCGCAAAGTCCGCGCTAATTAGCGGTTCACGAGCGTGCCGAAAAAGAGACGACGCGCGACGAAAACGGTGGTTCCCCTCCACGGTGCGGACAAGGAGCGCAGCTCTCGAAAAGAAAGGAACAGAAAGTAAAAACCGAAGAAGAAGAGGAGGACGAGGCCATCGGTCTCTCCGCTGCGGCGAGGAAAGGAGACGCGCCAAGATGGCAGGGCCGGAGCGGGCCATTTGAATATATATCGGCCTCGATGGGGGACAGTGAGCGATGTTGCACCTGCCGCCGCGAGTCAGCGTAATAGCTGCGAGATGTCACGCCACGGTACACGTGCGAGCAAAATTCGTGGGCTGCACACCCGGATCGGTCTGCTGCACGGTATCTGTTCCTTTTGGCTCGGCGAGCGCCAGCGTCGGGGAACGCGCCACGCCGGATGGACGATTAGTTGGATGAGTTGAGTCGCGACGCAGGGTGGCTGAACGAGTGGGGGAATGTCTTCTTTAAAACCGGCACTCGCGTCGGTTTGTGTGATGTCGGGTGTGATTTGTGCACCGGTGGTTACCGGTTACGCGAAGACGTCACGCAGGATTACGGGAATGTTGAATCCGTGCTTGTGAATTGAAGTTTCAGTCACTGTCGACGAAGATTTTGAACGGCGTGACTCGGCGTTACAGGGGAGGAACTCAGCGTTTAGCGAAAATTATCTTTGACGATCGTACCATGTGAGTACTGCTGATCATATTCCACATCTAACGAATATCTCTTATCTTAATTCGTATTATCAGTCAATGGCTTGAGGCATCTGCATCTTTCGAAATACATATACATACACACATTGTGTACGTAAATGTGTACAATCCACTGTGGACTTTTATCATTTTGGATTGGTGACGATAAAATTAAATGTTACGGGTAAATATAAATAAATTATGAAATATATTTGTATATCGAGAGAAATTAGGGGTGCTGCAATTCCGCAGTGACGAAATCGATCCACGATCCACCCTTAACGTTTCCATTTTCACAATCTGCATTTCACATATCTTATCTAGTCCTATATCCCATATCTCACGTTACTAATCATCGTCCCACTTTTATGTTCCATATTCCAATTTCATATTTTTTACGTTTCATATTCCATATCCCACGTTCAAACAAACTCTACGCGCCGTTTCTCACTTTCGGTGTGCCGCAATCTGTATGACATTCTACTCTCCATGAAACATGAAATGTGATGTGTAGAACGTGAGATACGGGACACAGGATATGGAATCTGTCGTTCTCCAAGTTTCAAGTTTATGTAATATCATCTGCCTTTGCTGACGATCTCAATAGACAGTCTTGGAAGTCTAGTCCCATTCTGTAATTTTCTACAACTGATCAAGTGTCACGTAAATTTTAGCAGAAGTGATAGCCGGTGTTCTAGATGCTGAGAAATGTGTAGGCACACATCGTTACCATGCAAAGCCAGTAGGCGGAGTTTGGATGTTTCAGTGACACTCGTGCCATCCCCTGCGTATTTATCAACTACAAAGCTGCGCGAGTATATATATATATATATATATTTTATTTTTTTTTCTTAAACGAACACAGTGGTTTTATCTAGTTGATACGCCCTTTTCAAAAGAAATCTTTGCTGATACCTACTATCGCGAACAAGGAAAGAAAAGCTGTTACGAGAAGCTCTGCTTCCACGTTCTCGACTATGTTGCTTCCGATAAGAAGTGCAATAATACTTCTCCGCATAAGGTCTAATTGTAATTGATTTCGCACAAGGTATTGCCTCATTTGTACCGTGCTGGGGATTTAAACTCTTCGTTCCTTGAACTATGATAGATATATCGGCGACTGCGTTCTTATTTTCAAAATAAAAACGCGAATATACTTCTTGCGTTGTTTTCGGTCAGAGAAGTGAAGTACCTAATCGAAGTGTCTTAAATGAACATAGCGTAATTGTAATTTACTCAGCTATTAAATTTGCCAATGCGCGTCGGAATTAATCTCTTTTGTTTTTAAATTATACTCGCTGTTTCCGTTTCCTGCGATCGTATGTTTCTTTTTGAATTAAAAAAAGAGAAAGTGAATTTCCTGTGTCCATAATGAACAAAAGATAACAGAACTCCAAACTATCATTGATAGAATTCAATTCAAATTTTGAACAAAAATGTTCAAAAATAGCTCATAAAAAAAAATGAATAAAATTGTTACACCTCTTAATCTGTCACTCCTAATAATAGAAAGAAAAATAATAATATAAGAACGAGTGTACAATTTATGTAACAAGGAAAATCCTTAAACTCTCTGACCAGCAGCCAGCAGAAAATAAAACATTGAACTTTTATTGTAAAAATAAAGTATTAATTCGAGGAAAGTCGATGCACTATCGAAAGAATCAGTTCAACGAGATTGTTCTCTATTTAAAAACTGCCGTCCGACGGTTTGGCTTTTAACGCTGGCACGTTTGAATTGTTTCGCATAAATCCGGGTGTCTCGGCAAGAGAGAAAGAGAGAGAGAGAGAGAGAGAGAGAGAAGAGCACCCCGTGAGTGCACCACTGTTCAAACGATATCTTATCGAGCCGCTTTGTACCGGTTTAATTAACGATTAATAATATTCGCCGGACGTTACGTAAATACGACGTTTTACGAGTGGCCGCGGTCCCCGATAAGCCCCGGGCAATAGAAACGTATGAAAATCGAAATGGATTCGTCGAGAAACCGGTCGCCGGGATATCCGAGATACCGTAACCGAGGATTATAACAGGAACACGAACGGGGCGGTCGCTTCTCGTTCGCTTCTCCTTTATCACAAGCTGGGGGCTTCAGCACGCCTGTGCCAGTCAAATTAACGTGTTAATTGCGGCAAAGGGAGAAAATGAAATGGCCGGCAACGCGCGGCCAAATCGCTTTCCAGACTATTTACTTATGAGTTACACCAACGGATGTCCAATATTCCCTGTTTGTTTGCTGCAGCCACGAAACTTTTATATTTGTTATTGCATCGTATAAGGGGGAGGGGATTTTGGTGACGTAGACGTGCAGGGGATGTTCTTCAGCGCGTGATAGGGGATGATTCCTCGTGAAAAACCAAGTCGAAAAGTAGTAAAGTAAAATACTCGATGCTTTTCACTTTCGAGAAAGTCGAATTTAATCTAAAATTATTAGGGTAATTTTTTAAATACCGAAGCGCATTTAATGTTCGTTTTCTTGAAAATGAAGCTTTGAATGAAAACAATCTTATTCTACACTTCCGGCTTATTTTTCGCATGTAGAGTAACTTTCTGTTGATTGTTCTTTTCTGATACGTCCGTAATTAGCCAAATTCAAGTATACTTGATAAATTTTGTCGAAAACGAAGCCTCGAATGAAAAGATCTTATTCTGCATATGCTTATTCTTTTTCGACTTATCTTTTTCACGGAGGATCATCCTTTGCTGTATTTCCCACATTCTACGAAATGTCTTGTATACAGAGCAGAAAAATATTTTATTATTACGATAAAATTATAATATCCTGTATACAGAGCAAAAAATTTTAAACTGAGAACATATTTGAGAAAGATTGGACTGATGATTACATTAAAACACCGCTTAGTTGGTATAAATATTTAGTTACTAGGAAAAATCTAAGGAATTGTTTGACTTAAATTTTTATCAAATATATCCCAGTTTGAAAAAGGCAGTGGAATTTGATTAATTAAAACGATTTTCCTTCTTCAATAAAATATTCGACGTTAAGTAGAATTTCGAATCTCATCCATCTCGTTCGTTAAATATGGTGGCATCATAATTACCTAAACACTCGAACACAAGACACAAAAACCTGCAATTACTGCTTGAAGTAATACTCATTGTTGTATAAAATATAAAATATATTTGAAAATCCATCCGGGGGATTGGTTCTTCTGAATATCGAATATCTTCAGCATGAAACAGACCGCCTTCAAACAACAGAATATCACATCATTTTTTGACTTAACTCTTCTAAATGTTACTTCGTTCTCGACTTAACTCTAAATTTACTCCAACCATGTACAAAAAATTCAATCAAACGTAACCTTTTGTCAAACAAAACCTTGGTCGACAAAATATGGCCTGAATTCGTGCGTCATGTGTTTCAGTTGCACTATCGACAGTATTTAAAGTGACGGTATCCTGTCGTAGTATCTGGTACGGAAACGGTCGAACGCGTTCGCCTTTCCGATCCGGGATCGGCGAAGATTGATGCATACGACGCAATCGCGCGCCACCAACGCCGTGGCCATTTATCTTTAACGAGGCGGTTTATTAGCTAATTAATTGAAATGCGTTATTGCGAGGATCCTGGCCGACTGTCGCCGCTAAGCCGAGACCGTGTTTTTCATTCGTTCGTGTGCGACTTCCCTCCCTCCCTCCCCTTCCCCTCCCGATAATTCCGACCACGTAACCGGTTGAATATTCCATCTCGTTTCGCGATACACAGGGAGGAATCGTGGGCGAGCAGAATGTCGAGACGGCTGTTTTGTTGCCGGATGATTGATGGGTGGTAAAGTCGGGAAATAAACAGTGTCTTTAGTACCGGCATTCCTTCCCATGCTGCAACACCTTCGCACAGGGGATGACACTCATACTTTGTTCCTGGCTTACGTTATGCAAATTGCACGACGATCATTGTGCAGTTCAATTTTTCAAGAAGTTTCAGAAGATTCTCTCTTATCTTTGTTTCTTCATTTCTTTTTTTTTTTGTATTCTTGACAGGAGTTTCGTTTTCGTGTGCTTATTCGATGATGTAACGTGATAAAATATAATCTACGCGTTGATGACACTTAATGAAGTGAAACGAGTCTCCACCGAAGCTAAGCTTCCTCATTCATGGAAATATCAATTTTACAGAAACGTCCAGAGTCGGTTTGTCAGGAAGATATCGGCTCCGATATTTCTGGTTCTTTTTCAAAGGGTCGCACTGGAGGTCTACGAAATGACTTCCGACTTAAAAATATGCTCGTCGACTCCTTTTCTCGCAATCCACCCACGTTCTTTAAATCCTCCTACGAACGCAAAACATCCGCAGTCTAATTACGAATTCCAGTACAAGCGGAAGCGTTCTATTACCACGCCGAGCCACTCGTATCGCAACTGAACACCTACGAAACGAGCGTAGGGAAATCTTCCCTAACGAGAGCCATCGTCAGAAACATCGACACTCCCTCGGTTGATCCTCGAAACAACCACCTGCACGAACATCGAACAATCTAAGCATACGAACGATACTCATCGATGAGTGCACGAGTGCATCTAAATGCGCACCACGGCCACCTGCGAGTGTCGTTCGGTTAGACAGCAGGGTGGAACACGGACGCACGCGGACGTGGACACGCCGCTTTAAAAGGGGGCAGGAGGAGGGGAGGGGAGGGGGGAGGTGGACGAGTCGACGGGGGAGCCGAATGTAAATTAATTGATAGCCAATCTGGCCGGCGACTCATAGCCTGTTAATTGGCAGCTTATAGATGAGCGAGGCTCGTTAGCGGCGCGTAGTAACGCGGGTGCACACGCGAGTCGTGTGCGTATGCGTGCGCGCGGCCGCACGTGGTGTTTTCGGATGTGTTATTTCAGCCGAGCGGGCCGAGCGTACACGACGCAACAAAGCGGGATAACAACGACGACACAGGTGCAACAACCAGCGGCTGTCACGCACGTCGCACACACGAGCCGCGAGCCGATCCTGGATGACAGTTCGGTGAACCGTGATCGCTTTAATGACATAATCCCACCCCCCCTTTTCGGTCTCGTGGCCCTCTTTTCTACCATCGCGCGTCATGCCGCGATCTTTTCCATTCCGCCCGATTCCACCAGATCCACCCGAGGCCCTCCTCCCCCTCTACCGTAATGAAGAGATCACGGATCAGGAATTTTTGCCATGCAGAGTCATCGTTACCAGTGACGATTTTTTGATGGTATAGCGTGTCGATGGATGCGGTGGATCGCGAGGAACGGGCTGCTGGTGCTTCAGAGTCTCTGGGGTACTTTTTTCTATCTTTAATAACGAGATACTCTTATTTTGAACGATCATAATTGTTGATACTAACAGATTTACTGTTGTACAAAGTGTTATATGATTTTCCGAATTCTGAAACAAATGTTAATGCTGCAATGTGATGTAAAGAATACGTAATTGATTGGTATAAAATTGGTGCGACATGTAGACGTATGTGACGATAGGAAAGTACGATTGGAGTGAAATTATATTCGATTTACATTTGTGTAATATAAAAGATTATACATACACATGGCGGATGCAATTCAATCTCTATCAACGCTCTTTCTACCTACTTTTCTACACTTCAGTTAATGCGTTCTAAAAAGAGTATCGACGAGTACGAAGCGTTGCCTGGATTAATGCCACAAAAACGTGTCGAGTTTTATAATTATACAGGATGCGTTGCGTTAATACTTGATAATCATTGAGTTGAACATACCAGCTAGGCTGTTAAACTCTTTTGGAACCATTTGACGACGAGAAAAGTACGTGCCAATTAAACATAATAAAAAGAACGACGAAATGAAAGAATAAAAACGTACGATTGGTAACAGACGAAAACAAATAAATAAATTGCGTCTTCCTTTTGGCAATCCTTGAAACTAATCACTGAAAATTAATCTCAAATTAGCCTGAAGTATCGCAAGAATCAATTGAAAACGTCATTACGCATTGACTTGCTGTCAACTTGTTTCACCGCGAATGATTTGCATTGCCGGTTCATTGCCGGAGTCAGGCTGATTAATTTAAGAAACGAAGCGTGTCGAGAGTGTTCGGCTCGGCCGCAGCGCCGCGAAATCGCGCTGCAAATCCAATTGCTTTCTCGCTCGTTCGCGAGCGGCTATCTTCTTCGTGTTCCGGCAATAAATTCAGCGGAATGGTAAACACAACGGACCGGCGAGTGCATCGAAACCCGAAACCCTAAATCACGACGTAGATCTGCGAAAAGGTTCAAAGAGAAAACAAAAAAAAAAAGAAAAACCCCGGTTAGAGAACGAAGCAAGGGACTCCACAGAGGCGAAACTCCACTATGCTCGTGATTCTCTCTCTCTCTCGCTCTCTCTTCGTGGAGTGTTTGACTAAATAAACAAATACAGATTAGTTCCACGGGGCCACGGGGACGTAAATCATCGCAAAACTCGTTACACACACTGCATACATACATACATACATACATACATATACATATGGAAACGGTCAGCCGCGATTTGTTGCCCGAGAAACCGACCGCACGGAAGATCCTGAAAATCGAGCAAAACAAACAGAATTATTACCTCCGTGGTGGCTCGCGTTTATTGTTTCGTTTCGAACTGACAGTGTTAACCTTCTCCGTTTAGCGATCCCCTTTGGCCTCGTTTCTTTTGCCCCTCTCCCTTCTTCTCTTATGCATGCGACGATTGTTCGAATCGTTGCGTAAATTATTGTACTTTTGGAATTGAAAATTATAATATTCTTCTATGCGTACACGTGAATCATTTTCCTCATATTAAAAAATCCTTGATATCTCCACAGTAAGTACTAATTAAGAAATAAAACAAATTTCCTACTGCTAATCTGAAATTTCTTGTGATAACAGTCTTACAAGATCTTTTCATTCTTATTTATGGATATATTTAGTTTTAATATTATATATATATTTAGTTCAAATGATTTTGTTTTATATTTAACCTGAGATTTTTAATCATGACTTAATAGTGTTTAATATTTCTATATTCTACTCTATAACTTTGTATTCCAATATTCTATAACAAAACCTGTGTCATATTAGTTTACTACACTATATCATATTAGTTCATATACATACATATTTAATTAAATATGTATCATACTAGTTCATATAATACATTTTTAATTAAAATAATTTTATTTCATATGTAACCTGATTCTTAATGACAACTTAATACTATCTCTAATATTCTAATATCTCTATATTCTAGTCCCTAACTCTATGTTCCAATATTCTATAACAAAACCTATATATGAGACTTTCCATATTATATTAGTTTAACATATATTTAGTCCAAATGATTTTATTTTACATTCAATCTAATATTTTCAACAGCAACTTAATACTATCTCTGACATTCCAACATTTCTATATTCTACTCCAACCTTATGTTCCAATATTCTATAACAAAATCATAACACGAAACATTCGTGCCGTAACCCATTAGGTTGTATTAGCTCGAATCAATCTTTCTAACACCTTCTTACATAGAAGAAACGTTTAAAAAATCTTGGAAATGAAAAGGAGCAAGCGACTCGAGACAGTCAGCGTGTAAGAATCGGTTCATCATCCAGTTTCGAACGACGAGCAACCGAATCTGGCCCGGTGCTCCCGTTCCAGGAAGCGGGTCGGATCATTAATTCTCGAGGTACATTAATTTCCCGTAAGCACGAGGAACGTCAGTGACGGCGAAGCTGGTGACCAGATGGCAGCGGGTTTGTTGCTCATTAGGTCGTCACCGGACCTTCGCACTTCGCTGTTAGACGCGGGTCGCGCCTACATCCGAAATTCGACGATCCCCGAAAACGCGACAACGCGCTACGTCTACGCAAGTAGTCGTCCCGTTGAGGAAGTTACAGGAATACCATGACTGTGGAGGACCACCCAGTTCGACTAGGGAGACGATGTTTCGACTGATCGCGCCGGGAATCTGATAATCAGGCCGAGAGGGCGGGCGAAATATGCTGGGACATCATTTATCTTCTGTTCGCTTATTCGGGCGAAATCTCCGAAGCGATAATAGCAACGTGAAAATTTGGTGTGTTACAGCTTGGCGTCGCGATAACGATGTTAAAAAATAGTACACCGATATCTATCAAATATATTATTGCTGTTTCGAAGAGATTCAATCTGAGAGATCTGCTACACAGATATACATTATGCGTTATACGTTATACACTTACTTTTTTGGGCCAATACAATATCCCCGTTGATTTTACGAATTTTTCTATGAAATTTTGGAAAAGCAGGACAGAAATATACGTTTTCTCTAACCGAATTTTTTCCTTATCTATCTGAACGTAAACTTCAATTACTCAAAGATTGCAGATGAACTTTTTAGTTCTGTGAACCACGTGCCCAGCGATTTGGATTTAATGACTTTTTCAAAAACGTTTCAACGATGAAAAGAAAAACCACAATTTGATCAGAAGCAATCCAAAAGATGCAAGAATCCAAAAGAACCAAGATAACATCTAAATCGCCATGTTCAAAATTTCCTCATTAAAAGAGCGATTTAATAATCTTGAAAATATCCGAAAAATTAACAGTTTCGGTCCCACGAAGGACTGATACCGCCAACATTGCGAAAGACAGGCGAGCGTTCGATCGCGGGGGAGGGGGAGAGGGAAGATTTCTCGTCATCGAGAGTCCCGCGAAGAGAGTCCCTGGAAACCGTCTTTGGGGATCATTACGGAGCGGGTCGGTCGATTCTTCTTCGTCTCGGTTTAATTAATTGGCCATAACTCAGGAAAACTGTAAATCTCCGATCTCGCGCGCGCGTACGAGTCCGCCGCGGAAGAATGGCCTCGTAGGTGGCGATTGTCTTCAGGCCCACGCTGCACACGTCGGCGTGGGTGTGCAGAAATGGCCCGGCACCTCGTCCCTTGGGGGTACCAGCGACTTTTCACGTTCGATTTTGCACTATCGAATATGGTCTATCTGTCAGTCATCTCTCGAACGAGAATCGACAGGAGGGTGTTGGTTAGGCTCGATTGTCTTGACGAGGTTTCGCGAGGATTGCAAAATGTCCAAGTCCTTTTTTGCGTGGAATATGGAATTAGAAAGCTGACATTTGCACGCTGTTATCCTTCATTAAGTGTATTTTTTTTTCTAGATTTTTCAGTGGAGAAGTTACAAGAAGTTTTGTACATAATGATGCTTATACGTAGGAACGGTGATTTCTTTTTATTGAGTTTATTACTGTATTATAACTAAGAGATTGATAAAACAGGAGCTTAACCATTTTGGCTTCTATGAAGGTTCATACATATATATAATATTCTACTTCTGATAAGCAATTTTACGTTAGTATATTATCATTATAATATAAGCAGGGAATTACTTTATTTCATTTATAAAATACAAACGTCCGAAGACTTTCACGTGTACGCAGTACCACTAAATTTTCAAACTCTGTAATAAAATATGGATAAAGACAGAAAGAATGAGGCAAACGATTCAAAAAATTTCTCCACTGTACATCTTTCATTCCTTTCGCCTAACATTTCCATTTTATTCTCTCTCTCTCTCTTTTCTTTTTTATTCGTTATCATGTCAATTACAAGACCACGTGAAATTCTTTTTCCGTGATTCTACCACCCACTCGAGGCTCGGACACGGTGCACAAGAATCTCGTAGGAAGCACAGGGGATGATAAGAAACAGATCGAATACGATAACACTAGAAGTTTGGAGTGTCGTCGGAGAGCGACGGTGGATCATCGATCACGGGCCAGCGAATATGAATGGTCACTGCGTACTAGTCGGTGTGGCGTTACTCTCTTACGAAGAAATTTGCAAGAAGGAGACGTGAACAACGCTCGCCGAGAGAGACCACACGCAGCCGGAGTATTCTCGATTTGACCGGACCCGGTATTCCGGGTTTGAAGTCAGCCAAAGTGATCAAAAGTTGCACAAATATAACTTTGGAACTCATCTGTTGTCAGAAGGTCTCACCGCGTGATGTAATCTCAGTATGTATAATATTATGAAAATTTGAGAATGTCTGAGGATTTTTAAGTATTTCAGGAAATGGAGGAACGTTTTCGGCGCGAAACTCTTGGATTATAATTTTTATCAAACGAAAAGAATTTACGATTATCAACTGTTTACTCTCGGAAACGTTTTTTTATATCATCTACTAATCTAGTAATTTATTTACGAAGTAAATAGCAGTATCACTACTATTACAAATAAAACGACGCAGCTTTGGAAATAATTACCCTCTTGAAATAGTATTTAGCATGAAACTTTATTGATTATATCTTTCTAACATGTGATATCACGTTTAAAGATTTAAAGCGATCGTGTACTGCCGGTTTTCTAGAACAACTGTATATAAGAGTTAATAAATACAATACTTACAGTCTCCGAAAGAAAAATTTTTTCTGTCATTTCGTAAAGTTCCGTAAGAAGCAATGAGAAGTCTAGTTTATGTGAATGAATGTCAATTGACTCACTGCCTCTGTCTCTTTTGAAATTCTTCTATTCTTCCTAAGTCGTTATTATAGCTTCCTTTCTAGGCGTTTTTTCAGATATTATACTATTACATTATTATATCGTATAAAGCCAAACATATATCTACGTTATAATTATATTTATATCATAAAAAGAAGTCCGAGCTGTTAGCTCAGATAAAAGATATCTCCTTCGAAGAGACAGTCGAGTGTAAAGGATTAAACTTCGAATTTTCCAGTTTCCAAAATGTTAAAAGTAGGAATTTTAAGTTCACAATGATCGAACTTGATTTTTTCCAGTAAAATTTTCAACCATTGGAGACTAACTAGAATTGTTGAACACTTCTTCTTTCCTCATCTTGGAGAAGAAAAAAAATTCGCAAGAATTGCGACGAGCTTCGTTATAAGTCCATATTTAACTGATAATCACTTCAAATGATAAACTGCCGAGACCTGATATTAAAAAGGTTAAACCATTTAGTTTTCTAAAGCCTCGCCTGTCATCTTCCAGCACCTT
This sequence comes from Tetragonula carbonaria, assembly GCA_032399595.1. Lineage (NCBI taxonomy): Eukaryota > Metazoa > Arthropoda > Insecta > Hymenoptera > Apidae > Tetragonula > Tetragonula carbonaria. The sequence goes on from JAUCRC010000008.1 coordinate 3,383,192, forward strand.
TACACATTATATCACCCTCTACCCTCAAAAAGAAGACGCCGCGAAAACACTTCGTCCCGATCGTAAGCGGTCCTCAGGTGTGCCCGGCCATAATGCCTGAAATAAATCGGTAGGAATAGGGACCGAACATAGTTTCAGACGAGACGTGAGCCCACGTCGATGGCAAGCGAATCTCGCGCAGGGAGGGCCTGGGCTGCGCCACAGGGTTCTTGCTACCCGCCAACTTTACAAACCTCTTTACAGATCGTTATTCGTCCGATCGAGGCCACACATAAATCGGCACCACGGATAAGGTCGAAGGAGAAGACGCGAGCGGGCAACGGATAACGGGCGTGTGTGCCGTGACCGGAGGAATATATCGTTCACCCGCCCGGAAAACTTATTCCAATCGGCTTAGTCGGGGTCAAGGGCTGTCGTAAAATCGGTGTAGAACACCTGCTGCGTCTTCCTCGATCGGTGACGATTCCCCTGGAGGAGAAGTATTCCCCCTGATCATTATACTGATTTTGACGATATACTGATTTTCGATCTGCTGTACCGACAACTATCGCAGATTTCGAATGAGTTACGAGGATTTCGCCTCTGTGGAGGTTCGTGACTAACTGGATATATGACGTTATTCGTTTGCTATTTCTCGGGAGGGATCGCTGCGAGTCACGAAAGCACGTTATTATGAAAAAGTCATGGTACAGCCATACCATAGTGACACGTGATTATTACGATTGCATTGGTGAAAACAATTTCGAGAAATGCGTACAGAAGTTTTGAAATGTCTGACGTTTCGATGGAAAAATAGAGACTTTATTAAACACAGGTGTCTTCAAGTATTTAAAACTCGCTGTGCGTGCAAACTTTTCGGAAACACTGACTATCATCGTTTTCTCTAATCATCTACTTCATGACTTTGCATATTGGCAGATTTAGTTGTTCTATTTACGCGAATATTGTATAGACTTAATGTGTGCGGTGCTTTTTAAAGCGCTCATAATGAAAAATACGAAGTATGGAATAACCATCACATATGTTACATTAGAGTATCTCATTTTTAACCAAATAACAGCACGCTGAAAAAAACCTTGTCACAAAACATTCCACACTTGGTTATCACACGAGATATTCGTTTGATAATTAAAGTGCGAAAGAAATTTCACAACACTCTCAAAAGAAGAGATCGAAGATCGTTCTCTAAACGATTAAACTTCACTGCCAACAATTCCGCGAGGCCGTTGCAGTTGCACAAAAAGATACCTATATTATCAACGTCGTAAAAATGTATGCAGCCCCGATGCAACCATGCAAGAACGTCCAACGAATTATACGAGTAAGCCCGTAAGAAAGTGATACGCGAAACTCAATGGAGAAAAATGGCAAAATTCTTGAATGGACTTAGGACGAAGTGTAAGAAGAGCAAGCGGAGAAACGAAAGAAGAAAGAGACGGCGGGTTGCTCAACGTAGGAAGAAAACGCGATGGTACCCGGCATTTTATGAATAATGGTCAAGATACGTTTCTCGACGCAAGCCGAGTACGGTGGGCGTTTCTTCGTTTTTTTACGGTCTCGCTTTTACGATCCATTCGTTGCCAGGCTTGCAGGCGTCGAGCATGCGAGTGCAACCGACACGACATCGATCCGCTTCTGGATTCTAATGATTCCCTGCGATGAAATAATATATTTATTCTAATGCCCGACGAAACGGCGCGAGCGCCCTTCCATTAGTACGGCACACCTTCTCCGATCGACCCGAACGCCGCTGTTTTTACACGACGCGCCGATTTTCGACGCGCAGCAAAGCCCAGACGGTGTTCGTTCGAATCTTGCAATTAGTTTCAGATTCAACGTCGTAAAAATTCGGACTCGATTTTTGGACTCGTTGCATGCTACGAGGTACTATTGGCGATATGAAAGAACGAGAACTTCGTGTTTAGCAGGAGATAGTATCAAAACTGTCAGTTATTGCAATTGTGATAATTACATTGAAATCTTCGTAGAAAACTATGATCGACAAATGTTAAGTTAGCCAAGAATTAAACTGCGCTTTTTTATGTAGAAATGCAAGGCGAACTTTTCGTGAGAAACAGAAATTTTGTTAATATAATATCGACCATTTTGTTTGATTATCTTTTAGATTCTTCTCTCTTTTTTGTTAGATTATCTTTTAGAAACTTTATGATTCCGCGTTCAAGAATGTTCTTATCTTCTTATCGTACAAGAAAAGTTCCAAGAAATTTAACAAACTATAGTTCGAAAGCTTCTTAATCACATACATAAGATAATTTTTCACGATCTTGTACAGCGTTTTTTTCCTTTTCGAAAGTGCAGTGATATATAATAATTATTATTAATAATTATATAATAATTATTAACGAAATCGTTACATTTTTTTTTTCTAAAACAAGCTTGAACAATCAGCTTGAACAATCAGATTATGTTACAATTCGCGGTTTACCATCCATTAGAAGAAGACGCAATTACTTTATCGGCCAACCCAACAATATAGATGTTTATTTTGCTAATCGACGAAAGAACATCGATAAACATTTGAACGCAAGAATGTACGATTCTCGTCTTCAAAAGTGAGAAGAAGGAAGTTCTGGCCTATTCTGGACTAGAAAGGAAGCCCGCGTGAAAACAAAAAGCGTGAAAGTAACAAAACCACATTCGTCAATGGAACCCATTCGTCAGAGTAAGTCGACTCCGCGCCGGATCTCGTTTCACAGGCGACGGTGAACACCGAAACTCGTGTTCTCGGGGCATTTTTTCCACAGCTCGTCGTCTCGTCTGCGACGTCCCGACGACACGCCCGCGTCTTCGCGTTCGTAACAATGAAAGTCGACGCCGCGCGCCGGCCTATGTTGCCGCTCGATCGAGGAAACGAATGGCGAAGGAGCACGTGTGCGATCGTTGTGCGTGCTGGATGCAGCGCCTAGGGTTTCACAGAGAGTCGACGATTTTTGCGGTCGGGGATTCTCAAAGGTCCCCGAAAAAGGGAGCCGAGTAGAACGGGATGAGTCCTGGCGCCACGTCGTTGCGTGGCTGACACGTGATCCGTCTGCAGGGGTGTGAACCGCGTAAGTTCATCCACGAGTTCTCTCTCTCTCTCTCTCTCTCTCGATGGCCCTTTTCCCCCCTTTTTCTCGTCTCTTCCTTTCTTCTTCCTTTCTCTTTCTTTTCTTATTCTCGCCGTGGTTGCACGGCTAATGACGCGTGAAAAGAAGAAAAATTGGCCCTCTCTGTTGCGGAATTCGAGTTATTTTCAAAAGTCCGCTGCGCTATCGAACCATTGAACGCCGAACTTGTAAACGCAAGATCCCCGTGATCTGTAAATCCTTGGGAAGTTCGGACGACTCGGATTGGCTCGACGAAAGTTATACTAATACTTTGGGAAATTTTTACGATTACATTTGAACGCGTTACAGTGCGTTATTACGAAATTTCTCGATGTTCGTTGTACCGAAGCTGAAAATAACGAGAAGACTACAAATTTTTATGTATTCATAGAAAGCTTTTAAATGAAAATTGTAGAGAGTACACATAATAACGGTGCTTTCTAACATTTATTTACATCTATTTAGATCTTCTTCTATTTATTTATATCTATTTATATCTACTTAGATTTACTTATATTTATATTTAGATTATATTTTCTAATAATTAATATTCAACGCGTAAGACAATTTCCTGTTCAGATTCGATTCTTTTAATTACACAAAAGTCTAACGATTAGACGTGACTACAGTTTCCAGACGATCTAGAACACATATTGTGATTTAGCAGTATACAAAAAATAATGAACTTAACATTTGAACTCTCAAATAAGCTTGATCAATCAATGATATTGCTTGTCGCTACGAAAGAAATATCATGGATCACGAAGAATATTTACGATTGATTCGATCCAATGACGTAATAAATATCGAATATAACGAGTATGACGGTCGACGTTAGGAAAGGAGGAGCAACTAGTGAATCGATACATTTCGACGGGTAGGAAACGATTATCACCCCCTCAAACGGCTCATTACTTCACCCTAGCATGCGAGAGAAGCATCGCGTAGCAAATCTCTGTGCGGCAGATTTGACAAGGTACTTTCCGTTGGACAATGCCGCTGTGATCCCCTTCGGCATACAGTTGATCTTCTATCAATGAACTCCATTCATCTTGTCGACGAACAGATAATAATTCTGTTTCTGGTACACGATACCCCAGGTGTATCGAACTCAGGGGGATGCAACTCGATGGATGTTTATTTCGTGGTAATTCACCGTGTATTCGCGAAAGGTGAGTCTGTCTACCGTAACGAGTGCTCGGAAATTTTTATAATCTTCGCCTTAAGAAGAAAAGTTTATGTTTTGCGAAGCTTTTTTACTAGAGACGTCAGATAGAGATTGGTTTCATCTACCAAAAGTTGTGACTCTACTTTGAATATATTCTTAAATATATTTCGAGCACTTAAAGATTCCGCATAAATGCATAGAAATTCTAGTTACACGAAATGAAATTATTCAGTTATATTATCTACGAAAGATTGAAGGTAAGATTCAATCTTCCGCGTAAGAAATGTAAGAAATTGCAAAAAAAACAACTATTTTCTACACCTCTCGTCCCGAAGTTTCCGCTGTTTTTTAAAATAATAATCTTCCAAGCTTCGTAATTTTTGCAACCGTCATTTACCCTCGTAAGAATCCATAAGACAACAAAATCTCTCACGCGAAGAGCAGAATAAAGTACGTGGAGCAAGAATCACGTAAGGGGAGTGAAAAGAAAAAGAAAAAAAAAGAAAAAAAATAAAAGAAGGAAAGAATAAAAAAAAGGAGGAAACTTGAAAAAGAAGAAAGCTGCAGAGACACCACGCGACTGACCATAAATCCCGAGTGTCACGTGGCGTTGAGTTGCAGGTCTCTGAAGGAGCCATTACTTTCGTAGCATCCCCGAGGAGCTCGGCCCCGGCGCAGAGAAAAGGGGGTGGGAAAAATGGCGCAATAAAATTGTCTCTCTGACGTGTACACGGCCCATGTACACATAGAGTGTACACCGGGTGTCCTGCTACGTGTGGGTGTATTATGTACAATGCCGGTATTATGTATGTACGTACCATTTCTCTCGGCTCTGGAAGGAGCCACCGGTTGTAGAGAGGCGGTGAATCAAGGGTGAGAGCGAGCGAGCGAAAGAAAGATAGATAGATAGATAGAGAGAGAGAGAGAGAGAGAGGATAAGACTGGAGGTTGGAAAGAGAGGAATAGGAATCGGGTTCGGGGGTTGGGTTGAACGGAGTTTCGCGTAACGAAGGTAATTTCATTCTTCGTAAGGAAGGTTAGCCTCTATGGAGCGAAGGGTGAGAACTGCCGGTGCCAAGGGGGCGGCAGGGGATAGAAGCGGAGCAGAAATCTACACAGGAAAAAGGGGTGAGTGGATCTGAAGAGGCAGCGAGGCAGAGGGTAAAACGAGAGAAAGCGACAAGGCCAGAGAGAGCAGGCCGGAAGAAGCGAAGAAGAGAGAGGTGCAGCGAGGACCAGGGGTGGTTGAAAGACAGCGGCGAGGCAGGAGGAAGTGAAAGAGGAAGGGAGGACGGCGAGAAGGAAGGGAGAGGGACGGCAGAAGGAGAAAAGAGGTTACTCGAAGGGGCGGGGATGCGGCGAGGGGTGCCAGGCTAGCAGGCTGTGTCGAGTTTCTACGGCTAAAAAGAAACTTCCAGAATAACAAACTGCGAGAAAAATGGAAGAGAAAAACCTTGTGGCAGTGAGGGTGTACGCGAGGCCGTCAATTTCGGCTCGTCGACAATTCGCGAAGGTTTCGTGGGTGGCTTGGCTGGGATTATCGACTGTGGAAAGAATAGATATACGCCTTATTATGTCGCAGCGGGACACCTAACCGGAGGATTTCAAAGGATGGGGCGTCCGCGCGCGCAGCGTGAGAAACAAACGCCTGTAAATTAACATTTTACAGAAGAGTTTTGCGGTGAAAAAAAGAAAAGAAGGGATGAGAAGGAGGTGGTCCTTAGCGAGGATTCATAACTCGATGTTCCAAGTCGTCGAAGATCTAGTGTTTCAAGGGAAGATATTCCTTAGGGGAAGATTGTTCCCCTAAAATAATTACAATATCATCGAATTCTATTCGAATAATAACTGGTAAACTTTATTTTAAGGTAAGTAGTCCACAGATATGGTAAAAAGTTTAATTAGCTACAAATAAAGAGGAATATAATATTCTTCACATATTTCGATGTTTTGGGGCTATAAAGTAGGATTATATTTTAATGTTGGAATTTGTATCTAAAAAAAAAATTAATGATTTCCGAAAAAACAAGGAGATAGAAAAATTATTCAGAGAACTCATCAGAATGACGTTACTGATGTTAAACTAATCCCTTTTATAGTTACTGAAAATATGCAAACGTTCCATTAAGTTTTATTCAGATTCGATGCAAAATAATTAATATATCTCTCTATTTCTAATACATCATCGCAATTATGTAATCAGCTATGTATAAAATATTTAGATACATATTAGAGATCATTCTAGCGTCATAAATAGTAGTACAAGTCAATCATTGAACGAAGACTGACTCACACCAATTCCACTCACAACAATTTCACTTACCCCTTTTCAACTCGGAAGAATTACATATCAACAGAAACATTCTCAGCTTCGAAAATATACGTTATTTGAAGAATCTCGCAATATAAAACAAAATGAATCCTTTACAAATCAAATTCTCACAAAATATTCCTTGTTTCGTATCTTTCGGTCGCCCTATTTAGTAATTACATTATTCTCAATGCGTAATAAGTATGTCATTCATCTGCTTTCGATCGCGAACAGTACGTGAATAAAAAAAAAAAAAAGGAAAGAAAGGTGTAAGATAGAAGGAAACGGAGGAGCAGCGGATCCATTTTCATTCAGAGATTCGTCGTGGTTCGTTTGCGGCGCGGACCGTGCAAAAAGAAAACTCAGTCACCGTTATTCGCGAGACTTATTTAACATAAATAGCGGAAGCGATCGTATTAGGTCCACGTGTTAACCGCTGCAAATTCACGCACCCCAGGATTCCAGGACCAGACGACGAGACTGGTCCAGGATTCAGGTATTACACTGGCTTTGTGTAGCGGCCTATTCACAAAAGGTGCATCGTCGGTTAACGCGGGCCGACGTGTGTTTATAAATAGGCGGCCGTATTCGCTAGAGGGGTCGTGAGAGCGTATTTCGTCATCCGTGACGATTTACGCCCCGAATCGCTTGCAATTATTGCTCGGTCATCGAGCCGACAGCCGAGCATAAACACGTTGACGTTTCGCGAAAACGATGAACTCCTGTGGTCTCCCGGGGTGATGAACGATCGAGATGGATTTATCGATTCTTTGTCAGACGAGGACTCGGAGGGAGTTGAAGCTTTAAGGCTGATGTTGATTAATGAAGGGATGCTGGTTGAAATTTTACATTGTAATGGACGAAATAGTATACTTGAATTATATTCTATATTACATATTTATGCACGTTATGGAGAATACATTATTATTCATCAAATATTTAAGCAAAATTCAATAGTAAAAATAATCAGCAGAATCAAATAGTGGAAATAGTAGAAATTGAATAGTAGATACAATAGAGTATAAAAGAATCGGGAATATATATCTAAAATAATTTCTCTAATAGAGAATATTTTCAAATCAAGCTTCAAACTTAACAACAATGTTTCAAACTTAAAATTGACGAAAGAAATAACTCGAAAGAAAATAACTCTTTATCATCGTTGCTTATTTCTCTCTCAATGAAGTTACTAAAAACTCTTCCAATTCACAAATTATACATTCCCAGATATGTAGTTACGAACTCGAGATTAACACCTTCAAATTTTTTTTTAAAAACTAGCAAATCAGCCAATCTTTCCACTTACGCCGCGAAAATTTCGGTTTGAAGGACCGCGCAGTTTCCAGCGGCAACAGTCTCTGAAGTGTTTGCACGATCCTCGAGGTAGCGGTGGAGCGGATCGTATGAGGGGTTGTTTATTCGATTGATCGCAACCGGGGTGGCCAGTCAGCGGTAAACTAATGCGCACCGGTGATGCTCGTTGCTCGCGCTAATTGATTGATTACGCGGCCAAATATTATGCTCATTTTCGTGACGGTTGGCCGTGCAAACATTTCACTCGAAAGCGTAAATCGGTAGCGACTTTACGCGGCCGCTTTGCAGCTTCCGGTGCCAACCAAAAATCCCCAACGTTTTTATATCACCAACGACCGTGGTGGTTTTCTGTTTTTCTTACAAGCGAGGCGCGCAAATACTCGATTGCTGGCAAATAACTCGTTCTCGCGAAGTCGATAACGAACCTTCGTTCTCTTTGGTGCAAATTTTCCAGAGATTTTCGTAACAGGAGTGGGGAAAAAAAGGAAGACGACAAAAAGCGTTGCACGACGATCGTTTAGCCACGATACATGCGACTTCCGCAAGATCGTACATGTGACACTTGAATACATTTCTTTTTTCAAGAAGATTGTTAAAAAACAGTAGCTCCGTAGTAAGAGCGAAATTCAATTCTCAAAGAATATATAAATTACTTTGTTAGAATTTAATTTCGCTCATAGTTTCCTCAACTTTTTTTGTAAAAATAAGCTTAACTTGAAACAGCTTAACTGTAAAAATGGCTAATGAAGTATAATGTCGAAGTACAAGTTCCGTGTTCATCGGCTAACAAAGTAGTTCGTAAGTGCGTCAAATTAGTACTATAGTTACTACAGGTTGAACTGCAAGCGTGTTTTTAGAATCGTTAGTGACTTCATTAAGAACGAAGTGAAATTTTTATTCGAATCCGCAAGGCGGTTGAACTACAAAACTTGTGCTTCAAACAAAATTTGAAGTAAACACTACAGTTTCATCTTACTTTCCGATATTAAATGAAATAAGATCAGAGCACTCAGATCTTCTGCTTTTCGAAAACTTCCGAAATATCGTACGCGATTCTCGATATCGGCGGTGCTAAAACGATACCAAAAGGGAGCTTCTCATCGTGGCATTCATCGGCACAGTTTCTTCCCTCGAGGGAATCCTTTGTCACCATGTCGAACGTCTCGTCCCAGATACTCGATCCTCAATTGAAGAGCGAAAACCAATTCATATCATCAAGTCGCTTCGATCCTTGAGCAGATCTTAGAAACAAGCGCGTTCCGTCCTGACAGATCGAAGTGGCTCTTCCGTGGCCAGGAGACGCCAGGGATGCCAGAATTGAAAATCCCGTTCACCGAGCCGCGCAATCGGTCACGAAGAAGAGGGTCTGTTGCTTGAAGAGGACGCCAGCTCCGATTTTATCCCCGGGCAGTCGTCATCCTCGTCGTCGTCGACGTCGTCGTTCCACCCCAATTAGGGAGGAACTTCGCCGACGTTCCCCTCTTTCTCCTTCTCGCCCTCTTTTCGCCCTTCTCGCCCTTGTCTGTCTGTCTCTCTGTCTCCCTCTCTCTTTCTTCGTTCCTCTTTTCCCTCCGACGCCACCCTCGATCCTTGTCCTTTCGACGAAACGTTCCTCTCTTTCCGTTTCCAGCGACTGTGACGTCGACGCTCTCGATTTCACCGAAAGCCGACGCTAACGAGCACATGGAAGTCACGTGGAAATACGACGTGGACGTAGCCAGAGGGAAAACGGGGCGGAGACGCGAGGGTGCTGCTCGTCGCCCGTTGTGAAAAAGTCGTGACGGTCACGTGGATCTGACAGGTGAGCGCCACCGACTTTTCAGCGTCCCGAGCACTGTGTACACGTTTCCGGGCTAATAAGGCTCCTTCCGGCTGACGATCGATTGCCAGCTCCTTTCCCGGAGGATTCTACTTTCGGTAGAGTGCTTCTTGAACTTGCAGAATCATAGAATCTATGCAGAGGAGGGGTCTTTTTTTGGAGAAGTTTATAATGATTTCAAGATTTTCCTCTTTGACAATTCTTCTTATCGTTCTAAGTAGTAGTGAAGTAAATGGAGTTGACAATTTAAGTGGTCCAACCAGTCCGCTGAGGAGGGAAGCAACGAAAACTATTGATTCTACAACTTTCAAAACGCAGATTTTTTATACACTTGGATAAGTAGGAAATTCGACCAAACAGAATGCACGCGATAAGAGAAAATATGTGAAATATTCACGCGAAGCAATTTTCTATTAAGTTTCTTCTTTTTAAATTTTGTACTTTGAACGATACGAATAATGCATGAAAATCGACAATTCACAATTTATAATTAATAAATTATTACTTGCGATATTTTCAAGTAAACGTCGGTAAAGAATAAAAATCATCGAAGTTTAATGTCAAACAAATTTACAATAATCGACTGTAAAATTGTGGAGGACAATTCTGCAAATGCTTGTGATTCCTATCTACGTCATTGTTTCGTACGAACGAATTCGCAGACAGGAAACAAAATTACCAACGTTTAGAAATAAATCCCAGCCGCCGGAACGAATCCTTTCACGTGATTAAGCGTGAAACCGAGCAGCACAATAGACGATAATTGACGAAGCCAAGGATCACGACGCGCGACAGACGGCGCGTTAAAGTCACGCCTGGAGAGGAAAGAAAAAAGAAAAATAGAAATACGCAGGGTGGCCGGATGACAATTGATTGCGGCGCACATAAATTCGCTTGATGTCTTCATATGCTGGCGATCAGGAAGGGTTGGGGCGCGATAAATTGCTAAAAGGGGTGACGCGACCGAACTCGAGATTCCATCAGTCGATATGAAGAAACAAACATCCAACTAACGTGTCGTGTTGTTTCGTCGCAATCTTCTCTTTTCCTTCAAAAAGCTTTCGATTTTGAATTCTGCAATGTTCTCGAATATCAAGTCTGTGGCGTTCGTTTCGTTCGACTTGAGAGATGCGTTGAACGTATTGCGCTAAATAGAGATCTGTGAACCTTCGTCGTGTTTTTTTCACGATCTTTCTTCTCCGAAATTCTTCTCGAATGTTCTGCGCCACTGTTCTTTGAATCACAATGATAATTAATATCGTTGTGTTTCTTTACGATCTTTCTTTCTCCAAGGTTTCCAATCTTTGGACATCGAATCCGTAGAGTTTGTAAAATTGTAGAATTTCCACCGTTCTTCAAATTCATGGAATTCCGTCGAATCTATCGGGATCGCCCACGCGGAAACCGACTGGCAGAGATCTCGAAAACCCTTGACACCGTTCGCTGCTCACTTGGGCTCCCTACTCGGCGCACAGCAGATTTCGGCCGTTCGCGAAACGTCCGCTTTATTTGTCTATTACACGGGGCTCGACGTCGAGATCGGCGCGAGGATTACAGGGTGCACATGAACGCACACGGCCGGAACATGGATAGAACGCACGAGGGACGAACGAGGATAGCCCCTGATCGAGGGTAGCATATGTTAGGGGTTTCCTCGTGGACCCTCCTGGGGGTTGCGGGTAGAGTGGGCTACCCCCCCAATTACCAGCCTCCCCTCTGGCTTCTTTTTCTCCTGTCTCTGTTCAGGCGGGATCGACCCTTCCTGAAAGCACTTCATTACGCAGACAGCCGTGTTGACTTGTATTGTGCCGGTTGTGCTTGTCGAAAAAATGAGAGACGAGAGAGAGAGAGAGAGAGAGAGAGAGGAAGAAAACGAAAGACACACAGCCCCTTCGAATAATATCTGTGACGAATCGCTTGCGCCTCTGCGCTCCGGTTCCCTTCGACTTGTTTTTACGCCACCATCGCGAAGCTGCCTCTAACTTCGCTTCAAGCTTCCCTTGGAAACGCGATTTTTCCACGCCTGTTTTTCTTCCGGAGATCCCGTCTCTCTCTCTCTTTTTCCACGCTGTTCGCCTGAGAGGTGTCGTTTCTTCGGCTACGATTCGGATACGCGGCGAGGAACACCTGCTGCGAAACGTCACGTTGGCTCGTCGTTAACGACAAACGACAATAACAGAGTGTTGATTCGAGGAATTATTCAAGACTTTTTGACGACGGCAAGCATCTTGGAAGCTGTGGCTACTGGATGTTCTTTGAAATGTAGATTTCACATCTTTGTAATGTTTAGGAAGCTTGTTTTGTTGAATATAATACTGTGGATAATTGTCATAATTTACTTTGCTCTTGTTGTACAAGTTGAGTAAGAATGTACTGTTAAATTTAACGCTAGGATTATCAACGTGGTCAAAATGATCAATTCGCAATTTTTGTTGAAAATTTGTAGAAAAATTTATACAAAATTAAAGCAATGTATTTTTAAAGATTCGTAAAGTACAGAAACAGAAGCTTGCGTGTTATAAAATTTTTCTCTTTCTTTCGCTCAGAATATCTCCAGAGGTGAATTTAATTCTCCAGTGTTAAATTTAAATTCAAGCGATACTGATTGACTTTGTAATCATTTAGATACTCGCGAGTGACAAGGCAGTATGCTACATAACAGCCATCATTCCGAAAACTGAAATTTGCAGTCAAAGTAAGTTTAAAAAGTACAGCCTGCGGAAACTTAAATCCAGTGAAACAGCTATCATTTACCAGTTACCCCTTCAGAGACTAAAAACTTACTAAAAAAATCTTCTACAAAATTAACACGATCCTTGTTAATTTGTGAAATGCCGTACGAACCCCAACGTGATGGTTCCAAAGTGAAATAAATCACAACGACTTGATTCCCGAATCCCCTTTCGTCGCGTCGGTCGTACGAAATCGGATTCGCGACTCGCCGAGCGGAACACAATTATACCGGGCGCAGGTTTACGATTTCTCATTGATAAATCGAACCGCAGGGAACGAGATCGACGAGCGATACACGCGTGCCAAACAAGCGTTGCAAACAACTCTACGACTACTCGGGCGCGACTAAGTATTTGGCCAAACACATTTTAATCCGCCGGGCAAACAGGCAGAGCCTGAGAGTGGAAGGGTGGTGGCTTGTTTAAGAAGCGGACGCGAGCAATCGAGATAATCGTCGGAATGGGAGCAGCCGACCGACGCGCGATGCTGGCAAGGTGTCGGCCACGCCGAGTTATACTACGCGGTGCTTAACGCGCAGGTTGCGATCAGGTGTGCCCGATAGTTAGGCTGCTGCGTGCACGGCGACCATCAACGCGGTTGTTGCCGCGTTAATTGTCGATCACGCTTCTTTCCCGCAGCTGAATTCAACTTCGTGAACTTCGTCACGTGAATCGTGCGTTGATTTCCGAATTTCTTTCGTTTCTTGGAAAGACGTGTTTATGTGTTACTAGGTCGATCTACTGAGATGCGAGATTCTTTTATTGACGTTTGATCTGCTTCTAGAATTACTTACAACTTTTTTTCGGAGTTTTTAATTTCGCTGCTTCAATGCCGACTTGTTATTGCCGATTATATTTCTTTTTATATACGATTTTATATATCAAATGTTTGTATATCGTTTCTCTATTTCTTGAACATTTCTAAAAGATTAATTGTCACGACCACTTATCATTTATTTTGCATTCATTTCAGATTTAGCGATATAGATCAGTAAAATTGGCATTCTGGTATTATCATAATATCCTACGACGTTCAAAGATATTTTCCATACGATTTTAATATTAAACATTTATACCTCTTCTTTTTCTTTTTTAAACATTTGAAAAATATCTATTAATTGTCACAATCGTAACATCATTTTTCAGCTGTTTGCTGTTTGTTTTGTACTCTTAGGTTTGGCGATACTAATAAGAGAAATTGTCTGATAATGTCCTATCTTAAGATCTGCAACTGGATGGATTTCTCATCGAATCGTTAACAACGCGTACGTGCAAAACTGCAAAACTGCCGACGATCGCCGGCTCAAAACGAAAAGTGGCGCAACCGGATCGAACGGTGGGGCAGGTTTCGACAGCGGCAGGAGCTCCAGCTAACGGTGTGCAGGTGAGGAAGAGAGCAACCCTGCTGATTAATGACGTGCAATCAAAGTCAGCGTCAGAGGATCAGCAGCGGGTCATAAAAGCAGCGTTTAACATCGCGCAATGCAGCATCATTCCTTTGCTATAAATCAGTCTAAGCGGATCTCTCGGCTAGAGAGACGAACGATGTCTTCTCCTGGCTACCATGCGCTTCAACGTTCGTGTCATACTCGGCTTTCATACTCGTCGAAACCTTTTTCCCCTCCCCCCGTTACGTCACGCCTTTCTCACGCACGTGAATAATAATATATCGGCGTTGTTGCGACCGCGTCGTCGCGTTCATGAACGGCTAATTAACGATTTCGTGACCGCTTTGTGTCTCGAGGCGACCGCTCGTTACCCGTCAATTGCCCAATTTCCACTCGTTTCAATTATTACCCGTTTCCACCACGTTTTACGCGCGTCCATTTTCACCGAAACCATCGATAACGCGACGGTAATTTATTACAGTGACAATTCGCGCACGGCGAAATAATGAGCTGACAACACGCGCGATGTAATAAATCATTAAGGCCATAATATGGAATTAGAGGAACGGTCTAACGGGCGTGTAACGTTCGGCTTTACGATTTTCTGAATTCGTCAGTTGGCCGATTGAAATCGAAAGACCGGAGTGTGTGTAGTTGGACATTGTGGAGATGGACAGGTGGACAAAGGAATCGATAGACGGTCGCAGATGGAGTAGATAAATAACTTAGAGTAAGAGGCTGAGAGGAAACAAGGGGTTTTTCAAGCAGAGAGGACGAAGGATGTATTAATCGGTCGGAGGGAGGGGGGGAGGAAGTATGAAAAATTCAACCGTTTCTTCGGAATACGCACAAAGGGACAGAAGTTACAGGAAGAATATATACCGGATTCCTATGACTTTCAAAGTGAGCTCGTTCCATTCGTTTTCCTCGCTTTGCACTAAAGAGAAAGCTTCTCTTTCATCATTGCCATTTTCGTAATCTTTTTGATACACCAAAGAGCAAACTTTTCCTTCTTGTCTACTCTTTGTATTACTTGAGATTTCACATTCTCTTTAAAGGAAATTTTATTAATGTAGGAGAAGTTCTGAATGAAATAATTCGACGAGCTTGGAAGTCGAATTATTTCAAGCTCGTTTAAATTTAATATTTTAAATTAATATCTTCCAATTTTTGATAGTAGTTCGTGTCAGGGTAGAATATGCTAGGTTTTTATTCGAAGTTTCACGAAGATTTTACCTCTGCCTCGCTATTCTCGATGTTACCTATTCGCTTTGTTGTTTTATTGCTGTCTATAAATTGCTTATTGCTCTACATTTATAATGGTTGTAGGTAACAAACCAAAAATCTATTATCGGTAATAGTTGACTGACGACCATGATAATATTCATCGTTTATCAAAATCATTTAAACAAAAATTAGATCGTGAATGTTTTTACATTTCTAGGAAACTTAAATTTCCAAAAATCTGTAAAATGTGTAAATATATATAAAGTATCCAACATAAGAGATGAAACGAATTTCCAACTGGAATCTGATTCTTCAATTATATTCGCGCAAAAAATATAAAATCCGTAGCCTGACGAAAGTATTAATTCTTATGCCGTAATTTTCCAAATTTGAACATCAACTGTTCCAATCTCCAATTACTCCATCTTTCATTATTTTTCTTCGAACAAACAAGATTCTTCTATTGAGTGAATATATACTACTCTACCCTTGATATCCCGTTTCACCTAATTTCTGACCTTTTTCGTCATCCATCCCGCCAATCATCGTCACGCCGTGGAAGCGAACAGAGGATGCGCGTGGATTTCCCTCGTCAAGCGTCAAGCTGCGCTCGTTCAGTCGCGCCTTCTTTGTACCTCCTCCTTTCTCTTCCGTGGACTCGATATTGAACACTGAGAGAACAACTCACGCTGTCTTTACGATCTGATGTTGTTGATGCACCACCTGCTGGTTTCGCGTTGCGCAATCGGCCGCGAACGAACTCCGGAGGACCGATTCGTCGCGATAATAATAATGGCCGGCAGCGTGTGTTCAGTTCACGCGCGAGGTTCGCTTCTTCATCGTCGGGGACCGGGTAATCGCACGGCATCGAGGGAGCTCTACGTGATCTCTACAATGGCGGCTGCCTCCGCGCCGGAAGAGCCGTGCGCGTCTCGAAATGATTAATGTTGCCGCGGCCGATCCGCTCACGTCTTAATTCCGCGACATAATGGTCTTAACGATTCCACGGTGCCACGAACACGCGGCGAGCACCAACGTTCGCCACGTTGTTCGACCGAACGAAGCCGAGAAAGCGGAGGCGTGTCGTTCGTTAGACACCTTTTGTCGATCGGATGCAAGGGTTGCCTTTCGTTGCACTTTCAGCGCTGTCGCTTTGCCGTCCACCGACTACCGTTGCGCGCTCTCTCTCTCCTCTTCTTTCTCATTTTCTGGCTCGCCACTTCGATTGTGCTCTCCGCTCTTCGTCAAGATTCCTTCGTCCCGAATTGGACGATTGCACGTTCGTTGAATTCGGCCAATTTTATTTCTTTTTTCTGAAGGGAGGAGGATGGAATCGTGTCTGGTTATTTTCGAGCGTTACATTTTGTGAGAATACATAATAGTGCATATGTTCTGTTGTATATCGTGTGTTTTACTACTAATATTATGTAGAATTGTTAGACGCTTACGTTATTCTTCGAATTTTTGTTCGAGAAACGGATAAAGCAGAAGCGCAACGTGCTGTTGCATCTTGCGCAACATCGCGACAACTATCTCGAGAAGGATTTCATTAAATCGAGATGGAACTAAATCGACGACGAACGGGTAGTTTCGCCGAAGCGGACGATTATGCCTCGAACGCACAATTGCATTCAGCCGATCTGCTTCAACGCATCGCTTGGATCAACAGTATTCGAACGATCATGCAACTCTGACAATCCACCGACACGTCTCGAGCATGGAAACTCAGCGTTTCCTCTCGAGCGAGGCGGTACTCCACTCGTCGGCCATGTTCTCGCACGTGACAGCGTCACGTACTCGCTCCTGCGAGCAATCTGCTGACCGCTCTAAATACCGAGCGATTTCGCGCGAGGGACAAACAAACAAAAAAAAAAAAAAGAAAAAAAGAAGATGTTGCGGAGCAGTGTGTCGATTCGCGCGCTTGTATTTGAGGCTGATAGCGATCATGTGGTGAAGTATTAGCATTAGGTTTACGGGACCCGTCAATTTGACGGGTTTCAGATTTCGCGAGCAAAATCACAAAAACCTTTATACTATTATTTCCTGGCTAAATTTTTGCTGACTTTTATTGACAGGATGATACGAACAATATGCCCAAATCCATTTTCTTTAAAACTTTCTAATTTCAAAACTTTGTATGATATACACCTATTTATCTGGAGAC
Organism: Tetragonula carbonaria; assembly: GCA_032399595.1. NCBI lineage: Eukaryota > Metazoa > Arthropoda > Insecta > Hymenoptera > Apidae > Tetragonula > Tetragonula carbonaria. The sequence goes on from JAUCRC010000008.1 coordinate 3,400,422, forward strand.
GCGTCAATTTAACGGGTGTCCGTAGAAACAGATTACAAGAAATATTCGTAAATTTAGTGTTAGCAGAGAATGTTACGGAAAGACTATAATAAACTATCGCGTCACAATAGCGTGATAGACGTTAGGATTTTTTGCCAACACAAGAAACGGGTGAGCCGTGGTCCTTACCTAAAAATAGAATAATAAATTATTTTATGTTGACAAGAAGCCTAACGTTTTTCTAATGATTAGAATTATGGGAAATCGCCCAAACAGAAAAGAAAACGGGGGAAAGAAAAGGGAACCAGTCTCCCCTAACGGGTGATTTCGAATGAATCAGCGAAACTATTAGATCCAAGGAAACTAGATCACCGAGAAATCACGATGAAACGCGAGCGAACGCACGCGGGATCCGTGATCGATCGAGGGGGATCAATATCCGGCGGACGAGCGGCGATAGGTCGGCGCGACAAGCTCGATCGAATCGAGCGAACAGAGAGGTGGTGCTCCGTTCGAAAGGTAACCACATTGTTGGAGGAACGGTGAGAGGAACGCGACCCGATTTGCCCCTCTGCTCTTGCCGATCAGCCTTTAACGAGGATTGTGTCGCGCGATGTCACTTTCGTTTTGCTTGGCTACACGCTTTCTGGTGCACGGCGATTATTCGCCGAATATGGACCATGGCGTTTCAGTATCGTCGTCTGTTGGTAATCGTCGGCTGCCACGTTGAAAATAAAATGCAGCGAGTCTGGAACTGGGGAGCTGGAGGCTTTGGACTTCTTTGGAAACGGGAGTTTCTTCATTGGATGTAGAATTTTTAAGAATGGAAACGGAATTAGAACGAATAAGAGTAATTTGGAATTTCTTTTCTGACGAGAAAAAGAAATGCGAACATACAATGCAATTTAATATAATTTTAATTAGTCTGACTCGATATTCCGGTACTTCAAATTACACCCGATCGAGCAATCTGAATCAACTGCTTTCCTATCGTTAACACATCTCTTTCTATGGGAGACGTGAAAGAACTGTTACCGATATGCACAATTTTCTATCGACGATTTTTATTCAAACGTCTTTGCTAAAACGAAAACAAAATTATAATACGAAGATTCGGTAAACGAGGATCAAGCTGACGCGTGAAGTGAGTCGGAGATTCGAGATTCTTGAATCATCGCGTCTCACGAAATCACTCAGACCTGTTTCAACGCGACTGTGAATTCAAACCTACCTTGCAATTACAACGACAGAACTACAAAGACGCGAGATCTATCCTAGACAGTTTTCGAAGAAGATCGTGATCGTCTGTTTTGTCCCCTCTGTATGTTCGATCAGAATGCTGTTCACGGTGGTCGCAACAAAGAACAATGGCGCCCGGTGGCCAGCGTGGATAGTCCGTCATTGTTCCGTGGCAGGGAGTTCGTTTCAGATCCACCCAGGACGTTTTGACCCCGCAGCGGGATAAGAACGGTCGGCTCTCTTTGATTTCATCGTGTGGAGAAAGGGATATACCCGATGTAGATCATCGGAGGAGAAGACGATCCGGCCGAGTTACAAATGGACCTTTCGATTCCGTCATTTACCGGCGCATACGCACTTACGTTCATTTACCGATTTAAATATTATCGTACATTGAAACGAATCTGTATTTTGTTATATTGTATATCAACGTAATATTTGACAATGGTTTTACTGCGATTCGCGATCGTTGAAACTGAATTAAATTACGTTTAAATTTTGCTAATTGAACCGCAACTTTATAGGTTATAGCCTATATCAACTTGTTAGTATTGTATCATTCGATGGAAGATATACCTGATCTCATATTGCCATTTCTGTCTAGAATTTACAATTTTCTTCTCTGCAAGCGAAAGGAGATATTCAAACGTCAACTGAACCCAAAGACACGCGGCGCAGCGTTACGAAGCAATCGTTCGAGGAGGAAGAGACGAAATTCAGAAAAGCATTTATTATCTCATCAGCGGGCAAACATTAAATTATTGCCCTTACGTTGACTCGATCGTGGACAAAAAGACGTGAAAAAACGAGACGCAACGAAAAGGCGCTCGACCTTCGATAAGACCCTCTTCCATAAGACCCTCTCTTCAAAATCACCACTCCACAGAGCGGTCAAAAAATCGGCGATCGGTGCTTCCGTACGCAGGATTCCACTCTCACGGTGCGTTTCGCCTCGCTGGAATCGGCGTAGTCATCTCAGCCGGGGCCTCTCTGTGGATGTGACCACGGCCGTGACTAGCAAATCTTGCGAGGATGTCAACGCGACGTCCCCGCGCAGGTTCCTCCTCCTTTGCCTTTTCCTTCGTCTTTTCGTTTCTGTTGCCTCGCCGTTCTGTTGAACGTCTCTCTCTCCCGGCCGATAAAGAACAGAATATCCAACGATGGCGATGGCAGAAGCGTCATGAGTCATCGTCCAGTCATTCTTAAACTGCCTTTTAATATCTCCACTCGAATCCGTGGTGACACGAAAGGAGGTGAGAGGGCACACACCGGGCGATTGTGGTCACGACTACCTACCTGCTCGGTGTTGGCGCTTCGTGGCAACGGCACGACCATTCGCCTGTATGTGCGTGTATGCACGCGTGTGTGAGAGAGAAGGACGAAGCTGTTGAAGGTTGGAGGGACGGCATCGGCCGGAGAAAAGTCTGACGGTACCCGGGCGGTATATAATAATCGGAGGCTCGAAGCTATTACTCGGCAAATTCCATCCTCTGGTCCCGGGGTTTCTAGCCGTAGACCGGCAATCGGTCACCAGTCATCGGTATGTCCTACCGTCCTGCCACCGTCGCCTACCACTCTTTCTCTCTCGTTTTCTCTCATCCTTCCGTTGACATTTGGAATTCGATGACGTTATTCGCGTTATTAAACTCTTCGTTAGGAGAGAAGACGATCGAGAAAGGTGGTTGATCTATGACCAACCGAGCTCGACAGTCGACACTGCTCGGACGTCCACGTTTTCGCGAATGCAGTTCATTCGTTTTATTCTCCAAACAGCGTGATCGTGTTTCTCAAAGAGTAACAAACGTAATGCAACTTAATAATTGACTAGCTCCGTCTTCCACGATCTTAGACAGGACAATCACCTTACCAAGTACCATTTAGATTTTACGCACTACTTTTGATCGCGAGAAGAGGCACTATAGACTTACTAAAGGCTATCCCCAGTCGCACGAATTCAATTCAAACGTCATTCAGATTCCGAAAAATCCCCTGGTCTAAAGCGACACGCCAGGAATTACGCGTCTCACCTCTAGCCAGGATCGTGCAACGCGCGTATAGATATACCACAGCGACACATTAGACGTGCACACGCGATGCACCGCACTGTAATTGAACGTATCGGCGTGTATCATTATCGGAGCGACTGGTTTTTCCTCTCTCTCTCGGTTGCCACTGCTCACCGTCAATTATCAGTCGCGCATTCTGGGAAACTGCACGGCGACCTGGAACGAACGGACCTACCGGCTGGCGAAGAATTTTCGGGAAATGGGGAGAAGGGGATCGCCATTTTGTTGTCCAGAAGAGCACGCAACGACGATTTTCGAGCGAGACGCGGCTCGCTTCGGGGGCTGTACGCCGCTATAAGATAGATAAACAAACCAACACGAGACGCAGGGCGATCGTCTCGACGCTTCGGGGATATTTTTTCTCTGGACGAAATAAGTCACGTAGAGAGATCAGATTGCAACAATGTCGGCAGGATAAGAATAGGGTGCGGCTGTGAAATTGACGAGGCGGAATTGCTGTTCAAACCATTGCTGTGTATCTGGCCCTCTGGCTGCGCAATTTCTAATATGGGTCACAGTTTCTTTTTTTTTTTTTTTGTGTATCGTTCGGAAACGCCTCCCCGGCGCTTCTTGGATCGGGCGTTTCCGGAATTCGCGTGATTCGTGACTCGCGACACTGGTCTGTTCGTTAAGTGGAGGACATCGAGGAAGCTTTTGCCAACTGTTTCGCCGTTGAAGAATATCTGTTTCAGATATTTTAATATCGTTATGCAATTGGGATTTTGAAAGAGAATAGAGATCATTTTTACGCTTGTCGATTAAAACTAAATATGTAACTATATAAGAGGCTAACCCCAAGTATAAAACTTGTATTAGACCAATCATCACATGCGGCCACCAAGTATGGGCCATCACATGCATCAGACGGGCTCAAAAAATCCAGAACAAACTACTAAGAAACTCAACAAACTATTTTACACACCTATACTTTTACACGCCGAACTACATAAGTTAGCCGATATACCATTAGTGACCTCATAAAGGAATCACTTAGACGGTTATACAATCTCAGCCAATAATCCGGGCAGATACAGTATAGATGAAATACTTCAAAAAATTAAACTCCCCAAACACGTACTTACGTATTAAGGGTAACAGATACAATGGTAAACGATACAAATCATTGGTAGCAAATCAAAATTTATGAACAGAGCTTGTAATTCTTGTACGCAAGTAATAGGACAAGAATTGCGAGAAAGATACAACATAAGAATAAGAAAATATAAGAGGCTAAAAAAACTCTCATTTCCTGACGAATTGAGAGAAACTCAAATTTCGTTCCGATTGCATTGGTCACGCTTTATGTTTGATCAAGAACGAAATGTAATATCTCAACTCGTTTTCTACACTTTAGAGAACCAATTAACATTCAATTTACTTGCTGACACGTAACCCTACGAGAATTTTATCATGTCCGATTTCCGCGTTACCGCGTCCAACCTACGAACGCTACTCACTCTGGTAGCCCCGTGACAAGTTCGGAGCAGCGTGGAAGTCGCAACACGAGAACCCGATCGGAATTACCACACCGTGGACATAAATAATCGCCTACGAGGCTGAACAGGTTATTTACCATGCCCGATTCTTCTGCGGATCGTTTAACCATGCCCGTTCCGGCGTCCCGCCATCAATATTAACCGTCGAACACTCGAAGCTAGACCCGATACGTCCGTATACGTTTCCATACGACTATTCCCTCGCGAACCGAAAGGGCTACACACAGGTACACACTACACACAGGTGCGCACACACCGACACGGTGCACAGAGTGCGCAGTGGAAACGGTGTGCACGTAGCCTAGCGTACACGCTTTCAACCCCTGTCAGCATCTTTCGCGGGCAGGAATATTTAGTGATAGCCGCCCGGAGCAAGAGCAACGGACGTTAACTAATACGCGAAGCCGACTGTGGGACATAGTGACGTATGGGCCTCGGTAAATAAACTATTAATATTATGGTAACGTCACGCATTCCTATCCATATTGGCTGGCTCGGGCCCCCGAGTCTCTCGTTGGCGCCTGCAACCCTGGGCTGGCGAACAGGACAGAAGGAACGGGATTGAAACGAAGAAGGGGAAAACGGCCGTGAGTCGAGAGAGGCAGAAGAAGATTTACAAGCCGAAGAACAAATACGTAAATTACGGGGCCGGGGCTAATGGCCACGAGTACTGAACCGCCCGATCCAGTTAAACGCGCCGCGCACCGGCCAATGAACAAATCCAGCTCGGGGAATCGAGCACGGAAAGAGAGAGGGAGGGAGAGAAATACATAGATAGATAGATAGATAGATAGAGAGAAAGAGAGAGTAGTTAATGACGAGCCGTGGCACGATCGTGGTCACAGGTGTCTTCTATCCTACGTTCGTTACTCCGGTTTTAGCGACTCGCGGTCAGATTTCAGTTTGCAACTGGTTCGTCGCGATTCCAGTTCGACTGTGCTACGGTTAGGGCAGGGAGGAGTATGTTTGTATCGCACCAATTGGCTAATTCGACATCGTTTGGACAGGATCAAGGGTCGTGTTACGCTCGCACGTGTCGACGAATTCCGTGGCTTTTCCACGTGACTAGAGGTGACTGATTCTTCCGAACGGGAGAGATGACGCTACGGTTTATAACTTTGAGGAACAGATAAAAGAAAGGCAACGATTTCACAAGATAGATAACTACAGTTTCGGTTGGAAAATTATTCCGCCGATAGATTTTGAGTTCGTCGAACGCGCCGCAAGCGCGAACGTTTCCTTTTCAAAAATCTTGGCCAGCAACTCGCGACCGGCATCCTCGTAAAAGTAGCGGAAAGACTGAACGGGCATCGTCGGACCAACGTGAAAGTTTCGAGCGTGATGAGATGCGAGGCAATCAATGCGCCATCAACTCGCCTCGATTTACGGCCACATCGTCGCGAGGTCCATTCCAAGCCAAAGAACCACGAGTTCGTTTTCCCCTGTGTAGAAAGAGAGAGAGAGAGAGAGAGAGAGACCAGCCAGGCCAACCGGACCAATGATCCCACTTCGCCTGGCCGACAGCTATTCTCTTCGGCCGAAAATTATTTCAATTTACTATCCTACCCTCCGTGTCTCGGCGGCCCTCGTGGTCCCATTGCATCTGGTCTCGACTTTTTCTTCCTTTTTTCATTACCCCTTCAACCGCGCTCCGTCTCCAACCCGTCGAAAGGAAGAGACACCCGTGATTTATGAAGACGCGTCTATTACCACGGCACCGCGCGATATACGCGTCGTACTTTATCGTTCGTCTTTCGATGCTTCGCTATCGCGATGATCCAGTCACTTGCGCGGGAAAGATCTTTCTAATGGGATTTTCAAAGTGATATCGACGAAGTTCGGGAGTTCGGTTGATCTTTGGTTATCTTTTTTCTCGATGCTAAGTAAAGTAAATTTACAATATTCTACATTTATGGGAAAATTTAAAAGCGCGAGTGAAAGTTTCTTCGGTAGAGTTAGGGTCTTCGTTTACGTGAACATGGAACATTGCTTGCCAGTATTGAAAGAACTAGACCTTCTTAAAGATGGTAGTAAATATGAAAATGAAATTGGCAAGTGTGGATGCGATGTCGGATGGTTTAACTTGTGAAATGCAGTTGCACAAATTTATGCAGAAAATATATATGTCTCTCTCAGTTGAACTTGCATTAATGCAAAAAATATTTGCACGCACATTTTACAGTTCGGCGAGAAGTGACTTTTTCTTCTTCTCTCTTTTCAACTCTTCCTTTCCAAACACAGTACTACCTAACACAATATCGAATTGTTTAATAATTTACATATTTGTTATTTGACATTGTTTCTATGCAATTAAAAATCCATCCCATCCGTTAACTATATTCACCGAAGTCTTTTAATTTCTTTCTGAAGCACGCATCAATACACGAAGCACGAGTGCGTTGCATTTCCTCCCTGTAGTATCCAACAAAACCTTATTTCCCATTCTGTCCCAATCGATTCGTACAGAATTAAAACAAAACCATCTTTCTGCACCTCGAGTATTCCATAAATGAGACGCACACTTTTCAGGAAACCGCGAGACGGAGATTCACTCGAATGAGGAACGACCCCTAGAACATGACAAAAGACGCCACGACCAGGAAGATTTCGACCGGTCGGCAAGAGTCATCGGTGTTTTCTGGCGGCGTGAGGACAGAAATGAGGAATAAGAGTCGAACGAGAGAGGGAGAGAGAGAGAGAGAGCGAGAGAGAGAGAGAGGGAGGGAGAGAGAGGACCGCTTAGAAATTCGTAGCCGCGCGTTAGAGACGCACGGTCTGGTTCGAATAACTTGTAGCGGTGGCGCCTTGACGCATGAATAACTAACCTCTGGCCCCTCGACTCGCGGTGTGGGTGGCGTTGAGATTTTTTTACATGACTGCTCGTCGGCATCGGGCCTGGAAACTGTGAGCCCAGTAGTAATTATTGCTCTGCCCCTCCTCTTCCTCCTACTCTTTTTTCCTTCCGCTCCTTTTCCTTCCTCGCGCCTCGCCACCCACCCTCTCTCTCTCTCTCTCTCTCTTTGTCTTCCTGCTTCTTTTCTTTCCTCCTTTTTCTTTTCTTTTTTCTTTATTTCTCTCTGCCCCTTACTTTTTACCTTCTTTCTCTTCTTTTCTTTCTTTCCTTCCTTTTTTCTTTTATCCGCCTTTCTAGCGCCTTTCCTCTTTCTTCCCCTCGCGCGCTCCGGCCGTTTAATTAAAGGGCGAGAACTCGCTAGGGAAACGCGTCTGTATTCGGCCTTTGATTTCTCTCTTCTTCTTTTTCTACGCGAGAGAGAGCCGGCGATAGAGTCGATTTCTCGATGACACTGCCGACTGGATCTTCACGATTGATTTGTGATTTCCTTCGAATTCATTCGATCGCGTTCCTCTTTTCCACGTGCTGTGAACTCTTATTGTGTTTTTTTCTTTAAAAATGTACTAAAGGTTTGCTAAAGGTACTATGGACAGTTCATTAAAAAAAAAAAAAGATTATTTCTAAGAATATTGTGCTGAAGAAATCACAAAAATATGAAAATAAATTTATCCATCCCTTAGAATTTACTTAATGCATAATTCAATTGTCCCATTCTTACTGACTATTTTTTTAACTGATCGCGCAAAAGAACAGTCACGTTAAACGAACGTTCTATAAACCACACAATCATCGACAAACAGCAAAGCAACATCACTGCGCGCATAGAAGTAAATAGCTAGAGGACATGGAAAGATAAGGGAGGAAATGGATCCAGCGATCGATCGAACAAGGAATCTCTCGCCGATTCTCACGAAATTTCCACGAGTGGAAAACGCTTCCCACGAAGCGTTCGTTTCTCTTTCCTCTTCGGCTCTCTGTCCCTCCCGCGAGGAACAGCTTTTTAATAAGCTGTCGTTTCTATCGGGAACACACTGACAAGCTCACCCGAGGGCGGACACTGGCGGATACTTAATTCACAGTGCACGTAGCCTTTGGAAAGTCTCGTACATGGCTGCCGCTGTCAAATAAAAATGCTTGTCCCGAACGGAGCGTTCGAGAAACGAGATGATTTATCGTATCGTCGAGACGCATCCGTAAGAAATCGACGAGAACTAGCGACGAGAGAGAAAGAGAGAGAGAGCCACGACAGAGTGGTACCGAGTGGAGAGGAAAAAGAGAAAAAAGAAGAAAAAGAAAAGGCAACTCGCCGAACGAGATTATCGACGGAGAACTCGTCTCATTGTCAGTGTTATTGGAAATCTGTCGTTGCTGAGGTCGGCCAAGAATTTCGCTAATCTTTTATTTCTACGTACAACGAATCATCTTCGCTGTTTAACGAGAAATAGTCTCAATAGGCTATTGACGGAACGCGTACGTTGATCCGCCTCGTTAAGGAATTTCAAAATATCCACGCCCCGAGGACCGAGCGGATACTGGTTCATCCATCGCGAAACGTTCCCTCTCCCCACCCTCTTTTTTCTCTTTTTTTACTTTTTTCGTCGGTGGAGTTATAATTGTATTTCGTACGAGCGTTTTCTGCCACTGGAAAACACGGTAGATATCGCAGGAAGATAAGCACTGTTACGCCACGCAACCCTTTTTTCTCCCGCCGCGTATTTTCCAATTAGACGGGAAATACGAGACGCTTCTGTTATGCGGTTTATCCGGTTTCCTAATGCCTCTCCCTCCCTCCCGATTTTCTGTCACATTGTTCTCCACCTCGGAAGGATTTTTCCTGCGACGTGTATCGACTGTTCGATATCCAGGCGTTTAGAAATTTCGCTGACTGTCCTGTAGCGTTTCGAGAAGACGCAAAATGTAGCTTTGTCTCTCGATATCGATGCTATCGATTCAGTCGACGACTGAAGCGTGCCGAAGATTACGAATTAATCACTCCAGTGGCCACGTTATTCGTTACTACATAGACAAAATCTTTTCAAATGTAGACAAAAGCAAAGCAAAGCAAAACAAAGCATTAGTGTAAAGAGCATCGTATGCCTATGTTAGAAACGAACGCTCGACAGATCGGCCAACGTCGATAGGCGTTGATATCCGGTAGCGATTCGCCAGCCAGACAAGCCTAAACCGATGGAGCGCACAGGGAGAATTAAATAAGCAATAAATTGTATCGTAAAGTCCCGGGGGATGCAGTAGCAAAAAATCGGTCGTACACGCACGTCGTTAAAGCTTTATAACTCGGCTGAATGCATTTTAATTATTAGCCTCGAACGAAACGAGCAACCCTCTTTGCGAAGCTTGACTGGCGAGCGCGAGCGTGCGCGTACACGCTTCCGCGCGCGCCTAGTTGCAACTTTAGGCTCCTCTGCGAACCAGCGCAGACGTTTTCCACTGCCTTTTTCGCCCTTGCAGCAACTACTGGCTACCACTTTTCGTCGTCAATGCATGTCGAGTCGAGAAACGGTCAAGTTTCTCGGGGGGGGGGGGAGAAAAAAAACGAAGAGAAAAGGAAAAAAATGAAAGAAAAGAAAAGCGACGCGAAGCCGCGGATGCGCGGTTCAATTTTGCGGATGAAACGAGCGGGAAAGGAAGCCGCTGGCTTCCTCTTTCTTCGTCTCCGACCACTCTTCATCGCTCTTCCATCGCGGTGAATCGTATGAATTTTTCAGCCGCTTCAACTTTCCAGCCGCCCTTTTTTCGCGACGCTTTTGAATGCCGGCTGCGGAACGCGGCATCAAACGACCGAAGCGGCGAAACACGCTGCTTTCAACGAGGACACACCAGGCAAATGCACTATTTCTGTTCGCCGCGTTTTGTTTCCCGATACTCCAGCCGACGCTGGCTAAGAGCAGTTTCAAGAAACGAATGAAACGAGCTTCGTCTTTATTATTATTATTATTATTTTTTTTAAATTTTTTCTTGCTTCTTTCTTTCTCTCTTTCTTTTTCTACTTTTTCGAAAACTTTTTCGAAGGAAGAATGTGTTTGAAGAAACTTGACTTTGAGTTCGCGTTGCTGACTTTGGTCTTTTCTTTGTTCACTTGGTCGAAGAGGGAATCACGTTCTCCATTTTTCTCATAAAGTAATAGCCTTGTAATTCTACTAATAATTATGCTCACTTGATTTCACCCGAAACACATCGTTGCAAAACATAGTCTCTCATCGTGGAATGTGAACATCTGGAGATTAAAACAAGAATCAGAAGAGAAACAACTCGATCTGTTTCTTTGTAACATCTTTCGATCATGATAAAAATTTTATATTTCTCTGAATATAAGTTACTAAGCAGTCCATACGGAAAAATGATAATTATTCATATATTTTCAAAAAGATATTTTAAATTAATTCAGATATTTTGAAACAAGATATTCTCTGAACTGCGACTAAATGATCAAAGAATATTTGAAGGAATGTAACTTTGAAGGAAATCAAGCTAAATGATTTAATTTAATACTAGAGCTATTCGACGAAAGCACGAAATTTCTATTGGAGACATTGAAGTCTGAAAAATAGAGAAACTTCGTAGCACAATGGAGAGGATTTATATATATTACGTAAAATTATTTGAATCTTTTAAAAATGTCTGTAAGATAAATGTCTAATAAAAATTGTAAATTGTAAATCATTTCCTGTATAAATGTCCAACAAAAATTACAAATTGGTCAATTTGATCACTTTGATAGGTCTAGGCGTTAATGAACGTGCGTTTCGACAGCAATGTAAAGCGCAGAGCAACAAAGGGGACGAAATCGGAATTTAACTCGGTCGAAAGAGTATCTGGCAGGAATGTAAATTTCTACCTGTAGCAACAGACTCATGCGGGTCTGGAATCCCGTGTAAGTGTAACGGCGAGGACAACGCCACATATGGTTTCGTATGTGGCATGAATGGGGCTGTGGCGCTAGCGAGCTTTTTGCGAACACGAAAGAAGCGGAGCTATTTATCAGTGGCCCCGCCTCGAGCATACTAAGCGGCCTTTTAATCAGTACAGTGATTTTTCCCCTGCCGTACGAAGGAAGGAAAAGGAAAAGCAGCCACCCCGGATACGTCGACCGGCGACTGGGGCTAGAACGCAAGAAATCCTCGTATTATCGTTTAAACGTCTTCATTCGAAAATCCATTCGCCGTGGATGCTTTTGTGCATGGAATTACATCGGAGGAACGAACGCTTGGGAATAAGTATCCGAATCATTGTAACTCGAGCCGAGGAGAAAATACCGGCGAAACATCAGTGAATGAATATTAAGTGTAAATTTTAAGTGTCAGAATTGAGAAGAAAATACGAAAAATTGTTTCAAGAGGTATATTCTTTAAAAAAGGAAAAGAATTATTTATTATTCGCGAGAGATAGGATCTGCGAATTTCTGTAGATTTCGCCTTACTTCGTCTTTGAACTTCTTATCGTCAAAAGTTATACTAAAGCGTATCGTTTTTCATCTTCTATCAAAAATATTATATTATATCCTACTTTAGAAATAAATGCACGGCGAATGATAACAGAAGAATTCAACTTTATTAATTCAATTCTAAGAAGTCGTAGATAATGATATAATTTGGTAGTAAAAATATGAGGACCGAGGCTTAGACATTTTTCCAAGAAATATTAGAAAACTTAACGAATATATCTCGACGTAACAGGAGATAAGAGAAGTAATCTTCTGTTTAAATTCCATCCTTTGAATTTAGAAACTTTCTCAACCTTCCATCTATCACGACTGAAATTAAAAGTTATAGTTAGCGATTGAAAGATATAGAAACAGAATCTTTGAATTCTAAGACAACTAGTACAACAATAGATACATTAGACTATTGGATATCCTAATATTCATTGCTCTATTTTCTTTTTTGACAATTCTTCATCTTTTATTGAAAATATTGCAAAATTACTTTAGATCCTCTTTCTTTAGCAATTCATATAAAACTTTCTGCTCATCACTGAATAATGTAAAAATTGCTTGACAAATTATTGAACAATCACAGCATTTTATAAAAGATTAAAAATCCGCTATTTATTAGAAAAGGGAACTGTCGCGATTCATCCATGATCGACATCATACAACACCTTAACTCGCATCAAGCCTTAACACCGAAACTGTCAAAGTGGTCAAAACGACCAGTATGTAATTTCTGTTAGAAATTTCACAAGCGTAAAATAATGTATTTTTGAAAATTTAAATGAGTTTCCAACGCATAAATTGAATTAAATTGAAAATATATAAATAAAAGCTTGTGTAATTTATTATACTACAAAGCTTTTCCACTTTTCTTTAATGTTCTGATGAAAATTTTATGCCTTTAACCGTTAGTTCTAGTGTTAAAACATCTAGAATGGTGCATGCTGACCTTGAAATGAAAATGTCCAAACGAAAGTAGCTTTCGCTAATTCCCTGTTTTCGCCGAGGAAAATGGGAAAGCAGACAGCAACAACAGTGGCACAAAGCTTCAACGTTGCTCGCGTTTATCTGCCTAGTTTCCCCCATTGCGACGAGACTCGCAGGAGGTTAGAACTCGAAAAGGGTCGACATCATGCGGCGACGCCGTAACGACGATGATAAAGATGAAGATGATACTCGCGGTTAGAGCGAAGAATCAAGACGGCGAATGCTTAGGAACGCGGACTTTCCGGCGTTACGTGTAACCCGGCGAGATCTTATCTGTTACGACTATAGGCCACAACCGGGACCTTGTGAGAAATTCGGTAAATCTGTGGTGCCTCTCGTGTGAAAACGCTGTAGCCGAGACTTTCGAGTTCTTCTTTCATTAGTGAAGTTGTAATCCGAGTGCCGCGCCTCGCGATGGAGTTTCGAATTTTTCTGACCGCAATGATGCCCAGATAAATCGCGTCATTTTCGTGTCGTAAACTTGTCACGATATAAATACAAATAGATAAAATATTTGCGCAATGATGAAAATATAAAATTGCAACAATATGAAACACAGATAAAATTGTATTGAAGTAAAAAAAAAAAAATGGTAACGTAGAAGAGACGTACTTTTACGTAATTGATATTAAATTAGTATTAGTTAGAGATAGAAATTACTAAATTTGGTGGGCTAATTTTTTTAAATCTCTATACTAAATTGTACTGATTTGAATCAGAGTAAAAACAAACGATCGAAAAAGAAATTAAAAAGGACTAGTTGACAAGGGTGAAAATCATACTCCAATACATGAATACATAGCACGGCATCCTCGATCACCGCTGGAGGTTCAAACGACTCAGAAAAATATTCGATTCGAAAGGACGAAAAATTCAAGAAGCTGAGAAATATCTGTCGCTCGTATCTTTCGAAACAGCCATGAGAGAGAGAGAGAGAGAGAGAGAGAGAGAGTTCCACGATGTGTTCGACTTCGTGTAGGACAATTCGAGAATTAAGCGGGACATTACCGGTCGGTTAGAGAAACCTCCGGCAGGCTTTCGGCCGATCTGGTGATAAGAAAAAAAATCATCGAGCCGGTTCAGAAAGAGAGAAAATTTCGAAGGCCTGACGCGGCCTGTCACGGCAATACAGAGACAGGGACATTACCATAAAGCCGAGAATTTTACGAGAATTATGTCCGACGTCCGAATCGCGGGTAGCGCCGCGGGATACCCCGTGGCGTTGCCTGTCGTTATCAAAATTCCGTCACAATGGCCACACATCAACTCTCAGCACGCCGTGTTTTCTCCATGGTCTACGCCCCTCGCGCCCAGGGCCCTTCTGTTCTCTCTCACTACAGGGTGTACCGTCTCTGTTTTCACGTTTCCTCCTTCGGCACGCGATTGAGATGTTCGTTTAAACGAGAAAGACACTCGTGGAACACGATTGAAAACTAATAACTACTTTCACCTTCCTTTCTTTCACCTCGATTCACAGTCAGCGAACTTTGAAATTCGGAGGGAATTGTAACAGAGTAGGTTTAAATTATGTGTCGGGTCGTTCAGAAAGTTCGTAGCGAAATTTAAGTAAAATTCGAGGATTGTATACTTTATGAGATTTTGTAAGAGAAAGAGAGAGAGAGAGAGAGTAAGAGAGACTACGAAGTATCAATTGTCAAAAATGTTGCAAGCTTCCCGACGAATCTAATACATAGAATTTTTGGAGAAATCTCTAACTATTGAGTTCTGCCAACAATTTTCGATATTGGCAAATTATTTGTAGTTGAAAAAAAAACTCTTGAACGTGTAATTTCTTGTTTCAATTGTGCATAACATTTCTTTTTTTCTTTTTTCTTTTACTTCAATGATTTCGGTAATTTTAGAAATGGCTAAAACGAAAGATAGACGAGAGTTCGATGAAACTCTGAAATTTCAAGTCTGTGTGTCGAGTACTATACCAAATGTACTATCCGAAGATAAGTTTAGTAGAACGTAATATTTGGACATATGTCACTCCGCGTTAATTGTTCGTACCTTTCAGAGATACTAAAAATGTGTTTAAAAACACGTGTAACTACCGTGGAACTAAATCGCGAAATAACGGTACGTGCCAGTACCATATAATATTCAGAAGGCTTTAGAAAGACAGAGGAAACGAACGAATCATTGAATAGGCGTAGATCTTCGTTTTAGGAATGAGAAACGGTGAAGTTCGACTTGATTCATGGCTACACCTGACGGTAAAGTTCGCAGTTTATTTCTAAAATGTTTCTCTGCCGTGTGCTGCGATACATAACAGTCAGTTAGTTTACGCAACTTTAAGGGAGGATTTCTTGGAAACAAATCTTTTTACAGCTACCGATTCTATCTTCAACGAAATAATATGTGTATTGATGTAAGCAGAAATTTATCCAACTATTGCTATTTAAAAATAGAATTACGAACGCGAACTATAACTATATGCTGTAGTTTATCGCAATAAAAAAAAAAAACAGCAGAAAAGTTCGTTCTAAAAATCTACGTATTAAATAGAAAGATGAAATTATTATATGGATTACGTTTGATTACTGCGTCCTCATTTCTAATTATAACAAAGTTGCAGCAATGAATAATAATGAAAGCACGTTTCTGTCTTAATCTGAAATTCATTTCTGCTTTGGAAAAGCTAGCTAGCTAAAACAATTACGATAAATAAACGATTCGAATTAAGTCTACCGAGTCTCCAAATAACGAAACAGCAAAATGAAAAGATTTGAAAAGTGACGCAAACCTCACCAAGAATTGTTGTTAAAGAATCGGAACCTAGGGCGAGATACCTCTTGCTAAAAAGAGATAATGTTTCGATTCGCATCGCGTCACCCGTTACATGAAAGAAAGCTCTCGCTGGGAGCAAGCGTTCAGGTAGCAAAACCGGCGTGGCTGCTGCGTTTTGTCGTCCTTCGTGAGTCCTCCTTCTCCTCCTCGTCATCGTCTTCCTCCGCCTCTCTGTTTCCTCTTCCTTCCAGCCCCGTTGTCTTCCACAAAGTGAACCCGTCAGCGAATCGTACGTCGAATAACCATAAAGTCGTCGCTTTATGCCGGAATCGTATTCCTTGGCGTTCCCGTGGACGCTCGTCCGGGATTAAAGTCGTCGGTTCTTTAATCGTGCCGAAGGATATGACGCTCCAGAACGATTCTACGGCTACGATTATGTACGGGGAGTCAGTCAACTGACAAACACACACACACACACACGCACACACACACGCACGCACGCACGCACACGGAAAGGTAAAAGCCTTGGATTTGCGGCCACGAAACAGTCAGGTCATCGATGAACTCGATGTATCGGTGATAAACGTGTAGATGGGGTTGAAGAGCGCTCGCCATTGCATTGGTAACGTGGAAGATTCCCTGGAAAAATATATATGGAATAATATATTTGAAAATTGTCAGAAAAGTACAAATAAGTTCTATTACATACTAGTCGTATGTAAAATTGGTGACCAGCGTTTATATCTACATTTAATTGTTGGAACTTCAATTGACGAATCGATTCCGTAAAATGTCATTAAATTTTCACTCGTAAGTTGCCTTTTTTTTTAGTATCTATGTTTCCAAAATAATTCAGAATAAACGAGTTTTCCTAAAAAGCAAGGTTTACATCTCGGACAAAACGTCAAGAATATCTGAGTTAATGAAAAGGATAAAGATATTTTTTGGACACCTCTAATGAAATATAATATTTTCAAACACTTCATCTACGATGAATTTCGTAAAGTAAAGCAGAATAAAGAAGCAAAATATCGATACGCTATTTCTTGCAAATTTCTCAACTAACGCAGCAAACCTCGTGAATTCCTCTTGCATTACGAAAAAAAAAAAAAAACCGATCGAGCGCCTTATCAAAACCGTTGAATCGTCGGAACAAGAAGCTATATGTCTGCAGTGTTTCCGTCTGCGACGAAACAGATTCGTCCAGATGTCCGTAATTTCTCGTTAGAGTAAATCACAGTGAAAATAGAAAAATTGAAACAGACTGCGTGAACCGTTCTGTGCGTGAAAGTTTAATAAAATCATTACGCACGTAGACGGTCACTTTTTAATTGCAGCCGTGACGAAAACCGCGTTTGGCCAGCCCTTACCGCGAACATTGCAATTAAACGATAATTGCAAGACAATCGCCAGGCAAGTAGAACCAATAGAGGACGGTTTCCTCCCTCCCCTCGGTCGCAAAAATAACAGGAACCCCGGCTGGAACAACCAAAAATACAAGCGACGATATTGTTTGGCTAGAGACATCAGAGGGAAAGCCGGCTCTCGCGCTGGCTCGCGTCAACTTTCCGCCACACGACATCCTCTCGTTTGTCCTCTTTGACAACCCGGCGAATGGGGTGGCTGTCGACTTGTTTATCCAAGCCTTCCTCGTCGATTCCTGTCGCCGGGAGACGTTCGATCCACCCGTTTCACGCCGTTAACGACGGCTATCGCCGTGGCTACCACCGGAGCCGTGCCAGCTGAACTAAACAGCGGCCAGTAAACGATGACAGACGATACGGGACGTCGTTGATAGCTTCTGACGCCGATCGAATAATTTGCACGAACCCTGAAGAAGCCAATTTCGTAGGATAATAACATTGGACGAGGATAGGATAGGACGATTGTAACGAGTGCGTAAATAGTTTTGAAACTGATTTGCGTTTTGATTCGATGTTGATGTGAAGTTTTTTGACGAGTAAATAATTCGGGAAATAGGAGATTTGAAGGGAAGAGAATCTGTCCTTCTTGAATGAAGACTGAAAATAATTCAAATTGACGAGAAGCAAAGTTTAATTATTTGGCTTCAAAACCAAAGTGAAAAAGAACTTTTCTGTAGCTGATAACAGAGGATTGAACTCATCGCGAACTAGCTTGCTAATCTTGCCGAACGCAAGACTGGAATACGTAAATTCTATAAACGTTCGATTCGAGGGGGTAGCAACAAGTATCGGAAGTTATCGTGAAGGAAGTAGCGCGCGGTTCGTAAATCACAGCCTGCAAGACAATTCCATTCACCTCGTTGCAACGCAGAACGAGCCGAAGAAATACGAATTACATTACGCGGCGCGGTGTTCCCATTTCAGGGTAGGCGGTTAGATTTTCGCGGGACGAGCTTACATAAATAACGAAGGCGCGGGTGCAGCAAGCCAGAAACACTAATACAATCACACTTCGCGGAATGGCATACTCGAATACCCTGCGAATGCCATAACTCACTTTATCATCGAGCCTTTTAATGAGTCTTTGCGTTTATTCTCTTTTCGTATATTATTCTCTCCTTCGTCTTTCTCTCTTACTCGCTCTTTAGCTCATTTCTCCCCATCCGTAACCGCGTTTATCCAATATTTGCCAGCGCGGTTTTCGCGCGCAATATAATAGGATACGAGATCCACGGGCTAAGGAAGCCAGCCAACGCGAAGTGGTTATGGTCTATATCCTCTTTCACCCGGTGATCCTGGCCAACGATAAAGACGGAAGCTCAAATAAATCGCGCCGCCGCCGGATGCTAGACACCGAACGTACCGTCCGCGAAGAGTAACGAGAATTTCATTCCTTCGGGGTTACCCCGTCTAGCTGCTGGATCGCGTCGTTTCACCGTCATAAATATGGCGGAAAGCTACCGACTGGGGAAAAAAAAGAGAAGAAAAGAAAAATAAGGAACGACGCGTATTTATGGCCGGTGGAACGCTTTATCTGTCACTCGATTCCTACTTCTTATTTTCCCTCCTCATCTTGCCTCTTTCACGTTTGAAATTTCCCTCTGCCTTCAGCCTCATATATTCATTTCACCTTTGTGTCTGTTTTCTTCCGCGTTACTGGGGAAAACCGGTACTTCAGTGAATCAGATATATTAGCTTGAGTTATTAGTAATTTTCAGAATTTTTATTATTCCACTTTTATTATTTTCATGCTGTTCCAATGGTCGAACGTACAACACGTATGTACCCAACACGAGTTTATTTCTTTTTGTTTCCTCCATTTTCACGTCTCCTACGCGATATTGGGGAGAAACTCAATGATCGAGTAAGACAACGAGCAGAGAGAGAGAGAGAGAGAGAGAGGAGAACGCGAGAAAAAGAAATGCAAGAGGGATTGCTCGATTTCCTTACACGGGGCATTAGGAAACGCGTGTCGCGTTCCCAATGATAAATCGACAGTTAACGGCACCGATTTTTGTAATTTTATTTTTGTCACTTTACTTCCGGTCGAAATGATTTTGCTTCGCGGAGGGGAGTGAGTGGAATGGACCTTTGCGATCAGACAATCGATTCGATGGCACGACGCGTCAGTCGATGGAGGATTTATTCGTTTCTACAATCGCGAAACGATGGCGAAATGACAAAATGTCACGATTATTTTCAACATTAGTATTTTCGGGCCGGACGAGATCGGTTTCGAACTGGCAGGATTCAGCCAGCTTAACGAGCTGCGAGAGATAAATATTAGATGTTGCAGAGCAGCATTCGAATTTTCACGGAATTAATTGTACACACTCGATTTCGCAGCGCGATCATTAACCTACCGAAATTCCCGGGAATTTCTAGCGTGACTAACGAGCGACGAAGAAATCAGGGCCGAACGGTGCCTCGATATTTCCGCAAATTTTGTTCAAATATATACGCTCGTCAAGGTAGCGAGCATCGGAGGATTTCGATGAAAACAATTTACACAGAAATGCCTTTCCATCAAAATGTTTTCAATATTGTTCCTCGTGTAAATCGCTATTTCGTAAATTAAAGTCGCGATACTTCAGCCTCAATTAACAACGTAAAATATTAGAAATATTAACGCACACAGGTTAATGAGATATAGGTTCCATGTACACGTATTATACGTGCGGGGTTAATGATTCTTGTAACCAAAAACGGTCGCTATTTCGTCTCGTTTCTCCCGTAATCTTCTCTCCTCTTGGAACGCTTCATTTTTGCTCGAGACACCGACATGCTCATGGACTGTAACTCTGGTATTGGTCGAGAATAATTCATATTTATACAATAGAAGAAGGTGGCTCGTTCATAAGCAAAGATGCGTTCATTTAAAATCAAGATATTCCATTTCGCTGACGTACACGCATGTTTTTAAAACCTCCCTTAGATTCTTCGATATACGCTCGCTCGTTGCTTATAATTTCAAATTTGCCGTGCTAGGATATGAGTCGAGAATACTGTACGTGCTTTTTCACCCTTTTGCCGTCGCTTTATCATCGAAGTATTAATTAAAGTCGTCGGGTTCATTTGCTGAGAAGTTCAATTGCGATGCAAAAAATTTAATCCCGAGTCGAGTCACTGACAAGTCAAAACTGATCAGCTTTGCTTTAACGTTTCGACGTACGATCGAATGTTTAATCGTTCGCAAATTCGGACAGTGAATTGATGTTGTTGATCAATTTCGGAGCGTGAAAAGCTAATAAAAAAAAATAATAATAATAATAAAACAAAAGTGTCTGTTAATCGTGCACTGTAATTTCGTAATGCGCGAAGGTGAACGACGAAGTGAATCGAAATAATTCAAAGGGAGACACGCGGCGCGCATCGACGCTCGATTCTTAAACGCGTCCAAGCAGGTGGGACGATGCTAACGCGAGATACCAGCGGCGTGAACACGCAGCTCGCTCTCGCCACGAGGGGAACTATGCTTTTCTTATAGTGTGTGAGATGCATTTTTTTCAGCTTCCATTTGCAGACAATCGACGCGGTAATCACGGGTTGGGCGCCGGAAGCCGAGAAGATATTCGCGCGCTCGCGATCAGATAACCCTACACTGCCTTTGCCTGACCTGCCTTGCTTTCTTATTCCTCCTACCTGTCCTCCTCCTCCTCTTCCTCCTCCTCTACCACTCCATCCACTACACCTTTTTCCTTCTCTTGTTCGTTTGGCCGTGTGTGGGTTCGTTGCCAAGCATCGCGGACTCCGTTTCGCCTGACAGGCCAGCGTATCGCCGGAACAATGAGACGCGAACTCAACAGGATCCTCGCAAAAGCGAGAGAAGCCCCGAACGCGAAACGGATGATCGCTATCTTTGCTATCCAGATCTGATTCACTGCCCACGCAAGCTTGCACGCGGGCCTGATCGTGTTTATGAAGTGACTGGCCGTTGCCTGAATGCCGGACGGATTAATTAGATTTCGAACGCCGCCACGGTGAAAGCTTCCCGTGTTCTGCCACGAACGCGCGCCGAGTTGAATGAAACTCGAGCTACTCGACGCTCCGGGGCTTCTTCTTCTGTCAGTCTTAACGGTGTGCGTTGTGCCACGCATCGGCACACACTTCCCTCTGTGCATCGGGGGCGTTTAATTGTGATTTAATACTTGCTTGAGAGGATCGTAGGAAAAAGCAGGTTGTGTCCCCTTTTTCTTTTTTCATTTTCTTTCCCCCCTCATTCTAATGCCATTTTGTGACTAGAAGGGGATATTTCAATATTCTTTGTAAAATATATTTTTAATATATAATTTATTAAATACATTATGTGCTAAATATATTATATATATTATATTATATTATATTATATTGTATATATATCACATATTTAATATATATTATTATATGTCATATAATTATATATTTTAATGGCGTATTTTTAATATATTGTAATGCAATAATAATTATTTATTTGTAATTTAAAAACAATAAGACTCTATTAGATGCAAAAATATGTATGGTTGTCATCCATATTTTAATATTGTAACGTATGAGCAACAGCAGATCAGCATGTATAGATATATTCCCATCGTTACGCGCATAAAACGAAAGTTACGTCCATTTAACGATAACGTAATCGTTTTGGATATATTTTAATATATAAGTGTATTTTTAATGTATAAGAATCGATTTGGTGCAAAAATATGTATGATTGTCATCTATATTTTAATATTGTAACGTATGAGATAAAATTAGATCAACATAAAAAAAACGCACAAAACGAAAGTTAGCGATAACATAATCGCTCGGATAGAAACATGAATATTTTATCAATTACATATACCATTTATATGCTGTTTGTATTTTAAAAGCCAAGTCATTTATCATATCACGTAATGATAAAATTCATCGACGCGCGGATAACATAACACAGTTGTTGCTACGACTTTACACACGTTGCTATTGTTCAATGGTATGCATCGATGTTCAACGATGTTCGCACAACGACAATGATTTGACATCGTCCACACTGCGGCATGAATGACGACCCTAAAACTGCTGCGATCTCTCAAAGCCCGGTCTCCCACGAGCTTTCAGACGTTATCACCCCGCTATCCCGTTATTAACAATTCAATCTGAGCATCGAGCGAACCTCCCGGCGGCGACCAGGCGGTGGAGGAGGTTGCTGGCATTCACAGTGAGGGCCATCGTGAGTCCGCGGCGACGAACATCGAGGCGGTTCGCTTCCTGAAGTTCCCCGATCGCCCGTTGTACACCGAGTCCGCAGCCCGGAAGATCACCGGGTATACGTCTCCCGCGGGGAAACGCACCATTTATCCACGTCAGCCTCATTCACCAACACCGGCGTGTCCCAGGCCGCAATCTACGATCCTTCCCCACGTGACGGTGCCGCACATAAATATACTTGATGCACGCGCACACGCACCGAGAGCCGTATTCCACTCTTCCCTCTCGTGTCCCCGTTCCGAACACACCGCCACCATCACCATTACCATCGCCGCGGCCGCGGCCGCCGCCGTCGTCGTCGTCGTCGTCGCTCCCTTTTTCCATCTCTGTCTGCCCTTCTCAGCTCGTGTCCGCTCGTGTCCGCAACGACGTCCTCGTCCAATGCTCGAGATGCAAGCTCGAGCAACGTAGCGAGCGCACGGTAACACGCGAGACCGCATGGAACACACGTTCCGTGATCAAACGAAGGAAAGACCCAAAGGTGGACAGGTGTGCGTGCACGCCATGGACACTGCCGCAGATTCTACAGCGAACGGCGAGAAACGTTCGTGCGCGAAGGTATGGCCATTGCGTTTGTGCGTGTGTGTGTGTGTGTGTGTGTGTGTGTGTGTGTGAACTCTGTAAAGGTAAGACACACGTAGAAACACGCGGCAGATTCACACTGAAAAGAGCCCGGGCATCCTGCTGCTGCTGCTTGGGCGGCTCGCCGTGGATAGACGTCGCGATAAAACGCGGTTAACACGGAAATTAACCGTTATATCTTTGCACTTATTTACTCTCTTGCATCAGCCGGATAGCGAGCGGTGCACCGTATTTTACATAATGCGATTGGCCCTCGAGCTTAGGCGATGCACCGCTGTCCCCCTCGGGGACCGAACACCGTACACCACCGGGACCCGTTACTGGCTTTCCCGATTCTTTGCACTCTTTCGGCTCACTGGGTGAACCGCGAACAGCCGAGTGTATCTCGAGATTTTTCTCGAGTTCGGAGCAGAATTCTCCGTTTTAGCGATTTTATTTAAGTACATTATGTTATGAACGCTATTTTGAGGAGATTGGAAGATTAGTCTTGATTCATCGAATCTTTCTAAGACGTTTTAAACTGATACTTCTTTGAATTTTCGGAGCCTATGAAACTTGCAAAGTCCAAGGTTTAGATTATTGATCGATAGAGCATACGTGTATAATGGAACTGGTAATTAAAATGCAATCCAACACTGTTTTATTTTACGAATCTTTATAACCAACAGTGTCATCCATGCAATTAATAGTGTTGATGATAGAAAAAAATTGAATTTATTCTACTAAGACTAAACGTACTGGCACTTTATATATACATATTCCTACTGCAATCGATCAGGTTCTTTTACGAAAGAAATACAGGTAATTATCAATTTAATGCACAAAGTAACTTTCGAATGATAAGAAAAAAAATTAGATTTTTCATTTTTTTTTTCAAGCAAGGGTTAAGTGAACGAAAGAATGCAGAATTTTGAATCGAATTTCTGGATCGGTCATTTGGTCGGATATTGATACGTTTAGTGTTAAATGTCTGAAAATGTAATTTACGGAGTTCCGTGACTCACAATTTGAAAAATAATGTTTGAAAAATAATGTTAATGCAGGTACGTTTAATTTATAAAGTAAATCTTCGTTAATCTTAGTGTACTTTGAAATTGGATGACGCGATATTAGAAACTAGATAAGGATTGTAATAAATGTGCAATCACTTACGCACGACGTTAAGATGTATATATCTCGAGATTAGCATAAGAAAGTGTTAACGAAGCCTTCAAATTACACTCGATTATGTTAATTAATTCCCCTTTCTCTGCTGTTGACGAAACGAGCTAGGATACGAGTTTTCAAATTTAGGAGTGAATCAAATTTAGCTTGAAATTCCGCTAGTTTACGAAATTTTAAATACACCTGTATTATTATGTCAGGATGTTGATGAGAATTTGTCGTCGATCGAATCGTATTATTTCCCTTCAATTTTCGGAATACATTTAATTAAAGAAAGAAAAGGAACAGAACCAGCTAATCTCAAAACTATTAATATAACCAAGTTATCTACTCCAATTTTTATTTTCTTCCAGAAAGACAAGCACATGATGACAAAATGAAAAGCGTTGTGTTGCAACTTGAAATATTTACGTTTAAACTTTTCAGTCAGCCTAAATTCACATTCAAAGGTGGTAAATTTCAAAAAAATGATAATCGAAAAATCGACTGTCTCGTGAAACTATTCCATCTATATTCAACATAGCTATTCGAAATAATTTTCTGTACCCAAACGTGCTGCGTTCCAACCTTCAATCCTCAATTAATACCTACTCTTCATCAATGCAAGTTTGAAACTAACTGAAAGAAGAGAAAAAGGAAAATCGTCGAAAGAGTGATACACTCGATAAAATCAAGACAAAACACACAACTGTCTACAACTGTCTGCAATGTCTCGACCCGAATTCAATGCTCCAGGATGCTCATCCACTCGGATTCCGCAGCAATTTCCTCGGAATCCTCGTGCAGACGTAAGTAGAATCGGTCGTGGAAAACGGCCTCCAGCGGCATTCGCCAGATGACTCTCGTTCTCGGCACGGGGAATCCCCGGATCCGTGTGGTGGATGCTGGTGGGACCAGTTCCATCTCCACGCGGCTCGGTGGCTCGCCGTTTCCCATCAACGCGGTGTCAGTCTGAATAGCATGTCGGCCAATCGGACGACGGCTTTATCTTCGTACGGTCCTCCCATTGGCTGGAACCGGTTGGGTTCCTATCGAGCGGGCGTCAGAAGGCCGCGCCTAGCAGAGAAAGGTTGCTGCTTCGCATCTGGGGTTAGTGTACCTTCGTTTTCCCCTCCAGCAGGTCAAACAAGGACACACACCAGAGGACGAGCAAAAGCGAGAAAGAGAGAGAGAAAGAGAGAGAGAGTGAGTGAGAAAGGGGGGAGAGAGTGTGAGAGTGACAGAGGGTTGGTGAGAGGAGAGATGATTGAAGAGGGGAGGAAGAGGAGATAGACCTAGTGCTCGTCTTCTTCTTCGTTAATACTGCTTCCAGCCGTCCCTCTGCTAGGCCGTTCCGAAAGCCCCTGATCAATATGACGTCGCATCCCCGGAGTCTTGGAGCGGGACCGACCTGGCGCGCTCTTACTACGCGACACCGGGGGTTGCTCCGAGTCGTCTTACGTTGCCTCTTACGTGCCCGTAATCTCCAAGATTGCGAGAGGTTGTCGTTGATTGAGAGCACTCGGATCGTTGGGACTTTTCCTTTCCTTCTTTCCTTTTTTTCTTCTTCTTCTTCTTCTATTTTCTTTTTTTTTTCTTTCTTTCGTAGATGCTCATTGGAGGGAAACGGGGTTGCGAGCCTCGCGTCGTCGCGTCTTCCCGTTCGAGTGGATTGAATTTTCGAGCCTGCTCAAGACATCGGCGAACGAGGGTGGCTGCGATCGCGGCTCGAGAGCGCTGCATCTCCAAAGTGGGTTGATATCTCGTCTCTCGTCCCCCCCCCCCCGGCGAACGGAGGATGAATTTTAGGCCGAGCCCAGGTCTCGTTAACGATATTTATTCCACGTATACCAATACGACGTTCACGTATGGATCTCGTACGAATACGATTGCCTTCGAGTGGACTCTGTACTGTATTATCAGAGGAACGAAAGTGACGTCAGGCCACGATCAATCTCTCTGGTGCCATCGATCAGACTCGCGCGTCCTCTCTATTGTCCCGCCTTCTATCCTAGTGACGAATTCGAGAAAAGTCATCGAACGTAATTGCCGTGAAACTGGCGGCTCGAAAACTGGAAACGCGAGAAGAACGCCAGCGGTGGCAACGGCGTATAAAATCAGCGAAGTTCGATTTGTGTGGACCGTGTACGATTGTGCCTTGGTTAACGAACTTAATGGGATATATATTGGAGAGAGAGAGAGAGAAAAGAGGAGAAGAGAAAGGGAGAAAGAGAGCACTCCAGAAACACGATTCCGTCGCGCACGATGAACGATGGATTTCCGTCGTGTTGAATCGAATACATGTGCGACCACTGGTTTCGTCGCCAAATATAGTCGGCCGTTTTCAGGCCAACGAAACCAGAACTGGTCGCGGGGGACAATACGTCTAACTGTCACCGTGATTCGATTACAATTAAACCGTGTAGGAGAAAATCTAGCCTTCTGCTGAAACAGGTGCATGCGCTCACGTGCCGTGGAATGTTGCCTATTTGCTCTTTAGATTCGTTTCGTTGATCCTATTTGGAGAAATGGTTTAGACCTATTGGGATTCGATGTTACGAAGCATTTAATGGGATCGTGGTTAAGACTGGTTGAAACGATCAGACTAGGAATAAGGAAAATGGATGAGTTTTACGTATTTTTTTAAATTACAATTAAATATGCTAAGTGCAAGGAATATGATTCTCCTGATCTTATTTTCTGGATTTACGTGAAATTTTCATGTTACGGTGTTTTAGTTAAAAAAAAAAGAAGTGGATACTATTTATGCAATAGTTAGACGTGAATCTATGTACTTCATTTGCATAATTCGACAATTTTTCTTGACTAATTCTACAACTTCGAAATCTAGTTTAGTACGTTAATTTTCTACTTCCAGAGTCCAGTTTCAAGAAATTAGAAAGGGTAACATTAGATAACGATTACAGGTGCGAATTTTCTCTTGATAGATCTTTTTCTTCAATTCTAAATGTTGTGCACTTTTAATTACATCGTCGTACAATCCTCGCGAGAATACTAATTGACAAATTCTGCCGCTCGTTCGATTTATTCTACAACTTTCAACGATAAAATTAAATACACATAATCGTGCTTTCCCCCCGAAAACGTTAAAAATTAAAAATTAAAAGTATAACATTAATGTCATTAATATAATTAATGCTTAATCGTTGAAAGTAAAACATGAATACCATCGATATAAGTAAAAGCATTAATATCGCCGATCGACGATTAAAATAAATCAAAACTGATTTCACCAAAATCTCGTAAATACCGTCGGCAAACACCGAAAAACGTAGCGTCCGAAACTCCCACACGTGTTTCGACACGTTTCGCGTAGACTCGTAATTCTAATATTAATTATTTCCCATTGGAAAATAACAGAACGACCGCACTCGCCATAACTCAAAAGAGCACGAGCCACCGCGCACCGTTCTGTTTCGACATCCGTCGTAATTAATTCCGCGAGGACGCGTCGCGGAAGCGCGCGCCGCGGCGGCCGCTGGTCGTTCGATTTGACATTCGGAAAATCTCTTTGGCGCCGGCCGGGATTATCGTTGGAAATCCGCGTGTGTCGGGCAGCGCGGGTTCTAAGCGGGTTCCGCGGCGGGCCGGCCGGTGCGGCGCGGCGTTCATTATTCACGATTAGCGCCTCTAGCCCCCTAGTCGACGTCGTTTTCAAAGCGTTTACCGGTGCGTTCGCGTTTCACTCTCAATTAATTTGTAATCGTGCCAGGTAGGGGGGGAGAGTGGAGGGAGAGGGTAGGAGAAGAGGCGGCTGAAGGTAGGAGAGAAGGCGGAGGAGGGACCAGGCTGAATGGGAAGAGCGCGGCTCCCAAAGGAGAAATGACGTGACACGCGAATGGTTAGTCACGCGTCACTCACGCGTACAGCTACAAATTGCGTTTGCTCGGAACGGGCCAGCAGCGATGTTCCCAGTCGGCCGTGGCCGGACGAAAAACGTGTCCCCGATTTTAATATCGCTGGCCGTTTGTCACGCGGACAAACCGGCGATCGGATACTCTCGAACGAAAGCGCGCGCCAGACGCTCGCTCGCTC
Source organism: Tetragonula carbonaria (assembly GCA_032399595.1). Taxonomy (NCBI): domain Eukaryota; kingdom Metazoa; phylum Arthropoda; class Insecta; order Hymenoptera; family Apidae; genus Tetragonula; species Tetragonula carbonaria. The sequence continues at coordinate 3,428,657 of JAUCRC010000008.1, forward strand.
GAGTACTCCGTCTCGTTGTCGGTCGCTCTAGCAACTTTTCGAATTTCGAACGTTCATTTATAGGTAATGGGAAACTGCATCGAGTTCGTGCAATTAAGTAGAATTCTTTCTCGTTTTCTTTTTTTTTTTTTTTTTTTCGAGGAATCGATCGAGGAAGCTTTTACAGGATGTAGTATTTATTTCTTTTCACACGGACATGAGAATACATAGCAATGTGTTTGACGTATAATTAAAATTATTCAAAAGGCAATACAGGCGATTCTAAAATTTCCTAAAGTCTACGGAGAAACATAGTCTCCCGCGCAAAGAATCTCCAAGGTAATACTTTTCCAAGATAATACCCACCGAGAACACACTAAGAGACACCCATCCTCGCCAGCCAGCTAGTCGAAGGAAGCAGAGCACCGAGGAACCTTCGACATCCTACAGACCCGATGACATAATTGACACCGGCAAAGTGAGTCGTTGCAAGTGATTCTTGTCATCCGGCGCGGAGGTCGGCTAGACGCCGGCTACGTTGACGCGTCGTCGACGAGGACACCGCGCGCGGTCGGATACGGAGGCAAAAGAAAGACAGAGGGAGAGCGTGGAAACGCGCAAACGCCAGGCGTCCCGACGTCTCTACCCCGTTGGGCAGCCACCGAAAACCCCACCCCGTGGCTACGACGTCGATGCACGCGGGGGCCAACCCCTCTATTCTACCATGCCGACGTCCGCCCCTGGCCCCTGGCTGGCCAGCCCAGGATCGTACTATTACGCCGACGGGGAGCAGCTTCCCTCGCGGCCAACTCGACTGCCGACCTTATCCGCGACGCGCACGATTTTCCCTCGCCGGGCAAAAAGAAGAGCGGCGTTCCTCTTCGGTCGGGACGGGAAACTGGCGTCTCTTCCGGCTCGGCTCCGTCGGCCAGGCGATACGGCGAGACGCGCGAGAACGTGGCTGCGACACGACGCCGGCTCCTGGTGATGATCTGCGGCCAAAGGTGATAAAAGCAAGTTCTCTCGAGTACCGAAGTGCATCAGCGAAAGAGAGAGAGAGAGAGAGAGAGAGAGAGAGAAAGAGAAACGCTGGATACGGGGAGACAGGTAGAGGAATCCGAGGGTCGAGGTGGTCGATGCTAGTTGATCACCGGTGAAATTGAACGATTGCAGCAAGATTGGGAATGTTGGATGCCGAAGGATGGAATTACAGTGATCCTCGTGGATTTTGTCGCCGATTTATCGTACAGTCGAGAAACGACGTGATGGTGTGACGTTAAGGTAGTTTTCTACCACGAGCAAAGATAACCACGAAGTGATTTCTTGGACGAGTGGAATTACGTTCGACTAGAAGCACGTAATTTTGGCAAATCTTTAAATCGTCCTTATGTCGCCGGTGCTTTTCATCGATGGAACTTCAGGGACTTTTCTAGTAGATTTCAATTTCATTTCAATTCGCTGCGGATGAATTCCAATGAATGAGATAATCGAATTTGAACGGACTCTGAGAAATTCCACGACACCGGTTTCACGCGGATCAACTTTCCAACGCAGTTCACTTCGATCGTTTTAACGTTCTGCCGCGACTTTTCAACCTCACGAGTGCTGTCGCGACCGCATCCGACGGACCTCGTGAACGTCGACATTCGATCGTGCCTTTCCACGACGTTCCTCGTGCATCGTCCACACCGTGCCTGGAAAACCTTGCGACTCGTGACTCAAGGTCATCGCTGCCAGTCGGATGGAAATAGCTAGTTTCGACGAATAAATCCCGCGGTGTGGGAACCGACGGCAGACACCGACCAGACAGAGGAAGCTAGACGAAGACGGTCGGGAAGCGTCGGTGAAATTCACCGCTGTGTTTACAGCTGCTTGAACTAACACTCAGGTAAGATAACGATACGAGGATGAATTAGAGCGTAGAATTAGAATTTCAAGCGGTTGGTGTTGATTTAACGATCGAGAGTGGCAGGATAATTGCGATGTTCAATGCGATTTAAAAATCTTTCTATTCAGTTAATAAGACAGTCAAGGGAACTGTAGAGATAATTTGTTTTAATTTACTGTTTCAATGCATTGAGTTAACATTAACGCGTAGACGTGCTTTGACTGAGCAAGACAGACGAGATCGGGTCTTTAACGTAAGAATGTTGTTTACGAGGTACAACACCTACACTTGATTCATACCTTAGCTTCTCAACTCTTTTAGCATCCATCCTTTTTACCGTGGGAAGAAGTTTTCTGTTTTTATCAATTATTAATGGCCGACTGTCTTCGTATAGAATACGCAACGCACGAACGAAATCAGAAGCAGTTTACCTGGTTAATGACCAGTTGAGGTATAATGTTGCACGTACGAGAATTTTTATAAAAAAAAGTCAAATCTTATCATCATCTAAGATCGTTCGGTCTACTTCACCAACATTCGTATTGAGAACACGTACGTACGATCACTTCGCCACCGAACAAAACGCACTTCTATACGATCAATAATAAGGGAAAAACCGGGAGCACGGGAGCACAGCGGGAGGAGCAAGAACAAAAGGAAAAAAAAAAGAAGGATCGAGAGTGGAACGGAGGTTTAACAGTTGTAAATCAAGGTGCACACGTTCGGCCTAATACGTCGGTGACAAGCGGCAGCAAAACGGCGTCACCTTGGTTAGGAACGAGGTGTACGGTGATTCCAGGCGACGTCACCTTCCATTTAACTTACGGAAATCACGTGCGGCCCGCGCTCGTAAAGGACGTTGAGTTATTGTGGCGATCCGCAAGCTTCTACTAATTAGCTCGCGGCCGATTCGAAACCGAGAGAGCCACTGCCCCGGGAGTCATTCATTAACGGGACAGCAGTCACGAATTGTTTTCATTCATCGGTTCTTGCGTGCGCCGCCGCCGAGAAGTGTGCTGAATGAATGCGGGGCCGCTTCTCCTCCACCCGCTGCCTCCTCCTCCTCCTCCTCCTTCACCTCTTTCTCTGTCGACTCCCAGAGGAGGAGAAGGAGGAGGCTGCGAGTCCTTTGGCCCACGGCGCTGTCTCTCCCGTCATCGCGACGATGACGCGGAAAAAAAAAGATTTCGGAGCACGTCGCTTGAATTTCCATCCATGTGAAATCGAGAACGTGTGGCTCGAGGAGCCTCGAGTGTCCATTTGCCAAAATACCAAATACCGACGAAGCTTCCAGGGAAAAATCGGTATTACCGGTGGTGACCTTTGGCTTGCGATCGAAGCATCTTTGGTTTTATTCAGCGACATTCCATCGTACAGTTGTTTATTTTACGAGATCGTTCGGATCGGTTCACGGACAGGGAAAGGGGATTGAAACTGAAATTTGTAATTGGTACTGGCTTGCTTGGCTTAAACACTTATCTCACTATACATTTGTTAATACCGTTTAATTTAATCATTCAGGAGTTAATATACTAATTTCAATTAATCAGATACAGTAACGTGCTTCAATTGTTTTCTAAATCTATTACCATTGAGAACACACCATAAGCGAGATTGTGAATAGAATCTGAACACTCTCGAATTCCCACTTCGAACGTCTCGTTCGATCTTAGAACTGAACCTGTCGAGAAGAAAATACACAGTTCATCAGATTGTTTATGCAGGAATTGTGAAATATATTTTACGATATTTAAACAGCAGAGGAGAGGGCACGAATAACCAATAAATTGATTCGATTTACCAAAAGCCCAACTAGCTCTTTGTTCTGATTAATGAAATTGACTTATATCGATGTACCTGACGTCCAGCAACAATCCCACGCTTGCAACGTGAAGAAAAACAATCTCCGTGTTTGTCTCAGAATGCGCCGGTGGTCGCGGCGGTTCCTGTCGAGATGCTGAAGGAAGTGGGCTGTGGGAGCAGCACACCCCCGCCAGGGGATGGTGCCGTCAGCAATCGGCAGATCGGCACCGGCGAGAACAACAACACCGACGGTGGCCTCGGCTGCGGGGGTTGCGGCAGAGAGATAGCCGAACGATGGTACCTAAGGGCTGCGGATCGCGCGTGGCACTGCGGCTGCCTTCGTTGCTGCCACTGCCGTGTGCCTCTCGCCGCCGAGTTGACGTGTTTCGCCAGGGACGGCAACATCTACTGCAAAGAGGATTATTATAGGTTGGTAGAAGTAGTCGTAAGAGGATTAGGGCCGGGCAACGCCGAGGGGAGTCTTAGAGAGAGAGAGAGAGCGTGACCCGGTCCGCCGAACTGCGCGAGTTACCCTCCCGTTCTGCAGAATCTTCCTTGCGGATTGTAGCGCTTAGTCGAGCAAGCTTTTATGTCCTTCTGTGAGTCGCGTTTTCGTCGTTTCGCCAGCGGACAGAGTGGCTTTCCTTTTTGCACAGATATTCAACGAAATTCGAAGTGCGTTCTTCTTTGATTCTGGGAAAATATCGGGAATCGAGGCTTAACCGTAATAATTCAACACGAGATAAGTTAATATTGATATGAACAGGTATAGCAAAGCGTAGCAAAGGTAAAAACGATCTTGATACAAGTTAATAGTAATGATCGAGGAGATTGTTGGCAAGAAAGGGAAACTATTCCCCAACAAAGTAAGTCAATGAATATTAATTTCAAATCAATAGAAATTGCACTGTTGGAACAAAATTAAATCATTCATTAATTCTTCTAATTAAACACGATGTAAGTGGAATGTTTTGATAATTCCCGTACCATTTGTGAAATGAATTTCTCGTCAAAAGAGTGGAAAACTGGACCAATGTGTTTGAATCGAATGTTGTATTTAATAATGCTGGAAAGTTTCCTTTGTGTTCGCAACTTCGCATTTCGCGAAACAAAGCGGATCCAACCATTTATTGTCGGCATTTTACGTCGAATTACCGGAATGACGCGGGAAATTAATGCAAGATCCTCGAGCGTCGGTTGCCCGGGGCCGGCTTCCCGTTTCAGTATTTATTGGGGTATCTGCGAATTTGCATAAGAGCGTCTGCCCCGCTCAAAACTTCGCCCGGACCACACAAAATGTCTACTAATGGCCAGCTCTAACCGGTGCTTGTCCTAGGAAGGTCTAACTCGATCCTGAAATTCCGCTGCTGTGATACGTTTGCCGCGATAAAATCACGCGGTCACGATTTCCAGTCGCGGTCAGCCTCTTTCCGCCATCGGGTGACAACACTTCGTTTTTCTTCGCGTGCACCATCGCGCCGTTTCCGATTGATCAGACGTTACGAGATCTCAGTTTTCAGAATTTTCATAATCCTCAATTTCGAACAATGTTAGAAACATACATAATGATCGATCCAATATAATGACATACATTGTATATAAATAACTCATACGTATGTTAAGGATAAATTAGAAATAGTCACGTATTACGATGTAAAAATGGATGCTGACACTGTCGAAACAATCTCTACACGTTCTTCCTAATTTCAAGGGAAGAAAAGCTGCTCGGTGAGGTTTTCATATACGGAGGATTTTCTAGCTCGTTAAACAAAGTTGCGAAGCAGCACGCGAAACATGTGGAGTTTTCTTTCAATTTGAAACAAATTTTCCGTCCGTGTAAACTGTTGTAATGGTAATTTCCATCTCCGTGCCGCGTACGCGTTCCGAACGCGGAAGCTTGCCCGCCACGGCACAGATTAAGATATTAAAATGCAGAGTCTCGACGAATGAAATTAATTACATTAAACGCGGCCATTGCGATGGCAATTAGATGCAGGGAATCTGTTATTGTGTTTTTGCCTATGAAAAACGGGCGTTCTCGTTGAAATTCCGAGTGCAGTTAGCGGACGGCGGCGGTGAAGCACGCGTTGCATAATTCCCCCCCCCCTCCCCCCTCCCCCCGGTAAGGTTTCTCGAAAGCGTGAGAATTGTTTCTTCTCTCTCTTTCACCACCTCCTCCCTCATCGCCCGCCGTTCGTTGTTTCCGTTTCGCGTTAAGCGGATTGAAATTGTTAAATTGACGAGAGCTTCGGCCAGAAACCAGCGTTAAATATTCAATTCCTTATGAATTATTCACCGGCGAAGTATTCTCGGCCAGCGGATAACACCGGCGAAACTTCTGCAATGCCTCGGTTTCTATGCATGAATTAATTAACAAACTCTTAGAGAGGAGGAGGGGGGAGGATTGCTCCTAGAAGTGAATAAAGAATTTACATGATTTCCCAATATATTTTTTCCTTCATCGATTTTCAGGAAAAGAAAACGAGGAATAAGAATCGCGCCGTTCAATGTACCCTTCTGAGTAATTGGCAAAGCCAAAAATTTCACTTCCGCGTAATCATCCTTTTTCTTGAAAGTAAAGGAGGAATATTATTATAGAAATAAGAAAATGCAAAGTGAGAATTATAAAGTTTATTAATTCTCGTGCTCGTCGAATGAACGAACAGAGCTGCAAATTGCTTTCGATCGATTTTAAATAAAGAAGAGAATAAAGGGCAAGTAACAGTCAGGAAATTCAACGATCATTTCTACACCGTTATCATCGGGCATCATCGTCTCCTTGTCATTCTTTCTAATGACAGGGAGAAAAGAGGATTAGATTGCAAGCGTCTCTGTAATCACTGTCTAATCAGCGTTACACAGGTTGCGCGACACAGCTTCGACGAAACGAAATAATTAAAGGGAACAAAGGGAGTTCAGGTCTGACGGGAAAGATTCTTCAATGCACGCGTCGTTACGGCCGGAAAATTGAAACGTTTCTTTTCGTTTCGTTCCGAAAGACAGCGGGAATAACGAAGGTAGCGGCTTTAACCGGTAGCTCCTTTCTGCGAACCTCTTCCCAGCGAAATATGATATCGCGCAAATAAAGCAGCTTGTCAAAGAATTCGAGTAGAATCTCCACCCGAAGATGAGACTCGCGTCTCGAAAGAATCCCTTTACGTATTAGAATATCGGCGAGTATGCAAAGAGAACGAAGTTATTAGACGTTTCACAGACTAAATTTTTTTCCAAACTCTATCTCACCCGGAAGCTCCATTTAAAAATTTTCAAGGCTACTTAAGCCGATCATCCGCTGAATATTAACTAAACTGAACATCTATTCGAAATGAAACCTTCTCCTTATCGCGCTTGCAATAAGCAAACCCACGAACGTCGGCAAAGAGAATACAAGCACGGACCACGGAAAATCCTGCAAGATACCTCTTACCTATCCCCGTAGCCAGCCACGAATACAATGACTCAACTATATCCTACCGGTATCTGTCTACCAATCAACCCTCTTAATACGACAGAACCGTTTCGATTCACCGCGTAGCAGCAGCGATCCAAGAGCGTTGTCGTCGCTCGTTCCGGGTTCCTTCGAAAGCCCTCCTCCCTGTTCTTCCCCCCCCCCACCAGATTTCTCGATCACGCGTTCTTCGTAGAATCCCCCTAATTACAAAATCAACGATCCCGATCGTCGCTCGAATTCATCGATCCTTGCCTCTGTTGGCCGTTCTCGCGCGCACGTGACCTCCCGTTGTTCGTGACCATCGGCTCGGACCAAAATCGGAGAACAATGCAGTGCCTCCCTTCTCCCTCCCCACACCTTCTGGTTACGTTTTTCTTCCACTAATACACCATAACGTCCGCGAAGGGAGAGTCGTCGGCTAGCAAGGGGGATTCCAGAGAGGGTGGCAGAGGGTGACAGAGGGGAGGGACAGGGTTTCCTCGGCGAGGCTCTCATATCGGTTGTCGACGATCGAGGCGAAGTTACAGTTTTCGAAGCGCGAAAACCAAATAGAGAGACAAAGGGGTTGGCCTGGATATGGACCGTTGCATATTGCATGGGAGCCAGGGAGCCTGTATTCTTCTCTAACGAACCGACGGCTCGGAGTTTCAGCCCGCGGGAACACCGGCCCACGGTCGTGTTCCACCCTCGTCTGGAATCTCGGAAACTCGAGGATCGCCGCGACACCGCGACGAGGATAGAGCGACTATCATGGACGCGAACAGGTTGTAGGAATCTTTCGATATATTTCTTTCCGGCATATGCGATATGTTGTCATTGACATATGAAATCGCCGTGCTTTCTGCAAAATTCAAAAGTCGAATCGAGATTTTGTTCACCTTATCTCTGGTAAGTGTTTGAACATTCTCACTGTGGCTCGAATTTTCTATAATAACATGCAATGGAACTTGGAATCGCTATGCCTTCTGCAAAATTTAAAAGTCGAATGAAGATTTTTTTTATGTTATCTCCGTGATGAGTGTTCAAATATTCTCACAGATCACGGTGACTCGAATCTAAAAATAACTGTGATTATTTGTGTAGTTGCGTGACTAAACATATGTCACACGATAATTCGTATTCTCGAAATTGTAACAGTGTTTACGAGTGAACGCTTGAGACTGTAGTCTGACCAGTGTCTGACCAGGCACGGATATTACTCTACTTCACCGCAGATGGAAATACGATCTACTTTGAACGTTCCTTGATCGGAAAAATTAAAAAAAAATTGGAAAAAAATTGCATTAATTGCGCATTATTGTTACGAAACTCGTTCGATTACAGAAATCTGCGATCAACATGGCGTGCGCAGTGTCCTGATTTGTTTATTTGCCTGTGTGCGCTGAATTAAACTTGTTGTGTAAAAGTGATGCAATAACGATGGCAATGTCGAAGATAAAAGTAAATATGCGAGACGATAGCGTTAATATTGAAAATAACTCGGACAACACACGGAGAATGCTCATGTGCGAGTATAAAAGTATTACGAGATATCACAAACTCGCTCGAGATGAGCATACCGATTCTAAACAATGAACGAAATATTTAATAATTACAAGCACACTGCAACTTTCAACAACCAAAATACAGCATCATTGTTGTGAATAGCGCGAAAAATAGCAATTCACTTTTGCAGACGAAATTCTACAAAATTATCCTTTCCTACATTGTTATTACGATATATTATACATTTTTGTAGTTGCTTTTGTCGTTGAGTGATCAAAGTTTGTTCTCCAAAGTGACTCGAAGACTTTCAAGATAAATGGACTGTGACTTCGAGTTTCCTGCAGCACCACCGTAAAATAGTTTCAATTTCAACAGTTACATTACACTTTTGTGCGGAATGACATAAAGCGAAGACTTTAATATTACTATAGATATTTTTGTTCACAGAGTTTCATACTTTGTACAACTATAGAAGTGGGAACTTGCAGGCTCGTGTTACTTTGTAATACTTTATTATTTGAACGTAAATGCTCAAATGCTCTGCAATCGTCCAATGGTCACGACAATGTCATTGGTAAAGTAGCATGCGAAAGGGAAAAATTCGTGACTTTTGTTGGCAGATTGTTCGCCGTTTCGAGATGTTCGCGATGTCGAGCGGGCATCTCCGCGTCGGAGCTGGTGATGCGCGCCAGGGACTTGGTTTACCACGTGGCCTGTTTTACGTGCGCCTCGTGCGGCACCCCGCTGAACAAGGGCGATCATTTCGGGCAGAGGGATGGCCTGGTCTACTGTAGGTGAGAAACACGAGCCCGAATTACCATCCTCCAAAGGCCGTCTCTTTGTTATCAACGAGTTTGATGACGAGAGTGACAGAAACACGAGGCGCGTCGACGTAGGACACTTATTATCGTTACACTGCTCACCTAATGACAGCCCTCAGGCGTGGGTGAATCCGGTTTTTTCAATTCTCAGAAACAGGATCGAAAACGAGAGAAAAAAACGAGAGAGAGAGAGAGAGAGAGAGAAAGAGAGTCGAGCTCGACGCGCGCTCTCGTAAAGAGAAAGACGTCGCGGTGCCGCTTGCCGCTCCGCGAGATCGATTCGATCGTCGCTCTCGCAGATTTATCAAGCTTGCTGCTCGCGCCTGTGCATTGCATATCGATCCGTATGTTCACGATCGATCGTTGAGGCATTCGCGCGAACAATGCTTGCGACAATTGGCGGGAAGCTCAGAAAGGAGACGATTTGATATAGAGACGATGATTGGCAGCGTGATCTCTACACAGATTATTGCTCGTGTCTATCTGTTGGGCGTGGAATTTGATTGTCGTGTAAATGGCGCGAGATTTGAAAATATTATAAAACGGTCACTCTAGAGGAAACTTTCGAAGGGGAAGTCGCGTTAGTACAGTCCATTTACATGGAAATTGTTTATTGACCTCCGAAGGGAATTAGTATAAATAATATATTTGTTTCTAAAAGATGATTGATTAATAAAAAAATCATTGCTAAAAAAAAAGTTTTTAAGATAGAGACACATTTTCTCTTCAAGATTTGAAAAACTATTTAAGAATTAATCGAGACAAGTCGCGAAAGGATCAATGATAAAACGCTGGACTCGCCGGTCGATCGATCGGATCGGGGCGGGAAGCGGCCTGGCCGTTCGTCTATCTCCTCTCGCGAGCGTGATCGCGATCGCGCGTTCATCGAACTCGGAGGATAACACAGGGTCGCCACTGAAATACTCGACAGCAAGGTTCACGAATGACGAGCTGGTCGGTCCCAAGACCTCACTACGAGTTGCTGTGCTGCGCGGGGGATTACGGGAGCGCAGCCAGCAATATCGAGGACATCGGCTCGCCAGGGGTGTCGCCGCTTCCGGCTTATTACAGCGCGGCGGAGCAGAGCCCGATTACCTCGTCCGGTACCGTGCAGAAGGGTCGCCCGAGAAAGAGGAAGCTGTCGGAAGTCACCGGATCCGATTTGCCTGTCACGATGAGGCTGGCCGCTGGTGCACTTGGTGAGTTACGTATTAACCTTCTTTCTATTTTTCCCAACATTTTTTCCCATTACGTACTGTTTCTTGATTATGAATTTTTTGCTTCAACATTTGCTGAATTTATTGCATTCCCATTTGATACTTAATACATTTATGATTTCATGTTGACGTGAATTTTTATTCAGAGATTAGATTCGAATTAAACAGGAGAATTTAGTTTATATAAGCTCCATTTATTTGAACTAGATTTTCTATTTTTTAAATTTTCATTAATCTATATTCGATTGAATGAACCCATATTGATCGAATCCATTTATTTGATATTGAATCTATTATACTGAATATATGTTAAATATTACAACTAATGAATTAAAAAAAAACAGCAGAGAAAAAATAAAAAGAATTGAATTTCTATTATATATTATATATTATATATTATAACGAAAAATCATTAACAGAGGAGTCAATGGACCATATGAATTCCAATTAAATCGAATTACTTGTATCCTGAGGAGTTCATGCAAACGGAGTTCTATTGCGATTTGTTTTGCAATTGAAAAATTTTTTTATAATTAGACAAACATTCGTGGTCTGTTAATTATTTGTTCGCTACCGCACCACACCGATTCAGGAATTATTCAATACGAGCATCACTTTTAGTAATAATTTTTCCTTAAATTCAATAATTCCCTTTTTTTTAAAAGAATGTTCAATTAAGCGATGGAACAATTATTATTTATTTAATCTTCGGACGAGTTTCATCTTTGAAAAACGAACAGCAAATTCTCGGGAAGCATCCCCGAGTTCCCCGAGATCCCCGAATTCAATCGGAAGGACACGATGTCCGCGGCATCGTGCGCCGCGGATCGATTAATCGCGCGGGCGATACGGGGTAGAGAGAAATAGGCAAGGGACGAAGAAAAACGTCGGCCCCAAGGCCCTTTGTTCCACCCGTCGTACAGTCGAAACAATAAAGAATTCACAAGAATCCAGTCTCGGCTGGGCTGGCGGCCCGAGGACGCAAATACGTGTAATTGGCAGTGGTGAAACAACGCGAGAACGTAAGAGAGGGATGGAAGGGGTTGCCAGAGGGATAATTGGGCCGGATGGTAAACGGGGGTGTGCTTTCAAACGTAGGTCTTAAAACCATGGGAACACGTGGTACTCTCGTTTGTGATCTCGTTTTCTTTCTTCCGTCTTTCTCTCTCTCTTTTTCTCCTTTCTTCTTCTCTTCAATATATGAACGCGCGAAGCTCTTTCGCTTTCTCTCAATCGAAACCACCTCTAGCCACCAATGTGCCTCTCCCTTTCTCTTTTTCTCTGCTCTCCATCCCTCGAATCGAGCAGGCCGGGCAAGTTGCATTATTTGCCTCGAGCAATGAGTATAATGGCTGGTTCCTTCGGTGTGCAAACATTTGCCCGAGCTTTCGAGGATCGCGGATCGCGAATCAGCCGGAGATTGTTCGCACTCGCCTCGTTAGGGGCGTGTTCCCTCATCGACACACATCGACACACGCGGAATTCTTCGGCGAAATTTCCACCGGCTGTCTCTAATTGATCCGTGAGTCCGAGCGTGCGAGTCGCCACGATACGCGGCATCACCGTCCCGCGCTCTTTGTCCCGCGTGTTGGACATGTGCCAGCCGGTCGAACGGTTTTCCTTTTCGAGAGGCGACCGAACAAACAACCAGCCCCTCGTTCGCGAACGTGTCCTCGCATTTGGTCGTCGTCGCTGCTTCCAATTGGACTCGATGCTTAAATTGGCCTGCTCGATACCCTGGAAGACGTTTCGCTGGACCCTTTCGATGACGAGAACGAAGAAATATACGATTAAACGAGAGACGAAGTCTTCTACGATGACTCGAGATTCGATGATTTCGATTTGTAGATGCTAAATGGATGTAGTTATTCTGTAGATATGTTATTCTCTACATATGTCACGTATGATGCAATACTTTTAAATTTGTAAGATAAGGAGGATCTTCTCAGAACAATATTCAAGAGTTCCAAACAACATGTAATTTCACATGCACAGTCCCTTTTATAGATGGAAGACAAATTCTCCTTCGAGCAGCTTCGAGAATTCAACGCAAAATTAAGTTTCCCGTAAATGCATAAATGTAATCGAGTCTACCGATGAACGTCGACTCTCCCGCGACAGCGATTCGAACAAACCTTCGAAATCCAAACAAACTATAAATTTCACATTTTACAATGTATACTCAATAAGTAGTAATGCTCGCCGCGACTGACGTTCAAAGATCGTTGAACCTCGACAACAGAGAAACATCAATTATTTTCAAACAGCCCTTTTATTTTGAATTCTTCGTCTCCGCTTTATTGCGCCGCGCGAGGGTTAACTCACGGAGGTGTTTACTACTTCCGGAAGTCGCGAGATCGCGCGGTCGGCCCCGAAAATCACCACCGCGGTAAATTCGCTTAATGCCCACGGTGGAGCTGGCTCGTTTGTTGGAGCGGCGACAACATTTTCGCTCGCGGTATCCCCGCGTCTCGTTTGTTTCAACGACGTTTACGATGTTTCCGAGGCCTCACCGCCGCCGTCCCCCGGTTATTTTATAATCGACGCGCGATCACTTTCGGAGGAATCACTTTCGGGCTACCGGGGGCCCGGAATTTACGATCAACGGCCATAAAATCGGCCATGAAGCGTCCGACTTGAGCGACGCGCAGCCTTGAACGGGGTGGGAACCAGCCGACTGGTTCGCGTTTTATTGTCTTTATATATAATTGGGACACTTTTTGCAGACACGGTCAGCCGGCTCCCTCGAACTATTCCGTCTGGACGTCGGCAGGCGCGTTCGATGAATCGTTGGAATTGCGGCCGCGATAAGACCGTCGTTGTTTCTCCGCCGCTGAGAATACCATCGTCGTCCGCGGTTACGGTTCTTGCGACGCTGAAAAATTCGCCTTCCTCTCCCTCCCCCTCTCCCCCTCCTTCAGGGACGCTCACAGGCAGAGCGGTCATTTCGCCGAGTATATTTCCTGCAGGTTTCGTGCGTTTTTCTTCGAACACAAACGTCGTCAAGAAGTTTATTCAGAACGACTTGGTAATCGTTTTTTTCCCCTCGAGGAAGTCGAGGGGATGAAGTTCGCGTTGTGGAAGCAGATTGTGGGTATTCGTGCATTTGCAGAAAATTTTTGTATCTATGTACGTACAAAATGAAACATTTACAAATCATAGTATCTGGGGGATGAAACGAAATGAATTTGTAAAAAAATTCACAAACAAAGGATATATCATTTTGAAATACAACTTTCTCATTTACAAACATTTATAAACATTTATAATCGCAAATTTTCTTCTCTCAAACGTTTCGGTCAAGTATTAACACATTCATTGGTTATTATCTAATGATAAGTAATGCTATTGATGTTACTGCAACGTCTTTATTTTTATTACATTCCGAGAAAATGACTCGAAAAGACTAAAAAAGGCAATATACAACATGTGTTCAAACGTAGTATTTCAAGTACTGCCACGTTTTATATCTGGCCTGAATTTTACGATTAAAGTTTTTCTCTTCAACGATACTAACTTCTTCCACCGATCCAACGACAACGAGACTTGGATATCTCGCTCGAAATTTCATCAAGCGCCGGAAGTGGAATTAACACGGACACGTTGGTACGAAACGATTTCACCGTTCGTCGATGGATTCGATCGCGAGGCACGCCGCGCCGATCGCGCGAACCGAGAAAAGGCTAGGCTCCGCGGACAGTGACAGATGGGTATCGGTGGCGAGATGCATCGATTGGCCGATCTGGCAGGAAAAGAATGCTGCCGTGGCCAATACGTGGCCGCAGAATGGCCGGCGGAACACTGTGATGCCGCCTGCGTGAGTTTCTTGCCGATTCGAAGACGGCCCTCGCTCGTCCACCATCAGTGTGCCATCCGCGTGATTTCGGCTTCTAGCCCGGACCTGACAAATTGTAATCTCATTCTTGAGCCACGAAAATCCACCGATCCCCGTCTCTCCTCTATTCCACAGGGTCTCAAACCCTTCTGTCCTCTCTCTCTCTCTCTCTCTCTCTCTCTCTCTGTCCTCCTGTCACACGTAGGGAGACTCGGCTTGGGAACCAGGCCAGTTCGATGAAAAAACTTGAGTATTCCTTTTGCAGGGTCCGCTCGCCCGCGTTTATTGATAGAGCTGGTTCCGGGGAAAGCGATCCGTTTGGAGAATCGAACTTGGACTCGGCGAGAATCTACGCGCTTTCCTATGGTTTTTCTCAGTGGATGATGGAATGAATGGTCAGAGGAAAATTTGAGTCGGACTTTTTGAGTGGACGTCGGTCCAGTGTAACGAGAGTTGTTTTTGCAGTGGATGGTTCGAGTAGGATATTTTACGGAATTTTTGTTTCTCGTCGTTTTATTTCTTGGGCAAAAAAGAAATAATACTTGTAACAGGATATTTGTATTTTATTGTCCTAATTTCTACTGTTGTGTCAGTTAAACGAGCCAGTTGAGTCAAGTTTATTAATCGTATCAAGATACTTGCTCGACTGTAGCGTAATTTACATCAATTACCACCATCTCTGTTTCTTGAATCAAGAATCTAAAAAAAACGAACAAATATTAAAACAAACTTAAAACACGGCTTCATCGCCGCTCGACTCCGAAAAATCAACGAATAAAAAAGTATCTCATCCACGTGATTCCCGTTTCAATCTTTCTCACAAACTATCTCTATATATTATTACTATGCGTTATTACTATCTTGATTTATCAAATCGAACCCGCATCTTGAATTGAGCAACGATGCAACCCAGACCAGGAACGTGGGAAATTATTGCTTCATCGTGAACCGACTCGCGCGAAACCACCTTCGACCCATCACCAATCCATTCGCTCATGCATACACGCGGACTCCCTCGGAATCCCTCTTCTCAACAAGAAATTCCCCAAACTATCGAAACAGATCCACGGTCGGGTCGCGATTTTTCCGAGTGGACAACGTCAACATACACACACACGCCAAAGAGAGAAAAATCGGTGTCGTTCACCTCAGCGAACAAAACGAATTCCACCGCCGGTGTGGCCGTCCGCGAGAGCGGTTCTTCTCTTTTCTGGATCGCGAGCCGTCGTAGGGAATGGAAGTTCGGGACAATAAACAGTAATGGCGGATACGTGCTCGGGGATTTACTTCTGGTCGGGTGTTTCCCCTCCTCCTCCCTCCAACCCCCTGCCTTCCCCCCCGCGTCCGCCCCTTGTGCCGCGCGGCTGTCCACGAGAAACCCTGTCGCCTGAAACCCGTTCTTTCTCCCCGATTGAATTCAATGGTTACCCTCGTCGTCTTATTTATTGGATGCGTTCCTTCGCTCCGCCGGCGCGCAACAACTGCAACTTGCAACGGCACTGAACGGTTGCACACCGATGTCGTCCCTCTTACGAATGCTGTCCTCGTTGCTTTTATCCACGGCCACGACCACGACCACGACCACGCTCGCTTACGTGCGCGGAAATGCGTTTCACGTGCACGCCGCACGTAAGTCGACGACTTTCCGTGGATAAGGGGTGCAGAGAGGGGAGGAAGGGGCGCAAGGGAACGAAGATCGATCGGTCGATCCATCGGAAGATTCAGCGAACCACGCTGACCGTGAGTGTTTCGGCCAGTTTTGAAGCAGGGTCAGTGAAGTTTGATTTAGATTTGATATAGACAAAATGGCTCTATATCGATATTCGGCTTGTTTTCTCGATCGTAACGTACCATGAAATACTTGAAAATTCCAAAAAAATTGATATTGATAAAATTAATAAAAATTAGTGTGCACTGTTCTTTTGGTACTATTCAAATTGTATTTATATTGAAACTTTATGGCCACAATTCATGGTCCGATTCACTTGCAGCCAATGGAAATGTTCGAGATTCGATTCCGAGTTTTTACAGATCTAATTTTGACCTTCATCGACAGCGAGTAATCATCTTCAAAAGGAAAACATGGATCCTTCTCTAAGATCGTTGTTCACGGTTGTCGCCAAAACAAAAGAACAAATTGTTCGATGGATGGGTCAGATAGTTGCCTAGTTTCGATTGATGGATCACGAGCATTCAGTAACGATCCGAGCGGAATCTTCTCATTTAGCATCGACCGTTCCGTGTATCGCTCGATCGACGTTTACCTTCTTTCCAGCTGCTGTCCAATCTTCTTACATCAAGCACGACTGAACTATTGGTTAATTTCGTTGAATTCTCTTTTTATTGTTAGATCTTCATCTACGCTTCATTCCACACTAAATTCTGATCTCGTCGTCGTTGGAAAACTTGTTAATTGGTTACTTGCGATATTCTTATTCTGCCTTATATTCCTTTCAAGCTCTCTGAGAATTATCAAGCAACCTAATAGTTTCTAAATTTCAAGCTATTTCTAGATTAAACGTTCAATTTTTACATATGCATCGATGACACAATTGTACATACATCGAGATCGAAATATCGAGTGAAGGAGGGTAATTTGGTTGCAGAACTGCTTCACCCGACCGAACTGTCCTCATCGATGGAGTCTTTGGCGGCGTACGAAGCGTCTGTCGGTTCACCCGGGCCGGTGCATCAGAGCCAGCGAACGAAGCGGATGCGAACGAGCTTCAAGCACCATCAGTTGCGGACGATGAAGAATTATTTTGCTATAAATCAGAATCCCGACGCGAAGGACCTCAAGCAACTGGCGCAGAAGACAGGACTTTCGAAGAGGGTGCTTCAGGTAGGAAATAAATTTCAGTTGTCTCGTTTTAACAAGACTATACAAAACATAATTAGCAAATATAATATTTTGTTTTATTTTACTCGATGCGCTAAAGAATGGTTTTCATACTTATAATATGATAAGATGATAGCAGTTCATCTAGTCGGAACTT
Organism: Tetragonula carbonaria; assembly: GCA_032399595.1. Taxonomy (NCBI): domain Eukaryota; kingdom Metazoa; phylum Arthropoda; class Insecta; order Hymenoptera; family Apidae; genus Tetragonula; species Tetragonula carbonaria. Next base: position 3,446,132 of record JAUCRC010000008.1, read on the forward strand.
ACATTGGAATAATTTATGTAATAATTGATTTTTCCTTCGACTGATTTGCTTCGTACACCTATAAACAGAGTGTCTTTTTAGAGATAAACCAAATAGACCAAATTACTGCTCTCTAGAGATAGAAAAAAAACAAAATTGAAATTTTGTTTGAAATATTTTTTAAATGACAAGTATAATTGTTTCAGAGATAATTGAATTTATAGATTAAAACGAGACACCTTGTGTGTGTGTGTGCGCGCGTGTGTGTGTATATACCATTTCTAGTAAAAGAGTGGAATGTCGCGTTTGAAACACAATCTCGAAAGAAATCCAGTACAACACGAGATGACCAACACGAAAAGGGAACCAGATCATTACAGTATCTAATGATCGATATTTTCACTCGTCGAATTACACTCTCATTCAACTATATTCCAAACCTTTCATTTCTGTTACCATCATTGTCTATCTGTTACTCTACACCGAGTAGAAAAATGTGTCGAGAAAGAAAGGAAGAACGAGCCCTGAGCACTGATTCTCGGTTCGCGCAGGTCTGGTTCCAAAACGCTCGCGCGAAATGGCGACGAAACATGATGAGGCAGGAGGGCAACACGACGACGAGCAACGTAGGGTGTCCAGGAACGCCCGTGCCGTCGAACACGGCCGGCTCGCCGAACGTAGGACCGGCGGCCAGCATCCTAGGCGACAGCAACAGCATGCCGTCGACCTCGATGGAGGAGCTGCACGCTCTTCATCACCTACATTCCGGCGTTTCCTCTCAGGTCTCGTTCTCCGATCTTTACTGACGACGGCTTGAGATGGAGGAAGACAGTTACAGCAGCCTTTCCAGCCATCTTGGATGAAGGATCTTGGCCGCGTCTTCCTTTTCGAATCGATTTTCTCAGCGCCCGTTTCCTCAGAGGATAAAGCGTGGACTTCCCCGCTTCCTTTCCGCCCTCTCCCTCCTTCCCGCCGGAATCGGCTCAATTTTCTTCTCCGTTTCTTGCTCGAGAGTTGGACAACATTTCGATTCGAAAAAAAAAGGAAAAGAAAGAAAGAAAGAAAAAAAAACGTAGAAGGCCACGTTTCCATTGACTATAGTCCTCTGAATGGCGCGAGAAACGAGTTCTAGGCGAATTCTAGGGACTCCTAGGACGCTGAACCTTTCGACGAATTTCCCGGTGAGTGATAAATCCGAGAGTGTCGTTTCCCCGTGTTGTTTTCCAAAGACTTAGATCGCCGCGGTCATTTATCCGATAAGGAGAAATTAATGATTTCGATTAAACTGGCTCGTTAGAAAGCCACATTTCTTAATTAATAAGCGACACGCGGCCAATGAAGACGTTTACAATCGCTAATGGCTTGCAAACGATCCGTACCTGCGGAGGCTTGTCAAATTCCCGCAATTATCGCATTCGTTTAAGCAAAACCGACTATTAAACGCCTCTCGAGCGATTATACTTCAACAACAATCTGCAAACGTCAATTACACGTAACAAGAACAAACGACCGTTCATCGATCACCAGCCACGATTTACGTGGCCGAGCCACGCTAAAAACCGATTGGCCAATCCATCAACCACCCGTACATACGTGGTTGCATAAAACGAATCGAGCCAAGCATCTTCCGGATCTACGCTGCTATCGATTCCTACGTCGATCTCTCTCCTCCATCGATCGAGAAACAGACACGCGGTTTGTCTAACGAGTTTGTAACTCACCGGGAAACGGTCAAGGTTCGCCGATAGTAGCAGATCGACGTGGCGCCAACGCCGTTTTTAGGCTGAAACGGATTATGTTTAAGCGATCAGTGATAATAATCATAGTTCCATGCACATCCGAATTACCAAAGGTACTAGGCGATAGTTTATCTCGCTAGCGAGAGCGCGAGTCGGGTTTCGACGTCGAAGGTCGAGGTGGCATCGGGTAGATTCGTCGAAATAAGGGGAGGAGGGAAAGGGAGAAGAAACGGCGATGAAACTGTCCCATGGTTTTTCGGATCGTGAGACTCGGAAGGTTTCCGACAGAATGGGCGTATCTCTCCTCCACCGTGTAATTATATTACACCGCCGGATTGTTTCATTTGTTTCAACTGGTCCGGGTTTAAGGCTTCAGACGGCTGTTTCGCGCGATCGATTCTCTGAACGATCTGAGCGTTCCGGTTGATTATTATTCATTTTTTTTTTCTTTTTCGTATAGTATATCGGTATGTAAAGAAACGACAACGCGAATTGAAATTTGAATGGGATATTTCTAATTGCAAATGAAACTGTTGCATTGAATTTGACGAAGGAACTTTTCTCATTTGTATGTTGTCTCGGGTCATTGGGAATAATGAATTAACTATTGGTCGATCGATGAGTTGACTGATGAGTTGTCTTGTGTAATTTTCGATGATAGCTCGAAAATCGATGCATACGTGTGAAATTATTTCGACGTACCTCGGTGTTCCTCCACCTTGGCACTGTAGCCCGACATCGCGCGCTGCTTCACTCCTCCTTTTTAGCCGAGAACCGCGTCACGAAGACACATTTTGATAATGGCGATTTACGGGCTAGAGAATCGCGAACGAACGAGCGACAGGTGTGGTAAAACGGCGTTCCTCTCCTCGTGCCAAAAAACGTACATAACGAGTAGCTAAGATACGAGTTCTTTTTGTACGGTGTCGATCGAGTCCAAGGTATTTGCGCGATTGTTCAAATAAAACGATCATTCTTCTTTTCGTTCCAATTCATATCTCGAATAAGCGCGAGATCTTATTTTGCAATTTATCGCTTGTCTTATCATTGTAAAAAAAAGAAAAGAAAAAAAATGAAGAAGTCGAGAAAAGAAGGAAGAAGATCGAAGAAACGAAGGAATTCTTCGTCCGGTCAAAACGGTGGATCTTTGAACTCGATCGACACGAAATACACTCATTCGACCATTGACGACACGGCATGTATATTATAGACGATGAAAATAGCGGACAGATCGCAAAAGTTTTTAGCCAAACGTAAGCAACGTAGCAGAAGAATATCGAGAGTCCTGAGCGCGATCATCGACAAAGTGTAGCAAAGTGATGGACGCCAAGAGAAAAAAAAAAGAGAAAATAAAAACAAAGAAACAGTACCAAAAGAAAAAAAAAATCGACGCGAACTTTCGACTGCGTGACACACGCATGCGTCGCGTTTCCGATGTAACGTCAAAAAAAAAAAGAAAAAAAGAATTTACAAAAAAAAAGAGAGAAAGAGAATAGAAACGAGGATTCCTATGACGAGAAGATGAGAATTTATTTGTAACGATCGAGAACTTATAATTTTTATATATATACGTCGTAAAATTAGAAGATGATATTTATCGACTGCAAGCGACGAGACGTATTTCGACGATAAACGATCGTCCCGATGGAATTCTAAATCTCGCGATTGCTTTCGCCGACGTGAAAATCCCCCCCCCCCACTTCCTCTTCCTTCTTCCCCCCACGGACAACATCTCGTCAATTATCGCGATCGACCGCCGCCGACCACTGCGATTTTTCTTACTCCTTTCCAGATTTTAGCGCAGCCCAGGGTCAGTGGCAGCCTCGACATGTCGAGTCGAGAATAGTCTGCATAGCCGGCAAAGTGGCGGGCAGTCGCATGTTAGGCATGTGTAGCATAGCGATGATTTAATGTACGTCAGCGTCTTGAAAATCGAAACAAGAAAAATAAATCATACACACGCACACACGCACGCATACACACACGAAACAGATACACGGGCGAACCAATTACGTAAAACTGTATAGATGAAATTAATGTGCAGCATTCGAGTGCGACTATTATCGTATAATAAATAGTTACGTACATCTGGACTTTGGAAATGCTAATTCGCTCATTTCGCGTTTATATCATTTTTCTTCCTTTTTTTCTTTCTTTTGAAAAACATTTGCTTTGCTATTGGTAAATTTACAATCGGATGCAATCTAGTCGAAAACTGTCTACCTTGATACAGTAAGAATTTATCACTTTTCCCAGCAATCTAATTTGAAATAAATAAATAAAAGAAATGTGTTCATCGATTCACAAAAGAAGAAGAACATGGACCCACAGAGTTACGAAAATCATCCACAATCGGAGGAGCAAAGTCTCGTTCCGTTCTTAATTGAATCGCAAATTAAGCCTCTATCACTGACCAAAAAGAGACCTCGAGGCCCAAAGCTCGAGACGCGGCCTCCACAAAGTTGGTCATCGAACGTACGAGTAATATCCAAGCACAGCGCCATGAAACGTGATTTTTATTCGCATTGCGCTACGCGTCTTCCGTGTCCCAGCCGAAAGGATACCCGCTTGAATTCCCCAGTCTCAATAACTATGTTCCTTCGAAATATCAATAACCACGCAACGAGATACCCTTTCTTCGATCCTGCTAAAACGGTTTGCATTTCCCGCACACGTACAAGCCGATCGCGGCGGGATCTGGACATGGCGGAGAGCAAGTGCGAGTTCTAATTAGCATCAAATTAGGTATTTAAGGATTTCGCGTTCGTGCGTGAACGAATTGAGGAGAACGAAAGAGGAAGAGGGACGTGAGAGCGGGAGAAGGCTGAAAGTGGAGGAGAAAAGGGATTCGACGTTCAAAGGCAAAGGCGAAGACGAAGAAGAAGAAGAAGAAGAAGAAGACAACGACGAGGAAGAAGCTGCGGTGGTGGAGAAGGTGGAAGAGGAGGAAGGTCGAAGGCAGAAGAAAAAGAAGACGAAGGTCTTCTACTTAGGGGTTATACCAACATAGGGACCTCTCGTGTAAATTGTAGGCCCCGGAGTCGTATAAGTGCAGCGCGCTGCATATACGACGTATACATATATTTCGTCGGCGCTCATATAAGTTAATTTTCAATCTATATGCGGGTTCTCGGATGGTGCGCGGCGACTCATCAACGAAATGAAGAAATTGAGACTCTCGTTAATATTTAATGAGCGCGAGGAGGATACAATAGCCAGGCCCATCCACGGAGACTTCGAAATATCACCTTCGCGAGTCAGCTACGTACGTGTTTACGGCTGTGTTAACGCATCCGCGATCCAGCAGCACGATTTTGCAGAAAAGTATCGAAATTATTTGAAGCTACACGTTTATCTTTATTGTTTTTTCTCTTCTTTTTTTTATTGTCAGATCTAGAGCGACATTGTATTAAGTAAAAGCGAAATGTCAGTTAAATGATCTATTCCCATTGATACCATGAGAAGCAGTTGAATCACACTGGATGTCTGTTTCAGTATTTTTTTATTTATGTTTCAGAATTGGAAGAAGGTAAAAATAATACATTTAAAAAATTAATTCGTTTCTCTGTGAGCAATGTTTCGAGAATTTAATAAAGCCAATTGCTGTATGATCTCAATAATTGTGGGAACTAATGGGAATACTAATTTCGAATGTCTTCGTACAACAGAAAGCTGTGTTATATTTCATATACATAAATATAAAGAAAATTTCTTTTGATAATTAGACCCGACAATATTGATAAGAATTATTACTGCACAAACTGCAAATAGTACGGAAGCGAAAATCCCAGTGAACGAACATAATGAGTATTCTGACGATCGAGATTCCATCGCATTCAACTACAAACAGTTATATTCATTTTGTTCATGCATCGGCAAGGATCGAACGATGATCGCGCTTTACAAAAGTATTCGATTTGTGGCCTTTCTGTTTGGCTGGCCTATTTACAATTAATTTACGAGCACGGGCCATCGACGGACGAGGCATATGTGCAAACCCTTAACGAGAAGGGAGCACGTCGAGATGCAAGAAGCATCTCGGAAACATCGGCGAGACGTGCCCATCCATGAATTCCGCGTATTTTCTGGGTTGTCGAAAAGCAGTCGTTGCTCGCTGCCTTTTACAGCGGCGACAGCTGCGGCCAGAATCTGGCTCCCTCCCCTTTCATTGGCGAATCGCGACCATCATCCGCTTTGCGCGCTTTATCTCCGGCGACGACACGCTGCTCGAAAACCGCCGCCCAATACGTTTCGATCCGTGTCTCTTTTTTCGCTGATTAACCTGATTCCACGCGGGCACGAGACGCGACAAAGTGCCTCTCCCCGTCGAATCGGGAACGAAGAAGAAATCTTCCCCTGCCCTGCCAACGGTGACGTTTCCGGATGTCTTCTCGGTCGCGAGCGGTCTCTCCCCGACATTCGACATACGCTCCCTGTTTCTTTCTCGATGCAACGATGGATCTCTCGACGGTGATTTATTATTGATTAATTTGTGGGAATTTTAATTACGTAATAACGTGTTCGCTACGTATCACGCAGCGAGACGTGATGAAAACGAACGTTTCGTTCCGACTTTTGTCAACATTCGATTCTATCGGTCGATGTTAGTTTCATTTATGTATTTCGTTCAATGTGAGATTTCGGTAATTTCAAGCAAGAAATAAAAGCAAAACCTATCAATTCTATTAATTAGATGATATACATAAAGCGCGCGCAATATATACACAGGATGAATAGAGAAGAGAAAAAGATTAAACGTGAGTCGAAAGATTAATAGTTTCAAAGTTATAAAATATGATTTTTTGCTTCGGTTGTCAAAAAGTTAGAACACATCCGGGAATTTTTGAAAGAATACGTAATACGAAGGTGTCAAGCATGCATAGAAATAATGCATACATAAGTAGTAAGGCCACTACTTACATACAGTATGGTAACTCTCGAAGAAGCGGAGAAATTCGTTTCTTTCAACTGAAACAAAAAATCGTTTATAACTTTCAAACTATTAATTTTTCGACTCATGCTTATCAGAGCTTTTTTTCTCACGTCTCGTTTTCTTTTTTCTACTCACCACCCTGTGGTGACAGGACAAAATGCAATGGAAGGTTTCAAAGGATAATTCAAGGATAATTCGTTTCACTAACTTTCACCTGTTTCCACCGTATCATATTTGGCAAGATATCAGCAACTCTATCTATTAAACGTCGAGAGTAAAAAGATCGCCGTGAAGTAATTAGGCCAGACTCTCTTATTACTCTCTCGCGTTATCTTCGCATAATTTTTCCGTATCGCGTAATTACATACAGTGTGTTACGGCCACGCGTAATTCACGATTATCGGCAATCTGTACGGGCCGTGGAACGAAAGCCCGCAAATTACTCCAACGAGATCGATTTACAGGTTGTAATAACAAGATGGTTCGGCTACTTCGTTTCCGCGGAGTGTCATACGCTCGTGGAATCGCCTTCATCTTTTTATCGCCATTCCACGGCCCGCCCGTTCAACCGCCTCTGAAAATCGGCCACCATTACCACGTGAGGTAAATTTATGTTTCCGTGCGCGTGAACCTGTTCGCAAGGTGATCGAACGACAATAGCCGCCGATGATGAGTCGCGAAAATGGTGGTGGCTCGTGCACGATTAATTTGCAGACCAATCTCTTGGACACCACGTGGATCACTAACACGACGCGACGTTGTTGCGACATTGCAATTATACATAACGCTGTGATGTATCTATGTATTTTTAATAACAAAATTACACATTCGTGTATTAAATTATTAAAAATGTAATACAGTGTAGTACAGTCGAATGTTGTTACAATGAGACTGCGATCAATTGAGCCTTAGATAGCTAATGAGTGTCAATCATTTTGTATGTACATTGTGAAAAAAGGAAAAAAATTGGAAGAAATATTTTTATAATTTTTCATTCTTCTGAACGTTATTCTTTTTTTTTTTAATGAAATTATGAATATAAGTTTTGTGTCTGACCATAATTGGCTCTTTTGTTTTGTAGGTTTATTCTATTGTATGTAATACTGTGAAACTCGACATCTTCATATTTCTGAGATGAGAATGTTGCTTGTCCGCATTGTATAATTGAAAAGATAATCACATCTGCGATATCGTAACAACATCGTAACGAGCTTTTCCTCGTGTGAATAAATACTCCCGTACGCGTACGATGTTGGCTTTACATTTACAAATTATTTGTATGATTTACGCCAATATCTCGAATCAAAGCAAAATTATTTCGAAAGTAATTGCATCAGGAGACGTATTAAATAAATATCTTTATTGAAGAAGATGCTTGAACGCTTCTTTATTGTACTCTATTGCTTCCTCAGTTCAGACAAAATGATTTATGAGGTACAACTAGGAAAGTAATTTTCACGTAGCTTTACACGTCTAGTGACAAGGCATATCTCGACTCTACGTGTGTATTAGCTATCCCATGTTCGGTAATGCGGCGAAAAAGCGCGAGAAAGAATGGCTTGTCTGCATCGAGACTTACAGGTGTTTGCACGAACGGACCAACTTTGCCCGTGGAAATAGGCTGACCTTTAACATCATGCTCTTACACAGTTGGATAGAGCTGTGATATTCGTCTGTTGAGCGCGAAAAAGCGAGATAGAACGAGGTAACAGGTTGTCCCTGTTGACTGAGTGTGACTGAGTGTGAAGTTGCGACGGGGAGAAGGCAAGAGGGAACGGTCCCCCATGACCGATCGAATTTTACGTTAATTAGTTAAGCGTCGTCAAGTCACGCGCGAGAGCGTCCGAGTGTCGCGAGTAACGAAGGAGCTGGCACAATGGGAATTTTACGCGTGAACTCGATTATTTCATCGATTAAAAGTATTGGTTACAAATAGAATTACAACAGGATCACTAACAGTCAGGAAATTATAATAAATGAATGTATCACTCGCTCTTGATGAAAAAGGAAGATTTCTTAGATTTCATCCAGATACAGTTCCGACCCACGACCAATATCAGTGATATTCCAACCAAACAAAATTATAAATGATTAATGACGAAATAAAATAAATTACAGATTAATTACAAAATGAGGACGTGAAATTGTCAGAGAGAATTGAGTCTTTTCTTAAGAAAAAAAAAAAACGATCTCCTCATTATTTATACCCAACATCCGAACCAGCAACGGCAAAGTTGCCTCCCTATGATTAATCCTCAGTTATACCCTAATCACTCAGTTTATCCAGTATACGTTCTTAGAAGCAGGTCCGATTTTTTTGACACCCCGTACGAAAAAACCACTAGCTGAAAGCGTCGGAGAGCGGACTCCTCCACTAGAATCGCGCAGTCCTCCAATTAGTCCCCGCGCAACCTGTGTTCCCCTACATTTCAATTGGCCGACGATCATCGAAATGATTCTGGCAAAAAGGTAAAAAGCGCGAGCACAAGTCGTTCGTCGGTGGAAAGAGGGCAGCGGAGCTGTCTGTAAATCGTCGCATTCTCGGATCGGTGGCCGGAGTCGCAACAAGAACGAGAGGACGCCTGTCAAGGAACGGTACAGGCGGAGGGATCGCTGGAAAAGATCGACCCGCGAGACGTCTCGAAGCCATTGGTAGCTGGTCGGTATCCGGTCGGTATCCGGCCGGTGTCGAAGAGGCCGGCCAGCCTTAAAAAGTGGACCAATTTTCAGTAATTTGTACGCGTTGGAGCCGCGAACGCGCACGTATCCGTTCGTGCTGGCAGCACGAGGATCGTGCTTCCTCACTTTCGAGACCCCCGTACGTGAATCCCGTACGATCGCCGTACGTGGAAGACGGTAGCGCACGTACGTGCATGTGCCTGTAAGTACATACAAATACATACGTCCGTAATACGTTTGGGAAGAAGGTGTAAAAGGCGGGGAGACGAAGGACAATGGACGGAGAAGGGATACGAAAGCGTGACGCGAGACGAGAGTAGGAGACGGAGAATCGGAGCGCTCCGAGAAGGGTGGCTGCGCTGGCAGAAGGATATTTTCGAGGGAAGAGGAAACCTTCGACGGTGTTCACGGGTTCGGTCGATAGTCTTTTGTTCTGTCAAACGTCGGAACGTGGACCGCGCCTGGTTCTTCTCCGGCGCGGGAGAAGGAAACAGGAGAGGCGGTAGCTAGAAGGAAGAAGAACAGAAACCTCTCTTCCCCGTCTCTGTTGGTTCCCCGTAGCTGGAGCTCTTTCGTCCGAAGGACGAGGAGAACGTAACAGAGGAGACAACGAGGAGAGGGCTTCGAGAAGCGTAGTTTTTATTGGGGCGGCTGCTCTTGCAGCCAGGGTCCGGCAATCGTCTCTCGCCAACTCGATATATATGTATATATATAGGCGACTGTCTGTGGCTCGAACGTGTGTGTACGTGTGTGTGAGTAGTACTTATACGTAGGCAGGAACGTTTCACGACTACACGCAAGGGATGGGTACACACCGGCCGGCCGGGCGCAAGAGAGGAGACGGCGACTCGTTTTCTGACTGCAAGAAGGGCAGCCAGAGAGCCAGCTGCTACCGCCAGCATCTACCGCCATTGCATTGGATGTTACGCTTCCGCCGATAGCCGAGGGGGACCCGACGTCGTCCACTTCGCGTCTTCTCCTTTTGCTCTCTCCCCGTATATCTCTCGGTGTTTCTTCTCTTTCGTTCTTTGCTCGTTCCTGCTTCGTGTTCGCGAGCCGCGATAAGCTCCGTTGCCGATTCGATTGCCTTGCCCCCGCCTCGCCTTGTTTCGCCGGAAGCTGCCCGGGACACAGCAGATGGCTGCCGACAGGGTGACAGAGGCACGCGTTACCTGTGTATATTGGCCCCGCAAGAAAACCAGTACGCGGACTGTTCTTCGTTCGCCGACGTCGAGAGACGGACCTACCTGCTGCGGGAGCTTAACCTTTCCTCTCTCCTCCTCCTCCTCCTCCTCCTTCTCTTCCTTCATTCTATCGTGGAAATGATAAAAACGAAAAGGAGGGATGGAGGCCACTGCGAAACGCTTCGTTTGACATCGTCGCGCGTCGCGTTCTCCACGCAGTCGTACGAGAAATTGCGTTTTAATTAGAGAAGACGAATTGTAAAGACGAATTATCAGAGAAACAGAGAGAGAAAGAGAGAGAGAGAACGCCTGCTGTTGACCAGGTGATTACAGCGAATCGTATAAAACGCGACCGCCGTCGAGCTTTCACCAAAGGAGCAAAAACGTCCCAGAGGGAACGATGGTGGAACACCTGCTGACGGAACGTTACGACCGCCTCGCTGAAGGATAGATTTGTCGATAAGATCTGTAATACAGGACAGGAAGCATCATCCTGTGTCCTGGCTAATCATAGCGCATCCGTCGAATCAGAATGAGCCTGCAAACTCGAGCCTAACCGTTCGTCGTATACGTCGAGGTTGCCAGACGGCGAATGTTGTGGCTACGAAGACGCGGATAAAAATAGGAAGAAGAAGAAGCAGAAGAATCGAAAACGAGCAGATCCATAGATTCAGAAAATCAGAAGGGTAGGTTGCGTAAATTCCAGTATCCAAAGTTGGTAGGAGCTGGTTGATCCTATGGAATCAACTGACGTTCGCATCTGCCGATATATTTCACGGTTGACTGCGACAGTCAGGCCGCGAGTTTATGATAATGAAAGCGAGTAGCAAGTTTCCTCCGCAAGTCTGTTGGCGCTATTTTCAGGCGAAACCAGGCAATAGCGGACGAGCCAACGAAAGCGACACGAGACCGGAGAGAGAAGAGACGTAGACGAGAAGAGGAAAGAAGAGAAGAGAAGAGAAAAGAAGAGAAGAGAGAACGGTAGGTCGGTTGTTCCCTTTTCTTCGTCGCTGTGAAGAGGAGCCGATGGGATGGCCGAAGCAACAGCAGATGCTGTTGCATATGGAGAACAGAAAAGGAACGAAAGATGGCCGCGGGTACCCCAGCATTGTCTACCAAAGACTCCGTTGTAAATAATGTCTCTCCATGGCGGCGAACCAGAGAAGGTTGGAGAGTTGGCAAACTATACAGTCTGGTTGGCCCCTGGCTCTCTTCCTCTATCTTCTTCTTCTTCTTCTTCCTCCACCTCCTCCTCTGTCTCCCGCCAACCCTACCCACCGCCGTTCCTCCCCCTTTCTCCCGGTTTCGACTTCTTTTTCTCTCTTTCCAGAACCTGTCGCGCATAAACTGATTCGGTCCCGATGTCCTCTCGCACGGGACTCCCATTGGCCACCGCAGTCACGCCGTTCGCTTTGTTTCCTTTGTCGTTTCTGTCTCGATCGCCCTCGCCATCCCCGCCCGACCACCGTTTTCCGACCACCCTCTACCTATCGGCACGTCGCCGAATATTTCGCAAAAGTAATTCAAGCCATCGCCGGGGCGAGCCACATGGTTATGTCAACCATGCAAATCGCGCGGACGATTGCACGCGAGTGTGGACCACAACTGACGACGAGTGACTTTTCTTCTCCCTCTTCCCCTCTTCGAGGAACGAGTCACTCGTACACTCCCGTCAACGTCATTCCGATCTGCTGCGCTTTCGAGTTTCCACCGGGCTTTTAAGCTTTTGAAGCGCCCCAACCGCTAGAGAGCGAGCCATCCTCTTTCCTTGCAATCAGATCATGACCGAATCGTGATTTTCATTGGACGCGATCTGGAAGAAAGATCGAAGAACGACGTGGGTTTAGGAATGTTGTATTTAACGTGCAGAGGATGCACGGCGTATGAAATATCATGGAACGGGGGAAGGATCTATTAGATAAATATTCCTCGATGATCTTCCATCGACTTTACAGAGCAACGCACATTTGTAATTTATAACAGTAAATTTCATTTCCATATTGCTTTATACGAGAATTTATATCTATCACTTGTAACGAATGTGTATGATCAACCGATACAACCCTTTTTTTGAATCCTCGTTTGAGGGAGACAATATCGCGTATAAGATATTCGATTATTTAAGTATATCCGGTTTGACAAACGAATAAGACAAACGAATTATTACGACAATTACTACGACATGTTGATGTATGAAAAGGATTTCAATGCAAAAAGATATGAAGCAAAGGGTTGATTCTAGAAACGTTGATCCATACGTCAACGTTTAACGTAACAAGAAAACTTCTAATGCCGTAAAAAGTAGTTGAAACTTTCTTCTCTGATCGAAGAAAAGAGACCTTTCTTTCGTGGAGAAAGAGGGAACAAAATGGCCGGCACGTTTCCAAAAACGCGGTACACTTCGACTCACCCTGTACACGTACACATAAGTTGGTATCGGGACGATCGAAGGGGGCGAGGTGGAGAAGGAGGCGGTATAAGAGGTGGAGGAAGAGGGATGGGGTGGGGAGAAAGGGTTGGTTGGTGCGGCACAGTGCGAGTTCACGTTTCGCGGTCTTTTTTCTCGGATTATCCAAGCGGCGCATCGCTTATTCGTGTATCGACCTTTTTCGCCTTTTTGCCCTTTTTCTCCTGGGGGTGCAGGGAGGATTCTTTGTTTGCGACGGTTTCTCCAGGAAGAAGCGGAGAGCCGAGGGAGAAGATAGTGGCCATTGTGGCACGATCCGGACAAAGGTCGCTATAGCGACGGAATTCAAAGGAGCTGAAGAATGGCGGCCGATGCAAATTGAAGGTTTTTTCGCGTACGTGGCTACCGTGCCCACGGACTTTTCGCGAATAACAGTATAGAGATACAGTATTTCGACGGGATTAGATCATACGTCGATGAATTCGTTCGAGTCCTGATATCTTACTCTTCTTCAATAACCTGAACTTCATTTGCTTGTGAGAAAAGAAGGTTTAATCGATCAGTATCACATTTCAGTCTAATAGTTACGGATAAGTCAAACTTTCCGATTAATAAATCAAACGAAAATTGAAAATTATAACTGCGCGGATTTTAAAGTAATTTCAAATTCAGTGTAACTCGAAGCACTACAAATAAGAAAACAGAAAAACTTTTAAAATTTATTTCGAGTAACGTTGGCAAAGTTCTATTCCTTGCAATAATTGTGAATTATTATTAGTCTCTCTCTCTCTCTCTCTATTTATACGTATTCGTCACTGAATGCTTAATAGATCGCATACAAATTCGTTTTATTGACTCGTCATCGCTATCTTCAACGTTTAACACTATCCCCTTCGTCTCTACGAGACTCCAGAAGAAGTTCCATCCAAAGCTGCACGATCGCTTATTCCAACCATGGGTGAAGGATCTTCGACTCGTCAAACGCACGCCTATAAAATTAATCATTCGAGCGGCGAAGTAAGAAGGAGCAAGAACCATCGATGGAGTGAACGGAGTCAGCGAGTCCCGCGTTCGCTGGCTGCGTTATCAAGATCATTGATCCCGCGTAAGGAGCGACGGCGTAGCTCTCCTTTTTCTTTCTTTTCTCTTTCTCCTTTTTTTCTTCTTTTTTTGCAGATGGGTGCAGAGGTCGAAAAAACAACGGGCAAAAGGATTTTTCCAAGAAGTAGGTGCATTTTTTTCTTATCGGGGACGGTGGCACGCCGGCGAGAAATTTCGTGAATGGAATCTCGTCCTAGGAGGCACCATTTATTCCGGCAGTTAATTCACTATCGTGCCCTGTCGAACGCTCCCTGACAGTGGTCGAGAGATTTACTTCTGATCGGTTGATAACCCGCCAGTGGCCATGTCCGCTGTGTCTACAGTGTGTTTTTCAAGCAAACTTGTATCTCGAGTCGAAGCTCGCCGGCCACGAGTGTGCCTCTAGGCCATTCGTGCGTCTCACTCTCACTCTCTCTCACACATACTCTCTCTCTCTCTCTCTGTCTCTTCATCTCGCTCATTCTCCTTCTCTCTCCGCCGTGCTTTCAGGCGAGCTTGATAAATCTTTCTCATTTTTTAATCGGCCGTTTATTGCCGCGAGAAACGCGAAATAAATCATTGCGGGTGTCATTAAACTATACGTGACGCCGGATATCCTCCAGCTCATTCTCCTTGGTTGCCGTACGAAAATCAGATATCGCCGGCCGATAGAATTCCTATCGTGGATAGCGCAAAACTCTTGCTCTCGTCTCTTGCTTTCTTCCCTTTTTTTTTTTTCGGAGCAGATCGCTCGAAACCGATCGCCAACGTGAAAAGAATGGCACGTCACGGAACATGCCACGGAAAACATGAACGGCTCTTTCAATAGCGATTCCAAGCAAAGCGAAATACGCGTGCTTGGCGGTGTTTCGTTCCACGCCCCTTTGCGTTTGTCCGACTATCGGTCAAAATACGCGAACTAGATACTATCGTGGAAAATTTCGTTAAGCTTTCTATTTAAAATAATAAATCCTACTCGCAACGTGAAACGACTTTCATCTTCGTTTATCTGCGCTTTGAAAGAGGTCTCTAGCAATGAAAAATAAAAATACAATTTTCTCTCGAGCTTCAGACATTTCCTAATAGAACGACAGAACGATAGAGTTCGATTTAGAAACGATCTAAACGATACAGGAGATTTAACGAAAATTGCTTCGATCTCGAAAATTGTTCTCAATATCGACAGAGTTAAAATCGCCAAAATGTTACGCGTCTCGCAGACGTTTTAACCAGTTTTGCGGCAAAAATTGCGTCCATGTTTGGCGGTAGGTCATCAACGAGTGGCTCTGCATCTCGCTAATTTCATCTCGCCTTCGTTGGCTTCATCCAGTTTTCGTGGATCGAAATTCGTTCCGAACTCGAGGGCTCTCGAGAGCCTCGAGCGTCTTTTTAACGCGCTATAACTCAATCAACCGATGAGCTATGGGCTACGCCCACGTATCGGCTCTCTTTTCCAACGACTTTCGAACTTTCCACGAAAGACCACGTCGGGCCTAGATCACTGAACTCCCCTTCGGTCTCCTCATCCTCCTCTTCCTCCTCTCCCTAGTCCCACGAAACAGATCGTAAACGAGACTGAGGACGAGAGTCGAGCGTCGATTAACATTCAAATTGCTTGCGCTGGTCGCGGTTTGGAACAAAGTGGCGCGTCCCGTTCCTAATCTTAATCGTTCTCGATCATTCCGTCCTACCTCTGATAATACGGAATAGCGTCGGCCGGTCGGTCCGTGAGGTCGGTGAATGCTGAGGAATTAATTTCGTTCGCAGGAGGATTCTATTACGCGCGGTGAACCAACAACCTGGAAGCCGGCACGCAGCTCGAGGAAGTAATTTATCGTCCGAGGATACCGTTCACCTCTGATTCGGGGAGTTCAACCTCTCAGATAAGGGGATATTAGATATCGGGGTTTAATTTAGTGCAGCCATGGGAAATCGAAGAAAAACGATCCCCTTTAACGGGGGATTATTTCTTCCGATCTTCTCGTCTTCCGCGAGAGACGAATTTTTCGAAATTTCACGGAAATTTATTTCTAACTGCTCAGATTCTAACGGCTCAATTAGCAATCCTACAGCGAAAACGTCTGACTTGTGTTGGTCGTTCGAAAAAGGAGGACAGAAAAAAAATTCAGCAACCGTCGAGGGCACCTCTCGATTCGATCTGCGCACGGGGCTGGCTGGAACAGCGAAAAAGGCAAGAGAGCCGGAGGAGAGAAGGAGGGCGCGTAAAAAGATCGCGCGGTCTAATCGGCCGTGGGAAGCGAGACGCTTTGCGAAGGCGCTGTGCGCGCGCTGTCCGCCGATGGAGACTCTCTGTCGACTTTTTCCATCGGCGCCGAGAGGTTTCGCGCGAGGTCACAGAGTTTACGCTGTGGTCCGTGGTCCGTGATATATATACCCGTCGCTCGGGCCACGAGGCGGGAGGGGTGGCAACGTCGGAGCAACCCGAACAAGGGCAAAAAGGGCGTACAGTCCAGCTCGGGCGCGGGCGTAGGTTTGTTTTAACAAGGCATTTAAAGCGTACTCGGTAAACATTCGACGAGAAATATTGGTTGTTTATGGCTCGGTGATTTATCACCTCGCGCGCCTCCGCCGGGGCCCGCTAGCGAAACAGCTCCGGTCGGACACGAACGGAGAAGGATGGCGGGAGAGCGGCGACAAGAGCGGGGCCAGAGGCGAGTAGGTGGAGGAGAGAAGGAAACGAGAAGAGAAGTAATGGGATGAGTCCGGTGGAAATAAGTTCAGCTACGGTTCATCTGGCGCGCGCGCGGAGAAGAGCGAGGGCACGATGCAGCCCCTTGGGGCAACCGTGAACGATACGTCGGGTCTTAGCGCCGCTTAGAAGGACGAAGCCAGGCCCCCGTCGGTGATGGCGCATTTATTTCGCGATAACCGCGAATAAATTCCATCGTGGGTGTAATTATTACGCCGAGGTGCCCTCCTCCGTAACTCCCTCACCCCCCGTTCACTCCGTTCCTTCGCTTGTTCCTTCGTAAGGAGTAAGTAATGTCTCGTCAGCGTCCGAGACCGTATTCCTTCGGGATAGGGCTGTTCGTCGCTTCGGCCGACCGAGCCTGCCCGCTCGAGCTTGAATTATCGACGTTTTTTAATTGGATCCGTTGCGTGGGCAGTAGAGAGAAATTGGCTGACTCGTATTGGCAACGTACGTCGTCGATACGTACTACGCGGATCCTTTCACTTTCTCCCAGCGTGTGCATCCACGCGACCCGCACGCGAAATTATCGCCGGAGAAAAGAAGATCTCGTGGGTGTGAATGGATTCGTGACGGATTTAATGGGTATCCGAACAGCGCGGTGACCCGGGAACGCATGTATGACGAAAGCGTGTGATTTAATACAACATATTACACGTGACACATTCGAGACTTGCGTTTTTCTTCCCGTTTATTTCGCTCTTTGCGTCCCAGTTTCAGACGAAGTCGCGCTCGATCGCGTGAAATTTCAAAGCGAAACGTACGAATAATAAACGTAGCAGCTGCGCCGCGGAATGCGTCCACGCCGCATAGGATCTCTCGTGACGTAAGGATGCTGCACGTTGTATAAACAACGTTGTATAAAGAAGCTGGATAATGATGCGGTTGTTGTACATAACCGCACGAGCTCGTTGAGCTCGGCAAACGTGCTCCTTCGCGTATATATTTATACGTTATCGGACCTGGCTTTGATAATCCATTGCCTTCCAGTGGTTGATTGGCTCTTTACCATTGAATTGCGAAGGATGCCTGTACCTCGATATCCTTGCTGCATTCGATACATATTACTTACGTATCGCCGAATTTACCGTGTTTCCAAGAGAAGAGACAAGACCGAATGAACTATAACTACCGAGATTACGCTCGACGAAAGATCGACGTTTACTCACAAACATTTTGAAAATTATCGAGTTTCAGAATTAAACTGAAATATTGTACTTTTTCTACGGATGTTTCCACGATTTTATCACGAAAATCCCAATACACATCTACCGATCAACCTCTTTGATAGAGGAACGAACAAAGATCGAAAAAAAGAATTGAATTATAAAATTCTTCTCCTGCATACCGGCCGCAAACTCGCTATTAAAACGAATCTATTTAAACGAGATCCGATAATCTACGACACACGTCCGCAGGCGACGCGTCCTTACCGATGCGTATTAATAGATCGACCACCTTTCGCGGTCAACTGTCGGAGCTTCCCATATTTCTGACCACGAGATGCCCGTAAATCTTTCTAGTCCTCTCATTAACTGAAAAAAAACACCGAGCATTACCCCGTGGCAAGGAACGTCCCTATTCGCGCCACCAAATTAGGGTCTCGGCTGGATGCGTGGAATCGTTGCTGAAATATTACAAAACGATCGGCATACAGGGTCCACCAGGTTGCCCTTTTCCACGAAGGGATACGAGGAAGCGACGAAAGCGAGGACACAACCGATGTACGGCCGAGAAAAAAGATTCAAGGAGCTATTAAGAGGGAATCCCTCATAGCGCCGCTACCGTGGAAGATGATAATCTCGGTCGGCTACCGGTAACCCGTACCGGACCCCTCTGCGCCCCCCCCCCCCGATGACGGGGGCTCGGTGGTCGATAGATTTTACCTCATAGTCGCTGAAATTTCGCCGTAGGAGGTCTGCCAGGTTGACACTATTAAAACGATAGCCAGAGACAATGGCCGTTTCTGCCAGGAAAGATTCCCTGGTGAATCGTGGCCAGGCTCCACGGATGGACGACGGGGGCGAACACGAGGGGGCCGCAGCATGTTTTCGAAATGAGGCGAACTCCTTCAGCAGGGGCATTCTTAATCTTCATTAGTTGGTTTTAGAATTTGCATACCAGAGAGACTCTCGCTCGTTTATCTGATCGTGGCCAGCGACAACAGTTGAAGGACCCGTGAAGCTTCCTCCGTTGTCCTTGCCCTTGTGTCGCGTAATTCCTACCCCAGCGTCGGGTTCCAACGTCCCTTCGACGTTCCTCGTGTCAAAGGAAATACTTTCGTGGACTAGCGGGTGATTCCGGGGATAGTCGAGAGTTGAAACTGTCGAAAATTCGAAACCGTTTCGAAGTTGAACGTTTGATCTTCGAAAAAAAAAGACGACCCGATTAACGTTAATCCTTTTTATTCGACAGAACATTTCAGCATTGCCAGCTTTTAATAGTAATAATATTTCGAATTGCAGAAGTTTATCTAGATTCAGAATGGAAGATTTATCTTCCGGAAAATCTTCGTTTTGATCGAAGAAGATTCCTTAATTAAAGGTCTCAAAGAATCAAGACCTAAGAATCACAGATATCGTAATTGAAAAAAAAAAAGAAAAGTCACTCAAAACTAGTCCTCTCAATCTAAGTGAAAATTTATCGACATTTCGATCACCAAATAGCTACGTTAATCCCGAAGCGTCCAGAAATGCTTGTCGAACATTCGCGCACGTGAAATCATTCTTTTAATCCATCAGAGAGCGGCGTTCCCTCGGTGAAAGTTCTGCATACAGCACGGTCCCCGGTTATTAGGCCCACCCAATCAGTGCTTAATCGTGACCTAACCTCCAGCGCGGACCGCTTTGGGAAGCGCATCGAGCCGAGGGGGCCAAGAAGGTCAAGCTTAGCCCTGAGACGTTGAACCTCACCTTATCGCGCTCCCTCGTCCGGGTGGCCTACTCGGCCTTAATTGCGGGCCCATATCACGATCCAATATGGCCGCCCACCGCGAGTATTAGACCCTATGGCGAACGTCAATGTCCGCTTTATGTAAGAAATACGGTATATCGTGCATCGGCCGCGCGCGCACTTCATCAAGGACAGCCAGCCACGCCAACCAACGATGGACACAGAAATTACAATTCTCTCTCAGCTGTCTCATCGGCACGTGTTTTGCAAAATCATCCAGATAGTGTACAAGAAATGTCTTCGATATGATTTCGTACGAGAAAATGCATCGAACGTATTGTGAAAATTCGTGTGGATGACGATTGAGAGTCCAGAGTATGTTTATGCTAGAGTATCGATAACGGAAAAAAGGAGTCAAGGAACGCGGACATTTTGGATAAATGGACGTAGAATTCAGGTAAAAATTTGGTATACTATTTTTATAGAATTTAAAGCGAGTCATCTCATCATTCCCAGTCCCCCCCTGGGCACAAAAATATCTTTAGTTAGAGATCGTGCACATACATCGTTTCTACATTTGGAAAGATTAAGAAAGTAATTTAATTGAAGTTTATTTTCAGTTCCAAGTTGTGAAAGTTTTCGATTAAGAAATGACACTAAGGTTGACACTTTCAAGATTGACTTACAACTATCGCTGGTGCGTTCAAAGAACTGTTGAAGATTGAACGAGAGAATTGAATGTTATTTCAAGAGAGTCGTTCTAGCCATGTTACTACTGATCATCACTTTTATTATTATCACATTTATTATTATACTTTACGTTTAACCAGAGAAAACTTGCTTGTGATTTAACGTCTTTACAGCGCGATGGTGGAGGCGTGCTATCAGTTTCAAGGATTTGTCCTCAACTCGAAATTTACTTCGGCAGTAAACAAATCATTGGAGCATCCGGCGTTAATTTATCGACGTTCCGTACGATAGAGGTAATCTCGGAAGCGAGAGAAAAAACGCGACGGGGGACTTCAATGGGAACAGCAATTTCATTTGCAGTGCATCATTCCTGGCTACCCACGATATAATGTAATCTACGCGAGGAGAAGATCGCATTCGAGATAAACGGTGAGCTCGATCCTTACCTCGGTCTCAGTTTCCGGGCAAAAATTGAATGGCTTCACGATTCACGGTTTGTCCGGCCGGCGTCCATTCATTTTTCATGTTTACCAATTCGCTCGAGGATGTCTTTCTCCCTCGTTGGAAAATCGGCGTCCGCCGGTTCATTTATCATAAAACGTGACTCGTCTCCCGTGCGTCGCGCGTTCTCGGTAACACGCCTTTGAAAAATGATTCTTATCTATCCGTTTTGTGGCCCCTCTACGGCGCGCAGCACGGCTGTTCGTTTCACCGTTCGTTCTCTATCAGCGATCAGGTAGCAGCGAGTGTCTCAATCTGCCTCTCTCTCTCTGATCGCCAAGAGAGCAGGTCCCTCTCCCTGAAGGAGGAACAGAGAGGAACGCTCTCCTCTGCAGCGCACAGCCGCCGATCGAAGCCACGACGTACGCGTGACCCGTCACTTTTCCAGATCGGTAACGCCGATTTCTGGGCCCCGGCACAAAGTTTCCACTTGCACGTTCCCTTTTCTTTCTTTCGTTCAGGTAGCCAACCATTAGTCTCGATGTAATATTCTCGATGGCGTGCCGATCTGGCACCAACCGTTTCCCGAGGGACGATATATAACCGATCTTTCGGCTGAAAGCAATCCGCGTCTGTCAGCGTTCGACGTTCTTATCGGTGACGTGATTAATTATTTTCACCGGTTGGAACCGATGCTACTTGCCGACCGTTTCTTCATTCCCCGTTCGCTTCATCATCCGCGGGACGTCCGACCGGATCGAGCCGTCGATTTCCGTTCGGCCTTTCAGGGTCACCACGTTCCGTAATCTTCGTCGATGATCGTCGATCTCTTTCGATCGCCCCTCCTCGACTCGCCTTCATCGCTTCCGCGGCTCGATCTTCTTCGTTTTCGTACATGCATATACGCGTGCTCGACTCGCTATGTCGGCGACAAAAGAGATACAGCGATCCCCGCGGAATCTGCACTCTCCAACTTGCGCCAACGTGAGTCGTAGGAACGAGAGAGATAATGGAAGTAAATTGACGAACGCAACACTTTGTTGCAATATTGGACGATCGTAACGATCGATCGGAGTAGCGCGAAGCGATAATTACACGTGCATACGTAGCTGCGCGTCGATCGACTAGCTGAATAAATCGATGCTCGACGAGCAAGTCCTTTGAAAAGTTAATTCGCTGGATTCTCTCGACGTGTGAGAGTTAAACTATCATTACGCGTGTCATCGTATTGTGGCCGATGTCCAGGATAACGAGTACCGTGCGTCTTGTGACGCGATCGTTATCGATTCTCTTCCCGAACGAACGCACGCGAGTCAACAGGACGATTAACTCACACGAGTATCATCGTCCGAGTATCATGCGAAGGTAACAACAGATAATTTCTCGTCACTTTTTTACGTTTACTTTGGGATTTGGCGTGGCCTGTTCGTCTTCGAAACATTGTTGGCCATTGATTATCGGTTATCATTGCTATTGCTATTGGAAGACCTGGTTTCTGATTATCTTTTCTCCATTTATGATCCTTCGATTTCCAGCCCTTTCGTGACTGCCCGTTGTCGAACGTAACTAGTTCGAAATTACTATTCAAGGGTGTCATTGATGTATCTCAAGGTGGAAGCCAAAATGTCTTCTTATTCTTCTTCTTCTTATCAATGTCAGCCAACCATCTAAAGCGATGATCCAAAAGCTCAAGTACTGATACAATCATCGAGTGTCATCGGGATGTCGAAGCGGTTCGATCGGGCGTAACGAGGTCCAAGGTTTTGTTCGGACACACGCACACAGCCTCCTGTGCACACCTGTGCAACATATCGGCTGCGTAATTTCGGTACAACAGGTATCGGGTATCATCGTTGTTCCATCATGTTCCATGATAACCGGTCATCCCGTGCGAACATCCACCATGACCTGATCGTCACCACCACCATTACTACCACTACTACCACCACCACCACTACCACGACCACGACCACCACCACTACCACCAGCGAGCAGCACCGTCGTCGCGTCGAACACGAAGCTCTCCAAGCTTTTCCCTTGACACGCGTGTGTACACCAAGGAATCGGTCACTACGAGAAAAGGTGGACGTGGAACGGGAAAAAAGGGGGGAACTGAAGGCCCCGGTGCAGCTGCAATTTCGCGTGCTGCACGCATGTCGAATAGCCAAGAGGGGCGATCAAGGCAAACGCACCCTGGAGGACTGGGCGACGAGAACAAACTAGCCTTCGAGCATTGGTGGCCGTTCCGTTCGCTTCTCGGCGGCCTCTCAGAGAGCCGAAGAGAAGTCGCCCGGTTATGGCTACGCCTGCTACGCCTGCTACGCCAGAAGAGGCGGTTAACGAGTCTAATTAGCGACGAAAACGAAAACGAGTTTGACCCTTTTTTCTCTCTTTCCCTCTCTTCTCTGTCCGGCTTCGCCTTGTCTTTCTCCCTTAAACTCTCTCTCTCTCTCTCTCCCTACTCCAACCCTTCGTTTCTCTCTCTCTCTCTTTCTCTCTCTCGTTCCACTCTTTGCTCCCTTTCCTTCTTCTTTCACAGACTCCCAGGCTCTCTCCGCTGATTCTTCTCCTCCATCCTTTTCTTACCCTTCCTTTACTCCTTGCTTCCCCCTTCGACTCTTCCTCTCTTCCTTCCTTTCTTCGACGTTCCACTCCCTTTCACCTTCCGCCTTCTCCCGCTGTCTGCCTTCCTTCTGCATCCGTCTATCCCACTTTCTCTCTTTTTCGCTCTTTCCTCACACGGAGCGGACGGATCGCGAACCTTACGGAGGAGCAGTCCCGGCAGCCGCCGGCGTGTCGGCTTCCTTTTTTCCCTCGAGGAAACGAAATCAGGTCAGTGGGACGCGCGAAGGGAGGTCGAGACTGACGGGAGAGACTTTAATTTGCGTGCTTGCGCTGATTACGCTTAGACCCGCTCCGGCCGTCTCGTGAAATGCGACCTCCGCCGCGCGGCAAGCGCCATGCTTGCTACGGCGGCACGGAATCAGGTTTACGACGAGCCTGAGACGACGTGCTCTTGCCGGAACCACTTCACTTGTTTGCGTCTGTTCTACGAGGATTCTCGCCACTTCTAATTGTAAGTGTAGGTCTTGGCTAAACAAACATGCCCGTTTCCCGTGCCGGCTGCGCTCGTTCTTTTTGTCACCTTTGTTTGCCTCTCGTTCAAATTTAACACGACGCGATCGAACGAATCGCACCGAAGCCGAAACGATCAATCGTTTTTCTTTTTTTTCTTTTTTTTTTAAAGATTAGACAAATAACGCGGATGAAGATTAAGATTTTTAGCAGCTAATAATTCACGAATTCTGCAAAATTGAACAACACTCGCAACTGATAACACAGTACTCGAATAATTGAATAACACTCGAGAACGAAGAACGTAAAACGATAAACGAAAGAACGAAAATCGATGATCAAGAGATTCATCGTTTAAACAGTCTGAAAACTGTAATTCATTGAAACGTTCCATTTTCTTCGAAAAAGAATGCTCAGTATCTATTTGAAAGTTCGATCTATACAGGCATGCACTTGAACGAGAGAGAAGTGGAAAAGGGAAGGTGGCGATTGGCGTCACGAACAACGGAGAGCGAGAGTAAAGACGGACGGAAGAAGACGAGAGTGGCCATTAATTAAAAGGAGTATAACGACCTTAAAACTTCGTTAGCATATCCGTGGGCGGTTTCCAAAGATATTTCGTTTGTCCGGTATTCTCGGGGACTAAACCGAATCTCTACTTCCTCCTGCCCCTTTTTCTTTCTCTTTGCTCTCTTATAGAATTTTTAATTCGTCGACAGAGTTATCGTGCTTGTGCCGCAGAAATTGAGCCATTCGTCAAGCTATTCGTTTCTTCCCCGGTGATTCGTGAAGCTTGAATGTAATCCCATTCGAAGAGACAACTCGAGAAAGAAGAAAGCATTTCATGAATTTTATTTTTCATTTGAACGAAGATACTCTTCTTGGCGATGTTAAGTTTTTTTCTTATAAATTTTCGATTTAACAATGCAATCAATTTTTTCGACCATCCTTGAGTCAATGAATCTCAGAAGAAAAAAGGAAAATATGTATAATTTTTTCTTTTTCTGAAAAGATACTTTGCTTCTCTGACGGTGTTAAGCTTTATAAGTTTTCGATTTAACTTTTACACTGCGATTAACTTCTTGAGAACCTTCAAAGAGGAAAAGAGAAACTAATTTTCAATTTTCTTAGCATTCTACTACTAGTGCCAATGGTTTAGAAAACTACACTGATTATTATTCAGACAACATTTTGGAATTTGTAGGGACCAATAAAAATACATTATTGTGAGACAAACAAAGTGCCGAATCTTCGAGATTCGGCCAGTTACATACGTGTGTCGTTGAATTAACAATCGAAACAATTTTCGCCAAGTTCTTAATAAACGAAACAAAATGATCTTTGTACACATCTGCTTGATCATGATAAAAGTAAAGACACGAAATCTGTGTGAGGGTGGAATCTCGGATCTTCGATGTTTCTAGTTACAAACATCGTGTCGCAGGAACGGTTCTCGGAACAGATTTGCTTCGATACACCCTCGCCAGGGCACGGGCATCGACGTCGTCTCGTTTTTAAGATAATCTGCTGGAAAAGACAAAGTTGAACGCGCGGCATGCCGCGGCTCGACCGCCGCCGGTTCCTCTAATCGAGATCGTACCACCGTGGGCATTTTTTCGACTACCGCACGGCTTGATTGAGCTTCGGTGAAAAGCATTCAATTTATACGGGAGATATCTTGATCGGGAGGGCGAGCGAAGAATGTACCTTCATTAAGGCGGGTTCGACGAACACGGTTTCGCTTTCGCTTCGAAACGTCCAATAATAACATTTTTTCGTAGCTTAGACAGGCCGACCGCGCGAGCCGGAATACCTTCACCGAAAATTTGTTTAACGACGCCGACCCGTTTGAAATAGCGCGGCCCGATCAATAGCTATCACGAACCAACAATACGGTCCGTGACTCCGGATGGCCACTAAACATTTCATCGTCTGCTTCTCCAGCTCACCACTTCGCTCGCATTTCACGGACCGTACTTTTGAAAAGTCAAACTCCGTACACTCTACTCTTCGTTGAGTTCCAAGTTTCTTTTGTCCAATTGTTTATTTCGTCTGTTACTAATCATTATTGGATATATGAGAACTGGCAACTGAACAGTTTTCGCTTCTACATTTTTACAAGTATTTACATTTTGCAGGGACAAAGGGCAAAAGATGCGAGCGACTCGTCTTTGTGGATCTTATCATGGTAACAATAGCAATCGGGATGTTACGAAGGACATACTTGCAATTAGCCTTGCGTTATCTACACAGTTTTCAATGGCGAGAACGTGAATTAGATTAGATTCTTCAAAAATAAATGATTTACATTCAGAAGTTCGTACGACTGAAATGGAACCTCCTTCCAACGATATGTTGAACACTGCATAAGAAAATAATGGTACCTATTCTCTGTAACTGGTGTAAATCAATACAATCATCCCTCGGCTCAACTTGTGACGTGAGATTAAATTTTCATCGAATCCCAATGAAAGATCTTAGTTACTTTCTAGATTTAATTATTATAAAGTACTATTATTTTCTGCTTTCTGAGAAAGTCTCGGAAGATCAGGTATTTATTTCGATTGAACGATTTTTGGGGAAAGTGAGTATTAAATGAATTATTCGAACGGACTATGGAAAAGTAAAGTCCAGAAAAATTCGTCGAACCTCAATTAAAGATTCAGTTACTACTAGATTCAAGTTTAGGCGACAGGTTCTCTAGATATATCACTAATATGGTTCACTAATATGTCATGACTGGCATTAAAATTAATTAGAGTCAATTGTTTGAAATTGGATATATGATAGAAAGAAGTGGTTTTTGAGAACGTCTTGGAAGTATCGATTGAACGATTTTTGGGAAAATTACATATCAAACGGAATGAACTATTCAAAGAAGAACGAAATCCTGAAACATTTATCGAATCTCAATAAAAAGATCTCGATTACTTTCTAGGTTTAACTATTACTAGGTTCAAGTACTTTCTAGATGTAGTGAATTTTTAGAAAAATTAAACGGATTGTTAAACGAACGGATTATTCAAAGAGGAACGAAATCCAGAAACATTCATCGAATGTTCCCAACTTCTCGAGAGAGAAACGATATGACCCCTCGCGAAACCGATATAGTCAGATGTCCCGCGATCGGCAGGCGAGATCCGCGAAAGCAAGGAGCAAAACGTCACCGTCTGGTTTGCCTGCTCGCTGCTGGAATACGATTCGACCGAATCGACGATCTTCCGGCAGAGTCACGAAGCCGTGGAATACTCGGATAAACTGATGCCGGCCCTGAGAGGGCCGATGCAAAGCGTTTCTCGGCTGGCAGCCGAGGGGCCTTGCAGAAACATTGTCGGCTCGGAGCTGTCGTCGCTGGAGGAGCGGTCCGTTAGTTCGAGAGGCCGTTGTGTCTGGCTAACAAGTCGACCCTCGTGGCCCCTCGAGGGTGGTCGGCCCCGGGAGGTCTCCCGATCACGCGCTCGGTATCGGCTACTCGGACACGCCCGCGGTCCGTCATCCCATCATCCGCGCTCGAACCTGGACACGACACCGCGCGTCGTTGTGCACGAGCAGAGAGGATGATATCCAGCCGTTGCCCTGCATAGCCGGAGAGCAGGTACGTACAAGCGCGCGCAGATAGAGTTGAAATGTTCCGGTATTTAGACGATGGGCGCTCACTTCGAAATGCCCGCAGCCACCCATGAAGAGCGCCAGCAAAACACTTTGGATAGAACGAACAGCTAGCTCCGATTCGTACGCGCATGCGACAGGTTCGGTTACTTTCTTCGGTGTAGCGTCGACGACCGGCGACATTCAGAGTTTTGCAGTTTGAAATTGGGCACTTGGAAGATCGAAGAAGTACTCGACGATCGAACGACTTGGGAAAATCGTATATATTAAATGCGGACTATTCGGCAAACAGCAGTTCTGTCGAATCGATGCCAGGGATGTGTGCTCAACGCGTGTCACTCTCGAAACGCCACGTCGCGTCGTCCTCGAAGCGCCAACTTTCTCAAAGATCTCGAATAAGCTGACTTCTCCCACGCGCGTTCGAGCACACTCACCCCCTCCCCCCGCCCCCCATCGATACTCTCCCTTCCACCGAGAGAGCAAAAACAAAAAACAAAACGAAAAAAAGAACCAGAACGAAATAAAGAAGGAAGATGAAAAAAAGAAAAAAAAGAAATGGAAAGGAATAAAACGACGACGTTTTCCCACGTGATTCGGCGAAACGAAAGAGCCGGTTTTCTCTCTTGTGTCGAGTGGTCCGCCGATCGCGAGTGTTCATTGTTTCACGGCACAATAATGGGCCTGCGTTTCGCTTGCACAGCCAAGCCAGGACAAGTGTGCGAAAAGCCGAGAGGGCGCCGTTCCGAACGAAAGAAAACGAAGGCGTGTGCGTCCGTGCTCGTGCTCGTGCTCGTGCTCATGCTCGTGCTCGCGCTCGCGTTCGCGGGGAGCCCACGAGAGAGCGGAGGATCGCCGTACAAAGAGTGCGCAAAACACACAAACAGCCGGATTGCAATAATGGATGCGTGTTGTACAAATACGATATCGGCTCGAGGGGGACGCCAGACCTGGCCACGTGACCCTTTCAAAAGGACTCGCAATATAACGAACACCCCCAATGGCGCAACCCCCACAGGGGGGCACGCTCCGAGCTCGTGTCCTCCACCAGTTAACCGGGGTTAACTTACAAGCCCATCGCTAATACGTGCTGGAATACGATTTTTCTTTTCTTTCGCCTCTACTTTCATCCCCTGCCCACACGGCACCGCTTTTTTTCCTTTTTTTCTTTCTTTACTTCTTCGTTCTTGTGCTGTCGAATTGTTACTATTAGTTATGTGATAGGTATTAATTTCGTGTTACTGATGTCAATGTCGATGCAGGGGATGAATGTTTGATTTTGTTCACACGATTTCACGTGATTGCGGATTGATACGAGGAAAGAGCTTCTCGCGTTTTTCGTTCGTTCAGTGTGAAGTATTCTTTTTCTTTTTTAATTACAATATGTAATATTCATTGAATTATGTACTGTTTATATGGTTTATTTGTGTTTTATAAAGCTTCATTGTTCCTTGTATTAAAGACTTTATATTAAAGACTTAGTTCATGCTGAACTGTGGATGAATCAAAATTTTCCATTATCCTTTGAAAATTAATGAGGTTTAAAAAACTTAGCAGAACTTGATGACTTCTATTTCATCGATAGGTTCAGGATTAATCGAGATATTGGATATTACGAGTATTTCTCAACAATGTAAAGCGTTTGATTTATTTCTCTAGTTCATATTCCAGTGAGATATTAAATAATTAATGTAGCAGTCGTCGCCTAAATATCTTACATAATCTTAATATCTTACATAAAGATGCAAATACAAGATTCGCGTAAGCGATCAGCTTGTCAAAGAAGTTATTGCATATTCCTCGCGAGTCCACAAGAATGCTACCAAGAATGTCGTCGATCAAGCTGCTCACACTTGCAAGTAGTAGATTGTGAACGTTTATGCAAACTCGTAGCTTTGAAATTAAAACAAAACCGAAATAAAATTGTGTCACACTTTCTAAACATTTTAAGAAATATAATCGGTCGTACAATCGTCCACTCTAACACATTCGACGTAGGTAAATACACATTATTACGACCAATACTCCATTATATATATATATATATATATAATTTTTTGGCTACGTTGAATCTTGCTCGTTTGCTGCGTGTATTATTGGTATTGAAACAAACTTCGGATTGATCAAAGCTACACCGGAAAATGCTGAAACACTCTGTGTAATAACTGTGTATTCGCGACGATTCAGTCGTCAAATTTCGTCTTGCGCGACAAACTTTCCCTCTAATGATGCCAGAAATCAGGGTATCGGTGACACGCGTAGTGGATAGCGCGTTAGGATAAAAACGTCACGTCGTTTCGGGCCCCCCCGTCGAACTAGGTTCTCTATGGAGCGTGCACGAAACAGACGGGTGGAATAGCGAAGGGCGTGCACGCACAATTCAGAAGCTATTATAGGCACGCGGTCTATTTCGACACGTGTCTTTACGCGGTCTCGGATCCCCGTCGTTCGGTATCCTAAGTACGGACTTCCGACGTGTCGCCGCAAATCGCGCCGCACATTTTCACTAATTGTCCTGGTGATTTATCAAAGCCATTGCGATCGGGATTTCTCGGTATGAGAATCGCGCTTGCAACAGTGACCAAGTTGTTTCTTCCACGATGCATTCGATATTCGATCTACTCTGCCCGAAATTGGTCATCATTCGAATTCTTCTCATTTTGAATATATATCTGCGACGATCGGGCAAATAGATCTACGTAGCAATTGTCCTTCATTCCTAGCAAATTGTTTTCTATGCCTTTTGGAATAATTTATTATTGTTTAAATAAAGAAATTTTCATTCATGAATATTCTAATCTGGTTTAATTGGTAAATATTATCGTCGTCGGCAAAAATGTTATTTTGTATGGTCTTGTGAGAAGTTAAGAAAGAATACTGCCAGAAAGAAACTAATGGTTATAAAAAAAAAATATGCGAATTCTTTCAAACTCGTATTTTCTATTAATAAATAATAATTGTAGCAATAATTTAATAGAAAATGCCTTGCGTGAAACTTTGCTTTAATTAAAATATTCCGATATTTGTGCAAAGTTGAATTGCGATACGTCAACAGTTTGCTAGAATCAAAAATGAAAAATTGATTTGTAACCTGACATGAGGAAAGTATTGGCAAATAACTATTTTACCCGCAGATAAAAGCATTTCGACATTATAATCACACTGTTTCACAACTTTTTAATGAAATCGATCGCTCGGAAAATCAATTATCGCTGAATTATTCAAACGATGAATCTATAGCTGAGTAAATAGAAGGAAGGGGACAGATCGCCGCGAAGCTCGTGGACTAATTTTGACAGGCTGATCGATAGTCGCTGCTGTGACAATCGGGGAAAAAGTTGAAGCACGTCATCGTGCAGCATTTTTATTTACACACCGGTACGCAAATTGACGTGTGAAGTACACACTTGTATCTGACACTTCAGCCTTCGGAGCCAGTGACGCGAGGCAGCGGATAGAAAAAGCCCCACTGTCCATTGTTCGAGGGAAATCACGTATGAATATTAGAAATCAGACAAAGTTTCCATCGTGGTATTAAACACTTACGAGCTGACTGCGAACAATTATGCATTTGCGACAGGTATAAATATGGAAAAATATGCAAGAATATCCGCCAAGGACGTCTAGAAATGCAACAACATATAAAATCACGAAGCATATTTAACAAGCAAAAAATTCTCTTGTTCAAGTTTCACTATTTTACCTGTGTACGTGCAAACGTGTGAATTTGCGTAAACTGTCTACTTATGCGATTTATGCAAACGAGCTCGATTTGCTTCTAAAACAGCGATATATGATCCGATGCGGATTTTACACGATTCAAAGTAAAACCATCCTGTGTAATTTCTGTGCGTGTGGAAATAAAGGAAAATTTCACGGGGCCGTTATAATTGGATTCGGTTCAATAAATAGAAAAAATCATTTTCGAGAAGTCAGCGTTAAATCCGGCACAGGGGGATGTCTGCAACTCTGCAAATTTTTAATTACCACGAACGCTTCGGTGGATGATTTTTTAAAACATTCATCAGAATTTACGATAAAAAAGAAGACCGTGATAATTGAAATAAAAAGTTTCCACTCACTAAATCGTTTAAATAGTTACAGGTATGTTTGCATTCGATGCGAAATTTTATATTAACTGCATGTGAACAAGTGGAAATACTTTGAATGATGAATGTCGATAAAACAGAAAAAAAACGATCAAGCGTTCCATTGTTCTACAATACCATCAGAGTTTAAATTCCTAGAAATTGAAACCCATCGATAAATTTCTATTTATTCAGATACGAAATACGACTAAATATTATTTTAAATCAGAAATTTATAATTCTTTAGTTTCCAAGAAATCACATACAAAGGTATACGAACAGATCAAGCCTAATACGGAATTTCTTGTCCCGCTCTGAAATACCTACATAGTAAAGAATCACTGGTTTTTTAGCGCACTCTACGTTTAAACAACGGTCAGTTGGGGAACTAGCGAATGCGCCAGCAATATGAATTTTGAGATTCATTACAGTGTTGTCAAAAATGAAATAATTTTAATACTCTCGTGCAATAATTTTAGATACTAATCTTTTGAAATCTGGAAATACAATTAATCATTTTACTTGTATCGTTTTACTTGGTATAGTTACGAGCTTTATATTTCGGTATTGAAAGTTTGACAACACTGTAATGGTTCTCAAAAATCATATTGCTGGCGCATTCACTAATTCTCCAATTCGCCGTTGTTTGAACGTAAAATGCGCTAAAAAAATCAGTGATTCTTTACTACGTCGGTATTTCAGGTCACGGGCCACGAAAGTCCGTAAGATGCAATGTCTATTCATATATGTCGTCTGTGGTAAGATGCTTGGTCTATTCATATACCTCGTCGGTGTATCAGTATCATTCCCAACGTTATCGATGTAGCGTAGAATAAGATTGTGATATCTCTAGCGGTTAGAAATAGAATTAAATTTTAACGAAACAATGTATTGCAAAAATTATAAAAATTATACATAAATATTTAGATACAATAAAGGACACAATTTATTAATTGGTGATATAGTAAATATCTCTACCTATTTGTCTCATGAATATTCTTGAATTTAAAATATTTATCGATAATATATCAAATTATTCATTGTTCCTACCTATGTATAAAATATGACTTTTAAGTACATTCGTAATAAAAACTTAAAAATAAAATATAAAATAAAAGAGATTAGTCTCTGAGAAATTAAGAATAAAATATAGAAATAAAAATCTTTATAAATTGTTATATAAATTGTTATAGTGAATTATTAAAGTGATAAGAAATGAACAAATAATCTTCGTTTTGCATGGTACGGAAGTTTAAGTAAATTTAATAAGGTGACATAATTCCTCTTCATAATTCAGAGGAAAATGAATAATCTCTGTCATTGTAAGAAATAATTTTTCTATTACAGTGATCAATAATTTAGCATTGTACATTTATACTTCTGATAAAATTTAATATTCACCGCAATATTAAATTTTTTCAAAGCCACATTTAAGCTACATTTAAACTTCCCTGGTATCACGAATAAAGTATAATATTATAAAATGAAGTTAGAAAGGCATTTTTCAACTTTCCCTTAGAAAAAACAATCTGGTTCAAATAGTTTTCAGTTCTGCTATTACTATTTAAATTCGGTCTTTACCAAAGAGTAAATAATCAATTAACATTACTAAGTAAACAACCGTATGAAATTTGCCGAATAAATAGCCGACACAACAAACAGCATGAAGTCTATCTACGTGAAATGCAAACAATCGAGTGTATCGAAACGCAATGAGCCCCAGGAAATTTCGGTTGAATGCTTATCAGATTTGCATAAAGATTCTGAAAGCGAGGCATTTGCCCCAAAATGCAAATCCAATGGTCGTGGTTAAAGTGGGGAACAGAAGAAAAAAGACGGTGGTCCGTGAAAGAACGGATTCGCCGATCTATAACGACGTAAAATTGGATGACATTTCTTTTTTTTCTCTTTTTTTCACGAAACGTTCATTGGTCCCATTTATTGAACTCTTCAATTGTATTACAGTACTTCGTGTTCGATCTCTTTTGCAACTTGGACGAGCTGTTGAGCACTAAAATTACGATAGCCGTATATCTAAAAGGTTATTTACGTTTCAAATTTCATGGAAGCACAACGTTCGAGGTTGCTTTGGTGTGGGATCAACCAGGTAATATTGAAAATTTCCCAATTACTTCGATTCCACGTTGCTCTGTTTTAATCGATCAATTTTAATTTGCATTATTGGGACGGATCAATAATGTAATAAATTTATTCGAGCAGATCATCAATATTTTCACAAATGGGTGATGTTGACCAATCTGAAAGACCCTTCCGCAGGACCGAAAGGTTACGTTAAATGTAATATCGCGATTAATGTGAAAGGAGAGAAATTGAAAGTGCAGCCGGATACAGAGGGCGAGGATGACATTGAGGGGTAATTTCCATTTTAAAATAACCTAACAAGTAATATCTCTTATGACATTGAGAACATTCAAAATTGAAGAACTTTAAACATTCTGCATCTCCAGAATCAAATTAAAAAGCATCGAACTTCTTTATAGCGCCAAAATTCTTTGTTAAATCGATATTCCAATTCACAAGCGTCTCTAATCTAAGCCCATTCAAGCACACTTTAATACTCGTTGCATGAAATCTCTCTTTAAACTTAATATAATTTTATAAAATTCATATTTTGAATATAAGCGATGATATTACGTGATAAATCTTCCGGTCCAGTAGTTTCTTTACAGTCATCAAATCGTAATTTACAATCAATTGATATAAAAATTAGAAAATCAACAAAAATGTATTTGCCACGTTTTTTTGCTACAATTCACAAAACAAGTGTTATTCAATATCGTGTTTGATCGTTAAATATTCATAAATTTAAAGCATTGTATCATATCTATTCCAAGATAGATAGCCTTTCTATAAATTTATTCGTTCTTTTCCCAATAATTCAATAATTCCCAACTGCGTCTGTTTCCCACAAAACAGAGTATGAAAGAGTATCCCTTTTAATATTACTCAGTGTTCGCGCGTATTGTAAAATCGATTTCAGCTGAACACATTAACTTGTCGACCATTAATGGAAATCAAATAATTGCAGGAACCTCTTGTTACCGGTCGGTGGTGAATTTCTACGTTTTAGGCAACGAGCCTGCTACATTTTTACAATTTATCGGGCCGATGGTTTGCCAGATATGAGCAGCTTATGCATGAAAAATGATTTCGAGAATATTAACCCGTTCGTGCAGATATCGTTCGCTGGAATGAAGGTGATCATTAATAAAAAAAAAATCGCAATCGAGCGCGTTATTGAGCGCATCTCTATAAAATGATTAACTTTAATATTTAATTGAATCGTATAGAAAGTTTACAATCGACATTTAAAAAAGTATGAATTGAAATTATCAATGCTCGTGAAATGGAAATGGAAAATGAGACGCGATAGCACGCACAAAATGACTTTCGTTTCGCTTCATTTCAATAAATTCGTTTTTTAGGAAACGACGAGAGAAGCATGGCAAACTTACAGGCCGAGATTTAATGAGAGGATCATTTTCAGAGAAATGTTCCCATCTCTGTGTCAACGTGTCAGGATTGTTATCAAGCACCGTGTTAATAAATGTCGAACGTGTGTCGTCGCTTCTTATATTCTCAATATAAGCAAAATATCGAGTCCCGGCGAGAACGGTAAATTCGCGCCACGCGTTATTGAGAATTCTTCCCCGTGAAAGTTTATCGAGCGCCGAGAATCGCGGAAAAATCAGGAAAAGAAAAAAAAAAAGACAAGTGTCATAGAACAATATAGTCGGAGTACAAACGGCGACGAATCGAAACCGATAAATCAAGAGATCGAGCATAACGTGCATAAACGAAATTCAAATAACCAGTTTGCAAGCGAAACGTTGATTAATCAGCTCTGTTTGTTCTGTTCTATTTGTATTTTAAATTCTTCCACCCTTTTTCACGTGAACAGGTAACTCGCTTGCGTTTAATGTAACCAACGTCGTGCAACGCCAGTCCAATTCGATGCACTCCGGTATATTTCTTTCCTTCTTTTTAACTCGATTTCGTACGTCGATTTAACTATCCCTTCGTTTCGAGTCTACATTTTAAATCGAAGACCGAATTGAAATATTACGAATAAATCTTCTGTTTGAACGTTTGAAGCAAAGAAATTTCGATGTCATAAATTTTTCCACGACGATGACACGTGCTCGATGAATGCTCAGTGTTGTGATTAGTATTTAATTGTATATAACATGTAATACGATATAATTTTTTTTCTTCGTTTTTCTTTGTTTTTTCCCCGAAAAACTCGAAAAATAAAGTAGCCCGATATATCGCTGGGTGTCGTTTTTATCAGGTTTCCTGCCGACATTCGGTCCATCGTTTCTTCATTTTTACGGGTCTGGAACTACAGAGAAGCACAGCTGTTTTGGCAAGTGCTCTACAGCCCTTCCTTTTTATCGCGGCAGAGTTCTTATCTCCCTAAAAACTGAAATCGACGACTCGGAAACAATGTCTGGAATCAGTGTAGAAACAGAGCTCGCGGCACCAATAATCGAGGTACTATACCGATCATTTTCCCTTTTATTATTCGATTGCTCCACAACGGCAAGTTTAACAATTTAAGCGTTAAATTTTCAACTTGGAATTGCAAATTTCGACTTTTTAAAATTTATACAAATAATATGAATAACAATAATATAAAAATAATATGAATAATATGGATAAATAATGTGAATTATACAGCTTCTTTCGTTTATATAAAAATTTAACATCTTTTCTTTCGCATCACAAAACGAATTTTTAGAATAATCGAAGGCTTCAATAAATACGGTGAAATAATGATTTTGTTTTCTAGCAACAAATAGTAATCTAGCGTCACGGTTTACCAAGAATGAGCGTGTAAATAACGTATAAAATAAGTTGACGTAACGTCGCTTCATCGATTTGACGATCCGTTTGCGTGATTCTGTATCGGCATGAAGCTAATAGTTATAGCGAATTTAACGTCGAGTCATCACAGTACTAGATCTTTATGAGCAATATCCCCTTGTCGGACAATGTTCTACGACATTTGAGAGAAACGAAGAAACGAGAATTTAATTTAAAGGTCTTAAAATGTTCTTAAATTCCTTAAAGTTGTTAAACGCTGGAAGATTCGAAAGCTCATGTTAAAATTTTTAACTTTTAAAATTCCATATTTGATCTTCGTCTTTGGTCGAGTTCACGGCCGCTAACTCGAATCGTTTCGATTTTTTTTTCACAGAGAAGCTTATGGAAGACGGAAGAATATTACCTGGTCGCTGTGTTGTACGATATAAGCATGATCGATCGGCGAAAATTTTGGACGAAATCAATAAGCTTCGAGGTTAGCCTCGGAAACGCCGGTAACAGACAATTTGCTCGCAGCCAATGCTTCGAGGACAATAACGACGGTATTGGATTCTCGTGTATACTTTCGCTAACAGCTCCTTTCGAATGAATCGAAAATTGGGGAATCTGGCAGCCGGCGCTCGAACTCCCAAAACACAAGCTACGCTTCCATTCTCCAATTACTCGTTAATACGCTTGACAAGTTTGCGCCATGTGCGGCCGTCGTGCGGCAAAATGTGATTAATTTTCAACAGGAAACCAGATGCCAGATCGCAGACCGGAGTTCGAGAGCGAGACTGCGCCACGATTGACTGGAACGCTCGATGGCAAATATAATTACGTGCCCCTTGGCTCGCGAAAACCCTGCCTCTACGTTAAGTCTTGGTGGCCGAATCTCGACTGGCGAATGTACAACAGTAACAGCTTAGCGTTCATCGCTGATTTCCTAGTGAGTTTCGAGTTGTCTCGTATCACCCGATATCCCTTCGTTTCGCACTACATTTCCCTCTTCGTTTCGTTTCGAATGTTTAATTCCTACGTTCCTGGAAATTGGGTATCTATTATATTTTTCCTTTTTACCGCATTCTATTTCACAGAATTTGAATTTCCTTTTTTTCTCTTTTTTTTTTTGAATATTCTTGCGTTGATTTATGTCTCCAGAAAGTAATAAGTTCCTCGAGGTCGATGAAAAATTCAACGAAACGGACCGTATCACGTTAGAGTTAACCTCAAAATTGACTTCACGTGAACTAAACGCTCAATAGGTTGGACTTATTTTTCCTTTTTTCGATCGAGGTTACCTCTTTCGAAATTCTGTTTTTCTTTCTTTTTTTTTTCCCCTCTGCGAAACTTTCGTCTAAAAACTTTCGAAACTTCGTTCGCACGAATCTCTCGATAAAGCCAATGCACGTGTTAAAATTGCAAATCGCGATTAATATGAGAGTGTCGTAATGGCCAACCAGGAAGTTCCATCGATTCGAAAGAAATATTTTATACAACCTCGAGTCGAGTTCTCACGGGACAACGAGCGGAGGGAAAGTTTTGTTCCCAAACTGGAACGGTGATATCAGAATAATTTTAATTCGCTGCGACAGGAGGAAAAGTTGGATCAACTGGAGAGCATGGTGGCGCTTGAGCATCCGGACACTTACAAATTCTACAACGAGACGATCCGCGCCATGAGAAGCCACTGCATGCATTATTTGCATACGTTAGACACAGGACGATACGACGACGAGGGTGGCACTACGAAGCTCGATCGCTATCGGGTGAATCTATGCCGTAAAGAGATTGAGAATATCCTGAAGAGGATCAAGATCAACGGCGAACTTCCGAGCAATCACTACACGAGAATCGCGATGGCGCATGCCTATCAGTATCTCGCTAAAGTGAAAAAGCTACGGGAAGATGTGAGTTGAATTTCATATTTCTCTGTCAGGCGAATTTTCTGTTTCTTTTTTCCTTTGCTTTATTTTTTTCTGGAACAATCGTTTAATCCCTACGTTGACAATCGAGTATCTATTTTTTCTCTTTTCACCACATTTTTGCACAAATGTCGTAGAATTTAAATATTTCTTTTGAGAAAATGTTTCCGAAAAGTAATAAGTCAATAAGTTAAGCTAAGAGCGGTCATTTGATGGAAAATCGAAGAGCCCACATTGTAATTTCAAAGAATCATTTGGCACAGCTCTTAGTAGTTATGAATGTTTCGTTGGAAATGAAACTATCGCTTAACGTCTAATTCGCAGAAAGAGGACACTCAGTATCTGAAAAGCTGAGTTATATATATATATATATATATATATATATATATATATAAAATAGTATATCTGAATATTCTGGTGATCGATGTAAGAATTTAAAAGTAAAAGACCAAGTTTATATAATATTAGTATTCTTCTACGAATTACATGAATTTCCTCGTTCGACTTAAAAGCTTCCTGGTCTACTTAAAAGTTTTCACCAGGCATGCACTCAATCTAGATTTCCATCGTCAGGAAACAAAAAGTGAGAAGTTTTAAATACTCCAAGGGTATAGCACAAATATCACTCTGATCTTTTTCCCCCTTTGTTCGATTCACGAAAACAAAAGAGGCGGATTTTCGGGAAAAAACAAGGGGGGAAAAGAAGTTGCTTTAAAACTAGTTTTTTTCGCCTTGGCTCTTCCAATCTCTTTGCCCAATGCAACAGAATTTTCCATGGAGAACGCGAGATAACGACGCGCTGACCTTCGCCGCGCCGACTTCGCAGCCATCGCAAATCGTCGTGAAATATTTAAACGCGAGCGTCCCTCTCGTTTCGCATACCTCCATGGAAAATTCATTTCACCGTGAGCAACACACGACTCCTTACGAATTTACCAGCCCCAGCACGGTCTCCCGGACGTTTTCATTTGGATGATTGCCGGCTCGAAGCGGGTAGCGTACGCGCGATTTCCAGCCGAAAGGATCATTTACTCGGAGGAGGTAGCCGAGAGGGGGCCGCTGTGCGGTCAGAAGATCGACGTTCCTTTGGTTCATCCGCGAGACGAGGAAGGCGCCGATTACATGGCCTGTAAACTTGAAGTCTTTCTCTGGCTGGGTAACGCCAAGTACGTGGGAGCCTGTTGGTCCTCGATACCACCTGGCTACACGGTGGACCACGAACGGCACATCGATTCGTTTCCCAAATATTTGGAGTACAGCCGCTTCACGGTACGACAGTTTCGGTGGCCGGTGAAAATTTCGGAGCAAGGTCAAACTTCAGCGCGTCCCGACGCGTCCAGAGGCTTTAATTAATTCCCCGGCATTCAGCGAACGCCAACCAGAAACGAGGCTATATTTTCCTTCGTCAAGGATACCTCCTTTTTTAATTACCTCATCGTACGTACCTGACGACGCGCGATAGTAATTCCCAGAATCAACGAACGTTTATTTACTCTCCTCTTTGGGAAGTTAAAACTTCCTATTCTTTTCTTTTTTTCTTTCTTTTTCTTTTTTTTTTCTTTTCTTTTCTCGGAATTTTATTCGCGTCAGGAGAGCTCCCGACGTTGATACGATGAAATGAAATTTCGCGCACGTGTCCATTACATTAGAGTGATTTCGACAATCGGAACGAGACGCGTCCCTGATGACAGTAATTTCAACATTTCCCGTAATGAAGTCCCCCAGAGCACGCACACCTTTTTACTACGCTTTAAATTAAATACACGCTTGATCGTTATCTCCTCGCGAACTTTGCGTTTGCCCTGTGAAAACAGTCCTTTGTAACGTACTTTGACAAATGACTTAATCATCGAATGCATTTTAAAAACAATCGCTACATAAAACTACGAAGACGATAATTCGAAAAATTCATCCTCATTCTTTTCCCTATTTCTTTGCTTAAAAAAGAGTGGTTTCTTGTCTGAACGAAAGGAAACCTCGTCGAAGAATTCAGTAGAATTCTAATAGCTAACACTGTTATCGTGCATCGTTCAGAAACGTCTTTAACCGTCCAAAAATTTGACTTTGATCCGTTTTAAAAGCTTCGAACCACATCAGAAGCGCATCGGCGTAATATACACATACATACACATACATACTTCGAACGAAGTGACACAAAAGTGAGTTTATTATTGGTCGCGTTTCAGGCGTTTCAGCTACGAGCCCACATATTCCAAGGTCGCTTTGATCCCGGCATGGATGCATCCGGTTTATTGGATCCGATCGTGCGTGTCGCGTTTCACGGTTACACGGCCTCCACCAGAGTAAGTTTCGATATGTCGATAATTCACCCACACTTCCTGACGATTGCGCGTGAACACATCGCCGTTATTATTACCACGGAGATTTCCTCGGTCCCACTCCTCGTTAGAATATCGTTATTTATAAGATGGATTTCCACGGGATTTCCGATGGCAATCTGTTTCACGCGTGCGACTCGACTGTCTTTCGATCCTTTTCGATCCCGAGCATTTTTTAACCGTTGATATTTCCAAACCTTCGGGAAAGTTCGCAACGGTTCCGCCAGAAAGAATTCCACGCTCTCACAAGGCGAATTTGATTTGGAACATTGGAAATGTTCTGAATTTTTCAGGTTATTAAGCAGAGTCTCGATCCGTTCTGGGATCAAACTTTAATATTGCCGCCGAGGACAGTTCACGGAACGAAAGAGTATATTAAATCAAACCCGCCGAGAGTCACTCTGCAAGTATACGATCTGGATTTACTAGTGAGTCGATCTCTTATTTTTAGAAATATAATGCGCGGAATTGTCTACCGAATTTCCGAATAATGAAACTCGGTGACGAATATCGTAGAAAGAAAAACAGTAACGTTGCTCGAATGCAGACAAACGAACTATACTCGCCAATAATTTGAGTAAATCCAATAAAAACCAACTGAAAATCGAGCAATTCTGAATGTGAAACATTTCAAATTCTCTAATTGTTAAACGCAATAGTCACTAATGTAAGCGATCGCTGGATAATTTCACATTTTAAATTCATATCGTTCTTCGATAGAAATTTCCATTTTCGATCGAAGACCGAGAAAAATGTTCGAACTTTGAGTTACAAGCAATTGCTCGACGAGGAAAATCATTTACATACAAGTTACCAGAAACTGTATATGGTTGGCTGAAATCATGACGAATCGAAATTCACAGGGTTTCAAGGAATTCTGCGGCAGATGCACAGCTATCCCATTAGTTAAACTCGCGGAGGAAACTTACTCGCCGCCTGATTTCCCTCCGAAACTTGAGTGGTACAAATTTAAATCGCAAAGGGATTGCAGCGGTTCGGTGCTCGCTGCCTTCGAGCTCATAGAGGTAAGAGAAGCAATACTAATCGATATTCGACTCGCCAAAGAGAGAGAGAGAGAGAGAGAGAGAATCTTTTCTACCTCCGCGCTAATGAACCTTTCTGTCATCTTTTGCGCCGATTGATTTCGAGATTAATATCCTCCTCCCACGCGTGCTTTATCAATCTATTCATAAACGTGAGCATAAATCAAAATAGAAAGGTTAAGTTACAGAAATAACGATGGTCGCGTGAGTGTAAATGAAACTCGATGATCGATGGTTTTTTAATGAAATTTGGAAAATTTCATTATTCATCAACCGTTAAAGATAAACTGGTACGAATCTCTGTGTAAATAATACAAGTGTATAATGATAGCAATTGATGTTTTCATTTCACCATGAACCACAGATCACGTTTATGTTCCTTATATTTGTGTACACATACAATAATATAATGTAACGTATATTTAACAATGAAATAAATATTTATATTACAAACAGTTTTAAAATATATAAAATATAACACGGTTTATTAAGAACTATTTCTCAAAACATTTTATGTTTGTATTTATATTCATTCGAAATGGATGTTGATATTAAAGTATCATTTCGATATAAATGCGAGTGTATTTCGTTCCTTTTTTACTTTCTGGTTATTTTATTCTAAATCTGTCACTTCATACGTGTGTCATGCGACACGAAATGTTGAATGTGAAATAAAATCATTTCAGACAATGGACGACACGTCCGTAGACAAGGTCATGGATCCTTCAATGCAGGACGTTATTTTTAATATACCAGATGACATCAGACCGAAGATGACAAGCTACAGGCTTGAAGTTATATTTTGGGGCATACGAGACATGAAGAAGATTAATTACATGCCAGTGTTAAATCCTCGGATTATTATAGAATGCGCTGCTGTTCAAGTCAAGTCAGAAGTAATGGAGAATGCCAAGAAATTCTGCAACTACAAGGAGCCTCACGTCATTGTCGAATTGGTAACGTTTCAAACACTTTCCGCTATTATCGTGCA
Source organism: Tetragonula carbonaria (assembly GCA_032399595.1). NCBI lineage: Eukaryota > Metazoa > Arthropoda > Insecta > Hymenoptera > Apidae > Tetragonula > Tetragonula carbonaria. The sequence continues at coordinate 3,488,760 of JAUCRC010000008.1, forward strand.
AGTATTACTCCTTAATGCTAAAAGATATTTATTTCGGTCGATAAATATACACGTTACGGCTAATAAGTATATGGACACTTGATATATTAACGTAATGTAATAAATGGTAACTATAAGAGATTAATGAAATGAAATAACCTCTTAGAGGTTAATTTAGAGAAACACGCTGTATCTTATTTATAACTCGACAGATATAAATTTCTTTACTGCATGTTAGCTTTTAAAAAATAAATTTCATTTCATGATACAGTTTCAATAAAGGATAAAATTACTTTGTGTCGTCCAATTCGTAAGTTTCTGTTCTAAATTGCGTCCGCCATTCAATGCGAGCAAGTGTCCAAATACTTTGAACAGTGGTGTACATTATAAGCGCGTTGATATATGAAAATTCTCGAAGGACATGCCAGAAATCGTTATCTATTACCCCTGCATCACAATAAAAGCATACGACTCGCGAGGATTCGGCTGCTTTAAATACGTCGGGATTTGCATAATACCGAGCGTTTACATCTTTCTGGAACAATTAATAACGGAAGAGGATTACGATGCACAGATACACGAAACTAAATCGATTTTGAAGCCTCCGTGGACTAAAAGGCAACCTGCGACCATTTGTAAGTTACCCCTCACGAAATGTAAAAAATTGCGAAAATACCGAGAATTGAAAGTGAAACGTTCGCTGAAACGTGAAAATGTCGATCACGAGCGACGTTTCAATTACCGGCGTTGATGCACGTGGCCGTGTATTATCAGCCGCGGTGCACCGATTCACACCGGAAGTACGCGCGACCATCCCGGAGATATTTCAAGTAGTTATTAAATATTTGAACGCGCTCGGTTTCAACGAAAGTTAATAATGCCGCAGAAAATCTCTCGTTCCACACAACGGCGCGTAACAGAAAACTTTGTTAATTAAACTTCCGCGAAATGTTTATACGTTATACGGGCAAGTGTTTTTTACCATTCGAGGAACATGACCGCGGGCATTATCCGGCTTCGAAGTCGAGATTAACTCGTGTCACGTTATTATTTATTTAACGAATTTGCTCGCTATACGATATTTCAGTCTCTCGCCGATTCGTTATTCATTTACTGGACGCGAGAGGATTCTCGTTAACTCTCTTTTATTCATATTATGGCAGATAAAACGAGTGACGCGCCAGAATCTGTTTGCACGATATTGTGTCACACTACTCGATTATATTGTTTGTGAAATTTTACAAAATTACCAGGCTCGGCGAGTCGACAGCAATACAAAGTAAAAAGTTCATAAGTAAAACGTAAAAGATAAAAATTCAATTTTATCATCAAGCGCCCTTGCCGATCGATTACGATCCAGCGAAAGAAGACGAGAAATTAATCCCGTACAAAAAGATGATCAAGGAAGAAACATGGATTGGAAAGATCTTGAGGTCTGTAAGAAAGTTTCTCGCGCGTCTGATACCAGGAAGAAGAAAGATGACGAAGAAAACGGAGTACAAGTTGGAGAAGGACGAGTCCCTCGACTGGTGGAGTAAATATTTCGCTTCCCTGGAGGTGAGCGTACACAAGGGAAAAAGTCGGTCACGCGACTAATCCAATATATGTAAATCACCGTGAATCTTTGATAAGTGAAATGTGGCGTCGTTTCCAGGAGGAAAGAAGCAGAGAGCTAGGCACCTTTTCTCCAGGTGATCAGAAGCTTATGGCTACGTTCAAGGTACCCTACGCTTTAGCGCATTTTCACCAGCTCAGCTGTCTTATTGGACGGGAAACAGGTATACGACGGAGAGCTGGAGATGCAACCGCAATTCGCCGGCTTTCAGGATCGTCTGAGAACGTTCGAGCTATGGAAGGGACGGAAGAGCGAGGATCCCGACCACTATATCGACAATTACGTTGGAAAGTTCAAGGTTTGCCTCGAACCTAGCGGTGAAAATATTTCTTTGATCCTTATATAATAAGAGAGAGAATTATTCGAGTCACCTACGGTTCAATGTCTTCAAATTCGATCTTAAACCACGCGCAGAATAATCAAACCTGTTATATAGGAACTCCTTTCTATTATAAAATGATATACGAATGAGATCTTGTGTAAAATGACAGACGAACTTATATACATGGTTGATTATGTGTAAAAGACCATTGTCGATCTTTCGAACAAATACAAACGAATTTCTTACTGTCATCTAACATTGATTAATTAAATACTTTTTATAAAATATTTATAATTACATATTTATTTATAAAATATAATTCGCTAACGAAAGATAATTTACCGACAGGGACACATTTGCGTGTATCACTGGCCACATCCGAGTAACTTGCCCTGCAAAACGAGAAGCGGCAGAAACGCGGCTAATGGCCTGTGCGACGATTATCCGCATACGGAACCAATCAAGCTTCTGGTCAGGCTTTACGTCGTGAAAGGTTTGCGAAATGTTTGACACGTCACGGCGCTTGTACATGATAAGCTCGCGAGAAACGAATCGATTTCATCATCGTAGGTGTCAACCTACAGCCCAGCGATCCCCTCACCGGAAAATCTGACCCGTATTTGTACATTAAACTTGGGAAAACGTACATCAACGACCAGAAGAATTACATACCGAACCAGCTAAATCCCACTTTCGGACGGTACGATGGCACATTAGTTTCGTTGACACTTTGCCGACGGTTGCATTTTCCACACGGTTACATTATAATTCTTTCATCCACTTTTCCGCGGGAAATTGCATCCTTTTGCGTAGCGCTCACTTAAAAAACGATTCATTTTTGCAGGTTTACAGAGAAAGGCTGTTAAGTCTATCACACGATTAATATTGCAGGACCCTCTTTTTCATTTTTTTTTTTTTTGCTCGTGAGAACCTTTTTAAAGTGTCTTCTAACTGGTATTACTGGCTATTAATAGCTTCACGAGTGAATTTTGAAAGATACAAATTGGTTTCTCTGTCTAACGTAGAATCGTAAAAATTATAAAAGAAAGGGGATCCATTTCAATTTATTATTGAATGAAGTATTGAATAAAGTGTCAAATACAATTTCTAATTCATTAATATACAAATATATATATATATATATATATCTCCTGAAGTACCACGTACAATTTCTAGTTCACTAATATTGAAAAATCATTACGTAAGTGAGCTTTGATTATAGAGACACTATTTAGTTTCAAGACACCCGTTAGTTCAGAGAAACGTGTAAAGAGATTGACGTGGAATAATTTACAGGCTCTTCGAGATAGAAGCCACTTTCCCACAAGATTACATGATGATCGTGCAAGTGTGGGACTACGACGCAACTACAGCCGATGATTTGATAGGAGAGACGAAGATTGATTTGGAAAATCGATTCTACAGCAGGCATCGTGCCACTTGCGGCATTTCCAAGGAGTACAACGAGGAAGGATACAACACGTGGAGGGACCGCGAGAGACCGAAGCAGATACTCGAGCAACTTTGCAAAAGGAATAATCTTCCGTTGCCGGAGTATCGGGATCATTACGTGAAAATTGGACGAAAAAGATTCCATTTCGTCGACCAGCAGACGGAAGACGGTCCGTTTCAAAAATTAATCGTTCAATCCAGTCGGGGACGTTTTTTCGTCGAAATGAATTCCGTTTCATCGAGAGATCAATGATTTCTATTCAGACAGGGAAGAGCGTATGGCATTGAACGTGCTTCATCGATGGCAAGATTTCCCCGTTTGCGGCTGCGTCCTGGTGCCTGAACACGTCGAAAGACGACCGCTTTTTAACATCGCCAGACCCGGATTAGAGCAGGTTGAGATAAAAAGAGACGAGTTTGTCCACGCTAAAAACTGCGACGAACATTGGGTCGTGGAGAAAATGCCAGTTTATCTAAACTTTCGAGGACGCACGAGTCCTCTCTAAAAAACAGACATAAAACGTTAATTTTTGTCGTTGAACTTTATGTCACTTCTAATTTATTTTTAATTCCTGTTTACTACGTACTATATTAGTACAATTTAAACAGTTAAAGCAGTTGAAACAAAAACAGATTCAAGTAAATACTATTATAATTTTCGTTCGATCCTTACTTTCAACTCTCTACAAGTAATGCGAAATTTATAGTAATAGACACATATAGTATAGCACTATATATAGTACAATATTTGGTAAAAATGGTTGGAGCTACACAGTGAAGGAATCGATCAGAAACTGTCGGAAAGACGTAGAGTTTCGGGACGCAACTTTATATCGGGGAATTACACACTTTTTCGACTGCCTAAATATTCATTGGCCTTTCTAAAAGCACGATCTGTATTCTCGGACGATGCTCCAGGGCAAATTGGAACTTTGGATCGACATGTTTCAATTCGGCGAACTTCCTCCGAAACCGGCAGTGGACATCAGCCCGCCTGTACCAGAGGAGTATGAAATTCGCGTGATCGTTTGGAACACCGAGGACGTGCCTCTCGTCGACAGTCAATTCCTTACCGGAGAAAAATGTTCCGATATTTATGTAAAAGGGTGAGGCTGTAAAAATTTATAACAGTAATTCTTTTAAAAATTTACTAGAAAACGGACGAAATTGAACGATTTGAATACCTATTTCGATGGAATTGAAAGATGGAAAGAATTGACAATGTCGCGAAGAAATAGGGGGTAGATTGTAATTCTATTTCGAATTGAAATGCTTCAGCTACCGATATATGCAAGAGTTCAGAGATTTCGTATTAATATTTCAATCTTTGCATAAATCGCTGTAACCGATTCTTCAGCTGGATACTTTACGACGACTATCAAAAAACCGACGTCCACTATAATTCTCTGAACGGAGAGGGAAATTTTAATTGGCGATTTATATTTCGCGTCATGTACTGCAAGGGTGAGCGCGTTATGATTGTGCGCAGAAAGACATCCTTCTTTGCGCGAAGCGAAACGGAAGACAAACTGCCATGCAGATTACATTTGCAAGTTTGGGACAGCGATCATTTTTCTCCGGACGATTTTCTCGGTAAAACGAATTTTCAAATTAATCGTCGCGCTTATCCTCTTTTTTTGCAGACGAATTTCCAGCACTGTTGGCACGTTTCCATACGCACGAGAATGCTAAAGTTCCAATACCATCGAAATGAATATTTCTGTTTATTTCTAGGAGCGGTGACGCTGGATCTAGCCAAAATGCCACGGGGAAGCCCGAATTCCAAAACTTGCACTTTATCGCTACTAGATCCGACTCTGCCGACGATCGACATGTTTAAAATGGCACGAATTAAAGCGTGGTGGCCATTCGAGTGTAGCGTGAATGCAGGTCGATACGTTCAGGCGGTGTGTATCGCGAAAACTTCTAACATTTATTAACATTGCACAAGACGAATATTTATCTCACGTTTCTCGTAGATTTTATCAAAATCGTAACGCCCGATGCTCGCGATGTAGTCAAGTCGGTTCGAAAGTTTTCATTAAAATGAAAGCTTTCGATCCCTTTTAGAGTTGCTCGCTGAAAATGTGTTGCTTCGATAACGAGTATATACACCGCGAATATACCTATTTACCTCGACCTCTCCGTCTTCGTTTATTTTTTTTTTCTTTTTTTTTTCTTTTTTGTCAAAAATACTCATGAAACACTGAAGTGGGCACACGACGTAATGTATCGATTCAGGGTAAAGTTGAACTGGAAATATCAATATTGCCATCGGAGGAGGCTGACGAAGAGCCCGCGGGCAAAGGAAGGGACCCACCTCAAAATCTACCTCCACCGAAGTATGACGACACTTAATTAAAATATGCAGAACTTCATGTCAATCGATGAAAGAAAGGAAGACACGTGCACGACTTCGCGATGCCTTGTGCATGTCGATGGTTGTCTATTGAAATCCTGAACCAAATATCAATCGATGTCTGTACGAGATTGACGTCGAGTTCTAATGAATTTCCAATAGTATCGGTTATATTTTCATATCGCCGTACCAAAGAATATTTTTTATAGATATTTTGTTTAAAGATATTTAACCCTTAAATGCACTAGTTTATACATAACATAATACTATAGAAGAATTATATTGAAAATTCGTCTTGCATTTTGTATATTCGATACACGAATATATAAGGTAACAAATAATTAATTCTAGATAGTCCATTTATTCATATTATCGTTATATAGATAGTAGTATGAATATATTCAAATTATCAAATGCATTAAAGGATTAACTATCTATCACGACAAAAGCATGCAAAAGTCAGAGAAATATTTAATTACCGAGAAGAAACTTATTGAACAAAGTCGATGACTTATTCATCGTCTCTGTATAAAGTTGAACAGCCACGACCGGTTTCAAAATAAAACCACGCCATAACGATAATTTCATGCTTAACCGTAAGTGAAATTAATGTAGATATCGCTCTAAGGCTATCAAATCTAAGTGGATTAATTCTCGATTTTGATCGCCAATTTGTATAACTGCGAATAACTCGGTAACCAGATTATTTCGTTAAGTCGGAGAAGTTAATTCGGGCTCGGCAAGCATCGGCAATATATATTTCCGGACAATCTTTAAAAGATCGAGTTATCCACTTAGATCGCAACCTGTCTACTGCATCCGAAACACAAAGAAAGATCGAAGGACAAAATTAAACCGAGCCCTATCATACGATTCGTAATATGCTGAGCATTCAACTGATTTTATTCTGTAATCGATAATCCCTTGCTGTACGTTTGTCGCGTCATTAAGCAATTTTAATTCTTCGTAATTTCGTATCTCTCCGCGATTCTAAAGAAACTGCTACACCAATGAATTTTTTTCCAACTCGTTTCCTCTTTACGCGCGACAAACGCTCAGATTTTACTTTTTAATTGATCAATCCTTTCAAATACAATGTATGAAATTCGTCACAAAGGGAAATATATAGACAAACACGGTCAGATCACTATTCACAATTTCATTAATAATAACGCAACGATAACGAACAAAACCGATTAAATCCAAATGTTTGATAGCTATTCGAACGAAATGATCGTCATTCGATGACTGTAATTAAACTTGATCACATTTGGTATACATTAAAGCGCCATTATGTTATTAATAAGCGATCGGTTGATGGCCTTTAAACTCGACCGATAAATATTTGTTAATCCGATTGACGAGCGTTGACAATCATTTTTCACTACGAATCCGTCACAATGGAGGAGGCCTCATTTCCTTTAATTTAATTTACAGCCGACCGGATACTTCGTTCTCCTGGTTCCGGAACCCGTGGAAAGCATTCCGTTACATTGTTTGCCGGTATTACAAATGGAGGATAATAGGCTTCTTCATGTGCGTGCTGATAATATTGTTGGCAGCTTGCGGAATTTATGCTTTCCCCGGTTATCTGGTGAAGCGGCTTCTCGGCGCTTGAATCGGCTAATAAGAAAGAAAACGATCGCGTTGAAGATATATCATCCCGATCGAATCGGGAACCATTGCAGCTGGTCAGTCGTAAATCAGGAATTAGGTCGTTGAATGAAATATCGATCCTGACCACACGACAACACCATCGTTATTTCAACACTGTTAATTGTGGAATCACACAATGGCCCGTCTGTTTAATAATTTTATTATTTTATTAATTAATTAACACCTATTTATCGTAAATTCGAATTAATGGATAGTTACGTTCATAATTATCTATCGTAAGTTCTAATTGCGTTAATGTAGTCTATGAATAAAATAAAGAGGATATTGTTTAACATAAGTTTTTCGTTTAATATCGAACCCGTTTCACTAACTAAACGAACGTAACTTTCTAACCATTGAATTCTGAGAGAAATAAATGATTCGAACAGTTTTGTACGTCGGACATATGTATACATGAAAATTGAAACCAATTCCAATCGACATCGAATCCACTCGACTCATATGTTATCTTTGATAAAGGTACAGAACCATTTGCAAATTTCCTTGTGAGTTGGAATATTCATGTTATTCTCCATGATATTTCATGTTAAAAATCGACTGAACTTGGAAAAGAGAAACACTAGCCGAATGTTCTATAAAATAAATTTAGATTCAATGTTATTGAAATTAGAGAACGTTCTTATACGTTGTACATTTGTAGATTTGAAAATGAAGAATGATCTCATCCTCAGAAATTAACTAACGATGGCATGGAAATTTATTTCACGTTCAATTTGAGAAAACTAAGAAAAGTTCAATTATATCTCGGTTAATGTTAAACTTATTAAATGTAACAATTTTCAATTTCTCTTTCAAATGACAAATATTTAAATTTGTCACTAATTAATATTCCCTAACTAATTATTTGTCACTAATTGGTATTTTATATTTTATATTTCCATTGTATTTATTTGTTCAGTGAATTTCTTATTTATTTACTTTGACTGTACTCTCAAGGGAAATGCAAATCTGACGATCAGATCGTAAGAAACCTCGTCGCGATTTCGTGTCGCACCTATTGTCTTTTCGAAGATAGATTGGTTGAAACGGATCGATACGGATGGAACACGCGACGAATAAAAATGCAGAAATCAAGAGGCGAACGGGGGAGGGCCCTCGTTGACTTTTTCGTGATTCGAGGTACTTTTTTAAGGATCATTTGCGTGTTGGAAATGCGGTTTCAGTCTGTACGGTTCGATAGACGAGCTGGCAGGTGGAAAAGAGGTAACGTGACGTAACTGGAAGATCAATAACTCAGCGTTTTGTTCGAAAGTTTATTGAACTCGACTTTTCTTAATGGCCGCTGCACGCTCCGACCGTCGACGAATCCCGTCCGTACAGTTTTGTACGACACTGGCGGCCAACGCTGTCGTTTCCTTTGTGATCTTCCACCTCTTCTGTTTCTCGTCATGATAAACTTCTTTATGGTTGAACCCTTCTAAGGGAACGCTTCTAAGTAATCTAATCCTTCGCTCCGTCGCGCAATTCGCGATTTCTCCGACGAACGTGACGTCCTCGCGAAAAGATAAATCCGGCTGCGTTTCTCATTGGATTTATACCGACGTATCTCTCGTTTAGCTGTTAGATGAAAGTATTACGAATGATACTGATATCGTACGCTGTTCTCAAGTGAAATAAACGTAGTTCCTTTTTTCTCCTTTTCTTTTTGTTTTTTTTTCTTTCTTTTTTCTTTTATTCCATAAAAGAAAGCGGATACAGAATCTGAAATCTTCTTTAGAAAGAAATTGCAAGAGGTAAAAGTTACTCATATCGCGACGATACTAGCACGTGAAGTTAGAAAGAAGTGTCCGCTAGACAGTAGATAAAGTTTTATCGACTTTCATATCGGGAAAAGTGGACACAACTTTTGTCGAACTGCGCGAACGAGTTTCTCGAAAATGAAAATTTTTTTCTCCTTCGAAAGGAATTTCTGTTTTTAATACTTATTGATATTGAGATTCTTCCAATCCTCGCGAACTCGTTGCCTGGATTTTCGTTATAACGTGAAAGCGTATTCTGAATCCCTACTATTTTTGCTCGACATATTCGACGAATCCATCAAGTATGACTGACGCACGGATGTGCGAAATGGATGTGCGGTATGTGTCGTATCCATGTGGAACGTCCCTCTGCGTCAATGAATATTCCTTGCCTAAACGAAAATGCAGGAAAATAAACGAATAGATCCGTTCTTCATTTTTTTTTTCCGCACCCAACCACAGTATACGATGGTTCCCATGTAACAAATTCGACACGAAAACCGCTATCGACCTGATGCATTCTAATACAATATGCGTGAAATTATGAAAAAAATTCTCAGGTGGTGAAAATCATATCGCGAGTGTAGGAAAATCGAGTGCCTTAAATCGAATATACGAGGCAAAGTACTAGGAATAAACATGACGGCGAATCAATGATCGCGGGCAGGCGAAAGGTGAACACACGCGAACCTGCATGCGGTCCCGCTAGCGAATCCATAGTTCACGACCGCATTCGCCCGTTGCATGCACCGGTCCGTCGAAAAAGCAGGTCTCTGGGAAATCGTTAAACAGACTCAAAACAAGGGAGTTTCGCGAGCTGAATGGCCTCGTGCAGCGCGGCGGGTGAGTTTGTCAGCTAAGTTTTCGGCCCGAGCGAACGTGAATTCACTTATTACACGCCAGCGGAGTCACGCGAATGCATATGCACGAGCTGAGAGTGCATGCACCGAATCGCGCACGCCGCCGCGCCGCGTCGACTAAATTCGGTCTTAATGCATCGCGTGCTCTATCCGACTAAGTATCTCTCGATTGCGGGCCAATGACCCGGCCCGATGAAAAGTTTCTGCTATAGTTTCGCGATAACGTCGAAACTTCATCTACAGATCCTGTCCAGATCTTCTATTATCGACCAACGAATTTATGGTGAAATTATTACGATACGGGCAATTGCCGATATCTCGAACCAAGATTTTCTCAATTTTCTGATACCTATCTTCCTCTCCGATTTTCACCTCCCTTTCGTGAACGTTGCGAACGAGACTCTTTAATTTAAGTAAGTTTCGAAATTTAATTTTCGTAATGCAACGCGTGCAACAACGATCCTCGATTAAACACGTTCTCGCAAGACCATGAGGACCACTCGTCCTAGCGAGTTATCTCCGATAAAGTTGCATTAAAAACTAAGAGGCGCGACGAGACAGTAATCGCGACGACTATACGCATTGTAAGGAAACACAGGATGAGGCAAAAGATTTTTTGAAAGTGAAGAACTTTGTTATTTTCCAGTAGGTGGTTAGTGGTTAAAGAAAAAATTTATTCGCTGCATGCAGTGAAGAACAAGGACGAAAGTTTTACGGTGTACCTAAATTTTTCCAGTACACGTAATTTTTGCGTTAATGTTCCAACGTGATAATGGCGAGAAGCGAAACATTCTGCACGTGTTTGCACGTGTCTGCTTGGATTCCTTGCGCGAAAACTACGCCCAATGCGAAAACTATCAGGCACGTGCAGCGTACGTCGGAACGGAGCCCCGTGCAATTTCTTCGGTCGCGGAATTTCGCGATGAAGCAGAGGCGAGTCGATTGTTGGCCGGTAGCCAGTTATCGGATCCCTATTACACCGCGACCATTAATATCGCAATCGTAGACACACGTTCGTGCCTCGAAAATTTAACGCCGCGAGTTCCTGGAACGGAGGCGGCGGAATAAATTTCGTTAAATTATTTAATGACCATAAATCGTCCCTTCTTCCGTGCTACTTCACGTGAACGAGGACTTCTGCGCGCGCCACTCTTTGCATTTACTTTACAACACCTGGCCAGACAACCTTATGCAGATTCAGTACAAAACCGTAATAAATATTTCTTGTAACATCGTTCGTTAATACACGTGGCATAATAGCAGATGATGACGACATTTCTGAAACTCTATTGCCAAAAGATATTAAAGAGTACACGCTCCTTTCTAAATCACACGTCGAAAATAAAAGTGGATTAGGCTACGTTTTTCTAAGTGTGAGTTAGCATTAATTTATTTAAAGGAGCCATATTAATTGTACAAACGTACAGGAATTTATTTTTTCTGTGTCAAGTCCAGAATTTCTGTGGCTGCTTTAATCTTGACTTTTAATATGTGACTAAATCCAGATGTGCTCTATCTATGATTTTGAAACAATCGTGAAAATTGAAGTTCCCAAATTATACTTTCGTGCTATTTTTATTTTTCTTCTTTTTTCCTCATCCACTTGAAAGTAAAATCGTTGAAAGCGAAGAACTTGACATTTATATCTTGATAAATGTAGATATATCTTATAAAATGAAAAGGATACTAGATAGGATATTTTAACTAAGAATTAAGGACTTTTCCGAAAAAATATACTGCTTCAGTATCGCTTTTGCTTTTAATTATAAGATTAAGATATTTTGTATTTTCTTAAGAATCTAATTTTTCATTTTATGCTCATATCCGTCTAATTAGCGTATATACTTTTGAGTTTGCATCGTCACGACGATGCATCGTGGCTACTTTGAACAGTTGGCAACAAACTGTGTGACTGTTAGTCGTCACAGATAGAACTTGCAAGAACTGTGACATTCGAGTAAGCAAGCATCCCTCTGTACAAAACCTAACATCCGGCTCACGACGAAACTACGTTCTGAAAAACTTTCCGTCGCAAGACAAATTTCCGAACATTCGCCCGCGTGAACCACCTTGTCACGAAAAGGGTGTCGTGCATACACAGTTGCAAACGAGGTCGTACTGAAGTTTCACAGTAATTCTATGAACGACACGCTTGAGGATCGTGTTTCGTGATATCGATAAAGTTACGAGATCTAATAAGGAGTAAATTTCCCGATCAACGATATGATTTCCTCATAAAAAAACGTGCTAAATATGGTAACGAATCTGATAATTAAATTCATTATACTTTTGTAATAAGGTATTTAAAAAGCGGCATTTTCTTCATCGATTGATCGTAAATGTGTGAAAAAATTGATTTGAATATATGACGCAGTTTCGCCTTGCCTTTTACTTGTTTTATAGCTGTTGCATGGTCTTGCTTCACAGTCATGATTATATCTTAGAACTTTTTATTTCAGTTCACCATGTTCCAAAGTATTCAAACATTTTACTAATTGTTGGAGTTAATATTCAAACAGTAAGAAGTACAATACTTTCTTTATGAAGACGATAATCGGAAAAAGTTTCTAATTACTATGGAAATTGTTTCCGGGATAATAAAAACTTTAAGTGCAGCCAATCGTATGTTGATGTGTTCGTATTCAAAGAAATGGCAATTTATAATTTGTTTACAAGCAATTTCATCGACAACGCTTTGAGTGCTTTTTACGAGAGCTCTCTGATGAGAATGTTGGTATTTCAATGAAACTCGACACGATTTAGAAGGTAAAAGCTTCCTTCGAGATGATGCTTTATTCTTTTTTTTTTCTTTTACAACGAGAAAGACGTGGCTACCATAAACGATTAGTTTCAATATTCTAGAAAACCGCCTCTGCGAGTTTTTTTTATTATTTAAATTAGTTGTTCAACACATTGCCGTATTTCAACAAAGAATTTAGAAGACAGTGTGAAACGCGATAATTTTTATAATTATTTAAAAAAAATTCCAGTTCCTGCTTTCTTCTTCTTTTTTTGTTAACTTATTCTCACTAGAGTTATTATTCATGATTATTATTCATGACTGTCTAACTTTCTAGTAAAGAGCTTGCATATTATATAATATAACCTCTTTATAGGGGTTAGGTTACATAATATAATCTCAATTAAATTAAAACACAAGAAAATTTACGAAAATTTGAAAATTATTCTTTCAACAATATGTAAAAAAATATAATTTGAGATACGTTACCAACGGCATGGTATTTGAAGTCTGTAGAGATGAATGAATTCGAGTTTATATTGCTTCGGAGTTCCGGAAGAACTCGTTTCCCTGAAGCATCGTCTTCGAAAGATAACGTCACAGTCTATCGGGAAATCTTCAAGAAGATCCTGTTTCATGATGCAGTGTTATTTATGCGAGTAATTTATAACAATGGCGTAGAAATATTTCACCAGAATCATTTTATCGAATGATATCGATGTTTTCATCGATAGTATCGTTTTCATCGATATTAACCTCTAACATTAATTAAGATTTTCTGACTATTAATATTCTAACAAGTTATGAATCAGAAATATGCGCATATTAATTTATTTTTATTAAAAAGGAAGATAAAGAAACGCAAATTATATATTTTATTCAAACATTTGCGCGATATTTATATAATGGTAAGTTTACAAATTTATCGATAATAAAGCATACAAATTTATCGATAATGACATAGGTATTTCTACAACAAGTCAATAACGTGTACTTAACCTAGTTAACCTCCTTATCATAGTAATTATTCTCATAATACAGTGGTATTATCGTATCTAACGCGAACCATTGACTTAACTGTGTATTTCCTATTTCGTACGAAAATACGTAGCTTACAGTGCCACCAATGTTCCCCCTAAAACGCGCGAAATCAAAACTTCGACAGTTCGAACGACGACTGCGTGTATGTAAAGTATAACCTAACGTTTCTACGAGATCATGTAACGTGTAGTGAAAACATGAAGGAGTACCTGTGTATCCATATATTCACGCGATATTCCACTGCAGTTGCTAGTATATCACGGTTATTCGTCTCTTTGGACTATCCCTCTTTTTACCGTGGTAAAACCAAGGTATATATACGCGACACATTGAAAAGAGATCGTGGCGCGCCACGTCGTTCACCCCTGATGCGACCACGTGACCCGAATGGCGCCGACGAGGAGTGCGACGGCCCTGAACACCAAGCGAGACGGCGGTACGCGGAACGTACCGATGCCGGCCGAGTACGCACGAGGGCGTCGCGACGGCAACCACGTTTTCTACCCTCGTTTTCAGTCTGTCGTGGTGTGTCCTGTCGGCCGGCTGGTGCGCTAGTTACACGCGTCCTTCTATCGTTTTCTTCCTCCTCCGTTCGCGTCACTGTTCGTCACTCTGCTCGGTGTTCTTCTTATCGTTAATTCGCATTCGCGTGATTTTAGTCGAAATCGTCGGTCACTTCCGTGCAACGTTCCGTGCACGCCGAGGAGGGAGGCGGAGATCTCTCAATGGAGATACACGGGGTCCAATGGAAAGCCGGCGAACAGTGTTGTGAATTTATTTCCATGTGAGCACGAAGCGTTCCGGTCGGTTTGTAGTCGGCTACAATTTGCCGCGTGTTCCAATCGAGGACGAGTCGGGCTGACAGCGGAACCGCGTCCACGGCGCGGATTTGATCGTCGCGGCCACCGTGTGTAGCGGACATGCATCCGGAGAAACGCTGTACCGCGGACCGATGAACGTGACTGGCAGTTGACTCGATGCAGAGGGACGCTGAGGTAAGAGTTCAATGTACTCCGGTGGTAGTGTTGGCACGCGAGAGACTTTCGCCCCGGAAAAATAAACGACGGTCAGATCACAAGATTTCGACAAGTATATTCTCGTTCGCCCGCGTTCGATCGGTTGGTACCCCTTGCCCGCGAATTCTGTCAACAGCTTCCCGCTGCATTTTCTCGCGCACACTTCGACCGTCGATCCCTCGTTTCACGCGGCTGCCACCTCGTGACACATTCCAAGCGCGTTACTTTCGACGAACATTAATTTCCATTGCTCTGCCATGCGTACGTTTCCGGGTGTTCCCGTTGCAATTTTCCATCAATTCAATGAGACATGACGTCACGCTTCTATTGTTTTAATTGGCTAACCTGATCGATGGAAACTTATAGTTACATATATATGTATATGAACGTGCACGATTCTTTCGTTGTCATATGTATATATATACGAACGTGCGCGATTCTTTTGAATTGAAGTAACCTTTAGATTCTTGGAATTAAGAAAGCGGGTCTGTTAATAACATAATAATTATCGACCATGTGGAACATTGTTTATACTCGCTTGTACTCGAGATGAAACGTAGATAAATATAACCAAAGGTTGAAATGTGTTTACTTCATTCGCGTTGCACAGTATATTTATATCGTATATTATTTCATAGATTTATGTAAACTGCGCATTATTTTACAGTTCTTTGATTCATTGACATTTCGTCAACTTTGCATTTTAATTACGCGCGAAGAAGCAAAGGTGGTAAAACGAGATATGATATTTGCCATGATAATCTGCCGGTAGAAAGTACGGTGACAAAATTTAAACGAATCGATACGTTACAATAAAAGACAGATAATTATTTATTGGATCAGTCAATATGGAATTTTAGCACCTAATATTTATAATATTTCAATAATACGTCTTTTTCATTCAGTCATTCATTATATTGCATAAATTAATATACTCTATTTTTTCTTTCAATTGAAATCTATCCAAATATATTGAATGTTTTAATTCCAATGTGATTTACGTTAACCAATTTCCAAAAGCTAGCTATTTTAAAAAAGCTATCTTCGTAAAGGATAGAATAAAGAATACTGTAGAAAGTAAAAAAAAAAAAAAAAAGAACGAAATTGAACCATTTTGTGTATCAGTTTCAATGCAAATACGTTCACGTGATCATCATTGGTTAATTAGATATCATCAAATTGGAAACAGTTTATCGCGAGTAAATAGATTTTTTATTTTATTTCAAATCAAATATATATTTGCGATAAAAATGTGTTAATTCAAATCACATATATATTTGCGATAAAAATGTGATTATCCAGACTTCGAGGTTAATGCGCCTTAACAAGTTCGAAAAAGGGAGCTTATTAAGGCGGAGTTTATTAAGTGGAGCCACGAATAGATAAAGCACGCGTGCCACATATGCAACGAAACACAACATGTCGTTCTTCGTGCGGCGCCGTTGAAAAGGGCGAAAATAGCCCTGGAAGCATGAAATTTATTTGCTCGTGTGCACGCGACGATAATGGCGATGAGAGCGCGAAAAAAAAGGCGACGAAAGTCAAAGCAGGTAGTTAACGTTTGATTTGGTAGGCTGGCGGGGGAGAAATTAAAATTTTGTCGCTCCAGGAGAAATTAAAATTGTGTGTTATTTTCTGTAAAACGTGCGGAACGTGCGAGACTTTTTCTTTTTTTAAACTTCGTGCGAAGAACTCGTGATAATTTTTCGCTTGTAATAGGTAAACGAAACATGCTCGTGTTTCATTTTGTTTTCTTGATAGACCGGCGGGAAGGCGGAAGGCATGAAAAATACTGTTATTACATAACACGAATAGAAGGGGTATAAAACAGCAGGGGCTGTTCAGGGGCTGAATTGTGATAAAATAGAGGGGGGGGATAGATTAAATGGTTCTGGGAGCGGTTTAACAAGGCGAAAGTCACACACAGGTACAGAAGAAACGAGTATGTATCATGGAAGACGGAACGTAATTCAACACGAAGTAACTTTTATGGGATCGTAACAGGCTGGAGAGCAAGATGTATCGACAAGTGAAACGAAGGAACTTTTTATTCGTCGGATTACAGACCTCTAAAAAAAAAAGGGACGTGATAACGATATACATGAAGCGAATGTAATATATTTTTTTGAGATGTAGCAAGTAGATCGTAGTAGGATGTGATATATTCCATCTGCCATCCTAAAGAAATTTATTCTCCAAACGGGGAGATAATATATCTTTATGAGAAGAGGTAGGTTGTCGAATAAAGAAACGGCCAGGGAATTTGTCAAACGATGAATTACGATTCACAACAAACAACAGAGTAATTCGAATGTAATTGTCGTGTCTCGCGGCTGAAGAGAACTTTAAAGCGAATTACTTTCGTTGTTCTGCGTTAAGTACAAGTAGGCAAGCTCCGAATGAAATTTTCGCGGAAATTGTTTTCTAGAAGTCGGACCGCGCCCGTGTAAAACGGTCTAATTAATTATACCGATAAAATTTAGTAAAGCAGCGTCGGAGAATAATGAAGTTGCTTCCGTATCGTGGGAATTTGAAAATCTCATTTGCTCGAGGTAAAGAACCATCCATCCTCTGTTACCCGCCTCGTTCATTGTTCTTCCTTGTAACTTTTCTTTTTTTATTTATCATTCTACTGATATTCTTTTCGTTCCTCTAAGCAAACTTTGAAAAGTTCGGTTCATCCGTTTCTCAAGTTTCCGCGTTGAAGACGGGGAAAAAATATTTGTAAATTAATAGATTTTTTCACAAGGCTTTGCATTGAAACAATAAATGCACGAGAGGCGGTAATAACAAACTTTCCTTTGTTCTAATGAGAATATTGAAATATTCCGTTTGAAAGGAGCCCGGGAAGAAAATTTTCTTACGGATCGCAACTTTAGTCACGTTCCTTCGCTGCTTCTATTTTCGTACTGAAATATTGCGATTACTCGTCCACAACGATACGTACGATCATCTCTCTTTTCTTTTAGAAACTCACATGCAAGGTTCTCAAAATTGAGCATAAGCGCTCTGTAAACACGCTTCGGTGTTTTCATATTTCAAACGCGGTCGTTGGTGAAACGATGATGCAGTTAACAGGTTCTATTCGAACGTTGAAAGCACCGTTTAACTTCGAGAAAGAAGCAATAACACATTGTATGTATAGCGGTACGTTAATCGTAATAACACTGTAATATTCTACTCGCCTTAACACATCACATATCCCGAATATAAAAGATTACGAATTAAACTTGAAAATTGTAATCTCACCGCGTATTGCTCGACATTATTAGTAATAACTAAAAAGCAGAAATAAATAAAATGCAGCGTTAAAAGTAATGAAAAGAACGTATAGAACGAACATTAATTTAGCGATACGTTGGATCTCTCGTTGCGTAATGTTCGCGGGCTTGGTATGATTTATCATCGATTCGACCACTTGCGCGAGAAAACTGTATTTTACAGTTGGTTATAAAAACCGAAGGATTCGTTGGCTAGAAAATCTGAAGTACTTTCGAAGACTGTCGTGTATCTCTCGCGCGAATAAAGAAAAAAAATGTTGCTGTTCGGATGTGATCAGGTGTTAATGGACAACGTATAATATCGTATACATAGAGGATAAATGAAAGATGTATTTTACGCCGGGAAAATACTTATATGAATCGAGAGAAAAATCGCGGTGGGGAAAAATAAGCGACGGTTACCCCACGCATTTCGTATTTCGAAAACGATGCAACGATTTGTCACGCGGAACGATCTTGAGCCTCCTGCGTAGTGTGTTTTATGCAACACTACAAAGAAGAATTTATCGGTTTCATTTCTGATGATTGATGAGGATCTTGCGTGTCGGAACTACGATCTCCTTCCGTCTTACGCGAAATGGTACGGAGAAAAGATAACGAAGACAAAAGTGATCTGTGATCGGAAACAAAGATTTATTCATTCCACTCGGTAAAAAATACATTACACGAAAAAAAGAAATTCATGCGGATATAGTCGAATTTCAAAATCTAAGTAGGTAAAAAAATTCACTAGGAGTTTCATCAAATCTATCAATAAATATTTACAACAGGAGAGAAGAACTTGTGATAGAGTTGAATTTATGAACATTTCCGGACAAAGAATATCGTAATTGTGGTAAAGATAACAGAAGTAACAGCCCTACTTTCATCAGCCCTAATTTTTAATTATATGATATATTGTTGATATCTATTCGTTCATTAATAATTCATTAATAGAAAAATGAAATACAATACCTAGAGTGATAAACGAAATGATTACGTTCGTTGATATTCACGAATCCTCCATTTATTGGCTTAGATGCACATAAAATTGAGTAAAACATTTCGAAGAATAGAGAGAAATTTCGAGACAGACTAGAAAAAAATATTGATGAAAAATATATAGAGATAGATATTCAACTTCCTACGTTAGAATAAAAGGCCAATTTCAAATTTCAAATTGAAGCTTAAAGGCCGAGAGAATAAATTCATTGTCCGAGGATCATCCACATAAAAGGAATAGGACAATCAGATTGCTGGACCGAATCTTCTGCTAGCCTGACCGGTGTTCTAATAATTGAGTTTCCTAAACTATCGATCAATTATTTCTGTTGTTTCTGACATTCAGAAAAAGAATCAATCCTTTCTAGGTTATTCTCGATGAAATTTAGCATTAAAAGGATTACACGAAATGAGTTACTGTTAACACGTTATAATTAATTAAGAGATCACGGAAAATGAGATACATAAGTGACAAATGTTTCATAGAGAGAATCATAAATTTGTTCACGAGTGCAACTCACGAATGTGTCTTATATGTCAAATATAGTTTGCAAATAGTGGTATTTTTTTCGTGACGTGAGGAAGGAGAGTTCGTGGCACGGAAACATAGGTAAACGTGACAGGTCACAGGTTTAGATTTAACCAGAGGATGGAAAATGTTTCTCGTGTAACGAATCAACCGTTATTTACGTTATATAACGTAAATATTACGTAATATAACGTAATATAACGTTATTTACATAACGACAAGCGTTCATTATTCAGCTATGTTTCATTGTTAATGTATATTTGCTTTAAAAAAGAACATGACTGATCAAAAGAAACTTCTGAAATGATTCGTTTATACATATATTTATTAACACTTTTTTTTAAATTGAAGGAGTACTTTGTTATTTAACGTTGTTCTATTACGTTTAAATCACGGTCAATTTTTCTGAAGATTAAATTTAAAACAATTTCTAAAATTCCTACAAGAAATATCTCATAACGTTGAAATGAACAGGAATACGTTCTATTGATATAGTTTCCAATTAACTAAGAATAAAATTTAATTTTACCATTTGAGTAATGCTCATATAGAAGTGAAATGTTATCGTTAAAAATGTCATATTTATACTTCGAAAGGATCTCTACAGCGAGGTAAGAGCGATGTTTGCGATTCGATTCTCCAGAGAGAAGCCGATAGTAATGGGTGCTTTTTCGCTTGTTTTTGCGTAAAAAGAACGGAGCAGGATTTATAGAAAACCATCGTTACAACAATTACCCGAAAGACGGATAACTCCCACGCTATTTGTTGCACAAGTGCAACCGAGATCGTGTATATCAGAGATAGAACTAAAATATCAGCGAATAAATTCGAATTTCACGGATTCAACGATTTATAAAAATTTCCACGCGGGAAGATCTCAATTTTTACAAATGAAATAAATAAAATTGGGAAAAACACAGAGCGGAAAATCGGCGAGTCGAAATAGAACGTAAACATCGATAGCCGGCGACCATTGGACAGCTCTGTTTCTGAGTTGAGGTCTGGAGCTAAAAAGATCATGTTTTCGGTCGAAGAAAAATAAAGCTCCTAAATTCCCATAGTATTCGATCATTCACGAGAAGGTCGATTTCACCGTCGATTCTTAGCGTGAGATGGAAAATTGAAAAACCCTTAGCCCAGTGTTGAGCACGGTACCATCTATTCAACCAATCGACTTTCAGCCTTCTCCTCTAACATTGCGAATAGGAAAAAGAGAGAAGAAGAGGAGAGAGAGAGAGAGAGAGCAACGCTTTCGCGAAGCGGTTTTTCTCCTCTCTTTCGGAACAAATTGAATTTCGCTAGAGTCTGAGAGAATTAGAAAAAATGGAGGGAAAGAGTGTACGGAGAGCGCGTGCAAGAGTGAAAACGGCACGATTTATTTTCACTTTTGGACGCGACATCGGAAGAAAGCGTTTTTCTTTTTCCTTTTTTTTTTCTTTTTTTCTTTTACTCGATGCCGGAGATCTCGGGTATCGCTGAGAAAGATCTTTCGAAGTATAGAGAAGAAACCAGAGGGGAAAAAAGAAGGGAAGATAAGTCCCCAAAGAGACAGAAAGGGAAACAAAAGGCGTCGTGACTTCGGAAGAAAGTTCAAAGTGCACCTTCTCGTCTTATCCTCGACAAACGCTGCTTTGCCGCGTCTAGAGTGTGTCTGTTGTTTCATATGGAGCTCCAAAAAGTTGCGTACGGCCGGGATACGAAGGGGAGTCGTAGGTAGAGAGAGAGAGAGAGAGAGAGAGAGAGAGAGAAAGAGAGGGCTCTGCCTCTTTGAGCTCCGTACTCGTGGAAATTACAAGCCGCATTGTCGCGAACGCGATCTTCGAATTCACGGTTGTGAAACCGTCTTTGATCTACGGGAATGTACCGATGAACGTATGCTGCCTTATTTTCGAATTGACGTCCTCGCTTTGGACTCTGCAAATCGGGAGAGCGTCGTTTCGTGTGTTGTTCGTAGGGTTTTAATCAGGTTCTTCAAGTAGGTGTTCACTGAAGTTTCCTTTAACTTAGCCGTCGGATCTTTGATCTTTCAATCTTTCGTTCTTCTTTTCTTTCTTGTGTTTGATTCCAGGGACGAGAGGTTAATGTAGAAAAAAATGAAACTCTAGATTATGCTAGATTATTCTAGTGAATAGTATACACTTCGTCGAGTATTTTCAAGAAGATTTCACAAACATGAGAGTTCTAACGAGGTACCAAATGATCAATGCTTGTCGACCTGTGATCTTACTAGTTGCGAGGAACTCGTTTATACCTGAAGAGCTCCTCGAGCCTTTTAGGCAATAAAGTAACTTAATATATATTTCGTTGGCGACGTTCGATGGAAGTTTTTTTTTGGTAATTTTTGTCACTACACGCTCGAAGGAATTCATGCTTTCAAAGCGTGAGAAGATCAACTGATTTCGAACGTCCAATTATCGTTTCGACGTTTCATTTTATCATCCGTGTCACTCGTTAACGTTTGTCCAGTTCAACATAACAGTGTAACTCGCGGTGATTATACACGGTAACGATATCAACATTAAATTTGCTTTGTTGGTATTCGATTAAATTCCGCTAATTAACGTCTATTTCAAGCAACGCCTGACCCGAAGCTCAACGTTTCGAACATCCTGTATAATTCTTCCTGACGCTTCCTGAACCTTACACTATCGTGAACACCTCGAACTCGTAATACCAAAGAATCTTAATGAAGCCGTGACGCGTTAATGCGCGTGAATTGAAATTTACGACTGCAGGCGTGATAGGTGATTAATCGCCAGCATTATGAGAGACGGCTCGCCGTGAAATATTAACATAACGCGACGTAAGCTAAAGCTCACATTGTGCTGCCTGGAAGTTTTGCCTTTCGAAAGTATGTAGTGCCAGCGTTGTCTGCATCGTCGTTTTAAGGAAAGAAATACTGGACGAAAATTACGTCATGTAGCTTGAAAACGTATTTTACGCGTCACTGGTTACACTACGCATTAGATTATTAGAGTAATAAAGTTCACTTTCTTGAATAAATAACAGCTAAAAGAAATAAATAGAAAGCTTTCAGGTTCGTGAAATAGCAATAACCACAAGAAATGCGTCCGATTGGAATTTCGGCCAATTAATTTCTCCGAGGTGTCACGAATCCCCAAGACTGTTATTACTTTTTTTCATCTTGAAATCCTCCTACAATTCATGTATATTACCGGAAATTACCAGAGAACGTAACGGGCTCCTAGTTTAAAGCGGAACATGTAAATCATGGCGGTGAGAACGATGTTGGCCTGTAACGAATTTAATTTAATAAGTTCCTTTGGTAGTGAGAGAAACACGTAAATAATAAATCACGCGCGAAAATGACTGGAGATTTTAATTACATGCTAAGCTTTTGTTCCTCCGTTTTGTTCTCCCAGCATTGTACTCGCTGGCAAAGACACGATCTAATATTCTTCGAATTGATTAAAACACACGCGCAGAGATTAAGTTGTTATTACGTTTCGAGTTCGAATTGCGGTTGTTCAAATAGCTTCGATCTTTGCGTTTTTCCCTGTTAAATTTCCAGCAGTTCGATTTCAGCCTTGCTTCGTTTTCCAGAAGAGTGCCGAGAAACTACTTTTGTCTGTACTCGATGGAACAGAGGGAAAATAGAAAACGAGGGAAAGCGTTATCCTCGCTCGTGACAAAATGAATATTTCACGGGCCGTTATGTTCGTTTACCGTTTTCATCTCGTAAATCATTCCTCCGCATCGATCGTTCTAATGGCCATGCTACAGTGAAACCTATTAATTTGCAAATTAGATGCAAAATGAATTATTGATCGAGATTCCGCAGTTACGCTGTAAAGGAGATCGCCGTTGATGCGTTTCATTCGCAACTCGTTAATCCGATATGTAAACCGTGGATAGTCGAGAAACTCGGAGAATTTACGATCAAAGTTCTCACGTTTCACGATGTTACGAGTTACGATAATTATTTTAAGAAAAATGAAATTCCAATTTTTATGTGTTGGATCGTTCGTTGGGTTCGTGCCGATTTTGTAGACGCCTCTCGAAATTTATACGTGAGTGAATATAATAAATTCTGATATACAATAAATCTCTTTGAAGAAAAGCATTTAATTGTGTGATCTTGTGGAAAATGAAAAAAAAGGGAGAGTGCTGAAATGATCGAAGTATATAGTAAAATCGAATGCACATTTCAAAAAAAAGGGAAAGACAAAACTTTAACACTCGTATTATTAAAAAATAATCGTTTTTTAATTATATGTTAATTGCGATTTGTTCTGGAAAATTTATCAAATATTAGCGTACTTCATAAAATTTTCATCGACTCTAACGATCTATTTATGCAAATTTTATTTTTCAACACATAGAAAAGTAGAATATAGCTTACGAAAATCGTAAATCGTGTGTGTAAAATTGACGTAACGTAAATTAGTTAGTAATGCTAACCGAAAGACGAACGTAAAACAGATATTAATGTCATTTATTAATCTTTTTTCAATGCCATTGTATATAAATTTTGCTACCGCGATGAAATATATTTTCATACAGATTTTTAAATATACTCGGCTTTTATACTCGCTTGAAAATTCCGTGATACGGGAATATTAAATAAAATAAAATTAAGAATAACGAAATGTATGAAACAGACCAATCAAAATATGAAGAGATAAATGCAGCGAATAGAGCTGCAATTTCATTCTGTTCCATTTGTTTTCCTCTTAAAACCGTCATAAAATTCGCTGTTCTCTTTTCGTTTTTTTTCACAATTTTGTGAAACATCCTGGAACGATCGATCCGAAGCAAGAATTCACACTCGTTGCTCTTTGCCTCGCTTGATTCATTTTTCCTTCACGTACAAGAACGCGAAGCACGGACAGAAATCTCGTCGGAGAGGGCCGAGTATTTTCATTTACGACCGTTTGACTGTCGTAAATTCGCGCTATTGATAAACTTGTATTTCAGAGCATCGTGATTTAAGGAAGTGGATACGGGATGGGATCGCCATAGAACCATCGAGATATTTCGAACACCGCCAACGCGTACGTAGTCTGAAATCACCCTATAACGGTTTAACGATCCCCAGTCCTGATCCTTCCCTCTCGATTACGCGTTCTCTCGCGATATTGCGTGGCTATGCCTTGAAATATCGGCGAAGCCTTTCACCGAAACTGACGTTTCCGTTCGATGCAACACGCAGACAAGGGCCACGCGACAAGCGGTCAACCCCAGTGTCTGGCACTGCCCTTACAAGAGATTCTCCTATAGACGTCGATAATTCATCGATAACTGCGTTGGAACGTCATGAAACAGGGAATCAAGCAATACAGTGATCTGTCTCCATTGACTGTCCAACAACGAGGGAATGCGTTCAGTTTGAATATTTCATTAATTACTTTTACGCGATGGCAGAGAGAACTGTAGTAGCAGACTGTCGTGCAGACGAGACGGGACAGTATCGATGTTTTCGAGAGTGGATCGATAACGTTGCGGTCAGTGGCTCTTAGATAATTCTACTTACATTAGCGATGTAGGATGGCTTAATGGTTCGTTGTTCGCACCAGCGAGCTAAGTCGATTAACATCGCATGATTGCACGGTGCGAAGATCCGATTTAAGTACAAACGTCTTCCCTTACAACAGATACTTATTCTTAACCATCTGTCTCATCGTTTATTTTGTCCTTTGTTTCTTCAAAAGTATTCGATTTGCCTTTGGAAAGTTTGCACACCTCGTCGTAAAATTCGTAAAATCAAACAGAATGGGTTTGGATTACGCGTTTGGATCACGGTTTAAACTAAAGAAAAATATGAACGGTCTTTACATCGGTAATTCATGTAACACATGCCACAGTACGACCGCGGGGTGTTCCACACACGTGACGCTCGAACTCGGGCGATATTAGAATGGCAAATGAAACGTGGAAGTACATCGCGGGGCAGATGGGAATACAGATCGAAATAGCACGTTATGATAGCGCGACGTGGTTGTAGCGTGTGGCTCGCCACCGCGAACGATTAAAGCAACGAAAATATTAGCGAACATTGGTGGACGATCAGGGCATCAGACGAGATGTTACACCGAGAGAGAGAGAGAGAGAGAGAGAGAAAGAGAGTCGAGGAAATTATAAATAAACGAGCGCCGGTGCGGTCGCGGCAGGAGAGAGGCCTTGGAAGTATAAAAGCGGATAAATCGATGGGCAAAAATTTTTTCCGTCGCTGTTCGAAAAGCCGTGGCCGTGAGTTATCGTTGGGGTTCAAGATCAATCGCGCGTTCGCAATCGGTCTCGATCACGATGCCACGAGTTTCCCTGTCGCTCTCCTGCGACCGACGCGTCGAACGATTTGCGAACGAGCTCGTAAAGTTCTCGGCTCGTTTCTCCATCTGTTTTTGCGACGTTATTTGAAGAGACTACGGATTTCCCGATCGTATAAATTATAATTTCCCTGATGCACTATTTCCGCCGACTACGTGTGAACGATGAGAGAAACACATTGTCAAATACAATAATTGTTTCAATAATTGTTTCGTTGATTTGGACAATCGTAACGATTCGAGAGTATTTTTTTTTCTTTTTTATAGTCGGTTTTACAACGTAATTAGAGGAATCTATTTATGTGTTTTCCGATTTATCGACGCATATTCTTTCCTCTCTTACAGTTAGAGCGCAAGTAAACTGACACGAGTCTTTCCATTTGTTTGCGATACGGTTTTTCTGTTCCATGAAAATTCTTCGAAAAAAAATAACGATGAAAAGTAACAAGAGACAATAGTGCGGTGCGTTGAAACATATTTCAATACATCGGGAAATGGATTCATCAACTTTAATTATCATTTTACGTTACTGACAACGCTTTCCTGCGGCAAGCTCGTTTTAATAGCGCATCTGCTTTCTTGCTCGTCGTTTCCTCTAAAAAGGAATTCGACGATATTTTCATTCGGACTAAAAAAGAAAAAAAAAATTTGTCACTACGAAGAAACACTTTGCTCTTTTGCGTTTTGCACGGTTTGTTTTCGAGAAGAGTGACACATCGTCACAATGATTTCAAGATAAAACTAGATTATATATGTATATATCAGAATAGAAATATTATAATTTATTCAAACTTTGTAATTCCGATTATAAGGCGGAAACATATTTACTTTAATGGAAAGAAATGAACATTTCGTGTATTAATAACTTCCTGTATCAACGATTTCCAGAAGAATTTGCTTTTCCTCACTCACTGTGCAGTAAACAGACCATTTTCTCTTTACGTTGTCGCCAAGAAGATAAAATATTTAAACGCAGCGGTGCGTTACACACACTCATACACACACACACACACACACGCGCGCGCGCGTAAAAAGAAAAAAAGAAATCGCGATAGAAGAAGGTCGATGTTTCTTACCCCATGTTTCTTCACGAGATACACCCGACGTTTTCACACGAAATTCTACTACTCGCCGTCAATCAGAATCACTGAGGCGGCAGAGGATTGCACTTTGATCCCGGCAGGGAATACTTTCTCATAGTATTTCGTACGTTTATTATCGACGTTCTGCCAGAGGATCGTCTCCACGCAAAGGAACGACGTCCCCGTTGGTCGTCGAAAGAAACATTCCAAGAGAGAGAGAGTCTCAAGCACGCTTGTTCGCATTCCAGCTGACGAACGACCTTATTACCGGGCCTTTAATAAGCCGTGCCGGCGAGGTCACGTTCACGTTCACACCGGGCACCGAGATTTAAGATGCGAATCTTGGAATTTATGTGCAAACGATGCCACCGGATGTTGAGTTATTGGCGCGTTGCCTTCGACAGCTTTTGGAGAGGAATATGCATGGGCTCCGAGGAGCCGGGGGATGGATCATCAACTTGGAAGCGGTTTCGAGGCTAGATCAGATGCAAATACGAAGATAATGCGTGAAAGAAATAAAGACCAGAATTGTTGTTGGGAGATTTATCGAGAGGAATTTGAGAAAATAAATGTCCAGAGAATGCCACACTTTTTTGGTAATGTTGTGTAACACAGAGTTGCAAAGATGTATACAATAAATTATATATTTAATTCCATGACTGGAGCGATGTTTTTTTTTTATCTGTAAGAAAAATTATTTCTCCCAGAAAAGTGAAAGAATCGATGATAATAATTTAAACGTGAACTTTTTTCGTTTTCTGAACGATTCACTTGAGGTTCTATCGTTGCTCAATCATATATTGAACTCGTATTCTTCAAATATTTAGCGATCGATACAATTCTCTTCGCCGGTAGCTTTTTTAAACATTTTTTCCAACTGTGTTTACAGAAATATGAATTTTCATAATTGAGAACAACAAAGGGTACATTCTCGTTGAGAAATGAAATTTGCAGAATTTATATGTTGGGCATATTCAAATGAAATAACAATACGGAGCTGTTTAGTTGTTTTTAAAATATCAGCGTATAAACAAAGCTCATGCTGCTGCCGAGAATGCTAGATCTTGAGTAAACAAATTTCGCTTCCGTACAGCATTGTTCCGCGAGAGAAACGTCGAGGCGAACAAAAAGGAAACAAGCAACGAGATTGAAAAAAAAAATCTCGCGGTATCAGAAATATTTCGCTGGAAAGTCTCTCTTGCTCTCGCGATGGTTTTTATTCACGGGATAGCACTTTGAACGTCGAAATATCAAACACGAGAGCGAGAGCAGCACCGAATGGCGAAATAAAACGAGCAAAAGCCACGGATTTTTTCGCTCTTTTCACGTCGCGTTGCGAGAATATCTTTATAAACACCTTTTTGCTTCTTCCGTTTCTTTGTCTCTTCTTTGTCAATTATGAGAATTTGCAGGCGCATATCGTTAGTAGCGCGTTCACGGCCATGGCGAAGCTCTCTGGCACATTTCTCCCGAATGCCTTCAAGTTCAAAGAAAAACCTCGAAAGTGAAATCGATTCGTCGATTTGAAGTAACCCGCTCGTAAAAGTCGTGCTCGCTTGCCTTTCGATCTCTCGAATGACGCGCAATTATTCGTTTACGGGCTATTTCACTTTATTCATTCTGAAGTATACGCGTCAGAAATAAAGAAACTTATAACCGTCCCTCCATTTGCACGTGTCCGTTCTACGTGGATTCGTTTTACGAGAATGAAAGTCGCAGTGGACAGAAAATCTAACTTCTATAAATTATAGAAATACATATTTATCTAGGTTAACAAAATAAAAAATTTCAGAAAACAAAACGAAATTTTACTCGATATTCAATTCAAAACAATTAACCATTCCTTTTTAATCGGCACGAACTCGTTATCCTCGTTGCATTGAAATATTTGAAAGTTCGACTCCAATTGTTAATGTTAATTTTTTCGTGTTCTCAAACCTATCTTTCGCTAAACTTTTGCAAATTTGCTGATGTTTGCTGCAACATTTCTCCTCTTTCAACAAATCTTTTTGAAATTTTCAATAGCTCGTTGAATATTTGGATTAATGTGTACGATGTATTTTCTGGCTCCGTGAATTGATATCGCGTATAAAAATTGAATAATTAAAGTTATAATTAAAGAGAGACTCGCGTAAATGGAGGGGACGAGTGTACATTCTGTTGAACACGAGTGTCACCAAAAGACTTTGTTCTATATTAGAGAAAAATCGAGTTTATCGCGATCGAATGCACACGGGGCCGAGATTCTGGAATGTATACGCGATAAAAGTTTTGCGTGAAATTTCACGTAGAAACGCTGTCCCTTTCGCTCGAAGAAATTTATGAAATCATTGCAACCGATGCAGCCAAGGCTTGAGAGAAATTTCGTTTGAAATTTATTTATCGAAGTCTCTCACCGGATTGAAACACACCGCGAAGCAGGTGATCTGGCAAAAAAAAGAAAGTGTCTAAAGGTCGCTTGTGTATGTAGGTCGGCAAGAAAAAGCCGCGGTCGCGTTTGTTCGCGCTGTTTTGCCTGCGTTCAACAGATTCCACGGAGAGTGAACTCTTAACGAACGCGTTGGCTAAGAATTTCTAAGGTTTGCGTTTACGCAAGACCTCCCACAAAAATGGCATGCAGGTTAATTGAAAACCTGGTCGGTGATCGTAGGAACCACATTCCGAAAAGTTGTACGGATGCAATTTCTCCTAGCTGAACTTTGCCAAGTGGCAAACTACTCAAACGTTAGACTTCACCAGGGGGGAGAGTCTATTAACCGCTATGGAATTTCCGTCTTTCCTCTTAAGAAACAAGCTCTTGAACGACCAGCGTGCCTTTTGTGCGCGTAGAGACGGTGACCCGACGTGACAAAGTGGCCCGTCTGACTTCCTAACTGCTTCATCATTGAATGTGAAAGATCACTCGTAGCAATTGCAAACGAATAACGAATAACACTTTTCTTTTTCGCGAAAATTGCGAGATAATTGCGCACGTTTGCGCAAGTTTGCGCGAGAATTGTTACTTGAATAGGCGAACCTTCGCTTATCGAATGACATACATTTTAACTAGATTCGTTATTCGATAGTGCAATATACATATACTTTAGAACAAGTTAATAAGTCAATATAAATTCAAATATATACTAGAATCTTAATATGCAATTAATTTAATGTACAATTATATCATACTATATACAATATACAATTGTGGGAAAAGACAATGTGAATAAAAGGTCAACATCATTTTTCACATATTTCACATATAGATATTTAGGCAATGATTCGTTGTTGATAAATTACAGCTGTTATCGTTCTTGGTACTTCATTCTTCGAATTTTGAACGATATTTATATCAGACTTTTTAATATAACCTCGTAATTGAATTCAGATACCGAAACAGACGGATGTTACGTAATAAGACGCAGACGAAACTAAAATTAGAAGTAAAATCGATACCAGAACAATCTCGAAACTCTTGATCGAAACGCGACGCTTAAAATTCTAACTCTAAAGTTGCTGCCAATCAATGAAAGTTATTTATTCTGTGATGGACTGTTTCCAACTTATCTATATCCGTCCGGCTGGTACAACGGTACATGACATTTGCGGTGCTTTCCTCTTCCATTTGATAAACCAGTACAGTAAAGATCATCAATTTTATCAGGTTTATAGGGTCCTTTCGTTCGTTTATTAACCCTTTTAGTACCAAAAAGAGTAAAAAAAAGGTTAATCGTGAAATACGTCGGCCCAAACTAATTAGTAGTTTGATGAAGGTCGGGGGAGAAAAGTCATAAAAGTTTCATTTTAGAAACTGAGCTGGAAATTACAAGCTTGCCAAAAGGATTCGTTAAAGAATGAAGAACGATTATATTTCAAAAGGTAGACGAATAATTATTCTATGATGCATAGCATACAACGAGTACCTCATATTGACTCATCCACAACGATGATATCGTTATTCGGGCACTGAAAGCATTAATCACGAAATGAATTTCGTTTTTCACCGAGTGAGCGAGACGAGGTTCGCCGACGGCATTAACGCTAGCCAGAGAAAATTCGAGTTTGTTACTTAAGTAATAAGCTTCGTTCTGCCGACGAAGAGTAACGAGTTTATAAAAGCGATTAAATTGAATTCCACGTGATCCGATCGATGTCGAATGAGATTCCGTCGGGAAGAATCATCGTCGGCTAATCGCTCGAGAAAGAAACGCAACGATTTGTCTCCATTTAGAGATCCGTGTCCTCCGGTTATCGCGAATCTCGTACAGTTGGTTTATTTCTGGACTAAGCTCTACACGTCTGAGAAAATTCCGATACACTTTGACAGGGCGCAACAGCTTGCTGAATATCTAGTGCGGCAAATGATGCGCGCTGGTATCTGAAACTTTAGCGAAAGTACATGCATAGTGATTTACGGCATTCTTTACAGTAAAACGAGCTCCCAAATTATTTCTTTGGTATTGAAGAGATTAAATATAATATATAATATATATTATATATTATATAATATATATATAATATATATAATATATATAATTGTATATAATATATATAATATATATAATATATATATTATACATATAATATAATATAATATAATATAATGGTTACATTATTGTAAATTAACTTAGAATTAACGATTATAGCCGAATATAAAAGAGTATAGTCAATTAGTAATAGTTACACGAGAAATACGACAATCAGCTGATTTGTATATATTGTAAAATATAAATTTGTTTAAATACAAAGGAAATTTGAAGCGAAGTTTAGTTTTCATAGATGTACAGATATTTTAACGAAAAAATATAAAAATATAAAAAAATGTGACACGACGTATATATAATACATGTACATACGAACAAACAGCATGTTCCTACGCACATATATATATGTATATATATATATATATATATATACGTATATAGAACATCGGAATCGATGTTTCGCAAAATTTCTATTCTTACCAGACCATTGAACGCTATTTGCAGAGCTTTATATTTCGAACGAGTGAAATTTCTGCGGCTGTGTTTGAAACGCGGCAGCCTGAAACTTTCGAATGAAGGGGAGAACGAACGGGGAATATGCCCGACAGTGAAAACGCATTTGAATGATAAACGTGTTGACGATTAGGAAGCACCAAACTATTCAGCCGATCGAGAGTCATTGGTATTCAAATTCCGTGGAACTCGTACAGCAAACTCGCTTCCCGGCTAGTCTTCGCCGAGCAAGAGCTTATATTATTACCGGGGCTGAGTGGCACCTCCTATAGAAATTATTTAGAAATAAGCGAGACGCGAGTGTCACACATCACGAGTGTCTAGAGATTCGAGGTGTTATTTGTAAACGAGCCACCTGGTACGGACGGTTAAATGCTCGAGCCAGTGATAAACCGAAGAACTGTGGTAAACGACCGAGCTCGGAGGCTCCGATACCAGCGACACGACCACGTTTCCGGCCTGTTTACGTGTGGTGACAATAATCGATACATTTCACGTCCTCCGAAACTTTTTACTCTTCTGCCTGCTCCGTTCATCAACCTCGTTTTCGGGCGACTCCCGTACGAATCACGGAAAAAAAGTAGAAAATGGTTTGAAGAATTTCAATTGTTCTTGCAGCTATTTTCGATTTTTAAATAAAACAATTGATGCAGCGAGTATTTACGGACTGACAGACAGTTACAATAGTATGAATCGATTGAATTTCGCGCATTGGATTTGTTAAAAAATATTGAACTCGCTATCACACGATCGTGATACTTACGAGAATTGCGAACAATTGCTTTCTGACAACGTAATTGATTCACGGAAAATTGGTTGTCCAAATGAAAAGAAAAAAAGAAAAAAAATACTTCGTAATCAGTTACAATGGCATACAGGTATCTATTGATATTTTTATCGTACATCGTGACATCAATCAATATCATCGTGAAAAATTGATTTGGAGGATTTGATTTGTGAATGCAATACAGGTTCTTCGAAAATACAATATTTCATGTTTTACGTAGCCGCTTTGAAACTTTTGCGTTCAAATCTGTTTACGATCTCTTAAAAATAGTATCAAAGTACTATGTATACGAACGTTGAACTCGTATCTTACCTCTGAACGACGTTTCGCGCGATAATGTATTGGTGCCGCGATCGATTTTCGCCCAGAGCCCAAGTGATATTCATCCGTGAATACTTTGCTTGCCAAATCATTCTCGACGCCTTATCCTTAAGGAGCTACTGCTGTCCAAGTTTTTGGTCGTAGATAAATTCGAGGTATATCGTTTGATCGATATTTACGACGCACTTGTCGGATTCTGTTTCGGGTCGCGTGAGAGACACGCATTCAAGTTCGACAATACACCGTGTCAGGTGTATTGTAGTGAACGTAAAATTTGATACGCCAGCATAGTATGGGGTTCCTGATTTATAGTTTCGGCTTGTACCTAGCCGGGATCCAGAAGGTTGTCGAACACACTCACGAGCTTTCCAGGGGAGGACAAATTTCAGCCTCGGGTAAATACTGTTAACTTATTCTTACGAAACTTGTCGGTAGCGCGCCGGGGGAGAACTTCGGGATTCAAGTCTGTAACGGGGTTCCGTGTTGCTTCGTTCTATAGTTGGAATAGAGAAGTTATTTACAAAAGCAGCTTGTACTTCTGCAAGATAAATTACCTTTGAGAAACATGAAAATCCACCGTCCGTCCGGTTTTATTTTCACTTTTACAACGAATTTAATGTTCAACCTAGAAAGGCGAACTATCTTGTCTAATTTAACGCCGAGTTTTTGAAATATATGAAAAATATGAATCGTTGATGCTTACTTGTTAAATTGCGTAATTGCATAAATGCAAACGAATGTGTGCAATCTATTCACAGTGAACACTTACGCTAAAATCATTACGATTCATTACGGAATATATACATCGCGGCTTTGAGTGGCGTTGAATAACCTTGAATGACCTTGGAACACTATCACCAACTTTAGATTATTGAATTTGTCTTGACGTCAGCTGCAAGACTGTGAACTCAAAAATGTACAGTTCCATTTAAAAAAAACCAGAGGTCACCTTGAAATCTCGGAAGCATGACAGTCTAGACAAAATGTGTGGCCGCTGTTAGTTGTCCCCGTCGAAACAACGTAAGTTTTATTTGAAACATTTTTCTGTACAGGGAATCGTTTGAGAGAAAATTGCGCGGTTAGCTTCACAATCGGCTTATCCCATTATCGCGAATCCCATACTCATTTCTTACTTTCCGGTCTGAAAGAAAATTGGTCGGATCAGCAGTTGTTAATGAAATAACAGTATTATTCTGCAATTCGAGCCCAGGTATTCATATCGAGCCTCGAGCACGTAACAAACTCTCCTTCCCCGCTTTAACCTCTTGACATAAAACGAGGTCTGGG
Source organism: Tetragonula carbonaria (assembly GCA_032399595.1). Taxonomy (NCBI): domain Eukaryota; kingdom Metazoa; phylum Arthropoda; class Insecta; order Hymenoptera; family Apidae; genus Tetragonula; species Tetragonula carbonaria. The sequence goes on from JAUCRC010000008.1 coordinate 3,523,091, forward strand.
AGACGCCGTGCGTTTTCTAAAGAACTGTTGAATTATTAATCTGCTTCTTCGTCATTTTTTATTAATTTCGTTTATAAGCATTGTGTTTATAACATTTCAGGCAGTATAAATATAAGAGTGTAAAAATGATCTTTATTAGGTTTGCGCTCAAACACATTTAATTTCCTCAAAAAATGGAAATTAGGTTTTCTCAAATTGTTAAATTCCCTCGAGCACGTAACAAATCCTGCTCCTCCGATGTACGCTTTAACCCCTTGACATGCAATGACGTCTGGTAGACGTCGTGCGTTCTCTAAAGGACTGTTGAATTATTAATCTGCTTCTTCGTCATTTTTTATTAATTTCGTTTATAAGCATTGTGTTTATAACATTTCAGGCAGTATAAATATAAAAGCAGTATAAAAATGATCTTTGTCAGGTTTACACAAAGAATATAGGAATTATTACCTCTGTTAAGTTTCCTCAGATGAAAAATAAATATCACTTTTTGGTCGTGTCTAATTTCATTTAATTCATACGTCAACGAGTTAAAGAAGTTGTTCGTACGTACACGCTCTTGTCCAACAAAGATGGAGACTGCTGTTTACAGAATTACACGGAAACCGGAGGGATGACGAAGAAGGATAAACGCGTTAAAGCGTTTCGTCGACGTTGCAGACGCAGACACACGGACACGTTTGTTGGCGTTGTTTAGCGAGCGACAGGGAAAACTCGATTTCTCTTCCCTTGTTCCATCGTTCGTACTCGATGTCGCGAAATTATATCGATGTAAATGGCTGCGCGACGACGCAGAGCAAACCGAGACGGTCGCTCTCTCGGCGACAAGTTAAATTGAAAATGAAATTAAAGCGAACGGGATGGCTCGAGGCGGAATGGAATTGTTAAAAATAATGTAGTCACCGTGTCGGAGAAATTCGCGTCGCGGACTCGAGATTTCGCGATTTCAGAACGATTTAAGTCGCGTCTGCGAATCAAATTCCGGTAACGAAAACAGGAAGATTGCCAGGAAGCTTTTAAAGTCGAACCAGCCGGTTAGTTTGTTTCCTTATTTTATCGCCGAATCGATTTTCCATTATCGCATATTCCATATTTTCGCGGTTTTTTTTTTAATGGTGCTGTTTAATGGTATAATGGAATTTGAATTTCCTTTTAGCTACTAATTTATGGCGTATTTCGTGACATTGTGGAGTAAATTCTCCAAATCCCGTTTTATAACCGACGCGATATTTCAAAAATTTTTACGTTAATATCACATTATTATAATACTTCACATCAGCGTTTTTGATCGTGTTTCACGTTTTAAAGTGTGCTTTATCACGAAACACACACACAGAACAACAAGACATCACGGAAGAAACTGTTCGACACTGTTCCCTCGCGGGTTTATTTTTTCCTGATTAGCGAAACGATTATCGATAACACGTTGAGAAAATTAGCCTGAATCGAAACCTTTTATTTAGTTACGTGGATCGCTCTAACGACCTTGAAGTTAGCTTTATGAACGACTCGGTAAGAGGAGCAGCAGCAGTAGAACGTGACTTCGTTAGATGAGGAACCGATGAACCGTGTCGACAACGTTAACGGAAAAACGAGAGCAAATTGATGATCGGTGTGCGTCGATCGATCCCCCTCCCCGCCCCCACCCCATCGCCCCGTTGTTTTTCACCGAAACAGGTCGAACGAGAAATCCGTTTCTGATCGCTTTTGCGAAATTTCCATTCCGGACGCGAATTCTAATTCTTCGAAAAGTCAGACAGGGCAAAGAAACAAGGAATACTACCCTTCTGTGTATCGAAACTACAATTGTAGGTCTTCTCTGTCAATTGTTCGTATGCAAAACATGCTCGCTTAAAGGCAAATCACTGGTGAACGTGCAAACAGATAACGAGCCGCGTTATATTTATCAATCGCGGAATTCGCTTCGAATTGGCTGCTCTTCTACAAGTACACGCAAGTCGTACGATCGATCGGTAACACGTAACGATCGTCAAGTGCAATACTTGGCCAGCAGTTCATTAGCAGGCCGATTAACGAGGCACATCGATTAGCGGCAGCGTAAAAATCCGTGTAACGCGATCAAGCATCGCGACGGCGGCCTTGTACATGTTATTATAGTGCCTTGTAGTCCCATTTGTGATGTCGTGTCGATTCGAATCGTTCGACTCGTGACATTCGTGCCTGTTTCACATACCTGACGCTAATTGTATCCTGCTCGATTCTGTGTTATATCCTTTTATCCCATTCGGCCACATGTAACATCAAGTTTCTTATTGTCATTCATATTTATTCGTCTTTTGTCTCGTTTGCGTTTTCTAACATCATAAATTCTGTAATATTTGCTCTTTAAAATTTGCTCGTTCTTCTGTCGTTCAAAAATATCTGGGCACTTACTTCCTTCGACGAAACGGTATTGTGATGATATATTTTAGAGTCAGTGTCTTCCTTTCATCCATTCATGATTGACTCGTTTTTTTTTTCTTTTTTTTTTGAAAGTGATTTTATTAAGTGATTTTTTCCATAAATTTATTCATATATTGAGACATTTAAGGATTTGCGTTTGAATTAAGTAAAAAATATTGGCAAACGTTGATGAATTCGAACAGTGTTCTTAAAACTATAAACATGTTAAATGTTTTGTCACGTGATGATAATTAATGAAATTATTAAAAAATACGAAAGGTTTCTTTAGCTACGATTGGACTTTCAATAATAACAAATTTTGAGAAACAACGAACAACGACAATTTTAAACTTGTATTTTAATTGACGCAAGCTTTTCTGAAATGTATTTCTTTCATATAAAAAGGTATAATTAAAATGAAAACACGCAAGCCAACAATAACAAATTTTGAAAAACATATACAATATCAGCTTTAAATTTATACTTTAATTGAAGTTTTTCTGAAATTATTAAAAAGCACTTTTAAAATATAAAATATAATTGAAATGAAAGCTTTATTCAGAAATATTTCCAGTTACATAGTAAAAGAATTTATAACAAAACAACTATTTATCTCTTGTTACAAGACTTCACGTTCTGTGCAAAGTTGAAATTTTTTGACCTTTCTCGTTTTCTAAATAAATCCAGAACTTTAAATCGTGCATTTTCTTCCATAGGGATTTTATGAAAAATTTTGTAGAGTTCATTTCTTTTAAACCTCATTCACTTAATGTACAATTTCTCCGTTCGCTCTGTTTGACATTGCATCTTTTATGGATTCTTCTCATTTCATATCACGTAAAAGAAAGTTGTCTTTGAACAATTTTTTTATTACTGAGCAGTATATAATTAATAATAAACACGATTAGAAAGTTGTTTTAATTATTGATTATTATAAATGAACTTATACCACTTCCAAAAAAAAAGAAAAAAGAAAGACGTTCTTGCAACAACATTTAACAAATTGACAAATTTATAAGGATATTTTACAGCATTGACTTTGCTATTATAAATATGACATTCATGTCTAACCGAAACTAGCCTTGAATCATTCTTTTTTTTTTCAAAATTGAACTTGTATCACTTTCAAAAGAAAAAAAAAACTCGTGCTTTTATACCACCGTTTATTCGTTGCTATTTTTTCCTCTTTTATTTTCACGCGTTCCTTTGCAGTTTACATTTACTCCGCTCCCTGACATTTTCCACCATCGAAGCCGATCTCAACCACCTCTCGATACTCACCTCTTACCTCTCGTCTTTTCCGGCCCCCCTCTACATTTTCGTCCTCTCCTTGAGCTTGTGTATTCGTCGCTATTTGTCTTCCTCTCACCCTGTGACTCGGTGTCCATCCGTCCAACATACTTGTCCCTTTTCGCCCTCGTGTCGCCTTGTCTCCACCACTCGATCTGAACTTTACTAGCGTCAACCCCATTTGTTATCAGCTCTCGTTAATCTCAGCTTCTCTTACAACGTCAATCGCGGCGCGTAACTTCGGAATGTTGATAGATTTATTGCGACGTTCGATCACGCGAAATCGCGTGGAATCCGTTGTCACGCGTCTTTCATTAAGCCTGCACGAGGAAAATATGCGTCGCTGCTGCCTCTTGTTCGTCGTGGCTTTCGATCGAATTTCGGATCGTACGTACGCGCTAACGAACGTAACTTCGCTTCGTTTAGCAACGATTCTCCGTATGTGTATACGTTCGAGAGATAACGCGATTTAAAACCGGCGCTCGTGAGTGAAATCGCGCACACGACAAAGGGGATGGAAAGGAATTTGAATCTTTGATTGAACGCCTGCGAGATTTTTCCGTCGTCGTCGGATAAAATTCAGATTTCGCGCTTAAAATTGTTGCTTTACTTTCGTTTGAAACATCGCGACACTTACCTACGTGTGATAATTCTAACGTGATTCGATAATTCTCCGCGAACTTCTCTTCGCGCTAATTATATTCGCTTCAAAGCAGTAATCACTCGATAACGATAATTACGCGAGGAAAAAAAAAATTTCCGACGTGCAATTCCGGAAGATTAAACTGTAAACCTCGACTCTCGTACCTAATTGGTTCCTGAAATGTACACGAAAGTTGAAATGTACGAAACTAGAGCAATGTAAAAAAAAAAGTGTTCTTAAAATATTTATTCTTCAATGAGGTGTATCAGCATATAAATAAATAACACTTGATTAGTATCTGGTGTTCTCTTTACAAATTGATCAAGAGATAGTTAAATTGTACCCTTCTTTTTCTTTTCTTGACGAAGAGTTCTGCAACGCGTTGTGTCTTTTTCTATTGCCATTCGTACGTGAGATACACGCTGTCCATTCGGATCACATTCTTCGATGATGGTCAAAAATTTATCAAGATGAACAAAGGCTTCGTTCATGGAAGTACGCACGTTTTTTCGCGATACGTATCGATAAAAATCCAACTTTTAAATACAGCACTGCGAAATATATATGCACGAAAGTAGAATGTTCGAAAGTGTAGGACCGCCTGTATATAAATTTGCCATCGGTGAAATTTGCATTGAAGCCGGCTTGCATAACGAAATGAGCACACGATGAATTCTTTATCGGATCGTTATAACGCTTTGTCTTTATGTTATATCGGAATGACCGTTTCGATGCACGATACTGTGAATATTTCACCGGCCGAATCGTATATTTCGGGGAACACATCGATTCCACGGATTAATCATGCAAATCAGTGTCAACTGTGTCGGATTAGCAGAAAAAGCGAAGCGCTGACCAACGTGTACCGGCAGATTTCTCGCTTTTTCGCTGTTCGAAAACGTGAAACTGCAACTCTATAAATTACAATTACAGACCTGTTTGCGCATTTCTGCAAACAGTTTCGCAGCCACGGGTGCCGTGTTTCTATTATTTAACCTCGTGACGGAAATTACGATGGACTGGTGTTAATTATGTAAGTCAATTCAGCCATTGTCTTGTGTCAACGTTTCTTCGTGACTGGACTCTTCGTTATCTACAGTTACTCTCTTCCATTGTGCGCTTCCTCTGTTTGTTGAATGTCGATTCCGAACCCTCGATGCAAATGCTTATTAAATAAATTAAATAAATTTACTTCGATACGGAAAAGAAGCTTCAAAGCTTTCTACAAGATTATTGAAATGGTGTTGAAAATGGTCTATAGGATATCCTTAACGGCAAAGGCTTGATAAAACATGAAAAGAAAAAAAGAAATGTATAAAGTTTGTCAGGGAAATGCCTTGTTAGAGAGTTATAAATAAATATCATATATGTACGAAATTAATAGCTAAGCATTTTTTCCCCCCATTTGATTTTTACTTGTGTAGTAGTTTAAAACAAAAAAAGATTCATTGGAGAACTAGTGCAAGAGATTAAAAACGTAATTTTATTGAAATTCAGCAGAATTCACAGATACTTCAGAGCGTCGCTAATTTTATTATTCACCGATATTAAGCTTGATGGAATTGAAAATTATTTTCTATCGCATTATTATAATTAATGATACGAAATTGATAGCACGTGAAAAAAGACATATACTTAACGGCTGTTGTATATATAGTGATATATATTATTTTTGTATATTATGTGTGTGCCGTACTAGAAAATGCGTAATTGCTATTTACACATTTCATGTATGCAATATTTGTTCATAACTCTATAACAGAATTTGATGTCGAATTTTATAACATTTTTTTTCTTCTTCTTCTTAGATGTAGATCAAGCTCTCGCAATTTGGCTGTTTGATTTTGAAACAGCTTGTATATCACGCCTTTTGAATAAAATTACTTATTTATTAGTAAAAACAAGAAACATTTCGACTGATAAAAATTCACCCGTGAAAAGTTTCACTTCGAATTTGCCTCAAAATACGTTGGTGAAAGAAATTAAGAAAACCGTCCGTATAAACGGGCGTCAAAGCCTCGTTTTCACAGAACCAAGCAAAAAAAAAAAAAGATAGAAAAATCAGTCGCTCGAAACACTCGTCACTAAAATAATAGCGAAAGCAAAGTTCTCTGAGTTCGAGTCTGTCTCTCGTTGAGCTTCGTGGTCGCGTGTTTGTCTCGTCATTGCAAACATTTCACCGTGCAAATCGTCAAATCCTTCTCTCTCCTTTCTCTCCCTCTATTTCGTTATTCATTATGCTGCGCCGGCATCCTCCGACCGACGAAAAGAAGAAAAAAGGAAGATTAGAACCAGTAGAAACGAAAAGAAAAGAGAAAAAGAACATCGTTGGCCGAAAGGATTGCCATTTGTTTTATCGATTGGCGTTTTTTATCTGGTTTATCGCGCATTAGCAACGCGTCCTTGCGCGATATTATGCGAACTAAAACGATTACCGAGCCATCCTCTGTGTGTGTGTGTGTGTGTGTGTGTGTGTGTGTCGAGCCACACAGTTCGATGTAATTGTCTGCCACTGGGAAAATGAAGTTGTTCGTGCCTCCACGCATTTTTGCCGCCGGATGGTACGTGCATCAGGCAAATTACGCGTCTGTGAAGTAAGTGGAACGAATTGTCGTGTGCATCAAAAGATTTCATTTCTCCGATGTTGATGAATTGTGACGGATGATGACGATCTGTACGAGCGACTTGTCGCGCTCTTGATACTGTTAGCTCGCTGGAGAGATGATCGAGATGGATAAAATAAACGAAATGGAACGAAGAGAAATGAACGCGTTGAAAGAAATGTAATTAGAATACTTTATTCTTAGCTTGACATTTCGCTGAAGTTTCGAAACAAAACTTTCGTTCATTTGATTTGACGTGAATTTTTAAATCGTGACTTTAGATTCGTGATAGAGATGGTTGCTTCGCAAGGAACGAGCATGATCTCTCGTAGCAAAGAAAAGATTAACAACGCGCATCTGTTAGGTGTTCGCTCTTAATGACGAACGAGAAACGGTAAACAGGTTTCAGGAAAATAATCGCCAACGAGCTCGTCTTCCTTCTGTTTAATTTAATTGCTCATCTGATAGATGTATTAAGACGGATATTTCTAGCAGCAGGTGCTGAATTTTGGAAATTTCGTAGCATTTTTTAGAGCTGCCGTTCGAAACGATCGTTCACTCAGAGTATTTATACTTATTAACTTATACTTATCGATAATATAACATCATTTCACTTTTTTACTCGAACTTCAAACATATAACGTTAACATTGATATCCTCTTAGCATTCTGTACGACAAAATTTACGACGAAACTTTAGACTTTACGCGAGTTCTTTACGTCGAGTCGTTGGTTTCTTTTACAAAAGTTTCTTTACGAATGTTCTTTACGCTTCCGCCATAAATTACTTTATAAAATAAACGAATTTTTTTCTTTTTTCTCGTGAAAAAGTTGGCTATCGGTGGTCAACTTTCGATGGAATTCTAATGGAAACGATAACGATATCATGCAACGTGCGCGCGTTTCAGCACGGAAGAGGCCGTTTTATCGGAACTAATTAGGAAAAGTGGCTTCATTAAAGGAATGACACCGATCGAATCTCGTTTCTGTTAGTTTCAACTACACCTTCTTTTCTCTCGCGGTTGCTTTTGTTTATTTTTTTTTATCCGTAATTCGTTGGTTTTTTCTCCCCTCTCGCAAACGAAATCATCGTAAAGTTCAATCGGATCGATTTTTCACGGCCAGTCTGGAAAAATTACGTTTGCAGTCAAACTAAGCGCAAGCGATTCCTGCAAATATCAACGATAGATACACACGAGTTAAAGTTTCATTCAATTACGCAGCTGCCGAGATTTTGATATTTCACAATGGAAAAGCTTGATTAATCGAATCGAATTACCGAGAGGGATTGGAAACGAGTAAAGAGGGATTTTTTTTCCAACACCGTTGCTTCTATTCCAGCAAGCAAAAAAGACTTTCAATTCTTTTAATACCGTAACGAAGATATTAATGAATCTGAAATGAAATGAAATGTCCTATTAGTGTAGTCACCCTATTTACTGAAATTAATTAGAAACTGAAGTTGTTGGAAAATCTTAATTGAAACCCTTGTTTAATATTTATCGAGGAAATGCTTCGGGGAGTTTAACCGACCAGCGATCGAAAATGAAACATTAATGAGTCCTAATGCAGGAACGAAAGGTTCGTCGAGTTTCTGGAAAAGCTTTAAAGCTAAAGAAACGCCGCAGAAGGACGTTTTAACGAGTCCATTCTCCTTCTTCTTCTGAAAAGTTTCTAAGAGTGTAAACGAGTCTCAGCGAACGAGGAGTGGGGAACATTAATTGCAGCACATTGTAATCAAATTATTCGATTTTCTTCAACTATCATTACCCCTTTTTGTTCGAAGTTACGAAAATCGATAAAGAAATTACTGATCGACAAAGGGTTTCATTATACAGCCTTGTTTGTTAATTGCCTTTTATGCATGCACTGGTTTGCAAAGTTATTTGAATATTGCCAAAGAAAGTTTGTATGATTGTTAAAATCTGAAACCAATCTAAAAATATATGTATCTATATGAAAGTTACGACATATTTTTTTGATAAAAAGTTAATATTGAAGTGTAAGTAACAAGTGACAGATACGATGTAATTAAATTAAATCTACGAGCTGTTTTAACATTTTTAAACCCGTTTCAAATTTTACTAGTATAATCACGACTTTGTTTACAACAGTTTATAATCATGATTTAGTTTCATGCCAATGATTATTTATATTTTAAAATAGGCACCTAATATATTCATAACAGGTGTTCTAATTTCGCGATCCTCTGTACATACACATACTTCAAGGAAATTCTTTCTGTTGGATAATAATTTCAAAATATCTCAAAATATAATTATATTTCAAAATATAATTCACGACAGTATATACGATAATTATTTACAGTATAACGATAATTATTTACATTTCAAAATATAAGACACGTAATATATTCATAACTAGTATTCTAATACTTTCGTGATCTTCTGCATACATATATCTCGAGGAAATTCTTTTTACTACGTAATAATTTACATTTGAACAAATTTTTAACATGAAAAAAGTCATTTTTGAGATGAATCATTTATCGAACCGACACGACGAATCTTCCAGCAATGAAATCAAATTTCTCCGTGACCCTTGCTATACTAGCAACTATTCGTTCTATGTCCCTCAATCCAAAAGCATGTACCTTGAGTTTCATTTATTCATATCGTCCTCGTAAGACAAATTCGTGATTTAATGTCCCATTTTATGGTTACCATGTTTTTGAAGTTATTTCTTTTCGTAACTGGAACCACTCCGTACTCATATTTGAATTATTTCTATTTCATTTTACGAAATTTTTCTACATTTGAAAAGTTTTCTAAATTTTCCTAAAGTTTCAAGGAATTCCTCGATTGCGAAGAAAATTGTGCATAAGCCTTCGACGATTAACGCAAATAATTTTCTTTTTCCTTTTTCTATTTCTTTTCGTAAGTGAAACCACTTCGAGCTCGTATTTCGATTATTTCTATCTTACTTTAGGAAATTTCTCTAAATCTAAAAGATTTTAAAGAATTCCTTCGATTGCGAAGAAAATTGTGCATAGTAAGACTGCGATGGTTAACGCGGATTATTTTTCTTTTTTTTCTTTAATAACGATGAAGCATCGTCGCGTGACGAAGGTACTGGACGCAATAAAATTAGATCGAAGGCGAAGAGCAGTTTTAGCGTGAAACGAGCGTACGCTGATCTATGATTAATTTTCTAATTTTAATTATTCTCGCGCAAAAATAATTCCCCCGGAATCTTGGAATTCTTTTCAAGGTAATTGTCGGCAGGTTTGCAAGTTATTCCGATGCAATGAAAGTTAGGTCAGAAAGAAAGAAGCAACAAGTTACGTATGCATTTCACCGCCGACGTCTGTCCATTACATAAATTAGTCCCCTGATTAGTCGCTGTTTCTAGCTTCGATGTTTCATGTGAGTAAATGTTGTCGCCAATCGATACTTCCGCAATGTAACGTTGTGACAGAAACAGTTATGACAGACTTCTAAGCCTAGTAACTTCGAGATCTATTAATAGAACAAAAGTCTTTCTTTAGTTGCGATAATTAGACTCGGTTTTATCCTCGATTTTATGTACTTTCAGAGAAATTCTAAAACATTCAGACGAAGAATTCAGAAACAGTCTTCTTGAAAATATCGTCATTGAGAATTTCTCTTTTTCCCGGATCGTCATCATCAAACCAAGTAACTCCATAGAAACATATGTGGTAGCAAGAAAAATTATTCTTTCCTCAGAGTTACTGATAGTTTGCTTTCTTGGCCGTATGAAAGCACTAATATTTAATCAAATTCACGTTCTCAGCGTAATTGAGTAAATGCCACGGGTAATAACCAATTCTTCAGAAGTATATTATTATAATGAAATAGTATATTAAATTATAATAGTAATTAATAGTATATGAAATAGTATATTATAATGTAAAATAATCGAACAGAAATATATTAAAAATAATAAAACAATATTTCATTCTTTCAAGATAACTAGTTTAAAATGTTTTTCTTTTTTTCTTTTAAATATCGAAGCAACTGCTGTTAATGCAATAAATCCGACATTTATGACACCCGCGCGAAACAGGATAGATAGAGAAGCCAACGCTGCGATTTGGAATATTTCCAATTATCAAGGAAAATAATTCCAAACACGTAACCGTACGTAACTCCGTAATCCGTGAAATCAATGACGTTTCATAGGAAACGCGTTTTTAGTCACGTGCGCGGGTGACTAACTTTGTCATCGTATGCCGTCCGGCAATAAGCTTAATCTCTGCGAGAATGACCGACATATCCAGCTTATTCTATCCAGCGTAAAATCCGCGTCAGTGACGGGGTAAGGGAGCGCTTTATCTTCCGTATGAATTCACGGGGAAATGCCGACCGGTTTTAAATTCCGTCGCCGGACGTCCGGCATTGTTCGCGACCGTCGCGCGGCTGGTTAAACTCGCCATTGAACTCGCGTTTCAGCGTAACTTCCCCTCCTGCTGGTGGGCTGAAACGAAATTTTACCAACAGAAGCTTGCAATCTCGACTTCGACCGGCGTTCGCTACGTAAGAAGCGAACTCTATGCACGTCGGTGGCGAACGTTCGGTAATTTCAAACAACGTTGTTTCCGCGCCGCGCCGGCGTTTGCCATTTTCGCGGAACAGATGTTTCGGCTTTGTTCGCGTTTCCGATTCAATTTGTTTGAATAGTCCGACGCTTTGATTCAACTCGTTCGACTCGCGCGGTAGACGAATACTTTCAAACTAGAGCCAGACGAACGTCGTTGATAAGAAGTTTTAAAATAATTGGGAAAGGTTTCGTCAGATGAACAAAGTTGTAATAAAATTTCAAAACTAACTGGACAATATTATGAAGCGAAGTGTGCGCTTTTATTGCAACGTAATGTTTTATGAAAATTAAATGCATTCTCCTGACTTTTATTAATCTTTTGCTTTGAAAGAAATTCAGTGGAAAAAGAAAAATATGGTTGAAATGCGGTTGAAATTAACGGCGAGAATTCATTGGAAATTTATGATTTTCTTTAAAAGATATATGCACGAGCAAGAAATAGAGAACAGTCGACAGGTTGGTATTGTACGTCAACGTCGGAAGCAGAAGTTGGAAACTCGGTGGTCTTTAGTCGAAGCCTGAAATTCGACGTTTCAAGTTGTCCTGTTGAATTGATTAATCGTTGATCTAAATTACATAATTCGTTGAATAAACTGTTACGGGTTGAAAATTTATCTGTCCAGCTAGAATTTGTCTGTCGTTTATTTTCAACGGTCCGCAAGACTTGATTAAGAATGGAAGAAAGTATTCGATCAGCATCGAACCACGCATAATTAGGTCAACCGAGGCAATGATTCTGAATTATTTATTTCGCTGAGAGAGCATAAGTCGTTCAAACGACGCGGTACACTCGAGAAAATGTCTTCTTATCGATCGATCATCGATCACCGACGTTTACATAGACGAAAAACTCGCAGCGTAAAAATTCAGAACGTCGGCTGCCAAGTAATCGATGCATCGTGGATTCAGCTTAAAAAGTTCCACGAAATTGGACCGAAACGTTCGTTTACGTAGCTCGTCGATCGCTCGTCTCCTTGCGAAATCTAGAGGAAAGCCGATTTATTGAGATAATTCGTGCGTGTATCTGACGGTAATATAATCAATCGGCGTCGAGAAATAACAATAATTATTGAAATTGACGTTGCAGGTTCATAATGGTATTAATATTTAGATGGCGTAATTGAACGAAGAATTTACAATAAGTAATTTAATGTCGTACGACGACAAAATGTATAGTGCAAGTATTTGATAGTAAAGATAAGTTGAAGGTCTGACTTTTCAAAAATAATTAATTATATTCAAAGCCGTATTGCAAAATGTCAAACATGCAAATGCACATAACTTCACAAGGTAACATGAGATTAAGTCATATCGAATGTATTCGGATCATTTTAGTCTTTAAATATAATCGATACAAAAATAATATCTATATATGCACGTATATTTTTCTTCTCTTTTGTGATATAAATTTTTTTAGTTTTGATTTGGTCAGTTTAAAAAAATAAAAAGGGTATCAGCGATATTGGAATTCTATTATCAAATTTGAATCGGCGCATTGCGACTGGATTCGATTATCAAGTGACCATAAATCAATATCTAGCAACTTGCCGCTCAAGATATCGCGAAATACGGACGACTAACTAGACACACTGTCGTTTCGCGTATTCAAAAATCAACGACGACAAATCCGTATTGACAAATCGTTTATTCATAAAGTTTAAATGAAAAAAAAATCCAATCATCGGCTCTTTCAAACTTCGTCGAACGCAAAAGAGAAATATACATCGTGATTGCAGTGACATGCAATATTGTTAGCCATCACGGTCGAGGAAAATGAAATCATGGAAATGACGGACAAACAACATTTTCGTCGATTAAACCGTATAATCGTTTCTATCATTCGCAGATATATTTCTATCCTTCCTATAATATCACAGTTTTGTCTTTTGACTACGATCTAGGTAGATTAGATCGTGTTTTCCGAAAAATCAACGTTCCGATTAAATATGCAAATTATATGAGCAGCTACAGTGGTACATCGAAAATAGCTAAACTTTCAGAGCTGAAGCCAATCAAATCGAAAAGACGATTTCAGTAATATGAAATCGATCTGCAACGCATACAACGTTAAAAATACTTTCATGAAAAGCGTAGGAAATACTCTTTTCGTGTGTTTCTCGTAATTTATTACTAAAAAGTGTCTGCGATTGTTCGAAATTTCCTGAACCGCTCCACATTACTTTTTCAAACGTTTCACTTAGCAGAATACACAGATCCATTCTGACCACCGGTCTCATCCATTTCACTTCACATTTTCACGTGACATTTATCTTCCCTTTCTGTTTGCATAATTTATAAAAAAAAAAGAAAGAGTTTCCACGACTCGTGGCCCGATGAGACGAGGCTCGCTCGTTCGTCGCGCGAATAGAATTCAATCATCGAAGCTAGTTTAGAATCGATGTCAGATCACCCACGAGCTCGCTACCAAGCTCGATTAATTGGTGCCAATTAAGAGAGAGAGAGAAAAAAAAGAAAATAATGAAAAACCTGTGATTCGCGCGATGTGTACTCGTCAGAGACCGACTTCCTACGTTGACCTACATACATGAGAAACGTCGTCCGATTAAAGCGGGGGAAATCACTTTTGCCCCTGCAGTCGAGGGAGACGTCGCTTATTAGCGCGGCAAGTACACCGAGAGAGGAGAGAAGAGACGAGAGGGTCGCTCCCCTTTTTCTTTCGGATCAACGCGACGCAATATCGTCGAACGAGAGATCCGCAGAAGCGCAGTTCACGCGGCTCGGCTGCCGCGATTTCGCGGTTTTTATCTTTCGTAATGGCGGCCTTCAATGTGTTAAGGACAGTCACGACTGGAGAACCATCCACTGATGTGGGAAACGAAGAACTATATGTTTGATTATTTTGTGGACTATATTTTATCGTGTAATAAGCCTGACAGCGTCTACTAGATTCTTGCTTGAATCATCGATGCCGATTTCCTCGAAGTCCTCTTTTAAATTACCCTTTCCAAAGGTCTCTTAAAATCGATCTCTTTGTTTGCATATTCTTTTCGAGTACGTGCGAGAAACTTGCGTTGCACTTGAGACTGACTGAAATTTGATGAGACGCCTCAGTCGGAATTCTAAGTGAAATCTGTACCTACGAGTTCCAAATACAAACGTTTGGACATTTATAATTTTCCAAGCTCGGTTGCAGCATATACATGTCACATAAGTGATATATACCCTTGACCTTGACACAATTTCCCTGTTTATCAGACCGTTCGAACTCCCCTTTGAACGGTCCGCTTTTGTTTCCCCATCGTTCGCGCTGATTTCGCTCCGTCTTCATGGTCACTCTCTCTCTCTCTCTCTTTCTCTCCCTCTATTTTCACTTTCTCGCATCAGCGATGCTTAAGCTCCTTTCGTTTCGCGGGTTGTTCGCTCGAAGGTCGAGCAACTTGATTCGATGGCTTCCTCGTCGCATCGACGCGCGAGTCTCGCGTCCCGATCGTTTTCTCCCTTCGGCTCTGCCACTCTTGCCTGAAATTCTATTTATTTGAATTTCTCGTCGTTCTCGCAGCTTCTGCTTTTCGTTTCCGTTCCCCAGTGTTGCGAGCACCGTGGCCTGGATTCTCTTACATTTTTATTTTTTTTTTCTCTCTCTATTTATAAATTACCCCTCTGGTGGAGTTCTCGTACTTTCGTTGCGAGAACGACGCGCAAGGAAAAGAAGTTCGGGCGAATTTACGAACGAGCAGGATCTTGGAAGGATATCCGGCGTAATTTCGCTCCTCGGGAGATGGTGCATCGAGGAATTAAATTCTCAGGTTGCGCTTCCCTTTGCTGCGGAAGTTCCGCGCCGCGTATTTCTCAATACGATCGCATCCTGTACTTTATCTATATTTGCTGCGCACATGTTTCTCAGATAAGGATACGTACACACCGATATACGATCAATGGTGTGTTCGCCCCTCCCCCTTCTGAGCCTTTCGAGCTTTCGGAGCTGTGAATCGTATTAAAAAATCGGGGAGATCAGAACGTTTCTCGCAATTAATTTTAATGAAATTATCTGCGTTGAAATAAGGGAACTTCGTGTGGAGATAAATTCTGATACAGAGAGAGAGAGAGAAAGAGAGAGAGAAAGAGAGAGACCGAGCAATCACTAAATTATCAACATTCCTTGCCGCCAATTATCGAAATCAGGCTCGTTGTTCTCTCTCAATTAGGAGGATTTCAATTTGCAGACGCTCAAACAGTCGACTGTATTTTCAACGTCGTATTTTTATAAATTTACAAAGGGCCGTGAACGTTCGAACAGGATTGCGTATTACGCGTTCCGCAAATATTGTTTCCCCTCGTTTGGTAAATACCCGGTGGCTCACTGACGAATCGGAAAGACTCCGATCGCAACGCTCTGAAACCCGGGAAACAAACAGTCGCGATCCGAGACGCATTTTCCGAATTACATAGTCGAGTCGCTTGTGCAGAAAGTAGATTGACTGAGACTTAGCGAGAGTTATTTATTCCCGAGCAAGCTATACCTTTGTGTCTATATACGTGTGTCCTATCGCACGGTCACGAAGTTGCACGTGCCGGTTTTATCGACGTTACTTACTTTGTTGCAAGACGGTAACATCTGGAATCTATCGTCGACATTTTACTCTTACGAATGGTTGTAAAATGTTGCGCCTCGACGTGAGACTATCCTCGATTTAACGACGTGTAGCCGAGCAGAAATCATTAGTTTGATTTCTCAACCGTGTATTTCTCGTACCGTGGGCGCGAGAGACGCACGTTAAAGTGTATTTCGAACGTGATTTGTATTACCAATAGCACGATTTTCCAATCAAGCTTTGGCGTAAGGATTGATGCATTCGTTCGATGATGATTGATACGTTTCTTTCCCTTTTCCAAATAATTAACCTGCTGGATGGATTGTAATATATTATATGCAATTTGAATATTCTCAATAATATATCGATAATTGATCGATGTTTAACGGATACGTAAGTTGTGCGATACATTCCCAACGACAGCTGTGATTGATGATACATTGTACAGTAATTGTAGTTACGATTGTACTGCCTGCTATTGGCACGAAAAGTAAAAGCGCATGAAATTAAAAAGTTCTTGAAGAAGGTCACGCGCGAATGATCGCGTAATTGTCAGCAATCAGAACGAGAAAATTGAAAGTCGTCTAAAACGTCTATCTAATTTTCTATCACGACATGCCGTATACTGTTCTCTTTAATTATTCTCAGGCAGTCGGAATTAGATACCAGTGTTCTTCAACTCGTAGTTCCACGTGATGTGAAACATTCAGGGCCCGGCATGGATCACCGTAAACCGAGCCGGGGTGGTTCTCTTTCTCGATGACCTCGCCTCGTGTTCTCTTCTTACCACCGGTCGGTGTTATAAAAAATTTCGCTGCGCCGTGCCGGCTCGGCGAAACGAGAATATAAATATTTCAGTCGACCTGGTGAAATTTCCACGGTAGCGAGGTCGTGGATAACGCGCTTTCGGCAGGCTTCTGAACGCGAGCTCTCGTCGCGCTGATCGAACGAACGAACGAACGAACGGAAGAAGGAGCATCGGTCACGACGCCTCGAAGCCTCGTGCCTCGCTCACAAAAGACGCTTCGCGGCGTCGGAGAACCGCGAGCCGGCGAGAAACAGCAGAAAGAGCTCTTTGTCCACGCTCGCCCCTCTGCAAGGGATTCTCTTAGAATTGGGAATAAAAGTTTCGTGCCAATTCGTTAGATGGCTCGCGCCTTTTCTATGCATCTTTTTGCATTTTCTTTTTCTTTTTTCTTTTTTTTTGTTTTCTTTTTACCCTCTTGTTTCTCACGCGTGGTGGTGTTTGTGCTTCCTCGTGCACTGAGAGAGTGAGCAGCGACTAGCAGGCAAGCGAGGGTTGCGTTCTTTTTCGCGATTCTTTTCACCTTGCTGAAGTTTCGACCAGTTTCCCATCATTGGCCTGTTTCGAGCGTTTTTTTTTCTTTTCCGTTTTGTACGACGAGTGATTAAATCGTTATCCCTGCCAGTAATTAGAACGACTCTTTTTACCTAAATTGATTTTTCATGCAAATCATTCCGCGCGACTCGCGACGTTTGCGCTGCATTGTGGACGAATCGAATCACACGTTTCTTTCCTTTTTCTTCCTTTTTATTTTTACTGTGTGTACTCTGGCACAGAGAATGAGCCTGCGAGAGAGAGAGAGAGAGAGAGAGGCGAAAGCTTTCGAACTGTTGGCGTTCTATTTTCTCCGCTGCTTCGGCGAATCTATTGGAAAATGTATTTTCAGAAGCCTCTGCGTGAATGGTTTTGAATCAAGGTGCGGTGAAAGGTTTAGTGGGTTTTATTACAACGTACATTTAACAGAAACAACACCGACAGTCAGACCAACACAAATAGAATAATTTCCATTGAATCCGGAGTTTCTTGGGCGAGAGCGTTTCGTTGTTTCGAGATTTTGTTCCGTCAGTGACTTTGCATTCTAAATGCATCTTGCTTTTAGCGCTAGGGATTAATTATAGAAACTGTAAAATAGAACCGAAAGAGCTATGTCTATCAAAGTCGTCGGTAGTAGCGAACGATATACAGACGGCAGCATAGTTCAAAAATTTGAATCTGTTTCATGTTGATGACAAGTATTTTATTTATATATTTTTATACATTTTATACATTTATTTTGTTCATTTTATTGCCATTTTTGGATATTTAAATGTTCAAAAACAAGTCAGAGTAGACTTTAAGTGCCAACAGGAAATATGTGTATATTTTAATACTTGTACTAACATTATTCTTGCATTTTGGATGCTCGTGGATATAGTTTTAGCATTTAACACGCGCTTTTATAGAAAAAAATTACATTTCCATTTTCTATTATATATTTGGAAATATATTTGCGAACTACATATCGAAGCGCGAGTAAATTTCGATCACGTAAATCACGTTCCGATTTTTAAAAATTATCAATCGCGAGACCGACGAGCGAAATTTGGTAAATATCGATCGGCCAGGCGAAATATACATAAGTCACCGATTGAATTCGCATGCTTGTTCTTTCAATTGCCGGCGACCAGCATGAAATTTTCAACGAGAGCTAGGTGATTTTCGATTTATCGATCGTTCAGCGTGCGTCCTGGAAAAATTAATCGTTCGCCGAATAATTCTTTCGCGGTACGTTTGTCGACCGTCACGTCAGTTATCTATCTGTGTGCTATCTGCTCGCGAAAATTCATCGTATCAACGCCAGTGAGAAGGTAGCATGATACATCGGTCATTGGCAGGTTCCTTTACCGAATGATTAATTCGTTGCATATTTTATTGTAATACGAACCGAAGCAGGACTCGTATTACTGAACGTTAACGCGCAATATTTCAATAAATATCGAGAGTTGGTTCAATCTGTTCTTTGAATATATTACATGCAGCTCCGAAATTTCTCATAAATTGAAATATCTGGCAGTCTGACAACTGTATCAATATCTTGATAAAAAAAAATGTGTAACTTCGGTAATTACAGAAAAAGAAAATTAAAAATTTGCAAAAAATCAACGTTGAAGTCGATCTCGCAACTTGCGGGAAGAAATTTATTCCGCGTTGAAGATTACAATTATCTGTACTCAATTTTAAATTGCGCTCCTTTGAACTTTTAACAGGCAATTCGAGTCACACGACGAATGTCGTGAAACGAAGAAATGGGTCAGCAAATTGTATCGCGTTATCCACGCAAAATGGTTTGGTCTGGTTTTTCTTGGCTGACGGTCGAACGTCACGTTAATCCGCGAGAAGTGACTCGCGGCGGTAAGAAAGTTTTCAGCAGAAAACTTTGAATTAACTTACCGTCACCTTCGTTTCATCAGAGGAAAGTAGCATGGCCGGTTCTAATTTCCCTCGTGAAATCATTACGGTATCCATCGAAGTTCCCGCGTTATCGTCAGGAATGAAAGGTCTCGACTACGACTAATAATAAATAATTATTTGTGGCTGAATGAGTGAATTTCGCAAAGTTTATCTGATGTGATACGATATTTGTTGAATTTTGCGATGTTCGACGAAACTCTGAGTACCTCGCTCGCTTCAACAAAAAATTGGCCAATTTAAAAGACAAAGTTGTTTGGAAAGCAACATTTCACACGCATTCGATTTATTTAATGAAATTTATATTTTATAAATATATACACAAAACGTTACATATAAAACATTCATGTTTAATAAAGTTAAAAGGGAATTATTTAATATGTACTTTCTCCACAAAAACATTTTATCTCACAATGTTTAGCGTTTCGTTAGCTTGCTCTATTTCTTCGATTTAATAAAAATACTTCAACTGTTAAAGACAAACAAGAAAACACGGATACAAGTATTAAAAAATGTTTCCATGACAAGAAACTAAACTGTTGTAGAAACTCGTAGAATCTCTTTGTCACGGAATTCATTGTGCGAGACAAATTGCAAGAAAACGATCTATCAAATTTGTTCACAGTTCCTCGTTTATCTAAGAAGGTAGCCAAAAACTAGAAAAATTGCCAAAACCACATTCCTTACTCTGGACAATACACACATATTTCTCTTCACTGTAGCCATTCATCTATGGAATAAAATCCTCGTAATTGCCGCGGAACGATTACCAACAATCGGCGAGACACCATTTCGGTGCCAGTGTTAATTATTCGCCGGTGTCATTGGTCGTTGAACGATTCTGCTCAATCGAGTCCCGGATTGCCTATTCTGAATCGGTGTTCTAGGCACCGATCATCGTCCCTCCTCTCTTTGGGTCCCTGGTCCTGCCTGTTGGTCGCCGAGCTTTTCCCGATCGACCGGCTGACGGAACAGTAGAGGGAGTGGTTTGATTGGATTTAGTTCTTGGCGATTGAGCCGACCACTTCATTGCATTAATCCCAGCAACGTTCAATCCTGCAGCGCAAGGCAGGACTTCTTGAAAGGGCTTATTGCCTCCGGGTCCCTTCGGGAGACGATCGTCGTCTCTTTTTATCCACGCGGAGATCAAACCGGAGGGCGCACGTGCAAGAGAAAGAGAAAGAGAGAGAGAGAGAAAGTGGCTTGGCGTGACGCGGAATGCCTGCCACGTGATATCGTAAAAAAGCGATTTGGATAAACGGTTTCACCGGAGGAAGGTAAATTTCAGAAGAGATTTTCCCCGAGTGGTCTGATTTCGGCTTTGCACCGCGTGAGCACATCCGCGTACGTTCTTTCGGTAAAGTACTCTACCAAAATCTGTAACCTAATCGGTACTTTTTTGGTAACGTAGTTTTGATACAGTCGCGCCTTGACTTGGTCAAGCAGAGTTGTATGTTCAGTTGTAGATGAACGTGAGATTGTGATACTGTGCAGTTCGGAACGCTCGTGCAATTGCTTGCATGAAAATAAAATTAGGTCTGAATGATTCTATGCTTGAACTTGGCATTAATCGCCGTGCAATTTGTAAATTGTATTAGAAGGTGCGTTTCATTTTCACGAACAGTTTGGAACTGAATTTACAGTAACTGGTTCGGATATAAAGTTTCACGAGAGTTTTTATAGCGTAGCTTTTTTTTTATACTAGAAAGAGCTGCTTTAATTGCTCTGTTCCTTCGATGCTCGAGGATTCGAACTCTTCAATCTCTTCACGAATCGAGGATTTCAAAACGCGTAACTTGGAAAATAATTGCTTGTTTATCGTCGACTTTTGATACCTATCATATAGGTATTTAATATTAACTTTCTAACACAGACTAATTCATACATAATATATTAGTAAATATATTAATTAATATTAGTAAAATATAAATATCAGTAATGTTATACATCTTAATAATAGCAAAAAGAAATTTGATCGAAGAAAGAAAAAATCTGCTCAGTAAAAATCATGCTTAAATTATTCACGAGGAAGGCTGATGTTTTGGCATTTCTTTTTCTTTTTCTGGCGCTAATTCAACGACGAAGGCACAGTGAATAAATAACTCTGTACTTAAGGCAATTGTAGGCCTGAACTGTCGCCGCGAAAAAAAAGAAAGAGGAAGAAGAAACGAGATTACAGGCCTACATTAAACATTTGGCATTATTCCATGGTCCCGTTGTACCTTTCACGTTTTCCATTTTCCAATGGTAATACCCAAGGCACGATTGGACGATTTCTTTGAATCCGAGCTTTCCCTCGTTTAAAGACGATTCCCACCGTGTCGTTCTGTTCGTGTTCGCGATTCACACAAATGTTTTCCTCGACGTAACAAAGAACAGAGACGTCACTGATCGCAAAAGAGGGAAACAAAGATAATCTGTTTGACAGGCGGAGTTAATGAAAGGCCTTTCACGTGAATTTCGATCGAGGTGTTCCAGTGATCGGAAATGAAATTCTACGTGGGAAATCGTGCAGTAAAATTTGTTCACGTCACCGTTCTTAACACCGAATTTGAAATTTTCTCCGGAACACATAAATTTCGCTGAGTATAGAATATAAGTAAATAGAATCGAAAATAGAATAAAATTATTCTGTTTACAGTCCTGTGTAAGAAAGTAGAAGTTAGACACGTTTAGTTAACAATTGTTTCAACTTTTCAAATTTCAGCGTTAAAATCTTTAATCACTTTTTTCCCCGAAAAAACGCTATTCTACTAGTATTTTCGTACTGTAGTCGCTGAGACACTCTGTACATCGGTTCACCAGCTGTCTGATACGCTTGAACGAGCAACTGACGGACGACCGATTTGAAATCGTTAATTTCATGTTACGATTGCGATTTCACGGTGGTGGTACGCGCGCATTTTACTGGAAAAAACGATCCGGAAACGGCGAAAGACCGCGATGTTACGATAAACGTAATTTAACAGACAGGAAATTTGTTTATCGCTTGGCGAGCGGAGGAAAAGCGAGAAAGCATGTACAAGTAATGAGAAACAAAAATTATCAACCTCTTAACGATGACGTCTCACTGGAGGATATCTTCACATTTTACCCGTCGTTGTTATCTTTGTAATCTCTTATGGTCATTCTTTTTACTTCCACTCGAGCGTTCTTCCTTATTTTATCGATAAATTGTTTCGTTGGCAAATGAAAGAAAGGGAGTCACGTAATTCGCGAAGACCGTTCGGTAAACTTTGTTTGGCGAATTCACGAAACGTGGAAAGCCGCGTGGAAAAGAAACGCGATTGTAACTTGGGGGTGAAACGTTTATGCGCGAGCAAGCACGTTCGAAGTGGAAAGTTTCTCAAACGAAATTCCATGACGTGAAATTCGCAATGGCCGACGAAAGGGCTATCGAAAGGCTGGAATTGGTGGGACGACGATCGAGCTATGTTCGCTGCAGCGTCGTGACAAGTAAACTGTTGGAAGACTACGGAGAGATGGAAAAACTTCGCCGGCATTCAAACGTCGCGAAACGATCGTCAATTTTGTCGCTCGCGCGGCAAACGAGCGACCCGGTCGCTCTGTAAACTTCCTAAACGGAAGTTACGTATTGCCGTCAGAAACTTGTGTTGTTCTTTTCCTTTTTATTTTTTTTTTTTCTTCGCTAGAAAACAGAACCGCCGCTGCGATCTTCAAATCTTTATTTCTTGCTTTTCGTGTTTCTTGCACGTTTTTCGAGAGCGAAGACAGTTTTAACGTTTACGAGGAAGTTTCAGCAGTGTAAATCTGCAGCGAAAGACCCTGGTGTACTTTTCTTTTCTTTAACGACGCGAGGATTTACATTTATTTAAAGGACATAAATTTGTTGGAGAAGTAATAACTGTTGGAAAAGTAATAACTGTCACGTTATTACTTATATTACTTGCTTACTATTTTCCGTGCGATTCGTCCGAAGATCTTTCTCCTGGAGTTTAACTTCACTCGCGATTTTCTTTTCTTGTTTTTTTTTTTCTCAAAAGAAATATTTCCATTTTTCTGTGTTTTAATAACGGTGCTTCTCTTCACAAGCTTGGACAACTTTTCAAGCGACGGGGAAGATAGGAAACAGTTCGAAGAGTGTACTAGGATTTCTTTTTTCCATAAAAAAAATTTATAAAGTTTCTTCGTACTTTCGCATGAAAGTTGTTTGACAACTTTTTGACGTGAAATACTGCACGGTATATTATTTGAACGCAATACGTGCAACGATAAATTCGTCAGTCTATTCGAATCGAGTCGTGAATACGAAACGTTACAAACGCTGTACGCGTACACGTTCGAAACGTTTCTGCCGCTCTATTTGCCTTTTGGACTGTGTAACAAGCATTTCACACAATTCCAAGACACACGGAGTAAAAGCTACAAAGCTGTAAATCACGTCAACGCTTCACCGTTCGATTGCATTGGAATTATTTCGTCTTAACACTTCGGCCAACCACACCTAACTATCTGTTCTCCACAGATTTTATTGTTTTACAGAAGTAGAAAAAGTATCCGATGTACTGCAAACAACTCCAGTTCAGAACTAACTAAAGACAAAAAAGAGAGAAAAAAAAAGGAAAAAGTGAGAACTCTTCCCATTCGATTGGCTAACTTAACAAGTATTAACAGTATTCACGAGGATTAAATCTAATTAGTAGATTGCGGATTTTTATGCATTTACAGATATAACCGCTGGCAGAAAGTTTTCGATCGTTTGAAAACATTGGAACATTTTCGGATAATTCTGTGATGTTGAGTGTGATTGACAACTTTTTGCCAGAGGTTTGCGTCCTTAAATTTGTTACGAACGAATAAAAACGCGTTAAAGTTATAAAATATTATTTCATGTCGTTGAAATTAATTGGTAAGTAAAGAAAGCTTAGTAAGTAACACCAATTAATCAAAAATTATTATTTATTATTGAAAATAAAACAAATAAAGAAATTAGAATAAAGTACTATGTGAAGGAAAGTTTTCAATCAAATGTTGAACACGAAATTTTTGAACGAATAATATGTTATTAATATTGTGTTATATTTCCTCGTGACGGATTTAATGGAAGAAATTAAATTTTTGCAATCCGTGGACCTCATCCATGGATTTTCATAATTCATTTTCATTTTGTGGTTTTTTTTTTCTTTTTATCGTGTACTAATTTCTTTAGTTTTGCCCATACGTTCTCTATGGGATTTAAATCGGGATTGTTTGCGGAAACAATTGTCGTGGTTTTAATTTTTAAAGTAAATTTTCTTTAACTATTTTATTCTGACGACAGCTGGCATTATCGTGCTAAAAAAAAAAACGGAACATTTCGAATCTCCAAACTTTTCACCAATTTTCGATACTTGGAATTAAAAGATTTTCCAAGATTAATAATATTGTGATATAGAATATACTGTATTCTCACTCCTTGTTCTGTCATAAAACTCCAAGTCGTATGAGATTGAAGGTGCTTTTTCCTAGAATTTAAACTTCACGAGACTCTTCGTCAGACGTGCGCCAGACAAATCTCTCCTGCTCCAATACATAACCATGATTCATCGCTGAAAATTACATTCGTTTAATCCCCTTCAGACCAGGTTTCGTGACTCTTACGCCTGCTGTGACTGCTTGTTTTTATGTTCTTTTGAGAGAAAACGTTTCGTTTTCGCTTTACGAAGCGAGAATCCCATCTCGTTCAATCTGTTTATCACAAATGTTTATTCACCAATGTTCATTAATTTGTTCATTAATTATTCACAAATGTTCATTAATTTGTTTCATATAATCCGTCTCGTATTCTCGTCACTTATATGCAACCTTCTGTCATCGTGTTTCGTTGTTGCACGACTACATCTATCATGATTAGATACACTACCCTGATTTTTTTTTTCAAATAACCAATGGTGCTCTATGGCTGCACCCAGTTACTTTTCTTGCGTAAATCCATCATTGAGAAATTCGACTACTCTTCTCTTTAGATCTTCCGAATAATGTTGGCTTCTAAATTCTGGAATTCATTGTATACTTCCAACTTGTTTCAACACTGAATATCAATTAACTGAAAGACGAAATTCCATCTTTACATTTGAGTGATATCCTCTGGTGTTCTTATTATTCTGAAATAAAATGTTAGGATGATATTCATTATTGATAACTTCTTTTCCAGATTTCGTTCTATTGATCAAAAACTTTTTTCCATAATGTTTTGTTTCTTCATTTGTTTTTTGTTGCTTTTTGCCAAGAATAAATAATAACCTTCCATCGATCGTCAAGTCTTTTTTATTGCCAAAATAGTTTCAACGATGTAAAAACAATATTTTAACTTCACAATTTCAATTGTTTTCCGATAATTTGATATTATTGGATACAATCGGAAACTTTTTGCTGATAACTGCGCAGAATGCACGTAATATGAAAAAAAATATACGAAATATCAGCGTACAGAATTTTTTTTTATGATATTCGGCACGTACATAAACAATTTTCACGGCACGGCATAAACAATTTTCGATCCAGGTTTTGTTTTCCTAATGTTAAACGTTCCTGGAAATGTGACTCATAGAAATCGGCAAAGAAAGGGAAAGAGAAACAGGAAGAAGATAAAAGGATTCGAAGTACTCGAGAGTGAAACTCTCGTGAGATAAAATGTAAAGTAGCATTCCAGTTAAAGGACAAAGAACGACAAACGAATTAGAGTCGTCGACGCTTTAAATGTCCCTGGACGATGTGGCGTTCCAACGCAATGTGGAAAGCTCGATCGCGGTGAAAAAGAAAGCAGAACAAGGTAGAAGAAAAGATAAAAAAAGAAAAAGGGAAAAAACAGCAAAGAAAGACGAAGGAATGAAACGAAAAGAAAAAGGCAAGCCGAAAAGAAGGAGTTTGACCTGTTAATTCAGATTTCACCAGGCAACCTAGATCCATGCTGGAGAAATGTCCTTGATAAACGGTCCAAACGTATCTTCTTGCGAGTTATCGATCATTCGACCAAGATATACCAATCGTGTTCTTTCTTATCGGTGAACGTTCTGAAAGAAAAAGAAGAAAAAATGCAAGAATAAAAGAGATGAGAGAGAGAGGGAGAGAAAAATTAACGTATGCAACCTCGGTTATACGAACAAGGTTATTCAGCTTTGACCAGCGGACCATCGTTGCCCGTTCAACAGAGCCAGGTGCAAACTCGAAAAATCCGCTCGGGGCTTGCTCGGGACGAGAAAATGCGACGGATGATAAGTTCCTTTCAGATGTGCGCCGTGCTCGAAAGAGCGAGCCATTAATAAAAATTACGCGGATGAGATATTTGTCTCAAAGCGGGTTTTCATGGTATTTATGGCCAGAGAGTTTATGGCCGTTGCCCAGTTCTTCGTAGAGTACAGATCCGCTTCGGACTTGTCGGCGATGATGTTTCATCAGGGGGATGAGGCACACCCGCCCTGCGTTTCAATCGAGTTGACCTTTTAAGCGTTGGCTCGCTCTCGTCCTGCTGAGAAGTTGTTTGCATATTCTAGTCCTGAGATTGAAGAACTGGCTTTTTCCAGGAATTATCGTTGAAAAGGGCGACGTGCGTAATTGAAAATCCGCTTGAAAATCAAACACCACGAAGTGGCAGATTTTTTTACGTGTGCAAAACCATGCGAATGTTTTCCCTCTCTCTTCTTTTTTTTTGAGAAAATTAATATTAATTTTCATTGAGTAATATTTTATATGTACAAGCTGGCTGCGAAAGTGTAACTCTATCTCAGTTATTTTTTAATAAATACACGAATTTTTTGCTGCAGAATTTTTACGATATTGCATTTCATAAGATGCATTGCATATTATGTTAAAGTGAAATCGAAGACGAGAGACGAAATATCTGCGTTGCTTGGTTTTGATGCGTCGAATTTCGTCTACGAAACTTCACTAAAAAAAAGATAATTTAGGCACGCGTTATTGATGATATGAAATTGATGGATGAACAGGGAAGGATCCACTAAGACTGGATTCAATTAATTTCTCACACTTTGAGCTGGACGAGTTTAACAAGATGAAATTAACGAGCTATTACTTTCTTATTATAATATAGTAATCGTTTGTATTACTAATACAACTCGAGTTTAACTACTTACAAAATTCTGAAGATAAAGTGTAAAATATTCTTTTGTAACGCGTTCCGAGCGACGACGAGATCTTGTTTATGCCACCTGCTCCAGGTTATCTGTCAGACAAATCCTACCTCTATAAACTCGGAGAAAATACCGTAACACTTATGGATCTCGTGACCACATAGATTCAAGAGTATATCACCCTATAAATTATCGGATGTTTTATAAACTCTTTGCTAAATATTGTTATAAACGCTGTAACCAAAGTCGGAGGTTTTCGTTTTCTTTTTTTGCTTTCTTCCTTTAATAAAAATTTTCTGTGAGAAATTTACAACGGTGTATGGAAGAAAACACGCGAAAATACATAAAATATACAAAGTAACGTATTTCTTGCACGCGAAGCGTAAATCTCGGTTAATTTATTTCCTCAGTTGTCTCGATAAAAAAATTTCCAAACTGCATGAAACGTACAAGGAGAGATCGTATATCGCCGTACAGATTTCATTTGCATTTATTTCGTTTTATCTCCGAACACCGCTTTACACCGTTTTGCAACCAACGTTCTTTCGATATCTTCGAGATCCGCTTTCTATCTCAATAGAAATAAGGAAGGAGAACGCCAAAGAGAATGAGAATGTATAAGAAGGAGCTGGCTTTCGTTTATCAGGGAAGGTCTTCTTCTCTGTCGTGACGGTAGACTCGAGAGGAGACGCCCGGTGCAACGCGGACAACGACTTGCTCTCTCGTCTGATGCAGATACCGTGGCAGCGATCAAACGACGGCGATGCTGCCACGCGTGCATGAAAGCACCACGCAGCCCGTGAGATCGTCTATTTTTACACGCGAGCCCAGGATCCGGATGATAAAGCATTCTCAGAAATTTCATCCGTGTCCCTATTTATAAGACCTGGAGGAACGTTCAGGATCGTGATAGCGAACGTGTTCGCAAGAGCAAAACAACCAACCGATGGATGTTTCACCGCAAACAGATACATACATACATACATGAGAGGGTATAACATGGTTACCATTTTGATTGCCGGATATTTTCCTCTGACGCTTTGAGGTTGCCGCGCAGGTTTATTGATAAAAGCTGGCTTGTCAGATTAGTGATTTTTACATTTTTACGTCTTTCGCGATATTTAAGGACATTTATAATTAGGTCCTCGGATAAACCTCGAATGCGACGGGCTTATTTCCAAAAGATAACCATTGACGTGTCATAAGCCAAGCAGTATCTTGCAAGCAATGGTATTGGTTCCAGAAGTAGTGAAAAGTAGTTGTATTTCGTTTTGCCCCAAATTTCAATTAACTAAACATCAAATATTTACACTTCGTTGTGAGATAGAGTGATAAAAAAAAATCGAAATACTCTATGAAGACTATAGAATATGAATATCACTCTTCGAGCCGAAATTTTTAACTCTGGCTACGATGTTGTTTGCTCTGAAATTTGTCACATAATGTCGTGGTCTATCGAAGCTCTTATTTCAGTGGTCTATCGAAGCTCTTATTTCAGAAAAAAAAAATTGTACCTGGTTTTGCCCTATTTTCTCCTATTACGAGTATCTATAAGTAATGTCGTGACAATAATTTAACTTATTATAACATGAAAAACGACGTTACTTATGGGTAACCCACTATTATTGAAATATGAGCATCGAATTCGAAGAGTCTGAAATCGTTTTTGCACATTTTGCAAAAATAGTGGTGCAAAGTCACCATTTTTCGTGACGCCGGCACCAATAATGCGTCTTCTCGATGCGAACGCACGAATTTTGGAAGAATTCCGCTTCTTGTGAACGGAATTTCGAGTTTCTCCACGATTCGTCCGATTTCATTTGGCAACGCACAGTTTCGCCGCGAATAATAGATTTAATAGCGGGCCGTGAAAGCGAAAGTGAAGTTACAATCGATCTTGAGAAACGACAGCAAAGCAGAGGAATTTACGTAACGCTTACAGGATGGTAATTTCGGAGTTGAATTGCCAGTAAATCTTCTTCCGTGGGACCGCAGGGTTTCCTTGTTCCGTTTGGCGAAACTGTACTTAACTGCATCTGCTGGCACTTCGAATTTAATTGACCCTATCTCGTTTGGAGTGGACAAGTTTGAATGCATTTTTCGATACCGAGATGTAATTTATATTCTCATAGAGAACAGTATTATTATTATACGTTTGCGTCAATTTTTTGAGTCTTCTCTGTTTTCGGAAAAATATTTTCATCTCCGTGTTTTTTTAATTTTAAGGTCAGATCTTTTGATATTTATGACGTGTATAATGTAAACGTGCCTCGATAAAATGTATATAAAAACAAATTGTTTATTTCATATGTTTGAAGCTAACGTACGAGTCTACGTATTTTTTACGCATTGCACATCTTTGTTGCTTACCTGTTCGTAAGAAATAAAAAAAAAAAAGAAATTAAATCCGCTCTTAGTTTCCAATTTCCGAGTAATGATACGCAATTTGTTCAGATTCAGTTGCAATCAGCAAACACTGCAGTTTCGAAAACCCTAGAGAGAGACAATTTTTTCCAAATTACCCAAGAGAGGGGAAGAATTTTACAGTATGTTTAATAAGAACGTGGACGCGATTTCTCTGGAAAAAAAGAAAATTTTCTTTTTGTAAAAAATTTTGCACAGATCGAAAGTATAGACTACGAGGGACACGTGTCTTAACAAGCGTAAGTTATCGAATTCGAGAAATATAGAAGCCTTTACTTATGCTAAAAAATTTGGAAAGCATGTCTCGTTCGCGTTCTGGTGTACTTTCGATCTGTGCAAGATTTTTCATAAAAACACTTTTTTTTTTTAAAGAAATGACGTCCACGTTCTTATTAACATTAGAATTAAAAATTATAAAAAATGATTAAAATGATCAATTGATAATTTTTGTCAGATATTTTATAGATATGAAACAGTGTATTTTTATAGACTTGAATGATTCTTTGTAAAACACAATAAATAAAAGCTTATGTACCTTGTATTATATCATAAAGATTCTCCATTTCTTTTACTTTAATATCTCCGATGAAAATTTCATGCTTTAGTTGTCGATAGTTCTAGTATAGTCTAGAGATAAATAATAACAGAGTAATTCTAAATAAAATTGATTAATAAATTTATTTGAAATATTTGATCCATCAATTTATTTCTTTTTTAATTTTCAATTCAATTGAATTTTTATTATCATTATGTCGCTAATTATTTTTTCTAATAATTATTGATCAATTCCATCACGATTTAACGTATTAATAAATATTTTTATTACAATTTCATTTGAAATTAAACGCACTGTATATTTCTTTACGGGAACTTTCGTCTCGTCTTTGTATTGCGTTATAAGAAAACTGCGGAATTATTACGCTGTGCATGTGACTGCAATCGCTTTTAGGATAGGCCGTACGTCATGGCCGTGTATAAGGGAATCCTGGACATTAATTAGTCAATAAACTTGACGTGCTCTACGACATCACGAGTTCTCGCGATCGATTTCTCGCGTAGGACGCCTGCACGAGCGTTGTAATTCCCTTTGTCGACGTTTCCTCGTTCGCGCGGTCGTTTCGTAACATCGAATGATCATCGAAGTTCAAGAACCACAGATCGTTCTCGCAACAGAATCAATAAACCTTCGATTCGATTCGACTCTGAAACGACGATGGCCGATAAACTTTGAAAAATGGCGAGATCAACGGGGGGGTTGAACGCAAGCCAAAACGAACGAGAGAACACACTTGTAGTAACAATGTTGAGAAATTCGAAAGAACGAATGGACTGGTCGGTGGCAATGGCCAACGGGACCAACGTGTAGCGCGATTCGCGTTTTACAAGCAAGCAAAACAATGGTCGATGGGAACAAGTGGTCGATGTGGGAAATGGAGCTGGCACAGTGAAGGATCGTAACGAGATCGAACAGCATTATACACCGGATTAATTTCTATTTCTAGCTGAAATTACACGAACCAACGACAATGAAGACAGGACGAGAATAACGCGCGCTTGTTATTATTTTTTCAACTTTCGGAATTTATTTCTAAATTTTGTAATGTCGTTGCGCGTCAAATATTTAACCAAACACTTTGGTATTTTCGCACTTTAAAAACAAAAAAAAAAAAAAAAAAAATAAACGGAATGAAAATACCAAGCGTACGTATTATTTCTCAGCCACCGCAAGGATTAATTTCAAAGCTCTGTAATTTCAAAAACTGCCACAGCAAAAAAAAAAAAAAAAGAAAAATATCGTACAACGGCTAGGGAACAGCTTCGTACGCTTGGCTCAAAAGGAATAATGGTTAATTCTGTCGACACGAACGATTAAAACTTCGCTCGGCGTAGTTGCCAAGAAACATGTCCGGAAACTAAAAGCCTCCGGAGCGTTCCGTTTCAACGAGAACGACACGACGAGCGGTTTTTAGCGGAAATGGACAAGCGCAGACGAAGTGTAGTAACTTGTTGAAAGTTAACCAACGGCTTAAAGGACGGCGGCTGTCGCGTAAACCGTGTTTCGTCGCGATCACTCTGCTGGAACATCCGCTAATTACGTGTCACATGCCATTCGATGACAAGCGTCGTTTGACCGACGTTATTCTATTTTGATTGTTATTTAAAGATTTCGCCTCGAAGGTACGCTCTCGAAATGTTGTGGCGGCGCGCGTATTTTTAAAAGCGAGTTCAACACGCTGATTTAAAATTGAAGGAAAAAATAAAATAGCAGAAAATCAATTAAATAATCAATTAAAGCAAACGGTCGTCGTAAGATCTTGTTATGTATCAATTAAAATAAATAGTTTCTTGTTAAATCTAATATATATTTATTTAAAGGACTAATATATTATTTAAAGGACTAAACCTCCATAACAACGACGTATAAGCGACATCGCGCGAACGGAACCGAGATTCCAATGATTGTCGAATTAACGAGACCTTCGATCGTCAACAGCTCTTGATGAAAAGCACAATGATTACAAGATCCAAGGTCTTGATGGATTAACGCTTCCTCAGAATGCCTGTCTCGCTACTTCCAATTATTCTAATTTCGAACACTTGTTTCCGGACACTTGTCGTTCTAGCAGCGACGTTTCGAGCAAATTTGCGAATGCTCGTTCTTTAAAGACACTTGCTTTGATATTTTTAGAGAAGTTTCGGAATATCCTTTTCGCTATTTGGAGATGCCGAGTGATCGAAGACGGATCGGAAAAGTTAAGGAAATAGATTTAAATAGGTTCTATTCGAAGAATGGATCGTAGAAGTTTTTCGAGAGACGTTCTTGCACCGCGAGTACCAATGAGAACAGATAAATGAAAGTCTCTGACAAAAAAAGTTCTGAATATTTGTAACAAATAAAACCGATAGTGAATATTATTTAATAAACAGTACTTGAATATAAAAATAGATTTTAACTAAATGACTTGTTTCCTGAAATAAACTAAATATTTTTTAGTGGAACTTTTATTACACCATGAAAATACTATTCAGAAGTGTAGCACCTCTTTATATAAAGAAAGTGCACTGCACGAAAACAGATATTTTTTTTTTCATACGAAATGCATAAGTTCAGAACAGAATTCTTTTAAAAACGAAAAGTTTTAAATTTCTTTAAAGAACTTAGTTAATTTGAATTCCTTGTTTAAGACAGTGATCGTAGAACGTATCGACGATTTTTCATATCGATTGAAATCGGTTTTAAGAAATCAGTATAAACGTAATGAATAAACGTTTCACTATTTCGTGTGTAACGGAAACGTACTAATATATGTATGTCTGGGATAAGGTGTATT
Source organism: Tetragonula carbonaria (assembly GCA_032399595.1). Taxonomy (NCBI): domain Eukaryota; kingdom Metazoa; phylum Arthropoda; class Insecta; order Hymenoptera; family Apidae; genus Tetragonula; species Tetragonula carbonaria. The sequence continues at coordinate 3,556,259 of JAUCRC010000008.1, forward strand.
TCCTTTATTGTACCGTTGCAAACAGTTCTCAAGTTGTCTAATTAATTTTACGCGGTGTATAATGAGATCTGCTGGTGTCTCTGATGGCGGGAGACGCGTCTCATCTTTCAGAGATGTCCGTTTCGCTCGTCTTGCACTGTCTGTTATGGTAGAACGCGAATGCAAATTACGTCGCGAATAAATCGACCGAACAAGAAGGATCCCTCTGAAGATTCGAAAATTGAAATTCCCGCGTCGAACGTGCACTACACATTGGTCCTTTGGCAATAACGTAACAAGCGATTGTCTTCAGGCTTTTTGGAAAGTCCAATTAAGAATTTGCAGTCGTCGAAAACGATACCTGACCCGACACAGTGTAACGTTATTAAAGTCGTCGCAATGATTCGTCGACGGATCGTTGTAACAGAATTGCTGTAACAGAATATTTCGGCATAGAGTATTCGTTTACTGCTGATGCAAATTTGACGAAAAAAAAAACACAGTTGTTGCGCGGCGCATGTTTTGCATAAAGTCACGCGGTTGAAATTGTTGAAACGCGGATGCCTGGCGATATGGCGCGCGTTTTCAGAATTCATTCCAGGCAGATTGCCTACGCGGGAACCGCGTCGCAGGGAGAGCCCTGAGCTCGTTAGCGCGCGAATTAAGCATGCATTTCGTAATCCTGACACAGTGGCGTGGCTCGCGCGCGTACGCGGCTCTTTGAAACGTAATAGCATCGCGACAGGAATGTAAAAGCGTATTGACACTACCCTTGAATACCTGGATCTGTTTGTTCGTCGTTTAAAGAGCGCGCTTTAAATTCTATAAAAAAAGAAAGAGAGAAAGTGAAGAAGAGAGAGAGAGAAGAAGAAGGAGAGGGGCATGCTTAACCTTGCCGTACCCTTGACGCCTTTATCCATACCGATGTTCCTCGGTGAAATTCTAATGGCCCTCTCGACCCGCTTCGACTCCTGTACGCTCGATTTTCTTTCTTTTTTTTCTTTTCAATCCAATATCCACCATCATCCCAGAAGCTCAATATCCATTTCTGGATTAAAGTCTACGTACTACCTACGTACCTCTGGAAACAGGAAACCGACTTGAAAACGATCTCGGTGTACTCGGGAGCGCAATAATTGCTCTCATTATCGGCTATTTAAGTTCTTAATATTTCTCTCATGTTCGAGCACGATATCGCGCGAGAGAAGATGTTTCCGCTCTTGCAAATTAACGAATATAATGGTACGTAATTGGTGTTGCTTTAATCTGTTAGATTTGTTATTTGGCTTTTCAACTTGTATCTGTTTGTAAATCGTTTATTATTATTATTATTTTTTTTTTTTTAATAAGCGTCGTCACGTTAGAATTAAAGTAGGATTATCTGGAATTGATTCTTTCGTATTAACGTTCTGGTTACGAGGCGTTTAATTCAAGAATTACTGGTAATCTGCTTCCACCAGCATGCATGCATATACATGGTTATTATCGACGTTAATGAAGATTGAAAATACGTTGGAAATTAAATTTTGTTACATTCTTTTTTGTTTTCTTTTTTTTTTCGAAAGAAAAAAAATTTTTTAGCTTGTTCATCGCCACTGACACTTTCATTCAGAGTTCCCTCGATCAAAAATAATTAATCGAAAAAGTTAAAAAGAAAATTGTTCCCCAGCAATAGAAATCTTTACCAGATTCGACAAAATTTGTAGCATCAGCTGCTACTCTGTTGTAATATTTCAAACAAATCATTTGCATTTCGACTTCTCACAAGTCGATTTCTTCAAATTCTCATATACATTTGCGTGTCGTAGCATTTATAGAGCAGGGGAAACAACAAAGCTTCATATTTGAAGATTCGTTGCTCAAAACACCGTGGAAGTATTTTCTAAGAGTATAATTCAATATATATATATATATGTATGTATGTATGTATGTATGTATATGTGTATGTATATGTATATATATATGTGTATATGTGTATATAGTTATACTCTTATATATGTATATATATATATATATATATATATATATATATATATATACTCATAAAATAACTCGATCATTTATCGATTGTTTATCGGGTACGTGGAGTTGAACGTTGTCTAACAATAAGAATACAACTCAATTACCATTGTGAGATTACTGTCGTTTGCCACTAACTAAACTATCGTTTCTTACGGTAAACCTAACTCAAACACTCTCGCCGCTATGCATAGAAAATTCAACATCGACCTAATGGGGAAAACTTCCATTACGGCGACCGTGTCTAAAATACAGATTATGCAAAGAGTTGAAAACTGAAACGAAGAACAACGCATGTCGGTATTTTAATTCGCGACGTTTTCACTAATAGGATAGCGCGTTTAAAGCGACGCTCGCGAGGTCGGAGGCTGAAGTTAAAGCGGAACAGCCACGCGCGGTAAATTTCCATTCGGTAAATTTTCGAAACGCTATTAGCCTCGCTCTCGCGCGAAATCGCGCAACGAGATTGCAGAATCGAGAAGCCGCTTTCTCGCGCTAATCTCGCTTATTCTCGATTATATTTTCAATTCAGTCGCTGGCCGATCTATTGTTACACGAGCTGCGAATCAGTTGGTCAAAGATTACGTTGGTCATACATTATAGCCGGCTGTGGTATGCAGAAATGATTCAACCGGCCGACAATTGACGACAATCGGCCACACGATATCGATCCGAATCGACTCGCGTACGCCGATCGACACCGATTGTGTTCGTCGAAGCTGTTTTGTTCGCGACGGAATAATACAGTTTTCGGTCATTCTGTTCGAGACAGGCGTGGAAACAATGCCAATCTCGTAGCGAGGAATTTTGCGACGAGAAGGGAACGCGTTGACGAAAGTGTATCGAAGTGTATCGATGAGTATCGATTGGAACACGTGGATCTATCGATTTGGTTGAATCAGAGGACAGTTCGCTTTGTAACTTTATCACTTTGTAACTTTATCGTGGCAGGTTGTACCAGGTAATTTTGAATGATCTTCGTAACTGCTCGTGGATTGGAATGAGAAGCGTTTCGACGTTCGTCTGTTACGAGGCTGAAAATTCGTATGCATCAGGTTGATCAATAAATCCGTGCGGTTCTTACCGACAGTTTGTCGTAGACGTTGTAAAGTGTAAGTAACTTCAGATCTATCTTGGAGAACGTTTGTCCATTTGACAGAGGACAGTTTAAGCTTGCTTTTTCAAAAAAAAAAAAAGAAAAAAAAAATTGCCTGCAAATTTGTTAAATATTAATGTAGAAGTGGAAAATCAAAACGAGTATTTTCAACACGTTATTTTTAAAAAATGATGAAGCGAGTAAAAAGATTTGGAGCGATGTATACGAAATTTCGTTCCGGTGATTTCAACATTAAAGATGCACCACGCTCAGAAAGATCAGTGGAGATCGACAGCGACAAAATAAGGGCGTTAGTCGATACAAATCGGCGCTACACGACTCGAGACGTTCCAGAAATTCTGAACTTATGAAAACCAAGCGTAGAAAATCATTTAAAGGCGCTCGGATACGTGAGTAAACTCGACGTTTGAATACCACATCAACTTAAAGAAGTTCGCCTGGTTAAACGCATTTCCATATGCGATCCACTTTTGAAACGTATGATAATAAGCGATGAAAAATGGATCGTCTGCAGTAACATCGAGCGGAAAAGATTGTGGAGCAAGCGCGATGAACCGACCCAAAGCACTTCAAAAGCAGAGCTTCGTCAAAGGAAGGTTACATTGTCAATTTGCTGGGATTGAGAAGGCATCGGGTTTTTTGAGCTACTTACAAAGAATGAAACGATCAATTCGATTGTGTTCCATCGGCAACTGAACGAATTAACGCCATTCATCAAAAACGTCCAGAGTTAGTGAGTCGCAAAGTTGAAAGAGTTGTCTTTCATCACGATTTTATACATTATTGGAGACTCGTTAGAAATTGTTGCAGGAATTTTTTAAGAGGAAAAATCTTTTTTGCCGCAAAAGACCAAGACTTTTTGAGCACGGAATTCTGAAGCTGTTAGAAAGATGACAAAAAGTAATGGATCAAAATGATCGATACGTTGGTAAAGCTGTTATTTAATATGAAGAGAATTTTGTATCATTTACTTGGAAAAAATCGCACTTTTTGTTGGCCAACCCAATAAAAATAATCATGGCACAGCAATTAGATAGAATAAATTTCGCGTTAATCGGCAAAGAATTTCCAAAGTCGAAAGTCCAGATCAACTGTCCGATTACTCCGACAAAGACGTCAAAGGGCGACTGAAAATCTGAGAAGGGTCTTCCCTTGCTCCGAGGAATTTCGATTCGTTAGCGAAAGGCGGTGGCCTGTTGAAGGGTGAAGAGCGAAGAAATCGCAAGGCCGTTTAAAGCCATTAACCCCGTCGTCGTTCACTTCCTCCCACTATCGACTTGGACGTTGAGGATATCTGAAACGAGGCCGACGAAGAAAGTTGCGCATCCCTCTTTCAACTTGCGAATGTCCACCGCGTCGCGAGTCTCTCGCCAACGTCCCCACGGGACTTCTCCCTCTAGCCTCTCTTTCTCTTCCTCCTCTCTTTCGTGTCATTTCTTTAAATTCCGTCTCGACACCGTGCTCGAGGAGAAACGAAGTTCCGCAACGCCCTGTAGTCACCCCCGATCGATTACCGACGAAGGCAACGTGCTGCAAACACTTTATCGACCAGTGAACCGCGTCGCTCGCAGAGAGAGTTTCCGTTCGTTCGTTCGTGCCTGCTGTGAGAGGCAAACGAAATAAAACAAAAAAAAAAGGAAAAAAAAGTCGTGATAAAAGTGTTTCTAAGCGAGTGAGCAAAGGAACCAATCACGAGATTCCGGTGGATGGAAATTGTTAGATAGTACGTTCGAGGGAATGGAAATTCGTATGATTGTTCGTCGCTGATGACTGTTAAAGAGACACGCGTATGCATTGACATTCGTAAATTACGAAATTTGATACATACATGGATGTAATTGTAGAATGAAACTGATACTGTGATTTCGTTCTGCAGAACGAGTGAGTAAGAGAGAAGATCGAAACTCGTACCGTAATACATCTCGATTATTTTATTAGAATTTATGGACGAAATTCACAATTTGGTCAAGACAAAAAATTACACGAGGAAAGGAAATGGTAAAGCGAGGAAAAAGTAGGCGATACGAATGCAGGAAATTAATATTCTCTCAAAAATACTACAATTAGTATCTTACACGTTCCTTTCAAAACTTTTAATTCCTTCGTAATTATCCCATAATCCCGTTGAACGTTACCATCAGCGTTATTCTTTCGTCATTAATTTAATAGAAGTACATTATCCGATTTCCACGCATTAAGCGGTATCCCTGACTGCGCAATCGAATCAAGAAAATTCCCCCATGTTTTACGCAGCTAAATCCGGGATAATGAAAGATCCGGTTTTTTTATCCAGACTCGACATTTCGATCGCTAGATTCTTTCCCCTAAAATCCTGCCACGACCCTCGGTTTCCTCGGTAAAGATATTATTTTTTTTTTCTTCTGGCACGAATTCAGGATCCTTTTCGACGAACCATCGAAACGAAGGCGTTTGTCCAAGTAATCCTGTCTAACATTCTTTGTGAAACTATGACAAATAAACGTTTAGATATTGGCGATTTTTAAAATAGAAAGGAATATACAATTGCTAAAATTTGTTGCATTAATACATAACGTGACGTTATGTGGAAGTCTATTCTATCATGGTTAACTGAATTTTACGAGGAATCTCGAATCCGCATCCTTATTCTTTTCCCGAGGGGAAGAATCTTATGCCTGACAGAATCTTGCTGATCAATGAAACTGAATCGATTGCGAATTTGGAAACTGAATACCTGAACGGTCGCGATACATTTCGCTCGTCTTCGAGACATTTTAGCGACATATATGTCACTCAGCTCGGAGAGAACCCGAGGTATTGATCTTGATCGCTTGCATAAAATAATCTCACGAGTTCAGGATGAAACATGTCAATTACTGCCGGAAGATGCAGGAAGAAGAATTTCTCCGTTAACCTTAAGAAAGCTGAAACTCGTGTTCTCCCCATCTCGGAACGAAGCTTAAGTGAAATATGATAAAAGTGCTTTGATCTGAAAGTGCCTTGTCCTACACAAGACAAATCTAAGACGAAAACTAACAAAAAATGAAGAATCTCCGAAGAATCTCTGAAATCTAGCTCTGAACGGGAGCTATGTTAAATGACCAAAGATCTAAAACTTAAAAACTGCAGGTAAGTCGCGTCTGATGTCTCAACAAGTACGATATTCTTCGCTAGGCTGCAAAATAAACAGGAACTGGGTAGCTGTATCGCTACCGTGTTCTCCGCTCAACAATATGATTGTGGAGCCGATACTCGTTGCCCGACCGCGTGGAAATTACTCGGTCGCGAAGAGGGATTTCTGGTTGGTCTCAACGGGAGAGTGGCACTCGTGTTCCGACCTTCTTTTCGCCGTGGTCTCTCCCTACTTGCACGTGGTCTCTCTCTCTGTCTGATGCCGGCTTTTTTTACTTGCCCTTCTTCACTCTCGACAGGAAGGCTAGGCTGCAGTTTCCTCGAGAAGTGCGGGTGCGCGTTGTAACGATTCGCGAGATGAGTGGCTGGCAGTCTGATTAGGTTCATAGAAGGTTTTAGAAATTGTCAGGGGCAGACCTCTCTGTCTGAGAGATCCGTTGTCTGAACGAACCATGATGAAAGGGAATATTTTTTCGCGACAGTCGCGAAAGACGTTCGGTAATTAATAATTCTTTTTTAATGCTCTTAGTTTCGGGATGAGAACGAGATTTGAAAAGTAATTGAGGTGGGCGAGCCCGAGTGGACTTGAAAGGAGGGAAAAGATAGAGGATTGCTAAATTGGTATTGAAAAGCGTGGCGTCGAGCTTGAATCACGTCGACGGTGATCTATGGAATATTCATTGAAAGTTACGGTGATTTTTCAATTGCCGAGTAGGTTCGTGAAAAGCTACTGAACAAAGAATCTGAAGATTTTTTAAAAAAATAATAAGAAATATTAATTGGGCACGTTTAATATTTAAATTAAACGGATGTACAAATGTACGAGAAATACTTTTCACAGTTTTGAATTTAACTAAGTAACTGTAGTTATTTTTAGACTATGGATGTGAAACATTTCTAATTGTAAACAGAGTTTAAAGAGAGATTTGTTTCGTCCTATAAATATTTCAATGAGTTGAATACTTTAAACGTGTGTTCTCTGCCTGTTCATTATTTGATACATGTACATTTAAGCATTCATAGTTTACTATTCATATTTTAACACTAACAACATATCACTAGCAACGTACCAAAGTATCGATCATCGATTTTGATGAAATTTGCCATAAATGCAGTTTTCGAGAAGATATTTGACATACATTTCTTTTGTCGGCAATCGTGCATGTCGAAAAGGTGTAAACTAACCTGGAAATTGAGCCTCCAGAATTTATTTCGTCAAATATCTCGGAAGTTACTAAAGATACAGTTTTCGCGTACACTAACGAAATCAGTGCTTTTTTTTGAACGACAAATTTAACGTTTGCGAAAAAATTATTTGTTTTAAATAATATATCTAGAAAGGTGTATGATGGCCCTCGTAATTCGATAGAAACTTATGCACTTCATTTACATCGTAATATATTTGAGTTGTGTGCTAGTTTTAACAACGAGTCAATCAGTTTATACAAAATGTCAAATTTCCTCGAACGAGGGCTTCTCATATTAGAAAAAAAAAAAAGAAGAAAATATTCGCGCAATCTTGTAAATTGCATGAGTACGCCACTGGGACGGGGGAAAGAAGGATGTAAGTTATATCCGGCGCAATGCGCGGCAGAGAGCATTACACAAATTGAAAAATGCACCGCACTCGAAAATCGTTGTCCCTCGGTGCTTCCATTTGCAACAGATCTTTCGCCTGGTTCCGTTCAATAATCTTGAGAGCCGTCCTACCGGACGCGAAAGATAAAACAAGTAAAACACACATCTAGCCACGAGACGTTTTCGTCTCCTTTACAAAAGACGTTTCCGGTGTACGGCGCATCACGGATGATCGATTCGAGGATCCTAGACTCTCGATTGGATTTCTCCTCTCTCTCTCTCTCTCTCTCTCTTTCTCTGTCGGCGAAACCGGCCGAAGGACAAAGGGGAGAGACCCTCGATCTTTTCGAGTTCCTTTTATGTACAATGTCGGGCAAAGGAGTTTGGAAAACGGCGATAAACGCTTCCTCGATGGAAGCTTGGCCGGGCCGGGATCCGTTGCTTGAGAAACAGCGATATCGTTTGCTGTTTGATGACTGGAAGGTTTTCGAATTGAAGAAACAATACGGCGGCATTGTATAACACAGAAATTGAGGTCTTTCGATGTAATAGAGGTTACTTGTTACTAAAACTACTAAGGTATAATCGAGAATCTTTGATACGAAATGTGAATGAAATAAATTTCTAATTTTTTTAACAGTAGCTAAGGTTGAATCGATAATCACTGCGGATTTTTATGAAAATTTTTCTGCATTTTTTTTTTCTTTTTATATATAATTGAATAGATAGACTTGGTAAAAAATATGGTCTTATACACAAAGTATATTATAAAAAGCAATTGTAGAGTGTGTATCGTAAAATTTTTTTTAAATTCATGAAAATTCAAAGTCTAGTAATTGATTTAAAGAATTTCCCCTAGATTAGAAACGGATAAAGTAAAGTTACAAATCGTTACAGTAAATGTTGAAAAATTTTCATCAGAGACGCGTATGTAGCTCATAAAAATCGAGTCATGAAATGAATCTCTACGTAAGATGATACTTGAATATATTTAAGTTTACGAAGAAGCTACCAAGGGAATCTGATATCTGTTCATTTTGCATGATTCTACGATGTGTCTGGCCATGAATTTCGTTTTCCACTGGCTGGGGACTTTCATTGTCACGGGTTGAAAGCAACGTAGAATTTTCGCATAAAGTGATACGAGAGAGTTACCTTATCTTGAACTTCCATTTACTTCCATTTTCTGGATGGTGTTGCAAATGAAGGATTAACATCATAATTAGAAACGAAGCCATTTCGAAGAATATAGAATAGGCTCTCTTCTCATTTTTCGTTCTTACACAGTCCTTCAACAGAAGATACAAGAAAAGTACGGAAGGAAGAAGAAGTTCCAATCGTCGTTCCGTTAACAAAGATTCCCTCGTCGACGACGAGCGTTGGAAACGATCGAACGAATAGGAAAGCAGATAGCACGGCTTACTGCATAACGAGAGAACGCAACGTTTAATTAAAGTCTCCTGATTTAAAGCAACGCGACACGCGGCGGGGAGATAATCGAAGCGAAAAGGAAAACTATCCAACGACGAATACAGGGAATGATTAAAAACGCGAATCACCGTGCACGATCCGTCTAATCAAAAGAACTGTGACGTTTTTTCCCTCTCTCCTTCCTCAAGAAAATCCGATTCTTTCGAGGGAATCCGCTCGAAATGGCGCAGAATACGTCACACGTGTATGTATATACGTACATACATAGACGCAGTACAGACGACCAGATAGGGTCAGAGGGAGGTAAGCAAGAAATGTTTGCGATTCATGAATAACAACGGCTCCCTGAGCACCGTTTGGTTGAAACTCGACGTGAGACGCGCGACGCGAGGGGGCCGTTCTCTCGTCAGTGTGTTTTCCGATTAATTGGAAGCACGTCGAGCTTCGGAGCCGAGCCGTCGAAAACGATCGAAGCGCCAGGTCATTCGGTTCAACGTTGCATTATGCACTCTCTCGTTTCTCGCCAGACGATCCCCGATTACATTTGACGGACGTTGATTCGATTAAGATCGTTCGCTGGATATTTTCGGCGACATCGGCGACGGCGATGCCATATCGACATTTTGATTATTCAGCGGAAACCCGAGCGAGATTGTTCTTAATGGGAATGGACGGTGATGGAACGATACTCTGTTCGTTTTTTTTTTTTAAATTCGATTTATTATTAGTTACCCGGGGAGAGTTGCGACTGCGACTGGAATGCAATATTTAACATTTTCATCAGTCATCGTGTTAACGTCTTGCGAGGTTTGCCAACTTTGACTTGAGCGATGAAAATAATGTGGACTCAAAAAGGAAGAGCCAGAGATTATAAAAATATGTTTGTCACTATACATTTCGGAGAGCACGTGAGCACGTTTATCTCGACAAAGTTAATTCGGTTTGTCACAACTGCATAAAGTCTTAATTGGATGCACGGCCCACATTTCAACTGTGGATCGTAATTTAATCATGCGTGTTTGCGATTCCGAGTTGATGGTTAAACGTAAATTTAATAGTTTACGCTTTAAATGTATAAACGTCATACGTATATCTGGCATATTTCACGTTCGTGAACGTCCGCGCGCCGTTCTGATAATAAACTATCCATTTCAGTTTTCAGGTTAGTTTAGTATTTTAACTGGACTGCCGCGGACTGTGTCGTGTTATCGTTGCAATAGTCAACGCCCTCAACGATGTCTGATCTAGATGTCAGATTTAGCCAGATTTAGTGAGAAATAAACTGGTCTTACAACGCTCGTTGCGTTCGCTGCATTCGTTTCCAGATTTTAAGTATTACTCCCTCTGTCCGAAAATATGGTATACATTTGAAAGAAAATCTTAGATTATCTAGAGTTTCGAAAGCAACTGGCAATACTCATTATATTGGTATTGTTTACATTGATAGCTAAATAACTTAACACATTTGGCAGGCGTTGCTCTTGAGTTCAGTTGGAATTTGAAGACTAAAAATTAGTTCTTTTAAGAAAAATAAAATAGTCACCGCTGTAATTTCAAAATGGAAAATTTCCACCCAAATAACGTGAATTTACAAAGAAGAGATGCCAAGTCGAAGCAATTGACTAATGAACAACGTCATGGCATCTTGCAACAGCTATTACCGTATATGAAGGACAAAGAAAAATTAGAACAAGGTGCTATTAATGAATTGATTGAATGTTTTCAAGATTTAATAAATTAGAGAGAAATACTCTTGATAACGTTTTTATAACATTACTGACGTGTATGGAATTATATTGACAGGAGAGGAAAGTTCCTATAAAACACCTCATATAAATAAGGTAAAACTTCATCGTGAGGGTCGATTAGCTGAAAAGTATATATGTTCGGAAGAAGCGTTCAACAAGGCTAAATCTCACTTTAACTAAATTTGGATTACACGAAAATTATTTGTATTTAGTTATATTGTGATAATAAAATGAATTTAATATTTTTATGAATTTAATATGATTTTCTTCGCAAACGTATACCATATTTTCGGACAAAAAGATATTAAAATGTATTTTCGAATTTAATTCCTCTTATTTTATAATCTCTGCTCTCGTGACTTCTAACGATACAATTGAAAAATGCGAGTAAAAATCTTTCTGGCTGAAAATGGAAATTCGTCATTCGCAAACGTTCCTAATTATTTCCTTTCGTGATCTTGACTCTTTATTTAAAAAAAAAAAAGAGAGAGAACAAAAGGAAACGCTAGTATATTTTGGCCGCGTTCCAGCTAGGGTGATTAACGGGAACAATTAGAAAAGCGAAATTTACACAACCGTTTCCGGTGAATTATACCGCAGCGCCATTGTGAGTCGCGGATTAAAATCGTTCCTTCCGTCGTTAACGCGAGCAATCGATTAAACGAGGAAATATATAACAAAGTGGCTGGCCTGTCTCGCGAACTTTTCTCGGCCTCACAACTTGCCGATAACGAAGGATCGATGAACCTTTACGAGGGTCGTTAAATTACAGCTTGCCGACCGGCTTTGCGGGGATTCGAGGACACCGATAAGACTGGTGCGCGTAGGTGAAAACAGGTCTCGTTCCGTTAATTAAGACAATGAACGTTGATTATGCGGCGGTTACGCCGTTATATCTCGATAGAGCTCGATCAGTCGATAGCTTCGCGTTTTGATTTCCGTTTCGATTTGAAACTGCCAGATCACCGAGAAATTTACCGCGTTGAATTTCTTCGGATCAACGTAAGGATACTGTCAAGTTACACCGTCTCTCTGTGTTCCACTTGTGTCCAACTTCACGTTGCTTGCTTAAGCGATTAAATGTTAATTAAACTTGACGATCGCAAGAAGCGATCGTGTCGCTTTGTTTGTTCGCGAGTTTGTTCACTTCGTGCGTGTTTCGACTGTTCGCCTCTGTTAACTGGCTACGTGTGCTCCTTTACACGGGATAGCATTCGGAAAATACTGACGGTTGTCAGCTTGTTTACCGAGGCAATGAGAGAAAACTTGCGCCGGGCGAAGTTTCAGTTTCGTCTGAACTTGGCGATGACATTGTTGCGCTGTAACTTGTATGGATATTTTCGATTGGAGAGCGAAATTTGCAATTTCATTGTAAATCGCAAGGATCCGTTTGAGATGTCATTCTGTTAAAATTGAATGGGATAAAAGCGTAATGGAAAAGGATATTGGAAAAGAAACTGAAAAATTGCGAGGCGAAGATAGACGAAACACTAGGATTTTGATGTCACTTAAGTCTAATCGTAGGCGGCGCTGTTAGCAAGTGTAATGCCCTAGATTGGAGACTAATTAGTCTTATAGTTCGAGGCTGAGTTTAAGCGAGCTGGGTCGTGTCAAGTTGGATGAAGGGCAAGATAGAACTGTATCTAACTAAATCAAGATGGGATCCTGCGACTTTTGCCTCTCAACAGGTGTGTTTTCACAACTTCTGATCAATCGCAAGTCAGACATTGCGACTTGATGATCTCACAGTTGTTAATTTGAGTTAAAAGTGGTATGCCCGTGTCGAATTAAAAAGTGAAGAATCAGAGTCCATGAGTCTGAAGAGCAGAGTCGATTTTAAAGTCGCATCTCAAAATATTTCACGAAATTCCGGGACGAACCTTGGTAACCTTTACGTAATTTTTCGATAATCATGGTCTGAAATTTCTTAATGTTCTTAAACATTCGTTCGAATACACGTGGAATTTGAAAATTTCTTCGCGAACGTTTTCTCTTTTGTACCAGTTGTACGAAAGTAAAATAAAAATTTGTACATGTACATCCTCTTGGTGACAAATAATCGTAATCGACCAGTGATTTGCGGTATCAATCAGGCCGCTCTTGATGCCGATACCCGTTAATCAAAGCGAATTCCAGCAGGTCTGTATATGTTCACTGAGACAGTGGAAATTCCGCGTGGCTGTCGCGTGGCATCGCAGAAAAATTGCAAATTACACCGACATTCTTCGTTTCTATTGCAAACTGCGCTACGGTTCTTGATAAAATTCTCACGATTTGTCGCGTTTATTATTTTAGTAGTGTTCTCTCATAAGCGTCCATAGTGAGATCCGAAAACGGACGTTTAAGAGGGCTGGTGTTTTCTGCGAATTAACAAGAAAGAGTGGGGATAAGCGAAACTAGTCCTAATTCCAAGAATTGTAATTGTAATTGTGAATATATATATATATATATATATATATATGTGTGTACACACACACACACACACACACACACACACACACACACACACACACACACAAATTTATTACATATAGTATAGACAACATAAAATTTTTCGATACAAAACAATCAAAATACTGTAATTTAACCTACTATCAAATATTTAATAAATTATTTAGTTGTAATTACTTTCTATCAAATATTTTTTTTATTAGTACAAAATTATATACAAGTGATATACAAATTTATTTCCTATAGTGTTACCTATAGACAATATAAAATTCTTCGATACAAAACAACCAAAATACCATAATTTAACCTATTATCATATATATATATATATATATATATATATATATATCGACGAACACTTACAAAAATGTTTATAAGAGCACTACTGTATCACTGTAAATTCAATTTAAGATAATTCTGACGTCGAGCCTGGAGTCAGAAATTTTTGATCGTACATGCAAATGCGAAGCATCGGCAAAGACCGATTCCTGCGTTTGAAATTTTAGTAACAATATTCTTCGAGTTTTTAATAAAATACCCATATTACTATTCATTCTTAGAGGATGGCAAGTAGTGCATGACTATAAAGTTGAAGATCCGACGATACGCAAGATTCGCAACAACGTACAACAACGTGAACCAACGACGATTAATTTCAACTGTCATAACTTTGTAATAGAAAATCGTACAACGCCTGATCTCGTTCCATCGTTTTTCATCGTCAATTGACGTTCAGCTGCGCTCTCGCCGCTTTTTTGTGATGAAAATTTTATTCCAATTTCAACTGAAAGGGCAGTGGCCATTTTCGTTTCGTTTCAAAGAAATTAAAAAATCGTTCGCACAGTCGACCGCGCTCCCATTGACCATTTATCTCTGGACACAGGCTCTTGAACCTAACACACGGAAAGGTTATCATTTCCAAACGGATATCCAACGAACAAACGATCCTTGATTCATCATTGCTCATCGAGCCGGTGTCCCCTCCTCTCTCTTCCCACCGTTTCGTCGTTTGCATCTCTTTCGAGTGGGTTTCGAACCTCTCGCTCGAGATGCACTCTCTCGGCGCGGCTGTGCGTGCAAGACACACGTTTTCGAAGGGATGGTCGGTGAACGCAAGTGCAATATGCATTACGTAAGCCAGAAATGGCAGCATATCGATCGCGGTCCGCGCTATTAGATAGGCCTGTGTAAACATTTCGCGCGTTTCATCAGCGACATTCCGTCGACGTCTCGGCGGTAGGCAGATGAATTTATCCGTTCTAGGGATTGCAAGAGAGCTGTCTCGACGTTTCAACTGGGAGAAAGATGAAACGAACAATGTCTTTGAAGATGTCAATTGGCTCTGTCGCCATTAATTCTGTTACGTTCTACTCGATTTCGAGTTTTTCGACTCGATCGTGTTATTTCTCTCGATATCTTCAAATCTGACGAAACGGTGAAACAATTGTTATAGTGACAATTTCTCTTAAAATTTCCCTGAATTCCACAAGTGTCGCGGTCAGTCATGTGTTTATTCTCGAAGTGAAATTGAACAATGCATCGGAGAATATGAAGTAGAAATGTAAAATAATGCAAGAAAGGAAATGAAGATGGATGAAAATTGAAAACGGTTTAACGGATGTTTCATAGTCCCTGGGGATAGTGTGAAAAAATTGACGAAAATATGAAAGAATTGTTGTTTCGTATACGTAACTTCTTGACTTAATGGGAAAAAGTTTCTCGAAGTATTAAACATTTCTTTTATTAAAAAAAAAAAAGAAAAAATGTGAGACTGGAACATAGAAATTAAGAGATTGTAGTAAGATTAAGAGATCACCTAAGAAATCAGTACAATTGTTTTTCCAGTCGAATGATGTGGCAATTACTGCCAGTTGTTGAACCTGTACACGTGTAGATACTTCGGGGGGAATAAAGCGAGAATGCTATGTAAATGGGAAACAGGGGATTACGAGAACACAAGCAGGAAACGAAGGTTTTAATTTCGTCTCTGATACTGTCTCGATTGGCAGAAATTTCAGGTTAAACCTGACGTGTGGAAATATTTGCTCGCCAGTCTGTCTTATTAGAAAATTTTCTTCGGTAAAACGCAAAGGAGCGACAAGGAGCGAGAATAATGCGAAACGAGGTAGATAGATTGAAAAATATTGGATGTGTGCTTCGATTGTGACCGCTTGGCTGTTTGAGACAAATGTAGGTACCATCGTGCGCAGTGATTGGTATTTATGTTTGCCAGTATTTCGGGTACCATCGTGTTTCTGACCCAGAAAATCGAAAACATTCCGTTTTAGTACCCCTTGGAAAAATTGGTAACCTGTAGTTGCACCTACAATGGTGCAACGCCAAGAATTTTTATGGAAAAGCATTTTGAAATTTTGTTCACGCTGTAATGATGAAATGACGAAATACTTATTGCAAATATAAGATACAACATAATGTCACTAGGAAACTAAAACAGCCAGCTTAGTTGGCATGAAAATGGCTTCAATGAATATTAACTGTTTATTTAATTAACTCTTAAATAAATATTTTTCTGATTTTTGCAATAAACAGTTTTCGATTTACAAGTTGAAAGTTACGGTTCAAAAATTGTTTATTAATATACTATGTGTGTAATATGAAACAATTTGAAATTTTATTGCACTGTGTATAATGATTACATTGTTGAAATTAGAAACAGAAGTGTATATAGAAATTACATAGAAAATATGTGTGTATACGTAGGAAATATATTAACGAAAAATTTCTGCACTATAAATTCAACTTGTAAATCGAACTTGACTTTTGCCCGCTATGATCAGCATCGGTACTTTGAACTCAAAGTAAGTTCTGACATTTACATATCAGAAATTTGTGCTTGGAAAGCGCTTCACTTTCTGCATGAATTCGTACGTGAACGATTGTGTAGCAAGGAAATTGTATTAATTTGAACGTGGTAATTTATTTCCATCATAAGTACAAGAGGAGAGAAATAATGTGATTTATCAATAATTTTAATGTTTAAAATATGCATTTTTGGCAGCTCGTGATTTTGATCTCTTCGATCTCGAGTAGGCATTCAATTTTAATTAACCATATAGTTAATTTTGTTGAATATTATCTTTGTATTGTTTATTTTAGGTAGAAATAAATATATTTCGACTCTTTGTGTCACCATTTCCTCAGTCGTTGGACAAAATGTCGCTCGCAGAAGATGAAAAGATTAATTTCATTTCCCCTGCAAACTTAAACAAACTTCGAGACGTTCAAACTGTAACATTCTGGCGAAGCTAAGACAATGCTACTTTCAACGAACCATTCCCAGAGATATTTGCAAAACTCTACCTCTTAAAGAAAGTAGATTCTCAAGCGAAGTGATCTCTTTCATCTCTTTGATTCTAATAGAATTTCGTCTCTTTTGAAAGTGCAATAAAAAGAGAGGAATACGCACTCATTCTCTTTTCATTCGGTGACTGTGGATGTTCCGAATCGCAAGTACACACGCACAAAGCGAATTAAACGTTCACGGTGCAAGGGTCCGAAAGAGAATTCGAAATGTTTCGCTGAAATATTGAACCGACGATGGCTCGTTGGCTTCACGAGATTTCATCCGCGAGGGTCACGAAGTCGGACGTGAATTTCCAAGCGATACATAATGGCTCGGCTCTCGCCGCAAAGTTTAATTAGAAGCGTTCCAATTAATCGGCGGTAATCTCCTCGAGGAACAATCGACAAACCATGATGGCCAAATATTTCGGGTCGTTTCGCCGGAAATGTCACTCGTTGGGCCGCGTAGTGCCTCGTTAAACCTCGGCCTGCCTCTCGTCACTCGCGTCACTCGTCAACGATTCATCGAACGTGTGAACGCGAGGAAAACCGCCGCAAATTGCCGCCAACGAGACCTTAAACGCCACGTCTATGCACTTCCGCTAACGAAGATCACGTATCGCCGGCATTTTCGGTGAAACGTTTCCTCCATCTTGTGTTACAGAATAAATTGTGCAGGTAACTCTCTTAATAATTGTGATATAACCGAGAATTATTGATAATTGTGATATAACCGGGAATAACTTAATTGTGATAATTGTGATAATTGTGATATAACCGGGAATAACTAAACTATAGTTATTGCAATATTTCGCACGTAAAGCAATTTTCTACCGAGGCTCTACATTTATTAATTAACACCCGGAAGAATGTGATTTTGCATGAAATGTCTGAAGAATCATTCAGCTTGCAAACGTTTAGACACGTATATTCCTTCGTATGCTCAATCGATGCGGATTTCTTGCCAGCAGATTCGCGGACCGGAAACAACGACCACGAAAACGCGGGTGACACGTACACGTCGTATTAATACCAGCGGCGGTTCGTTGAAACGTTCCGTCGCATCGATAGCTCGCGAGCTGGAAATTTGCAATTTAATTTCAGGCTAATTTAAATTCAAAACGAACCGCGCTCGGGTCTCTCGGTCTCTCGCGGCAAGATCGGTCGAATATAAATCTGCCAGGCGAGAAACCGTTCGCGCCAACGTTTCCGCCAGGTTTCCCGGCAACGGTTGAAACGGCGAATATTCGACGTGGCTCGTCAACTGTCTGATGGAGAAACGTAATGTAACGTAACGTTTCTCTAGGCAGGCTCTGATTCGATACCGTTCGAAAGTGGAAGGTCGCGCGACATAATCGAATTTCGTTGGTTGTATAGCTTACAACTGTGCATTGCGCACACTCGGATCGAATCTGAATAAACTATGCGTCCATCATCTTTTCTTCGTAGCTAGCTAGTTGATCCGTTAAAGGGTATCGATTCGTCTGTAAACGTACGATTCTATCTAATTCCGTGTCAGAGTGTAGCTAGTTGTTGTGACTTGGTTCGATCGTTCGAACAAAATTCTGCAAGTTCCGTATGATACATACGTAGCTTGCTTAGAACTTGCTGCTGTTTCACAATTATGTAGAGCGTGTTATAATATCAAAACAAAGGACAATTTCTTCGTTTATTATTTTTTTTTCCTTTTTTTATAAAAGAAAACTGAAACTTTAGTCGACTATATTCAAAAATTGGAACTGTACTTGCGAAACTCTTATTTCTCAGGGAAATGAAAGAAGTTCATTTCGTCTATAAATAAGTTTATTCTTTGCATTATTATCACTTTTTTTTATAGAACTGAAACTTTATTGTTAGTTAGGAATTGTACTTGCAATACTCTTGTCTCTCAGGAAAATGTAAGGAAAAGTTTGTGTCGTCTGTAAAATAAAGAGTACCAAACTTCGCGAACTGATTGCGAGCGAAAGCGTATCATAATATATATATATATATATATATATATATATATATATCGTTATAGTGTATATGGGACGATTTGTAATTGTAATTTGAAAACAATCAAATGATAACAATCAAATGAAAACAATCGATATATATATATATATATATCGTCATTTGATTGTTTTCAAATTACAATTACAAATCGTCCCATATACACTATAACGTTAAAATAAAATTTCATTACACAAATCTAATACTCCAGTTCGTCGAAGCCATGTTCTATTCCAGCAACGAGTTTTTATCATGTACGTGCAGCAGCGAACGGAAGGAATCGTCGATTCGACGATCCAGGTGAGAAACGTTACGGCGCTATCTGATCGCGAGATCTAGGAACGCTCGGCGACCGGAAGTAGGACGAACGCGGCGGCCTATGGCGGCTTGAGACACGTTGCACGAAACACGCTATATCGGCTGAAATTCCACCAGTTTTAGTCCGGTCCCATCCGGTCCATTCGTCTGAAGCTACTTTACGATCGTGCCCGTTGTTATCTAGTCCTCCCATACTGTTGCACTCTCGCTTCCTCGCGCTCGTTCTTCTTCCTTATTGGTAACCATCTAGCGATGAAAAGATTTACTCTCGAGGACTCGTCGATTTTCGAGTTTCTCCACCTGAGAACTGAGCCCATAGCTTGGACGTTCTCCTTGCAAGAGGGAAGGAGTGATGGAATCGATCGGGGAAATGGCCGTCAGAATATTTTAGAAAATCCGGTATATCCGGCTCGGTTTATCGTTGATCTTCAACGAGCTCCGCGGTTATTGAAATCGTATAAGTTGGGTGCTTGCGTGCTGCGAGGGACCGTTTGAACAGATTGAATAATGGGATTATTTGTTCATCGCGCGCGGAGGAGGAAGAGGAAGCTTGTTAAGAAGTTTGTATTTTTTTATACGACGAAAGAAAAGAGATTGTAGATGGAGAAGGTATTTCTCGTTCGTCAGAATCGTAGCTCTTGTTAAGCTTCCCAAGCTTATAAGCATTAAAATTCTTGGCTCTTAGTTCTTTTAACGAATTTTCAGAAAAGCGAATCTATGTTTCTAGAAAAAAAAAAAAAACAACCAAATACAGGTCGTAGAGATTGGTTTTCGTCATCGAACGAATGTTTTATACGGTTTTTTGCATGCTACGAATGCTCTCCACGATCTTCAACATTGATGTTATAAATGAATAATCTGCCTATAACGTCTCTTTTATCGCGAATGCGCGATTCGACGGATTATAGAATTTAACGATTAAAAATTTAATAATCAGATAAATGCGGAGACGAAGCTTTTCATAAAATTGCTTGATCCTGGATGTTAATGCATTGAGAGAAATTTAAATGATAAGAGATATACCGAATGTACGTAATGTACAAGAAAATATAACACTCGTAACGTGCCCGTTATAATGCTCAAAGGATTAAACAAACTTCTATTCAAGTTCTTTAACTGTATTCATACAAATATTATATTCAAGTATGGTAATCACAGCAGTTACACTGATTTTATTATACCACATTTATTGCTTTAATTCACGTAGTCAGGAACAAAAAAAAAAAGAAGACTCATTCAGCTCATTCGTTTGCTAAAAAAGTTTATATGCTCGTTGTATGATTTTACGTAATATATAAATAATAAATTAAATATTTCGTTTAACACAAATTGCTTGATCTCAGTTACTTTCACAAAGACAAAGTTGATTGTTTCGGAATATTATGATTTAAAAATATTATTAGATTTATATGTAATTTAGCTCTTAATTGATATCATTGGGAGACCATGATAATTTACGATTTTAAATCAATTTGGGATTGTATCACTAATCTCAATCACGAAGAAAATCAAATACAAAACGAAGTTAAATATTCCGTCTTCTTATAACATAGTAGAAATTACTGTATAAACGACTACTATTCAAGGTTAAAGATATTCCACTCTGAATTTTCTGGAAACAGAACCGTGTGAAAACGAGGAATACAAACGCGTGAATAATGCTTCACGTCATTATATAAATATACGTCGTTATAACATATACAAGAGAAAATCAATCAAATACATAACATGACAAATTTTGCGTATTTAATTAGCGTTTGCATGAAACTGGAAACTGAACATCCACAACCTAATTGTTATGAATAATTTTCCCGTTTAATTCAAATGATGTATCAGTCTTGCCGTGACACGTGCGCTCGTACGGACTTAACGACGATCTTCATCATCAGTGTACAAAGTTCCTGCGAAGTTTACGCGAGCCTGATAAGCTTGACTTAATGTGTCTCGAGAACACCAGACTCGCCCCCAATTCTCATCTCCCGATACGATAGATAGATAGATAGATAGATACAGCTGGCCACGACACACGTGCCGAGATATCGAATTTTTTCATTCGTCAGAAACGCGATATATACTCAGGAGGAGCCAATGATATCCAATTAGAAGCTTTAACAAGCTGAAACTCGCTGAAAAGTGCTCATTAGCCGCATTTGCTCACGCGATACACGCCCTTTGGTAAACCCGAAAAGCTCGGGTCTGCGTCGACGACAGACTCGTCTTTAATCAGGGTCAAGGAAGTTTTGGATTTTTCACGTCTCGGCATCCAATTTACTATTCAATGTTCAGTTGTACAGAAAAAATAAAAGAAAAAAAGAAGAAGATTCACGTTGACAACGAAGGTGAATCTTCTGAAAGACGTATGTGAAGTTTCGTAAATTTTTTGTAGGCAATAGAAATCGGATCTGCGCGGGTTCTACGGATTGAAAGAAAATTCTGACGCGATAATTCTACAGATAATTTTCAGAAGTTTTTTCTAGAAGAAAGAAACCTGCTTGCTTGAGATACAAATTATTCTTTGAATTGAAGAAAAAATTCCAATTTTATTACTTATCAAATCACACGCAATTTTCCAAATTTGCTGTAAATAGCCTAGTACAAAATGCCAATGAAACAAATATGATAGAACTCAAAGATACCAAAGATACTATCGATGATCCCAATCGGATCAGGATACCAATAAAATACCTGAGAAAGATACCAAAGATATCAAAGGAAAGTTTTGTCGATAATTGTCAAGAACTTGTAAATCCAACCACTCCGGCAAACACGCGGACCGACAACGAAAGCAAAAATGCTCGACAAAGGGCGATGTACTTCTCCGAGTGGAAAAATACGTCGATAAATCAGTAGGAACGGAGAAAGCCGCGGATCAACGTCTCCCGGTGTTCTTCGAAACGAAGGCCGTCTTTTGGACTTTCGTCGCGACTCTAATTAATGGACAGAGCCGGGGCAGGCGAACGACGGCTTCAAACACGACATCCAAGTGCGCCGTTGCGCCTGTCCTTCGCGTTTACATGTCCTAATTCCATAATGCCTCGGAGAAGGACCATCCAAGAATACTTGGGCTTCAAGGCGAATTAAAGCGACCTGTTTCAGCGATTAATTTGTCAACCATCCGACTCATCGGTCGACTCGACGTCCGACCAACGACACTGTGTCTATTCCTCTGGGAAGCTCAGTGAGATGATGCTGAATTCTTGAGGCAAGGAGGAGGAACGTAACGGCCAAGTCGATAAAATCGGCGAAGAACACTTTCGGAAACGAGGCGGACGGATGCCGAGCGCACATTTCCTCTTCTTGCGAACCCTTCAAAGGGTCTTCGCTTCTTCTTTCTCACGTTACGACGTAGTTTAACTTTATTATACTCCGATGATTGCTCGAGGAGTCGAGCGTGTGAAGGATTTACTTGGGACTTTATCCCGATCCGAATCACTCATTATCGCGATGGGTCTCCGCTCGTTTTTTAGCATAATCAATTTTAGCGACAGCGCGGATGCTTTACGGTCTCCTGATTGCTGATTGGAATTGAGTGCTTGAAGAATGAGGAGAGGGAGAAGTGATCGTTAGAGGGTTGGATTTTGATTGATTGGTTAGATTTATTATGTTGACAGATAAATAGTTCAGGCATTATTAAATGTAAGATGAAGGAGAATAGAATTGAATAAAGCGGTTTAATTTATTATGAAATTATTGCGAAGAATCATTACTCTATTCTGTTTGTTCCTTAACAAGATAGTATAAATTTCTTTTCCCGAATTACTGGAAGATTTGAGTGAGATGAAGAATAGTGAAACGAAGATTGACTACAGAAGGTGAAATTTTTAAAAACAACATTTTCGATTGAAATTATTGAATAAAGTTATATCGAGATACGTCAGATAAGATAGATCGACGCGTTGGTGTGAATTGGTTCGAGAAAGTTTTATACCACAGGATGACAGTCTGTAATTACATGGCGAAACTTTTCCGCACATGCCGTTAATTGTGGATGTCCGTACAGCTCGGATAGAAATCAGCTCGCAATTATGCTACTCGCGACTCTGCTCGCTCGTACGTAAGCTTATGACTGACAACTCTCGCGTTATGTTCTAATAATTACGCGCACACTTTTGAAACAGTTCGTTTCACGAAGGAGCGAAGCAAATGAAGAGTGCCCGTTTCAGTGAGTTAAGTTTGCAATATTCGACACGTTATGAACAGACGATGTCTCTCGTGTTTTATATTTCATCGTCACAGATGAGTTTTTTTTCTGGTTTATATACAGAATGTTCCATTTATCGTACTACGAGTGGAAAGCAGACGATTCTTGCAAAAAAATAAATTCGAAATATACGATAAAAGCAGGTAGAAGATTATTCCACACGCGAAAATGAATGAAAAAAAAAAACTGCAAGATAAAATTTTCAGTAAATCTTACGTAATGAAAGTTTCAAGGACTGGCTTTTGAAAAAAAATCGGATTTAAATGCGTGTTAAAAAGATTGGCACGGCGCGCACGTACTCCACGAATTTCCATATTTAATTTCCTCGAAAACGGCGCATTATACGATTTCATTTCATATTTTCATTTTAGTTTTTCATTGGAATTATCTCCTTGCCGATTATTATTGTGATTAGTGGAATCTGTATACTAATCAAGAGCTATGATAACTCAACAGCGGACGATGACAGTTGAAAGAAACTCAAAAATATATTATATATTATATATATTATTGCTAAATATTAAATGTAACGTTATTATATATTATTGCTAAATAAAACGTAATTAGCAACAAAGTATTTAATATCCGTGATCCATTAACTAGCCCGAGAAATATTTTTAATATTCCATTTCTTTTTCTCTCGCTGTCTGACCATGACCGGCCAATCCCACTTACCTGAATTTTTCTTTCTATGCGAAGCATCGAAATATGAGCCATTTTCCTTTGTTTAAAAAATTCTCATTTGCGTTGAATTGATCTAAAAATATTGATAAATGTTAACGATGTTGTTCAATGTGTTGTATTTCAGGGACATGTACATACACATAAACTTTGCTGTCACGGAAAATTATGAAAATCTTCGCCAAGTGAACATATATATTCCGTTTATATGGATTTATATCACTTTCAGAAAAACGTTCTAGAGTTAAACTTCTCCAATTTACGAGGATATTGTTCACCATTCACTGTGATACAAATAGGGAAATAAGGCATCTATATCTACAATTAAAACTGGCATTAACTTATTTTTTCTCAAAGTTGGACTTATACCACTTCCCCCTCCCCCCAAAAAAACTGGTTCGTATAATTAGCTAACTAAACCGAATTAAGAATAAAATACTCGAGGAGATATTTATCGTATTCCTGTATCATATTTTTTCGCCGTCTGACTACGATTGACCAGTTCCACTTCCTTGAACTCTTGCTTCTCTGTAAAGCTTTATCGAACGCCGGTTTGCCCCAGTCTCAACTAAAGAGCCCGAAACCTTTGACCTTCGAGCAATACGAATTTGCCCTATTGGAAATGCGGAGGGCTGAATTAACCATTGAATGAATAACGAACCGAGCGGCTCGTCAAAGGAAGACACGAGACGCGGTCGGACACTTTCCGCGAGCCACTTATCGAAATCCTGCTCAACCCCGAACACTTGCGTAAATATACAGAATTCTATTTTTGTGTGTCGATGTCGTCTACCCGAGAAAGAGAGAGAGAGAGAGAGAGAGAGAGAGAGAGAGATAGAAACTCGAGAGAAAAGCAAATGAGCGACACGCTTCGCTATGACAATATTATAAACAGCGGGACTGTTCTCACGTGAAACTGTCTTCCACGAGACACGCTTTGAAGCCGTGTCTGGCGATAAAACGCGAAGGAACTGTCGTCGGTGAATGCGGGGCTTCTACAAGATAGTTTCGATAAGAGAACCACGGAAAAGACACGATTCCAGAGGCGCTTCTTTTTATCCTTTTTCTACTTCTGCGTAACGCGTAAACGTTATTTTCGTTGCGGGAACGGCGTACGAATTCTAAATCTCGAAGGAATTCTGAGATCTTGGTGAACCTCTTAGCTGTATGGTAGCTACACTTTTAAAAAGCATGTATCTAAGACACGATGACGATTATACTCTTCGAACACAGAGTAAAATATATGAAAATGGTTTTCTAGTTTTTTTTTTTTTTGAAAAATCAATGATTTTATTGTTTGTCCTAATATTAATTAATAATTAAATTTTGAAAAATAAAACACGTCTTTTGAGGCTAGTTCTTTTTATATCATTTCTAAATATTTTCTTGCTATTAATATTAATAATAATTGTGGAATTTACTATTAATATCGATGTAAAAAGAACTAGTGTCGAAATACTTTAAAATGCCTAGAATTTACGAATACATTTTATTTTCCGCAGAAAATTTAATTCAAGCAACAAATTGTAATTACTTTTTGTCATTTCTTCATGAGTTATGCTCGTCGTTCATAGCTAAGAGGTTAATAATCCATCTTGACGGTAATGAACGTCAACGTTGTTTCATTTTGCAGTTGTAAATTTCTTATTTCGTTTGAAACACGTTGAGCAGAATTAACTCGCAGCATTCTTAATTTTCTAAAGTTGAAAATTTCCCAACTGCGGGAGAAATAAAATTTCCGGGAACTCGTTATTTTAACAAATTTAGCAGCGTGAATACCTTGCCAGATGATTCGTTGACGAGCTTCCTCCGAAATGCAAGTATTCGATAGTTGTGCAATTCGTTGAGATGCGCAATGATAATTGCGCTGGCATTGAAGAAGCATGCTCGTCGCGCACGGTGAAAAAATTTTTTTTACGAAAAACGGGGTTCTCGGGTGACGAAGTTAGTTCGTCCAAGTTCAAGCGGCCTTGTGAAAGATTCAACGAACACTTTCCATTAAATCTGGCGCCGCGTCTTGCCGTTGTTCAATATGCGGCGTCATCTACGTTGAATTTAAATAAAATTCCGACGTTTTTCCAGCACGAACAATCGGTCAATTTTATTCCAATTCGGTCGCCCGCGGTTTTCATTAAAGGGAATTCGACGTTCCAGGTTTTCAATTAACCACCGAGCTAATAAAACAAATAAATTGCTTCGCTACGGTGAATGTCGTGGAAAAAGAAGAAGAAGAAAAAAAAAGAAACGGAGCTCGTGTCGGTAAAAAGTTTCGTGCTTTCGCAGGGACAATGTCCCGTGCTTTCAAGCTCGATCTCGTGCTCCTTCGCGTGCAGAGCACAGATTCGTCTGCGAGAAAGAAGTTGAAGTAGAGTCGTCCAAAGTGCAACTACATCCTCCAGCTTTAGAGAGGTCCGTACAGATTTCTAAGAGAAAGAGCGCTTTACGTTCTCTCTATATGCCAGTGTGCATGATATGCATTCACGCAGTGCGTTGAGATGAAAATTCACACTCAGTTGGATAATAGTCGAGAACAGTGAAAACAATGCGACTGCGAAGCTGAAAATTGTCCTGTAGTTACATCACGAGAAGGAAAAAGGAAAAAAAGAAAGAAAGTTGAATCACATTTCTCGTTGCAAAAATACGCGTCGTACGCAGTTTTGAGTTTTCTAATTATCTCATATGCTGCTTGGTGTTTCGCGAATATACCGGCGGTGAGTTTGCACGTTTGGCGCGGAAGCTTCATTACTCGAAGCTTGTTATTATTTCGAATTTGTTATTCGAGACGAAAAGTGATCGTGAGCTCGAAAGGAAAAACATTCAGTCATCCCGTCTTAGTCGCTGTTTTCCCATCGTGAAACGAAAATAACCTGCTTCGCCGGTGAAATGGAAATGCGTCAGCTTAAGAATTTCACCGAGCACGTTTTCGCCGATGCACACCATTCAACTGCATGTTTTCAACCTCTTTTTCATCCTATTTTTCCTCTCTTTTCTTCTTCTTTCTTCTTTATCGAGCGAATTTTCCCTGCGAGTCTTTCAATAAGCAGACGCGCGCGGAGTATCGGCGTTGCGCGTTGTTGCAATGGCGTGGTTGCGACGAGAGAGTCTCCGGATGAAAAGTTCGAAGGTTAAACGATTCTTGACATTTCCGAGCGACCGCTAGTTGCGACCGGGTTTTGTTTAATTATTAGTCTAAGAGTGATATACGCGAGACACGGACGATCTAGATCGCTACTAAATAAAACGCTCCGGCTCCGGTCAAACGTGGCGATGTATTCGAAGCTCGGGGCGAGGATTTCGACGAGCGAGGCGACGCTGTCGTGCAGGTTTGACGGGCGATCCATTTCCGGCGCGCTCGATAAAATGTGGAAAACGAACGAGCGCGATGGGGAACTTCGGTATTCGGGATAATGCCAGAAAGTGACCCCTGTCATTCAAATTTCCAGATAAATTTGGAGGATCGATCCGTACTGCGGAAACTGAAAAAACAAGGAGAACAAGAAAGGAAAGAGAAATATTTTCGTTGGCGTGTTTCGTGAAAACAATGTTGATCTTACGTTTAATTTGTTATTTAATGTAACGCGTTAGGTTAAATAATTATTTCCGAATGATTATTCGGAATCATCACAGGAACAGAGGCAGACAAAGGATATGAAATAAATTCGTGACACATATCCGATTCTGTTGTACGATGGAATTAATATTATCAGCAAAATAATTGCCAGAGCTAACCAATTCTTTCATACGATATTGAAATGAAATTTTACTCATAAATTTCATCAGATATCCCGAATTCGGATTATCCTGTTTAGACCATAGTTAAATCGTAAAATGCAATTCGTAGCTTTTCAATTCTCATGTCGAGAGAATTATGCCTGTAAGAATACTGCCTCTGCGGAGTTTTCAGCAAAACTGTTACACGTCGTTGGCCGAAAAGAGGAGAAAAACGAAAAACGAAAAATTCGCCAGAATGATGGAAAACGCGGTTTTTATTAGTATTCAACGACAGACGCGAAATAAAGAGATGGAATATCGTTCAGGCCCCATTTTCTCCCGATTCTATCACGTTCGAATTTGCGTGCGGTCAGCAATCGGCATCCGTACAAATTGTTCTAGCCTCGGGTCTCCCGGCAGCCACTGTCGAATGGCTGTTCGCGGTTTTTTTTTTCAGGCTGGCAAACGAAAAAGACCGGCTAGCTGTTCTCTTCATCCATTATTCCTCATTTACGTTGCTCGAATTGGAGAGAAACGCGAATTTCATTTCCATGATTCGCGGTGCACGTTGATGATCACGTCGGGCACGTTTGCTCCATTCTCATCGAGCTCTCCCATCTTTTCTGCCTAGAATATTTTCTCCTTTCAAGACCGGGAATAGTAAATCCATTTTAAAAATGATCTACATTGTTTTATAATTGAATCTATAATTTCACTTCAATCTTATACATGTAATCTTATATCACATTGGATACCAGGCAAAACTCAGGAGACAAAACTGAATGCCATGAATGATAAATTCTTCTTGTACAATGGTGACAAGTCTAGTAATGACCGACCATTCTGTTTCAAATTCACTTGCGAAATTGTGAATAGTTCATTCTCTAGTGGTAAAGTTTGTTGATGTGATGGAATTTTGTAACTTACTTCGTGTAATATTATCGGTTACTATTCCGTAAAATCGACGAAATTTTTACGTTGGAATCTTGTTCCTTTGGGAAATTCTTTCATGAAGAAATTTAATTGAAGGAAAAGAATTGAAGAAAAATTGTGGCAAAGATCGGAGCAAAGAAACGAGTGACAGACGTAAGAAGAAATATATTAAATGTTACTTGAATTTTTAGTTGATAATGTGTGTGATAATGTTATCGGCAGCATGAAATACATGCGTTACATACGGATTCTGTATTCTGTATTCAAATTCTAAAATAGGCATTGCAACGGATTCTATATTCTACCAAAGATCGATTAGGTTTGCTGTATCTATAATGCAAATAATTACGGCTGTGCGAAATACGATCGTTTAGCGTGCTTGAATTCTAATATCGACACGTGGTATGTAATTTATTGTGTATCAAATTTACCGAAAATTTTACTGAATATCAAATTAATTCTTGTTCACTGACAGTGAGTTACTTATTCATCGTATTATTTCCTTCATTTATTTTATTTTTATGCAAATGGAGATTAAATGGACACGGTTGTTATTTCACGCGTACGTACTTTTATTTGCGAATTGTATTCTACTTTTGCTTATAACTTCGCGATAAAGCAAAATGTCACGCAATGTCGCATATGAAAATTGAAAATTCATTCTACGTTTGTTGATGACAAAATTTCACGATTGTCGTACGATATTCTTTTGAGCTTGTAATTGATTGAAATTCTATATGTTAATAATAGAACTTTGGAAAACGTGAGACTCGTTGAAACTCGATGACTGGCAGCGTGGACGTTATGTACGAGGAGAAATCTCGCGGAATATTGTAGCGAGCTTTGGCCAAGCTTTGGCTTGTGTATTTTCGCGGGTATGTGAGGAAACTGCACGACGAAGGCATGACAGGCAGTAAATCTGTGCGAATGAGTAAACGGGGGAAGATCGAACGCGTCTCGCGAGGAGAAGTCAAGTTCGTTTGAAGCCGGCGACACGGCCGATCGGTTGTCGATACTTGAAAGCCCGGCTCTGCATACGGGCCGCGTTCATCCGTGTCAGAAATCGATGATCACGCGTGAATCTCTTGGAAATTCAGTAACATTGATCCTTGGATTTCGCGGAATTTCTTGAAATTCAACGAACGTCGATTTATACATTCGCGAAATGGACTCGATCTTTCAAAATTGAAGGAGTAACTGTAACTGGTCGATTGTATATATTTAACGTACGTAACATGTGAATTCTTTTCTCGCTTTTCGCGCGAATTTTTTCTGAATTTTCTGTCACGTCTTATAGAAGTAAAGGAATAATTCAACTAGTCGATTCACGTAATTTGCATACCTGAAATAATTTTTAATCGTGCATTTCATGAAAAATTGTTTGATACAAATTGTATGGTTTTAAGAGATGCAAAATCAATGGCGTATCAATCTTTTGTACGTGCTGAAGGATTTCGAAATTTCCAAATTCGATTTATTTATTTATTTATTTATGTTTTTAATTTGTAGACTATATATTTTGTCCATCATAAGTCGAAAAAATGTTAAATTCCAAGTAAAAAGATGTTAAACAATATTGATTTTAAATCTAATGATGATAAGAAAATATTCTACGATCATTTATCTCGAGGATGAAAACTGCGTAGTATCGTCAGAGGATTCGACAATGTTTATAAATGTCAGTGTTGTTATCTTACAAGTGGGCCTTCGATAGATCACACGTAGCATAGAGTGAGATAATCCGAATTCTAAGAATTGGTGGGGATAGCGACGAACGTTTAAGTAGGCATTAATGTGTTACGAGAAACTGGCAACTTTAGTGTTATTAACATCGCCGTACCAGAAGCAGTACCGATGAATGTTATTGCCGTCTTAGAAATTGTAGAATACAATCCACATGTTTCAAGAAACACGATGATTTCTTGACAATCCGGAATTAGTCGATCAAGTGTTGCTTCGAATTCTTCATGCATTCATATCACCTATATCTTCATCGGGAGCTTCACGGATCCGATTTTCAAAATCGAGTACAATTTGCCGAATAGTTTTTACAGCAAGTAAGTGTTAATGAAAGTTTCCTTTAGAAAATGTATTGTTTTACGAACGAAGCAACATTTACCAATCATGGTAATGTCAATTTACATTATTGAGCAAATGATCCCCATTGGATGAGAGAAATTGATCATCAACGAAATGTGGAACATTAATGTGTGGTAAGCGAATGATCCTAATGCTCTATGCAGTTTTCATCCTCGAGACGAATTATCGTAAAATATTTCCTAAATCATTAGGTTTAGGACCAATGGCTTAATACTTTTTTATTTGGAATTTAATATTCTTTGGATCTGTGCTGAGAAAAATATATGGTCCGATAAAAAAAAAATAAAGATGACCTTGGAAATTTCGAAACCCACAAAATATTGATACATCATATTTTGCCTGCCTTAAAACCATACCACTTTTATGTTAAACAATTTCTCATTAGATGCATAATTTAAAAGTTCAGGTGTGCAAGTTACGTGAATCAGTAATGATATGTATTTAATGTATATAACGTGAATATAATGTGAATTTTTTCCTTTTGCTTTTCGAATTTTCCAGTCTGTCTTGTAAAATTTCCCGTTTTCTTTTCTTTTTTTGTAATAATTGATCCAACATGCCTCGAGCGAGAAAGTCTTGTTAATTAATCAATAGTGACACTTAGAAAACTTTCTTATCCTTTATTGCAACTTTAGTCTCGCGTTTGAAAGTTATTTTAAAGAAAACTTGGACGATCTGAGAAAAGGAGAAAAAAAACAATTACCGAGGGTTAAAGATTCCAAAATCCATC
The DNA here is from genome assembly GCA_032399595.1 of Tetragonula carbonaria. Classification (NCBI taxonomy): domain Eukaryota; kingdom Metazoa; phylum Arthropoda; class Insecta; order Hymenoptera; family Apidae; genus Tetragonula; species Tetragonula carbonaria. The sequence continues at coordinate 3,587,662 of JAUCRC010000008.1, forward strand.
GTTTCTTAATAACTTCCCATCTCCTCTAAAAGCTAATGTGCCATTTATTCGTCTTTCCTTAGAGCTAATATGTAACTTGATCGTCTTCTAATTCTATCGTCTTACGTCTGATTATTAATACAATATTTGTCTCATTGAGACACGGATCGACAAAATTATTAAAAGAAAAAAATGGCGCAGACAACGTAAGACCAATTATTTCTCTTGTTCTCCTTGCCATCTTTTCAGCTTGCAACTGTACAAAAAGTATGTACGAAATATCCAGACGCATTGTGTAAAATCAATCAGTCGTAGCGTCAATCGTCGATTATCCCGCGATTCAAGTAGTTTAGTTTCTAACGCGACGCGTTTACGTTGCAGGAAATGGCCACGTGACGCGACAGAGAAAGAACCAGGCGGCAAGATGAACACGAACGGCAATGTCGGCTCTCAGGAGGGTGGGAACGGTACCGATTACGGCTCGAGCGAGGAGACGGCAGCCCTGCTCAGCAGGGCGCCACCCCCGCCGGTCGTTGTTGCCGCGGCGTCTCAGGGCAAGCCGGTGCTCACGCGACAGGATCGAACAACCTTTTTGGTTGCCTCGCCACAGTTGTCCGTCTCGGGGCTCGGCGGCTCCGAGGAGAGCGGCACCACCGAGGATCCGGCTACGAGATCGGTACCGGACATCGAACTGCACTGCAGGCTCGACGGCGAGGCCCAACCGCAGCCGCAGCCGCCACAGCCTCAACCGCAGACGCAAGTGCAGCAAACGATCATGCCTACCGGTTACCGAACCAGGCAATCTTCCCACCAACACAGGTGTCGCTGCGATCGTAGGGACTCGTTGGCTCCTTCTTCGGCACTGCACCTGGCCAGGAGCGTGTCCAGGTGAGTCCTCTTCGTTCACCTCATGCGACAGACTTCCATTTCATTCGGTCTGTTGATGGATTTCTGCTTTGGAAAAAATATACGAAATGGTTAAGCGAGGCCGACTAAATGTCTTTTCTAATTGCGAAAAATATTTTTCCGTGACTAACACGAATGGTATTGAAAGGTTATATATCGATAACTGGTAGGAATCTTTTTCCCCCAGAGTTTTCAAGGTCACTGATTTTTCTCGCGTGATTATTTTATCATGGCGAAACCATTCTGAAAATGTTTATAAATGTCACGAGAGCCATATTTTCATTGCAAGTACGTGTTCGAAACAAGATTATTACGAAATGAGATTCTACAGTTGGTTGTGGAAATTACTCGCACGGTTTGCGGTGACAATTTTTGAAACAACGACACGAAAATTGTACTTTTTCGAAAGGACAGAAATGAAAAATCGAAGGTATTCATCGCTGTCTCATTAATTTCGTTGCATTTCTATCGATCGTGCTGGGTATTGTGACATACGCCGCTTGTGACAAGACCGACGCAAAACACGCAGGCCGAATTGTTCATTTCCTTATAAATTAACTGTGATCAATTTCGCGCACTTGGGGAACGATTCGCTCTTAATTAGCGTTGCATCGCGTGCATCACCGAATCGACTATTACAACGCGGACGCCTAATTCAACGTAATTACGAAATACAGGGGAATATTCAGAGGCCATTGCGGAGGGAAACTTCAATTTATATAACCGGGGAAGTTTAGAAGTTCCGCCTACAATGCGGAACACGGTTGAAGAAGGGTTGCGATGGAACCGACGATAACCCCGTGGAATATTATAGCTTCCAATGTTTTAGAGAGAAGTTCACGCTGCTGGTCATCTAGGTTACGAGATGAAACCTATTTCTGTTGTTAATCAGATATTTCCGTGACATTTAAGTTCCTAAGTTTCCTTCCTACGAGGGAAGGCCGGCTTAATACGATTCATTATCACGATCTCTGCTGCGACGTTTGCGTTTCCGAGCTTCCTTTGTACGACAACGGATTAACAAGATTTAAAATGAAAACCAATAATCGTACGATGATACCGCCTTGCTAAAGAATTCAATTAGGTTTGCAATCACAATTATTTTTCATCAGATCTCTCACCGTGACATTTTTCTTTTTTTCCGAGAAAGGTTTCTAAGTTTCGTTCGTACGGCCGCGAATCGATATTTATGATACTGTCTCGTTGTTTCTACCGTTCGTCAGAATTTTTCCACGACGTTTTCAGTTTCTAAGATTCCTTTGTCGAACGATATTTACGAGGGACGATGCTATTTCGTATTTGGAGAATTTGGTTTAGGATGCAGTTCGTTCCCTTCTCTGTTTAACAGTCCAATTGGGCGTCGTCGTACTTTCCAAAAAAGGGCTTCGCTCGCGAAGGTTTCCGGCACAGAGTGTTAAGCTCCGACCTCGTTTCAGAATCCGCCATGATCGAGCTACCTCTATTTGCCGGCATGGTCTGCCATTTCCTATTTCCAAATTCACGGCAACCACTATTTCCTTATGTGTATCTCGGATTCCGCGATACAGGAAGGAACTGCATTTCAGGATACTGTGCGTGCAACCATATATATATATATATCTGATATCTGGGCTTATAATTAACGAGGGGAGCTCGAATTATTTTTGTATAAACTGCGACTGTACAATTTTACAGGGATTCTCGTATGACTCGGAGTTTTTTGGAATAGCGATTATTGACGATAAAAAGTGTTTAATCAAATCTCCTCGCAATCGCAGAATCAAGTTGTATCATATAGAAATGTCAGATTTTTCGTTGCATTATTAATATCTTTTTAAAATGTATCGTTATCTTTCTGTTAATTATTTTATATGCCGTTTTAAAAGTGAGACTTTCCACCTTCGTACCGTGTGCACGATCTTGTTGAGTCGCTCATATGTGCATAACTTTAATTTCTTCGATCCAATCTTAGAATTCAGGAAAGAATTATTTCATATAAATTATTTCATATAAAGAATTATTTCTTATTCGTTCGTTCGAAAGAAGTGGAATGACATATAAGGAAATGGGACTTGGGTCTTTTGATAAATTATCTCTGTAGAAGATCAGCAAATCAAACGACGAGCTTTCTTTCGAGCCATTTCGCAGAAACTTAGACGCTGGTTCTGTGGTACGATTCAGATCTGAATCAATCAAGTAGACACCTCTTAGTTTCCTCCTCGGCTCAATTTTCCCATTTATAATTAAATACTTTTGCTATCGTACATTTTATCCACATGGTTTTTCGATCGTGATAGCTTTCGCGTCTCGACAGTGACCAACCCACACAATAGAGAGAATGTACGTAGAAAGCGAAAGGCTAAGATCGTAAAGTAACAGGCCGAGCGAAGTAGCCAACCTATTCAAAGAGCAGCGTTTAATTACTGAATGATTTGCGATAATTTTTCTTGTTGGTCGGTGTACTGCGAACCGATTCTATTCCAAGTATTTCGACTATTATACATACGTATGCCCGACTGGCTGAAACTCTATTTTCGAACATCTATCCTTCGAATCCCTCTTATTCGTTCGTTCGTACTATTTCCTCCCTCGCTGTCAGAGATCCGTGACGACGTTTCTCTTTTATTCGCGTATACGATAAGCAAGCTGAGAAAGATTCGAAGAAACGATCCTCTCGTCCGAGCATCGATACATCGCTGTTTCTTCGATCCCTCCTGTACGGCCGCGAGAAGTTTCTTTGAGGAGTTCTCGAGCGTAAGGAGTTCTCGGCCAAATTTGTCGCCAGCTGCTTCAGTCAGCGTGACACAATGCGAGATAGAATATGTGACATATTTAGGGAATCAAAAATTGCGGAAAGACGTTGAGAGGATCAGCTACCTCTGAGAATCATATTCCGTCGGATTATGAAAACTTCCAGGATTTCTCAGAATCTGTCTGATTCGAAGTGAAATCGGATCAACTCGTAATCTCTCGTGCGAAAATCGTGACACTGTTGTCGACACGTACGAAAACTAAAAAAATATTAAATAAGACAGAATTCCCCCCAAATATTAAATCAGGTCGATCATTTAATTTTGCTACAAATGAAAAATTTCGAATTTTCTTTTCTTTTTTTTGGTACATGTTATTTTAAATATTTTAAACATTTCGTACAATCGTTCAATTTTATTGTAAATAGAAAAAAATGATCGATGACAAAGAGGGAGCAATAAACAATAAAGATACGAAACTAAGTAGAATATAAAATATTACGATTCTTGCAAAGTTATCGCAAAAGAGGCGTTCACGGATTATATGTTTGCTCGAGCAACAATTCCCTGATAGAAAATGGCCAATTCGACGAATCGTTTGCTTCATTGTCAGGAAAGGCTGGTTTTCTCTTCATACTAGACTATCAGCAATCAGGCTGAAACTTGGAGGTCACTTGGTGGAAATAGCTTTGGCAGATTGTATCGTCGGTATTTTCTCGTTCGCCGCGATTATCATCCATGCGGAAGACAGTTCGCCATTTCTTTCTGTCCGGGGCCGAAAAATCTCGCGAGCCAAACGACCTCGCGCAAATTTCCTCTTTCCTCGCGAGGTCGATCATCGAACCTCGAGAGAGGTCGGGATCCTCGATTTCTGGAGTAACGAACTAATCCTTCTATTTTAAGGATCCGGAGAATCGAAGTAGAAATATTCTTGTATCAGCGAGAATCGTCTATTACGTAACCTTTCAACTATCATGCTATTCGTTCTTCGCGTATCTATCTGTCGGAATTTGATGCCGTGTTGAAGGAACACAGGAAAGAGGTTGTTCACTGTTTTTAAAGGGAAATTCCGAACATTGTATCACCATTTTTCTCTGTCCATTCCAATGGGTGCAGGAAGTAGAAACGAAATCAGTTTTACTTGGGAAATGGCTTCTTCACTTTCGAGGCGAGCAGTTGTTCTCGGGTAACTTCCTTCCGCGAGGAAGAAGCTTGAAAATTCAAAGTGTGGAAGATTATTCGGAAGTAAGAAGATTTGTTCTTCGCCCTTAATTGCGTACAAAGCTAAGCCGAGTTAAAACAAACTTTATCTTGGAATTGCGTTGAAGTTGGAAGCGTGAGGTGCGTTAACAATCGGACTGCTGATTCTTGTACATTCACGGAATGCGAAAATTCGTAGAACAATTTTCTATCTACGTTTTACGCTCTAATTACATTCATAGAAAAACGAGTTTGCACTGGTGTTCAGACGAAATTGAAGAAACCAAATTTAACCACGTTGAATTTTCTGAAACAATTTATTAGCAAATGCTTTTCATACTCGCATCTGACGATAACTGTCGAACAGAAAGAACAATATTGTTTTTCATCAAACTCTTCGTTTTTTGAGAAAATTGAGTGTGAAGATTTATCAACTCGAATATTTGGCTAATTCTATATTGCACGAGCGCAAAAATAGAGTAAAATTTTTTTGCTCACGGCGTCGTTTTCAAGAAAATAAACTTTGAATATGTTAAGTATACGTGTACTTGATAAATTTTTCGAACTCGATTTTCTCGAATCGTGACGATGAACAACTTTTATTCTCTTTTCTCGACACGTAGAATCTAACCTTTCGGTCGGTTGATCACGAGTCGTGAGACACTCTGTACGTGTCTTTGCATTTATTAGCAATTCGAAGTAACGAAACGAATATGACACGTAACAGGGCAGCAAACGATAAATTATATTATATATATAATTATATATTAATTATAAATTAATCCGATTTTAATGGAGTCCCTAGGGACAATGGTACACGAGCACATTATTTCCGAAAGTTGTCGTATGGAATGACACGCTAAAGATTTGGAGAAATCGTACGGGAAGGGAGCAGTCGAAACGCGGAGAACTGTACAGTGAACATGGAATTTTCAGTGAGATAATATATGAGCTTGGATATGATATCTGAATGGGATTGGGCAAGGGTTCTGGAACAGCGTCGGTTCAGCAGCTCATGGATAAACTTGACTCTGAAATTCTTCGAACGTTGCTCCTTCCTGCGTCGTAAAAACAATTGACATAAATCCCTTGACACTTTCCTGTTACAGTCGCAAACATTTTCTGGTAAAAGAAGAAAGAAAAGAAATGCATTGAGAAGAATGTATGTATCGTTGAATTGATCGGAAACATCGTGGCATATCTGCAAGTAAATTCAGCAAAGGAAATTCAGAATGATCCTTCTCGAGAGAAAAATCCGATTCACAGGAAGGAACAAGAAGTACATCTAAATTTTAAATCGCCCAGCTCTTTGGGTATTTCCATATTATTAAACTCATTTGATTCACGCTCGGTGTGTGCGAATTAACGCGTGCTTACAACGACGCGACGTGCAAATACGTGCGTTTTTTGTGGAAGCCGGAGGAATTTCGAAAAAAAGTAGAAAGACACGTCGAGTTCAGTTGGCGAGAATAAATAAAAAAAAGGATAACCTTCGAAAGGGTAGAATCGACCGTCAACTTATTATTGTCAGTGTTGAAGTTTTTCAGAATAGAAAACGCGACCTTGGAAGAGAAGGCTATGATAATTTGAATAAATTTGAATGATGCTTGTTTCTATTTAATCGAGGGAACTGTACAAAGAAAGTCAAAACTAGCGCGCATCGTAATCGCCGGCTTGTTACGAAGAATCCACAAGCATGAAGCCCTTATGCCTTCGTCTATAACAGAAGGCTACTGTTAACGACATCTCGAGACGTCGCCCTCTCTCTTTGCATCGACGTCGTTCGAACTGGAGAGCACTCAGCCTCACAAAGACGGTGGACAAAGAGGGGTACCTCTGCCGTCACAATGCTCGAGAGTACATTCTGCGGGCAAAATCGAATTAGTTACTCCCCGCCGGGACTCACCTTGGCTCCTTTTTTCTCCGCTTTTATTCCCTCGACTCTTGTTATTATATGATGCTCGTCGTGCGGTTTCGTTCTTTGTCAGAAGGGAGCATAACTTGATACGCCTTTAATTGCATGTGAAAAAGTTCCATTCGCGTAAGAGAAGCCCCGTAAGTGGGTTTCTCCTTCTAAATTCGATTTCAGAATGTTGTTGCCCATTTAGACACAAGCGAGCAAACGAATTAATTATCACGGTAAGCGTGACCAATTAACCTCTTCGTGGGTTTTGCGGTTATTATATCGTATCCCCTAATTTCCTTACTTGCTACGAACTAATATTTATCACGCACGGAACATCCGACGTGTATTAACGTCAACTGCGAAGCGACTTTGCAAATTGGTTTACTCGACGTCTCACGCGGAACACTCGACCGTTTGGAACAAACCGCGTCGAGTAAACGATCCTCACAACGCGAATTTGCCAAAACGTGGAGAATTTGATCGTCGACCGGTCGAGCGGGATCCTCGTTTTATATTTTTGACGCGGTTGACGTTGAATGATTTGTTCAGTTTCGGCAGTGAGCGGCTGAACGGCTCCATCCTCTGCATAATTTGTAAAATATCGCTTGCCTACGGATGGCACGGTGGATAAATTTATTTTTTCGACGCTTTTCGGATTTTATTTTTCACACGAGTGTTACTTGTTTTCATACTTTCAGAGATTGATGGACTGTGGACTCTCGGGGGGGAACGGGTTGTTTTCACTTTCAACAATGTCGTATTAAACTTACAGTGGCCATTCATAACGCTGGAACAACCGACGACTAAAATGGCAAAATTCGCAGCAGAGAAATTTCAAGCGCAAGGAGAAATATTTATAGTACAATATAAAGTTAAAATATGTTTATATTTATAAAATAATATATTATGTTATAATATGCTGTATTATAATAACTAAATAACAGCTAAAATATGTAATATCTAATATATTTATAAAACTATAACGTTAAGATATATTTTACTAAATTTATAATACAATGAAGAACACAATCATTTAATTAAAATATAAGACATATTTTACTAAAAAATGGTTCAGTGGTCTCTAAAGACACACTGTTGCAAATCGATTAAATTTCTATGGAGAATTGATCATTTCGATTGCTTTGGTAGTTCTAGCGTTAATTTCCGCTTTTAGTGTTGAAATTGTTCCCGAGTTGTTTTCTACGTGCTCGTAGTTTTCCATATGATTTACCTCTTTAGAGTAGGCAATTATGCTAACTGAGTCGTAAAGGCCTTAATCAAATAGTATTGCGTACTTGTTGCGAGTATATTCTTCTCGATATAGTCGGTGGCATTGTGTCGCAAGTTGATCCCAGTGTTTCGCATCGATACTGGACTATTGCGTATTCTACGATACATTGTTAGGGGCATTGCTCAAGTTTGCACGCATATGTATATGTAATATACAGAATATATACTATATATATATATATTATATACGTGCACTATATATAGTATATACCAAGCATGGTAAGCAATAGTTCCATTGACATTCGCCTGTTTACCAATTGCATAAGATAATTAATTTCCAATATCAATTGACAATGTCGTCTGCTGTTCGTCGAACGAAATTTCATTAATGCTTCTGTGTTGGCTTGATCGACGCGTCCGTGATAATGTTATAACGTTCCCAGAATAGTTTATACCGTAATATTGTAATGGGATACTTGGAAGAAGAATAAATTGTAGTGGATAATTTCAAATACACGATACATCGATAACGAGACAGGCGATTCTGTCACGGTACAGAAAGTTGCAGATTATGATTCAGAATGATCTGATTTTCTTCTTGGACAGTTTTTGCTTTTGCAGAGTTACTTTTCTCTGCTGAACGTTGGAGAATACCAGAATCTCGGGATTATCACGTGCATGAATTAATTCGATATCTTTACAGCTATCTCTGTTTTAGATTCACGTGCTGTCTCGTTCTGAAGGTTTCAGCTCGTGTGGAAATGCCTATATTATTCATTTCGCAATTTAAAATTAAATATGAATTAATCTCAAACCGCCGTACATATATATAACTGCGGTAGTGAACGTATTAATAATATTTCGTAGCTCGAAGGCGAAATTCCGGCTTTGCTCGAAAAGAGCAAATGAATTGATTTACACGGGTAATAAATGCGAATGTTGGACTTTCGAGGGAACTCGAAATGAATTTTGGGTCTTGGGGTTGTTGGTTGAAGGCGTCCGATTCGCTCCTTTGGCTAGAAACTGAGGGAACTTTCTCTCTGTTAAGAAAACTTTGCAAAGAAGTTTTGTGCTGCTTTATCTTCATACTTTCCTCGGTAATGTTACATTTTCTTTCACGAAAACATTCATCACTCTTTTTCTCTTACCCTATTTCCACGCCACCGCAGTCAACGAAGCGCCGTTTTCGTGAAAATTTCCACGAAATTAATATTGACTGGCAAATAACAAGATTGATTCAGCAAATCTTTACTGTTCCAATATCAACGATCTACGACGGTTCAATAACAAAAGTAAACTCTCGTACTCCATCTAAAATTTGCAAATTGCTGGCAAATATTCATTATTAATTAAGATATTGCCGGTAGTTTATTCGTCGTAAGAAGATGGAATGTGAAGAACTCGTGTTTTATAGCGAAATAATTTTCCCATTCGTGTTTCTCGATCTCTCTATTCACTTGTAGATAAAATTCTAATTACTCGCACGATAAATTATTCTCGAAATTGAATCGATAACCGTTACGCGTCCCGCTTATTTTCAATCTTAATTAAACCTTGACGCATAGACGTTCAATTTCATTTTGTTGAGGAACATTAAGTCTTGAACGTAATTGAATCTGCCAATGTTACTTTACCAGCTGCGCATGCTAAAATAAAATATGTTTTATAAAATTTTCATTCTATCGTCCATTAACAACCGTGCTTAACTACTCATTTGGCGGATGCACGGTTCATTCTTACTGAGAATAATTAACTCGTTGTAACAATAATTAATATGATTGTTGTCGTGTATTTCCAAATGTGATAAGATTCTAAATGCACAGCTTGTTCTGAATTTAAATGTCAAGACTTCGAAAGCGTATAAAGAACCTGTTCTTTAAACAACAGGTTTTTGTATTTCCATTTATTTATTTACACTTATCGATGTTATCTGTTCTATCATTCGTATTATCGTCTTCTATCGTCATCTATATTATCTATTTAATGAAGACACTGTTCAAAAGATTGGCGCAGCAACTTGCAACTAAATAAGCATTACATCGAACATGGATCGCTCTAATTGTAGTTAGACATAGTGTTTGATGCGCTGCACCTGCGATATGCTTTCTTATTTGGTGTGTTAGTTACTCTCCTGAGTTGATCGGAATCAAACAAACTTGCTGAACAAGCAGGAAGATCGAAACTTTTTTTTCTTTTCCTTCGCGATTCTCTCCATTCCAGAGAAACGAGCAAATCTCCGAAGAGGTTCTTTTCCCCTTAGAGAACTTTCTTTCTTAGTTTATACGCTCTGGGAATTTTCACGTTTAAATTTCGGGACACATCCTGTATATTTCATAGTTAATAAATTGCCTTTAATACGTCCGGAGCAACATCTCGGCGCTATCGATCCGTTCGAACGGAATTGTTGAATCGTTTTAACACGTTTCGCCAGAACCATCCGTCATTCGATGGTCCTAAACTAAAACGATCACACGCGCAAATGATTAATCCCACACTGTCAATAACAACGATCCGTCTACGTTTCAGGGAAAGCGTGAAGAGCGGGCACCACTGTTGCCCTTGTCAGGTGCCGCCCCCTCCGGTTCTGGTTACAACGTCGCCGAGCGCACGCATAATACGACAAAGCTCGCAACCGGAAGCGTCCGCATGCTGCTGCTCCGGATGTTGTTGCCCCTTGCACACCGGCACCGCGCCAAGTGCTGCCTCTCTGCGGCAGTTGCGCGAGCCTAGCGACGGAATTGCCGGCATCGCGGCGGACTCGTTGCGGATCAATGGCGGTATTCGACAATTCCGACAGGTAAGCAAGTAGCCCAACCCAGACCCAGCTGACCAACCGATCAGACAGAAAGGGTTTTTCCAGTGCACCCACCACCGCCGCCACCACCCTTGTACTTTTGCACGTAGACGCGTGTACGCGCGTACCACACGGTACGTTGTGTTCACACAGCTGGCCCGTTTCCTTGAATTTCTCAACACCCCATTGCGTTCCCCCCTTATTCACCTGTACGTTTATCATGCTTTCACGTCGTACGGCAGAGGAAAACCTGGGTGCCCGATTTTCTCTTGAGGATCTGTTTTGAAGCAGAAGCTATTGTTGGCTGCTGAACATAGACTCGTGTTTCGTTACAACGAGAGACAATGCGTAGATTTATTTGGTTTTCTCTTTTCCTCGCTAAAAATGGCCTAAAAGTTCTGTGTTTTTTTTTTATTTTAGTTCTTCTCTTCTCGCGAGTGCTTTCGGCGAAATAAATTTTCACTCTTCTCGAGACTGAACCTTGTATATTTACGTACCCTACGCGTACTTTAGTATTATTCTTATTATGTTACTTTGATTACAGTTGTTTAAATTCCTCAAGAGGTATATCGACAGTTTTTGATAGTACTTTCGATTGAACTAATGTCTGTCATCTAGAATCTACAGTTCTTAATGAATAAAGCTAGAGATCAATTGCACAGTTGCAGCAAGATTTTGAAAGATCCTAATCCAGCGATAGCTATATTTCCTAATGCTAATTATCACTCTGCAAGAGAATAAATTCATAGAGCTATGTTTGAAAAAAATAACTCAATCTCTCTTTGCTAATAAACATATTTAAAATGAAATACTCGTGCCTTTATCCACATAAATATACATGTCCTATAAATCACGCGAGAGCACAATGTATGTAAAATCCTCATCGTGGCATCTAGGTTCCCTTCCGTGCGATCGTTCGTGATGTCGTGCGCTCTTCGCGCGGCGAATATCAGAGAAAGAAAGCAAAAAAAAAAAAAGAAAAGAAGGAAAAGGAAAACGTTCTGTTGTTAGGCGTCGCTGTGTCGTTGTCTGTGCTGCTTGTATCGTTGATGATCCGTCCGATGTTGCACCAAGACGTAACCAGAACACGTGTCGCATTTGCGTACACCGCTCAGCTGTACGTGCACCTAGTTTGGTTATCACCCGGTGTTCTCTTCGTGTTTCGATATTTCCACCGATTTGTATCGTCCCTTGGGGAATCTTGGTTGTTGAACCCTGCTTCGCACGCGTGACTAGGCACTCGAAATACGTTTCCCTTGTCACTCCCTTTCTTTACTCTTGCGTTTGAGCCCCACTTTGGCTTGTCGACGTACATCGTGAAGAGATCAGGTGAATCGAATTCGAGAGAAATTCGAGTAATTTCAGAAATTATCGTGGACTTTTCGAATCATTCTGCGGTTAGGAACTCTGTAATTTGTTTGTTCGTTTCGAACGGAAACATTTAGATAGGTGTGTAATAATTGTTTTATTTTATTTAATTTTATTTAATTTATTTAATTTTCGATTGATACGGACTGGGTCGTTGTTGTCACGAACATAAAAAACAGTGAAGAATGAATGAGAGTGAATGGAAAAGAATTTTAAACTTGTGGACAGGGATAATGAAGTTTGGTGAAAAATCTTAAAAAAGACTGCCGGTCGAAAGTTTGATATTACTTGGTATTCCAAAAAGAAACTTAATGCTGAAAATATCATTGATATCTACTACGGAATCTGTTGTATAAAAATATTATTAAATCGAATTGACAGTAAAATCAGCAGACAAACACAAGTACAACTAACGAATTTATTCGGAATTTGTGAATGTATCTGCAAACAAAAATCTCCATCGGTCAAAATTGATCTAAGGGTTGACACTCCAATATCACATTCTTGGAAAAATAAATTCACTGTGTGTAAACACAGTGAAGAAAAATCTCATTTGTCAGTGCAAATACATCTGGAAGCTAGAAACATGTCGCGTTCGAAATTTCTTCCACGACAAAACCCTCTTTGTCGGTAGAACGCCGGTGCTGCCATCTAACAGAGGGTTGAAACTTCGAGCGAAAAGCACCCCTAAGCAACAATAGCCGGATACCGACGGAGGTGACAGGAAAAGTGGGAGCCAACGCGCGATAAGAAGATCGTCGGGCTGGTTGACGAAACTAGTCTGGTAACGTTTCACCGTTTCGTAGATGGCACCGTGTGCAAAGAATAGCTCTCGCTTCTGGAAGGACAAATACCACGGACACTTACTTACTTACTTACGTAGATCTCGCAAAGAAATTCTATGATTTCGATAGAGAACTGTACCGTGTGATCGATCGCTTGGGAATACTTGTAGAACTCTAACACAGCTGAACGAATAAAACCGGCGAATTATTGTCTGTCAGTACGGTTCGAAATAACCGATGAGATGCATAAACATACACTGGGGCCGTAATACCTCATACGAGGCGTAGATTTATGCGCACGACACATATTTGTTTCATTGATTTACAGTGGCAGTGATGGGATTTTTGTCGAATTTTCTTGAATCAAGAACGACGAGTAAGTTTGATTAAGGGCGTGGGAAATAACTATAACAGCGCATCATCCACATGATGGATTTCATCGATGACATGCAATATTTAAAAAAAAAAAAAGAAACGTGGGAAGTGCTTTCAAAGTCTCAACTATCAACTGAAAGTTTGGAATCGCGTGTGAAAAGTGTTCTAAAAGATTTAATGATATTTTGGAGAACGACTCTTGGAGTCGTTACTTTTCAGTCAGAAATTTATGAAAATTTTATGAAAAGAGAATTGCCATTTGTATTTATAAATTTCAAATTAACAGATTGAGAAGAATTGAGTGGAGCGGCTCAGAGAGAAATTCCAAGTTTTCAATACGAACTACTTCATACATTATAATTTGCGAAAGAAATGAATACAGTAATAATAAATAAAAACTAACTGAAGCGAACGTAAGCGCAAACGAGAGACAAAAATACACGAGCAATCAACTGAGAAACCTGCGACATGGCGAAATTTTCCCTGTATCTGCATTTCGCAGAAAGTCTCGTAGCGGTCTCGAGAAACAGGTAATTTGCTTATTCCCGAGAGTCTGGTCCTTGACGAGCGACGAAACGAGTCTCCTGTCGTCATTAAACGAGATCCAGTGCATGAAAGCACCGAAAAAAAGAAAGAGAAGGAGAAAAAGAAGCGGGAGAAAGAGAGATAAACAAGGAAGAAGAAAGAAACGAGAGACGCTGGGGAAAGAAGCGAGGAGAGGCAGCAAGCAGCGCGCAAGCGAGATCTCGACATTGTTAGTTTAATTATCTCTCCTCGATGCAACGAAACGCTTCGTATCATACGGACACTTAGGGCAACCGGGGTTACGAGGGGCGAAAGGGTGGGTTTTCTATGCGATTTTGGCCGGAAGCCAGCGGATTATAATCATGCTCCCCTGCATGTCGTGCACTAAGGTTTGCGACGTATAACCGTGACACGAGAGATAATTGAGACCCTTTTCTCTTGTTACGAACAACTCTTTCATTTCTATTTTTTCTTTTTCTCTTTCTTCCCTCGTCACATTTTCATTTTGTTGCTTTATATATATATATATATATATATATATATATATATATGTGTGTGTGTATATTTTTGTTTTTTTTTATTGATGGTCGGGAAAGAATTTTTAAGACCGGTATACGATGAATCCGGACGAGATATAGAAGTCGTTTTATTTTCGAAGGAAAATTGGCTGGCGCACAGAGGCAAAGTGTCCATTTGATCGAGGGCGAATAAGATTTATGGCATTTCGGAGCCGCATACTATTCCGTATTCGACGCTTTTCCTTCGTAGCGGGTCGTTATCGCGCTGGCACTTAGTTTTCATTTTTGTAGCCTGGCGGCGGCTTTTGCTGACACTGCCGCGTCTGACTTACGGCTGACCTGTTCCACTGCGCACGATGATTTCCAGCCCATGATTTCTCGCAAGCATTTCTAGACGCATTTCCTCGTAGAACAGAACGCCTATCGTTCTCTGTGTCGTGTTTAGATATAAACCTAATAATTTAGATTATTTTATTCGATTAATTTCACGAGCTGTGTCGACACTTACTGTTCTTAAATGCGAGAAAAGTTTCAACGTTCCTATATATTTCTCTCAACTCGTAAAGCACGTAAGTTCGTGGATTTGTTTGCAACTTGTATCCACGTTGCAAATTGCAGGATTTATCACTGTGTTTGCCTGGCGTCTGACAAAGTTATATTGGTACACGTCGAGTAAAGAAATCGACGAAAGTTTCAACGAAAGGGCCGATTCTGCGGCGGTTTCGTGTCGCGTGGTCGTAATAACGACCGGTGACGTTGTAAATCTGAAACGGTACACGTGTTCCACCAACTGGTCGGTTGCCACTGCATCCTGGGAAATGAAGCGGATGGGATCCGGGGCTTACTTTAAAAGCAAGGGCAGCGGATTTTACGTTTTTATCGCGTGCAGACGATCTTAAGCACGACTCGGCTTCGGGGAGTTCTTTCCCGTGTTCGCGTGAAAATCTATCGGGATGCACTTAAAATGATTCTTGCGTCCCTGCCGCAATAAATCCTATCCATTTCGGGGAGAGGGGGGCGAGGGGGAAGAGAAGAGGGTGATTGTTCCTCGCCACACTAGAGGTCTAGGAAAAATATTTCACGCGAAGAGGTATATTCTCAAACTGGAAGCGCGTGTTTGAAAACTCCGTCACGTTTTGCTTTCGGAACGCGCGAATATTTTGCAACGTTAAGAAAGTTCCACGAAAAAAGAAGTAGACATGCCTTTTAACAATGTCGCACGACAAACTTTAATTCTTCACTTTCGAAAGTTGGCCCCCCCCCCCACATTGATTTTCACTGCCTACCATACCGGAACGACTCACCCACTTACACACTTGGTTGGTAGTTTTCGTGTTTTCGAGGAGCTCAAACTCTGCGTAAGTTTCTGTAAAAACACGTTTCTCTCCCTTATTCAGCAGGAACTGCGGTTACTGCGTTAACGTCTTGATGTTCTTCACGTGCCCAGTATTTCGATTCATACGTTACACGTTACAACAACTTATTGTTATAAGTGTTATCCCTTTGTTTGGTTAATCAACTCCGTTGTTTGTATAATACACTCCATTTTACACCTTTGTGACTGATCGACATCGAGGAAGAAACTACGCTCACTTTTAATTAACTCACTTATCTCGCTTAATTAATTAAGCGAAACGCAAATTACAGGTACAATCAGTTTCAAGAGTATAAACCGTCACCGTGATAATTACAGAATGTTAAGCGTGTATTGTTGCTCTTGGGAGGCAGGGAATTAAATTAATTAACACGATCGCTGCTACTGAAAAATTTCTACTCAACTTCTTTTTTTTTCTTTCATTAAAAATATCTTTCTTTTCTTTTCAAATAACAATGTTTCTTCAGCGCGTTGTCTGCTGAATTTAATAATCATACAAATTATTACGTATAAATTAATAATTGCCATTATTATGTTAATTATTAATTAATGATGTTTAATCAAATTAATAGAAACGAAAATAAAAGCGGCTGTCTAATTAACAATCAATTGTTGATCAATTTGTTTTTACATCGTTATTACATATCTTCAATCGAAACACTAAAATGGAACTAAAGTACTAAAAGTATTTGCACATTCTCTTCATTTTCCAATGAAGCGTCTTTTCATTAAATGTCCAGCTTTTTCAATATCGTATAAAAGTGCCGTTGATGCGAAATTTAAAATACGTGGCGCGCAAATATTTTTCGCAGTCACTACTACATATTATATCGATTAGGGCTTGAAACAATTCCAAGCCTGGACAAGCCTGTAACGAGTTTTCGATTCGATTCGATTCGATTAGATTCAGCGATTGACCGAAATAAATTATTCGCCGAATTAAATCACTCGCCGGAACAATTACTTACCGAATCAAATTTCTCAGTGTAAATTTTCGCAGACAGCCAGACCGGAGCTAGCAAAGATTCCTGGAGACGGTTCGAACCATCGAATCGTCGCGTTTTAATTGCGTCGATCGAGCAATCTGCTATGAGACCAAGTCTTCGTCAAATGTACCGTGTTCCTTCGTTCGCTCTGCTCCTTCGGATAATGATTATCAGATAAGCGGACGTACATTACGCGATTAGCACGTGCGGAACACACGAGCTCACGTGTCGCCAATGCTCGTGTGCCTCTGCTCGTGCAAACCATTCTGACAATCGAAAAACGCATTGTTCTGTTCTTCCACGAAATCGTCCGTTAAATAATCGAAACGATTCGATTGGAAATTTCGATTGCTCGTGGGATGGGTTGCGAAACTTTGAGAACTGGATCCGTGAATTATGGAGTGGTTTTATCGTGGAGTATTTTATGCATTCGTGCGAAATTCAGAACTTTGTGTAAAATTTCAGGATACAGAACGTCATACTACAGAAACGTAGAACGTTTAAAGCGGAGTGTTCGTATAGAGCGATCTATTTAGGTTTTGTTCTGTTTTGTTGTTCTATCCAGTATGAATTTTCGTAAAAACCTTATTGTTGTCGAATTATAATACACATAATATCTCAAGGCAAGGAAGCAGAAGTTTTAGAAGAGGGAAAGAATATAAGAAAGAAACAAATAAATTTTCATACTATAAAGTATAAATATTGTATAATATATAATATAAATATAATACAATATATTATAAAATATATTATATAAATTTAAGCATAAAAGCGTGTAATTATTATATTACAGCCAATGCAGAAACACCTATTTTTCAATTACTCTTCTCTCTGAAACATTCCATGAAACAAAATCAACAGAAGAAAATGTCAAATATCTAATAGAGTCCGGAAAGAAAAAACAGGCTGATAAGGAGAAACTCGATGTAAATTTTTTTCTTCGTGATGATGTTTGCCGGTTTTTGTGGCGCAGAGAGAAACTGCAGTGCACTTTAGTCTTCCTTTTAGGTACCTTTTTCGAGGTCCCTTTTCGAGATGGTTACATGATTGGAATGCGTAGAAAGGTACGAAAATTTTTGACGTGTTCCCGTTATCGCGTAACTCGAATGGCGGATTTCTGTTTCGTTCGTAATGGCTCGTAACGGAGAGCTCTCTCGTTTTTGTCACGCGTTTTTGAAAGCCACGCGGACGGTTTGCCGATTGATCGTTGCAGGACGATCGGACAGAGAAGTGGAAGGATACGAATCGAATTGAAATGAGCTTGAGCGCGAGGACTCGCTGCCTCGGAATTGCTTTATCACGAATTTACCCTTTGATCGATATCTCCGTGCTATTTGCGCAATGGAAGTTCGCCTTTTTCACGCTCTTTTATCGTGATTCTCACCCAGTGTTTCGAGAATTCTTCTCTCGTTGTCGATTGTTTGTATTACGGAAACTATATTCTGGAAATTTTAATTAAAACTTCGCCTTCCTTATTTCAGTGTGTTCGGTGGCTTGTTGGCGCGATGAAGAATGTTGCTCTTTAGTAGATTAAAAGATTAAAAATTTGTACGAATATTTGTGAAAGCAATTTTTACACAATCAATATATAAGACACAGAACTTAAAGAGAATCAATGAAAATTACGCTTGTCACACATTTCTTTTTTATAATTTCCCGATATTTTCTCACCTTAGATCTTAAGTCCAGAGACACCTTGTATCAGGCTTGTTCCATGTTCTTCAATAATCATTAAATATTAACGAACGTAGGCTGTGATTCACAGTTTCAATTAAGATATCCAATTAATGTGCATAATTTAACGAGGCTGCAGATCGATCCATTTGTCAATTGAATAAAATCGGTGTTTCTGATTCGTGTTTGTGAGAGTAGCAGGGGAAATTTACGGGGGCTAATTGTCACGAGACAGTCGGCCGATTATTAATTCATCGATTGCATTCAGTCAAAATATAATGCGAACGTCTCGCGTGATGTCAATAATGCATTAGCTCGCTCGCTCGCTCGCTCGCGCAACGTCTCGCTTACGTGGACGACCGAGGAAATAATGAACGAGAATTCGCAATTTACAGACAGAGTCTCTTTGTCGAAGGCCGATATCAATTTCCCTTTCTTCTATTGAAAGACTCTCATTAAAAGGGTTCGAGATAAAAAAAAATGGCTCGTGAATCTATCGCCTTCGTTCTCTCTCTCTCTCTCTCTCTCTCTCTCTGCCTATTTTATTTTTTTATTTCACCATTACGCATAGTGGGATGAAACGGGTCACTCTCGACGTTTAATCGCCGGCAGGGAACACTTTGATAAAAGAAACGATCACTTTCACCCTCATTGTTGTGAGAACGACAAGTGGGATGAGCTTGAAATTTTTTTTTCTTTTTTTCTTTTTTTTTACTAGACATTTT
This sequence comes from Tetragonula carbonaria, assembly GCA_032399595.1. NCBI lineage: Eukaryota > Metazoa > Arthropoda > Insecta > Hymenoptera > Apidae > Tetragonula > Tetragonula carbonaria. The sequence goes on from JAUCRC010000008.1 coordinate 3,606,737, forward strand.
CCTCTCATTGTCCCCTTTCGATAGAGATTTCGATTGTAAACGAACGTGATATCGCAACGCGTCACATCTCGTTCTCTTTCGTTGAAAAGCAAGGCTTGAGGTAGCAGTTGATCAGGCTTGTCGACTTTCTCTCACGTTCCTGCGCTTCTTTTCTCGAGAAAGGTTCTTAGATGTTTAGACGCTTTCGCAAGCATTAATTAGAACGTTGGCTTCCTTCGGTCTGGTAGTTACGATGGAACTTGTTCTGCTCTTTGTTGGTCATTACAAGCTTACTACTACTAGTTAATTAAAAACGGAGAAGGATTACAAGCTACTGGTATTAAAGAACAGGTTATGAATAGATGGATCATTATCGTTATATTTCATTTCATTTTATTTTATTCTTTTCTTGATAGAGGCGCGTTTTAATCTTATTTTATTACGACTATGTTATTGTGGGTAGATTGCGAAAGTTTATGGAGAAATAATAAACTTTCAATATAAAAGGAAACTTGAAAAGGATTAAAAATTAAAGGGAAACTTGAATAGATATTTGTTTTATTTATTACATATTATAACATATATTTTAACTTTTGTTTCACTGTACGTATTATAACGTATATATTTTTTTAGAATATAACATTAGAATATTATGCATTTTTCATTTACTGTGGAAATTTGCAGTTTTCTTGCAAATTTCTGCATCTTTCAAATTTCCCTTAAATATTCGCACAAACATTCGTAGTGTCAATTATTTGCAGTGAAGTCATTTCAAGCCGGTAGGCAAGCTTCGATGAGCTTGAAGATCATTCACTTAACCGTGCAGATATAACCGTTAAACTTTCTCACGAGCAGATGACGAGTGCGCTCGTAGAAATTTCATCGCAGAAATCGTTAACAAACGATCTCCCGATGCCGTGGAACTCGCTGTTTCTCGCCGGTGTGTTGCAGTCTCGGTGGCAGACGAACAGTTTCAGTTTCAAATATTTAGGATCCGGCGCCGTCAGACGACCCGGTTCCGATAGAACCGGCGAAACGTTCACTTACGTTTGGAAACTACGAAAACGAAAACTTTCGCCATGCATTTGCCAGACGTAGCAAACACATTGTACCATCGTACCGTTTGTATGTTGGATAGTTTCTGTCCGAGCGTGCCGCGAGCTTCGGCTCTGACTTGTAGAAACGTGCGCATATATTTCCGGATTAAATTCCCTCGGAGGTTCAAACAAACACGCCGAGTCGTAAAATCTCATTAGCGAGAGATTCACGACTGGAATTGAATTACTGGAAATGCAATTGATTGTGACGTGAATATGTGTTCATCATGCGAAAAGTCGAAATACTTAACGCGCGTTTTTCTCGGAAAATTTCGTAATTTATTATTTGTCGGAATGTACGATCGAGTTAGTAATCGAGTTAAGTTTTTAATTCCTTAGAAGCTGAATAATTAATTAGTGTCGAAGTGATGAAGTTGACTAATTTATTGGAATGTGTGGGTCTGGAATATTCAGGGCTCGAGATAAGATGCGTACCGTAAGATCAAACATAATTGAATTTGGCAGACTATAACATTTTTAATGACTCGTACTTTATTGAATTCTGAAAATGATGCGTTTATGTATTCGTTTGTATGCGTTGTTATGTTGTATATGTTATATAGGTTGTGCTTATAGTTGCATAGGTTATATACGTTGTATAGGTTATGTATTTTATATATACATATATATATATAAATTATGCTTATAGTTGTATAGGTTATATACATTGATATGTACATAAGTAGTAACAAATTGAAATCAGATATGGAAAATAAAGTAACAAAATAATAAAACAAAACGACATGTTTCTGTGGAGACAAAAATATTTATTTGAAAAAAAAGGAGTTTTAAAAAAATTAACACGATTAAATTCTAACATTTTGTGATTTAAAAGTCAAGCTACTCTCCCAACTTTGACACTAAGGTATCAAATGATTATTGAATAATTTCCTAGAAACCAAACAGTTTGTAGAAGCTAATACATTTGCAATTGGGCGACGTAAAATTTTGCAAAGCTTCGACAAAAATACAAGCTTTGATAAATATGTAGGCTGAGCTAATGGAGTCAACGGTGTTACACAAGCCACCCTAATTTTCGCCTGAGAAAATGGCCTCATATTCGAAGGGAAGTAACCCTCGGAGAGGTTTCATCTTCGTTAAAGACTTCTTTCGCCAATCCATGGTCATAAAGATGATGTTGCAATCCATCAACCTTCATTACCCTCGTAGCCCCAATTATGCGGGATTATAGGCAAAAAGAGTCAATTGATCGTATTTGGGATATCGCTGAAACATCCTTAGCCGATCACCATTCCTTAGCGATTCGTTTGAGTGCCAACCACAGGGAAAAAAAAAAGAAGGCAAATCGCCGTGACACGAACTCTTTCAAACGATCGTCGATAAATTCTTTCGATTTGTCATCTTGTCTTCCTTGCCAGAATTCTATTCATCTCTGAATATAGCGAAGCACGGTCAATTCTTAAATAGGAATTTGTACTTTGGTGATCTCTGCGATATATATATATATATATATATATTGCATTTGTATTAAATCTTGTAATTTCTGCATCTTCAGATTTGTTTCAAACTCTGTCAGTATGATCGCGTTTGGACTGCGGATTTTTATGCGTTCACGGGAAATTTAAGTATAAAATATCCAAAGTATGAAACATTTTGCAATATTTGGTAAAGCAATTTTCTTATCAAGGTTCTCTTTCCTTCGTTAGATTCTGAAAAGTATGAATTGATATGAAAATCCTCCGGTCCGATCGTAAGCGACAGTCAAGCCTCGTAATACTGCTATCGAAATTTCAAAAAGTTTCTACCACCGAATATTTTCTCGACAGACAGAATACATAAAAGAATCGTGCAAGTTGCATCACAAATCCAGATCGCTCCGATCGGCACGTGCCTTTTTTCAAAAATTGAAATTTGAATTTTTTTCAAAAATTTCCTTCTCGCGATTCGAAGCATCCTTCGTTTTTTCTTTTCTTTTTTTTTTTTTTTTTGATTAACGTGACGAAAATTATCGTCCCGTCCATTTCACGCGATTACACGGGACTCGTTCAGCCCAGTTCACGCGTGAAGCTAACCTCCGGTTCGGTCACAAGATCGAGAAGCAAGACGAAGCTTTTTATTCGATGAAGTCAACTCGATAATGGAGATCGTCGTCTAAAGTAACTGCAGCGTATTTGAATAGATTTCACCGCGGACAGTCTTTCCAGAAAGAGCTTTCCTCTCGTCCCAGAATCCAACCACTCTCGACGAAGTCTGCAGTTTTGCGGATTTCAGCCGAAAGTAGCCGGCGATATTATCGGAACCCTGGATTCCTGAGGTATCGGCGTAATCTTCGAGCGAGCTTCGTCTTCGGAGTATTTTCCGCAAGTTCACTCTCGTCTCTCCATGATCTCGCTGTTCTCGCGGACAACCATGATCTGGCGTTCTCGCGGACTACGCGTTTGCTAAACTAGTTCTAGCTCAGAAGTTCGATAATTATTCCGCTGTAACGAACGAACTTCCTTGGCGCGGTTTGCGCCTCTTCAAGTTTCTTCAACGGCGTTTGTAATTACGGAAGAGTTAGATAATAATCCCGCGGGCGTTCGCGCGACTTCGTGTTTGCTTGATTTGAGATTCGTTGAGATTAGCAGGCAGTAAGCACGAGGGAAAGAACATTTTCGAAGGGGATCGTTGGGTATTTCGATTCAGATCAGAAACTTAGCTATAAATTGATAAATCTTCGTAACAATCTTACACGAGATTGATGCTCATTAGCGAAAGCTTCTTACAAATCTTGATTTCCTATCTTCAGTTATTCTTTAATTATCACGTCCAAATATTTCGTTCAAAACGTCACTTGAAGGATATAGCGTAGCGAAATACCTCGTACAACGATTCCGAAGCGAACATTTCTTGTTTCCAGAAATATTCCAACGTTACGTACGCGCTGAAATTATGTCGATAAAACGTAAGATATTCGATATTTCTAAATATGCGCGTCGATGCGCGACCACCTGATCACGTAAGATTCCTAAGGGTTGAAGGAAGTTTGTTACTGTCGCGTATCTTCCACAACGCCAACGTTGCCTATTAGTCGCAGGATGAACGCAATAATTCATCGATCGAGCTCCCTGGTAAATCCCCGGCTGGCAAATAGTCGTCGCTTCGCAGTATCAGTTGGCCATTAAGCCTGCCGGAGACATAGCTGGCAAAATCGGCTTAGCTTTCGGATCGAGTCTCGATGCTGGCGGCCTAACGACAAGCGGATGAGATTAGAAGATATATTCCTCTGGATCCGTTCCTCTATGATCGGCTAAACGAAATTTCACCAACGATACAAAATGTCCACGAGCGACACAGTAGCCCCCCTTTCAGCAGTATCGTATTTTACGCAGCAACTGATACATTCTCCATGGAATTTTAACCATCGAATTCTGTGCACCCAGCTTCTCTCTCTCTCTCTCTTTCTTTCGTCCTTTCTTTTTCTCACGTACACGTACGCCTCGTTCGCAAGTCATCACCCACGTAAATCGTACCAGTAGATAGCAAGTAGTAGTTGGCAGACCTTTAAGTAGAGCGCGATAAGAATAACAATCATCAATCTGCCGGCGCACCATCTGCTCGTATCATCCATTAGCATTCTTTTGCATCGTTAAGCCTCCGGTCTCTCTCTCTCTTTCTCTCTCTCTCTTTCTCTCTCTCTCTCTCTCTCTTTCTCAGACCGGGTCACTCATCGTTGGCGCTCGCACGCCCGAAAAAATAACCAACGATCCCGACGAGCTTCTCACTCGATTGTTCGCCAGCATCTTCCACCCTCCCCCGCCAACGACGCCACTAGCAGTCGCTCCAGCCCCTCCCCCATAGAGAGTACACCATCATCATTACACTGCCCATTCGCGGTAGTGAGATCCGTCCGGTAGTGAGTTAGCCTTTTCGAAGCCGAAGTTCCTTTAGTCTAGCGCCAGTAGCGGGCCAAGTTTAGCAGCAATGAGAAAGTAGTAGTGGTCCTTCTTTTAGATGACGTAGAGGATCATTGAGTTCTTTCCCTTACACGCTTTTGTAACTCGAGTTGTTTCGTTCTCGCTAGCTGCTCTCGCCAACCCACCGATAAAATCCACAATCACCCCCACTTGCCAAGCATCGATCGTGATCGAAGAGTAAAGAAAGACAGGCCTGGAGGAGAAGGATTGACGAGGGACGGGATTAGAATTCAGAGAGTAATCGACCTCGACGTCGTTCCCGAGATTGTACACACGTACATCGCGTTTTGTCTCTATGATCGTTTTGCCCCACTCTGTCTCTCTCTGTCTCTCGCTGGCTATGGCTTTTACACGATGCACCGGGTGATGTTCGTTCGATCGCCGGCCGCCGTTACTCTGGTGCACACAGAACGCGGCTCGTTGAGTGGGAATAAAGGAGAGAACGAATCCCGCTCCGTGAACTTTACGATCCGAACTATTTCTTCGGATGCAGCTTCCGCGAAAGTTTCGCGGTTTTATAAGCGTGGATCCGCGTAACTTTCGCCGGAAGCATTACGTTTTCTTGTAATTCCGGATACAGAACGGTGTACTTCGATGAAGTTCTCTCTCTCACGCGCGACGAACCGTTTGCCAGATGGCTGCCGCTGGATGAATCACCCTGTACATAGATGATTCGAGAGGGAAGATCGATGCTTTGTCTCATTGACCGGCGAATCGATCGCAAAACGGAACATTCGAACGAACGTGTCTCTGTTTGCGGAATGATCGCAACAGACAGAAAAGTTTGGAATTTTTTAAATATATTCAATGATATGGTTCATGTATGAAATTCTCTGTATTTCTTGAAAAAATACAGAGAAATTTCCACCCCCCGTGATATTGTTGGAAATTGAAGATACTTTCGGTCGAACGCTCCCCGTCTGTCTGACTAAAGCATGGATCATTCCCCTTAAATTGTCCCGTGTTAGAACACTTGTCTTCTCGTGTGACCCATATATATGCAGGATGTGTTCTAAACATGTGAAAGCAGACACAAGGTGATTTCCCCACGATAAATTAAGAAAAAAATGTAGAATAAAATTTGTTCGTTCTCCGCTTAGTTTTCGAGAGAATCGAATTTGAAAATGTGCTACATTCGTATGCTATTATGGTCAAGATTATGAATCGTTGAGCGATGTATAGTACATTTCGTGCTTGTAAACAGTATCGGTAACAGTACACGACGTTTAGAAGCTACTGGATAGAAAGAAAAGTACAAGGAAAATTAATGAAAGAAAAGTTCTATTTCCTAATTTCACGAAATTGCTGAAATTGTTTTCCTCGTTAATTGAACTGATTGTTCGGCATCGTAGAGCAACGTTTGTAAATACAGCACGCCTAACTTAACTACGTAGGAATATACACGATATTCAAACTTAATTTTCTCGAAGGCTGTACAACTCGCGAACTAAAAATGAAAAAAATTTCATTCTACGTTTTTTTTTTTATAAAAAATTACCTCGTGCCCGCTTTTACATGTCACTCGACTGTATTCTGTAAATATATACATATATAGAGCATAGCCTTGTCTATTGTCACTCGTCAGCCATTGCACCTGTTTACCACTCTCTCTACTGTGCCTAAGTATATGCTATAAGAGTGCTGTCAGTGTGGAATAACAACGTGCTAAAAACACGCCCAGTTCCCCTGGTGGTGCAAATCGTCGTCGACGACAATGCCGACGACGCCTCCGCCGCCGATGGCCACGATACCCGGCCCCGGTTCCGGTTCAGGCTCTGGTTCCGGTTCACAGGGTGCCCAGGGCGTCGTACTCTGTCCACGTACGCTGTCGCAGGTTCGACGATCACGGCTACGAAGGGCTCTCACCGAAGCGACCGCCGAGACCGTCAACTACGTCAAGACGGTGGGCACGATACTTTCGACTAAGCCGTAATGCCTAATCTATCTTAACCACCCGTATTACACATACATACACACACGATTAGTTTGTTGCAATTTTGCATCGTACACACGCACGTATTGATAGTCGAGTTCGAGTGTGTTCTTTTGGAATTTTATCCATCGAACATCGGGTTGTTTTTTAATTAATTTATTTTTTTTTTTAATCGATTGGCTAAGACGAGTTGGATGGCAGTTTTGCAAAATTTTTTGTTCAATTTGAGAGAATTGTTGCCAACTAAAGTACGGAATATCGAGGGTGTTTCGAAACTATTTGTCGTTTAAAAAATATCTGAATTGTATTTTTTTCTGTTTCGAGAAGGCAGTAATTTGGTACACTTAGTTTGTTTCTAGACAGACGCGTGTGAGAGGTATTGTATGATTTCAAGCATAATTATGTAATTTTCTGTAAAAACAAGTATTAATTCATGTATACCGAAAAGATATTAGTTTAGGAGATTCTTTAACTTTAATTTTATAAAATCTACCGTATGAAAGACGAGGAAAGACGAAAGCAGCATTTTTGTATTCATACTGTCCTTATCTTTTATGCATGTACTTTATAAAAAAATATATCTCCTAAATTAATAGATTTTAGACATAGATAGGTTAATACTTTTTTGTAGAGGAAGATCTGCTGCATCGATTGATGCAAAAAGAAATTATTATTATACTTGAGAAAAATAGTAATGACTTTCATATCTCTTGTACTGTCTATCTAAAGACAAACTAAGTGCAAGTGTACCAAATTACTGCCCTCTCGATACAGAAAAAAAATGCATTTGAGATATTTTTCGAAAGAATAGTTTCAAAGATAATTGCACTTATGGATTAAAGTGTCATAACCTGTATATATTTACGTGATAAAAGTACTTCTACTATAAATTATCGCTTTTCTTTGCTAAACGTTCAGCAAACCGCGTCAAGTAAAGTTAAAATAAAAATTTTAAAAAAGAAATCAGCGTTCAATTGAAAGAAAATCGGAAGATCGGAAAATCGTCGAAACTATCAATTCTCGCTCTTTATTAATATATTAAAACTTGACGAGGAATTCAGAAGTATAGACTTTAACTGCTGCTCGATTATTCCAAAAGAACCTGGTCAGCCAAGGTAGAAACGATGACGCGTATAATTTCCTCCTCGCTTGGATGTTAAAAGACGTCGAACAGCGAAACATAGCGATCTTTTATTTCAATGCGAACCGGCAACGAATTCGATTTCACGTCGTTAACATCCTCGCGAGGCACATGAAATCGTATTCTCCGGGCAGTGTGCGAGATCGTTTCGACCTAGCCTCGACGCTCGAGGATGCGCACGATATTAATGCAGCATGCATTTTATTGTGCGTACGTGCGGTTATGTGTCCGAGCACCAAGTAGTTAGCGTCATTGACCTATAGAACATGCCTCTCACCCACTGTTCACCGTCACGCTATGAAGTACTGCAACCAATTCACGAACTTAGATCTATCTCTCACTCAGCCATGACCTGCATTCTTCGGACTCGATGACCGATATATCGGACGAAAACGATGCCAAAGAGTAGACCCGAGGAGTCGTTCGATTCTCTTTTATTGAACGAGTTCGTCGGGAAAGATAAGACGGTTTAATAACGAACTGAATTCTTTTTTTTTCACTCTGCGATTGAAGAATCATCGAAGCGTTTTCACGGAGACGAGGAATTTGGTGACGCGCGGTTTAACAAATCGTGATCGAGATTTATCCTTCGGTTCCAAGGCGTATTATATGCTAACTTTCACTAGCACAGCAGTCTCTGTAAACTTCGTGACGTGAATCGATCGCTGCCGAGGGAGTTTACTGTTCACTCGAAACAATATTAGCATTTGATTAAGGTACGTCTGTTTCGAGACGAAGTGATCGAGATATAAAATGTTCGTATTAGGGATGTTGTTCGCCTGTATTTTCACTGAGGGTGCATTCTCGCAAGAAGAATTTCGAGTCTGCTACTTTTATGTCAATAGTCAATCAAATTGTTCGTACCTATTTTTAAAAATTTTATCCTAGTCAAGAGATAAAAGGAAGAAAAAAGAAACCTTTTGTATTAATGGTTATCAATTCAAGCTGCTCATACGTATTTCTAAAAATCCTATCGTAGCTAAAAGATAATGAAAAAGTAGAAACCTTTTTGTATTAAAAGCTGCTCGTACGTATTTCTAAAAATAATCTTGTCGTAGCTAAAAGATAAAAAGAAGGAAGGAGAAGAAACCTAGGGCAAAGAAGGAAAGGGAAATGACGGAGAAAAATTTGAAAAGAGAAATGGACTCAAAGGAAAATAAGTAGAAGGAAAGGAAAGACGTTCTTTTCAATTTAATATCTACAGTTTTCGTGCCATCTTTCAGAGTTGCATTCTTCATGAACAAAAAAAGAATTAACTTTCTTTCTCTCGAAACCGTCTTGTCTCTGCTTCTCCGTTAATTCCTTGTTTCTTAATTCTCGTGCCACTGGGATCTTTATCACTCATACAAACAGTAGCAGCATGATTTCTCTTTTGCTCTTTCCTACTTCAAAAAAAGTTATTGCAAAATTGCGTGTCCCGAATACAATAGCAAGATTTAATATCCACGTGCTCGCCGAAACACGTTTCCTTTGCGCGCTCTCTCCTCTTCCCGCGTATTCTTTATGAAAGTGACTTCCCTCGCTGGATTTACGATCGTGATTGCTCCGCGCGCGGGCAAAAAAGACATAAAATTCCAAGGTATTACGAGAAATTATCATCTCGCGCCACTCGTAAAACGATTTCCTCCTTAGACGCTTTAGACTGGATGTTTAAATCTGTTTTTATTACCCCCTGCCATTTTCTCGTCCATTTATTCGTACGTGGAAACTCGCACTGAATTCTGTTATTTTAAGGTAGAAATTAATATACGTTGTATAGAACGTTGAGCGATAGTGATTTAACCGACCGTTTGCCTGTGTGTATAAATTTAGTTTCCCAAATCTTTGTACGAGAGAGGCTTCGTCAATCCTGACATATACGGATAATTTACGCTTATTAATTCCTGTAATTATGCGTTGCTATTCTATCAAAACGATGTTATATTTTTTTTCATGACGACGTGTATTGCCACGCAGCGGTAGAATTTGTTTGAATTTTGTTGAAATCGTTGTAAAATGCGGGCGAAATATCGGTAGTCGTAATTTGTTCCCACTTGAAACAGACTGGAAATAAACGAGGACGATTTGAAACAAGATAACGAGAAGAACGATCCAACTTCCGTCCAAGCGAGGATTAAATCATCCAAGAGTTCAACTCTCAAGAGAGCAATATCTTCCTTGATATTATAAAACGCTATTTTGCTTTTGTGTTTTCCTTTTTTTTTTTTTATCTCGAAACCGATCGCACTTTTCAAGTTCAGCTTTTTATAACGATTCTGTCTCGCGACGTGTGTGTTCTTCGATAAACCGTTTCAACAACGTTATTCACGATAACCCAAATTCCTTTACATGACGCACATGATGCGTTAAGTTGGATAGGCACTGTGAGTGACGCACACGATGGTTTTCAACAAACTAAATTTCCTGCACGAAACAGAGACGAAAGTGCAGAAAGTTTAGAAAATTAACTAGGAGGTTTTATTTGAAATTACATTTAAGGATAGAATGGACAATTCTTTTTTCCGTAAACTCTGTTCAACCTAAAATCCAATTGTACAACTTGCGAACTAGGTAATTAACTAGAAGGTTTTATTTGAAACTATATTCAAGGATAGAATAAAAATCCTTTCTTTAACTTTGTTCAACCTAAAATCCAACCGTATAACGTGAACTAGATAATTAACCAGAAGGTTTTATTTGAAATCCCTTTTTCATTGAAGGTCTGTCTAACATTTAAGATTTTATTTGAAACTGTATTCAAGGATAGGATAAAAATTCTTTCTTTAACTCTGTTTAACCAAAAATCCAACCATATACATACACAATACATATACAATACAAACTAGATAATTAATACCAGAAGGTTTTATTTGAAATTCCTTTTTCTTAGAAGGTTTGTCTAACATTTAACTATAACTTGAATTATCTAATTGACTAGGAGGTTTTAATTGAAATTTTCAACCCGAACAGTAGAAAATCCTTTTTTTTCGGAAGATCTGTCTAAAATTTAATTATAACTTGAACTAGCTAATTTACTAGGAGGTGTCACTTGAAACTCGTTTCGAACTGAACAGTAGAAAATATCTTTCTTTCGGATCTGTTCAACTCTATTCAATCTGAAATCTAACTGAGTACTCGACGATCCGTAAAAAGGTTACAAAACGCCGAAATCTATATTGCTGCGCACGTGCGTATTCTTCTCTCGCTTCAGAATACGCACGTCGAGGCGAATCTGTTTGCTACTGATTAACGATCAAAATTCACTTGGACATTATCGCATCGGGAACGACGACGAACGACGACAATTTGATTCGTTTGCTGCGCGCTTTTCATCGGTTCACCGGTCGGAAACACCGGCCCGAACAAATGGCTTTTGCTTTTTGGAAACGGGCGGAACGCGTTCCCGGTAAATTACGACGAATCTGTCTGAATACGCGTATACGATTCCGGAAGACCGGTCTCAGCATCGGTTTCGCTCGGACGGGCGGACAGCCGGCGTTAAATTTATCTTGGGAAATTTATCCGCGCCTCGACTCGCCTCTTACTGCTTCTGCCCGAAGGACAGAATTCCTTCCAGAAGAATACTATTCTTTCTTCGCCGATTCTTGCTAAAAATTTTGCAAACATTACTCGATAATGTTAATGTTACCATTATTATCGAGCTCGATGTTCGACGAGAGCAACGCGAATTAATGGATATTCGTACTTGGAATTTAATTGTACCAATGGTGCTGAAATTTTCCGAATGTTCCGAACCTTTGACGTTTTTTTCCGAAAAATATCAATTTGGCATAGTTCAGATCTCTCCGAGCAAAATTCATTAAATAAAGTTTTAGTATTATGCGCTGCATAATGTAAATTCAATCGTGCGAATTTGTACGAAAATATTTCTTTATATTCTGTTTCTTCATATTTATTTATTTATATATGAAAATTATATCCCGTCAAAAGAGAGGGATATCATATTCGAATTTCAAGTAATTCTAATTTTATAAATACACGAGTTTTTCATTTGAACTTTCGTCGTTCGCAGTAATATTTCGCTAAATTATGAATTTTCAATTTTGTGCAAAAGGTAGCGTGGAGTGAGACAATCCCAAATCCAAGAACCGATGGGGAGGATTAGTTCATTACAAAGCATAATTTAAAAGTTATTTCACGGATGCAAGTTACGTGAATCACGCTATAGAATTCATATAGAATTCAATATCAAGATTGAATACTAAAAACAACATAAATCGTGTCTCCGCTTTTGGAAAACAGATCAGTTAGACTTCATAAATTCTCAAGCATTAACTTCTAAGTCAACTTAATTATACGTAGACCGAAGTTCGCGAAGCGTATCGGGAACCAGACGAAAGAGCTGCCGCGATATTATCGTACGAAGTGAAATGAAATTACTAATTGTTGCTGGCTCCAGCCAGCTGTGCACTAGTGACACAATCTGCATCGTGATATCGTTACGATACGAGCCGAATACCACGATCCACGTTGTTATTAAGCGAGCTCTGCCGCTGGCATTTGGACGATGTCTTGGATAATTGAACAGGTTATGAACGTGCCTCTACGATTGGAAGTCTATATCGAGCACGATGAAAATTCTACCGTATTCCTTGCTTGCTAACGTACGCGAATAGCGCAATTTGATGAAGTCGGGGAAATAATGTCGTCGTGATCGGGGGGGAAAAAAAAAACTGAAATCATGCGTGACGAGGAGATTCACCGAGTTTTGGAACGGGAGCGTTTATGCAGCGTAGTAATTACTTTTATTAAAAACTAAAGTCCATCTTAAACATTTTAATATGTTACGGTCTATTTGGTAGTAACAGTACTACTAAATAAACTATAATACAATAGTATTTTGATTTAATACAGCACGATATTTATGCAGTATTTAATTGTCAAAAGAACAGCTAAACGGAATAAGATCAAGGACAAGCAAGTAAAAGGGACAATTCCAATAAAGTAATTGCAAGAGGAAAAATTTCAATTAAACAATTGAAAAAAAGAAACGAAATGAAGGGAAAGAGAAATTCCGATAAAATTGCGATATTAACGTGCATACATCGCACGGTCAATTTACTTTGCGTGTGTAGCACGCGATAGGAAATCAATTCGATGGATCGATGAATAAACGCGGTGCAATTGCACGTGACGTACAGAGCAAAATATACACGGCCCGCGAAGGATCAAATTATGTTGTAGACATTAAATCTTCGAGATTGATTGATTCGTCGTATTAATTCGCGTGTTTCCGCGTAACGACCCTAATTAATATTCACCGTCCCTTTTCGTCCCACTTCCCACTGTGTCACCAGCAATCGTTTCCATCGAACGAGAGGACCATTACGATTTCGCCCTTTTAATGGCTTGGTTTGATCGATTCTGGCCGTAAATCGAATCATCAAGATCACGAGATGGAACGAGAAGCACGGAATCTTGAATTGCTCTTTGGCAAAAAACGTCGTTCTAAAAACACGTTTATTCACTGATTAACACTTGGACCGATCCAGAGCGACACCTCTGGAGATCGTTGTAAGGTTTAATGGCGCGAGTTAATTTTGATTGATGACCGCGCCACGAAATGGTGTTTTCCGTGTTGACATTACGCGGTAGGTAAACGTAATGTCGAAGGGTTTGTGTGTTAGTCGTAGGCCTAAGGCTCTATTGAAGCTGAACGAGATCGACAGACAAAAAGTCATGATTAAATCTGTATCGAGAAACGCGTGAAAGGATCTCCGAATTGAAGTGATTTTTAAGGGAATAGTTTAATGTGTCGAACAAATTGCATTCGATGGATCGGAGGATAAAGAGAAATTCGTGGTCGATATGGAAAATTGTAAAATTGTAAAATTGAAGTGAAGCTCGCAGCAGTTATATAACGCCAAGTCAATTACATTTGCGTGATGATAAATGAAAAGTCTTCTTTGATTTGTAATGATTTGTTCGAGGAAAATTCGAAATGAATGAAATTGAAATGAATATTATAAATTCAGATGTTTAATTACATTCGCAAAAATTTGAAATTGGAGTGATTCGCAGTGGACGATGCTAAACCAATTACATTTCGCTTTCGGTGATAAATAAAAAGTCTTTTTACATTTACATTTACATGTTTGTTCTAGGGAAATTGGAACGCATGGAATTGAGATCATCTATAAATATAATATGTTAATTATTTATCGGTCTATATTTCATTACAAACAAGGAATGATTTGATTGTTAATCATCTTTGGTATAAAATATGGGATTATGTAAAACACGTGTACGTGAATTCCAAAGCAAGGACGGTAATTGTTGATAAAAATCTCTGTTGAATCCGTGATATTTGTTTAAGTGGAATTGGAATGCGTAGCGGATTCGTAATATCCAGTTAATTATATTTTGATTCATACCCTCACGAATGTAAAACAGTAATTCACTTATGGAATTAGTAATTGACAGAAATTTCGTACGTAACTACAGAATTTATGTGAATTGCAATTTAAAATAAAGAACGGAAAATCAAATTTCATGCAACTCGATAATCGGTAGAGTAATTCAATAATCCAGTAGAGTATTGATTTTTCTATTATACATTCATCACGCTTCGCGATGAAATTAATTAAACAGCTGAAAATAGGAGAACGTATACGCATGAAATCGCTATTTGCGAAACTAATTGCGAGCATTCTCCGATTGTAATCGATCGATTTGTTAATCGCAATGAATCGAGAAGGTTAACGTTGATCACTGTTGATCGCAATCGTGGAAAAAGTCATCAAATTTCAAGAAAACTTTGCATACTAATATACTAATAGTATATTACTATAGCGTAGTCGCGCTATATAAACTATGCAGCAAACAATTGTAAAATGAAAAGCGAAACATTTTTCTTTTCCTATCAAAATTCATTAAACAACAAACAAACCTCGCGTGTTTTGGTAAAAAAATTTGCAGGAATGCTTTGTGATTTATCGATTTAGTTCGTCCCCGCGGACTTTATTCAGTTCTATTCGGTTTATTTGCTTTCTAAACAAGCGTTTCGATCATGTGTAGCCAAGTCTGACTGTTTTATGGTTACGAATGTTTAAATTTACGCGGTTTTGCGAAAATTACGAGCTCGCGCAAAAACTGGAATTCATACTAGAAAACCAATTAGGTACGTTAATACTCTCACGAATGATAGAATTTCAAATGTTAATCGCGCGATTTATGACCAAATTGTTACTCCAACTGTTTCCCTTAAAAAAAAAAAAGAGATATAAATAAAAATTTGTGAATGCCAAATTTGACGTTATAAAAATTCCTTGGAATTTTTGACCAATTAAATCGATTAATCAAAACTTATTTTTGACTATTAAAAAGTATTTAAGGAATAAATATTTCAGATAAAGAAAATATTTTATCTCGTCTTCTAATTTTTCTAAGCTCTAGAATACAACGATTTTATATTTGTTGTAACGTGTTATGTAATTTGTATATGTCTTTCAAATATTAATATGTCGTAAATAAGATCGAAACTCTTCTGTTCTGAATTTTATCTCGCTACGTCATATGTCTCGCGTATCAATTGTTCCAACATTTGAATGATATCTTTCACAGAAGAAAAAGAAACGTAATCGAGCACATTGCACAAGCATTTTTGAACATAAATTCGAATTCTCTCAGCAATTTTCCAGAACAGATATTCAATTCTTCGAACGATTGGGGATAATTGTATCGTGAATCATGCAACTCGGAGTTTACGCCGGTGGATTCATGCTCCGAAAATTCGCGATTCACCAAGATAATCTTCCACTTACTCGGCAACCACGGCACAAGCCGAATTTCAGGCTCAAGCATTCCGCGAATCGCTGGCACGATACAAAAACCTTCAATTTGCTCGCCGATTCGCGAGTCTCTGTAGTTCTCTCTCTCTCTCTCTCTCTCTCTTCTGTGTAATATCGAGCAGGAGTAAATCCGATGATTTGTTGGCGAACTGCGATCCAATGATTCACGCTCGATCTTCCCTGAAATCCTCCAGTTCTCGCCGCTTAACCGATAACCACAGCTGGATGGTGTTACACATTTTGAAGTAGACGTATTTGAGCGTGATAGTTCGGAATTACTTCTCGGATAAAATCAACGTGGCGGGTCTATTACCGAAATTGCGCGAACACGGTTACTGCGCTCGACATAATAAACGCGCATCGATGATATATACGTGCATTAGAGCAGCTAGTAATGCACCGTGTCTCGTTATTGTAGGATCAGTGGATCGTGAAACAAACTCGCGCAGGTTTATTTAACTGTTTCTTAGAGTTAAAAAAGGCCACAGAAGAAAGAGCTATATATATATACACATATATATTTTTTTATTTTTATTTTCTGTAGAACAACAATTTTCTAATTCGGCAGTTATTAACTAGTTTCCTTTTGTAAGTTTATGACGAGGAACCTGTTTCTGTTGTCTTTTGGACAACATTTGAAAAGCATTAACAAAAGCATAAAGACATTAGTTGTGCAGTTTAATATTAATTGTTTCTTATAAAACATTGTCAGATTTACTTTCAAAAGATATTCTAAAGTTATTATTATTACTAATTATTTTACACTTTCTCTTAAATCACCAAATAGCAAGTATTCAAAGGACATAATATTCAAAATGAATAATAGATCCATGTGTTTAGAGAGCGAGAGTTGAAGTAGATACATGTCCTTGCTTTTTTAAATTAAACTTCGAATCATTTGATAAATCTCCTCGATAAAAACCTCGTTCTATTGATTAATATTTGGTTAGCATTTTTCTCATGGAATGATGCATTCTACAAAAGGGAATTTCTGGAGAAAATCGATTTAAGGGATGCAAGACGAGCGGCTGTATACTTGACCAGCAATGACTCTCGACTTGGCAAATTCCTCGTGCGTTGCCGTCCAGGTTCATGCTCTATACCTTTTTCATCCCTGTTATTTGAGGAACTGCAGGAATGTTTTATTAACCGCGAAACATTCATGGGTTTTTCGAATTACGTCATCTTTTATGAAACAGCCTGGACAGCTTGTTCCTCCACCGCAGACTGGCGAACGCGAGAAGATACTATGAAAAATTCAGTACAACTGGAAGCAAGGGGATAGTTTCGTTCCAAAGATATTTGCGAACTGTTAGTCGAAACAGAATTCTTCAATTTAACGTACGCTGCTGTTCAGAAGTATAAAAAACGTACTTTCGATAAGGCCTGTCTCAATCACGAAATGTCGAGTAAATGAAATCGGAATGATTTTAATAATCATCAAATGTTGACTTTTCGCAAGGTAATATGGATTATTATCTATGATAAAATAACAAATTCTTTACAATTTTATAATATTTTATTATTTTATAATCTGTAACGTCAATTTTATTATCTGTAATAAAATAATAAATTTTATTATGTATAATAAAATTGTCGAACCTTGTAGAATTATTCGATCGATTTATTCTTTTTGAATGACTTTCATACAAGTCATATCCTTTATTTTTTTCGCTTCAATGAAAAAAAAAAATCCGTTAATTCTCTAAAAAAACAGAAGAATTATCAATTTTTTAACTTCGTTTGATACGACGATCCATGGATTCGTCTTTCTCGTATCTTCCTCTCTTTACAAAACGGTTGGTTCCGCTGTCCCGTCTCGGCCTCTCAGTTTCATTCTCGCAAACGATCTTCATTTTTTCATCGCGTCGCTGCAGTTGCCTGTCCGCGATTATTACCTCGAAGAACGACGCCGCGGCGACAAAAGATTTGTGGAAACGGTCTCTCGAGGCATCGTCCTGTCGGAACTCGGAAAGAGACTTTGTCGAGGACAAAGCGACCACCGCGACATCGAGTAGCCCGCCCGTTCACAGACTAAATTTCTTCTTCCATTTTGCCGCTTTCTGTCGCCAGACGATCCTCCATTTCGCTGTCGGATTAATTGACTCCTTGCTGCTTCGCGAATTATTTCGTGATCGATCTTCCAAGGGACTTTGTCCTCCATCGCGTTCCTCTTCAGGTTCACTCCAACGATGTACACGAAAACCTGTGTATTAATCAGGGCAAAGAAAAAAAAAAAAGAAAGAAAGAAAAGAAAGAAATGGGTGATTGATGAGGTTGACCACGGTGTATGAACAAAGGCGCGGTTTAATCATTTTAAACGTCAGACGGGAAGACAGAGTAGCCGCGCTTCACAACCGGTGGAATCCGTCTGGAAAATTTGAATACACACACGTTTGAATGTGTCGTTGCCGTGCAATAATGTAGTTGAAAACACAAACGCTCGACAAAAACGAACTTTCTGAACAACCGCGTGCCGTTGACATTTATAATTAAAGCGCGCAACGTTTCTCAACCGCAGTTTCGGAAAAATCGCAGTCTCGGACTGCATCTCGCGGTTGGAACTTTCGAAGTTCGAGACACTCGTTGCAACGATGTAACATCAAATTCTTGTAGAAATTCTACCGTGTAGACATTGTAGACTTTGTCAACTTACTAAGAGTCGTTGAAATATAGTATCTTTCAATTGAATCTCTATATTTTAACTGAATTTTACATTATTCGTTAGTTCAATATTTATTTCACGCTCTACGCATGATGCAAATACGTTCGTGCTTCATCTTAATAATCCAATTAGTAGTAATAATAATAATCTTGACAATCTTACTTCACTCGTTACTTCAATATTTTACGCTCTACGCATGACGCAAATAAGTTGATTAATGTTCGTACTTCGTCTAAATAGTAGTAATAATAATAATCTTGACAATACATTTTACTTTACTCGTTACCTCTATATTCATTTTACGTTCCACGCATGATGCAGTTAAGTTACTTAAATTTCGTGCTTCATCTTAATAATCTGAGAAATAACAATGATAATCTTAATAATTCATTTTGCTTTGCCACTTCGATATTTATTTCACGTTCTCTGTGCATGATGCGAATAGGTCAATTAAATTTCGTACAATTGCGAGATGCAAACAGCAGAAGAAGACGTTTACAAGTGAAAACGTGTCGACGTTAAGTGATAGCGTTGGAGGAATTGTTAGGCGATTCGCGTGAGCGACAGGGAAGCCATGCGTGCGCGTTCTCGCCGCATTATTATTATTGTTCCGGTTGTTCGTGTCGTTGTTTCGCGCGCAGCACAAAGGTAGCCTGTGCCTGATGCATCACTTGATATACTACTGATTGGAAAGGGTGCGACGTTCAGACACGACAGCGCGTTGCAAGCGTGCATCGATCGCACCTCTCGATCTATTCGATTGATTTTACACGGTGGCGCCGTGTCAATTGCCGTATTTTGTTTACCTTCGATTAATAAACTTCGAGAGGCGAATAAGAAGAATGTGGAGTCACGGAGAGATTTTAGATTTCAATGAACGAAAAATTTCGAAAATATATAGTAAAACAGAATTTCGAAGTAACAGAAGATTTTCAATTGGAATTGCGAGATGTAAATCATGCAACAGAACGATACTCGATGTAAGTTTTCAGAGATAAAATAAAGCTTCGGAATGTATGATGAATAACAGGAGAAATGTAGCGAGTGCTTCGTTTAATTGCTCTCGATATTAGAGAGATTAATCGCCGTTGTTATCTGCGTAATAATATGCTTTTGGGTAACAGTTAATATGAATATTTACCGAATAACAATAGCTAACGTTACGACCACATCGCCGTAAACACCGTCTCGAGTAAATTTACCTTTACAGCCAAATATCGAGATACACATTAACTGGATTGAACTTTCACGTGGCTTTAACCGCACAAAGTAGCTTTTTTTTTTGAGTTCATACGTTTTCGCGGGAATGCTTATGGAGGAAGAAATAAAGTAGCTTATCTAGTTCGCGAGTGAAAAGAAAAATATTTCCGATGAAAGGAAGCGTGTAAATAATACTTGGTTAACGACAAACAAAGCAGTTAAAATGGAATAAAAGCTGAAAAGGTATGTCGGTTTATTTTCGACGGAAATATTTTTTGAAAGTGGAAACGAAATATCCTCAACGAGAGAGAGAGGAAACAAAAATATAGAGAAAATTGATAGAACGTTTCAACTCGTTCCGAAATTGAATCTTGTCGCATCTCCGTCGAGACTTTTGCAGTCGCGAAAGGATATAAGGTTAAGCATTAACCTGGTACTGGTGGTCAGGTGATCAGGTTAAAACGCAGGTAACGAATTGCTGTTTGGTCAGCGAATAGCACGGTTATGGGGAGAGAGAGAGAGAGAGAGAGAGAGAGACGAATGCAGGCTCGACATCACGTACGTTGGGGAATATTGGCCCAGCTGCATGCTGCATTCCGAGGCATACGTGACACTTGTAGTTAAAATACAACAGCATAAACCGAATAAATCTCTGTTGGGTCGGATGAAAATAAGCCTCTCGTATTTAATAGCGAATTCAACATTCTTACTTTACAATCGACGAGCTCGGTGTTTGCAATGCATATTTCAAATTTTTGTGTTTTTTTTCTTTTTTTTTTTTTTTTGATTCGTCGAAATTCTTCGCGATTTCGTACCATTTTCAAAATAACGCGAAAATCAACGGGAATGTGTACAGTGAAGGACAAACGTTGGGAATAAATTGCAGTCAGAAAAAAGTCGGAAAAAAAGGTGTTAAAAGTACTATATTGGAAGTTACAATTATTCGTGTTGTTTTCTGGCGAGAAGTAAATTTATAGAAGCAATTCATTTACATTTTAGTCGAGAGGTAATAATAACTGAATAATAATAATTGAATGTTAATAATTAAAGTTCAAAAATTTATATAAATAGTGAAATTGATTAATCTGCAGCTTTTGTGGAAATTCAGTTAAATGTTTCGTTCCACGTTACGGGGTCTTTTCCAGGGATCTCCGTGGGCAACTTGTCACTGTCTGACCAAATACTGATTTATTCACTGACCGCAGTATTGCTTCCTTTTTTTAAAGTTACGTCGTGATTAATGAAAATCTATAAGCATTGCTTTAATCATATACGTATATATCAATTTCTAGAAGCTATATTTTACGCAACGTCTGACCAACGACGACATAATTCACTTTGTCGCGAGACACTCTGTTTGAGGATCATTTCGAAGTTTGATTTTTTTATTTTTTCCCCAAACAATTCATAATCAGTCTTGAATTCGAAGATTCTAGTTGATCGAGAACAGAAACATGATTCATTTGTTCGACATAAAAATATTCTTTATTTACACTGACATGTAAAACTTGTAAGATTATTGTTGAGATCTGAATGATTTTACGAGTATTTCTCAGAATGAAACTAACAATCATAGAAAATGAATCGTTGAAACTTTTTCAAATGAAATATTATTATAATTTAATTGTATGTCTTTTTTAGAGTTTGAAATACAATAGAATTGCAAGTCTTGTACCAATCAATCAAATCCGTCATCGACCTTGAAATATCTTCTAATTCTTGAAAAGACACGACCTTGTAGGCGAAAAATCTTTTCATTCTAACTATAGCTGCCGAGGTTGAAGCATAGAAGCACATCCATCGTGAATTATTAAACGAATGCTTCGACGTTTCTCTCTTAGGGATCCCGGTTAATCTATTACACAATAATAATAAAATAATTATGCTTCGAAATATTTTTTAATGTTTATATATGTATATAAACATTGAAAAATATTTCGAATATATATATATATATATTTATTTATTTCTGTACGTTTCTTTCTACAGATATCTTAACTCTGAAATTATTTATCAACGTACATCGATGGTATTTTTTAACATTTTATGCTCGTACAATTTTTCTGCGAAAATCGGCATTGCAGTGGAGAGTATGCTCGTTATATCTCTTAAATAGCCCGCGATCTATGACGGAAGTTTTTAAGTTCGCGACCTCAACAGGGTTAAATACCAACTAAGCGACGTGATCGATGAGAATTCAACAAAGTAGCTGATATATACACCGAGTGAAATATTCAACGATGAAACAGGCGATTGCAATTCCGTCAGTTCGCAACGGTCTAGATGGAACATAATCGAACATAATAATCGAGTGATCATTTCGCTGGAAATTATTTAGGATGATCGATCTCTGGCCGAGTACCTCCGCGAAAATCTCCAATCGCGTACAAATACGCTGGATGATTGCAAACGGTGAATCGAACATTTCCTTGTTCTTGATAGAAACCTTCGAATCTATATCCGTCTGTACAGCCGATAATGAAAGTCTGTCTGTCTGATTCTCGAACTGAAATAGTCTTCTAGTTCTGCTAAAGTATTTGTCAAGATCTCGGCACTCCTATTTTAGTTATTTCTGTTATCAGTTTCATAAAACTCGAACTCGTTTTCTTAATAAATATTTCTTTACTTTATCAAGTTTCTAATTTTTTTCTTTTTGTAATTCAACATACTTGTTCTCTTAATAAGTATTTCTTTTATTTTACATTCTACGTGGAGTCATCCACGAAGAGACAATGGGCGAAATTTTTGGTTTCAGTTAATTACAGGCATAAAATACAAAAAGAAGTTTCTTTCATCCTTTGAACTCTGTAATAGTAATGTACGCGGACATTTTTTGCAGATTCAAATTTCTCAGAAATTCGTGGAAATTCGGCTAATGAATTTTTGCCGCGATAAAGAACGAGAAAATTTCTGCATCGTCATCCAATCGTCTTCCATCGTGACGAAGAATAAAAGACATACACGCGCGCGCGCGCGCTCGACAAACACTGAAAAGGCCGAAGAAGATTAAATTCTATCGGCATTGGCCGTTTTTGTTTTCTCCCTGAGAAATAAAAGGGATTCGTTGCCATGGCGGTACGTATTAAAAACACCTTGCGGGAGGGATGAAAGTTTCAAGACGTCTTCACGTGTCGTTATAATCTCCGACAGCTCACTCGATTTCTTGGTCCGTATGAAGCGAGTTCGGCAAAGTTGCTCCATTAAAAAAGTTTCGCTCGTTGTACCGACCTCGCCTGGATGGCTCGCGGCTTCCAAGAAAACCGATCTTTTTTCTCTTTCTTTCTATCTCTTTTTTTTTTGTTGACTAAGTAGTCTTATTGAAACGCGACATCGAAGTTTCCGAGAACGTTTATCGTTCATCGCGACGACGAGAGTCGCTCCTTCCTCGCGTAATTAATATTTACGTCTGCGTTCGAACTTCTTTCGCGACTTATTGCACTCTTCTGCAGGGAAAGGAAGTATTATATATTCGCTATAGTTGGCGCGAGGTAAGTAGCGAGCCTTGTACTGAACGATCCCTGGCCTGCTTCAGCGGTTTTTTAAATTTCATCTACACCCACTCTGTGGCTGCTGACACCCTCGAATGGAAATGGCTGATAAATAATTCAAGTTTTCCCTTGGTTTTGCCTCTGATTTACTTTCCCGCGTTTCTTTCGGAGCTATTTTGTAACGCGCGCTTACTCGCTCGCATCTCCTAATATTTTTCATCATTTAATTCTGTAGTAGACGTTCTGAAAAAGAAAACGAAGATCCTTTGTTAAAGTGCTTCCTTGTTTTTGAAATGATGCGCTTCGCGCAGGTAATAATTACCGTCACGGAAGAATCACGGTCTTTTTATTTACATTAAATAATATTACTAGATAGAATCGGTGATAAAATTCAATTAAATTGAAGATTTTTGAATTAATTAATTTAATCTTAAATTGCCGTGGCTCTTACAGTGATTACCAGTCAATAGTTGACTGATTTAAATCAGTTATTTAATTCAATTTAATTCGATAAATTGGAAGCTAAAGTTTATTCAAAATACAATTGCAATACCTGGAAAAAACCTAGACATTGGAACTGTACAAATCTGAAAGTTCGCACGTATTTTTTTCGAGCTATTCGAATTCGATTAGGAAATTTTAACAACAGACCAGCGAACTATTGCGAAATTCGCTTTCCTCTAAAAATTTTGTTTGTCAAGGTGTTGCAATTGTTTTTGGGGGAAAAAACAGCATCGTGACAGTATTGTATGTCCGCGTTGTAGACGTGATATTCAAAAGTAAAATCTCGACGCTCTTTCGCAAAAATAACCGCGGCCGTTTCGTCTCGCGTATATCCAGAGTTTCTTTCTTCTTCTTTTTTTTCTCTTTCATTTATTTTTTTTTTCTTTACGTGAAAGCAGCAACAAAAAAGGAATAGACTTAGAGGTAGCATTAAATGCATCAGCCGGTGCATTGCGAGTCGCGACCGAGATAGGGAAACGACGTGAAACGGCCATTAATTCTTTCAGCGGTTTTCTGCTTCTGCCGATGCCCGGCACCGGTTTGCGCCAGGCAAATGCAACAGCGCGCGATCGTTACATTGATGAGTGTTGTCACGCAACGACTCATGATATATTGCGCGAATGCATCGTCGTTCCACATCGGAGATCGGCGTTTTCCTCCATCAACTGACGGGTCGGGTCGATCGATCGATCGGCAACCGATGAACCACACGCTGGTAAACCACACTCTCGACGCGCCACCGTGAAAATAATTCGTCCCCCGACGCGACACCGCGGCGAAACTTTCCCTCGAATCGGTTTCTTTCCCGCTATCAGAATCCAAACTTCGTTTCCGGTGGTTTCCAAACATATCTTGTTTCGCTGTCCCCTTTTCCGATGTCCCGGAAGTCTCGCGGCACTGGGATTTCGAGTTGAGCTATCGTTTCGCAATGATCTCGTTGGTCTCGCAAGATTTGTTCAACTTTCTTCTTTTTTTTTTTGGTTTTCTTTCTTTCTCCGCCTTTGATTGATATAACGATATAATGCGAAATATTTTTCATTTCGTTCGTAGACGGCGAGTCATGTAACTCGATCTAATTACATTACGTTTACGTTTACGTTTTAGCATCAGAATTGTCAAAATGGTCGAAATGATTGATTTACAATTTTTGTTAGGTGTTTGACAGACAAAACTGTGAGATAGGCATTTTTAATGATTTAAATAATAATCTTTCACAAAGTGTTATCACTGAAATTTCTTGAAACTTTTATGCTTTGACCGTCGGCTAGTTCTAACGTTAAACCATGCTTACTGTTGGTAAATTTGAAAAATCTACACGACATTGTAAAAAGTTACGCGACATTGTAATTGGTAATAAATTGATACACAGCATGGTTAATCACAAATTAGCACCGATGATGATCTCTGCTACACTATGCAATAGCATCTTCGAGTACATGCAACAAGACTCAAAGTGGTCTGAATAGCTACGATTTAAACAACTTTACTAATTCAAACCCGAGGATAATAGCCGTACCAGAGGGATGAATATATATCCCTGGCATGAGTTTGAGAACAGTTGAGCTGAAGTTAAGATATGAAAAACGAGTATCGTACGCGACAGACAAGAAAGCAACCATGAAAGACTAAAGCTCTGACTAAACGTAATAATATTTAACTACAGTTAAAATCTTCTACAGTCGTGTCATCTTCGTTTAATCTCCTTAATCCGATTAAAAATTATACAGGTCGTTTGTAAACAGGAGAATTAGAGAGAGAGAGAGAGAGATCCCTTTGTGAGGTGATTTAATTACACGTTTCACCGTGTAGATAGATAGGTAGACGACAAGCTTCAATTTTGGGATTTCATCAGGAAGACAAGGTTGCGGCGCTTGACTCAGCGTCTTCCGCGATATTCGTATCAATAATTCATAAACGTATCAGCGTTATTCGAAGATACGTACGTATATACCGGATTGTCTCGTTGGACAGAGATCCATATTGGGACGCGAGTATTCATATTCGGTGTCGCGCTCATCGATTTGCACAAGGAAGACCGGTCGCGAATCGATAACGACAGGTGAAGATATTCGAGCATCTTGCAATATATCCTTCAGATATTGTCTACGTCGACTCGAACGAAGGGACGATTTCTTCATCTCTCTCTAGACGAATACTAGAGGATTTCGATGCGCGATGCAACACCATTTAGATTATTATTTTATAATTCTAACAAGTGATTCTATCTCAAATCCATGTACAAGTTATGTTTTTTTATCTTCGCGTAAAATCGTGTTCTGAACGTTCTATCAACTTCGTGTTCCAAAGCGTTCGTCTTAAATATTTGTTAACGATTCTTTTCTTTTTTATTTTTAGATGAGATTGAATTTGAAAAAGCTATATGAAAATTGCTAAGAGATACGAGGTAAAAATAATTGTTCTACAGAAATTATTTTGATTAAACAAATTCAATCGAAAGTTCTGCACGAATAAATAAACACGAAGAAATGTATGATTTCATTTCTACAGAAAAGAAAAGGAAAGAAAGTACGTTCATCGAAAGAAGTTTAATAATTAATTTTCCTTCTGAACGAATTTCATTCGATGGATGAATTGGATCAATCTAAGTTGATCAAATTAGACGGCTTATACCCTCCACTTCGTCGAAGTGAAAAATATTTGAATTACACGGAGAGGAAGATAATATAACGCAGAAAATCTTTAAAGGAAGATGAAAACTTTCCAAGCATTGCGTCTAATGCATCTTACGTATCCCTCTTTTGAGGACAGAAAAATGGGCCTGCTGTCGTATATTATCGATAATTCATATAAGTATTTTGAAGTTTGACAGTTTAAGACCGACTCAAAAGAACCAGCCAAAGTGAAACTGATAATAGAGTTTCGCTTGCGATATGTTCCCGCGAGTGAACTTTGGTAAGTGAGATCGTATTATTCGATCGGGATGACATGTGGTCGTGTATGCTTTTATTTAACGTATATTCCGCTTTTCAATCTGATCGCGATGGATTCCTATTAATCACAGATAAGTTAATATTAACGGACCGATTGTAATTACAATTCGCGGTACATCCATGTTCCGTGTAATTGTTCTATTTGTATACAAATGATTTACGCATAGTGCGATGAGATTGCAATGGCAGATCTATCGCTAGTTTCCTGCAAATCTTTCATAGATTATCGTTATTATCGCATTTCCATTGGAACGAAATATTTAATTTCTTGACCCTTTGAAAGAACTCGATGTTGTGCGCTTGCATTTATTTTAAATTGAGCAAATTAATGTACAATGTCTTTTATTTATTATTATATAATTTATTTTTTTATACACCTCAAGTATCAATATTTAATTGATTGGATTTAATTGATTAGATACCATGATATTAAACTAAACGTACTAATTCTTTGTAGTCTAAAGCTCCAAATGAAGTCAACTTCTCGTTGTCTACTTTGTTTTTTTTTTCTGAACATATCAATTGCGGATTTTCCTGCAGATTCGTATCTTCGAAAATGCAGCCAAGAAAATAGAAATAAACGTACATTTCGTGTAATTTTTCTATGAATGCTCAAAAAAATACAGCGAGTCAGTATACTAAAATACAATAAAAATACAATTTACCTTATATTACAATCGTTGTGAAATTTCTAAAATTCATAATTCGTATTTACAATTCAGTTGTAGAATCTTACTTCGCATTAATATCAAAATTATATAAAATTATATAATTATGCGAAATCTTGAGACACCCGAGTTCACAATGGGAATACACAGTAACGAAACACACATTATGGTAGAATGAGTCACATATATTCGAGGTCGCAAGAGGGTTCGTCGAGTCGAAAAGCCGGGGAAGTTTTATAGCACCGCAAAGAGCGATTTAGCAACGGTGTTACTTTCCTTTTTTTTTTCTTTCTTTCTTCCGTCTCGCCTTCTCCGAAGCTTATTGTTGGCAGAGGGATTAAAAGGAGGGTGAAGCACAGTCTATCCTTAGTTTCCTCTGTCTTTAGTTCTTCGACGTTCTGTCATCATGCTTGCCAGCTGCTGATCGGAACACTTTTTCCGCACGTGGGCCGCAAGTAAAAAAAAAAAAAACGACGTACTTTATGGAGCGAAGTGTTCCGCGTTCCAGCACGCTGCAGTCTATGTTTCATCTATATTTTCTGCCGATACGTTATCGAACTATCGTTGTTCCCGTTGCTACGAGTAATTCTTTTTCTCTTCGACTGCAGCGTTTAGCGAATCATCGTAACAGTTCGTTTTTTTGTTTCGACTTCTTTTTTTTCTTTTTTTTAATATTCCGATGTTTCAGATCTCGAAATGAGCGTGTGGAACTCGTTCAGGCATAACCTTGGGTTTGCTGCGTTTCATTTAACCTTTACAGTCGCCCAATGTCTGACGCTCATTGTGTACTATCGGTGACCATATTCATCCACTGACTGGTGCTTATTGAGTCGTATGGGACCTGCAATTGGGTCATGACTATAGTCAGCCAACATCTGATGCTCGTTGTATACTATCGGCGATTTTAGTCACCCAATAAAATTTTGCACTTATTCTTAACTTTGAAGATTGCTTCGGGACAGCGTATTTGTGATCACTGTAGCGAAAAGGTTAATTAATTAACGAGAAAAGAATCCTTTTAACAAATCCAGTAAATACATCGTAAATACGCGAGTGTCATATAAAAATTAAAAAAATAAATAAATAAATAAATAAATATATCGATGTGCTTCTTCAAAAAGTAATCACGTCATAGTTATCGAATTTCTTCACGTCTGTCGTTGTTTTTTTCTCCTTTCAATTGGTACTTAAGTAAATGAATTAAATGAGTGATTAATTAACGATTAATTCGAAGAATTCCAAGCTCGATAACTATCAGTGCGACCCACTCGTTCATTTATTTCTCCCCTCGTTCTTCCACCCCCGCCCCCCACTGATGTGATACGGCCACTTATACACAATTCCGTCCGTACGAGCGAAGCTTTTTCACTTTCTTTTTCTTTTTAAGGGAGGAAGAAATAAAGCGGGCTCGGATTAAACAAGAAACCAGCGGGGCAACAAATTTGCAAATCTTGCCGCGGGCGGCGATCCCGTCGGAAGATAAATAAGCGAATTAGCGGGTGAGGGGTGGGGGGTTAACGAGCGTCTCGATTGCGAGCGGGGCAATCGTGTTTCAGGTTTGTTGCAACGCGTCACGCGGCGGTAACGAACGGAACGCGTTTAAAACGAGGCGAACGAGGTTATCGAGAAACGGTGTAATGGTGCAATTCCCTGGGAAAACTCTCGATCGAGGGCCGCGATGAATGCCGAACCCCAGCCGGCGTTTGTTGCAAGTTTCGGTCAGATATTTCGCGCATCCGCCGGATTACACCGCGAATCAATGCGATACTCGATGCGAGAAGCGCTTCCTGGCAATGGCGTGTCGCGTTTCGATATTCTCCCGAAACTTTCCTCTTTTTCTTTTTTTTCGTTTTTCTCTCTCTCCCCTCCAAGCTTTATTCCTCTTTCAGCCTCATTCGGTTCGAACAACGTCCTAAAATCGTAGTGCCGCGGATCTAGTGCTCGTCCGGATGAGTAATTGCTTTCAACTGTCACGTTGGAATCTGATAGCCCTGCGAGAGGGAGAGAGAGAGAGAGAGAGCGCGTGGAAACAATTCCACTGCTCGTGTTGTTTCCAAGGGTTGTTTCTCCTCGAGAAAGCGAGCGTGTATAATGGAACAGATAGAACGTACATTGAAAAGACATCGCGGGAGCGGCGTGGCAAATTCTAAACGGAGAATCTAGACGTTTAAAAGTATCTCAAGGGTATCTGAGACTTTGTGGAACTTGTACTCGAACGTGGAATTCACGCACGTGACGCGAGGACAGAAAAACGCGCGAACGCGTGACTACGAAACGTTTGCACAGAGTTTACGAAAAATTTCGTATCTCGGCGTGGTTTGGATTGTTGCTTTGATCGTGATTCGATCTAGAGGGTTAACACTTATCATATTCGAGATTTAAAGTTCAAGGACGAACGTACTAGAATTACGTAAAACACTCGAGCGCTCTAAAAATTGCTAGATCTTAGCTGGATCGATCACTCGGTGACAGTTGAAGAACGAAAACTAAAAATTGAAATCTCTTTTCCGATTATAAAATAATACGAGACAATTTCGATTCAATTTCGGCAATTGTAAACGTAAAATTTTTTTTAAATTTTTGTTCGCGAATATTTACACCTTTACGTACAAAATAGACTAAACACTTACATTTCTTTTAGCACGTGTAAAAGTTAGATTGTGGAATAATAGTGGTCAATCTTCGATACAATTATCGACGATACAATTATCGACGATACAATTATCCTGATAGACGTGAAACAACCAATAGAATCATCTCGAACGTGAGTTTATCCCCCTTGATAAATCTGATCATTCCTCATTTCGTGTCGCTTTTATTTTCCCCAATCGCAAAATCTCTCCGCCGTACACATGTTCAACGTCAACGCGGTGGCCGGATGTTCATCTCGTCGACAACGATATTCGAGAGAAGAACCGGGCGAATCCGACTTCGCGCCAGCGGATCCGCGAGCGCATTAAATTGACAGGGCCGGTTCATTTAAATGAGGAAACCGGCATAAATCCGCGAACGAATATCCCTGGAATTCGAAAGTTGGTGGTAACTGTCTACAGGCGGGACAAGTACCACCGTAAAATTGAAAAATAGCTGAAATTCACGGTTTAATTAACTCTCGGTGTTTACGAGCTCCGGGGGGGGGGCAGATCGACGCGGCTGTTTGAATTGTAAAACTCGCTTTTTTTGTTCATTAAATTTCGACATTGTGCGGCAATTTACGGATGGTATTACGTTGATGAATATACTTACAGCTAATTAACAATCGAGCGAGTCAGATTTAATACGAAAACAGTATTTTTCTTGATCCACCAGTCTTTTTCAGTAATCGGATTTATTTCGCGGTGACTAGATTAAAATAAAAGTCTTAAGAATCTTCAATTGAAATCTCTCAGGAGTTTCTCGATTCATAGATTGAAAATTATCGAGAGAATGAAGAAATTCTTGGAACGAACGAGCATGAGAATCACTATATATAGGCTATGTAATATAATAAGATCATTATTAACTGTAATTAACTCAAAGATAATGATGGCAATCGCACTCTGGCAACAACCTGTCTATATGTACAAATTTATTATCAAAAAGGGACTTTAGACAAGAGTCAGTCGTGCGTGTATTTATTAAATGAAAACGAAAGTGTTCAATCAGGAGTATGATCGATGACTTCGACTATGAGTTCCACCAGTGAGATAATCACACTACATAGCGATAATATCTTCAAAAATGTAATTTGATTAACAAGTAGCAATCTAACTGAAGAATCGGAAGGATTATGTGAATGTTCTTCAAAGAAACAGAATTTTTAGAAGCTGTTATCGTTCTTATTATTTGTTTTTTTTTTCCAAGATATATTCAACGAGTGAAACTCCATTTGTAAAATTCGTTCGAGATTTGCGAAGAGCAAGAATTAAGTTCTGGCAAGTTTTCTGCATTTCTTTAGGTTCGTTTCGCAATAATTTCGCCAGGAACCGCAGACATTCGAAGTATTCGAGTCGCGGTACTATTCCCTTTACGATAAACTCCCTTTACGGTGTACGCCGCAAAATGTTGGAAACATTCGGAAGGATATCGCCCCTGTTGGGATTGTTGGCGTTCAACGCAACGTCTTGAAGATTTATGAAATTTATTGTTTCCTCGTTCCCGAGGAGTTTTTCGTTTTGTTTCACGAAGTACGAGAGTTATTTCGTTCGGTCGGAGGAAGCGAGAAAATCGTGGCTGTCGTAAGAATCGGTATTTAGTTTAAATTATTCTCATAGAATTGTACATATATTATCCTTATATTTCCTCCCTCGCCCTCTCATACTTTGAACCAGATGTTATAATTTAACGCAACAACTTTTAATGTAACGTCTCGTCTTTTTAAAATTTCTCATTCTTTCTAACTTGTATGCTTCGCGTGAATACCTGACTATTCGACGAATCATTTGCAAAAAGTTTAAATCCAAGACTTTCTATTTATTTCGTACGTTTCGCGTGAACATTTAAAATCATCAATTCAATAAAACGTAAAACGTGACAAAAAATTCATCGGTCAGAATTTTTTTTGTGTAGAGAATGTTTAAGACGATGAACGTAATGTCATCAATGAATCGTTTCGAATATTCATCGATTAAGATTTTCTGCGTGTAGAGAAACATTTAATACAGTACCGTGTGGCTCTTTGTGGCTTTTCATTCGTTTCGATTCGTACCAGTTTGATGAGAATATTTAACGCGGTATCTCGAACTTGATAAATAGTTCGCAAGAACCACGATAAAGTTCGCCGAGCGAGGTTTTCCACGAAGAAACGAGGAAGTTTCGGACATTTTCTACTCGACGTCCACCTCACAATAGCGTCTGAATTCGTTTTGCGCCTGACAGTCGGACAGCTATTTATAATATAGCCCCCATGAGAACTTGTTTAAGCTTTCTCAGGATAATGTTCAAGTTTCAGAGCTGAAGAAATCTCGCCGTTATCCAATCTCTCTGTGACACGTAGCCAGACACCAAAGGATAGTAATTAAAATACAGAGAATAGAAGTTCGACATTGTCGAATGGCCCGGTCTGACATTAGGCCGGAATATTTTTATACCGTGGATCTCTCAAGATTCTTCCATTGTTTCCTTTTAATTAAGAGTGACACTAATTGGCCAAGGACTCGCCATTATGTCTAATTAAGTACGGAATGGATTTGTGTGGGTCAAGTGGCGTACGTTTCTCTCGAAGAAAGAACCGTGCATCTGAAATAAATTTCGTCGCGCGTAAGTCTCTACCTTTGATTTAAATATCGGCGCAGAACGTTCTACGAACTAAAGACTGACTTTCATTGAATTTTCACGGGGAAAGGAGGCGTATGTGTACGTATGTATCGAAATTTAATCGTCAGCGAAACTACGTAAAAGTTGGGCAAAAAGAAAAAAGAAAAAGAAAAGAAACTCTCTCTCTCTCACTCTCTCTCTCTTTGTCTGAGCGAATTGAGGGAAAAATGCGCGGAATAATACTTCGGTTGGAAAGTTTTTAGATCGTCCGACGATCTCGCACGCGTGATTTAATTCCCTTTGAATTCAGATCCGGTGGGTTCCCTGAAACAATCTCTCCAGTAACGTAGAACTCGAGCGAACGCCACTTTTTTTTTCCACCAAGTAATTTTATTGGTTCACGTATAATTTCCGTTGTTTCGAATATCCGACAAAATTAATTTCATCCAAATCCCTAAGCGAGTTCTTCTTTTCCACCACTATGGGAACAGGCTGCGTTTAATTACCCCCGGAGAGTTGCAGCCGAATAAGTATTCTAACACGATTGCGCGTATAATTCGCCGGGTACGCGACTTTCTGCCCGCAAACTATGGAAAATTGTGCTCTCTCGGAACACCTGCTGCATGTTACACTACGTGTCGCACCTCTTAGTCGATGATCTATCTCTCTCTCTCTCCCTTTCTGTTTCTCTCAAGAGATAGGATTCTTTTGACCTCAAGAAATAAAAAAACAGAAGAAGAAAAAGAAAAACGTTTCTTTTTTCAAGAAACAGAAGAATTCCATAAAATATACTTGGACTTTTCATCGTTCACGAACATCGTTCACGAGCCATCAAAGATTGGCAAATTTTAGAACTTTTGTTTTGTTTTAAGAAATAAAGTCCGTAGTGAGGATTGCGGCGAGTAATAGAGTTGAAAAGTAGAGGGACGATTTTCTCGAATTTCTGTGAGGTTCGAATCGGTTATTAAGCCACGTCACGAGAGTAAATTAGGCAATTATCTTAGCGATACGTGACCGCGCGCAAACGTCGGGCCTCGTTCGTCAGAGATTGAAAGCACAGAGAGGCACGACACTTTGCAATTTGTTTTCACGAATTGTAACGCCACGACCGCGGGACGTTTAAACGGACCTTGACCCTCGATCACGTTTGTTGCGTTGGCCATGTTCGGTTGGTCACTCCAGGTTTGCGCGTACTTCGAGCTGGTGAAAATAGCATTTCTATTTCTATGTCGTCCAATGATTTTGCAGTTTGTCACGATATTTCCGACTAGTTGATTTCTAGAGCGTTTTTTAATAGACAACTTCATTATTTTATACTCAATTCAATTGACGTTTGCTCGAATTTCGCTTGGAAAATGATTTCCCCAACGATTTGGGACTCGTCTGTAAATTTATACTTTTTTTTACAGACTAATGATTGATTATTGCTTTCACGTGATCATCACAAGTTAATTAATTACAACGCACACTGACCTACATATATATGAGTACCACTACTTCTGTCCGCCGTTTCGTATCATTAATCAAAAGTCCATCCACTCCGATCTGACCGTTTAATAACGTTAATACAGTCCATTTCGATCCAGCGAAATTAAATCTATCAAGTGAATTAAATCTTCGCCAACGCGGCACGAACCTTTCAACGTTATGTTCACGACAAAGAAACAAGTTGCAGTTTACAAATATTATTATATCCCATTTTTCTCTCCGTCCGATTTCAGATACGAAAAGTATCTTTCAGTTGTTCGCTTAACCGAACTGATATCGCGTCGAGGTTTCGCGATCGCGATAACGCGAGTTGACGAACATGCCAGCTCTCCCCCCTTCTCCCCTCCGCCCCGTTTCGCTGGCTGTCCGCCGTACATCCAGCCTCAATTACAATTTATCCCCGTCACGAGCCAGCAGCTATCACCAGCCACGGTACATTATCCCCCGAGTCTCCTTATCAATTCGGGAACGGATGCCGCTTATCGTCGGCCTCGGCAACGAGCCACGACACCGCCGAACTTCCCGCCAGAGATTTATAGATGGACGACGTCGGCCAAAATTTCTTTTGTTCCCTTTCAATGGCTGTTGTAGCGACGCTGTTGTGTAGCCACTGTCGCAGAAGGAATCCCTTTGAAGATGGCGGAGGAAACGCGACGCGTGTCGCGACTAACCGCCCCCCGATCCAATATTTACGCGAGGAAATGAAAGGCGAATCGTCGATAAAAGGGGGCTAAGGACGGAAGTGTGAATCGAGATAGCGGCATTCTCCCGTGAGAAAGGGAGAAACATCGGTGAGATTGTCGATACCTACGAGTAAATGCGAACGAGAATTGGCCTTTTTTCAGGAGGGGGACAAGAAAATTATTAGACCGAGCTTTTGCGAATTTTTATGGAAATTTACGTCCTCTCTGGATGGAGTTGTAAAAGAAATCTAAATGGAGATTTTTGTTCTTTTTTCTTTATTGTTCGAACGTTTAAATTTCTCATCCACATGTACGAAGCAGTTTGTTTAAATTTTTTTTACTTTTCTCGCAATTAATCCAATTTCTTTTTTTTTTTTTTTTTAGCTAAAAACGAATTCAGGAAATGAGAGGCGTTTACAACTTGATGAAAGCAGTAATCTGTAAAACAACGTATGTAATGTTTCTGATTTATCGTCGCATGAGAATTATTCGGATCTGCTGAAACTTTTGTCGACCGACGATATTATTAGAATACTAGTATCATCAAATATTCGACAGTTTGTTTGATCCTTTTTATTTCGTAATTAGCACCCACGCAGTAAAAATTATAATTCAATTGTACATCTACAATTGTTTGTACAATCACAACGATTTCAACATGACGAATATTTCACGCAGTGTAACATTGTGAAAATTGTCTTTGAAAAAGGATCGAAATCTGTTGAACAAAGATTAAAGATGCTAGGAGATCTTCTTCTTTCACTTGGAGAGGAATTTCATCTTTTAAAGATTCATCGGCCTTTATTCGTAATCTTCTTTTCATTTCACGGAAAGAGAAATTGATATCATTTGAATTTGTGGTAAATGAGGTGTTCCCAGGGAGTTAATGGGAATACCAAAGGAAATTAGAAAGAAACGGAGAATAATTTCGGTTTGATCTCGCCAGGCAATTGTCGATGTCAAATTTCGCTATTCCCACGAGAAAGTGGGAATTTGAGTTTCGAACTGCTAAAGAGTTGGTTAATTACATCGTTAACGCGAACTTACAATTAGTGTATTTCACTGTGCAAGTCAGGAAGGGTTGAAATAAAAAATAAAAGAAAATTAAAGCGACGCGAAAACAGGAATTGCTTCTCGACTTCTTTCTTGCTCCCTTTTTTTCTTCTCTCTCTCTCTTTCTCTCTTATAGCAGCGCGTACCATTTCCGAATTACCGCAACTCTTTCGCGCAATGAAATTTTCCAATTTCCATTAACCTAGCCTTCCCTTTCTCATTTCCACAATGGACACAGTTTAGGAGATCTTGTTTTCACTATACGAAATATCTAGAATAACACAAACTAATCGCGTACAAATCATTTATATTCCCAAATTAATGTATCAATAATTACAGTTGATCGATTATTAATGTCATACGCGTTGTAATAATAATAATCAAGATTTTACCATATGATATCATTGTATTGTATTTGATGACCCAACTATATTTCCGCGTTTGTTTTTTTTTTTCTCTTTTTTTTAATTAATCGAAGCGATGAAATATCATTAAATGAATGACGAGAGACATTAATAATATCATATATACATGATTTTCAATTTACCGAAAATTTACGAAACGTCGTCTGGTTAATATTAGTCGACGGTTGTATTTTGTTGTATTGCATTGAAAGGGAGTATGATAAACGACAGGTGCCCAAATGAATGAGAGTTTAAAATTTATTCCGTAGAAAGCGGATGTTGAAACCGGCGATCCATTGTCGAGAAACCTGTAAGTAAGCTTTCGGATAACTCGTGAATTTTGTTCGTGAGAAAGAAAAAAAGGAAAAGAAAACGTGGCTCTACGTGACGAAACGAGAATTTCGTTTAAAAGAAACGAAACGAAAGCGCGAGAATCTACAACGTGGATGAATGCAGCGAAATGGTTATTCCGACGTAGAACCCTTTGAAACTCTTAATGGTGTATTTATTTGTTTGTCAGAGATAGAACGCAAGTAAGTTCGCACGGTGGTTGTGTTGGCTTCAGAGTAAACACTCTGTCAAGAAGAACAAACGTAAGAAAATAACGTGGAAATTAAGCTTGAAGCAAGACGTTCGAACTAGGAAAAAATTCGTGTAGCTGAGAAAAAACGTTGTGTGTTTCTATTTTTCCTTTCTTTTTTTCTTTTTGATAACGGGACGATTTATTGGTGTTGATTGCGCTGACGCCAGGAACGAAGAAAGGGCAATCCTCGCGGTGAAAGCTGTGATTCGAACCGGTGATCGCGAGATCTTTTTTCCGGTCTGCTCGCGTGACGTTCGCCTGAACCATAAATTACCATTTCACGCGCGAGCCACAGCTAGGTGAACTGGAAGATCGATGGAGAGGCGGCTGTAACTCGAAACTTCGCCAAGAATTCCAAGCCTCTGTGACGTTTCGTTGCGTGACTATTTCACGGCTATAAATCGTCATTGTTTAACACCTTTTATCCTCTGCTGATTATCTACCAGAGACTTGCCGAAAACCTGACTGGGTTTGTGCAACCCATTTTCATCTTGCACATCTCTAATTTTTTCATACTTTTTAACATTATCAATTCTATTTCTTATTCGTTTTTCGATGTTTTGAATATTTTAAAATATTTTCTAAACACTTATTCTCCGAAATTTTGACTTTCCATGAAAATCGTGCAAACTGTAGATTATTCTGTATTCTGTACACTTTCTGGAATGTAGATGAATATTCAAGTCGTACCTTTTCATCGCCGCAACCATTGCGATATTTTAACTGTCCCAATTGACCAAAGATTTTAACAATCATTTTTCTGTTTAATCTGAAACTGAATTACATTGATCGGTTTCCGTGTCCGTAGAATTATTAAAAAAAAAAAGTTACGAAAAAGCTAGCCCTTTGCATTCAACTGTTTTCTATAAGGGGACATTATACTTAAATTTAGCTAACGGCGAAAATTATAAAATTGTTTATAACTGCTGACAATTATGATGAACGTAGATATAGTGTTGTACGATACAATATGATACAACGACGTAAGAGGAATAAAATTTGAAAGGAAGAAATTCTGGCGGATAGAGACAAGTTGTGAGTCAGTTGACACTTATTATCATCGAATTATTCGAATAACCTAAACTTCTTACTGCTCCTTACGAAAGTTTATTTAAAATGATGGAAATTTTTCAAGAGATTGGAATTATATATCATTGATTGTATTAAACTTGATGACTGCTTTAAAAAGAAGTCATTTAAGAAATGCTAAATACCATTTACAACAGGATGATTATTTCCAACGCTATATCATTTCATTTAAAGTGATACTTCGCTCACTGTTTCGTAAATAAATCGCTGGTAAATGATGCAAAAAATGTTCTCGAGGGCAAAGAACTAGAATTTCTAATTATATTTGACCTTAGGTTAGGCAAGTAGATAATCATCGCTGGTCCCAATTGTTAATTCGTAGACATTAATAAAATCAATGTATCTGTCGTCAGAAACTTCACGTAACGGTGATTGTCATTCTCTCAGCTTTCTCGCGACTAAAAATTATTGAAAGTTCGCGCAAGAACTGAGAAACTAGTGCAACGTCTTGTGATAAAAGGACATGCCGGGGGCATGTTTCTTTTATTACGAAATCCAGGCGGAAGCCGGGTTTATATCCGCGATATAAAAGAAACGACTCCGAAGAAGTTCGAAGTAAATGAGATCGACAGAATCGACGGTGCAACGTTATCCGGTGTGTGTCGCGAAGTTCCTTCGTCGAAATCGGAAGACTCGGTCCGGATTTTTTCGTCGATCGTGTGTCACGTCACGCGGATGAAAGAGAGCTGCGACGATCATAGAAGAGAGTCGGGGAAGGGGGTGGGCGTCGCTGGCGATATTTTACAAGGCCGAAGACAGATATCCCCCGGTGCTTCATCAATGGCTGCAATGGCCACCTATTCTCCGCGAAATTTCTCCGCGATGAGGGACGATGTTTGCTCTGTCGATCGGCTCTTTCTCCGTGACCAATCGCTCTCCTCGCCTGATATAACGAACACGTGCAGAGTATACACGAGTACGTACGTGTATGTGTGAGGGACGATCGCGAGCGGAAATAAGTCGCGATGGAACTGCAGTCGGGATGAAATTAGAAAGTGCAAGACGACGACTACAGGGGAAGACGAATCGTGTCCGGCTCTCTGTTTATTTCGATGATTACAGCGGAATCTTCTGCTCGCTGGGGGAGGGGGGGGGAAGAAAATTGCCGAACTGACCCGATGAAGTCGTGAGTCAGATGTGTGTGTGTGTGTACGAATGTTTTAATTTGCAGTGTTCACTTTGAACGGTGAACTCTCTGCGTATCGATCTAGTTTGAATGTTGAGGTTGAATTCCATATGAATCTTTGATGGTGCTTCGCTGAAATATCGAAGGACAGAATATTCCCGACGAGGTTGCTTTCGCGGGAAGTAGTAGAAGCGTGTAGAAAGAAGTTGTAATTACGACTTCGCAATCGGGAAAAAGTTGTTACTGTACGAAGTTTCATCCACGTTTCATCGAAGCACGAGGTGTTTCAAGTTTGAAAACGTTTAACACAGAGAACGAAAAGTGACGAAAAATCGAAAAATTAATCGACCTGTACCAGTTTGACCAGAAAATAACCATCGATTTATCATTGCATATTCAAAATTTTAAAGGCTACTCTCATCGTGCCGCATACTCCACTTATGTATCTATTTGTAAAAATTTTAAAAGGTAACGTGGCCACAGGATTTTTTAACTAAATTACATTTCGTTGAAGGTAAATATAAATATCGAAATATTCCGTCGTCAATGCGTTGCCTTAGCAAATTTCCATGATCTCTATTTACCAGCAATCTCTTCTAACATCGAGCAGCTCTTACGACACACACATCACACACACGCGCGCGCGATATATCGATCGTATCTACGGCCAGTAAGTAGTTACGGTCAATGCAACAGCGATTCTCGATAAGCAAACTATGAGACCAAAACACGTAATAGACAGACAGCCGAAGCACTGTGCCAGAATCGTATCCAAGCTGAGTTTGCAAGTTGTGTTCCAGCTGGAATTTTCGTCGGTGAAGTGCCCTCAAATCATCACCACCGGAATGGGCGAGGTACTCGATAAGAAAGGAAGTTTCAACTCTAGATACTGTCAATGAAAGAGATTTAACGTTGTCGTGAAAGAGCCGAAATTGATGTATGTAGAAGGTTGAAACAAGTAATTTGAGACAGTTTTGGGAGACACGAGAATTTAGAGCCTCCGAGGATCTTAATTTCCAGTGATCGATGAACTCGTCGTTCGCGAGGAATGAAACTACGAGTGTTTAAACTATTTGAATAAAATTGAACGCCCCCTTGGGAAGCTTGTTCGTAGATTTCAAGGAAATTTAATCGTTTCTTCGTCGAAATCATTTCACGTTAATCCTTCTTTCTCTTTGTTCCTCTTTGAGGCACTAATTTAAATACTAATTTCGCATCTAGATAGTGAAATTGAAATCCTCGAAATTGAAAATTGGAATTGAAAAGCGACGGTGACATTCTTGCGATTGGCGAGTTGTACAAGCGGGTTATTTATTCCTCGATCGAGGAAACGAAAGTCCTTTGTCCGCGGAGAAGTTCGCACGTGTAACGAAAAAACGAGCAGCGTGACGATATTTCGGTCGTTGGAAGTTGTCGCGGATGTATGAAGATGTATCGATCGGCAGAATATAATTACCGAGCGTTTTAATTCGTCCGCTTGGTCTGCGCGTCGACGGACAGAATTGGTCGGGAACGTGATGGAAGGATGGATGCTAGCTGTCGACAGGATTAAACGGAGAAAAGATCCTGATTATAATGTTGATTCCGGCAATGGATCGATACTCGAGTTTTTGCGTGTTTTGGATTCCTTCCCGTCTCGTGGTTACGAGATTCCGTGGAAAGTTCCTCACCAGGAGGGAAAGAGACAGACAGCTTTCGCTTGTTAACAGACGACAAATAAGAAACAAAGTTTCCAGAATTTCACTGTGAATCGTTATAAAAGATAGTCGATCAATTAATACTTTGAAATTCTGCGCGAGATATACTGTACAAACGCGCCTGTACGTACGTACATTAAATTTTGCTGTAGGAATTTTTTCGTCGACGTATAGTTATTCGCTTTAATTTCTCCACCTTGCAGCATTCCCCGGCGTGTTTTTCTTTTTTTTTTTTTTTTTTGCTTTTTTCGCAGCGAGCGGCCTTGATATATCGAATTAATTATCTCCCGTTACTTCTACTAGCTGCATAAATCAAATTCTTTGCAACGTTTTGCAACACTGACGGGCAAAATCGAATTACAGTATCGCCCGATGTTGAGCATCGCTTCTCCCTTTCTCAACTCCTTTCCGAAGAGGACTTTATCAGGCGTCCGTTCGTTCTTCTTACTTTGCAACTCATCTCATCGCTCGATTTCCACGCGGCTCTCTATAAATTAAATGTAGTAAAAAGTCTGATTTATGAAATTGATATTATGACGCAACGAGAAACCTTTTAACATGCATGGACATGCTGCTATGTATACAATTATAACGTTTGAAAATGTTCGACGTATTAATTTAAGGTTTCAAAAATGGAAAATTTCCCAAGGTAAATCTAATAATTGAAACTCTTTATCTTAAACAGCGAACGTTTATTTAAAGCACTCTGATTTATGAAACAGACATACAACCAAAAATCTTTTAACGCTTGTGTACATGGATATGATGTTACATATATATAAGTATAACATTTGAAAAGGACTTAAAAATCGAAAAGATTCGATGTATTAATTTAAGATATCAAAAATGGAAAATTTCCCAAGGTAAATCTAATAATTGAAACTCTCGCTTTGTTTTCAAAGAGTGAACGTTTATTTGAAGCGCAAGAATACGAGATTAGGATACGCGTGTACCGCGAAAATGTGTGAAATTCAATACCTCTCCAATGAATCACGAAATTCGCGAAGGGAATAAACACGAAGGAATATATCAGGGTAGCAAGTTTCTCGATTTCCATCGAGAACTCGTCGCTGCGAGCCGCGGGGAAAAGCAAAATCGTGCAAAATACCGGTTATACGGAAATCCGACGGTATCCTCGAAGATCCCCATACGATATACAATTCCAATCATCTGCATCCGTATCTGGCGCGGGAACAGCCCCCGACTTCTCTTTCGGCTGAGAGGAGCGAAGAGGCCATCAAAAGGAAGTAGAAAGCGAAAGGTTTCGCCACATTTAACAAAGTGAGTTCATTCCCGCCTTTCTTAATTCCAACAATCGAGATCGAGAACTCTGGATATAAACGTTGTTACCGACGCATTCTCCCTTCGTTTCCTTCGAATCAACACGCCGACTGCGTGAAACACGAGCTGCGTTCCAAACGAAAGAGAGAAACGCGCGCGGACAATTTCAGGGCCATTTATTAACCTATTAAGCAGCACGCCGCACGTTCATGCTTTGGCTAGTCACTTACGGCGATAATCGAAATTAGCCGGCACGCAGACGTGTTTACACGCGGATCCCCCGACTTGACGAGTTGACGAGAGTGGTGGACGAGAGCGAGGGTGGTGGAAAAAGAGAAAAAGAGAGAGCGTGCGAGCGATGGAAGGAGCAAGAAAAAGCGAGTGAAATGTGGAACGACGCTAGACAGACGAGAGTGTAGAGAAACACGGCGCGCGGAAGAGAAGGCAGCAAAGAGAGAGAGTGAGAGAGAGAGGAGAGAGTGAAAGAGAGTGAAAAGGGGAAATATGGGGGTGGGAGTAGAGAAGCGTGTGCGTGGTGTACAGAGGGCAGGAACACAAAGAGGGGTAACGTCGGGGAGGCCGCGCAAGGGGCAAAGCGGTTCACGGGGGTGGGTGTGCAAGGGTGGTTGGCTCGGTGGAGGATCGGGGCGGAAGGGAAAGGAGGAATAAATGGGGACCGACGCAGTCCTGTCGGGAGCGTCACAGCGGGCGGACGCTCACCACCGACGCTTCTCTCGCTCGCCTCGCCTCGCCTCGCCTCGTTCATTCTCTCTCCCTCCCTCCGTCCCCGCCTCGCTCTCTTAGCCGCCATCTCGCCATCTCCATCCAGCAACAGCCGAGTCGCGAGACGGAGACCATCAGCCTCACCCTGTCGGTTGTTCGGATACGTGTGTGGCCTCTGTGTTTGCCTGTCAAAGGCACAATCCCCCGCTGCGTTGTCTCGGCCTTTGCCGCCTCGTGTGTGCACGGCCGTATATACCTTCTTTTTCCTCTTTGGTTGTCCATTTTCCTCCC
The DNA here is from genome assembly GCA_032399595.1 of Tetragonula carbonaria. Lineage (NCBI taxonomy): Eukaryota > Metazoa > Arthropoda > Insecta > Hymenoptera > Apidae > Tetragonula > Tetragonula carbonaria. The sequence goes on from JAUCRC010000008.1 coordinate 3,649,723, forward strand.
TGTTGTTCTCCTCTTGTCTCTCTCTTTCTCTCTCATACACACACACACACACACACATTCTCTCTCCTTCTGTCTCTCCTTTTCTCTTTCTATCCTCATCTTTTCCTCTCTTTCTCTCTCTTTTTCTTTCTGTTTTCCATTTCTTTTTTCTCCTCCCGATTACGTTCCCTCGGAGTCTGTCCTCATTGTCCTGTTGCGGTCCTCCTTTCGTTCTCTTGCGTTTCTTTTCGCTCCTTCCGGCCCCACCTCGCGAAATTTCCCCAAATTGTCGCGATTCCGAGCGAACGAGCGGAAAAAATGCGCGCTCGAGACCGCTCTCGGTGGTCGCGCGATCCTCCTCCGAGGAGGTGGTTAACAGTGAATTTGCGATATCACGGACCAACAGTGCTCGAGAAAACGGAGAACCCCGAGGCTGTCTCATGAAGGGAGGACGATCGCAGCAACAGATCCACGAACGCTGGCGGCTATCGACCAGCCAAGATCAAGACCAGGAGACACTCGTACTCACCCGTGGTGTTGTTGTTTCTTCCGTTGTTTTGTACGCGACGATGCGCGTCGAACTGTCGCGACTCAGACACGCGGTCGTCTCACGGTGAATTTCCATTTATCTGTTGGGCGAACCAAGCGTGCCAGCGATCCACGGATATCGTTAATCACACTGCCTTGGTGTGCGAGGTAGATATATACACGCGTGGCGAGATTAGTGCGAGAGTTTCGACAGGCTGCGATCGAGGGAAGGAGGAACAGTGGGGAAGAGAAGTCTTGCAATACCTCGGAGAGCGACCCGGTTTTCGTGCACGCGGCACTCGCTCCCTTTGAAACGTGACAACCGTCGCGATCGAATCACTCAGGGGAGAAACAGTGTGACGATGTTTGACTCGACGAGCTTCTCTCGATCTCGATGTGAGACGTTTGCAATCGTTTGCAATCGCCTCTTGCGATTTTTCCCCGGCTTTCGCTGGTGAGGGAGGAGGGGGGGGGAATTGCGAAGGTAATAACAATGGAGAACGGCCGGAATCGAGTTGAAAGTGTACGGCTGGATGATCGAGATTGTACAAAAAATTGCTCGAAAATTGCGCTCGTCGCGTTTCCCTGTCGGCTATAACAACCAGACGGAAGTCGGGAGAAAGAACGGGGATCCTTCGGTGAGCAACGATACCGCGGTATCGAACGCGGAATTTTCCTCCTCCGTTCTCCGTGAAACTCCCCGTTAGTGAATGAAATTCGAAGAAATTACCGAGAAATACCTCGAGAAGGTCGAATCGCTAGCAACGAAACGGCACAGTAAATTCAGGCTCGCGATTGACGATTAAAGGATCCAGCCCAACGAAGAAATCGTTGGTCATCGAGTGAATCAATTATTCGCAAGGGCACGAGCCTTCCTGATTTCGTTTCGATTGGAACCTTGAAACGACACGCTGTCGGCCGACTGCGGAGGTATTAATAAACCAAACGGAAAGAGGCTTTGTTCTTGGAAGTGACGAAGGAAGTCAAGATCAGTCCTCTTCCGTTGAATAATTCGCGCGGCTCTTCCTCGATGAAATTGCTGAATAAGTAATGGTCTTCAATTAACTGGCATTTCACTGCCGCTATAAGCCGCTGAATAATGCCGGCGATGAATAGCGTTATTCTTCGAGCGTTTCATTTTTTCGATCTCTCTCTTCCTCTCTCTCTCTCTCTCTCTCTGTTCGATACAGTTCGCCTAATTGCTAGGAGATAATTTGATCAATCTCAATGTGGACTGCCGTATAACTTTTCGTTCGGTCAATCCGTCGTTAACCTTTCGGTAAAAAAAGAACACGGTTACCCGTGATTTATTCGTTTAGCGTGCAGCTTTAAGGTTATCTCTATTAAACGGAGGGGGGGAGAGGGATGGGGGTATTTTAACGTAGCCTGGGTATCTTTTCTCTGGAAAGTATATTTTAAGCAAATGGAATTTCCGTCGAACCTCATTTAATTTGCGAAATTCTGTTTACTTAAAACGCGTACCTCATGACGAAAAAGAAAAAAAAAAACAAAGATTTTTAATCTCAGTACAGATGATTTACCTTCAATTTCCTCCGATGTGTTTCAAAAGGACATTCTTCTGTCATTTTCTTCTGATTAATTGCTTCTAACTTTTCGAACCTGGTCATACTCGATTACCGTTTGAGGATCGCAGTTGGCCCGTACATAAAGGAAGTGCTCTCACGCGCTTTGATGTCTCCTTCTCTCCTTCGCTATACAATTATATTTTACTATACGTAAACAGAATTTCCACCAAGTACTATTTACTTCGGAGAGTCTCGACGAGATCGTTTACTTCTAACTTGCCCATTCTCTCAAAATGAATATCAGTGGATTTCGCTTCTTTGCTCCGCGCGAAAATTTCAGATCTCCCTCGCGACAAGTTCCAAACTATCAAAACTTGATTCTCGATTACTTGGCAAAGCAACTCTTATCAGACTGTGAACGTTCACGCGAATGCGTATCCTCGTAGGACGAATGTAGAAATTTGCTTAGGTGACTATAAAAATTTGTATTTTATTTGCTCGAAACGAATAGAACAGAAAATATTGTCACATTCGAAATTGTACATGGTGCTTGTACAATATATCGATTTGTATTAATTTAGTTTATTACAACTGAGCAAATTGATTATTAAAGTACAATTGCCAATCGCGTCGTATCGTGTATTTTCAATTACCAGTTGTCAAACAAGCGTAAGACGCAGCAATTTGTGTATTTCAAATTCGGGTATTTCAGCTGATTTAATTAAATTCATCGCGTCATTATCCGCGTGCAACGTGAATTATACGGGGAGCAAGTAGCTCAAATTCGTCCAGAAATGAGTATCGTACGTATAACAATTGCAAATTGCTTATAATTTATTGTAACGCAAACTGTAATATATATCAAACGAACTGCAATTCGTATTGTCAACTCATACACACGTATCGTACATATAAACACTCGATATATTTCCCGTAGACGTTTGCATATTTTATTTGCATAAATGTCACGGGATTTTTGACGTGCAGCAATTTGAAATTTAAAATACATTCGGCTATTATTAAACAGTCGAACATTTATCTCGTTTGATTTAAACGTGACGAAACATTTATACGATAACACGTGACACGTTAGAAATAATCTTCCTAGGAAGCAAGAGACATTCTGCGCACACTTGGATTTCAAAATGAAGCATTCAATTTTAATCATATGAAAGTATACAAATTTACTAATTAAATCTAATTAATTAATACGTAAATCCTACAAAGAATACAACGCGGTGCAAATATATTTTGCAGCCACTGTGCATTTTATCACAACAGACTATCAGTTTTATCAACATTGTGAGCTTCTTTGTAAAGAAAGTAGTCGCGTTCCTTTTGGATCAGACTATCCATAATAACATCACCCACGAAAATTAGCTTCATTCTGCTTTTAGATGCAATTTATATCAGATATACACACACACACACACTTGTTTTCAACAAATCCCAATCGCTCACGTTGATCTCTGTCGAATCTCGCAATGAAAAACAGCCAACGAATCGCGATATTATTCACACGATGCTCGAAATTCCCCGGTAAAAAAACGCGGCGCGGGTCGGCCGTTCAATTGATTTGAAGCGCAATCAGGGTCGGCTGGTCGATTTAAATTCGGTCTCTGGACGACGTCCGCCGCTCCAGATAAAGGCTCCGCCAGGGTCGCGATTTACAGGAAATCAAGACGAGCCACGTCATTGCATTACATAACTTAATTGCAGAACCATAGTCGTCCTTGCACGGCGAGATTGCACACCGTGTCTCTATACGCGTGTTTCTATAGAATATACGTGTGTATGTGTATATGTGTGTTTGTTCAACGCAAAGCTCGAACAGATTTTAGTAAAATTACCGTCTCTGCTAATGGATCGCCATCGGGTTTTCCTCGTCTACGATGTATCGGCGTCGACATACCGGTGCATTAATTTTAATGAATTTAGCCATCGGTGACGATTTAAGCTCTCTATGATCCCCGATCGCGTGATTCTTGTGATTTTCAAACGTTTAGTTTCTCTCTCCGTTCTCTTTTTGCTCCATTCCATTTTAAGGTTGAGAACTGGTTCAGTCCAGATTGAATCGTTGATCGTTCCACCAACGGTTACTGTTTTTCATTAAAGAGAACGCCCGCAGATATTTGTCCAGGCCATGATAATTAGATACGGAGATTACACGCGTCTCTAGGTTTGCCAGTGGTTTATGCTGGATTTCTCCGTTTGGAAATTCAATTACCCTTTTCAGGCGTAGCTTCTCTACCGCAGAGTACCGAGAATCCGGCCTTTCTTTTCAATGTTTAGTCGCAAGCTGGAAGGATTTTATTCCTGATAAGGATTTTCTTTTTTTTTCTCTTTTTTTTTCTTTTTGCCTTTCGATCGTCTCGCACGTTGCGCGAACTGGAAGGAAGTGTCTAATTGTACGAGAAAGTAGTTAATATCGCCGCGACGTTTCGCGTAGCGATCTTACTATTCTGTTTTAACAGATATTTTTTACAATTTCATCATAAATTTAATACTCGAATGATAGTAGTTTCATTTGATAAGGAACTTGTTGAAAATTTGATATTTCAATAATATCTCGCTTCATTGTATATAATAGTTGAAGTAGATTAAGATCTACCGCTGAATTATAAAAGTATGTACACTATAATCACTGTAACCTAATTTTTTCCAAGTTACAAGGTGTCTGCTACTCTTCATTAGTCGCGACAGAACCGATGGTTTTTCTTTCATCACTTAACCAGATTACCAAGAAATATTACTGCCAGGTTTTTTTACCGGGAGTTGAAATTCTTGGTCGACTTGTAAATCGTAGTCAGCCGTTTCCTCTCGGCCAATAAAAGTCAAGAACCAAAAAACAGATCCTCGTTAGTTCGATAGGGCAGGATAATATTTTCGATACCTGACCTCGTTAATCTTCTAAATCTTCCAGTTTTCTCGTGACTTTTTCTCGTACGTGAATTATCCACTTGTTCGTTTAATTTATGATGATATCATTGAAATTAATATTGATAATATTAATAAATAATATTAATAAATTCCGTTTAATAATATTAATAATATTAATAAAATTAAAATGAAATTAGCCATTGTTGAGCGTGGTGTTCGAGGAAACGTGGTTTTAGCGAAGTTTGAACGCATGAATATTTCTAAAATATCTCAGAGCTCTATGTCAAACATTAAAATACCATCGAACAAAATTTCAGTGTTCAAACATATTTCGTGAATTAAATTACTTAGTTAGAAACACAACAAACGAAGAAACAAAATAGAAAGAATATTCCAGTAATTCAAAACCAAGAAAATGAAGTTACATAGGATAAAAGAGACAAAAGGGAAAAAACAAAATGAAATTCTTACGGTCAATTTGACGGTAATAATCGCAGACATCGGTGCGGAAAGAAATATCGACATGTTCTGAAAATAATACGGAATCCTGGTACAACAGTGATCTCTAAAAATCCTCAAGGAGAGCCAAAAGGGGCGTAAAAAGTCTTCGTTCCTCTCGGATAAAAACGAGGAGTGATCGTGACTTGGGGAATCCCGTCGGTATCCTTCTTCCGTTTACGTTCCAATGAAACATTTGCTTTCAAATCTTTTGTCGAATCTTCCAATCGATTTCTAATACTTCTACCGTTAATAAAAACATGATAAATTGATATCATTTTGGTTTTTCAGGGGCAGATATTATATCGCAGAATCTTGCTTCGTGTTACTTTACTGTATTACCTTATTTTATATTACAAGTGTTATTCCAGTTACACAGTAATAATGCCATGTTTCTTGAGAAAATAGAATCCGAAGATTTGTCTGTATCTACTATATCTTAATGTATACATTTCTTTGCAGAAACGTTAAGTAAATTTGCTTGAAGAAAATCTTTCTTTTTTCGAAATGTAAAAATCTTTCAATTCTAAAACGAACGATTCGATTCTAATGAGCGAAAAATTTTTATTCCGTATTTTAAATTTATTTTAGTGTGTAGAATAGATTTTCAGTTAATTGTCAATTAATTATTGGTTAAATAACAAACGTATCTCATAAATATCTGATAAACTTTCTAGCTGAATTTCCCCAATTTCCTCCAAAAAGAAAAATCTATCGTTCCGCATCTCTTCGACTTATATTCTCAGACAGATTCCAGATTCTCTGTCAAATCGTTACAGCAGGTTACTGGTCACTCCGTGCGTAGAACGTAGAACGTGATCGATAAAGAATTTACTTCACACACATCGGAGGTAGACAAGCAGTAGACGATAGAAAAAAAAAATCCCCTCACATGTATGTATAAACAGAGAGAGGGAAAGTGCACCGTCGTTGAACTCTGACTTTTCCGAGTGCTTCTATCGTTTCTATTTGTTCCACCCGCTCGTTCGAGCAGCAACCGGCAAGTTCATGCTCCTTAAATACCACGACGGTTGTACTTGAAGAACACGAAAGAATACGAAATCAGCTGAACGGTTTATTCACGAATCCTAAGGTTCAGAGTTAAAAAAAATTTTCTTCTCTTGCGCGCCGCGAAAAATCGATAAAAACTCGTCGTTGTTGCTTTGTTTGTCGAAGTCAGGATTGCTAGCGAGTTGTCTTGGCGACGTGGACGAAAGAAGAGAGAGAGAGAGACAAAAGAGAGAAGCGCGTGTGGATTATAAATATCGTATCAGCGACGCGGAACGAATTTACGAGCGGCTCGTCTCGCGCGACAGACGATATCGACGAGTTTAGAAATAGAAAAAAGTTCACGAGTGGCCGATCAAAAATTCAGGGAAGTATTTTTTACGCACGACACCGTGTCCGAGAACTACTCCGTGGCGTGGCCTTTGTACACGAGGAACATGAAATTGATCGTTTCATGGATCATCCATTATTTCGCGCCGAGATTTCGTCACGGCGATGAAATATTGTTCCCGAGGAAAAACGTTCTCGGGACAATTTAATCAAGCGACTGCTTTCGCGGAAAAACGAACAACGAAACAGAGAAAGACCGAGATGGATGCATCGCGAGCAAACGCATTGATCGATAGGAGATCGCTTGAAGAAAAAGTTCGTCGCACACTCCTTCTTCTTCTTCTTCTTCTTCTGATTTTTCTTCTTTCTGATTTCTCTTCGCTTCGTGATTTATTGCCGGTCGATTTACACCTCGACGTGTTTTTCCAATTACGATTGTCACGCTGGACCTTGGCGCACTGTTCTGCGCAAAAAATCTCACAACGCGCGCGAAAATTATAAATCATCAGTGTTTCGAATGAACGCGCGAAGCGAAGGAAGACTTTTCCTAAGATGCGCGGGGAAAATATTTTAGCCAGTATCGTTTCAATTATGCAATTACGACTAAGCTCTTGAACCCTGGTATTCTTTAAATTTTTCCTTCTATAACGCGGTTTACAATTTTCGGCTTCGACTTGCGTTTACTTTGTCTCTCCCTTGTTCGCGAACGATCTCTCTCTTTCTCTCTCTTTTCTCGACGCCTGCATTTCCGCGCTTCGTTAAACGAGAACGAACGTTCCACAAAGAAAGACAAGAGTGCGCGAGACAAACGGGCGGACCGACGACAATAATTATGCGCGGTCTTTGAAGATCTTGCCACTCGCGGCGGTATTTTTCGCGACGCGTTTTTCCGCGAAATTGCACGCTTTTGCGCGTCGGACCGCGTCAGAAATTGCCAGCGCGCCACCGAACCACCACAGAAGGAATACTCTATCGTTCCCCGAACGAAAAACAGAAAACAAAACTGGCTGACACGTCGATCGAGGGTTTTTTTTTTTATGGAGTTATCGCTCGAGTTGAAAAGTGACTGTGTGTCGTCAGTTACTGAGAGATAATTTCCCTGGACGTACGAACAACGATTTTCAACGGCGTGAATTTTTCATTGTCCGTCGAACGTGTGAGCGTGCACGTTAAAAGCGATTCTGGTTAATCCGCGGGATCTTCCGAAGGTGGTGGTCTGTTCGAACGCGCATGTGTGTGCGTGAAGAAAACGCACGTTCGATACGGGCACAAAACGAGGGAAAGGCACACGCCGAATGGTAATTTATGTTCAGATCACGCGAATTTCCTGTTCGGCCATTAATACGGTGAAAAATAATTGCGTCGGCGGTGAATACTTCGTCGTTTTTACGATCGGCAACAGCCTTCTTGTATCTTCTTACGGGTGATTTCAATAATTTCTTATCTACCTCAGATTTATTTTTCTCATCTCTTTCTGTCGTACCGAGTATAGAGCTTCACGATTTCACTTTCACTTCTCGCAATTGGAATTGTTGTTTTTCGACTGTACCGCGGGTGTAGGTAAATTTTGATCAATCGAGTCCGAGATAGACAAGTTACCTTTTCCCTCCAAATTTTCAATATCGCTTGGACGCGATATCTTCACTTTTATCTTGGGCATTTGTCAAAAAAAAAAAAAAAGAATGTATTCTATCGTATCCAGTTTATATTTCGAAGGACTGAAATCAATCAAATTCAGAAATCAGATACCTTTATTTTAATTGTGATTCAAGACGAGATGATTGACAGATTCACTTTGGATCATCTGAATCTACGATGGATGAAACTTTAATACGATTAATTCGTAACATTTTCATTAATATATTAATAAGATTAGATTTAAGATACATAATTTTATTTCAAAAGTCAAATAACGTGCGCTTAAAGTATTCATGTTCTTCCACTTCTCTTTGCAAGATGGATAATCCGAGGATCTTGCGCTTGTTAATACTTAATCTAAATTAAGTATTAATAATAATCTAAATACACCATAAAGTGAAATTGAAACAAAGGAGAGTAAAGATTAAGGAAACTTTACATTAAAAAAGGACGCGATAATTTTCACACTAAACTGTCAACTAGCTGTAGGACTTACTTTCGTTATGGTTCTTAATGTGTTATCGCGGTTTTTCCAGGTTTCTCGTTTATTTTTCCCTATATATTTTGCACATTCTGCAATGCTTAAAAGACGACTGGATCTCCGACCCTCGCAATGCCTCGAGCGGAGCAACCACTCTAAATTAGTGGACTTCGAAATTAGTTAATTAACCTTGTTAAGCATCCCCGTGTTTCTCTTTCTTTCGTTGTTATTTCTTAAATGCGCTCCGGGGCTGGATTGCCAGATTTTATCACTGTAACTTCCAAGTATTCAATTAACTAATTGCTCGGCCACTCTGCTTATTGGATTACTTTCAAGCCTAAATACAGAATCATCGTTAGACGTACGACTCTATGGCAATCAAGAGAATTTAAAAACTCAAAGTGGTGTCACGTGTCATTAATAGCGCTACTAAGTCTCTTGTTGCTTAATGTCGCATAGCAGTAACGAATTTGATAATATCAATGAATGAGTCCAATGGATTCAATAAATAAATACAGCGAATATGAATTAAAAAGAAATTGTATTATAATATTAACGGTGCTCTAACGTTCTTGTCTGACAAATTAAACCTGTTTTCCAAGTAACACTATTTCCTTGGAAAAGCGTTTACTTTTAAACGCGAAAGCGTATCGATGATCTTGGAATACTTGATCGGAGATTCTCGCACCAGTAAAATTACAAAATGTTTCCATGCCGTTCGTAATTTCTTCTCGTCTCCATTATTCGAGCGTTAAATTCAAACGAGACGTCTGGCGAGAAGTACGGCGAAACCACGGATTGCTCGAGCAAGGCCGAGCAATCCTATGAAACTCAGTACGTTGCCGACAATCGCGCGTCAAACATCGTCAAGTTTCTAAACACGTTGTTTCAAAGATGCTCGGCCGCGTCTTCGCGAAACTTCTGTCCCTCGAGCCAGCGAGACCTCGCGGAAACTCGCCGAAAATTTCGTCACAAAGGAAGTAGTCGAGATAACTCGCTCGACCGGTTAACGCGGTAGCCCGGAGGAAGAGCTGTGCGTTCACGTGGTCGCAATTTTAGGGGAGCGTGAACCATCCCGACCGAGCCGAGAGAAGACGAGGAGATAAAGACGAGGAGGAACAGCGCGATGTTACACGGTGTCCGATCAGAGGAATCACCGCGAGCGATCGCGAGGCGTCGTATGTGTCGTGTGCCGGTCGATAAAATTCGATAAAATATTAACGAGCATCGCTCGGCGCGCTCGCATACAGCCGGCATACACACTGTGTTGTGTGTTCCTTCTTCCGCCGCGAATCGAAGAAAGATCGAGTCGAGTGCGCGCGGCTGGCATTGGAAGCCAGCGCGGCGGCGACAGAACGGAAGAGACGAAGGAGGTGAACGAAGCGTCGAGGAGAACGAATCGATATCGTGCATTTCGACGATCGAAAGCAGCACCGCGGTCGATGAGATAGTTGCAGCGACGAATCGGCGAGACGATCGAGTCAATGAGGAGGAGTCACTCCGGTTCCTCCACAGCGGAAGTCGAAGATCGTCGCCCTCCGTCGACCGCGATTCACATCCGAGTGGTTTCCGACCCTGGTTGGTTTCCGCAAATTATCGCGTGATATTGCCAAGAGAGAGAGAGAGAGAGAGAGAGGGGATAGATACACGCGACGAGTATTCAATATGGTGAACGTTCGCGCGCTTTTAAAGGGGACGTGAATTCGCGTGAGTGGTTCGGGATGACGATCGACCGGAAGGCCGTTCGATGATTCGCGGCGTGTCTTTCCTGAAAGAGGGGCAAGGTCGTTGGCAATCGACGCGCATCGTCCGATCGAGCGATGAACGGTGAGAACACAGCCTCAAACATGCGTGAATCAGTGAATTCTGCTGGCAGACGATTACACATAGCCGCGATGCAGCCGACGGGACGCGGTACGTTTAGTGAAGTGCATCCTCGCGAGAAACAAACAAAGTTACCGCGTTACAGTGCCAGCGACATCCCGGCCTCGGCGGACCTGACTTGAAGAGCCAGGCGAAACAGATGTAAATGTCACTGAGAAGGTTGGTATATATCTGAAAGCGGAATTGAAAAATCTCTCGCGAGAAAGGACTGTGAGAGATAATCTTTCCCCTTTACTGATAACGAGAATTACAGACACGTAAGAAATGCAAGGAATTGATACGACTGTAGATATAAACGAGAATTATTACGTATGTATAGCCTGAAGTGAACCCTCTTCTGACACGATTTATTCGTTCCGTGTTGCATCGGAACTTGGAATACGGAAACAGCGTAATGGAAAAATTCGCGTTGTATAAGGGTCGTCTAAGTCATATATTATAGAATTGGTGTTGCAAGAAAACTGTCGCTATTTTTGCACCATGTTTTAAGGGTCGACCGTATAAAATTCGAATGATGCTGTGCTAGTCTCATAATTAAACTAGGAATTTTCATGCCAATTGGCTTCGTGAAAATAATTAAATACTCGTTAAATCTGAACAAAGGTTTGATTCATTCATTAAATATTATACAAAGTATCTGTTTACATTGTATATATGTATATTCACGCATAATTTACGCATTACATATTTATTAAATATATATTCCTTGCATTTCTTACATTTTCTAAAGAAATAGATTCTGTGCAAAGATTCGTCGATTCATCCATCAAATATCATTCAAATCTATACAGTCTGTGCATTAAATACTTGTTAAATCCATTCTGTGCATTTTCGTATCTCTGAATGTTCCACAAACATAAATATTTGCAGTGTAGTTAGAAGTTTGCTATCGATACGTGTCTTGGCGCCGGTGTAAGAGTCTTGAAGAAGATTTGCCAGAGTATAGAACGCGTTTTCGCACAGTTCGGCAATGCTTGTTCTTACGTTCGAGCGCAGGTTCACTTCTACACATACACATATATGTTTGGTTTCCATTCAAGTGTGTATCCCGCGTATATGACGGTTTCGTTTATTACTCATGGTTTATTCTTCTTTCCCGGAGGGATGTAGGTCAGAGCGTAGGAGGAAATTTGTCCTAAGGGATGGATTCGAGGACGCCAAGGGCTTGATTTGTGTGGCTTCTGGTTCGTTGTCGGATTTCGAAACTGGGTGAGCGACTCACAGGAAAGAGTACTTCGCGAGAACTTCGCGTGATATCCTTGCACTTGCTCTTCGAAATTTCGATGCTTCATTTAAATTCAAGAAGAGACATTCAAAAGTGAAGAGAAACGAGGATCGCCCTGCGCGTTCGTTTTTCGTATGGACAGATATTAATCTCTTAAAACGAAGTAAATCTTGTTCGATCCTTTCACTGGCACTGGCGGGCGAAACGTAGGCGAATAAAACGGATCAGAGAAATAAACGGAGAGAAGGAAGAGAATAAATTAGTAATCGACAGTGTTCCCTTCACTTCTGAGAATAGCCGGCGTCTGTATTCCCACCGTGTTGAGATTTATCTTGCACGTAGGTGTTTCATATTGGATAATAGCACTTCGTGTAATAGGATCAATTTGCATACGGCAATGTAACCTTCCATTGTTAAATTATCTGACGTTTGTCACTGTCTTTTTTTTACGCCTGTATTCCTCGTATTCGCAAGCGCAAGTATTGGAGAATTATTTTGAAACCTCGAAATATTATTATTTTAGATTGCAAGGAAATTATGTATACTATCAGTTTGAAATCACTTTTCTACCACACCATTTATATTTAATTTCTAGCAGTTTTATTATTAATTCAGATTGTCGCTGCAGAGAGTAAATTCCTTTAATGAATTTTTTTATTCTTCGAAGATAGCAAAAATTATAAACCTTAACGTTTCTTTTCAGTTCTAATTTTAATTTCAGTTTCTTTTTTAATTTCTGGGTTATTCAGGGGACACGTGGGGCGACCCGAAGATGTAGAACATTAAAATTCTCGGTTACTTTGGGGTCGTTAATTTTTTATTGTTTCACATTCTCCATTACGCTCGACACGACGATCACGGTAGAGTTGGTTGCCACGTGGAAAAGAATTCGCCCCCTTCGTGCTTAGCTTCTAAAAGATTCTGCGAAGGGGAGAGTAATGAAACATGTTCCAGGCGTCGTCGAGTGAAAAATTACAAAGTGGAACACGCGGCAGAACAAATGTTACGAAATTACATGAAGGTACCCGCAATTGAGGGTCGAATCTCGGGTAATTTAATATTAGCGTGGTGTCTGAGAAATTAACGAGATTCTCTTTATTCTTATCTTTATTATTCCGAGAAGGAAATGTCGATTATTCGGGGTGGTTGTTAGAAATTTTAAATGGTTTCTCTTTACAAAACTGTTGCTTTGCCTTAACAATTATCTTTATTTTTGCATAAGTTATGTAAATTATATTTTGTGTACGGTTTTGTAAAAGTGATTTATATACGTGTTTAAATCTAACTTGGATCTTACTTCGGGAACAACACTGAGTAGAATATTATTATAAAATAGAAATTGAATTAATTATGAAACTTTGTTCTTCGTCATTGTAGTAGCATAATAGTAGTTTTATGTTTTATTTTTACGGATTTGTAGAGAATTTTATATTCTTACATCATCGTAAAACCTTTTAATACTTTTAGTAATTGGTGAATTTAAATAAAATAGAATTCGATATAATGTCACATTATCTACATGTGCGCACACACACACACACACACACACACACACACACACACACATATACATACATAGGTGATATGTGATTAAAAGATATTTTTTTTAATCATGTATAAAGAAAGAAATCAATTTTTAATCATTTCTTACATAAACAAATTAAATATGAATTCAAGGAGACAAATTTCATATTTTATCAAGGAATCACGCACACGTGGCAAAAATTTAAAATCGATCACACTTGCATATACACTTGGTTTAGTTAAGGAGCAAAATTTGAATTTAAATTTAAATTTTTCCAAAAACCGATTGTCACCAGTTAAAGAACAAAAATATCGAATCGAATATCTAGTTCGATGAACGACTCTTGAAGAAATAACTCGCGTGATCCATCGCTAGGGAAAACTCGCAGCGAATTCTCCCCTGAGCTTTCATCTATTTACGAAACACGAAAAAGGTTTCATTAGAAAGGATCCAGTATCCACGGGGGAGGGGAGAGGGGGAAGCGGAGCGACGTTCAAAATTGCCAGCGTGTTTACTCAACTTTTCTACTTTTCGTCCCGCCGCCACCGCCGTCCCTCAGTTCCCCCGCGAAACTCAAAAGTTCCTCTCCCCGTGCTGCCACTGATTTTTTCAAACTTCCTTATTAGTCAGATCCGACGAGGATGGAAATGTACGAATGTCTCGAAGCTGCTGGGATTTACCGTGGAACAGAGAAGCAAATTATTTGTTGGGAAATAAGAACAACGCAAATTTTCGTTGGGAAACACTTCGACGAAATTAGAGAGTCGAGTCCCTCGTAGTAAGAAATTTCGGCTTCCGGGGGAAATCGTTTGAGATTCCGTCGACTACACCCGCACTTCAAATATTGATTTTGCCCCGCGTACGAACTAACTCGCCCTTTCTCGACTCGTTCACTTATTTTCTTTTTTTTTTTTTTTCGATAGGTGACTCGAATATTTCATTGCTTCGCGAGTGACAGAATAATAATTTACTTCGTGATCGCTTGGTTCTCGAATTTTCCCATTTTGTTGAATCGCATACGCTAAATTTCAGCTAATCTCGCGCGACTTGTCACAGTAATCTAAATCTGACAATACTATTATTATTTTTAAAAAAATATAACTGTATCAATAATGATAACGAAAAATCGTCGATAGTTGAAATTGATATAACTTTAAAAGAAGCTCATATAACGATCCAGTTCATTTCATTTCAAATCGTTAAATTTTTATTTTGACAGTCGTGAGTTCGCTTCTTTTTTCTTTTTTAAGATTACTTTTGAGAATACTTTTTTCTCGAAACAAACGCATGTAAAAACAGTAAAAAAATAATCTTCGTCACTGAATTCACTGTTGTCTTAAAGATTGAAACTTTCTCCTTATAACGATCCTTTAAAACTCGTTGTACGATTTTTTCTCATCATTTTATTGAACTCGGAACATAAGGATTAAATGACAAAATGTTAGGATTTCTTGAACTTTTGTTATTTAGTCCTTAACGTACAAGAAAATGGTAAAAGAAAATCGTACAACAAATTGTAAGGGGTCTTTGTAAAAGGGAGACTTCGATCTTCGAAATGACGGTGGATCTAGTTACGAAAAAAAAGTCGTTGAATGTTCGTATTGTTGCGTTTAAGAATTTTTACAATTTTCGAGAAAAAAAGTACCCTCACTTTCCATTTTATTACACAACGTATAGTCATCTTCCAAAAAAAAAATTCACTACTGTCAAAGTTGAAGCTTCACCCTTTGAAAACGAAACCAAGTGGATCGTTATACGACCTTCTTTCACAAAGTTGTAGCAATTGAAATTATCGACAATTTTTCATTTCTATGCTCTTCACTTCTTCCAGTTAACGTTCATATATTTTACATTCAGGCACTTCGAGCCAATCTGTTGTAAATCTGTATTACTTACAAATCCGCCAATGGAATAACAAATCGAACGGAAGCCTACTATTATTCCGTCATCAGAAAAAAAAAAAAAACGAAGCAACTCGTCCACGCGGCAATCAAGTCGATCGAGTTATTTGACGTGTTCGTTATACCTCTCTCTCTCTCTCTCTCTCTTTCACTCGTTGGTCCAGGCATTCGACAATCAAGCGAATCATCCGGAATTTTCTCCACGTTCGCGGGACTGCGGCCGAGAGTAGACAAATTGGCTGGCGACTGTGACGAGAAGAGGAACGGTTCGCGGTGCCAAAGGTTCTCGGCGAGGCAATTTGCGTGGCCTGTTGTGCCAGGGAACGAGGCCTAAAATCCCGAGTCCAGGCACGTCCACGGCTAGGTTTCGTTTCGCGAAACGAAGGAAGTTGCAGGAGAACCAGCCGAGCTTGAGCAAGGCAACTGGGGCGTTTTATCATCTCGCTGCGACACCGGTGCCCGAGATGCGAACGGGGTCGCGGAAACAATGTCCATGCTTATCGGCGAGCATCACGCTGACAATAGTTACGGAGAAGTTCGGTGAGCTCGCTTCCTACACACGCCCTTTCTTCCCCCTCCACGATCTACTACTGCCAGTAGTGAGAAAGTTCGCGAATCAGACGGGAGGTATATCTTAGTACCTAGCCGCAAGGGCAATCCATCACCATCGATTTCGATTATTTCGAGTGTCTCGCGTAATATCGTAATCGAGACGATCGGAGATTTGATTGATCCGCGGCGTGATAACGAGAGGGCGGACATTGATTGGCGATGTGGGATTCGTTCCGTGTGCAGCTGAGTTTTATCTCTCGGTGAGAAAATGTTCTCTTCTTCACCAGACTTTTTGCTGATGTTTCACATTGTTCCGTAAGTTTTCGAACAACGAAACAAATTCCGAAAGACTACCGAAGCCTTTTAAAAATAACCTTTGCCAATTTTTTACAACAAAATTAATTCTTTCCTCTTTTTTTGTTTATATAAATCGTCGCGTTTCTTCATCAACAGTTTTAACGTTGATAATGATTTTACGTTAAAGATCCCGATTTTCGGTTTTCTCTCAGTATGGAATTTAGATTAAAAACTAACTCTTTCTTTCTATTTTCTATACATATCCGATTGTAGCCACGCGTGAAAATATAAAATTTTGATCGACAAACCACCGTTCTAGTGCTTTGGATTAATTGTCACGTTTCGTACTCAGCCGACAGATGTTCTAATATTTATCAACGGGAGTTCTACATATTTTTCTTTTCTTAAATATCTAGGTACATAGCGATTTCATTACCCTGTGGATTCTCGTTTTTAAAGCCAGTCATGAGTTAAGGGGATCGAAGCTTCGAAAATCCTTGGATATTCCCCGAACGTTAATATTGAGAATTCTCTCTCGTGTCTTTATCGTACCCGAAGCTAATACTTCATCGAGCACTTCGAAGAATTAGAAAGAGGCTATCCCAAAACTTCCTTATGAGAAAACTTTTTCGACCATGCAGTCTGAGCACGTAGGAGATGCCCTGTTGATAACGACAGTTTTAATTATCACTCGCGCGTAACCACGCGTGGTCGCTTGATTCGAATTTGTCACATTTGAAAAACAAGCAAAATTCTGGAAGCAGTTAGTTTATTGTCCAATAATTTAACGAGACAGACAATGATGAAAAATTGAATTTATTACTCCGCGAAGCTTCGTTTTCCTATCAACCTCGGTAGGTTGATACCGAATTTTAAAACACATATGATACGATAAATCTTAAGAAAAAGAAACGAGTATCACGTATACGAAAATTCTCAATTGAAAAGTCTACGTATTTTATCAAAAAAGGAAATGAACATTTTACATGATCTGACATTCCCTGGATTATAACATTTATTAAATACTTTCACAAATTGTTTATCACGCTTTTAATCACTTTCATTTGGAAAAGTATCGGAGACAACGAAGAATTTAAAAAGTATACTGGCATACTGTTTGGACATTAATGTTGAAAGTTTCGGCATTGCTCGTCCAACTCGAGAAACTATCCTCTCGGAAGAGCAGCGAGCGTGACAAACGAAGAGCAAGGGAGGATAAAAGTGCAATTAAGAGTGCGATCCTTCAGTCGGTGGCCAAGAGTCCGTGGTGAGTCGAGGACATCTATGGAGCATAATTCGCCGGCGAACACGCGATGAGGGCCCACTTGTCGGTGCAGCACACGATTCCACGACTACGGATGGAAATACAAATTCAACACGTACTATACGAATCCGATTCAATTTCGACTTGAAAGTTTCGCTTCAAGCATTTTGAAGCACGTTGCGTTTCAAAGTAGGGACATTTCAATGTACATATTTCCAATGTATTCATTTTGTACAAGCTGACTATGAGCTCTAGAACGAGTATATACAAGTTCCGAAAACCAGCGAGCAGATATTTAGAAAATCAAAAAACCCTTCGATTTTGAAGTTTCGAGTCTCGGATCTTGCCTGATGCAACATTTTAAAATGGTGTACAGAAATATTCATTTATACAAATGTAAATATTCATTTATATTCGCTTTGAATTGTAGAATGAGATTTCCAGAGATTTACAGATTTCGAAAGATCATCTAGAAGTATCGTTTCAATGATTTTGAAACTAGAGATGTTACGACAAGTATAATAGATACTTGCCACGTATTCATTTTTGTAGAAGCTAGCTTGGAACTCTAGAATGTGTATCTACTCGCAAGCAGATATTTGAAAGATACGAAAGATTTTGCTAATAGTGTTCGAATCTTGTATCACGTCTGACGCGAATGTAACATTTATAAAAATAACAGTAACATCCTTCGTTTCAGTCTGAAACACACCAAAGATCGTTACACGCCTGTAACATTCGGCGATTCTCTGAATTGAAAAAAAAAATGCGTCGTCGATCTTGTTCTTCGATATTGCCCTCTGTGTTGCCATCAATGAGAAAAAAGCAAAAAGAAAAAAACGAAAACCTGCAATACGTCGTTGTAGCCACGACAGCCATGAAATCTCAGACAGATATAAAAATAAAAGTCGTATCGAGGGCAACGCGAACGCAACGCAATGCGAGATACATACTTGCGAGGTACGCGATCCCATCTCTACATTGTGTCGCCGACCGTGATAGCGAACTAAACGAGCTGAAAAGAGAAGATGGCGGAGAAAAAAAAAAGACGGCGCGCGCTCATCTTGTTATTTACCTTTTCCGCCCGCGCCGGCTTGCTTTCGAGGCTAACGGATTTCATTCGTATGCAGATTAGAGGCCGCGCGCGCGCGCCTCGCACAATATCCGCGTCACAATGGCCACGCCGGGACCTGGCCTTTGCCGATTGTGTAGCACGCCAGCTCGCTTGGAAAAAAGTCGACGGCGGAAAAACCGCCGCCGAATGGTAATTCCTGTTCGCGTGCCATTCGTTGTGTGCACGCGCGGAGGAAAAGAGATTCGCGCCGGAAACCTCGTGGAACCGCGGATTATTTCGTGCTCGAGCAACGCTGCCACCCTTTCTTCCCCCTCTTCGCGACTTTTTCAATACTCGTTGCTGTAATGCGTCGGCCGGCGCCCGTTATCGACAAAGAGAATAAGGGAAAGAGGGAGGTTGGGAAAGAGAGAAATGGTCTTTGGATATCGGATGCGACGTGGAGGCCGGGTTGCGACTCTCTCGTATGGAACTCCTTCTTTTTATACGTGTGCAGTAACGATTGCTTGAGATCTTTTTTCTTTTTTTTTTCTCTACTGCAACTTGAATTAAAATTAAATTTGTTATTTGTTTCTCTCGATAGAAACGCGGCGCGAGTGGATCTTACTGGCGAAAGAGAAACGATTACTTGAGATCTTTTTCTTTTTCATTGTAACTTGGACTAAAGTTAAATTTGTAATTTCTTACTCTCGATGAAAACACGGCATGAGTGAATCTCAATAGGAAAAGGGAAACGATTACTTCAGATTATCTTTTTTACTATAAGTTAGACTGAAATTGAACTTGCAATTTCTTCGTTGAACTTTTTTTTTCTTCGATAAAAATGTATGGTATAAGTAGATCTTAACAGAGAAACGATCACTTAAGATCTATTTTTTACCTGGGCTAAAATTAAATTTGTAATTTCTTTATTGAATTTTTCTCGATAAAAATAGGATACAGGTGTAGATCTTAATAGAAAAGAAGGAAACGATTGCTTGAGATCTTTCGTTACAACTTGCACTAAAATTAAATTTGCAACTTCTTTGTTGAATTCTTTTTTCTCGATAAAAATACGAGTATAGGTAGACTTTAATGGAAAAAAGAGAAATGATTTTTTTTAAAAATGTGATTGGGAAATAATTTTTCAAATTATGTGGTCAGTTAATCGATGCTGCAATAGAAAATTAATTCTCTCTCTAGCATCAAGCAGAGAGAATGAGCATAGAAGGAAGTTGTGCAGCATCGATTAACTGACCACATAATTTAAAAAATTATTAAGAATTATTAAGTATTCGATTTTCTCAACGTTCTATAACTGACACGAAGCAAACAAAGAGAGAGTAATTTATTTTACTTGTAGCATTTGGAATTCCATGAATTACTTCCGAAATTTCTAACTGGTCCAGTCATTTCCCTTTCACGCTTTTTAATACCTTCCTTTTCGGTGCTCTTCGTTGCGTATCACTGATCTACAGACACTCGATATTATAATATTAATATTTTACAGTCGTTGTAGTACACTGGAGTCGAAATAAACAATAATTCATCGAAATAATAGCGGCGTGTGAAAATGAAATGCCTCTGTTTCGTTTCGGTCTTTTGTGCGGCCTCTTGGAAATGGTAAATTCGTACGTATGTGTGTATTTTAGTCGAATTAATTGATGCTTACTGGAAATAATCACGTATTGCGAAACTGATAACGAATTCTCTTTTTCAAACAGTCGTTTGCGTTACGAGGTGAAAAGGGGATGATGAATTTAATTATATCACAGGTATACATAACATTTTCGTTCAATGAAGTTTCACGCAGCCTCTTTTACTCTTCGTGTTAAATTAATTCAAGAAGAACGACGAGTATACGGACGGCTCATCGCGTTTAATGAGAAGAAATGGTTGCGAGTTAATGAGAAGGAAGAAAGAAAAAATAAGTTAATAAGAAGCAAAAAATAAGAGAGAGAGAGAGAGTTCGCATTAATCATAATGAAACAGTTCCTTTCTCTGCATGAGAACTCTTTGCTTCCCTTTATTCCTTTTCGTGAGAAAGTAAAACTGATATCTATTCGTGCGTGAAGAAAACGGGACACCACTATTAATCAAAATACCGATATTAAGTGTTGAATACAATTTCGTGTTATTACATCGCGGTTGAAAATGAAAAAAACGACTGCTGTTACCGTGGCGATACAAAATTAATTTATGCTTGCCGGAATGTTTTTTATCACCGCACTGCGCTTCTAAATTATCTCGTTTGTCGTTGAGGAACAATGTTCGGACATTTTCAATTTTCATTATCTCGTGGTGGAACATCTTTGATCTCGGAGTAATTTGAAAACTGTGGAAATTTTCGCAGTTTAAAATGCACAGTGTTATTACTTGATCAAATGGATCAACTATTGGGAAATTTTATAAACATAGAGAGAACAATGTTTTTCTAAGAGCCAGTGTCATGTTTTATTTCGTTGCACTTAATTGTAAAGTGAATTGAATCTCCCGATCTAATTTGAAATTTAAAATCTAATTCAACAAATGACGAATGAAATATCGCGACGAAAATTTCCAACGTGATTTAAGTTAATTTCTCGAAAATTTTCCGTGCGACCTAAACAAAGAAGAGTATACGTGCCGTTAAGATTTGATTCATGCCGGAAGTTTCTTGCTTGTCGCAAGACAGCGAGATTTCATTAATGTAACAAGAAAACGGGGTAACGAGCAAGCAAATTCCAAATATGCTTGATGAAGTTCACCTCCGATGAGAGAGAGAGAGAGAAAGAGAAATCGCTCATTTTACCGAGTGTGCAACTGCAAACAAACGACCGACAGAGTTGCAAGATTTCAAAGTGAATTGAATTTCTTTCTTTGTAGAGTTATACGTACGTGGATTTCCGGTGTTTCTTTCTTCAAGAAACAATTCGCGGAGTAACTCCATCGATACTCTAATTTCGCAACGAACGAGAAAATTTCATTTTGCCTTTTGAGTTAGTAAGGCTCTTGAAATCGCATTTCTATCGATCTTACTTTGATTAATTGGATTAACCATTACACGCTCTGGAACTCTCGTCTCGTTGCTTTTCATATTTCATGTAATTTCATAATTTCGTATTTTGTCCAAAAGAAAAAAACAAATTTACTGCAATAATAAATTGGTAACGTAATTAAAAAGAAACGGGGTTTCCATGAAGAATAAATGAGAAATGTGGGATAAAATTTGTTGGAGTGATACTTCACTTCTGAGTAAATTGATTTCATCTATTTGTGCGGTGAGTTTTAAAGAATCACGTTGCTGATTTGTACAAATAAAACTCTACATGTAAAAATAAGTCGAAAGAGAAGAATAAAATTTGTTCATGCTTCGTTTTCGAGAGAATCGAGTTTGAAAATTTATCAGGTATATTTGAATTTAATCTAATTCTAGACGTGACAGACAAAAAATAATTAACAGGAGGTTATTCTACGTGCATAAATAGCTAATAAGCGTAGAATGAAATTTTTGCGTGGATCCTTCATTTTAAATTCGAATTTAAAAATTCATCAAGTACATGCGTGCATTAAGGCAACTTTTAACGAAACAAACGAAAACTTCATTCGAAAAATGAAGCTGCAAATAAAAAAAAATTTTACTCCACACGCTTTACTTATTTTTCCACACAGGTTTGTGTTAATTATTCTTCCTCTGTTAATTATTCTTCCCTGTCGCGTTTATAATTAGTTAAATTCAAGTACACCTGATGAATTTTTTAAACTCGAATTTGCTCGAGTGTCATATGGGAAAATTTTATTCTTTTCTTTCTCTTCTTTCCACTTATTCTTATATGCAAAATCACACGATTTCGGGAACACTATATTTCTACTCTCACTATGCCGTTTATTTGTATTTACTTAGTAGAGAACACGTGATAAAGTTTGTTACTTTAGAAACTGTGAATTCTTGATCCTCTTGACGCAGAATGAGTATGACTACAAAGAGAAAGATATTAATTTGCAGTGAAATCTACTAACAAAATTTCTCCTGATAATCGACTTCCATCTAAAAATATTTTATTTCATATCTTGCGATTATTTAGTAGTACGATTTAATTAAATAATTACGTTAGTCTCTCTACAGTGTACGTAACAAGATCCTGTTCGCGAGTAAACGAGAAAGAAATATCAGTGAAACTTTCGTGTTTCATAATTAAGTTTCGTATTTAAACGCAATCTCTCCTGGAAGATATTTCTTGAATTACATTTCAACTTTATCGAACCGTGAATATTCGTAGAAAAAGAAAGAAAGAAAAGAATAGAACGAAATGGTTAAAATTTGATAGATTCGATAATTGACTTCCAAGTACGAAATACAGACTATTTTATCGTAATTTTACAGTAACAAATCTACAGAGAGACAGACCGAACTCATCAGGCACAGCTAAACCTCACTTTCTTTTTCGAAAGTCGCGGGAAACAAAAATCCACTTGATGGCTTTAGCAGAAAAAGCAATAGCCATTAGCTCGCAAAGACGGTCTTTGTATTTTCTCGCTGTCTCCTTCCCTGAACATTTATCTCTTATTACTTTATTTGAACAACAAACACTTGTACCCTCACGTTTGACGACGAGCCACGCTTCTAATGAAACTTCGTATATTGACACCGAATTAGAAAAACGATTTTTATTTTCGTTCGGCACAAAAATCACACTTCGAGCCCCGATAAAGGAACAACGATTATTTTCTTTATTCAAGAATTGTGATGACAAGTTTCCTGAAATATCGCAAATACCATTATTGAGAACAAGCATTATAATTTTTGGACGTACGAATCACATTTCAGACAGTGGTACGTAAAGCAACGATTTTATAAATTTTATAAATAACCGTGATTTCGCCATTTCCGTGATGGAAAGTTAGAATCGAAGCTAGGAATTTCAGATACAAATTTAATCAGAATTGAACGAGGAAAGCCGCAGTTCTATCGTAGTTATTGGATATAAAAATTATCCTTCGTGGAATAGTACACGAAGCATCTACAATTTTATTATCCAAGTAAAACATCGGCGGCTACTTTTTTTCTCACATTGCAAAAAATCGGAATACAACAAAAAATGTGTGGTTCGTATGCAAGTTGCATCGTGGTCGATGAAAATTCTGTAAATGAAAGAAACCATTCTCATTGGTTACCCTGTATAAAACTTACATTTCGTAAAACGGTGGATACATAAAATATCCGCGGTTTAGTACAGAAACATAAAAACATATTTCTGTTTTTATGATGAAACATTAAAATCGGATGGAAATAAAAGAATTTTGCCGGATGTTCTACAACTGCGAAACCAAAGAGGTGCAATATCGATATAAAAATCGCGTTCCATGTTGCGATGTACAAACGAGTTTACGTTTAATAAAAAATTTGGATTGAAACATCGGCAAGAAACTATTCTTCACTCATTGGATATAAAAATCATTCGTATTAGTATAATATATAAAGTAATAATTGCAATATCACACAATTACAATTTTATTATCAAAGATAACTATTCTTTTGAAAAATTACGATAGAAAAATGGGATGAAAGAAAGTTGAAAAAAATTGAGATGCTTGTCGGAGTTGACGAACTGAATATTTCTATGAATGCTTTAGGTAAATAATATAAATACGTAAATAATATATTATATCTATAAATATATTATTACGTAAATTATATTTATAATTATATATGTTTATAAATATATATAATACGTAAATTATATATTATAATCTAAAACAGTTAAGAGTATATAACAATATATTATTCATATAATAATTCAAGATCGTATGCCAATCTTTCAGACTGTACATGTCTATAGAACGTCTCATTGAACTTCCTAAAAATTTCTAAGTTGTTGTAGACGGTCTGTTACTGCAATAAGTCACCCACTGTTTCCTGTAGTATTGTAAACTATAGCGTATGTAGCGCTAAAATTATTACGTATAAATTAGGCAAAAGTTACATTTAGTAATACTGTAATTTTATATTAGCTATTTGGTATCGCTTCTTCAACTTTTGGAATAATAAAAGAAGCAGAACATTAACAGTGAAATTGATTGAAATATTAATAACAGTATCTTCTTGCTCGATAAAATTTGGTGTAAGGAAAGTTAAAATACAATTAACAGAATATATATGTGTGATATCATTGAAATACAGAAAATAAAATAAATATTTCGTCTAGATATAATAAGTATTTTTTACACTCATCGCTGACAATTCATCGACCGAAGGTTTCTAACAAAATTGCTTTAAATACGTGAACAGCAGAGATTACATCTCTATCGTGTCTGTATGAGCAAGACGATTAGGCAAGGAGAACCTGTGAGAACTCTGAATTAAGGTGTTTCTGCATGATGACAAGTGTAGGAGAGCTGTCATGCTTGGGCAAAAGGAATGTACACAGAGCACTCTCAATCAAGTAATTGCTCTTAGACGAGTGCTCTATCGCGTTTCTTGACTGAGAATTCAGAAGGCAGAAAGCGGCGAATTTCCCCAGTCAGGAAATTTCGTGAAATTCGCGAAAATCAAGCTGAAAGCTCAAAAATCTCTCTTCCTTTCCTATTAAATATACGAAGTCTTCTATAATTTTCAAAATTATAGAATTTAATATTATATCGAATTATGAGTTGCATCAAAAATCAGAACTCATCTACGCGGATGATTCTCCATTCCAGAAAATGAATTTCCATCGCTTCTTTGAATGTTCCTTCTTCTACATCCTCGAAACTTTCCCATATATTTTCTATAATTAAGCAAAAGATGATGATGCTCGTTTCAGAAAAAGTTCTTCTATAACGAGTCTTTTTCTTTTCTTTTTTTTTTTTTTTTTTTCTTAAATATCTCCGGTTTTATATAACATCGTTTCAGAAAGTTGAAGCGAAAAATCGAATGTTCGACGTTTCATCATTTGAATGACCGCGGGAAGTGCTCTAAGCAACGAAGCTGGCGAATCCCTTGGGGCTTCTCTCGAGTTTAATTGGCCGCGGCTAGTTATTAAGACGATTTCCTGGGTTCACGGATTACCTCGTCGCCGCTGCGTTGAATAAACTTAATTAACTAGCTGGCGAGTCGACGGGTTTGCTTGCCTCTTCGAGAAGAGCTGTCTGATCAAATAATCTTCTCCAAAGAAAGGGACTCGTCGATTTGACGCGAGATAATGTCATGAATATCGAACAACGATGGCTGAAAAGAAAAAAAAAGAATTTTTAAGATTTAATAAATCGTCGAAATTGGTTTCAAGCTTGAACAAGTTTAACATTCCCGGAAGTTTTAATTGGACAGACTACGATATCACGAATGTATTGAAAAGAAAAAAGAAAGCTCGATGAAAGATAGCATTATATGTGTTGAAAATTCAATTATCACGTAAGTTACGTTTATTTAAGAATTATTTAAGAATTATGCGTTATGTATGATTAGAGCTTCAAATGCATTTCATGACGCAAGGTTGGCTGACTAAAAAGCATTTATACTACTTGCTAGTTATCTGATACTTTCAATCTCGCAGTAAATCTGTCGCAAAAGAAAAATTTTTATTCCTGATGTAGCAGCAATCATTGTCATATATATTATTACATCCATCGACGAAAATTTTTGAACGAAATACGTATGAAGTTCCTTCTTTCTTCACGCGTTAATTAACCATCAACGGTAAGTTCAAGTGTGACGTGTTTACGAAAGTGAAACTGAAAACGTTGCTCCACGAAACGGAGAAATATAACTTCGCGAATGATAAACGGGATTAATTGCTGCGTGGCACGAAAATCCCGCAGTTTCTGAAGTGCTTGTTAAGTCGTAAGTCATCAAGACTTCGATAGAGAGCGAACTGGCGTTGAAGTGGAAGCGATAAGTCGAGTTATAGCAGTGCCGCGTTTTACCTGGAAAGCGAGAGCTTAGTTAAAATCGCGAGACGATCGTTTCGCGCTGAAACAGTGAAACCCGGTTCCGCTTTTCGTGATTTAAGAATCAGGCGGGAGAATTAAATAAATTCGACGACTCGAGGATTGAGATAAACCGAGAGAGAAACGGTTCCCAGGTTCCGAGGCTTCCGGCCGAAATTTCAATGGCGGCCGATACCGATCGCGCGGAAGTATCTCATGGAAATTGAGAGCAATGAGGAGTAAACGAAATATCGATAGAACAAAATGCGATAGACGGTAAAGCCTGTCTGGGGGATTGTATCGAATTTTCTTTTGCCGCTCTCGAATTCGAAGGAACGAATTACGATTTCCATTGCCTCTATCTCTTTTTAATTCGATTTCTTTCTTCCTTTCGAACGCGATGGTTGCAAATACTGGAGAAATATATATTCGATTTTGGCAGAGAAATTTAGTTTCGGGGAAAAATTTAAATGAAAGTGAGTGAATGTATCAGTGAAAAGAATTATTTACTTGTTACTCGATAATTTGAAATGATCATTCGCTAATTTATGTATTTATTTCTGTATTCTATATTCAACACTTACACTTGCAGATTGGCCAGATTAGTATTCAAATTGAATTATTATTATTCGTTGTGAATGCTGCACAACGCGTGTGTTGTAAATAATATCGAGTTTTTACTGAATTATTTGATAACTTATATAAGTAATACACGATCAAATTAGAGAAAGAGACAGACTCTTCGTTTGCCATAAGAAAGGTAAAATGATGACTGTGGGGACATTTACTTCTCGTTATTTCAATCTTATTCACAAGCATGTCCCCTGTGTTTCCGTCTCAGCAGGGAACAAGTCGCGAGATTGATTTATCCAGCGACGTCCATTTAAGAACGTTATGCGACGTCATATTCAGCGAGCCGGAAGAAAAATGGACCATTAGAAGCGTGAATCACGCGAAATATCCGGCCACGGACGGGAGGATCACACCCCTATTCATCACTGCCTTTCCCTTCGCGATCGAGGATGTAACAATAACGTTTCCGCGTTGCTTGCTCGTCGGCCTCGAACACTCATACCACATGCTGAATTTTCGCCCTCCTCTTCGACAGCGACATAAAGCAATAACAGGCGAAACAATGGCGGATAAATAGCACGCGGCGGCGCGTTCCGAAAAACAGGGGAAGAAGTCAAGCTAAAAATCAGCAGCTTTTGAATCCTGACGTTCGTCGATTTCGCTTCTTGTTTGCCTTTTCAATCTTCTCTCTTCCGTACGTCTTTCCTGTTTTTCTGTTTTTCGTCAAAACGAATTCGTTGGATCTACACTACGCTAGATCAAGCTACGTACATTGAATTCATGTTGATTTGTCAGATAAAACAGGGACGTTGAGTGCGATAGCGTTTGAACTGGCGCGTTTAATCGACTTTTAGCTTGATTGTGAACTCCTTATCGATAAGTGTTGCTTAACGAAACGAAACGATTCTTTATTTGTAGGTGAAGAAATTATGAATACGAAATTATGCAAGATAACTAAAAGGCAATGGTAATCGTTATGATACTTGAAATATATCTCTCTTCACACCAGGCTAATGAGATTATAGATTCTTTATACTATTTAAAAATAATTTTTTATAATTATTCCAACATTGATAAAAAGGGACGATCAACATCAAAAAAATTGTCGATATTTCTAACTATTACAATTTCGTGAGAAAAAAATCACATTGAAGAGCAAAGCTACGTTGACAGGTTTGCTTTCATCTTTCTCAAAGATATTTATACATCACGTAACGAGTATGAAAATTCAAACTACTTCTGTTCTCGAAAATTATAAAAATTCAAACTGTCCTCGCTAGAGAACATTAAAAATTTCGCTAGATCTATCGAATGTTAAAATTTTCTTTCTACAACAATTAAAACATATTGGACGATTTTTTTCTCCAATTTTATTTAACTTCGAATGTTAGAGTTTGATAATGAAATGTTAGGATTCCTTAGATTTTTCAGAATTTTTTTATCATTATTGATTCAATTATGATCATTGCACTCGGTATTCGCGATTAAAAATACGTACGTGTGTATTCAATTTCGCTCGTCACTCTAGGTCCGCAAACGGTTTATGAAAATTACAACAAGAATATGAAATATAAATAAATATCAAGTTTGTAATTAATATTACTTATTATTACTATAAATCATAATACTTATAGCTTAAATTGATGGTGTTTCTGTTATTACTGTTATATTTCTGTTTTTACTGTTATATTTACTTGTTTTTCCATTCTTCTGTATCTTTTCTCTGAGTTTCATACGGCGAACAAGTTTGTATCAGTTTCAAAGTGTCAATTCTGTATGTAATCACTATAATAACACCATGTTTCTGTCATAATGTTGAAAACCTATGTTTATATAATATTTTTTCTTCTTATTTTCATTTGTAGAACACACGCTGGCGAAAACTTGATCATTCTAACTACAGGCCGAGAGATTTCATCTCTTCAACCGCGCTCAGAAAAATCTTCAGTCGTCGTCGATAGTATAATTGGATAATAGCGTTTCAAGGTCGTTCGTAATTGCCGTGTTGCTGCCGAGAAGCGCAAAGTGAAACGATCGGGAACGAGGAGGGCGCGTAATTTGCATGGAAGTCGAGCCGCGAGAGGCAGAATTCACGGTTCTTCTCTCGAGAGAAGAAAGAATCGCGGAAAGAAAGAAAGTTCGAAAGTTCCTTTATTCACTGTTTCGCTCGCGTGAAAAACGGACCTTGTTGCATGTTAACGAGTTACCATGGCACGCGGCTAACGAGAAAGCAATCCGGCAAGTCGATCATTGGATTATTAACCGCGTCAGTCTTGGTAGTTGTAATTGCGCGCGTTAACTTCCGGCTCGTACTCATAAAGTGCCTCGACGGTACACGCTAACTTCCAGCGGCTATAAGTGAGCGCATATTAAACGTATTAGAAACTACTTTGGCGGCGGAGAAAGCGGATCAGCGACAAGAGGCGGCCGAGGATTCTCATCGAGGAGAATATATTATAACGTGGACGGGGCAAGCAGCTTTTCGCGAGATAAATCGGACGAATGTTGGAAAAGTAATTTGGAATTTATATCCCTATTAACCGATATCGCGAAACTTCTGTCGAAGACAGGAACAATTTGCGACTGAAAATCGCTCGATTTCGAAAGTTTCCCTACTTCTATCAGTTTCGTCGCTAAATAGCTTTACGCGGCAAACGGTATAAAGTACAAAATGAACAGGGAATTTTTTTTATGAAAATGTGAATTATCACGGTTGTGCACGATCCGAACTATAGCGTTGCTGAGAGTTGATGTAAGAATGTCGTGTTGGTATTCGATAATCTTTCGAGGCGGTCAATAACGCGCGAGAAGATTAGAAAACTGAAAAATCTCATTTCCTCTCCGCTGCTTTTCTGAAAATTTTCACAGAAATGAAAGAGAACAACGCGTTAAATGAAAAGCATTAAATTGAATGGGAAAGCGTGCGGTTTCTTTGAAATAAGAAAGGATCTAACGAGCAGAGATATACCACCTGCGGAAGAACGAAATTGAATGCGTTTAATAAAAGGTATTGAATCGGGCAAAAAGTACTCGCTTCCTTCCGAAATAAAGAAACACCCCGAGAGTTTTTGGGTCAGGGGATTCCTGGGGAAATACCGTCGCAACCGCCGCCAAGAAGAAGTACGACGAAACGCGAAAGTGATTCGCGGTTGCGGGCTGGTAGCTCCGCGGGAACCGCAACTTACCCGCGAAGAAAACAAAAAAAAAAAGAAAAAAGAGAAAAAAAAGAGGAAAGAACAAGGAAAGGCGATTCGTAAGAACGCGATAGCTGGAAAAGCTGGCTCGATGATTGCATCGTCCTGTTCTCGGTTCTTAAGCAATATCTCCTCGTGTCTCCGTGCCGAGTGACCTAAATTCTCGCAGCATCAGAACAAGGGAAAGAAGAGAGGATAAAAGAGAACGAACAAAACGTTATGTTGGTTCGACGAACCGGCCAAATTCCGGCGACTTCAGGCGTTATTAAATTGCCATTATTTTTTTTTTTTTTTTTTGCGATAACTCGAATCCAACGTCCGCAGATTCTCTTGTTTTTTCTCGCGAGTTTTGCTTCAGCTTCCAAAATTCAATGGGTTGCGTCTGTGATCCAGAACGATCGTATCTAATATTTGTGAAATTTGTAACCGAATATTTCGATCGTGTTTCACAGCGATCATATTTTACATCTTTGTGAAATTGCAAGTAAAAATTCGAGAATCGAACATTTGGATGGGACTTTTGCGTTTGGGGTAATTCTGTTTTAAATCTTCCTTAAATTTCGAGATCGAATATTTAAGGGTGCGACTTTTGCTCTCTGTGTTTAGGGTGATCGCATTTCAAATATTTCTGAAATTATGGCAAAAATTCTGACGGCTACCTTACAACGCTGCTTTTGTATTAATAAGAGAGAAAAATATGAAAAAGAAGGAGGTAAAAGAAAATGAGAAAAAAGATGTTCTTTGTTCTAAATCCGCAAGTGGACGTAAATAAGCTGTCCTTAAGTTCATGGCTTAGATATGGTAATGGAAACTAAAGGGTACATTTGTATGAAAAGGATGATTAGACGAGGTCTTTTGTGAACTTTAATGGCCTATAAATACTAATATTTTTATACTCGAACACTCATTTTGAAATAGAAACTACTGGCAATTCATCGTGTAAGTCTGGCTGACTAAAAACGGCCTGTACTACTTACAACAACACGCTAATACTCGAGATAAATTTATCACGAAAAGCATGCGTAAAAAATTTTAATTGTAACACTATTGGTATATTACAACATGGCAAAATAACTTTTTCACTGAGAAAAAAGTTATTCGCGAAATGAAATTTTTATGGATGAAAATTCAAATGGATTCCGAAGTATAAACAATGTATAATATTCCTGTAATATCAGCATTCCTTTGAACGATATTTCCATGCATGAATTCTTAGTAATATTGGGCGCGTTTAAATTGAATTCAAATTATAATTAGCAGGCGCTTATCGAAAGAAATTCCAATTTTTCGCATATAACGTTTACTAATTGCATAATAATTGAATGCACTTCATACTCGAATGTCATTCGTGTCACACCTTATGCTTCGAGGAATATATTTCGCAATAAATTTGCGAGAATCAAGGGACATATTTTATTTCAGATGGGAAGATATTCTAAATGATCACGGTTAGAAAGAATATTACAACACAGCCACTGAAATATTCATACAAACTCCAATTACAAAAATTTCAATCATTTATCGTCATTAAAGTAAGAATGAATTTTGAAATCTATTAAAATTCAATGCCAAGCCAATGACTGATTATAAAATTTATACCAAAGAGGTATACACAAGTTTCTATCCGTACGTTCCAAAAATAATCCCGATAATGTTTGTGAAATTTCTAATAAAATATTACAAGCTGATCCGTTTCACTTTAATAACGCAGACACCTTTTAGAAAATCTCATGCTTAATAAAATCAAATTTAATCATCGCTTGAACTTTGCGATAAAAAAATATTTTCAAGATCTAATTAAAAAGATAATAGTCTTTTTAGATCCAATAAGGAGAAGGATCTAAACTTGATAAGTAGCAGAGGAAAGGATATTCCGAAAGTTTGCCCTTGAGCCTGTCAAAATTCAATGAACGGGAATGTTCCCAGCGTTAAAATGCAAAGAGGCCATCGGGTTATGGAATATATACATAAAATTAGATGGAGATCTCTTAATCCGGGTAAGGTGAATCCTCGCCAAATCCTTTCGTTTATTGACGTCGACGGAAAGCTCGAGAAATCGAGCCAAACTTCTAATCGAAATCGCAAGATCCTCTGAAAGTCTCTGCGAAAGCAAACATTTTTCCTCCGGCGAGGAAAATTAATATTTTTCGCATATCGATGTTATGCTTAACGTTGTATCGAAATATAAAGATAAATGTGTAACGCGACGTTCATCATTTGGAAATATCATGAATAATTCCATTTATCAAGATCTGGTTGTTATTATCGGAGTTGGAGTGCGACTTCGTAATCAGCGATAAATGTATCAAGCTTTGTCTGATTCATTGCCCTCACGTTAAAGTATATTATACTATTTATTACAACTTTTATTACCCATCTTTCGTCGCGCGTACAAATGTTTTATGCTACTTTAAATATATTCGACTAACTTACAATTTATAAACTGTAGATGTAGACTTGATAGATCATAAAAACAATGTGTCCGCCGTGCGAGTGTAACATGATCTTTATAAAACCAATTAAACATGTGAACTCGTTTTACTTGTTAAACATTGAAACGAATAGGCTGCAGATTTTTAGACATTTGTAGGAAATTTAATAGTGCAAGAAAGATGTTTTTATATCTCATAAATAAAGCGCACGCGTATAACTGATTATATGACAATTGAAATTTTATTTCGACAAAGTCGACGAAAATTTTTACGAGTGACTGTGTTATCGTACACATGGATATTTTCATGGATACATTGGACATTTTCAAAAAATTGTTTATTTAACAATTTATGCAAAATTTTCTATCGTTCACATTCATATTTGATGCGTGTTACATTTATAATAATATTACAGCGATATTGACGAATTAACAATAACAATATAAACAATTAATATTTAGTAGTCATGTTGGTTACTAAATACTAAAGAAATCAGAAGAAAAAAAGGAGTTAAAATACCAAGGGGCGAACGCACGGAAAACAGCGCCGATGATTTTCGTCTTTGTTTCGCCTTTCGACTATCGACTTGCCACTCTCAGACGGGATAATCTCGCTAATGGAAGCAGAACGTGGCGTTTTACGATGATACGAATGCGACCTCGCAAAGACATTGAATAAGAAAGTAGAAATGTGTGAAAAATGACCGACCGTACAAGCGAATAGCCTTTTCGTCCTTAGAAGAAAAATATTCTCCACTGTTTTGCTGTGTGCGAAGTGCGTAATATAATAACGAAATTCCACTGAACACATTAATTCTCTTTCGAATTATCACGATTGTCGAATTTTCTGAATAGAGCGGATACCCTCTCGTCGCATGTGGGAATTGTTTGAAATTACTAATTAGTATGTTAATGGACCTGTCAAATATTCTTTCGTAACAGTGATTATGTTCCGGGTTTCAGCAGCAGGCCGTATCGATTCGTCGAAAATTAATAATTAGCAGATCAAGTGTTTCATCAAAGTTTCTTGCGCTGGAATGTTTGCTTCGGAAACAGAGTACATTGTTATTGAATCCCAAATTAATTGATTTTGTATAACTCTGGCTTTAACAACGAAGCTTCATAATTGGCTATATAATTTTATAATAAATGGTATATTAGATTAGATTATCATAGTTAGTATTATTATTTTTATTACGTTCATTTGAATTTGAATTTAAAGAGAAGTTCCTTCGTGTTAATTCTAATTGAATTCCCTTAGTTAATTTGCTTGAGGTACAAAACTCAGGTACTCGCTCAAAAGTCTTAGGGCACTTTTATTTTTAATACTCAATACTTGTCGTAGATTATCGTATATGTTACAATATACATTATAATAATATAATATATAACAGAGTCTGTACAATATATTAACAGAGTCTGTTTTATATTTATTCTATTTAATTATACTTTATACCGTATATTATATAATATTTTATATTCTATGTGTTATATAATTTATATCTCTATATTGTGTAATTTATATTGTAAATATTGGGTTGAGTAAAAAGTAATTTTGTATTTCACGGATGAATATCGTTAACAGGAAATATTTGAAACAATCTTCATTCAACATCTCATTAAATCTGTTTTTCTAAGACTACTTTCTTAAGTTTTTCTGCGTATTTTAGAATCGTCGTTTGTTACATTATGTTCAGTAATTTTCATTTGTGACATTGTCAATACGGAGAAAAATAAGCAGTAATTTTTTGGCGTTTTATGTTTTTCTGTTTCCGGAAAAGGGAAAATGCACCATCAAATTTGAAAACTTGCAAAACGCGACCTGAGAAGGTCATTTTGGTCAGAAGAAAATTGGTAGACTTTGGGAGCATGGAATTTCGAAATTGTCCGAAAGAATGGTGAAAATTTATCGAA
Organism: Tetragonula carbonaria; assembly: GCA_032399595.1. Taxonomy (NCBI): domain Eukaryota; kingdom Metazoa; phylum Arthropoda; class Insecta; order Hymenoptera; family Apidae; genus Tetragonula; species Tetragonula carbonaria. Next base: position 3,684,286 of record JAUCRC010000008.1, read on the forward strand.
TTTGCAACAAAACGGCGCGTACATTGTTTAATAAAATTCTTTTTTTAATGCGAAAGTCCCGTCTTTTAATTCGACCTAAAATTACTTTTTACTCGACTGACGAACGCAATATTTATAATTAATTTACAATTCATATTTTACCGTATTATTTGCAATTTATTTTTATTATACAAGCACAATACTTGCCTCTAAGATTTCCGAAACGGGGATGTACGTAAGTCTCGTCAATCGAATCACTTAGCTATCGATTTATCAACCGGACCAGATTTATCAACCGAATCACGGATGTTAACCAAAACTAACAATCGAAATTAATGCCGGGAATCGCGGTTTCGGTCCATGACAGACAATCCGAGAGCCCAGTCTCTCATTCGGTTAATCGTTTCGCGGTTCGTCGAGTTTCGTTAATTACGCACTTCGCTATAGACTGAGCGTGGTTTTTGCGGTCGAGCCGAGAACGCATACCGCTACCGATTACGTTCTCGAGGAATCGTCAGTCCACTTCGTTATTTCCCGGAATTAAATCATCCGGCGATTGTTCGAATTCCTCTGTCCCGTCGATTTTCGGCCGTCTTTTCAACATCACACTCAGAAGATAATGCGAAACTGAATGGAATTTTATGGCACAGCGACTGAAGATTTATCGCGTTATGTTATTAGTTTGCACGTGGAAAGGAATTTCGAAATAAATCGCAAAAAAAAAAAAAATTAAAACGAAATATATCTCCAGGGACAATTCGGTTGGACATGATTGTTTTTTTTTTTTTTTTTTAATTTAGAAGAGGAAAGAATTTATTACGGCGATTAGTAGACTGCGGATTTTTGTGCATTCATAAAAATTACATTTAAGCACGCGAAAATATGTAAAGCGCGCGTGCTGCGCGAAAATTTGCAAAATGTGACGAGATTGCGTTCGTTACTCTTCGAGTTATTTTCATAAAAATGTGAATTTATATAAACGCAGTCCGACGATTTTATACAAATATACATAATATTTGATCTTCAAATTTCACCGAATGTTTTCAGCTTATTAGAAAAAAGAGAACTATTCTTTATCCTTTCAAGTGAAATACGCAGCATTTTTTGGAATCGCGTTCCAAGAAAAATGGAAAATGCGACAGATTGCTTATACGAAGATACTTGTTTCTAAGATTATTAGAGGGTTCCCTCAGAGGGTTTTAGGAATACGTGCAATCAAAATTCTGTCAGTTCATCAACATAAGCCTTGACAAATTGCAAGTGCTTTTGATACATGGTGTAATCCGACTTGGACGGTTAGTACTCACTCTCTATCGTCATGTAAATCGAACCAAAAAATAACTATAAAGTTATTTCGTCTTCTAGCCAAATAACGAAACAGCCTAAAGAAAAATTATCTTCACGTTCAAGTGAATCAAGCCGCATAATTCATTTCAAATAACATCCAGCTAAATAGAATTCAATTCAATCGTTTCTGAATACGAATATGGATGATAAAACACGAGTAATAATAGTTATTATTTAAGTGAAATGTATCGTTTGAATAATGTGCCATGGATAATAAGTCCGAATTTCCAATGATTATTTGTGCCATTTGGTGGCACAAATAATCGCTGAACGTGGGAACGCGGAATATTGAAAATCGAGAATCAACCGAATTTAATATCGTCACCTATTCGTCGACAACGTTCCGCCGTTGCTGTTGAATTTACAACATTCCTCTGGACTCGGTCTTTTTTTTTATTGCCTATGTGCCCCGAAAGTGGGACGGAAATTTCAGTCAGGGAAAGATGTCGCGAATCTCCGCGGCGGTAGTCGATAAATGGCCGGCATATTTGTAGTCGCAATTGACTTAAATGTCGTCCGCGCGAGATTTACGACTTACTCTTTGTTGGAACAAGTATTACACGTGCGGTGTCTTTCTCTCTCGGGAGAAACTGCGGATGATGTTTAACACAAACTGGTATCATGTAGCCCGATATTTTTAAATCTGTGATTTAAGTTCACTTCTTAACTAACGCGCTAAGTCGTTACTGCTAATTTCACCTTTATATCGTCTTCTTTTGTTTCAACAAATGTTTTGAAATGACTCGTATGAAACCAGAAGCTGGACACTATTGCTAATTGCTATCATGAAGTTTGGGCTCTTTCCACCTATAAAGGTAAAATTCTGATACTCTGTTCTCTTCGTTGGTAATTCAAGCAGTTTTATATTGCATTTTATAAAAAATATTGTATTTATACCTTTGTGGAAAGAACACGAGTTGGTAATAATTAAATTCGTGTTTTTTTTTCATTATATTAGAGAAATAGAACGGCCTGCTGAAATAGCTACCTGCCTGTGCGTAGATAATTTGGTAATATGTTTAAAAAAATGATATACAACAGGATGTAAATTTTTTTAAAAAGTACATGATCACTCAGGTATGGTGATATCTTATCTAAGATAAAACAAAACATCCTGCGTTTTACATATCAATGAACATTACTACAGTCAATTTCGGCAAATAATCCGAATAAGCCGGGTACAAATCGATAACAATTATCTGCAAACGTGGAATTATCTCCGGTTTCAACTAATTAGTCGAGTGTTAACAGTTGGATCTTGTAAACACGTTCGTGATTCGACCAGCGTTTAGGAACACCGGTTGCGAATGAAATTTCGACAAATATTTGGCAGTCAATATTGGAGCACGCCACAATGATCGAACGTGATCAATTACGCGTGAAATCGTCTAAAATCGCTCGCATGGTCACGCACGACAGAAGCAATTTCTTTTTTCCTCGAGTTCAATTAGAAACGATTTTTTCTTTTTTTTTTTTCGATCGCACGTCACGTCACGAACGCCCATAAGAGCAATGGTTGGAACAAAGATGTTCAAGGATGCGGAAGGAGCATGAAACTTAACCAGCGAGAAAGTACGTTCAAATGACATCTCGCCGTGTGGCCGTTGTCTGCTATGCGACACTCTGAAGACGTTCTGACTGGTTGAAGAAAGAAAACTGGCTCCATTGAGAGCCATAAGGCGTGATAAAATATAAGGAAGGTGCTTTGCAAGGCCGCTCGAGACTTTTACTCGTCTTCACTTCGAATGAATCCCCTTCGACGAATAAAGCTGCAGTCTTTCCTTGAAAAAGAAAGAAAGAAAGAATTAAAGGGAAAAAAGGTATGGTCAAAAGCGACGAAATTAGGTGGAATGATCGTGTGTGTGTGTGTGTGGAAGTAAAATTTTCGTTGGAAATTTTCGTGTCAATCACTGCTCGTTCGAATTCACTCGGGCGTGAATTTATTTCAGAAGTTTTGAAGTAAGTGTCTGTCACGGTGTTCTTGCCACAGGACACATTTGCCTTCCCTAGACAATTCTGAACGATTGAACACCATCGACACGAGGTAGCTACAAAGTAAAGTCACAGTGTATCTATATACTACGTGTATTGCGAGCAGTATTGCTTCAACAAATTCTGACATTCGGGTCACCAATTTCTCTGTTGTATCTACTGTCTGCTTGATCTTGGGATTCAGTTTAGATTTTCAAATGTAAAAGCTTCACTGAATTTAATCGTAGAGATATACTTGGATAACATCAATTGGTATTAGATCAATTGATATTAGAAGATCACAGTGAAATTTTAAATTTTAAATTTTGCGTTTCTACGTTCGCCACGATGGTGGTGCGACATACTCGATGAAAAATTCTAAATAAACCAAATAATTTCAATCTGATCGACTCGTCGTTTCTTCGTGCATACGTAACTTGCTATGTTCCGTTCTCTTCGTCATGTTCTTTTCTCTTCTAAGTCTTCTTGGTCATTTGTGCCGATCACGATCGCAATAGAGATCTTGTATGGAGTCAGGACGCCTATCGACACTCCTAAACGTGGGTGTACGCGACGCGAAATTTCGTAGAACTAGTAGTTTCACGGACATTTTGCATCGATACACAACAAAGGTGGTTCCTGTACGCTCGACTCGACAGCTTGAAAACGTCGACGTAGACGATCGTATCTCTGTACCTCGTGGTCGAACGCAGCAGCTTCCTTTATTCGCGTTCGAGTGCCGAGTATAGCGGTCGGGGAATCGCTCGATAAGCCCCCAACAACCTCGAAATACTAATTATCAGGCAGGACTTATTCTTTTTAAATCAGCGGGCCGCACTCACATAGGTGTTGGCTCGCTAACGTCTCGACAGAAATTGAAGCCATAAATAATTCGACGAATAATTGCTGATCGTCCCTCTCGTGAAATCGTTCCTCTTCTGCGGCTCGGATCATCGCCTATCCAGCGCAGTTATTATTGAATTAAGTTTATATAGGATTATGATCGGTTACCGATCGATCATGTTTGTTGCTTTATTGTTTTGAGATATTTATTTGTCCTCGAGGAACGAATAATGCGAACCTTTCGCGTATTTGGAGAATGTTTTAGTCGTTTAGACTAAGATAAAAGGGACTAAACTGTTTCTGTTCTTGATATTATTTTTTTAATGACTTTAAAGATAGATTGATGCTGTTTCTAATGGAACTCAGACTCTACTTGAGATTAGAAAAATATTTGCTTTTCTTAACAATAGAGCTAAAGATGACTAGAGTATAAAATTCCTGAAGCAGAAACCGGATGTATCGAAACTGAAACCAAATGTACCAAGGAAGTCGAAATAGCTTATAAAAATAAATGGAATAATGAAAATTTATACGCATTTAATTCTTCTAAATTTATAAGAGAAGAAAATCAGATATAACTAAATCGAACTAGTACGTTCATTTATTGATCTTTTCTTTTTTTTGCTTCTTAAATATATAATAATATAGTTGTTCGTGAAAATAAAAGATTACAATCTCCTACGAAATGGATAGAAAATGGTTAGAGTGGAAAGGAGAGCGCAATTCGAAAAAAAGTAGCACATAGAGTTTCTGACGGCACTTTGAAATTTGGCGCTTTGTTGCTTTGACCTGGATTTTCATTTAATGCAAATGTAATTCGCAGACTCGGCGGTGAAAACAGCTTGATAGTTCCAGAACGAGTCAGAAAGAACTGTTCTCATGGCCAAAAATCCGCGACACTGTTGTAACTTACAACCATTCGATCTTTCAATCCAGACTTCATCTGGAATTACTACGGTCTCGACGTTCTGTTGCTTAACATCAATTGTATTTTTCCAAAATACGATAGTATCTCTTGGTTGAAATTAACTTCTCAAATGAAGAGAGAGAGAGAGAGAGAGAGAGCGAATGTATTTACTGCGACGAGACGATTATACGACAAGTGAAATAAATGGATCTGCCACCATTGAATCAAATATGTATCAAGCTTCGTAGATCAATCTACGCATTCTCTTGCTTTTTTGAAAGTCTTGAAGCATCTTCTATAAAATCTTTGACGTTCGGCGTGAATTTTAAATTTTAAATTGCACGAGAGCGTTCTATTCAGGACAGGGGAATAATTCATCGCGATTATTACTATTAACACATCTCAATTTTTAAAATCGTAGAATCTATATGGAAGATTCAACGATGAGAAAGGTATTCAGAAATACCTTAAAACTTTCTCTCGCAGCTCCAGTATTAAGAAATAGAATTTAATGGGTCGATATATTATATGGGTCAGCATATTTTACCAATCCAACCCGCCGACTTTGGACGTTACGCAAAGCCTCATGCAAAATCCAAGAATATCTCCGTACCGTTTCGATTATTATTGTTCGCGGAACAATCACGTATTCAATCCACCAACGGAACCCCCGTTATCGTTAAAAATCATGGGAATTGCAGGCAATTTAGAGGATGGTGAGCAGTCGTCCCCTGAAAACTCGTCCCCTATTTACTCGTATAACGGATCTCTCGGACTTGGCTCGCGAAAACTTGGTCCAACTGGAATGGAGTCGCTGCACGCTTTCTTACGGTCGGAACTATTCAAAATTTCACGAATTTCCGGCCAGGAATTTCCACGCGGTACGGCGTTCGGCTCGCGAGACGTTAAAACGCTGCAACAAACTTCAAACATCAAACCGATCGGGCACACCGTGTTCAATCTCGCGATCGTTAAGCTGCGCTGGCAGACCGAGCCGTTTAGGATTTTCACGAACTCGCCGGTCGAGTAATCGGTGTATAATAACTGTGTTTCGAGGCGCGAACTTCATAAGGAAGAACAAGGGTTTAAGATTACTTGACCCAATCAAGGGTTGGATTAAGAAAGATGTACCGCTCTCGGCGTGGTTTCCATGACTACCATCTTCGTTTCTGTATGCTCCTCTCTGTCCTTTCCTAATAACACGACCTGATCTTACTTCCAATGGCGCGAATCAAAAGGTCACGGAGTCGTGCTGTCGCGAAATCGTTCTGTAATAGAAGTAGAATCGTCTGGTCTCGGTGATCGATTGCATTTCCCCGATGGATTTGCTAGTTTCGCTGAACACTAATACTCACGGGTCTGAAAAGAGAAAATGAAAGGCACGTGGGAGCTATTGTTCGACTACATTTAAATTTTGATTATATGTCTGCGTCTATTTTAGCTTTCATATACTTAAAAAAATTTTTTAATATTAGTAGTCACTTCTACTGTTAATGCGGATCTTTTTGTCTAGAATAATCGTGTTAAATTAGAAATGAACGTGTCTGTCGTTATGTAATATAATACAGCTATATCAAAAATACACAAACACTGAGTATTTGTGTATTTTTTAGCTATATTCTATTATTTGTAGCAAGAATACATAAAATGAATAAATTAATACGATATTTTTTCCTATCAAATCGGCAAGCAATGAATTTTAATCGTTTGTTTGGAACCTGTATCCGTCTGAAAACTATACGTAAATAAATCTACAAGTTTCAATGTAAATTTATAAGTTTCACATTACTAATCACTATATCTTCTCTATGAATATTGTATCCTGAATTTTAAAACCACGTTTTGAATCACAATGATCTAAGATGAAGATCTGAATCCCTTAGAATTGTGCATGTTTGGACCATATTTTTGCATACCTCGATGAGACTGCATCTTGATCCAGCAAGAAGACGCGAATTCACTCGGCTCATAGATCTTCGCATATCTTGGCGATATATTTACATATATATTTACATATGTCAAGGATATTCTTGGTGTAAGATGCGAATGTCAGAAACGATAACCATCACAAATAAAGCTTCTTCAAAATGTGTTTCTACGTACGGTCTCGACACGTTCTCGTAGATAGTTTTTATACACGTACGTATATTTTTGATGAAATTTGAAACATATATATTATGGAAATTACGAGATATTTACTGTAAATATATATTTAGCAAGAAGTTAGTATACGACATAAACAATCATCTTAAACATATAAATGTTAAAGATGGTTTCACTGAATATTGACAATTGAATATTTAATTCTTAATCTTTACCAATATCCCATATGTAGCTTCTCTACATACATGGATCAATATGATTATATAACAGTTGACTCTTACTGCCATGAAATGAAATTCTCGAACGTCTTCTATTATAATAGATTTAGTTTCTTGCAAAGTATTTGAATATTTTTGGTGAGCAAGGAAGTACAAATAACCCAGATGAGAAAAATTCGTGGACTCAAGCAGTGGAGACGGCTGAATTTTCTGTTTCTAGGTCCGACAAACTCCCCTAGAAGGGAGGGGGGATTCAATCTCATTTTGCTCGAATATTCGTAGGCCGTGAACAAGTGTTTCGCGCGTCATAAAATTCTCGTTTCGCCCCGAGAACGATTTCGCATCTCTTTCGCGACCGAAACGCGAGAAACACGAGGAATTCGCCGCGCTTCTACTTGATTTAATAACCAAAAATAGCGAAACGATTCTTGTTACGACGAGTTTTATTTTAATTACGCCTGTAAAGCCGTGGGATTACATCGGGAGCTAGACGTGGCTGCTCGTTTCGTGAATCACTTTTGTTTCTTCGAAACGAATTCGCAGAGAACGCCCGATATGCCACTTAAAGAATGGTTGCAATTTCGTAAATGGAAATTAGCGTGCGAATTACCGAGCGAATAATTCGCACGCTCGCGATATAATCGTGATTTAATTTGATCACAGCGAAGTTTAATTTTCAGAATGAAAAGCTGCTGATCTTTCTGATCGATACGGATTAACTCATACTTGTAATATACTTTTTTCAATTGCATTGCGTTGCGTTTTATCGTATGTATATCAACGCGTATTATTACGCGTCTTTATATTTTCAATCGAAGTCGTTCTACCTTTCCAATTACATCCTCGGAAGGTATGAATTTGCGTGAAAATCCACAATTTAATTAACGAATTAACCAGATAATACCACGTTTCGAATAAACAAGTGATCTACGAGCATAGAATGCAGAGGCATTTTGCTGAAAAGCAGCAAGACGAAATTTTTCTTCGCAACGCGTACTCTCGTCTACGTCGTTTCCGCCCACACGTGACAAAAAGAGAAAAACGCGTTGTTGAAACGCGCGAAGAAGGAACAGGAAGAAAATTTCCATCGTCGCGATGCGCCAAGTTCAGCCGCGAATGTGTCTACGGATGTAATTTTTCGCTGGGAACGTTCATCGTGCGAAAAGGGTGCAACGCTTCCGGTCTGTCATCGCGACTGAACTCGACTGAGTAATTGAAACCGAGCGCGATCGAATGAGACAGCTTGATATTCTTGGAGCTAAACGAAGTTGGATCTCGCGAGGCTCGCGAGGAGTTGCATCTGCTGCTCGTTAGCGAAAAAGAGGCACGGGGGGAAGGAGGAACGTTTAAGTGCTTCCGCCGTGTCGCCTCCGCCATGAAAATTCATCACCGAGAATTAAGTTTTTAGCCCCGCAAGCTGTGCGCGTTTCACTTGGATTACTGAATCGGCGCATTGTGCGTACGGAATTATTACGAGACTTTCCTTCTCACATTTTTTCCCCGTTTCGTCCATGATTTCCTCCTTCTTCTCGTCTTAACATATCTATGAATTTTCGTACTCGACGAATTTCTGTAGAAATTATTATATTATAATTCGCACGTACGCGATGCATCTTGTTTTTCTTCTCGCGTTTTTTCTCTCGTGTTTTCTTTTTTTCTTTTCGTATTTTGTCGTTTGTTTCGATAATAATACTGTGATCATCGGTACGTTGTATTTTCTTCATTCGATCGAATAGTATCGTCTTTTCCTCTACTTTTGCATGCTTGTCATTTCGTTATTCTTCCGTTCAATATTACACTTCATCGTATTCAGACTTATATCTTTTTTTTTATTCTACGTATTTTTATCATTTCTCTACTCTTTTTGTGCACAATATTACATTTTGTTTTATTCGATCGCGTCGCTCTTTCTTTGTCACGCGTAGTAGGGACTTATTTTACTTATAAATATATATGTGTGTACATTCTTCCCAAGTCTCTTGATCTTCGTATCATTTCAGAAATATATCTGTCTTTTATATATATGGTATAATATATTCTCTTTTTACTCGCGCTTAATCCACTGGATCATACGTAGTGGTATATTTTCTTTTTCTTTCTGTCGTATATCCTGTTTCGTCCACAAAAATCCCTCTTTTTTCTCTGCACAATACTACACGCGTCACCGCGCCAGCATCCACCGGAAGCTCGAAATACATTTTCTATCCTGTAAGCCTGGTCCGGTGCACACGATACCATTCATTTTTCTTCCATTAACTTGGCACTTATACCTCTATTACGGTAAATCTAATATTATGAGAATTTGCCAATGATATGATCAAACATTCTGAATCTGAATTGCAAATTTGCACGCGTGCCAAAATACGCCTGAAAATTCTTAGCTTTTTTGAAAAAAGCAAAAAGATGGTGAGTTGAAAGAAATTTATTTGACAAGAGAATCGATCGACATAATTGTTCGCGACGATATATTAATCCTCGAACGCTATTGTTGAGATACAACATAAACGAATGTAATAATTTACCTTAGATTATTAAAATATTTCGTCGCACTTTATACTTTATTTATCCTTCGCGATAGTGATTTAAATGAAAAATTTCAAGACTAATTAATTTAACTCAAAAATTGTTGACCTTCGATGTCCAGTGATATCAGTTCATGTAAGAAATATGCAGAATTCTAAGACTCCCAAGAATGATCAACCTCCATAGTGAAATCTGTAATTATCAAGGAATGATCTTGTCAAAACTTCCAGAACCCGAAAAGTTCCACGGTGAACATTTTGCGCAAGTTTTCGTCATTTCGTATCAGCCGGTCTGTGCTGATTTCGATGGTCAGGTTATCCGCTTTCGGTATCAGTTACTTTGCCAAACACTGATAGAGTTACGATCAAGGCAACACGCTTGTGAGTATAATTATTCGATATAATTATTTAATTTAATTTAATGGAAATTATGTGATCATCCTTCTCTGGCTAATGATTTTCAATTGAATTTTGTATTTTCGTGAGAAACAAGACTCGCCACACCAGGCCAACATTCTATCCGTGTGCCAAAATGGTTTTCTCGAAACCGCTAACAATAAGCGACTTCTTTCGAAAGACCGACTTTTTCAAAATATGCAACAACTCCTATTTTATCTCTGTTAATCTCAACGAAACAACATCGACGGAAATAATTGTAACCGAAAATCGCAATTGAAAAATGTATTGTCCAGCCATACTCGAACTTCGTTGGAAACGATCTTTCCATCTCTGTGATTTCCACGGTTCATCGAATTAAATACTTGAGAGCTGAGACCCGAACTTGTAGCTAAGGTTATAACCCGGAGCACGAAATTTGTCAGGCAAGCGTTCTACTCGTTACGCGAAGGAAGCGCTGCAAGTGTCTGGCCCCTTTCTATCCCTTGGCGTACCTTCGGGACATGTTCCCGGGATCACGTTCCCTCTATACTTCCTATTTACCGTAGCACACGCTATTCATACTTTTAAATCCTTCCATTCTTCGTTCACCATTTATTTTCACACAATACACGGCCCCAAGTTTTTTTTTTTTTGCTCGTCGTACATTTCCCGTGTCGCGATTCCATACCTAGCGTTCACCGTGTTGCGCCAGATTGTATTTCTATTTCCGCTCCGCGTTTCCGCCCGCGGCGCGTTATCAACCGAATTTTTCCACCCTGGAGCGTTTGCACCTTCCCCTGATCTCTTTCCCCTCGTGGAAAATTACAAAAGTGATGAAAAAAGATCGAGCTAGGAACAGGATCGAGGTGAAACGGCGATTGTTTCTATCTGAAATAACGTAACGTTTTTAAGACGCGATATTTTTACATTTTATTGTTTCTTAATGTAACACGATATTTATTATCACTGTTTTAATAGAATCACGATATTTACATTACCGTTTTAATACAATACTATTTAGCACGTTCTGATATTTCAATACTCTAGTGTTTAAATAAATTTTAATAAATTTTAAACAGCGGTAGTAAATTAATATTCTATTGTTGTTTTAATATATATACCATTTAACATTTCACCATTTTAATATACTTTTAGTCACGTTCTTGCTGATCTTCCGACTTTCGCTGCGGCAGATTTCAACATGACCGAGTATAAAAAGACTTCTGTCCAACTTGAATTGACCCTGAAAATGGCCCGAAAGATTTCGCCAATTTCCTTTCATCAATCAGACAAATTTTCTGGTCAGCGTGGACCAGACGATTAAGCATCGTGGACACCGATACGAAATATTAAACATCGACGTTGCACACTCGATGCATTCGAAGTATTTAATGAAAATAGTCAACCTTCAACCGCCGGTATTGCCTGTTCCTTTAATACTAACCGTACACAATCGATATGGTCAATATTTGAACAGGACAATCTACGTCGTAGATGTATGTTATGCCGCTGTTAACAAAATTGTCGATCGCTGCGTTCCGACTCTATCGATCAACAATCATAAATGCAACTTTAGCTAGACGGCGGGGGAGGAGCTGGAGGTCACGTAATTTCGAAAGGGTGAACGTACCTTTCTCCCCTCCCCTCTCCACCGTTGCGGTTTCCGTTCGGTGTCATTTTCAGCGTTTCGAACACGCGTTGCATCGGCATTCCGCGGCACACGGAAACGCGATTTAACGCTCGCGAGATGCTCTTTGTCGGGGATGCGATTTCGTTGTCTGAAACAGGGACGCGCGTTTCGGCGTCTACGTTATTGTTCCGCGGCAGTTCCCCTTTGTGCGCGCGTTGTCACGCGCCATTAAAAGCGCAACGATAACTTTCGCGACGTGCGAGAGATTTTCGTTCCGTGTACTCGTCGGTGTCTCGCTCTACATCGTCGCGAGGGAACGACGGCTAAACGTCGCTGAATGTCCGGTACGTTTCATCGTTCGTTTGGACAATGGGCACCGAAAACGGTGGAAAACGCGTCTGAAAAAGTCCGCGACGAAAGAAGCTTCCTTTCTCGTTCTCTCTTTTGCGGCTTCTTCTTCTTCTATTTTTTTTTTTTTTTTTTAAGACGCAAAAGTTTCGCGAATATTCGCTGAATAAACGAATAAACGGGAGTGATTATGAGATTAATTCGGCGCGAACGAGCCGCGAGATGGATCCGTTTCATCCGGTGACCAGTTTTTTTTACAGTTGCTCCCGTCGTGTGACCTGCTTTGTAGTCCGCGTTACGAGGGAAATTGGTCGAATTAACGAAAACGTTTTCCCCCAGCTAATTGCTAATTTTGCAACGTGACACCGCTCTAATTCCGCTGTAGTTCGGTGAATTGTAGCGTATGCCGTGCGTTTCATGCAGTTAGAATTTTGCCTCGCGCGCGCCACGCTGTAATTAAAGCGACGAGAAGAGACTGAAGGATAGAGAGAGAGAGAGAGATTTCGACCGTGAAATCAGCTTAGAAAATCTGTCTTACTTGAGGCGATATGGACCAAATCGAAAAAGGACAGAAAGAATTGAGCGAATATAATTTGTGGGAAAGATACACGAAGATCAGTAAGATTAGTAAAAAATTATGCACAGAAATGGACAAAAGTATTCGCGCACTCGATGAAAATTTATCGATACTTTAAGCTGTTGAAACCTCATAAAACGAAATCCAGTTGACCTCGCTTTTCAAGCGTGAAATCTTTTAACGTTTTGAGTTCTTTTTTTCCAAAGGTATTTTTACATTAAATTTGTTTGTTGGAAGATGTAAAAATTTAGACGCCTGCAAAATCGCTGAGAAATTTTTTTAATGACATATCTACCATGATCTTGAAGATTCAAGTCTTTAAAACTTGTCATACGATTTTTCTTCGCTATATTTTATTGAAGTTTTATCATGAAAGTTAAACGACGAAAATTCAAGAGTTCCTAGCATTTTGCCATTTAGCCCTAATGGTGAAAAAAGAAAATCGTACAGCAAGTTTGAAGAGGTCGTTGTAAAGAGCGAACTTCAATCTTCAGGATCATGGTAGATTTAGTCATGAGAAAAATTTCTTAATGTTTCCAGAGCGAGAATTTTCGAGAACAAAAGTATCCTTGCTTCCTTACTTGTTATACGAGAATTATCTTTGAAAAAGAAACCAACGTAGAACTGTAAAAATAAAAACTTCACACTTTAAAACGAGGCCAACTGGATTGTTATACGACTTTTTCTTCGTGAAGTTACAACGGTTTGAAGCATAGAAAATCTTTCATCAAGTGCGCGAACACTTTCGTCCACCTCTTTATATATACTATGTACGTGTCAGAGAAGTTGAAACTTTTCAATTTTCAAGAAACTCTGCTCAAGACCGTGTTTACCTCAACTGAATATTTGTTACTATTGAAACAATCTGTGTTCAAAGTTACTCGTTTCTTTCAACGAAAATATCTCTGCTATCAATCTTCGTTCCGGCGAACTGAAACGCAACAGCACGTTGGCAGAGCTATTTAAATATTTAATCAAACATTTGATGCACATTGATCATATGCATTAATAGAAGTAAATAATTTATCCCGCAAATTCGTTCCGGGCGTCTATCTGAAGTGAATGATGATACGAAATTTCGAAATTTAGTGGATGAAAGAAAGAGACTGCCGATTCGAGAAATGAAAGTTCTAAATATCCCGCCATCATTTGTACACAGACATTTAAAGAAAATGTAAGTGATATCGTAACTGGAAGTTCATTGAACGAAATCGTATGACAACGTGCACATCTTTGTTTGCTTACAATGCAGAACCACTGTTTGAACGTTTTGAAAAATTTTCAAGAAACGTGGATTTTGTATAACGATCCTCAAAGAAAACGAACTCGGACCAGAAGGGAAGAACAAGCTTAGTGATGATGTTAAATTAGGCCCACACTCTTGTAAAGTTTGTTTCTCGAGTCGCTTCTAAATGATCAAACAATAAATTCCAGACAAATATTGTCCTCAGCTGAATAAATTAAGAGGAGCAACAGCAAGAAAACTTCCCAGAACTCGTAACTCGAGTAAACGTGTAATTTTTCATCGTGATAATGCCAACGTGTGGCACAAAACGTGTAAAAAAAAGATTACGTGAATTTGATTGGAAAGTTTTATCACACCGTCCATTGTATTCTCCAGATACCATCCATTTCGAACGTTGCAACAATTTTTAGCCGGCGAAAAATATGACAATACTGATGACATATAAAAAAAGGACCTCGAAAAATATTTTAACGAGAAACCAAGGAATGACTACATATTCTCATGGCAAACTTACAAATTTTATCACAGATAATAATATTATAAAAAGCGGTACGAACTTTTGGGATGACTTGATAATTTACAATCTTATTATACCCAATTCTGTTTCTGAACGTTCTTCTCTACAGTTCCAAGGCTCAAAAGCTTTCTACGCATGGAATCATTATATCGCGCAGGATACGTCGTAGGAAATTTTTCATAGATTGAGAAATTGCACGCTTGGAATAAAGCTATTTCCCCGTTCGAAGTCGTTGGTTTCCGCTCCGAATACCGCTTACCATTTACCAGCGCGCACTAAACACGATCGATCTCCGCCAATCGAGATTCCAAGGCACACGCGGGGCGACGCCGATCTTCGTTGACGTCTCCTTGACCGGATTTCCGGACCGAATCGAGGAACGCTCGTAAACGTCGCAAGCTTGTCCGAAGCTCGTTCCGAATTCCACGTTTCTCGCTTTCCTTTCGTTTATTTTTCGGCCGTGTTTACTCCACCAACCTGAATGACTTCTTCCTTGAATTTTACATCATCTTACTCCGCTTAAACGTAGGAGAATTAATTGTACTCCCTTCAAATCTCTCGCGTAACGCGAGACCACCGACGAGGTATATGAATAGACATTGCACCTTACGGACTTTCGTGACCTGAAATACCGACATACTAAGAAATCATTTAGAGATCGGCGAAATCAGTGAAGGAGTGATTAATCAAATTTACCGGCAATCAGAATGGAAATGTTTCAAATTCATAAAATGTTAATACCAACATATATATCATTGAGTCATCTCATGCTTTATGTCATTTTTATTAACAATTTGTAACGATAAATTATCTCGATCATTGAAAATGCAAATCAGTGAATTCGTTTTAACGAGTGACATCGTACTGTAAATAAGAGAATATGCATGCGGTTTAAGAAAATAAATTTGACTTCGAAATTTCGAAACGGAATGAATTTTTGGAATAAGTAATTTACAACACATGATATGATTCTGTATTACAAACAATATATTTGTAGAAATATTTTATTGATAAGTTCAAACTTTCGTAAAATCGAGTTTACGGAATAAAGATAACTCATTTAGGTTGTGAACATTTGTAAATAAATCTTTTAAATGAATATAAATAATATACATAGATATATAGTTTAAATAAATAAATATAAATTTTTGATCCCAATTTTCGTCAATCATCGTTTTAAATCGTTATATTTCTTCATTGATGAAGGAATGTACCGCCACGTTCAATTCAATAAATAATTCTCGAAGCATACGTGGCAATACTGTCCATATTTTTTAATTTTAATTCATTTGAAATTTCGATTGTTGGTGAAAAAGATCAACAGCGGCGAGTGTACGTTTTATTGAATAATGAAACGAGATGACGATCTCCAGAGGCGATCCGTGTTCTTCACTTCGATTAATTGCGTTCTACTTCTTATTTTAATTAATTCAAATGAGTTCTCAGGGGCTCTGCAAAACGCTGAGTATTCGCGATACGGAAGGAAGAGTAGAATAGTGCATTTCGATGAAATGCAAAGGGTCTTGAGTCCAGTTTTATAGATGAGCTTTTCAAATCGGTTGTGAATAATCGGTTTTAAAAAGTTGGTCTTAGAGAACTGAGTTTTGAGAGAGAAAAAAACAGTCGCGCAGAACCGTCTCGTAGCATCTGTCGATGAGAATCTATAATTTGATTCGGGGAAGTTAAGCTTCAGTCTCTACGGTCTATTCACAACTTCACACACATGCACATACAAGCTAAACCAACGATAATTTAATATATAGTTCAATATCTACAAGATCTTCAATTTTCTGGCCTCAAGCCATACTTGGAGAATTCGTAGAGATCTCGTAGACCATGCAAAAGCCAAAATCAACCATAATAGACTTGGACTGATTTTACATTTTATATTTTATGATTAGAGCTAATGTCAAATTTTCAGATTCTCTAATTTCTGAATAATAAACTAAATTAATTCCGTGTTAATGATGAAAGATTTCAATTCTAATATCAATGAAAGAAATTATTGTTTCTCTTGATAAAAAGAAAAAAAAAAACGATTCTACGTTGATATGAGTTTCGCCTTTGAAATATTCAGTTTATCGTAGGTATTCTCTAATTTCTGAATTAATTCTACGTTAATAGCAAAAACTCCGGTTTTAATGTTGGCACTATGTGTTTTTTTTTTTTTGATGAAAAGAAAAAAGATTCCACGTTAATATGAGTTTCACCATTGAAGTATTCAGTTCGGTGTCGTGAGAATTTCACGAAATAAAGAAAGATTGATATTAGTGTGATCCATCTTCCCGCGAAGGCTCTCGAATTTGTTGAATACTTTTGTAAAATGGCGAACGCTTCTTGCGAGGAGGCTTGCACGCTGCAGCGAGCATTTTTCCACCATATATTCGCGCGTTTCTTCCGAAGCATCGCTGGTTTATTCCACCACTCAGAGAAGTGGCATTAACCTAGAAAAGCCTCCGTTTGGTTTGACGATTTCGCAACACTGGTACGCTCCCCTTCACCTCCCCTTCATTTCAAAGGGACATTATTTCCGACATTAAGTCGACGTGTTGAATCCTTGTCTTACAACGAGTTTGCTCCATTTGTCGGCTGTCTTCCTTCACATTAACTTTTGTAATCGTTCCGTGCAAAGGAGTAGGCATTGTTTCACTTCTTTTAATAATTCAATCAATCTCTGTCAGAAAGGAATTACTAACATAACTTGCTAGAATTTAGAATAAAAGCGTATATCTAAATCAGAGAAATATTTTTTACTCTTCAGTCGGACGTGATGAATTTTTTCAAGAAATTTATAAATCTACATATGAATCTTTTTTTTCCATTGATTTTTCTACATACGATTTTTTCCCTTGTATACTGTACAAACATGAGAAGATAATCTACTAAAACAGCATAGAAACAAGAGAAGTATATACTATACCACTCAACATATTGCACTTTGTCTTCTTCATACTTATACCACTTCTATAAGTCGGTTCAACGAATCAACTCAGTAAAGATAAATCACGTATTACAACGTGATTGCAACAACGTTCTTTAGATGTCATTTGAAGTCTTGAAAGAGGGTCTAACGACGAGCCAAGTAAATCATAAAGTCAACGTTCGTCAGTCAACACCTATTACAATCCTGTTGCGCCTTACAGAACAGGCTCGGCACATCCGCTGAATTCGATTCGTTGAACAGACTGTAGCACTCTAGCAATCCTCTCATCTTCTCGTCTCCCCATGAAGCACCTATTTCTTTCAATTACCCCCAATAAAACTTCCCTTCCGAGCAAGGGAGGGATCCACCTGATTCAAAGACCCAGAGACCACCATCATCGTCACCCAAGTCGCCCAATCGTTGTGACGGTCGTTAACGGAGCGTTGACGATGGTTGTTGCAGCTACGGAAGCCAGTGTCGACACTCTCGATCCCGGGGGCGATGAAGAACAGCGGCGGCGTGGCCGGTGGGGGCGGCGTGGGGGTCGCCGGGGGCGGCGGCGGGGCTGGCTGCGGTAGCGGCGGCGCTACCGGAACCGGCGAGGACGCCGGTATCGCCCTGGTCGGTGTCCACTCGGAGTACCCACGGTACGTGGACGACCGCATGCTAGCCAGCGGTGGCCAGGTGAAAGGACCATCGGGCAGCATTGGCCCCGGCTCGAAGCACAAGCCGAACGTTGGCTACCGGCTCGGCAGACGGAAGGCCCTGTTCGAGAAGCGGAAACGCATCAGCGACTACGCGCTCGTCATGGGCATGTTCGGCATCATCGTGATGGTCATCGAGAACGAACTATCCAGCGCCGGTGTCTACACCAAGGTGAGTCACCGATCCTCGTCCACTCTTGCTTGGTAGGAGCTTGCGTCTCGATTGCCGCGATTTCCGTTTTCTGTGGCAATTTTTCCAAAGATATTCATCTCAGTTCATTTCTCGCGTCGTGACGAACGATTGGTTTTGTTGAACGCGATGCCGATCGTTGGCGGAGTCGTGACGGACCGATTTCGACGAGTTATAGAAGTTAATGGATGCCTGATGCCTGATTCTCTCTGTGAATTTTGATGAAGATTAAACGGCTCGCGATTATCGAAGTTGATGGATGACGCTCGACTTTTTTCTAGCGAAGTTTGACGAAGATTAAATGGTTCACGATTATCGAGATGTACGGGATATATAGATGTACGATAGCTGATTCTGTCGGAGGATTTTAATAATGGGGTACACAGTGTTCACAAAAACAGTTGACTTTTGTTAAAAATTGAATCCTCGACGGAGCATCGGTGTGTTATTCGATCCGAGATAAAGTTAGTTGTACTTCTTGCGAAAGTTTAATGTTCTTTTTTGAAAAGAACACTGCTTACGCAGAAGCTCGAATCTTATAATCTTGTAATTATGTAGCAACTTCAGCGGGGAAGTTTGAGATCTCTGAACACTGAAGAAGCAGTTAATAGACTTATCGTACTTGGTGTAATTAAACGCGTTAACACATTCGGATTATAGAAGATTTAAATCACTTTGTCCCTTGTCCTTTGCTTGTTAGCTATATTTTTCAATTCAACTTCGTAATGAGCGATCTTTACCTCGAGTTAACCTCGTGGAAGAAGAAAAACCAGACGCAACGATATTCTTAATCGACCTCTGATCATTTGCATAAACAGTAAACTCATCCAGCGCCACGAAAACGCGTTCAATTACCTCTTATATTCCGGCATAATCCTACTGTGGAAATCTCGAGCCCGCTACGAGCAGACCGTGGCGGAGATTTTCACGAGTGCAACACTCGGGTACAGGTTTTCTTTGCAACTTTTTAATCTATTCAGTCGGCCGACTTCGCGATCAGTTTGTCTCGTTAGTCGAGCGTTGAAAGCTGACGCGTTTCTTATGCAAATCGGCGCGTTACTTTTCAAAGTCAAGCTCTGCCGATAGAATTAACGACGACAACCATTCAGCGTATAATATCGTAAAACGTGCTTACAGCTTATAAACTCGATGGTTATACTTTATGGCGATCTCGCTCGTCACTATTTTCCTGACACGATGAAATATCGAACGTATTGTTTCTCGATGATTGATAAATTTTTATACACTAATTAGCCTAAAACTGGAATTACCTAACCGTAAAGAGATTAAAATGAAAAAGGAAAACTGGGAAATGTTTATAATCTAATAAACAACAAGATGCAATTCTGTAAAACTACACCGCTGTAAAATTTTTATTAAAAACTACGTCGTTTCGATTTATTTAAAATTAGTCATTCTGACCACTCTAAGATATCTAATATTTATCTTCTGTTTGTTTTGTTTTTTCTTTATTGATGCATCATAAAAATCATTTATAGCTGCGATCTTCTAATTTAGCATTTTCCAATCGATCTTAAGTTCACTTGTGCCACTCTCAGCAAGTTCAAAAATAAATTCAGTTTCAGTTTACATAAAAGTGTGGCTATATTAAATTAAACACGAAACAAAATAACTAAGCGGCCAAGAAAATATTTTACGATCTTCGAGAGAATTGTTAATCTGAGTCTTCTAAGAATCCAGGCTCTAATTATTTCGACATTTCGAATAATCAGATGTCATTTTAAATAAAATTATCGTTAAATTGCACACCAAGGATGATTTATATATCTGAGTATAACGTGTAAAAGTATATAGCGGAATTCGAACGGTGTGAATCGTATGGTAATGGAACCGATCGATGTATTTTCTATGGTAATTTGAAACCACTAAAGGAGCGTTAGGATGCATATAAAGAGGAATACTACAGATGAAATTGCAAATTTTTCAAGCAATTTTTCTTTAACTTTTATATCGGGGATAACGGTGGGTTATTCAGAGAGATATAGAGAATAGTTTCTAAACCATACAGTTTGAAAAAACAAAATACCGACGAAAGATCCTTTTGTGTTGGTAACAAACATATGTAAAATATATCCTGATGATGCATGCGTTTGACCATGAAAAAGATCTGAATCTTATGCAAGTTTCAATATTTTTTTCTAGAAATCTTACTTACATATAATATCGTGTTGAAAAAGTCTGTGACTTTCGAATGATCTTAAATGTCAATGCCAGGATCCTAACAATGACTTTGATGGCCTAAATGATCCGTCGTTACCTCGTAACAATGTGTAATTAATTCTCAATCACACGACCTCCATGACTTCTCATGTCATTCAAATGACCTTGAATGTCAATAACGGGAACTCGATAACGCCATATAATCTTGAAACGATCCTGTATATTGATGATTCGATCTGAATAGCTCTCAATAACATTCATAGTTATAGAACGCTAATAACATGATCTCGACATCCTTTCATGATTTTTAATACCAACTGTAACGCTGTAACGATTGGCTATTTCTTGAAGTAATTTTCATCGGGAACTTTCATACAAATGAAAAATCGCATGATAACACAGTCCTTAATAGCGTCAACGTTTAAACGAATCTGCGTGTCGTCGCAGTTTTGCAGTGGTCTTCGTGAAATTTTTCAGTTTTAGAATATAGTGCACAAGAAACGTTTGCTAAAAAAAAAAAAAAAAAAAAAAATGAAAGATCAGCTCGGAAAGCTTTCCCGTTTTCTCGTTACGCGATTGTTAGACATACGTGACGATGAATTTTAATCTTTCTCCTGAGCAGCTTACCTCTCAGAGGATATGTTAAACGTGCCTACGAGTAACGTTTCTAGTCTGTAGAGATACGATGATCACGTGTTTTCCTACCGGAACAGCTTACCCATTTCACGTGTCAAGCTAACGACTTTAAAGCTATTCTTCCATTAAGGTTATAAATAACGAAATTTCTTTATACGCGTAGAATTAACTTTCTTTCTCTTTTCTTTTTTTTTGTCTTCAAAGAAGAACTCCTTTCAATTAAATTTAATATAATTCGATACAATACAAGTCGGATTCGATAAGCAAAAATAACATAATCTTTTTCTCACGTGAAAGATTAATTTCTTCTTCTTTTCTTTTTCCTTCAAAAGGAAAGCTTTGATTGAATTTAATATTATAATTCAGTAAGGAGGAATGTCGATTGAATATCCCTGGCAATGAAAAGAAGAGGCACGTTTCATGTCACCGACGTTATTTTCTTCTTCTAATGGCCTCCTTTAAACGGTTCGATTCGAAGCTCATCATTTGCCCGTTAATTCAAAGGTGCTCGCGTCTCGTTCAATTAATCTGCATTTCATCTCGCCGACCGACGGATTCAATCAATTAAACGTCTCCTTTAAAAGCGTTGCCATAACGATTCACGAAAGTAATAGGACCATCATCGTTTCATGCAATTAAAATAACAAACTCATACGTTGATTAATTATTGCCAACGACGATTATCGATAAACAGTTTTAGAGAGATGTCCCGTTTGTTATAATAGCTTCTATGTTGAAAGAAAGAAGAAGAGAAACTATTTACTTATCTATTGATGAGCAAATAAATCCTTTGAGTAGATTTTTTCGCATATGTGACAGTAGTTACAAGAATTGCGAAATTTCGTAGAGACTAGAAAACTTCACACGAGAACTAGAGCAAATCCACCTAGATGCTCGGAATTTTTAATTTTACCATGCAATTTTTATTTTATGACTTTTTCAATTTATTTAGTGTATACAAGTACCATTGAAGTAGTTGTTACCGTATAATCGTATATGTACAATGTATTTGGGCACATATTATAGAGTAATTGTTTTAGCGTTTGAGTGAGTGAAAAATTTCACATCACTTTTCTGCTTAACTCAGCATGCAATTAAAGTACATAGAAATGTCATTCCTATTCAAAAGAAACAAAAAAAAAATCTATTAAAATTCTATTTAAATTGTAATTCCACAATTCATTCACAAATGTTCACGTACATCTACGAACCTCTCCAACGACACGTTTGAGAGGAGAACACAAACTTTCCACGACACGTTTTTCCACAGCCAAATAAAGAGATTGCGCAGCTGGTAAAAAATTTTCTTTTCGCTGCCCGTTCGCATTAGAATTCTCCTTTTGTCATAAATTGCAAGTTTCGAACGCCATAAATCACCTCGTTCACAGCGACTGGATAAATAGGATAACGAGTGGATCCAGATTGAGCAAGAATTATCGTTCTGTTTGTTCTTTGAATTCTTTCGTTCTCGAACGGAAACAGCCAACGACGTCGTTATTTTTCCATCCAGCTAACTGTATCATATCTGCCTAATCATCTGTCGTTCAAGTTGGTTAAATCTAGCGTGAGCAAAGAGACACGGTTGACGACTGAATTACGCTGTTGACCGTGGCACTCTCTCTCTCTCGCTTGAATCAGCGCCAAGAAGCAACGAATAGATTAACAACAACATTGATAATGGGATGGGAAAGAAGCTAAACTGTGTGTATGTGTGTGTGTGCGTACGTGTGCTTGTGTAGTTCAAGAAAGAAGGCCAGAGGGATTCGTTCGATTGCTCTCTTTCTTTCTACCCTCGAAGATTCTGGGCCAAATCATACATTTCAAGGGAATTCTGGTAGGCGGGAATCCCTTACACACAGATCTTTATTTTATAAATTGGGAAAAGGATTCGCACGTTCAGAATATGATAATTTGTACAAAGAGAAGTGGTTTCATATGTTAACGCAGAAATATTTGATACTTTTCTTACGTAAAAAATTTTTCAAACTCGCGCACGCTTAATACACGTTTAATTCTGTTTAGAAATTTACAAACGTGTACGGGGAGTTTAGAAATTTATAAACTTTTGCTTATGCAAAACTCGATTGCTCTAATTCTGCCACGCCTGATGTGAAAATTTCAATAACTTTGTGTTTGCAATTAAAATGAAATTCCTGAACGTACGTGTCACCGCATGTAATGTATGAAAATTACGTGTACATGAATTTACATCTGCATGTAAAAATATCCCATCCTCGACGAAATATGCAGCTTCATTTGAACGTTATAACGCATAGGATTGAATGAAAATTTAATATTCGGTTAAGTAACCAGCGGTTGAAGTAGCGTTGCTTGATCAACAAACGTGCTACGCCATTACATTAACGTGAGTTAATCATTCAGATCGATTTACGCGATAAAATTAAATTCGAGTAAACGAACTCGGCAGACGATGTGTACAGTGCAGTGCAAAGAGTGTAGGATGCATAAGCATTTGCTTTTACGTCGATAGATAACACACCCTTTACACGCGTCTCCTCTTACGAAGAAAGCCACAGAGATATTTACGCAAATCATGAAATTCGCAATGCGGTTGCAAATATTTGGAAATTCACCGTAGTGCACAGTGTGCTGGCATCCCTCGAAGATGAAATTTTCGGAAATTAAATTCGACAATCGAAATTGATCGGCACGAGCATCGAGCGTTTCGTTTCTTACGCGTTACTATTCTAGAAGAAAAAAAAGTTGGGAATTAATTATATCGTGGAATTTTTGAATTCTCGTGTTTCAGGGGACGTAAAAGTTTGAAAATAGCTTCGAAGTAAAATTCATTCACTTTGGTTCACAATGATTTATTTACTCAAAATAGAGGAAGTTACTAGAAAATAAAATTATTACTTTAGTTATTATTATATTAGGTTATTATATTAGGTTTTTAATGAATAAGTTTCAACGAAAAATTTAGCGGAACGAGGGACATTATTAGAATTGTTTGCGCTATTAATCTCGAATGGATAACAGAATGTTTAATGAAATGGTATTTGGATTGGTTATTTGAAAATTTACACCCGGTAATATTCATACACCTACATTATTAAATTTCATATTTGATACGTCGAAGATAAAAACGCAGAAACTTTTATACGGAATTGTAAAAGGATTCGCGCAATAATTCATAGAAACGCGAGTAATTATAATTGAAATTTTAATATCTGTTTTTTTCTGTTCCTTTGTATTTTTTTCTTTTTTTTTTTTTTTTTTTTTGGTTTCATCGACATCGATCAAACATTTCGATATGCAGGAAGACATTCCAATCAGAGAAGTTTAATTTCGGGTTTGAAAATGGTTCCTTCTCAACGAGGAACAGAACCGTACCAGTTTCATAATAAAGAAATTCTCAGTCACTGAGACGGAGTTTTGTGAAAATCAGAACCTTTGTAAAAGCTACCAGATCACGTACTTTATATTGTTCCTGAAAGATAGAAGGGGAACGCGAATGAGAATACTAGTGTCAACCTGTTCCATTATGTTATAAAAGTGAAATTTTTTGGACGTAAGAGAATTGAATCAAATTTCCGAACGAAATCTGTAAAGAGTTTTGTCATAGTAAATTTGCGAAATTAATAATGACCACGAAATATCAAGATATTCGTTCATTTAAACTACTGCTACGTTTTTATTTTCATTTCAATTGTGTTTTTTTTTTCTATTATTGAAGTAATTTCTTAATTTCGTGCAAGTGAAAAAAATATTCAACTTCAGAAAATTGAGATAATAATAAGTGAAAATAATTTTCACTATTTTCTTTAAACATTAGAACGATAGGTATTTATATTATTAAGAAAGACAAATTGTACAATATTATATTTCGTTGTAAAAATGGTCTAATATTATATTTTATAATAAATTATATTATATAATAATGATGCACAATAATATTTTAATATTTATAATTATCGTACAATAATATTTTTCCTTTATCTATGTACTCTCTTCTCTATTTACCTCACGTCTGACAAAAAAGCTCTTGTAATACGTAATACATACACACGTGAATCATACTTCTCGTGAATTAATTTTACATTCAAGTTCCTTCTAAGAAATTTAAAATTTCTTCTTCCGTCAAAAAAAAAGAAAAAACGTGAAATTCAAAAATTGTTATTAATTAATTAATTAATTTTCCTTGTCCGCTCAAAATAGTTATTCATTTAATATGTTCGAAACGATCTTCATTAAAGGATGGCGTCATATATGTCTGAATCTTAAGTAGCATACTACAGTTAACAGAACGGATTCACGCGAAGACAAAGGGACCGCTGTATATCATTCTTCTTGCGAGAAGATTCGCTGTAGTTGTCTCGGAAGTTCAGTTGAACTGTTGGCCGATGTTCTGCGCTTTTTCCTTAGTCAAACGTTTGGGATCGTGATAGGCTGACTGTCTTCTGCAGCTTCCTTGTGTTTCAGCTGCGCCAACAACAAAGAACAAATCGTGAGCACGTGACGGAATCCGGAAATGAATACCTCGCCTTTGAAAAACGAGCGAAAAATTGCATTCCATTTTTCTCGTTTAACCGCTCTCGTTTTTTTTTTTTTTGCTTTCTTTCGCGTCGAGACCGCCTGGGAAATTCGATTCTCGCGAGTCTAACTTTAAATAATCCTTTCAACGTTTTCAAGGGGCTTTCGTCGGGAAATTAAACTTATCATTAGCATGATTTCATATAAATTTGCTGCAGACGAGTCGAGCTTCAATCGAAAACGTTATATTCATAGTTGATTTTGCTATGATAAAAATTAGATTACATAATGCTTCGATTATCAAACCACAAGTGTGTTATACATAAAATATACGTTGATTTTTAAATGCCATAAAGAGTAAAAAAAAAAAAAGAAAGAAAGAAAACGGAATGAAAAATCGATCGTATCACGCAATTGCTTCTGCAAAATCTGGGATCTTGATTCAAAGATGCTCGGTGCAATTAAATTCTGGAATTTAATACAAACGTTCCAGACACCATGACGTGTTCGATAAGCCGATACTAGTCGAAAATGTCGATATTCAAATGCTGTGATAATATCAGCGCTTTTCTTCGTTCAAACTGGGAATTAATGGATTCCCAGGGACTAGCTCTAATTATAAAACAAATCAATTTCATTCGTGCACAGCATACGCTCAATTGAAAAAAAAGCTGTTGACTTCGCTAGAAACTGCCAACAATTTCGTACTGTACTTGAAAATTGTACACCTAACACGTGTAGAAATTGAGTTGAACTTTTTCTCAAAAAGTTGCGGAGCATCTTAAGTTTCACCCGGAAGCTTTTTTCACTAATTACATCGACATTCTTTAAACTTTGACCCGAAATCGGTTTAACACCGTCCATAATTATGACAGGTGACTAACGTTATTACGAAGCAGGGCTTGTCAGTTGAGTCGTTTTACAGGAAGCCTTACGGCAACGATATACGTATATATACAGGGTGATTCCATTTTTTTCCGACATAACTTTGCCAGCCGACTCTATAAGTGAAAAGAAAGTGTAGCTCATAAGCATATGCTCGAAAATTCTTCGTTGAGGAACTACGACGAAAATTCAAAATAACAACATAATAAGTTTGCACTTCAACATCGTTTTGGATGTATCTTCACAAAGATGAATAGATCGAGGAGGACCAATTTTTTAACCTTCAAGATTTCACGCCTTTGGATTTTCACTTGTTGGAAGTATTAAAATATAAAAATTAATAGAAATATAAAAAATTTAATTTCCGGTACATGTCAAGCTTGAATTCATAAAAATGGACAACACTTTGAAATGGAACCAACGATAGGTAAATATCGTCAACTCTTCGAATCTTTGTTATAGTTTTCGAACTATAGAATTTTTTGTCCATGTGTTTATACATTCTTTTCTTATACCAGAAAAAGTAGAGACACATAAGGAATATCATACTGTGTTTTAACTATAAAAATGGGACTGTGAGAAGATAATGAAATTTATGAAAATTATGAAATTGAAAAACTTTTTGAAAAATGACAAAAACTTTTAAAAATGATGTACTATATCTACGCATTTAATAATTGATATTTATAGAAATAGAAAGTCTTCCTTCGAAACGTTTCGAAACATAACGATGTTGCATAGTTATACCTAAGGTAATCGAAACATGCGAGACTAATAATAAGACACGCGCACAAGTCCCTTCCAACTCGCTGTCTATTTCGTCTTACCTCCATTTGCATCAAACCCTTCAAATATTAACGTAAAACACAAGGCAAGAGGGAAGAATGAAAGACAGGTGAAAAACTTTGCCCGCTGGGAGAGAGTAGCTAATTGCTACAGAATAATCCAACAAAGTGAGTCCCTCTCGCGCGTTTTTCGCGAAAGGTTTCACGTACAGTAAACGTACGACCCGTGGAACAAACGTGCGCCTGCTCGCCAATTAACAAAGTCAAACAACTTAAACGTCTCGCGAAACGAAGATTAATGTTTCGCGCTGTTTAAACTCTTCCGAAATCCCCCGTCTCGCGTTAAGACGAGTCCCGCGCGTTTATGCTATGTACTATGTGCGTCGCGAATGATTCACTCACGGTGAATGCGAAAGATGAAAACTGATGCCTTTTACAACGATTTATTATTATTCACAGTTCAATTTATTTCACAATATCGTGCACTGAGTTGTCATTAGAATTAACAGAATTGACAATGGTAACGTTCTTAGAGATTTCAGTGACATTTTTGATAGCTTTTATAGCTTTTATTTATATATAGATAAATAAATAAATAATATATATAATATAATATATAAATAAAAAATATATATAAATAGAAATACATCAAAGCTTATATTCTTTACTGTATTATACATTTTCTTTTCTATTGCTTATATTTGAATTGCTTTGATATAAAATAAGTTTAATACTATATTTTAGGATTGTACGATCCGTTGATTTTATTAGAATGTCAAATAGCCAGATTCAGATTTCACTTTGAAAATAATTATATCTCACAATTAAACATTTGATACTTGCTAAATAAAAATCTCTGCAAGGTAAATCTCCATAAGCATGAACAACGAAATTGTTCAATCGCGCAGAAGAATGTGCCAAAATGCTGACTGGACTTATTCTACTATCAATGAATCATCCATTCAATTCATCAAAGATAAAAATTGCATTTTTCTATAAATTACCTATAAATGCACAAATCAATTCCCATTCTGCCGAACACTTTGAACATTCACTTTGGATGAAACTCATGATGAAAAACAATCCTCGTGTGCAATCCACCTTCACTGTAGTCTAAATTGGCATTTATTCTTGTCCCGTTGAAAAGAACCGAACCGTCCCGGGGAATTCGAATCCAATAAGCCATGAGTCTAAAGGCCCCCATAGACGTTGAAACATGCTGCATGCATCAACTCCTAGGTTTCATGAAACATCAGATGATGTTTCAGAATCAGCTTGCCTCCCACTCTACCAATTCTTCAGTTCTTCGTGTGACGCCAAAGTTGAAACAAGTGTTTTAAAATGTCGAATCGTCTTCCAGCTCCAATATTGTTAGGTTTATTATCACGGACTTTCTTTGTCCAACTAATGCTAGAAGTCTATTTCTGCATCAGTGATTCCTTGCTTCTCAGTGGTGCTTGGGGGCCTTAAGAGCCGTGTATCGAGTTATGAGAACGCCTGTGTAAACGTTCCGCGATACGTGGGATATTGTTTGTTTCTCCTATCACGAGCAGCTTAGAGAGATGGCCCTATTCCTTGGCAACTCCGGCTCCAACGAAATGAAGCGAAGTCAATATTCGCCAGCGATAAATCCCCGCTGCCTATTTATACGGCTCGTCGAACTGCATGGTGCGTTATGTGCCCAGTATTATGAATCTGCGTGGCATCAGGGGTACGTATCTAACGATGGAACGGAGTGCAACGCGATATTATACCTAGATGAGATGGTATTCAGGCAGTTTGTGTATTGAAAAGAATGTATAAAAACGCGTGACTATTACGTTGGCGTAGAAGTAGATCGAATCACGTAAACGTAGATCGAATAACGTGACGAAATCTTCGAAAATTAATTCTCATCGTCTATAAAGTGGTTATTAAATAGGATACGATTTACGCAAGTATTGGAACAGTAGTTTTGACAAAATAATAATCTTACAAGTTGTCAAAGTTATGGGATTGGTAATTAATTTAAATGATATATTATTCGCAAATTATTGTAAACGAATAATATATCCTACTGTTTATACACTATGTATATTATATTCAATGATTCCAATTCTTCTTTGAGGATTCAGATAATGAATATTCAAACGTTTCGATCGATTGACTTGCTCAAAAAGTTATCGAGTTTTTTCTTTTATCGATAGATGAATATCGATTTTCAAGTGTAACTAACTTCGTTTTAAGCCGCAAATTCATTGCGTATTCCGACACCAGATTGTTCATGCTTGTTTTGGAAAAGGAAAATGCACGATCACGTTAGTAATTGCTTGTTTGGCGTCTATTTCAAAATGGAAAATCGAGAGAAACATTCTTCCGTTTCTCATGAAAAATTCGTCTCTTATTTACGTATGAGGAAACGCAGTTACTCTTTGGCCAACCTAATATAGTACACAATATAACAGCTTTGTTGATCAAAATTTTGATTGTAAATTTACATTATCTAATACAAAAGACATGGCAATAATGTTGACACTATTATTATATTTTACAAGAGTACACAATTCAGTTATATTCAACGATGTATCCTTCGAATCGAAATCCCAATTCCTGCAGAACACTGTAGAACACTCCAAGCTCGTCATCGTCGTCGTGCAACGACTTTCAAATATTGCTTGCTAAAAACTTCCAATAAATTGTCCGCGAGACACCGAAATATCCTCGAAATATTGGGAAAGAAAAAAAAAAATCTCCAACGTCTGCGTGGTTGCAGGAAGTTCAGTTTCAGGACGGGTTTCAACACATTATTGCAAAAGATCTCCAAAGATAACCATGGTAGATTGGTGGCAGCCATATGCGGCACGTATCGTTGGCCAGTTGCCAATTGATGAACGGGGTGGAGGTAGATCTAAGTAACTGGTTCATGTTCGTTGGCGTGCATCCCCCTCGTAGTATCATCCTCTCTGGCGCCAAGATCGCGCTCACCGCGTTTTTCTATTAATTTCCACTGGATCTCGTCGATTTTTGCAACCTTTACGAGGACAGTTCACTATCGTCGTCGTTCGTCGCCGGGATAAAACCAATCCCGTTGCTTGTTTATCCCGCGTAAACCGATCGTAATCTCGCGTTACACGCGCGTCTTTCCTCTCGTTTGCTTAAAAGTGATGATAAAGATTTCGATGGAAACGTTGCGTCTAGTTTGTTCTACGATAACGTGATCGAATCGGAATAAATTATTTGATAATATATCTTCATTGATGAAGATCCCGATGAAATTGTTGAAACTTTCAGTTGAAATGTTGCGTCCCGTTTGTTCAACAATGAAGCGACTGTATGAAACTGAATTGGATGCCGAATCGATTCTGAATAAATTTTTCCATAAATCCGATGTTATTTTCTGCTGCATGCTCTATGCATCATCGTTGATTCGACAAAACGAGAGATTTCGGCGAAAAGTTAAATTTATTTTCACAAGGTATAAGGCTTGATACTAGATATTCGAGTTTCTTTTTCAAATTTATTACATATTACAGAAAACGGAACTCGAGAAGTAACAGCACGCATAATTTGTGTTCAACATCAGTTTAAATTATCGATAATTCTTCAGTGTAGTTACAGTTATGCTCTTCACTGTACAGGATGGGAAAAAAACATTTTTTTTTGACCTTGAAATTCAAGGTTAAGATCAATTTTGTGGCGGGTTCTTTACATTAGTATTTTCATCAAATTGAAGGTGTATTCATCTATGATAACCACGGACAAACACTTTTCTTTCCACCCTGTGTACATTTCGATAACACAGCCGCTTAAATTTGTAACGACGCCAGAACGGTTCAATCGATTAATAAATGGATAACCCGAATTTTTATTCAACGGTGTCGGTAATAGTCTCAAAGACGTGTTCCATCTCCTCTGTCGCGGCGTGTTTCCGTAAAATTCAATCAAAACCGCAAAGCGTGGCCCGGCAAATAACAGAATGCATTAGCTTTGATCATGAATTCTGGACTCGGCCCTGTTGAATCTCCCCCTCCCCCCCCCGTCTCTCTCTCGCACACACACACACACTTTCTCGATATTAAACGCGACCAAACAACCGTAAGAATGTTAATAAAAACTTGAACTCGACTGAACTATTTACGCAGCCTCTCGTAATTGTCTTCCGTGTGAATAATATCGTTGACTACGGCGATTAGTCCTGTTAGTTTTCCATAACTCGTACGACACGGGATTTATGACACTGTGATTTACGACACTGACGCCGGTGTTCCAGAGTCATAGAGAATATGGTACACTTCACCATGGACGTGAGAACTGAACACACGTCGCTATGGATATACTACGATGGATAAACTATATAATACTGGCATGAATACATCGTCATGGACGTGGATTGTACATAGGTGCGCCGCAGCCTGGCTAGGTCATCATAGACACTAATTATGTACCGTGCTGCTTATACCTACTATACGTATACGTCTAGTTCGTGAAAGGAACTTATGGTGGAAATGAGCTCGTAACCTGATTTCTTTCTCCCTGTATTTTTGTTGGTAGTTACGGTGTATCAAGATCTACAGTGGCTTTAGAATATGTTCGACGAAACATCGTCTCTTGTAATTCTTGTGACTTCGTGGGAAAAATATTGCATAACGAATTAATTTTAAGAGACGTTGTAAAGAGGAGATTTTCGGTCTTCTAGATCGAGCGATGAATTTAACTATGGAGAAAAATTTTTCTTTTTTGTTCACCTTTACTTGCTCGTTTTTGTAAAAACGTCTTTGGAAAGCACTGAGTATTGTGCAAATTGAAGCTCCTAAAGTTTCAAAATGAAAGTGATTGAATCGCAGAATGTTGTACGATTTTTCCTTACAATGTTTCAAACGCCGACAATTCTTTATTCGAAGTCACCATATGTTTAAATAAAAAGAAAAGAGTGTTCTACATTTAAAAAATCGTCAAGCTTATAAATTTTAATGAACCTTGAAGTTTTTATATTGACAAATTTGTGCAATTGATAACAAGTATTCAAATTTACAAATTTTTCAAAATTTAGAAATCTTACACAAAATAAAACGTGAAAAGAATTTCGTCTGCTTTTACGATATTTTTATCACATTCAATAAGTATCCACATAGTTTTTGGAGCCAATATGTTTAAATTAAAAAAAAGAACAAGAATGTCCTATGTTAGAAAATTTTCAAACTTATAAATTGTAATAAATTTTGAAGTTTACAAATCTTGAGGAATTTTTATACTAACCGATTCGAACGATTGGCAGGGAATTAACATTAAATTTTGCAAATTTTTAAAAATTTAGAAATCATAGATGAAACGCGAAGGGACTTTTATGATATTTTTATTACATTCCGTAAAAATAAACCACCTCGTAAATATTGAGGCATCTTATCCCTTCCCTCGATAAATAAGCTCCGAAAAGCTGGACCGAGCGCGATCTCGTTGAAGAGGGCGAATCCATCAAACCAAAAGTTTTCAGGTCAGCTGTTTTTATGGCTGGCGTTCGTCATTAACTCCGTAGAATTTTTTACGCCAACCTTTTGTTATTCGACTATGCTCTAATTTTCCGTCACAGATGCATGACAATCGTATCTGCAGAGAAATTTAAAAAAAATGATTACCAACATTATAATTAATTAAAAATTATTCTAAATACTTTTTCTTCAAATATTTTAGATTTTTTTTGCTACGAGAACGCTTATGCAAATTTGTATTTTAATGATTGTAAATTTCAATATCCATTGTTTTTCAACATGTTTCAATGTAGACCGAAGTTTTATGGAAACTTCGCCAGGTTTGCAGTATCAATTCAAGAATTTATTCTTCATTTTTTTCTCTCTAGACATAATTGAACATTCCGGGGATTCAATGAACGAGAGAATTCTCGCTAGATAAAGTTGCGAGAGGTCAATGATAAGGCGATGGTACACCAGATGTGTCCTTTAATCCCTATAAGCAAGGGTAAAAGCTCTCTGACCCATTTTTATCGCTGCCACCACGTCGGAATTTAACGATCCTAATCCTTGCATAACGTGGAAACCCTATAGAGTAGGCGAGCGTCAAGCGGGGAAAAAATCGTTGGCATCCTAAAAGCCTGTATCGCTCGTGAAAACCAAAGTGTCTGAAGCGAGAACGGAATAAGACGAACCCTGGCTTTTCCCTCGTTACGAATCGTGACGAAAATAAAACGAAGGCTACACAACGTGATAAGACTGCGGATTTTCATGTATTTTCTTTTAATTTGCAGAAACTGTAATTAAACTAATAGAATCTTATATCTATTTTATAAACTATTTTATATCTATTTTATATTCATATATAATATGTTTTAGATATTTTATATATTCTTGCATACTGTACGAGTTGCATGCATTTTTGCAGCTGTAAATTTTTCAAAAATGCAGAAAGCTCTCCAGTTACGTTTCCTAAATTTACGGATTAAATTTATAAGACAAAATTATAAAACTACGAGTCTTTTAAAAATACAGTTTCGCTATGGTCTAAGTAACATTACGATAGTCGACATGTTTTTGAAATATTCAGAAAGAATATATGGAAAAATTGTTTTTGTATTTTAATTCCAGGATCAAACTTCTTTTTCTTTTTCTTTATACTTTTCAAATAAAAACCTCAAAAATAAAAAAAAACTACGAGAAAGAACCACTTAGAAAAAAAAGAGTAACAGCTGCAAATAATTTTTGCTAATCTTACAGAAATAATCATACTAAAGATTTGCTCAATGTTTGAAACTAATGTTTTGCTCAAACAGAGAAAATTCTATGCAAAGAAGATAGTAGATATTATTTCACAAATATTGCAATTTCGTGCCAGAAGTCAGCGTAACGAGAAGTCCCCAAACACAATCACCATTAACGCGTCCTGTTCTTTATCACTCCCTCTCCCCAATTTAGAAGGTGGACGAGAAACGAAAATGGGAAAAGTTCGCAGGAAGATCGGAAAGAGAGACGCGTGATTCGCACTGATAAGGAAATTAACAAGGAAAAGTAAAATGAAGGGAGGTAGGGGATGGTTCTTCTTGATTACACGTTATAATGAGAACGTTCGCTCGAGCAGTTTCTTTCCTTCAAACATTTCCTATCTGAAATAGTAATCTCGTTATTTGATAACGTCACGATCGAAATTTAAGAACGATTCATTGAAAATCGGATGAATTCTTCCATCGGCGACGACTCAGAAAAATTAATTACCAAGTTTCGAGTTTAATCCGAAGCGGCTTTATTCATCCGATTTGTTTCTACGCACGAAAGATAAATCCACTCGGCGAAATCGGTGGATCTAAATCGAAAGCAATTTCATTCGTCGAACTTGCCGATATTCATAAAAGTTTCCAGATCTCCGGATGCTTTTTAAGTGGAACGAAAGAAGGTGCTAAAAATCGCATAGGCTGCTCGACCATTGTGTTCAGATTGTTTCCTATCGGCGCCATCTTTGTTCCAGACGGAAGAAAATAGAGCTTTAGAGTTACAGTCGAGATACAGTTCCTGCCAGGAAAAAAAGACTATTCGCCCGAAAAATCGTTAACCGAAGTGACGAATAAAAACCGTAGAGAAGAATTTCGGAAAAAATTCATGATTCTTGTGAAAGCAAAAACGATCGTGTTAACATTCGCTGTTAGTAGTAGAGAATTAGGAGTAGCGCGAGTCACTTCATTCAGCGCGATAACAAGAGACTTTAACAGAGCTCGATATTCCGGCAAGAAGATTAATTCGCTTTTAATCCGCCTAAACGATGATCGCTTTTGTTCGCCTCTCTTGTTCACGCCCTGTTGCAAAGCAACCCAAAAAGCACGAGCAAAGATGTGTTGGTTGGGTTCAAAGCTGCGCTAAGACGTTTAATGTACTTTGACATTGCCACGTCAATTATTAAATAATTGAATTACATTCTCCGTGTAGAATATATTAATTGATATTATGTTCATTTACGTCATGTACAATTGATGTAGATCTAAATTAATTCAGAGTGACTCGCTTCCCGCATTTTGATCAAGCTGCTTCTAAATGAAATTAAATCTTTCTCGAACCTGTTGTATAGTACCTTTTTTTTTATCGAGAATGCTCGTGTAACTGGAGAGCAGTTCATTTAATTTTTGTTATTAGGTTTCACACATTTTGGCCAAAGCTGAAATTACCTTTAATTAAATTAGTGTGGGATCACTCGTTTAAATCTGTTTGCATCTGTGTACCAAAGTAAGTACTGAAATAATATAATTGAAAAACTCGAAAATACCGAAGAAGTAATTGAGCACTATGACTTTTGAGAGATGTTATTTATATAATAAATCAATTTGAATAAAGTATTTCTCAGTTAAAAAGTCAACGAACAAAAATTACCTAAATAAATTACATAATATTTGATTTATATAATAAATCAATTTGAATAAAGTATTTCTCAGTTAAAAAGTCAACGAACAAAAATTACCTAAATAAATTACATAATATTTGTGTAATAAGTCGATTTAAATAAAGTGTTTCTACAATTACGAGACAAACGAACGAAGATGCAAGAATAAATAACAAAACAAAACGAACGAAACCGTCGAATTTATTCTTGTCAAAGAAATCCTTCGTCTTGCCGAATCTCGAAGCAAGCTTCACGATACGATTCCACGCGTTCACGTTCGATCGTGATCGATCGCGATCGCTTGGGATTCTGTTTTGCAATTCAAAAACGCAGCACGCTGGAAGGACCTGCAGAGCTGTCGACAATTCACGATTTTGGACATCGAGTGTGCTTCGTTCGTTCGTTCGTTGCGGAGGAGGAGAAATGGTGGAAATAGTAGACGTACTAGAACCAGCTCCCCTGCTGGATGTATATTCTCATTCGAGGAATTCAGAAAGCATTGGGCTTCGTCTCGATTCCCGTGTTATTTCGAGTTAAGCCACTCGTAATTTAAAACTCGATTCTGATCGATCGTTCCGCGAACAGGGTCCTCTCGGTGAGAGAATTTTTACGTGGAGAATTTCCAAAGGAACGTGCGTCTCGTTTCGATTGCTTTCGGAATAGGCGAGACGAAATATAGCGCAGTGCATATATAGTGCAAATTTTGACAAATGCAAAACAGGAAAAATTAAGCAATTTTCGATCATATACAGTTATTCGAAACATAGTAACTTTTAGAGTATGAAACACTATTTGTTTGAAGCAGTATGGGAAAATTAACGTTTTCAGTTCGATTTCAATGTTTTTGAATTCCTTTTAATGCGTGTCTTTATTCTTGCCAATACGTAAGACCATAATTTTTCATAATTGAGAAACTCTGGCGTAAAAGTTTCTTACACTTGTGCAAAGAAGTACAAAAAAAGTCGAATTTATCGAGTGAAAAAATTGGGTACCTATCGTCGGAGACGTGTCGTTATGCCACGATACAAGATTTTACGTGTTGTGCGTATTTTCCACTCGTGCAAACGGTAGAGCGATCTTCGAGAGAATCGGCCGGAAATGCTTTCTTATCACGTGCACGGGTCTGACGTGTTTTCCGATATGCCGCTCATTCTAAAGGATTAAGTCTCGTCGATGATAAAGCTTCGTACGATAATGAAGTTCGCCAGAAAGTCTAGGTGAGCTATAGCATCAGCGAAAGAGTTCCTGTCATGATTTCCGCTCGAGATACATCGCAAATGGATCGGTTAATCTATAACCACGTGTAATATTTTCTACCTTACTGCAAAAAAAAAAAAGAAAGAACAAGGAAAGGTCAAGACAGTTTTGGAATTAAACGATTTAAATATATATTGATTTTACAATTTTAGACTTTAATTGAGATCATTTTCATACGGAAATGGACTTCAATACGTGTCTACATTTCAATTTAAATTGAAATCCTGCAAAATCGATAGTTCGAGGAAGCTACGTATGTGAAATATTTTATAGCGCTCTGTAATGTGTTTCTTTAATGTACCTGTTATTCTAATACATTTTTTTGTACAAAAAATTGACGGAACACATAACTTTATTAATTAACATTTATTCAACGCTGTTACATTTGTGCAACTTTTACGCGTTATTTCACTATTTCTTTAACGAGCGAATGAGATGTTTGAAAAATTTTGCAGTCTCGACTAAAAGCAAAAGAAAAATTTTTTCCAGCACACACACACACACACACAGATCGTGTTTCATACAATAAAATACAAATGAACATTTAGAAACTATGGAAACACTAGAATTAAAAAAGGGCATTTAAAGAACCTCTAAGAATTCACTATTATAAAATCTAGAAACAAGCAAGAGAGATAATCAAATGGCATTCAATTTCATTCTGCTTCTCGATTCCTATTTGCATCGCATTTCTATTTGAAAACGCGAACCTATTATCTCGTTCGTATCAACGTTCCTTATTTCTCGTGGAAAACGAAGTTTCTACCTGGAAAATTCTTCATACGTTTCGCCTCGTAAGCTCGCTACCTGCGTTCTTTCCACGATGTCAAAGAAAATAAGCGAGCGCGACTCTGGGCTCTGCTCTCTTCTCTCTCTCTCTCTCTCTCTCCTTCCACGGGAGAGCCTTTCAGGAGCCTGCGCGTATTTTTATTTTGCATATATTTTCTTTGTAGCAAGCTCCTTTCTCGTCCAAGTTTTGATGTTTCTGGAATTGTTCTCAGCATTGTATCATCGAAAAAATATCGGACCATGCTACGATGATCTTGATAAGCTGATTATTTCGATTTACTAGACATGAAATAAACAATGAAACGTTTTTTCTGAGGATTATTAATATTTAATACTTTATTATTATTATTATTATTATTATTATTATTATTATTATTATTATTATTATTATTATTATTATTATTATTATTTCTTTTAGCTAAATTCTGTAATTTTATGAAACTGAATTATTCATAATGTTTATTACTTGGCTCTTAATGAATCGATCGTAAATTGAGTTGAAATATATTGCATAAAAATTATCTAAATAATCGTTTTGTAAATGAATTTAACCTACACTTATGCATCACGAACGAGGCCGAAAGATTGGTAAACACAATGGAATACTTTCGCGAAACAATGATGACGAATTTCTCTATTGACAGCGTGAAAATTCGAAATTGCGAGGCCGTGCAATACAATCGATATGCAATCGATATTAAACACAATGACAGCGTGTTCCATTTAGTATGATTTGGCGAGTCGCAGAGCAAGTATAAATCGTCGATCGACAAAATCTCGAAACTCAACGGCCTCTATTCTTCCCAAACGAGCTTTACATTTCCGGTATGTAAAACTACTCGCAGCGTTTCATCGCGGTCATGTTTCACTTCATTGATTGTTCATCGCTCGTAAAAAAAAAAAAAAAAAATGGCTGCCAACGTTTACAGACTTATTTTTCCTAATCATCGTCGACGCTAATGTTCGTGCATCCTGCGATTTCCGAATGACGAAATATGAAAGATGACTGAATGATTTTCAATTTTTAATTTTTACGAATATTCGAGAAGCACAGAAGTGGTAGTAATTACTGTGAAAAGTTCGACACGATGGAAAAACGCTGATTCGCGCTGATTGTGGATTTTTATCGCGATCGATTGTTTATTTGACGATTGTAACGCAACATTTGGAATATCGAAATGCATCACATCGAGGCAGAAGCGAAGCAACGCCATTGTTTCACGTGTTTTATAAAAGGTCTCGCGTACCTGTTTTGTAAATACATTTTATGTATTTTATATATACGTTATAAGAATAAATTTAATTTTTTAATGAAAATATGTACGTTAATGAAGCAGATTTTTTTCAAGAAAAGAACGCGATAGAGTCACAGGAATATGTGCTGGTCTGTCGTATTGGGAAACGTGTCTGACCACGCGCTGACCGTTTCTACTTGCGCTCGTTCCACTACCTCGTTTCTCTTTTACATTTCAAGCGAAACCAGCTGAATAACATCATAAATCAGCACGAGATTTCCAATTATTTTGATCCAATTATTGTTTTGGAAGCATAACCAGTGAAACAGATTGAAATTCATACGATTCAAATGAAAATGCATTATTTACTTAAAATGATATTATTCAACGGCTACCGCGGAAAAATTGAAACAACAGAATTATTATTACATCACAACGATGGAATTGTAATTGGAACATATTTGTCCGAAAAATGAGATTTGAAATGTCGAAGAAGTACGTGTGCTTTCTTTTCACACGAAAGATATATACGTGTGAAATTATGTGCTCCTGTGCAATATCTGTTTGTCAGACGTTCTTCCAAATAACAAATGCTTTCGGTACATTAAAAAATGAGACGTCATCAACGTAATTATTTCTTGAACGTTCTATCGGAAATTGATCGCAACCCCGACAAATGACCCGCTTAACCTGGTGAATTGAAAGAAATGGAAAGAACAAGGAGGGGGAGGGGGAATTTATATTACAAACATTAATTCTCCAGTCTTCGATTTCACGATCGTGGCACTTCCTCGCGGGTGAAATAAATTTACAGAAACGAGTCGTCAATTTCTGTCAAAAAAAAAAAAAAAAAAAAAAAGAAAAAGCACTGATCCTACAGTCGAGCAATGATATCGAGAAATTATACTAAAAGCAGCGGTCGATTAAGTAGTCGAGCCAAGGGGTTCGACTATTTCGTAGCACCCCCGCTGAATGAGTAATTCGCGAATTATTCAGCGAGCGAATGAAAGGCGGGCAAACCGATCGAATTAATTATCGCGCCAGTCATTTGTCAAGGCAGAGCAAGCTTCTGGCAGACCGTTAAATTAACGAGGAAGGGCCGAAATAATTACAGAGAGAAAGAGGCTCGAGGCGGACACGACGCGGCGTCGTCGACACACAATCGAGAACTCAACGACGCTTGCAGATCGCGCATCCACCGTGTCCACGTTAATTTTCCAAGGACGTAACCGAACGCCACACGGTTTCTCCTCTCTCGGGCTCTCGAGGACGAAACCGACATGCGCACCGACAGATCATGTCGTCGCCATAGAAACGTTGTGAGTCTTAAAGCTTGCAGTCCGAGGCCCATCAAACGCCTTTATTTATAACGTCCGTGGCACGTGCGATCTGTTATCAAGCCTGGCCAATCATCTGCCGAGTGAATTGCAAATCGCCGCAACGTCCATTATCCATCAAGCTTGCGAGCCATCGAGGCTCGCCATCTGGAAATTCTCTGGATCTTGTGTTGCGTTCAATTGCGAGAGAAATCGGTAGTTGAAAAGCGCGAAATACGTTCCCTGATATAAGGTGAACCAAAAGTCACTTCCTGCTAAAAAAAAAAAAAGAGCACAAATTTGCGAATCGCTCTGGCGATCGATATTTGAAAGAAATAATTTTAAAAATTTTAAAACATAATGAAAAAAATCATGCTTGAACTTAAATTTAATCTAAAATTAGTTTTTCCTCATATTTTAAAGTTTTATTTAAAAAAA
Source organism: Tetragonula carbonaria (assembly GCA_032399595.1). Lineage (NCBI taxonomy): Eukaryota > Metazoa > Arthropoda > Insecta > Hymenoptera > Apidae > Tetragonula > Tetragonula carbonaria. The sequence continues at coordinate 3,725,057 of JAUCRC010000008.1, forward strand.
AAAAGAAAAATAGGTGGGAAGAAACTTTTAGCCCTATATTTTTGTACGGTTGAGATATCGAGAATAAAGGATGGACCAATTGTCGGTGATTTTCTCTGTACGTGAGTTTGTAGCACTCGTCAATTCCAATAAGATGTATTAATTATCGAGAGATGCAGAAATTAATTTTTTTTAAATTTAAATGACATAATTGAAGAAGAATTGGTTGGTGGAATGTTTTGTGTTTGCATCTACGTGTATATTTTTAACAGCTCTTGATTTGCTAGAATTGTGAATATATTGAACACTACCACTCAAAAATCTTAGGGCAAGTAGTATATGTAGTATTTGTAAAATTGATAAAAATAGTACAATGAATATTATAAATTACAACATATAATAAATAAACTATTTGTAATATAAATTACACAATGTAAAACTGCAAACACAATTTAAATTGTTGTATTTACAATGAATACAATACATTCAATATAATTAAACACAATAAACATAAAACATACTTTATATGTGATGACTCTGTTATGAAGACTCTGTTAATATATTATATTACCTATTATATTATAATTATATTATAATATACGTATTATATCGTTATATGCATATTAAATACAAAATACATTTATTTGTATTTAAATCAAAATTAAATACAATAAATATAATTATATAATTAAATATGAAATATATTTCCTATAATAAAGTATATTTGATTTCTCTTAATATATTAACATATTGTATTATATTGTTATATAAAATATGTACACACGATAATCCACGATAAGTACTGAACACTAAAAAGTGTTTCCAAGAATTTTGAGCAGGAGTGTACATATTTATTGTTTCTAGATGAAACGTAGTAAATTTAAATAAGAAAGCAATAGCTTTATTAAAAAGTATCATCGTGTCTCAGCAACTGAACTGAGTTTATGAGTTCACTTCAATTATTCATGAATCAGTTGTTTTGTGAGTACCCTGCACTCTCTTTCCTCGTAGTTTAATAATGTAAAGAGAATTCTGTTGATCGCGTTATCAACGTAGCGAGGAAAATTTTATTTCCCTGTTTGCGAAAGAGAAATCTTTACGACGTATATGGAGCCGTAATGCGGTGATTAGAGTGAGAGAATGATCGCGTGGGTGCTATGACTATACGTGAAATATTATCTGTCGTAATATCGTTTTGATGACTCGTTTACTTGCCGTAATTCGTAAGAATGCTTGAATATTTGCAACGAGAAATCTTACGTAAAGCTTCATGAAGATTTGTTGTCGAATTGCAAATACTTACGCGAATGAAAATTATTACAAATGTGACTAAAAAGAAGAAAAAATTAAATTCAAACCGACGTTTGTTTCACCTAAATATTTTTAGTTCACGTTTCTGTGTACCATGTGCGCTCCCATTCATCTTAGCGTATTTCAATTTCTCATAAATGCATAAACCTTCCGCCTTCATTATCATTGTAATGAAACACGGGTATCACGTTGGCAATATTTGCAATGTATACAAAAATTACAAGACATTTACTGTAAACGTATGCTTCGGAGGAAATTAACATCCCACGAAAGTTGATCGAGTATGAATAATTGGTCGGAACATGCGAGTAGTATTAAAAAGTGATTTCATTAGACTAGTATTTAAAATAATTAATACAAAATAATGTCCATGAAGTTTGTATTTGCGATAATAGATTGCATATTTGTCTAAAATTTTGTAACTTCTATTATCGTGGTGTATTTAATCACGAGATAATATCTCACATTGCAATGTGCGTGAAATTTCCATAGGATTCGTAAAATAGCTGAATAGCTATTCTCGGTTACCACAGTTTGTTGAGCTTTTCGATGTGCCACTGAAACATTGGAATTTAATAGTCTAACTACCACTGGTCGTTTCTCCTTGATCTTTCATTTACGATTCTATCGTTTTCTCATTTTCGCATTTCTAGCTTAAATTCTACGCATAGCCCATGAAAATCATAGATCGTATAAATTATACGACCAACGATAGACTCTCCCGCTCAACTCGCAAATATTGGTTTACCGAAGCAAATCGGAATTATCCTGAAAACACCTGGTGAACTGTAAAACAAATAAGGAACGCAAATTTCTCACAGTAAATAGTGCAAATCAATTCTTAATGTTCATCTGATTTAACCGCCGTTTCTTTCGTTTTTCCTTTTTTTAAATTTCTTCTTTGACCATTTCGACAACTCGGTATTCAACAATGAACGTAATTATATTTACATTTATATGCATATTTATATTATTTTATTACATTACATCATTTAATTATTTTATACTCATTTAATCTCTGAATTTAAAGAAAACAGAGATAATTAACTGTAACTATCTATAAAACTAAAAGCAATGTACATCGTGCCAAAAGAAGAAGAAAAAATTACACTTTAGAACGAAGAACTTTTGCAGAATCATTTCATTAAAATTTCAAACTCGGAATTCCAATAAAAGTTAAGTTATTTTCAATCAAATCGCATATGTGATTTCCTGCAACACCAGTTTCTAGCTGTTGTAATTTTTTTAACGAATATAGTGATATGATCGAAGTGAAAAAAATGAGAAAAAAGAAGATAAAATATATCCGATATAACATGATCTATTAAAACGTTCGAGAATGTGGCCGCGATCCAACCTCGGGAAATTAGCCACCGATTAACTTCCAGATACGGTTTCGCATTTCGCGTTAGCGTCGTCATATAATAAAACGTGGCTGCTTCCGTTATCAAACGTTCCCCTCCACCGAATCACGACCGCGACTAGAATTCGATTTCGTCGATGATACCGCGTGATAGAATGGCCGTGCCCAAAATCGATACGAGAGCGACGCGTGTGTTCCCTGAAAACTTTTCTCAGTTGGTCCAATGTATGTGTATTATAGGGGTAAGAACACAACGAGCAGGCTTAGGTTTGCTGGCTAATTTAGCCGACTGACTGAGAAAACAAAGCAATCGAAACAGATGCGACAGGCAACTGACTGATCGTCTTGTAATCCACGTTCCAATTTCCCAATTTAACGTGGAAATTTATAGGAATTCGAATCTGATAATTAGATCGTGCAAATTCGTAATTCTTGGAAAGAGAAACGAACGATGGGTTAAGCGAAAATTTATTAAATATTATAATAGACGCCTGAGATTTCCATAATTTGCATAATTTAATCTCTGCGGATTTTCGCACCTTTAAATTCCTCGCAAAATGTGCGATCATTCTATAATCCTGATTTCGAACGCTAAAATTTACAGAGTCTCGAATCTGACAATTAGACTGCAAATAATAGTTGTGCAGATTGGTATTTTTGGGAAGTGAAATGAAAGGACAGAAATTAAGAAGAAAAATTTATTAAATAAGTACTATAATAGATATTGAGATTCGCATAGTTTGTGTGGAATCTCGCACTTTCAAGTTTCTCCTAAAGTCGAGCTGAATTGAACGATCATTTTTTTAATCCATATTTCAATCTTCTGACTGCGAAAACTTCTAGAAGATTCGAATCTACAATAATAATTAGATTGCGAATAGTTATGCATAGTTTTGGAAAGAGGTGTGAAAAGGCAGAGGTGAAATAAAAATTTATTAAATGTCAGAATAGATTTCCTAATATTTGCATAATTCGTACACTTCCGTGAATTCTTGCACCTTCGAATTTCCAAAATTATCTACGGATAACAACAGATAAATTATTGGCAAGAATTTTCCAAAATTTCGTATTCAACGTGTCGTCGCTGCGCGCGAGAAACACGGTATAGAAGTAGACAGAGTATGCGTGGTGATTCTACTGGTCAGCTGAATAACCTAGTTACACCAGTGATCCAAACTTTCACGGTCTGCTCTTGCCCTTAAGTATACTCGAGACTTTTAATCTCGAGATACAGGATCCCGGTAGCAACGTGCAAGTGGTTCGAGTTCTGTTCCACTGTTCCGCGGACATACTGTAAACAGACCGCATAACGCGGTCCGTTATAGCAACGCGTTTGTGTCGGAATTGAGAAAGTTTCCGGAGTAAAATCGCCAGCGAGATTCCGAGCGAAATGGAAAATTAGCCGTGTCCGAACGAGAGAATCTGTCGACGAAGCGTCATATTGGCTCTCTGGATCCGCGACCGATTGTTCGACTTCACTCGATCGAACGATATAAATAAAACTATCAAACGATGTAATCGATTTGTTTGGCGGAAACGATTTGGCGAGAGTTAACTCGAGCAACAACAACAGCAGCTTTAATGACGGAACACGACAGATTGAAACGGTGATAAACGAGTTGCGAAATTTATTCGGATAATTGCATCGACGTTTGAGGATTGGCGTTATGGATTTGGAAATACACCGAGTGGAAATATCTGTAGATTAGGCTGTCACTTAAAGATTAGAATTGAGACACGTGGAGTCGTACGGATATAGTTAATATCTCAGGCACAGTGATTTGTTTGTTTGCCAGTCTTGCGTTTATGAAGGATTGAAACTCATAAAACTGATAATTTCTCAGTTGAAAATTTGCCTATATAGATCAAAGTAATTGATGAATCATCAGAACGCAGTTAAATATCCGTCGAAGTCTTATACCGTGGTTCAGTGTATTAAAGCTAATCGTACTACTACATGGAAGAATTGATTGAACGTGTGCGAATAAAAATATTACAAAGTCGTTAAAATCAATGCATCGTAAAAAGAAAATATTTAATGTGTCAATCTATACACTTACTATCTTACTTGTTTTTTTTAGAACTCTCTAGAAAAATAATATTTCCAGAAATATTAATATTATCGTGACGAAGATAGTAAATGAAGATGGCAAATAAGATCGCTAATGTTAACAACGCAAATGCATCAATGTTAAAAAAAAAGTGGTGAAGTCTAAAATCCAACGACATTGAGACTTGAATTATACGATAAAAAGGTTTAAACGTAAATTTAAATGTAATTCTTCGTTCCTTCGTGGCATTGAAATTAAATTTCCCGTTAAGCGAGAGAGAGAGAGAGAGAGAGAGAGATCCACTAATTTAATACGTTCAAAGCGAGCAACAACGTTCCGAGAACGAATTACAATGACGCTGCGGGACTGCTCGGCAAGTTCATTAAGAATATGCCACAGACCATGTTAACAAGTAAGTAATTACCTGAAAAAAGTTGAACTTTTCTTCGACCGAAGCCCCGACCGACAGTTTATCAACTCTGTGGCTCCCTAATTTTTATTAAATCCCGACTTCGTGCATCTCGTTTTCGGCTGAGGTTTTCGAATTAAATCTCCACCTCCCTATCCGAGCTGCCGCGCGCGAAATATCCGTCATGTAAATATCGATGGGTGCACCGTGAATTTCCCGAGGCCGAATTAATCCAATATTTGCGTATCATTTCGCTTGGGGATCGAATAAAACTCTCGCAAAATATTTCGCTCCGATATTAAGTACACGCCGTCAGATTTTCATGGCAAGCAAGAAATATTACGTTTTTTTTTTCCTTTTTTCTTTTCTTTTACCGAACTAGTTGAAAGTTCTTTCATTAAGTGTTAAATTCCGAGATGATAAACTTATTTCTGTGGTTTAAAACGAGTGTACTGTTATTTTTGCACAAGTTTGTCGTTTAATTTTCTGTTTTCTACATTTCGCTGTTTGCTTCAATGGAGAATAATTTTGACCCGTTACAACAGAATTATTCACGTTTCTGACGGTGTACTCTGAAAGTTTATGAACATATTTATTCACAATTTGGTGAAAATTTTTATTCACAATATTACTCTTTAATATACAGTGAAGAGCATAACTGTACCAATAATAATGAAAAATTTTCGATAATATACATTGACGTAAAACATAAAGTCTTCGCTTAAATGATCGTGAGTTTGTTTTTTTTAAAGATGATTTTACGTCTAGCGGGTGGAGAAGTAGGAGTACTCTTTTATAGAAAATTGTAAAAATTCAAACATGAATAAAAATCAAAAAAATTTTTTTCCTAACTAGATCCAGTATCATTTTAAAGACTGGAGTCACCTCCATTTATAACAATTCCTTGAAACTTGTACAATTTTTATTTACCATTGTGCGTTAAATATCAGTATTAAAAAACGACAAAAATTCAAGAAATTCCAACCTCAACGTTGTAAGTTCAATAAAATGGTAAAAGAAAATCGTATAGCAAATTGTATTGCTCAAGAAGAAAATTTCAATTTTCAAACCGTGGCAAAAATCCAAGATTTGGCACAAAAGATTTTTTAATGTTTACACGTGCGTTTGAATTTTTACATTTCTAGAAAACAAAAAAAAACTATTCTCAGTTTCCCAATCGCTGCACAGTGTAAAAAGTTCTTTTTTTTTTTTTTTTTTTAAGAAAAAACAAACTTTGCACTTTAAAATGAAACCAAGAAGTACTTAAAAAGTACCAAGAAGATCGTGGTACAATCTTTCTTTACAAAATTATATTAGTTTAATACAAAATTTACTGCACTCCCGAAACTTTAATTAATTGTATTTCAAAGTCAAAGTCATGACTATGATGTTTTTATTTCTCAGAAGAACGAACGATCGTAGAGTAAAGTAAACTTTTGAACGAGAGTTCGATATATGTATATATTTTACCAATGTAATAAAAAAATCCTTAACATGAAATAATATTAATACTCGTACGCTCAAACGATAAGTTCAAATTTTTTCACGAACTATCGCATCTTGTCACAAAATTTTCAATTGAAAGACGTTATCCATCATAATCGTGACGTTGTAATGACACTATTGGAACAGAAAGATCGATTTTCTATTGAGACAAAAATAATGACGACCAACACAGCAAATTAATTAGCAAAATCCGTGAATCGCAGGCTATATCAAGCCGATATAAAGAAAGAAAGAGAGAGGGTAAGAGAGAAAGAGAAAGATCGATCGAAACTTGGGAAATGGCGCGAAATTATATAACCGATCGCGCTCTTTGTCAAAACTCGTATGATTTTTATTTTCTCCGTTGTCGCAGCAGTTGGAAATGCCGGCAACGCGATAGAAAGAAGAAGAAGAAAAAAAAAAGTGGAACGCAGATATTCAAAATGGAAATTATTTCGTTCGCCTTGGTACAAAGCAAAATTCTTTCTCGCGAATTCTTTGCTTTGCCACCCTCTGACTATCGAGAGTAGCATAATACGACATCCGGTGTTGAAATTCGCATAATAATACGCTGCATAATACGACATCCGGTGTTGAAATTCTTTGATCTCCGTTCACGCCGAAAAGGTTGGTCATCATCGCCAACAAAACGACACAAATCTATTAATGCTTCGTGTTCGCCAAATGCTTCGCGTGTGACTAATATTAGGTATAATTACGTATAATTACGTAATTATTATGCAGTACTTCGTTATTGAATTGAACTAGTAATTAAGCGAAGTTGTTGATCGTACATAATGGGACAAATAAAGCGCGCGTAATTTCTGCTGCGCGTTGAACTTGTCTCGTTTGTCCGCGTGTTAATTTCTCGAGCTGACAATAAAAGTAGAATAAATTGTTCAGAGTATCGGTCTCTCGTTCTTTCTTTCGTGAATTAATCGGAGAGATAATAATGGCAATCAAAAGCAGTGAATTTTTTTTATCGAAATTTATTATTATAATTTTTTTTTTTTTTGCAAGAAAAATAATAGTTCCTTTGCTCTTAAGAACGCACAATTTTCAATGTGTACAACCATGTGTGCTCCAAAAATTTGATCGTACATCACGGCAAACTTCTGTCTCACTCTCTCTCTCTTTCTTTGTTAACCTTTTCGCCGTTCCAATTTTCCGCAGAACATGATTGGTCGTTAGATTTCAGAAAATTGAAATTTTACCGAACGAAGTTACGAGTTATAGTTGTAGTCAGTCGCTAATGCAGTTACAAGCCGCCAATAAATTCATCTGAGCAAAACTGTCGACAAGTTTTACGCTGCAACATGTGAAATTATACAGGGCAGATTTCACAAACTATGAACCAGTTTGATTTCCCCGTTCAATTAATCATGAATCGCAAAATTCTGTCTACGATTCTACCTCTTTGCAATCAATAAAATTGCCGCGAAATTTATTAACCAGCGGTAATCAAAATCTATCCAACAGAGAGAGCAAGAGAGAGAGAGAGAGAGATAGTAATCGATAATGTTTCCTTTGGTTTGTCGAGCAATCGTCTGGCAACTGATATTCCCGGAACTAATAACAACCTTTCATCTCAGCGACAATTTAACAGACCAGCTCGCGTTCACTGCAAAACAATAAACCCGCCCCTGGTTGGAACAATAATTGATCTCGATGATCCATGGATCAGGGTAATCCAGAATCCCACGGTGAACCGACGCGGTCGTCGTGCACGCGGAAAGAAACAGCGTACATACATATTTAGTATAGCGGAGGCGAATAAACAGCGCGAGAGGAAAGCAGCCCGCAGCGCGTATGTCCTCGAATGGTGAGCGAGCAAGCAGCGTGAAGTGCGAGCGTATACAGCGAGGGTATGTTACGCTGCGGGCGATTCTTGTATTAAAATGGCTCTGAATTACTGCTCGAGGCTTCCGGGTGTAAATCTCGTCCACCAGACGACGTTCTACGCCAATGTTTCGCCGGCGTTGCAGCTAATTTCCTCTGAGGATCGAGTGACACGTACACGGAATGTCAGGAGATTATACACAGAGTGCTTTATTCGCACACTCGATGAAAAATTTGTCCGTACTCCAAACTGCTAGAACTTCGCGAGAAGAAAAGAAGTGCGAAGCTTCCGCTTTGACAACCCTGCGTTAATCGTCTTTTTTTTTTTCCAAAGATGATTTTCTACATCGCGCAACAAGGATACTTTTGTTCTCGAAAATCGTCGAAAATTGTCAAATGCCTCTGGAAACGTTAACAAATTATTTTCGTGATCAAATCCATCGTGGTTTTCGAAGATTGGAGTCTCCTTTCTGCAACAACCTCTTGAAACTTATTGTACGATTTTTTTTTTTTGAACTCTGAACGTTAAGGATTAAAAATGTTAGGATTTCTTGAATTTTGTCCGATGGTTTAAGACTCCATGAAATGCGAATAACTGTTTTAACTTTTAACTATGAAAGGATTGATAAGGAAAAACTTTAAACTTCAAGATTATAGATCTAACCAGGAAAAACATTTTTCGATGATTTCGGAGGCGTCTAAATTTTTACAGTTTCCGACAACGAAAGTAATGTAGAAACATCTTTGTAGAAAGAAAAAGCGCAAAGTTGGTAAAGTAGAGCGTTTTATACTTTAAAATGAAGCCAATTGAATTGTCATGCGATTTCGTTTTACGAAATTTAAACAGTTTAAAGTGTCGATAATTTTCCATCGAGTGTGTGAATATTTTTATCCATCTCTATAGATATCGAGAAACATATCGACTTTGTATGAAATTTAATTGATTTACTAGAGGAAAAATTGACAGGTCAGAATTTTGAATTTGTACGAAATTATCGTCGATAATTATCTTGCTAAATCTAAATCTGACTTAGACTCTATTCAAGATCCATTTCTCGAGTTCCTAGTTTCCCTGCAAAATGCTATAACATTTACGAACGGGCGCGTAATTAACATACTGCAAGATTTTATGCATTTATGCGTATGCATTTATGTCTCATGTATTTATATAATATATTCATTAAAATAGTTATTCTACCCGAGAGTTCCAATTTTTTCTAAATTATATTCATTAAAATATGAATTTGCATTAATACCCGCAGCAAAGTTATTAACATACGTCGAGCAACATTCAGTGTGTGTATTCAACAGGTTTTATGTTGAATAAAACATGTCATGTACGATGTACAATTAAAGTGACTTTTTACTTCCTGCATACAAGTGTGATACTTGTCATCCGTGTGTAAATTTTTTTCAGCAGGTATGGAAGTTATATATATTGGTGGTATATTTATATAACGGAACAGTCGAGTGACGAATATAAAACAAATATAACAAAAGATTATGTACGAGGGAAAAATGTATTGTCTTGTTCAAGGTTCTAAGTGGTTGAAACTATACGCGTCACGTTTTCACGAGTTAGTATGTCTTGGAAATGATGTGTCGGTTGTCTGAATGAAAATGGTTGTAAAATTTAGAAAGGCAGAACCAGATGTAAACATATATTGCGCAAGATGTGTGCACGAGGCAGCCGTTGGCAGAAATGGAGGACAAGAGCCCTTTTGTTCTGTTAAGGATTATTTCCACAGATATATCTCTATATTTTTATTCCTGTCTGCAATTAAGCAGAAATTTCGTCTATCAAAAAAGAAAAAAAACAATCTCTCTCAGAAATTATAAGAACATTTCAGAAAATAGAGCGACGAATAATCATGCATGTATGAATGTCGTGTCGACACATTCATCTTCGAAATTCAGGTTATACAACCTGATTTAAACATTTTCTTAAAAATGTCCTAAAAATTGTTTGCTCGCTCCTATTTATTACTTATCTAATTTAATTATTTTTCTAGTGGAAATCTTCGAATATAAGTAAAACTAAACAACTAAATAAAAATTACAAGTTGATTACGAATTTTATGCAGCCAACTAAAAAATGCACAAATACATAAAATATTCAAAATAAATTAATAATTCTATCCCTTCGGTTGTGTCAATAAAAGATAAAAATTTATATAAGCATTTCACGATTTGTCCGAAAATGTATAATAATCGTGAAGGGCAAAATTGCGTGATCTAATATTGAGGGCGGAAAATTATTTTCATTATTACCATTTCATTATATCTTGTTTTTGAACTCGTGGAATCCGTCTTGATACTAGCTCATAAGCAAAAGAAGAAAATTATAGTGTTATATATATAATTTATAATATATATTTATTATATTATATAATATATTTTTTATAATATATATATAATTTATAATAATATATAATAAATAAATAATATAATAAATATATATATAATTTATATTATAGTGTTATATATAATACATAATATGTAACTATAATTTTCTTCTTTTGCTCTCTTCTCTCTCTCTCTCTCTCTCTCTTTCTCTCTCTATATATATATATGTAACATATGAAGGTGATCTTAAAACACACTTCGAAAAAGACAGAAATAATATCAAATGTCACCACCTTGAAGATCGTTCGTAACAAAAGAAATTCTGATCGATCTACAAATAATGGAAATAATATTGAGTAGTCACGTTAGATGGTCCAACCTGTATGTATTTATATGCAATCCACGTGGAGCTTCCTCGTAGGTGGAAAAGAGAATATACGAGACTCGTGAATCGATTCGAAGGGGATGAAATCGTAGATGCGTTCAAACGCATTATCGGTCGAACGCATGGAATTAGGATTGATTTACACTGGGGATACTGCTGCGGTATGGTCTCGATACGATTAACTGCTGGTCTAATCTCACCAAATGAATTTCAATGGGTCGCGATCGGTATCGTTATATAATTTTTCCAATACTGCATGTTGTGAGATTTAAATCGGCTGTTTATTTCGCACGAAATTGACCGTTTGTCAACACATTAGTGGAAATTAGAGAATTACGTTTGGCGTACTGTTTAAGCGACCTACTTCATATGTAATTGAATTTACGATCGTGTAAATCAAGTTCTAGCTCAATGCCGGTACTACTTTCGTTAGAAAGAAAGAAAGAAAAAGGTAAATAGAAAATGACAAAGAAAGATTAAAAAGTTTGGATGTTTAAAGAAATTTTTAAATCAAATTCAGCAATTAATTTGGATGTTTGAAATTTCAAATAAAGTATAAATATATTTATAGAGATTAATTGGAATAGTGTTCCATTTGTTCATTTGAAATAATTATTTGTTTTTCTACTGATTATTTGAATATTATTTGATTCTTGATTCTTTATTTGATTTACGTGGGAAGTGTATTTCAATTGCTTACTTTTCATGATGAACTTGAAGTAGTAATTTGAAGTGGACCTTTCTCTTAGCATTCATGCAATGAAATATTTAAATATTATTTCGTGAAATTATTCCTGATTGTCTACTTTTGACTACATGAATGAAATGTTTTTCTATTTTTTCTATAGTTGTGTCTTAATGTCACGTTTATGTTTCGCAAATCAAATAATAGTAGCTTAGTTTTTTCTCAAGAGCAATACTTAATATTGCTAATTAATATTTGTTTGTTCTCCATATCCTTTTGGTTGATTTTTCTCTGAAATAAACGTTTGAAATAGTCAATACAAGTTTCATAGTGTGAAATGTTATTTTAAATAATAATTTCTAGTTATATGTACAATTATTATTTCAATCAATAATTCCCGCTCGTGTGTTTAAAATAAATAATTCAATCGATATACTTGTACGCATCACTCTTAAATAAAATAAATTTTCAAATAGTATTTTAATAAGAGTATTTCAATTATTATTTCAAGTATTTTTTCAAATCTATACAGCACTGTCTTTTTTGTCTTAAATTTTTATTAACTTTTCAATATACGGTCACTGCTGATAAAAAGTAACTACTACGCAAGCTACGAAAATACAAATATAGAAATATAGAAAATATCAACAATTAAATCTATGTACAAATTGTTAAATACCTAAAACGATACAGTATTTAACAACAGTGAAAAAATTAGAAAATAATCAGTAAACGAACGTCTCTTGGAAAAAGGTTCTTAATCTGTAAGATATCTTATAATTGTTTCCTATAAATAGGTCGAATATTCTTCATTACTTTATCCACTTAGCAAAATTTCTTGGAAGTCGTAATCCCTTGTAAAAGACTTAGCCTCTTTTCTCTTTCAACGTGCAAATGATACAAACTCTACACGTCACACACTCACACAGACTTTCGTCCAAGGGATTAACTCCTTTTCTTTTTCAACGTTCAGACAATACATACCTCACGAAGATCTTATATTTTTTTCACAAACATTCGGTCCAAAACCGTTCCAGTTGACGAAAAATAGATTTTCTCTTCTATGATGGTATCATTGTATCTTTAACGAATTAAAATCGTTTCCTGTTTGTAAGAAATAGTCTCCTCTTCAGCAACATTACATTATATTACACCATGGACAAAAGCAAGGGATAAAGTATTCGTTTTCACCGGCGTGTATTTCAATCGATAATCCGCTTTCGTGGTGATCCAACGGAGGTAAGTGCACCCTGTCAGATTTCTGCACGTATCGGGATTAAGTTTCTCGACGTTGTCGACGAAAGAAACTAACAGAGATATACAACAAACGTTTGGTCGCCGTCCAAAAAAGAAAAAAAAAAGTCGTGCTTCTATTCACATCTCATGGCAACGTGACTCGCTTGTTCGCGAATGAATGGAGAAATTTACTGATTAAGCTGAATTTCTACAAAGGAGCTCCTGCAACATCGACAACAATGCTTCTTCGAATGGCAATTCAACGAACCAATTCTCTAATAAATTGAACTGTTTGAAGGAGAATGCTGATCGTGTTCGCCAGTGGTCGATTGGTGACTCAACGTGTCATCAGTCTCAACGCGTTAAATTCTTGAATGCTTCTAACGAACAATGACAATTCCTCTCGAAAGTCTTGCGATAGTAAGACTCGAATGTGAACGCCAACGCGTGCGTGAGAAAATAAAATTTCAATTGAAATTTCACATTTCTCGATGTGTGAAATTTCTAGTTGTTATGTTATGTCGGCTTAAAAAAATTGTTCTTCAATTTGAAAATTTTACCTGAAAAAAGAGATTTAATTTAATGTATCAAAGAACCAGAAAACCTTAAATTTCTACAAACACTGTAATATCTACATACATACATTATTATTATTTATTAGAAATTGTATAAATTATTGTAGATTACACAATATATCATTACTACAAATACATTGTGATACCATAATTTCAAAAAAATATTTAGACGCTTCTACTGAACAGACTAGTCTAAAACTATATGACAAGTTACCACCAGGTGATATTAAGTCGAGACGATTTCGATTTCCGTTACGCGATAATTAAACAGATTCCCAGCACCAGTTTCTCGTACGACTTTAATTAAGTTACCCAAGCAAGACTCTTTCGTCTTAAACGTTTTACAGATTAAAAGCAAAGCGTGATACTTTAAAGTTCAAATTGATGAGTGCGCTTTTTTTCGCTCGGGTTGATGTGCAGAAGACGATGGATAAAAAGGTAGATTAACGGTTATGGCAATCAAAGTGTAAGATAAATCCAGCACCTAATACAATTTTAGATCACACAGCTTGAAAAATGCTTCAAATTTCGTGCAAAAGTAAATTACAGCCATGAGTACACACATTTTTTTATTAATTTTACATATATTATTAATTTATATATTATATTATAATTTATATATATATAAAATTCATTATTTACATTAATTTTGTTAGTTAATATTATTATTCATATTAATAATATATATTATTCTATTAATTATATTATACGCAAGCAACATTTAAGCAAGTATAAATATTATATCTAATTATTGATTGAAGTTTAACCATTGCATTGGGCGAGGAAATATTACAAAACGTGAAGAAAATAAATTCAGTATCAAGAAGCAAGAAAAACTGTATGGAACAGTGTGCGCAGACAAATTGGTTACATCTATTCTACTTTCGTTGTAGTTTATTCACCGAGGCGAATAGGGTCGAAGCGATTCGCCGCGAACGAGCTAGGTCGATAATGCAATCGAAGGTTATCACCTCTTAAAGATAACTGACCCTTTGCCCGATGGACACGGACAATTTCGATCAATGATCAAAATGATCGCGATAACAGTTCTCGGCCCTGTTACTAGCGAATTTATTGAAACGATCAGCTCCAACGGTGTGTTAGCGCATTTGTTCGCGAGTGAAAAGCTAAATTCAACGAAATATGGCTCGAAGCGAGCTTTCACTATTCTAAAATCCGTCCAATATTAGAAACAGTAGAAAACACCATTGATCAGTTTTTAGTCGTTTCGAAAGAGTGTAAAAAATTTAACATCTGTCATTCTGGTACACTGGAGGATTAGTCTTAATTTAATTCCCAAGGTTTAATTCAATTCTAAGTACTGAAAGATGATATTTAACGTGAATACCAGCACAGAGCGGACAATGTAGAGTAAAACCGTTTACATCGTAACGAAGGCAGGATTTCATTGAATTCTCTTTCGTAATTGAGCTTCATTCACCGCGCGTCGGTCATCAATTTCAATATCAATGTGTCATCAAGGAACGGCATCTTCTATCTCAGGAAACGGATAGCGGAAACGTGTTTGCAGAGGTGCGTGCTTCGCACCGTGCTGCGGCTAATTTATATTCCTCTTACGTGTAACTAACTAATTAACTGACTATCTACCAGTGTGAAAGCCGCAGATTCCCTACCGCGAAACCCGAATTCGGCCACTGAATTTCGTCGGCGTTTCGTGAACCGATTAAATCGGAATATCATCCCGTATGAATTTTCATATTTCAATTCGTGATTCTTAATGTTTGCTCTAGAACATCGTCTCGTTGACGATCTATGAATTCCGTTGTCCTTCTGAAATTAATGCTTCCCATATCCCCGTCTGTAAAGTATTTAAAAGTATCGCTATCGTTGGTCGAAGTAACACCACGAGTTAAAAATTGAGAAAGGAAAGATCACAGCTCTTATTCGACTTTTCTCAATCATACGATGAAGTGTTCGAATAAATTTTGATAAAGTTGGATAAACAACAACGTTTGAACAAATGATAATAAAGTTGGATAACAAAGGCTGAGAATTAAGAGAAAACATCCAATCAATTTCGCAGTGATCATTTCTCGGTGTTTTCGACAGTTTAGATGAATGTACTCGCTAACTAACTCGAAGCTTCGTATTAAGCAAGCTGACACGATTCTTTTTTTTCAATAACCGGCGCCTCTCTCTCGACTCTGTATTTAATCGATTGATAAGCTTTTTATGCTTCGATTCACGATATTTGCTTTTTAATTTTACGCACCTCGTGAAACTTTTCGCAAGAGAAGCGCTGTGCGTGTACATTCGATGACAATCCAATTTCGTATTTACTCTGTAAACGAAAAAAAAAAAAAAGAAAAAAATTCCCAGACCTCGAAATATTTTTCACTAAAAAAAATTTCACGTGTCTGATCTGTATGATTCATAGTTACAACACTTCTACCAACTGTCCATGGAGATACAGTTCTGCTAAGAAATTTTAAGACACGTCGCATTTTCAATGAAACTTTAGTATTTAATATACATTATGAACTTTGTATTATATGCATTTTATAGTAAAAATTCTTCGATTGATTGGTTTCATTTGTATATTAGGTTACCTATTACAAATGTTTATTAAAAATCTTATTTGAATTTCTTAGCTATGCTGAATCTTAATAACTTGGAAATATCCTGTTTTAAATCCTATTATCTAGTAATATCTTACATATAATGAGACATTATATATATATATATATATATATATATATATTTATAATATATATATTGTATGTATGTATTTGCATTTACATTTTCACTGGATATTCTTGTTGATCCGGTTTCTTCAGGTCATCTTCTCTTTCATTCGTCCCTGAAAAAAGCCCTTTATTTTCATAGTTTCTTGCATGCATTTAAATATTCTTCTCTTTCGTCTTTTATTGTAAGAGCATGTTCTATTGTTTCCATTTCGCTCAAGCGTTTCTTTCTTAGCTGGCCTTCGATATATGAAGCATTCTAGAGTATCATGTAATATAGTACGAATTTTCTTATCAATTTCTTTCCTTATCACATAGAACATAAAAGCGTAAAAGAATATCTATTACATGGAAGCGCGTAATCGTGTTCTGTTAAGTTTCACGAATCTTGGAACTCGCAGGAGATCACGGAAAATGGCCGGTTTGAAGTTGGCGATCGACATTGAAAATCGAAGGACGCGGAGAGTTTCCCTAAAACGGGGAAACGACGAGGGCCTCCGACGAAAATAAAGAGCCCTTGAATCACTCGAAGCACTTCGAACCGAGTATTCTCTCTGTAATTAAATCGAGAATGTCAAGTCGAACTGCGACTGATCTTTGTGGCCGCCGAAAGAATTAGCGGGACGTGCTCTCGCGTTAAATAAAGCCACGTGAAACCGGTGGAAGCTGACGGAAGCTGGAGAGTTCTCTGCTTTTTCGCGGACGCGTTTCCCCGGGACCGAAATTAAAACGCTTTGGCGTCGCGTAAAAAAATAGTATATACAGTGCCACTCAAAAGTCTCGCAATATTTGCCATTTTTCAATAAAAAAATCTCGATATTCGATACGGGCCATGAATTTCGAGTTGTACAGATTTCTTTGTTTCTCAATAAAGTTAATAAAATACTTTGTTAATTTATCACGCTGTCGCACAAGTTGTCGAGTTAAATGATTATATTGTAACGTAGTTTGCCTAAATTTGTAAATTTTCATCGACTTTGAAACAAATGCAGCAACCGTTTTAAGCGACTTTCGATATTTAAACTAAGCTGCTGCTATTGAGAACTACTGCTGGTTGCATATAAAACTTTCTCCCAAGTTTGTACGAATCTCCAGAGAAATAACGCTCTCTCCGCAAAGGCAAGGTTAAGTGGAATTCGATTCTGTTCCGTGCGAAAATCGTTCGTTCAATTATTGGAAACCCTCGAAAAACACGTTAATACGAAGTGATCGGCAAATTTAGTTATTTCCTTTGTAAAATTTTCTCCCCGTACACAATTGCGAAATGGTAGCTCGCGTTGAAGTTGAATGAAATGAATGCTGGGAGCAAAGTCGACTTTTAAAACACGTTAACTGTTGCCGTGTTTGCTTTGAGCCGGAAGTTAATTCATTCCGTTCGATCGATACCACGTAAAAGTGATGCAAGACGTCGAATTTTACGATTCAAGCTTGAAATGCTGCGTACCGAAAATATTTGAATTTATGTAAATGCAATTTTACAAACGGAAAATATAAACGATATGTAAATGACGTATATGCGAAACTACGCTGCTATACCGCACAGCGTTGAATAATGTCACATGTATGTTCGATAACGTACGACATTTCCCAAACGTGGAAATTTCGCTGCAACTATATTCTGATTTAGTAATGCATTGTCTAAAATCGTAAAATGGAACATCTGTCCAAGCGACTCTATGAATAAGAAATCGGACATATGGTAATTGGAGCCTGCAGATAGTGTATTAGGTATTCAATTATCGTATATCGTTTTGGAAATTTAACTTCAATAGTAAAAGAATAACAAAAAAATTATAAGTTAGGTTATTTCATGTGTATTAACTTGGTCAAAAAATTCTGTATGCAAATGAAAGGTAAATTTTTCTCATTTTTCATGAGAAACGAAAAACTTTATTAATACACTGACCATTTTGTTCGATTGCCTTTCGCCATTTTGCAGACAACTTCACTTGATTCACGAGCTGAAAAAAGTTCTTATCTTCTTCGACGAAGTTTCAAGAATAATTTGACATTCTTGTCAATAGTGAAATTTAGCAAGTCAATTCTGACACAGTTTAAAGGCTTCTTCATTATACAGATATTATTAGATAACTTTTTACGAGTCTACTCGACGTTTCTTTTCTTTTCAGAAGGAAAATGTTCCTTTTTGATTTTCCATTTTAAAATCGACGCCGAGCAAACCGTTGTTAACGAAATTGTGCATCTTCTTTTTTCTGATACAAGCGGATATCAGATTACACAATCTGCGAGTTTAAAATGAGGCTAGTTACATTTTAAAATATATATATTTTACAAGTTACACAACGCAATAAAAAAAAAATATACAGTTGTATGAAAAAAAGCATCAGTGATCTTGAAAATTCTGAAAAAAATGACTTTCGAAAAAAAAATACTCTTATCTTAAAATATTTTTTGCGTCGTCACAATTCGAAAAGATATTTAAGTGGCCTCGATTAAACGAACCACCCTGTATGTACAATCTATTAGAAAAATACGCAATTATTTTTACGTAAATACGAAATTAATGGCCTAATCTTCAAAATATCAAAATTCACTAAAATTGCTATTTGAGATTGATAGAACGTGTTTGGAAAATTTTTTTCTAGAAACAGAATCTGTCTGTTCATTTTTCTTATGAGGAACAAGCAACGGGAGAAAAGATATTACTCGTTCGTCAGACACTGTGTCCGACGCGAAAAACCGGAAGGATGGAATTTTCCGTTTTTCAATGAACCCTTTTTCGCCCTTCAAATGTCAGAGGATTTTTACAGACGACAGAACTGCACTCAGAAGAGTTTAACGTCACCGTTAAAAAAGAAAAGAAAAGAAAAGAAACACAGTCTCGGTTCGACTTTTACGAGCAATAAGCAACTTTACGCAGACGTTTGAATATCTCATTATCCTGTGTTTGAACGTATATAGGTATTCTTTTTTTTTTCTTTTTTTAAACTTCTGTTGAGTGAACGTCTATTGAACTTGCAATTAGTTGCTCAGCGAAAGAAAATGTTCATTCGTAGGAAGTAAAAGCGATGAGAATTGACCGAACTTGTTGAGATGAAAGTATTTTAATTGGATTGAACTTCGAGGAAGATATATTTAGGTAGAATTAATGTACCTAGCTTTGACTGTGATTTTACATGCAGAATCGTGAAATTGATTCGAAGGATCGATATATGTTGTTAGAAGAAAAGACATAAA
Organism: Tetragonula carbonaria; assembly: GCA_032399595.1. NCBI lineage: Eukaryota > Metazoa > Arthropoda > Insecta > Hymenoptera > Apidae > Tetragonula > Tetragonula carbonaria. The sequence goes on from JAUCRC010000008.1 coordinate 3,744,624, forward strand.
AAACAAAGTTGAAGTAGAAATGTGAAAGGAGTTACATAGAATATGTGTAAAGAATATCAGCTTATAACTATAAGTAGATTTTTATTCATTTTGTTAAATTATGAAACATCGACGATGCAAAAGTTTCAGAAACTTTTCGCCCGTAATGTGCAAAAATATATAAAATATCGAAAGTAGAGTACTATCGTTGTAGTCAACAATTAGCAATGGAAACAAGTGTCTGCTTAGATTACATTTATTTAATTGTATTCGCAGAGATTTGAAATTGAATATATATCTAATTCTAAGAGTCTGGAACACTTTTGAAAGAAAAATAGGAGGAATAATTTATAGAAACACAAAAGAAATACAGAGGATTTCAGACACTTTAAAAATACCGATTAGAGAAGAGAAATTTTAATTAAATTTTTATCTTGAAACAGTCTCCTTTGTTTTGCGGTTATTTCTATTCGGAAATAGAGATATTCAGAGAGGCAGAAAATTTCTAGCGGACGTCGCGACTCTCAGGATGACAATTAACAGTCACCGATGTATTTGTTTGTCATCGATGGTATATGAATTTTTCCTGGGCAACAACCATTCTTCTGGTCTTTTTTTTTTTCCTTTCCTTTTCTTTTATAACGTCATGAATCTACGCTTGCGCGAAATTTCTGCGAATTACTTCTGGAACACAGGCGCAATTTCAATTAGCCGGTGTGCACCGTATCGTTCATGCTAAAAATTGCGTTAAAAATTAGTTTTCGTATAGCACAGTACCTGTCCAACTCGCTCGGAAGTTTCTCGGCAAATTGCTTAACCAAACCGAATTCAACTTCTCACAGCGTATATTAGTTTGTCTATTAACCCGATAGTTAAAATAATTCCTCCTTATCGTGTAAAAATGAACGAGAATGTTCAGCGCGCGTAAAACCATTATTCTACATTATTCCTCCAGAGGGAAAAATTCCGTTATTAAACGTTCTTTCGCGTCATTTCTTAAAAGGAAAAAAATGAAAAGAAAGAGAAAAGAAGAGAGAGAAGAAGAACAATTTCTATGGCTCACAGTTATATTTTCTAAAAATAAAGAAAGAAGAAGGCTTAATGAAGAATCCTTTCATTAATGCTTGATGAAAAATCTGTGTGTTACGTGACGCTGGATTTCTTTTTCTGTTATATTTCTATATTTGAAATAACCTTCGAAGAAATCTGTTTCCACTAACTAAACGTCACGATACTGTTGCACGTATTCGCATCTGCGCTTTTAAATTTCCCGCGAAATTGCACGAATATTCGCGACGATATTCATTGAAATATCACGCGATTGGTAACTCTGAGAAATTGAGATACTAGTTGCGTATTTTATTATTACAAAATATCCTTAAAAAGATTGTTTTTCATTGCAATCCATCTCTATTCCTCGCACGTTTCAGCATACAGTCATTTTCGCGAGCTAATGCCAATCAACCCGTTTGCGGAATTTACAAGAATTCTCTTGTGTTCACTTGTGTCTGTTTTATCCGGGAACAATGCGCATTTAGAGAAGAGACGGTAGTTGAAAGGCGATCCTCTGTATCGTCTAAAAATGGCAGAACTGGGATTTACGAGGACGACGTTTTATGTTGCAGGCCTCGTTTTACTCGACAGCACTGAAAACCCTGATCTCTGTGTCTACTGTGATACTGCTTGGCCTCATATTTGCTTACCATGCCTTAGAAGTTCAGGTGCGTATAAAAAAAAAAAGAAAAAAACACAAACAAGAAAAAAAGAAAAGAAATCCAATAGGCTCAATGTTACAGCACTTGTAGCGTGCATGTGAACAATCTCTATTGGTAGCCTTCGCCGAACGAGCATTGGGAAAATGCTACGCGAATATAAAACCGCGGCCATTTGTACATACACACGTAGGGTTTCATTTCAGAAACCGGAACGCGCGTCGGCCGTCTTTCGAAACGGAAGAAATGTCTCGATCTACAATATTCTAACATTCTGTCTCCGCTATTTCTGCTGTTTTTCATCCGCTATTTCTGCTGTTTTTCATCCCTTTACCACGTCGCAGATTTCTATTTAGACAAAATTGAAGTGGACTACGTACGTATTTATACCGGAGGAGAATCTCGCACGCGAGAATTAATTTTACGTGTCGAGAACCGCCATTTTATGTGTCTAATGACTTTGTATTAGATTAAAACTGTCGTTTTTTCACTGACGATTGTTTGTTATTTTTCTCAATTCTTTGTTTTATTAATTGGTATGCTATTTTTTGTAGAATGGCAAAAAAGAGTAAATCAAAGGGAAATTAAATACTTAGTTTAAATAACGAGTATTGATTTAATTTTCTATGATTTTCTTTTTAAACTAGTAAATATTTGAAATGAAAAATATATCAATGTTAATATTATATATATATATCAAAGATAATTTTCTTTTGAAATCGGCTGAGAAATTTTGACCAAAGAGATGATGATACAATAAGAGAGAACATGCAGATGATTTAGTCGCAATAGTTTTCTTCTGTTTCGTGTTAAATTTTTAAAGGAAAGAAACAAAACTTGTGAAAGAATCTAACACGTGTAACCAAATGTTTCTCTCGTGTCCAAAGACGATTGTAAATCAACTTGAAGATGGCGTTTACGATTATCGATCGCGTCAATTAGAAGCGGTTCTACCTGGATTGCTTGCGCAGCTTCTAATTAGGCTCCAAGCTAAACGCGTTGAAGCGCAATCAGAACTGTAATTACAGGTGTAAAGATTCCAGTGTTAACGAGACCACTGAAACCTCCTTTTTCTTCATTTTTTTTACATACATTTCCGCTGAAAAGTATACACGCACACTTGCTTTTGAACAGATCTTTCAGTTACAAAATTACGAATAAATCACGCTAACTAATTGTAAGAAAGACTTTCGACGTTAATACGTGAACAATAATACCTGTTATACATAATAAATATATCTTTTAATAAGTAATTTAAATTCGCAGTTTGCCAATTTTACAAAAAAAATAATAATAATAAATGTTGTTAGTAACTAATATTTTTATTAAATTCAAATATTATTATTAGATTACTAAACTGCTGACATTTATACGAATTCATACCCTTATTAACACAATTTTTAAATACTTACAAGTAGACCTATAAGTAGATTTTTATGCATTTCTACAGTTTCATGAACATGGCCAAAGAATCGAGACACAAATAGGATTTCGTTTCATCTATTAAGTATCATAAAAAAATATTCTACTGTATCTGTTCTATACATGTACGAGTTATTGCATTTTTTAAATTTCTAAGATATTTATGAACATCCGCGGTCTATTAAATAAAAAATAACGCGCCGTTGGTCCCTTCATTTTCATTCCACTTCTATCTTCTCACTTCCACTCTCTTATCTATTTCTTTGCTCGCTAACTCTTGTCTCAATTGCTCGCCAGCCGAACGAGCTGAATAAATTATTAATCTAGCCGATTCGTAGACAATCGAAGAACTCGAGAACCCGCGCACGCGTGAAATCGACACGCCTGTTAGGGAAGCACGTCCTCCCTCCCCCCTCTCAATAATGATCTAACGGGGATTAATCGATTAATTGATACAAAACTAATTTTCCAGTTTCCCGCCTACTTTCTGCAGCTCGTCTCTCGATTAAATTTGATTAATGACCGTGAAATTCCACCGGAAGCACAAAAGTGATACCGTGGTCGCGATGAATAATGAATTGTTAAACGCGATAATTTGTCAGGCCGATAAAGTGAAGCTCCAACAATCAGCTGTCGAAGTGGAATTCAGCACTCCATCGACTTTGTCAACCCTCATAAAGCCAATGTAGCCCTGATTTTCTAACTGTATGAACCTCTATCGGCGTACGTGATCAACTATTCATATGTTCTGCACACATGACACCGTGACACATACGGGTATAATCGATATGATTATCAATCTGCCGCTACGTAAGTTGTTTGCTTTTAATCATTAGATGTAAAACGTGTCGCGTTCATCAATCGATTTACGAATGAAGATGAAGTTCAATATTTTCATTTCACTAAATTCTGTAAAACTGTCTCTGTTCATCGTTTACTATTTATTTACTATGGACTTCAATTGTATGACATCTTGCATCAAAGTATAGTGAATTACTGAATTGATCGTTCAGAACGTGATGAAAATTGTGTTCGAGTTAATCAAAGTCAAAATTATCGAAGCGATAAGAAATCACGGGAAAAAACTACAATTATCCCTTTATTAAAAGAAGAAATTTATTCGAAATTTCCCATACGAGCCACCGAATACGCGAGTAATTTCGCATAACGAAAATACGGGAGAATCGTGAATAATTTCGGTATGGTCGAAATCGCACATTTACTGCACTACTCGTATGGCAATGCGAACGAATAGTTCATTAAAATCGTCGATCGCGTCATCATGAATTTTCATGAAGAACGACTTTATTTGCATCCGACCTATGCCACTCTTCGAACGGGACCAACAAACTACGATTTTATGGTTCCTCGAATCGCTAGGATCCATCAAATTGCGCCAAATCCATCAAAATTTAAATTTATTAATGTGCACTGTCACTATAACGGATTTATATATAAAAAGAAACGGATTTTTTTCGTTCTTCCTCTCGGTTTTTGTCTATGGCTGTGCTGCACGTAGTCGGATAGATCTACGAAAATCACCTCTTTTATACAACTCGTCATATCCGCCGCTATCCAATCCGCGGATCATCGAGATCGCACCATATCGTTTCGATCGGTTAATCCTGAACCAGGCTAGAATTGCAGATTTCGGTTGCAGATTTTCGCTTATACCTTGATAAAAATAAAACGAACTTTCACGATCATCGTTTTTGACGACGCAGTGTGCGATAGTGATGGATCGATCCTTTCAGAAATCGAATCATTTCTCAGTAAATATCGGAGGCACGTAGCCTTCCTTGTAGGAAGAAGCACATAGTAAATTCAATGGGCAAGTAGTACAAATCAACGAAAATAGATTAATGGTACAACGACTGATGCACGTGGTTTTCAGCGATTAATCGTCATCTGGAAATATATTGAGATAAATTATTCTACTTCTTTACTTTTCACAGATTAACAATTGCTTGCCCTTACGCATACTAAATACATTAATTTTGACATCTACTGTATATATCGATTCTTTATATATCTAAAACTGAAAACCACGTTGTGGAAATTTGGTCGTTGCAGTGAAGTGTAAGAGTCGAGAAAAATATTACAAAATAAGGAAAGAGAAAAATGTCGCATAATGAATCGCGGAAACTATTGCACGCGATTTCGCGATTATTAAATTCGAGCGGAACAGTTTCTGAGAGAGTTACAGTAAATTTTAAATTTAAATTCCTAGGTATTTGACTCTACGTGTCGAGGAAAGAAAAACTAGACAGAAGAAAGGCTCGTGAATTTCATCGGACCGATGATTCTACGTGATGACCAGTAATCTAGTCGGAAACTGGTTAATATCATGATCACGAACGGCCGTAGCCATGGTAATGGCCGTGTTTCATCCTGCTTGAATTTCTATCGCGTTATAGAGAATCGCGCGGTTAACTCGATTGCCACCGCGACCGCGAGAAAATTGCGCATTGTTCACAATGACGAACGCATCGGGGCTGTTGCTCTAATTGCGTTACTGTGCACCGCCGCGCCTCCGCGTAACACCGCGAAACGATGAGATTCCCGAGTCTGTTTCACGATCTGATAAACAAGATTCGGGTCTTGCGAACCACTGCCACCTCGGTCGAATTCGATCTACTGGAAAATTCGCCGAATGATACCTAACTACTCTGTACGAAGAATCAGATTCAGATTTCTGAAGAATCATTTTTAGAAGATAAAACTACGCATGAAGATTATCATTTCCACAAATTATTAATTCATTTTTTTCTAATCGATGTTCCATCGAGTTGCTCAATTTTCTGCTTAAAAGATCAATTTTCCTATTCAATCTTCCAATTGGATAATGAGTCGATCGTGAGTGTCTGTTCGACTTTCTACTCAAGAATGTGTCAATCAACTTTTCTGTTCAATTTTCCACTCGAAGACGAGTTGATCAATTTTTCTGCGCAATTTTCCATCGACCAATTTTTCTATTAAATTCTCTACTGAAAAACGGATCGGTCGACTTCACTGTTCAACAACTGAATCAATCAATTTTTCTATTCGCTCTTCCGATTACATCCGTAGAAAAGACGCAGAGAAATCTCGAGTGGACAACGGCGGAACTCGCAGTTTCGAAGATTAATCACCTCGAGCGATTTATACACGTGTCACGAGGTTTCCTTGATTTCGTGTGTATCTGATTCGTCCATTCGAAGGTAGTTTGCTTCTCTTATCGTAAGCCTGATGAATGCCCGCTGGTAATTGATGATAGACCAGTTACTACTGATCGCGGAATTCATCCGTAAGTGGTATAAGCCGTCATAAGTCAGACGCGTGAATCCGCGCTACGTTGTTTGCCGCGATAACAGGCCAGGTTTCTTCGAATCCCCATCGGGCTAATCTCTCAACCGTATATCAAGCAGAATGAATTGCATTATCGCGCGAGCTCGACTATACCCTCGGTCAAACGATACCGTTTGCAAAGACTTTTGGTCGAGATCCGCGATCTGATCGATCGATTAGCCGGCTGCGGTGCATGCAGAAACGTGAAACCGGAGTACAGTGTCGAATAGCGGCGGTTTCAACGTGCAGTGGTGGTGTGGCGATGTTTCAGATGTACTGCGTGGAAAATATTGGAACGAATAATTAATTCAACATTGCTACGTTTTACACGTGTCTCAACAAATCGAAAAGACTTTTAATAGGAAATTACAGTTGTATGAAGTTTGATTTCGGTCATCATTAGCCTGTCATAAATGATTAATAAACGATTGAATAAATAATTAAAAATTTAACTATACTATACAAGAGTTTAATGAGATGATCGTTGTAATGCGGCATCGATTAAATTTACTTAAACTGTAATTTCAACGAATCCCATGACAAATAATAAAAAAGAAAATAATCTCAATGTTCCGTCCTGCTCAGAAAAATCGGGGAAAAATTATTTGACGCCGGAAGCAATAAGCAAGCGGGGTCTGGAAATTATAATTTCCATTTTAAATGACGTATCTTCGAGGGCTAGGACGTAACACGATTAGATAAACTAACTCGACTCAAAATCTCCTGCAATGAATCTCATTTACACTTCGTTCGGTATAAGATATAAGCACCAGTGTTAGTCTTGATGACTTAATACAAGCTAGTTAAGAAGTTCGTAACACTTAACTGGAAAGTTTATGGCACTTGATTTTATATATATATATAATCGTCGGTGCATTTTCATCATCTTGCATTTTTTGCTCGACGAAGGAACGCGCGTCTTCATCTTTCACGCGGTGCGTGACATTTTCCTAACTCTCGCGAGCCTTCAATTCATTTCACATTTCGCTGGCGCAAGATCATTGTCCCATAAGTAAGATTACGCGACGAAGTCGCACAAAACTGTCCGAATAGATACGAAATATTATGGATTGAGCGTGTTTGCGCGTAACACGATGCACAATCACCTCGATGGCTGGGCAAATTTTGAAATTAAGAACGGTCTGTTAACCCGTGCAAACACAACTTCGACGAAAGGCCAAGAGGCACGCTCGAACGAGCGTGCCTAACATCCTTTCGTGCTGTCAATATTTGACTTGGTTCTTAAATATTCCGGCTGGGAACTGGCTGAGAAGCGAACATGTAACACGCACCGACATCGTGACGATGAACGAAGAGCCGTGTGCTCGAAAATTCTTAAATTTAAAGCTTGTGATGCAAAGCTGAGAGGCACAGTTGAGTAACGTATATACAAGGTGCCCTGAATTTAAACGGCAAAGATAGCGAAGATTTAGTCTATGCATAAAAAGAAAGAAAAAAAATGTATAAAATTCGACAGAGCAAACGCTGTCACACAGTTTGAACAAATATCGTACAAATATCGTGACAAATACGTTAATAGCGTGCAAATATGCATTTTTCACTACAGTACACAGACGATGTCTTTTCTCCGCGTACTGACAATTTCGCGTTAATTATAATAAATAACTGATAAAAAAAATAACTTCCAATCCCATCGAGCTAAACATTGGTGAATAATAAAATTAATAATTCCAGTTTACGTTTGAATTATATCGGGTCGGAGAATGGGAACAAAACTTTCCTTTCCAACATTGGAAACGTGAAATGAAATAACAGAGAATTACGTAAAAAGCTTCAAAACAATGACATCAATCTATAACGAAGAATTATTAACGAACAATTACCGATTTAAAATTAAACGAGAACTACATGAGAAAATTCATTTAATCGTCGCAGCAACTTTCTCTCGATACTCGTATACATTTTTGCATAAAGTCATAAAAATTCCATATCTGCAACTTGGATATACTTAACATTAAAGTCTGTCAATTGGATTTCTCAAAAGAAAAAAAAAGGGAGAAAGAGAAATGCGAGAAAAAGTGATTGAAAAGTAATTGAGATCGAGAAGAAACGAACACGTGTCAGTGCAGGCTGCACTAGAATTGAAGCTGGCATGACGGATCAATCGGTATAACGTTTTTGCCGGTATAGACAGTTTAACCGATAAAGCAAAAAACTTCGATCAGTTCGCGATTGTTTCCTCTTTACTGAAAATCGGAAATAATCAGGAGAATCGCGTTACACGATAAGCTGTTTAGTCACCGCCGCGGATTAATAGTAATTAATAGGCGGACGTCATTTTCCAGCGTGATCGATAATACAGGCTTTGTTTAATCGGCCAACGAAGCGCGCCCTTTAATTCGTTTAACTTCTTATCGTAACAATGCAACTGAGAGTAACTTTGTCAATTAATGTCGATTTAAACATTGTAGAACGAGAAACATTTCAATCGGCGATTCGTTAATTACGACGATTTTCACGAAGGTTCGTTGTAATCTCTTTTCTATGATTTTCCGAGCTTCGAAAGTTTTACGAACACAATTAACACTGACATGGTTTTAAAATATATAAAAAGAAAAAAAATATACAACGCCAAACACAACTCCTTTTATAAAATAAATAACTTCGCGGCAATGTTGTTCCCGGTGATATTGTTAAAGTTTTTGAAACTGTTTTTCTTCATAATAATGAGTTTCATACTTGATTTTAATTAATTTACACGAAGTGTAAATTGGAAAGCTTCGTCAATGTTATTAAAGTGAAATTTCGTTGGGTTAGTCGAAACATTTTTCTTCATTGTAGAAGCGTTCGACGTTTTTCAAAAATTATCGTAATAATTCCTCTCCATATTATTTTATGACTGTAGTATCTGCACTGCAATATTCGTACAGATTATATATTGTTTTAAATAAATGAGAAAAGAAAAATGTTTACACGGAGCATTATGGAGCATTGTTTCTTATTTAGAAAAATCTCGTTCAACGTTCTCGATTGAAAGTTTTTGTCTCCGAAACTTCTCAGCATAATAACGTCGAAAAAATTTCAAAGTATCTGGGAAATATGCAAACGAAGTGTCACGGTTAGAATCACACGAAACGACGGGGGAAGGGGGCGAGGGAGACGGAGAATCGATAAAACTTTATTATATACTTCTCTGTTCGTCCCTTGAAACACAGCAGATGTAATAACGCGCATGACAGCCACTCTCAACCAATCGACCATCTTCACGCTTGTCCATGCGTCGCGTTAAATCGACAAAAAGTATACACGAGTGATACGCAACTCGAATCGACAGTGGTCCTGATCAGCTTTCAACCTCTTTCACCCTTCGGATAAGAGGAGAGAAGAAAAAAAAAGAAAAAAAAACGAGATTCGAGCAAACTTATACACCATAAAGCCATGAAGAGCATTCGCCAGATTGCAACGGAAACGGTTTTTCGTTTTCGATTCACATCAATCTCTTGAATCTTCCTCTCTTTGTCAATGAACATTTAGACTTGGTAGACACGATATGTTGCTTCAACGCTGGAAATCCTCTCTTCCACATACGATTTCGATTTTTTTCTATGTTTCAATATACATAAACTCGTTACAGTAATTGGATTTATTTCCTCCGTGTCTTTTTAATTGTCTTCGCAAAATATTCAAAGTTTCAATCAAATTAAACTGTTATCATCGATCTATCTAAAATCATCAACAGTAAAAATGAAAGAACAATTCATTGCTGATCGCAAGCCGCAATATTATCTTTTAAAATTTATCTTTCAATGTTATTTCTTAAATGTAATTGTATTGGGTGTGTTAAATTAATATAATTTAATACGATAAATATTGTTTTGTTGTTAATTTATCTCTCGAAATTCGCGATTATTACAAGTGTGCACGCACTTTCAATTCAAGTAGGGAGACTCGCGCACCGACAGATAATCGAAAGGCTTCGGTAACGAACTTCGTAGTTTCATCGTGTAGAAAAATTAGTATCATACTACAATATTATATTACAACATAGTTTCACAAGAGCAAGAAAGGAAGCATATCACAATTTAAATAGAACAAAAATTTTACAAGCGCACACTTACATCTTGTAAGTATCGTTGAAGACATCGATAATTCCTTTCATAAATTAGCAGCTCCTGCTAAAAAAAAAAAAAAAAAAAAAAACCGGAATCCCTTTCAACAGATCAGGACAAGAGGCAGTGGTTGTTAAAGTTATTAAAAATCCAATGGAACCAAGAGAAGATTGCTGTGTTGCTCGAGCAGAGACCAACTGAAACACGTTTCTTTCCACCGTTTCGTTTAATCTAACTCTATCCTAAATTCGTTATTTTTAATCCTGACAAAGCAGATTCGTCTCGCGGAGTGCAGAAAAATTCCGTCGCAATCTTTCCGGCAGTAAGTCGATTTTCGTCTTGGCACTGGGAACGTCTCGCATAAATCCGAACCGGAGAAGGAACCGTGCATCGGGACAAGGATTTTGCAAATAGGTCCGAATGCGAATAATGCAGTAGACAAATCCATGCTGGAAAATACGATTCGCCTCTAAGAAGCAGGGATCGAAGACAGGATCGCGACACGCGTGAATCCTGTTTCATTTAACGCTAGAACTACCAGAAATGGCGAATTTCTAATCTTCTGTGGGAATTTTATATGACGGTGTGTTTTTAAAATACTCGAGTGATTTTTAATAAAATATATTAATAATATATGTAATAATCATATATTTATATATATATATTATAATAATAATAATTATTAATATTATATATATATCAATAATATATTATAAAATAAAGCTTGTGCTCTTTATTAACTATATTATTAACTTTATTAACTTCTTCTTGTACCCTGTACTTCAATTTCTTTGCTACAAATATTATACTTTAGTCGTCGGTAGTTCCAGTGTTAATCCAGTATACCGAAACGTGAAATTCTGTGAAAAACGTAACATCGGTATTGAAAATCTTGGCTCCGTTAGAAAGGCCATTTTCTAGTAGAATAAGTGTACCGAAAGAGCTCCTGCTTCTATTGAATACCTTCCTGCTACACAGCGAGTGAAATTGATGATTGAAGATCTTGAAGGTTTGAGATTTGAAGCTTGAGCTGAAATTCGAAAGCTTTCTCGTGCAAATTTTTTTATTCGCTATTATACATGTATATACGCTTAAAATCTTTTATTTATAGATCTCGTTTAAATTTAAATTTTTGTAGATTTGGTTTATGCATTTAGATATCCTTTTGAAATTAAATTTTTATGGATTTGGTTTTGTACTCTTTCCATTAACACGACTGAAATTTTTCCCAGTGGCACAGATACCGGGCGAGTCGATGAAAATTTGAATTTGTGATTTTATGAATTGAAAATAGTGTCCACATGAAACGGATATCAAATTTTCGAGATTTAAGCATTGATTAGGTTCGAAAGGAATTGAAGAGCCTAACGATGTTAATTATTAATTATAAAATATATTCGATATATCGAAGAACGTCAAAATGACAGTAATAACAATATTTTTGTTTAAAAAAAAAGTACAAAGTGATAAGAATAAAAACTTGGTTCGAGAGGTAAAAGTTCTGAGAGAACACTTAATTTAAAAAAAAGAGATAGATTACCTGATTATCGTGACATAATAATAGTTAGATACTTGGCTCTGAATATTGAAGTTTTCTCGCTTGAAATCTCCATAAATAAAGAAGAAAATATATATTTTCTGGCAATTTTCACAAATCTAATTTTATTGATTAGTAGCCTTCGATCCGCAGTCTCCTCCCACAGCAATATTTTGCAAATTTTTTTTTTTTTAATACTGAAAACTCAAATATCTTCGACCACGAAAAATAAAATTTCTAGTAAAACGAAATAAAACAGTTGTACAAAAAAAAAGGAATGCTACGACACATATTGATCGGTCGTGGAATTACACGCCAGATCTTGCGATACTTCTTATCAGTCATAAATCAATTCGTTAAGCTTCAAATTTCAATTCCGATTCCACATAAAACTGTGTAGAGCTTCATGAATTTTGATTGATCAATGCGCGATTGATAACGACGTTTCTCATTTCTCGTCGGAATTAGAGCGTTCTAATCATCCGGTGAACTTCAAAATATTCCAATTAAAAAAAAATGTACTCCCGAACGTCCCAATCACGTTTAACGCTGGATTCGAGAATTAATACGAATTTTCAAACGACAAATGGGGAATCTATTATTGAATCGAATTGAGTCAACATTTATCACGGGCCTTAAGGGGCAATTTCGTTCAATTTGCGCCGGGGAATTACGCGAAACTTCTTGCAATGGGAATCGCTGCTAGAATATGCATGTCCAGCGACGCTAAGGGTAGCCACGTAGGGGTGGAGAGAAGAATAGTTTCGTCGACGTTTACAAAATCATTCGTTAAGCGAAAAGAGGATTCTTTCCTTTGAAATAAATTGCTTTCACCGTCTTTACATCTTGCAGTTGTTATTTTCGATTTCTTTCGAAATCAGTTTAGCAAGAATAATTCCCTGCGTGCTGATTAAACTAGAATTATAATTGTGATTGAAATTCATTATTCGTAAAAGACGATTATAATTAAAATCTCTATCGGTCGTAGACTGCAGTGCATTTCATACGTTTTTATGAACGTATAGTTGAATAATTGCGAGTCAAGCGAAAATTTCGAAAGTTTCATCCGTTGCACACTTATTACAAAAAGTAACTCTACCTTCGATACCCTGGATTTTTCCCCTAAACTGCTCAAAAAATCGAAACACCCGCAGTCCGTGCGTGAAACATAATACTGAAACGAAATTTGATACGAATAAATATTTAACGAAATAAATAATTAAATAAAACACAAAATAAATAAGAACATCGAGCTCGGGAGAATCCATTTCGTTTCGAGAACATCAATATCCAAATTCCAAGTTCCAAGTTTCGAGTTTGGAAATACTATCGCGTTTTACAACGCGGTGCGTGTACGTGTGTATGTGTGTATTTGTATTAATTAAAACGTGTGACAACATTCGTATGACGGTCGTCGTTCGTCAACGAGAGATTCGCATAGGTTTCGCCTCGTCCCAGTTCGCCGCGCGACCGTGTAATTCAAGCAAACTGTTGCGTAAGTAATGCACAAAATACAGTGAGTGATCGAAGTCCGTGGTAAACGACAGTTTATCGAGCGATCCGACTAGTTGGGCTGCAATGTTATCACTAGCGGCGGAATCGCTTTATTACGACCTATTTTTCCCTCCCCGCCGCCATTAAGTTTTACTGGGTAATCGATGGAAATTTATCGTTACCGGCCCGTGTCCATCCAGGCTTGCGATTTCTTTCTCGCCAGTGCAAGCGGAGCTTTTTAACTCGTTATAATAACCACGGGCGAAATGGGCCGTGGCACTCTTTCGCCACTTCTGGCGAAAGCACTTCGTAAATTGCGAGGGTGATTTGGTGCATTTGCTCATTAAGAGCCAGCGGGGAAAATAAGTAATACGTGAAAGCTGCTTAAATTCTAATGTTATTACGAGTGAATGAATCCGGTAACTTGCGTATTACTCCGTGCAAACGCAAAGGTTGCGTCAAAGTAATTACTTTGTAGAAGCTACATACTACCGATGGATAAATCAAGAAAATAAACGAAGGGAATTCTCACGGTATAAAATAGTGTATGGCATTAATTAATGTTATAATTCTATAAGTGTCTTAGTCTTTCTGACTTTCGAATCAATATTTCCGACTTTCTAAAATTTAGGGATTTAGTTCGAATGTCGTGTTGAAGCTTTCATCTCGATGTATTGCCATTCTTGTAAGCCCTTCACGTTGAAATTATCTTCAAAAATGGCAAAATAATTCGGATATGTATCGATTGGCAGTTTTTCTTTGTTAAGGAGAGACACGCCACCGGCTGACATAACTTGCTCGATCTACTTACTTTGAATAACTGACAATGTTATACCCTCGATAAATATAGTTGCTATCTCGTCAAGGACGACAGCAATTCCTTATAAATCGCATGTCAAAGCAAATCACAGTGCTCTCGTGATTAATCATAAAAGCAAAATGCTGTCGAACTCTTTCCTCTTCGTTTTTTTTAATTATATTAATTACATAATCGTACTGTATTGTCCGGTTGAGCATTTGTATATGTATGTTCTGTATACGAGCATCGTATACAGTAAAGAGCATAAGTGAACCAATAACAATGAGAAACGTTTGCAGACAATTTTAAAGAAATTTAAACTCTTTGTTAATAATTTTGGAGAAGAGAATCATATAACAATCCACTTGTTTTAAAACTAGTTTCACAGTCTTGAGTTCGTTTTCTTTTTTTTTTTTTTTTCAAGATGATTTTACATCGTGTAACACGTGGGAAAATGAAGACACTTTCTTTTGAAAATTGTAAAAATTTTTTAAAGACATTGAAAAAATTTTTTCGTGATTCACCATCATCTCGACAAATGAATACGCTCTTTTTTCAGTATTTTTATGAATTTTAGAATATCAGAATTAAACAACCGAAAAAAGAAATCCTAACATTTCGTCATTTTAATCGTGTTCAAAGTCTGATAGATATAGCAAGTCGTAAAAGAGGAAATTTGAAGGATCTTCAAGATAATTATAGACTTATTCGCAAAGAAACTTTTTATTGTGCTTGAATGTTTACGATTTTCAAAAAGAAAATATCTTCATTTTTTCCACCCGCTACATAATGTAAAATCGTTTCGAAAAACAAATAAACTCAAAACTGCGAAGAGGCTTCGCGCTTTAAAATGAAATCAACCAAATTTGCGTTGTTATATGATTTTCTTTTACAAAATTATAATTCAAATTATCGACATATTTCCTTCACCTTGCTTCTACATGTCTTCTCGTTGAATTAATGAATCGCATATATAAATTTCAGTTATTTGTCTAAAAAGTTCAACATTGCATTAAAATTAAAATGATAATTGAATATAAAAGTTTAATATCCTTTACAAGGACTTAATAAAAAAAATCGAACACTTCCTTCCTTCTGCTTCTTTGTACTTCTTTGCATCTCGATGCCTTTGTGCGCTTCATAAATTCACATTAAAGGGAAGATATCCGAGCCTCTAGGCTACCGTATTAAGGTTCGAACTTTCGTTGCGAGCAAAACCGCTATCGAAAAGCTTGCGAAGTATCTTATTCTTCGGTCACTATACACCGCAATCCTATTTTCTCACAAAGACGTTTGTGCTCGATGAGTTACGTTACCGAAACTTTCATCCATCTTCGGCCAGTGAAAAAAATTTCATCGAAAAAGGGGAAGTTGTTCGATCGTTTCGCAAAATGTCCAGAAATTTCACGTTCGAACTCTTCTCTGCGAATCATTAAAGAAATTTAAAAGAGCAAACAAGTTTTTTTTTTTTTTTTAGTAAAACGGATATGGAAAAGTTCTGCTTGTCTATCGGGAAATGTGAAAAGTATCGAAAAATAAATAAATACGAAATAGAAGTTGGAGTAAATTAATTACAAATCTCGCTTCATTTTCCAACAAGATAACATATTTCCATCGAATAATAATATCGATCGTTATTACCATTAATATCAAACCATTCATTCTTGTTTGTACGAAAGATTTTCAAAAATTTGATATCTTCGAAAGCTTGAAAGCTTTCAATAACTGTATTTCGTTGAGAAAGACAAATATTTAATATTTTTAAAATACAGAGCCGCTTGATAAATGTTTCATGTATTAAACGATAAAACATTACGGAAATGTACCGCCTTTAAATTTATATTTTAAATAAACTTGCAGCTCCAACTCGGAATTCGTAAGATATCTCTCATCTTATCATCAATAAAACTTGATACAAATTCCGAACATTCTGTCATGTTCTTTTACAATAATTCAAATTGCCTCAGATATACTAAAATTTTGGAACGAGAGTATCCGAAAATAGACTCCACAGTTGATCTTCTCGTAAATTTATAGGTAACATAACTTTGATTTATGCGCTGCAAAAAATGAACTTAAAGTCCAATCTGAAGAATCCAGTGTCGCCAGAGATTTTTCCTTTCTTGAAAATTCCTTTCACAAACAATCAGCACACGGTTGAATAATGAAATTTCACTAAAATTTTTCACCAGCCAGCAGAGATAAAATTCCGGGCGAAATAAAATTAAGTTCGCCGATTTCCGGCGCGCGATTGACTTCGGCCGAATGTCGCTGATGAGGACCGGCGCAAACATAAATTGTTTGTCATTGTCGGCCGATTCCGTCCACTCTCTTCGTGCAATTAAAATCACGTTTTCCAGCGAGCGATTTCGAAAACGCTGGTTAATGAAAGAGCGCACAGAGGCTGTAACCCGTGCGATATTGAAACGGCGAATTTCGAAATCGAGGAAACCGTCGATGTAATTGTTTGCTTTGCCGAACATCGCGTTGTTGCCTTCGAACAATGTTGGTCATTGATCTTCTTCGATTTTCCATTCCCTTTGAATGTCTGTTGACTGTATTTTAATGCTCCGCTCTCATCGGGGGTGTGCGTCAACATTTTTCAGAGAACTGACACTTTCACACGTTCGTTATTCCTTTGCCAGCTACTCATTTTTCGCCGTGACGAAGTGACTTGCTCCCCTCGGGAGCTGTATTCTCGATTGAATAAAGCGCTATTCTTGACGCACTGGTGTTGAATCGTCTCTGTCGATCGGCATGGCAATTAAACAGCAAGAAGAAAAATGTTACGATAACGATATGTTTATGTTATATATTATAATTAAGGGAATATCCTCATTTATATATCAATGAATTAATTCTCCAGTAAATCCTATAAATTAATTAATAATAAGAATTAATTATAAATCGAAACTGAAGATAATAATAAAAATTAATTAAAAATTAACTCTGCACTGATACAATACTCGTGCAATGGTTTTGGGTTTCAAAATTGCGAAATACTTCCGCTAAAATTAACGCTTCTTATCATTTTGAAATGTCTCTCAAAGATCGAGCTCTCCACGGAATTACCGCGATATTTAATTGTGTTTCAGATTTTATTTCTCTTTCTTATTTCAATTTTGGAACAAAATACGCTACAAGCACGAAGAATGATAGAAGCACGAAGGATTAATTTGGCTGGCAACATCAGTTGTCAATGTCAATAATAGTAATCTAAACTTCGGAAAATATAATGTTGCAATAACGAAGGAAGGAACGGGGATAAATTGAGGATCATCCCTTCGTTATTTTACACGTGAACGGAAAGAGGGAATAACGCAACCGTTGTGACGTCTTTGACGTCAACAATAGGTATTCTTTGAACACTCATGGCCCATTGGCACGAGAAATCCCGTGTAAATTCGCTTAATGCTTTAAATACGATTTCGGATTTGGAATTCACTGCGTAGATTTTTGGTACCATTATCACTTTATTTACAGAGATATGAAAGTTTTTTGAAATATTTCCTTAAAAAATAAAAAGCAATTCTTTCACTAATAACAGACAGTATGTGAAAGACTAAAAACTAAATAAAACTAAATAAAAGATATAAAATGTTTTCACACAGGCATTTGCTAACTTCCTCTTTTTTCGAAACTCAACTTAGAAAGTATATTAAAACTGTTGATAATATTAAAGAATTCTCGTCGTAGAAGTTTGTTTGTAAATCTTTGCGAATTTATCTTGTAACATTTCTCCAACAATTATTACATTTATAATTACGTTTGTTATCCTCTTGGCAACAGTCTTCTCTAATATTTATTAATAAAAGGATCTTGTCAGTGAAAATAAAACTAAAATAAAACTCGGCGATCCGTGAAAAGGGAAACGAACTCCAGGGAATTTCCTTAATATAAAATGGACGAGTAGTCGACGATATTTGACAGCCTGGGTCATTTCCACTCGCGTCTTGAACCGGGCGTTTTACAAGTTTACGTAAGGCTCGGTCGTAAACCGATTCAGGACTCGCTTTCGTAACCGTTTCGTTCACGAGCCACGCCCATTGGAGAAACTAACTAATTCCAGAGAATCAAACGTTTTATCCACGTTATTGCGAAATTTTAACGAGTACCCTCGGCACACGCGATTCCTCGGGATCACGACAATCTCACGGGACTGCTTAACCGAGATACACCGTCGAAATTTGAATTTAATTTCATCGATGCTCGCGGTTCGCCACGCCTGCCAGTCTTCACTTCCGGGGAAAGTTCGCGTCGTAAAGAAGACAGCCTGTCATGTCAGACTCCCGACATGCGAACTTTTTCGAAACGAAGTCCTTTGGAATTTCATATTGAATTAAAAATGAATCTTTTCCGATATCTGCGTTTTATTTTTATTGAATATATCTGTCTATATCTATATATTTTTTATCGTCTTCTATGACTGTTTTATTATTATTATTCAATGTCTGCTGTTCTTTTCTTTTCTCTTCAGTTCAATAGATTTGGGCTTTATTCAACATTATTATCATATTAAATTATATTGAACAATTTCTGTGTTATTTGTAATATAAAAGAACTGTAGTGATCGAATTATATATATAATACTTTCAACTTTTAAGCATGATCTGACTTCTAACAATGATATACAATTTGCTCATTTTACTTTAATTTAGCGATGAATTTAATCAAATTTTCTTTCTTTTCATTTCTTTTTGTTCAAAGAAAATGGCTCAAACTAGGTATGTAATACGATTTGTTAAAATAAACCGACGATGAAACACTTTTGGAAACTATCCTTTGTGTGATTTAGATCGTTTGTGTACAGAAGAGATGAAATTCAATTATCCAAAGTCGATTTTGTTCTCCGTTATATCTGAAAACATCGAACTCCGCGGTTGATAAACGTTTCATGGAATTATGGTCTCGCGGAATTAATAACTTTTTGCCAAAGCTTCGCTGTTATCCATTCGCGTGTTATCGAAGTTTTAAAAGTTTAAATTTTAAAAGTGACATTCAATTTCGCGTGGCGAGATGCTTAACAGGGTAGCATTATTTATAGTTATACATGTATGAAACATTGTACGATCGATTTAAAAGCGTAATTATTACATTATATTTATACAATGGATCGAAGTAATCCCTTTTTTATTTCCGATTACGAGCATCCTTTTCTATTAGAACGTTCGTTTGAATTCTATTCAAATTAAAAAAAAAAAAAAGAGAAAAAAAAAAGAAAACATACCGCACAATTAGACTGAAACATAGGAAACCAAATGAAATTTAATTTCTATTCTGCGTGCTCCGGCGTGTTTAAAAAAACAAATCAAGTAAAAATTAATTAACGGTTCTCATCTTTCGCGATACTGATTCGTTCAAAATAGTTCACGTGAAGTTCTACGCTGTTTTGTATTTTATTTCACGTTTCATCTCGCGAGATTTCATTACTTGGCCAATACTTCGACCACACTGACGTGTGTATGCAAGATGAAAATTTCAAGGAGACAACAATGATAGTTTACTCGTGATCTTTCAACATTAATCGACATCTCAGTCGTCTTTCATATTCGAATCAATAAGTAAAAAAACGTCTCACGAGTAACAAGTTCCATTAGTAGAAGAATATTTTTCGCGATTATGTAGAAATATTTTTGATACTTTTATCGAGCGATGTTTGTTTTAATTCGGCAAAAGAAGACGATTTTATTTTTACGTTTCACGCGTCAGAACGATTATCAGAGATAATTGTAGAATCAACAACGGAAAAAAGCCTTTCGGTTGAAAAAAAGCTTTTCCACAATAGCGTGGAAACATCAATCACGCGTTAGAGGGAAATTACGTTACAACAACTTTCAAGCGGGAAATGGAAAAAAAAAAGTTAGAGATTATGCGTATAAACTTTAATTCCATCCATTCGAATCGGCGAAAAATTTAGTCTCTTGTTATCTTAACATCATTCGCGGCATGGTCTTTCTTTTCTGGATGTTATAAGTAGTTTTAAGTTATTTCAAGCAAGAAATTAACATAAAGGCTTCTCATCGAGTGTTAATTTTTTTTTTTTTTAATTATTATTATACTTTATATTATACTTTATTACTATACTTTATACTTTCAAATATGTACGCATGCAACTGCCACGGACAAACTACCAAAGTTAACTTCTGAATAATACAGCTTCGAATTCATATCTTTTTTCATAATCTTCAATCAATAAACTTCGTACAATCCAAATAACTGGTTGCAAAAATCTACGACCCAAACCAACGAAATATCTTCAACAACATTCTATGTGTCAAATTATATACAAATAAACTTCATATTTAACTTCTGTACCAATTCAAATTTAGATCTGCAGATGAATCATTGCAAAAGTCTGCGACCCAAGCCAACCAAATAATCTTTCAACAGTACGAAGATATCTCTTCAAAAAAAAAAAAAAAAAATAAATTCCATTCTTTCACCGCCTGTTCCTTCGAAAACAAAGCAATTTTATTCGTTTGTTAACTAAAAACATCCAACGATAAGCGTCACGACGTTAAATTGCTTGCCGGGAGAGTATCGTGTTTGAGCATTCGTTGTTTAATTAAGCGTAATACCAAGTGGGCGTTTGGATCTACGACCGTAATCCTTGGCAAAAGACGGTGGAATGTCGAGGAGGGAGAGGGTATGCACACACGAAAGCCGATTTTCTCGTGGTCGTCGTATTAAACAGAGACAAACTCTCCAGAAATGATACGCGTTCATAGTACTAAGTACTTCTAATTTCGTGGATTTTTAAGGGTCCCGAGCGTTACGTGTTTGTCGAACCGCGTCCTCGACCTCGTATTTGCGGCTTCGCGTTCAGTGGATACATCAAAGAAGAGAACTGAAAGCGTGTCTTCGATTTCGTTTGTCTTTGCAGTTGCTCGTTAATTGCGACGGAGCATTACCGGCTGCAATTCTGGAGTCAGGAATTGTTGGCAGTTTAATTTGCTCGGATTCTTGCCCAGTTTGATGGGTAATTAATGGATCGATCGTATCCGACAGAGATGCAGAGTGTAGCTATGTATTAACCATCCTGAAGCATAGTATTCGCAATCGAGTAATTTGTGTCTACGCGTTGTTCTTTCGCTAGTTCTAGGTTTTCCGAAAAGTGTAGGAAAAACTTGGATTACTTAATTGGAAGTTTTTGCTACATCGTACAACCAGTTTTCAAGTATTTTTCAGAAAGAATAAAAATTTCAGAGAAAGTAAGTGACAAATATTTATGAATTATAAAGAGGTGACGTTTGATAAAATGTTTTTGCTGGTTACAGTTAATTAAACCATCTACGGACGAAAGAAAATCGAATTTCCTTAGTTTTTTTCTTTTTTTTTCATTTTCTCGGCAATTGAAATTTAAATCAAGGAATTAATTTATCTACTACAGCGAAATTATCTGAACAAATATATCTATCCTAATAATGAATACAAACGGAAAAACCAGATACGAGCACAGAGACCATTGATATTCCGCTGGTTTCCGATTAATTTGTTGAACAATACAAACAATACAACATCTGGAGGAATTTTCTGTAATTTTCCAGCGAAACTATCTGCTTTGTTCCGCTTTGTTCAAAAAGAAAGGAAAGAAAAGGAGAGAGAGAAAGAGCTACGTTTCCGCCGGATATTCGATATCATACGAAACTCGTCGACTTGTCCCCGATATTCTCGCCAGAAACTCGAAACGAAGCGTCATACTGTGTCAAAACTGTGCATGGAGAATGTTGCATCGAATGACAGACAGCGTAATAATCTGACCGAAAGAAAGGGAAACTGGGAGACAATCTCCGAGCGAAGAACGAATTTCGTGACGTTTAATATTCCCGCTGAAACGACAGTGCTTGACCGAGGATCTAACCGATTTTGCGACATTTTGATGCGTCGTGCCGTGCTGCAACAGATTTGTTTATCTGACGAATTAAAAAATTCGGATATTCGAATCAGTTAATGTTCTCTTTCCATCTTTTTATAGAAAAACATTGTCACACGTCAGACACTATTATTTTGCAGAATATTTTGTCTTGTAGGATAGCTCAGAAACTATCCTACGTTAATTAATCTAAAAGCAAACGTGTTTTCATTCTAGAAAATTAAAATTATTCAATTAAAAATATTCGAAGTGTATTTTTTGAAGTGTATGTTACCTTGCGTTGTGCTACGGATTTTATCAATCCATTAGAATCCATCGTGTCGCAACATTTTATCTGTAAATCTTTTTATCAAATCTATGATCGAATTCTTTTCTTAACATGGTTATAAAACTGAACTTCGTGAATTCGCTCGAATATCTTTCTCGTCGTCGTCCTTTTTCTTCCACCTGGATTCTACTGAATTCATAAAATTTCAAGAAATCCAAGTGCTTGCACCGTGATGATCTCTTTGCTCTCAACGGGGCTTCCGCAGAAATTGAAAATCTGTCTGCAGCCGAGCATCTCTATTATCGTAATTAATTCTTGCCAATTAATACAAAAGAGAGAAAGAGAGAGAAACCCGGCAATTTTCCTGGAAACAACGTTCCAAACTATCGAGCAAACATCAGTAACACCAGTTTCAACGCCACGAAATGCCAACAGAAATTATTGACAGAAACACAAGTGTCAGGTAGCACATTCCCAATGGTCGAATCACCAATTGTCAAACGTTTCTTCCTTGATAAAGAGGGAGAGAATCTCGAGGAAATAATAAATGGAGAGGACGATCGAACTTTAAGCGACGAAGTACGAAGCCACACGCCGTGTAAACGAGAAGAACGAGATCCGAAACGTTTCGCAGCGGCGAACGCTTGGATTCGAGCCTAATGGCCCGTTGACCTTTCAGCACCTGTTGATTGTCGTTTATCAACGATTTACATGCGCAGATTTGCCGGGATCACCTGACTGCTAGGCGAAACGAAAGGGTTGTCCTCGAGGGTCGCGTTGATCGACGTAGCAATCCCCGTAGAATCGTGATGCATCGCGTTATCCCGTGGCTCGAATTTATTGATTTTCGATTCGCGGCCATAGCCTCCTTCTCTCTCTCTCTCTCTCACTCTCTCTCTCACTTTCTATCTACCTTCCATCTTTTTTTATCTCTCGTCGCACCGAGTTTCCTCTCGTTATCAGCAAATTGGAGTGCGCGACTTGTGCCGAAAGTTGCGCGGAATTTTTCGTTTTTCGGTCATTGGACAACGATCGAGCGGAGGTACTTTCGAGGTTGTTTCAGTTGGAACCTCGCGGCGGCCTTGACAGACTGTGCACAGAGCCGGAGATGTTAATTGACGACAAGTGGGAACGCCGTTTGAATGGCGGATGAAGAGGTACAAGTGGAGAGAGAGTTAGGAACGATTAATGGCTTCACGGCTGGATATGGAGAGATTAAACTCTTACGAACCCCCTCTTCGATCGGGATTCGTAACGATTCGGTTTCAGATTAGCTCGTAGCTCGTGGTTTCTTATCGTATTAAGCATGATTGATCCCTACAACGTTACGGATCGCTTCTTTTTTCCTCTCTTTGAAACTGTGGCTCCGCGCACTGTATTTCAACGCAGCTCTCTCTCTCTCTCTCGCTTTCGTTTTGAGTCTTGAAACTCACTCGAAGGCCCGACGAAGTTGCTACGTTGTTCGAATTCCTCTTCGAAGTTCTTCGAAGGGTCGCTATTGATTATCGAGGCTGCTGGAATAGTAAGGATGTCTGCTTGAATACTTCATGCACGTAATTAGAATGATCGCGAGGCTGCGCGTGATACGGTCAGGCGAGAAGGGAGAAGAGAATTTCTTTGGGAATGAAAACGATACGAATCGGTGCGAGTAACAGATAAATACAACAGAGCTAAAAATCGCGATGCTTCTCGGCTCCGTTTCGTTAATATCGAATCACAAATGTCGGTGTCCAAAATTACTTGATGCTGATAGCTCTTTGGATTATTCAGCAACTTGAAATATGTATGTGTCTACGTAGTTACGAATTTAACATTACGGCAATTGCAATAAAATAATTCGCAAAACAGCTACTGAAGCCGAAGCCATTTTACGTAAAAGAAAAAAAAAATCACTTCACGTTATTTAATTATATGAATTATATGTTATCTGATTGTATGATAAGTATATTAATTATGTAATTATTTATATTTACTTATAAACCGTCACTCATATCGAAGCCACTTTGCTCCCGAAAAAATCGAAGACAGTTAACAATCCCCCCAGTTCAACTCCCTCTAAAAATAGTATTCGCTCATTTCTCATCGTTTCGTATCTTTATACGGATCAATAAACTGCAAGTAGTAACAGCGCAATAAACTGCAACTGTTGGCGTCACAAAATGTAGAGTGGCGAAAGGTTGAGGTATTCCCCGCGATACTACTAAGCCAGTATGCTACCATACTACAGATTGACCGTAAAATGCAGGGCGGCACTCGCAGTGCCAATGGTGAAATCCAGTCGCAAAAAGCCCTGAAATACGAACGCGCCTTACGTCAACCTCTCCCTCGTGCCACTTCCTGGTGCAACCGTGCTGCAATCTCTTCGAAACTGTCGTAATTCGTTTTATCGATACGAACGAAAAAGGTTGTTGGAGCGAAGAGAGCAGGATTTCTAGAGCCGCCGTTATCCCACGAACGAATTATCTCTCGTAAAACACAAGAGTCGATGCACCGCGAACGTTGTTGGCGATATTTCGCGAACTTTACGACGGTTGTTTCATCCCTGTTTTTGCATCGTCCCCCACCCCCGCAAAATCTGTTCTCCCAGCGTGATTCTTCGCGAAGAAAGCTTTTCTTTTTTTTTTTTTTGTTTCTCTTTGTCTATAATCTTTGGTAAATACGCGTTTCAGTTATTCCAATGAAAAGTCTATTTTCGTACGGAGGGATAGAAACAATTCTATGTGGAAAATTTCTTTGTTCCCAAGAATTCTAATCCAATGAAATTTCGTTCCCATTCTTTGATCTCTTTGTTTTGTTCTGAAATTCTCCGACGTGTTTTACATTCACAATATTAAACATTTTCATTCGATACCGAATGAAAAAAACTGTATTCTTTCCGTGGAACAATAGAACAGAGATTCTATGTGAAAAATTTGACGATGCCACGGTCCAAAAATTGCAATTCTCCCTGGCCATCTTCATTGTTTCATTCCCGAAATTTTGTTTAGCCTATTTTTTTATCGTTTCCGGTGTTTTCGAACGCACGCAGCGGAGATTTATTTTTCAAAGAAAGGAAGAAAAAAAAAGAGAAGAAGAAAGAAAGGAAACGGAAGGGTAAAAAGAATTCCATATCCAAACGTCAATCGAATTCAGTTTTTATCCTTCGTCGTTTCACATCGTAAATCCGGAAACGTTTCGATCGTCCTAAAACACGAAAACTTCGTTTTCCCCTGTGCAGAATTTAGAAGACGATCCACCGTAGGCGGAACAGTTCTGTACACATTTCACTGCGTTTCACTATCTCGGTAGAATAGTCTACTTTCGATCTTTGCGATGCGCTTAACCTTGAGGGTGAAATATCGTTTGCATTCTCAGTGCCCATTTGCCCAACCACGAATTCCCTCCCCCTCGAGTCGAGTTGAAAAATAACGACGGGATTAAATTATTTATTTTATCGAGCGATTCGGTAAGTCGGTGATATCATGTGAGAACGGTAAAACAGGGTATAACGTCACCGTGGACTAGCCACGAGGAAACGAAAAGCTCGACGAATGACACGATAGCATACGATAAATAATACAGCGCGACTATGCTCGCTACGCATTTTCGTCGCTGTGCACCCTGACGTATCACGATATCCTATTCGACAGTGTCAGGACGCCGTCTCCTCTGATACGAAAATAATAAAATAATTATATTATTTTATTTCTATCTTGGTGGATACGGTGTTGTGCTGAAATTTTCGACAGTTGAAAATCACAGAGGAAGTGTCTAATACGTCGTAATATCTTTAGAATGAAGAAATTTTGTACATAAGAGGCTAAGCAATTAAAATCAGAATTTAATGAATCAACGTCAGCTAAATCGATTTCAATGTAACAAACGTGAAAATGCAATATATAATTCAGTTTTCTCGCAAGAATTAAAGAATTCAAAAGTTTCGAAAAAGGATGTTATGAATTCTTTTGTATTGAATATCTGTTAATGAATTTTTTTAAGAATTTATTAATGTTTGCAATGACTAGTCTCTTTCTAATTAAATAAAAATAAAAATTATCGTCTTCGACTCGTGTTTCTTACAAGAGTGAACTGACTCGCAGAAGAGTAGACAAGTGATTTATAAAAAATTTTAAAAATCCCAAAAGAACGTAGTTGTGACTTTCTTGAATCGAACACGTTAATGAATTTTTTAAGAATTTATTTGTAAAAACTAGTCTCTAGCCTCTTAGTAAATGAAAGTTATCGCCTTCCCCTTTTCGATTATTATTACGAGAATTATACAATATTACAAGCGCGTAATAAAAGGTTCATTTCTCTTGTCGACAGTTGTTCATGATCGATAACTGCGCGGACGATTGGCGGATCGCGATGACTTGGCAGAGGATCGCGCAGATTTCGCTCGAGTTGTTAATCTGTGCGATCCATCCGATCCCGGGGGAGTATTATTTCCTATGGACGACCAAGTTGGCGAACAAGGGCGGTGACTTCGGCTCGAAATGGGTGCCGTACGACGTCACCCTGTCGCTGCCGATGTTCTTCAGACTCTACCTCATCTGTCGCGTTATGCTGCTGCACTCGAAGCTGTTCACCGACGCCTCGTCGCGCAGCATAGGGGCCTTGAATCGTATTAACTTCAACACCAGATTCGTCCTGAAGACCTTGATGACCATTTGCCCGGGGACCGTGTTGTTAGTCTTCATGGTCTCCTTGTGGATCATCGCATCGTGGACGTTGCGCCAGTGCGAGAGGTAACATAATTTTGAATAATAATATGATGATGATTTTTAGCAACGATAATAAGATTGTCATAGAAATGATACTTCAAGGGATGACGTGGGATGATTGTATATTGTCGATTACTATTTCTTTCTTTTTTTTTTTCTTTTCGAAGAATACCGATCATCGATGATGAAAACTGGAGGACAGTGTAATATTAATATTATGATATTAATATAATCACTGAATTGCAGATTTTCATACACACTGTGTGGGAAATTTAAGAATTCAATTTAACAATCCCACGTGTACAGAATAAGCGTTTCAAAAATGTAAACGTGACTTTTTCGTACCTTTTTTGAGAGATTTTCGACCGTGACGTAAATCTGTTGAAATCATTTTTACCATCGCTCCGTGTCTAGAGAAAACTAAAAGATAATAAAAACTCTCCAATATTTCAAAATTCTGTTTCTGATTGCAAATCTCTAATTATTTTCATTCATCCCTTTTTCTTTCATCTCACAGTGAAAAAAGAAAAACATCTTATTTCTCTGATTTCTCCGAACTTATCGCAGCACAGATGAACGAAGCAATAAATGAATACGTCGCACATTTCTCAAGCCATACGTAAAGTACGAACTGAAATCTCGTGAAATGCCCTAAACGCGGGACATACGTTCGAGCATCGAAGAGGGTGGAACGTACGATCGGTAGTTAAAACGACAATGAAGGATTTACTACAGGGGGGGTCGAGATTGCCGAGCCGCGTGTAATTAAATTCTCTTGTAAATAGCGGAGCCGATTTAGGAAATCGTAAAGGACATGGAAACGATCGATCTTGCGGGCCAATATAAGCCTTCGCCAACCTCTCGCACGCGACTAAGCACCATACCTCCAGATTTTTCCCTCTTCCTCTTCCCTTTTCCGCCATTCCTCCTCGATAAAATCTTCGTTCGATTTTCCTCCCCTATCCCCCCTCCTTCTCTTCACTGTTGTAGCTTTCTATTCTCTAAAATAGAACGTCCATCGGTTACATCGTACTCTTTCTCTCCGTGTCTCGCAGTGTATCTTCCGCGCTGGACGAAAAGGAAACGGGTGAAATTTTCTTCCATATATATATATATATATATATATATATATATATATATATATATATATATATATATACGTATTGTCGAAGCGTATTCCCTCTCTGTCTCTTTCTATCTCTGTTTCACTCGGTATCCTCCTTAAGAGGTCGATGCCTGCCTTCGAAGGAAGAAAGCTCCCGATTCTTCTCCAGCCCGGATCCCGGATGAAATCTTCTGAGAATTTATAACGCCGCCTCGACAGAGAGGCGATCTGGAAAAATTGCGCGAAGAGATTCGAGAAGTAGATTTTGTATTTAGTTCGTATCACGTGCTTATTAACACGTTCCATGTGGATCTGTGGGAAGATTCTTCGATGTACAGTGTGCTTCGCAGGAAGAATTCGGATATTTATTTCCAGGAAATTTTTGCACGCGTTACGTGAAAAATATTGAAATTGATAAAGTTTGAAACAAATCGGAAAATGACACGAAAATGATATATGAATTTATATGATATATAACGCACAATGATGGAAACGTACAGAAAAATATATTAATGTATTTTTTGGGTTAATATAGTATTTTTTAATATAGTATAAAATATATTAAAAAATACTGTAATAAATATAAATATTATGTATATAATATAAATACAGTATTTTTAATATAGTATAGTATATAATATAAAATATATGAACATAGTACATTTTTTTGGTATTAATATATTATATTTATAATAGAGTATGTTGATACAGTTTTTTTTTTTATATTGTTGTAGACTAATCTCGAAAGAATAGTGCAAATTAGCATTGAAATTTATAGTTATTTAAACATAAACATAAGCATAATTGACACACAGGTTAGACATAAGTCGACAGATAATTTTAGTTGAATATAAATAAATAAATAAATTTGTTTTCCCTGAAAACTTGACTAATATCCAAATAATTCGAGAAAAATAAAAATCATCCGCAGTGAACAGATTAAACATCTACTCGTTCGTCGAAAACACAAATTCTTCTTGCGTTTGAAATTTGTAAAAGAATCTTTTCAACGATGTAATCCTTTCTTTTGATTTTCGTATTTCGCCGCGTTTCTCTCTCAATTCCCAGACTCTGGAAATTAGAATTTTAGACACACGAGATCCAAGGTACCCAGGAAACAGACCTTTCTCTCGAGATCCACGAGATTCGCGTGTGTAAAGAGAGCTTTGGCGGATGCTTCCTGCATCTTGTTATTTCCGTGCGTGGAAAGCGGCGATAGAGTCGCAGCCATTCTATCACGATTGTCCTCATGGACATCGACGTAAAGTTCTTAGAAACGCTACTCTCATACAATGAAACAATAACTCGCGAACACAGCGCGTATCGTCGAGCAACGTATTTGGGAAAACTAAATGTTCGAAGAAATTGTCCTGAAATAGAAAATCCCTTTCAAAGTGGATAGAGCAACGAGTAATCTCCAAAAAAATTTATGAGAATTCATACCTTTACAGACTTTGTAGAGTTTAGAACAACTCACATTTTTAGAGAAGCAAAATAAATAGGAATCTGTTTGATTAACTGAATATAAAGAATATTCTATGTATTTTCTAAACTTCTCACAAATATAGAAACATTGGTCTATTAAATGAGACAATGTGTTTCAAGACAAACTATTAAAAACGACATATAAACTTCCTAATGTTAATTAAAAATTCCAAGTTTCTCGAATTCTAAATATGAACCGTACTGACTTACGTAAAGCTGCATTTAATTTACATTTTTCAAATCGTCACTGTTTGTAATCGATCGATTTTAGAGATGATTTCTCCAAACATCTAAAAATTAACTATACGTTTCCAAATACGTTGCTTTTTCAACAAATCAGTAATACATGTGTCGATATTTTTCAAAATGATGGAATTATTCAAAAAGTAACGCGATATTGTCGATGTTTTAATCATCGGAAAGTTTTCATTTTTTAACATTAAACTACAACAGCGTTGTCGCTTCTTTTTCGGCAAAAAAAGTAATCTGGTAAATCGCGTCCTCCTTTCTTTTTTTATGGCATCGCCTGTCTTATCTAAGTACCTTTAAAGCTGTTCGATGCTTTTAACGATACGCGATGTTACGACCGATAGCTTGACACTTCTTTTCAAGCTTCTAAGATTATCCATGTCTTTTTAGCCATCAAATTACATCTTGTTTTTATGGTCGACCTTTACGTTCGACAATAATGTAATCATTTTTCTTTCAGATAATTCCTTCTTTGTGAAACGTGGTTGAAAAAAATATTTCACAAACAATTAGTTATAAGTAATTTTATTTGAATGTTCCTCCAATTTAATTTTCATTGACACGTTTTTCTCATCGTTGATTTACTTTATTCCATTTTATAAAATCTCACGTTACGATTTCGATAATACGATGTCGAAATAAATTATACAGCGCAAAATCATTCGTTTACAATTTATTTCATAGATTTCGTCGTCTTGCACGCTGCAAACATTCTAATCCCTGTCCGTATCTTTCCCCCTGCCTCGACTAGAAAGTATTACAATTAATAGTGCAGGAAGTTCCACGAAAGCAGCCACTCGACTGCGTTTCCTTTCTCCATCTTCCCCGTTTGAGGCGTGCAACATCCCACGCTCCATTTCGAAAATCCTATCCCACGGTTCCGCCACCCTCGTCCCATCGTTTCAATTATTTCAAGTGGGAATCGCACTTTCGGCAAAAACACCTCATCAACGTAACCCAATTACGTGCCTTAATGCCGGCAGGTAATTAAAAAAAAAAAAAAAAAAAAAAGGCGCTGCAATTGGCAAAGCGAAACGGGTGAAATTACTTTTGACGACGTTACAAACTGGAAAAGTCGCCTTACGCTCGAACAAAAATGAAAGAGTTCTGTAGAGACGGAGATAATTATTTCACAAATTAACTGGAAAAAAAATTTTCCTGTTGAAGTGTTAACGTATAATTTAACGCTCGTTGAATTAATCGAGATAAATAGATGTCAAGCATGTGTTTCGTTGAGAAAATGTTTGCATAATTCGAATCATGATGTTGTTTTTGGAATTATTAAAAACTTGCGGGAATTTTCGACGAAATGCGTGAAAATAATTTCTCAAGCTCTGTGTGCTCCTTTGAGTTGCTAAAAATGTACAAACTCTTTTGGCAAAGTTAGAACGTTAAGACGTTAGATGAAATCAACCATGAAATCAACATGTTTCAGATATTTTTAGTTTTCCTCGTGAAAATGTATCTTTGCACGAATTATGTACCGAAGAAAAGAAAAGTTTTTACTATTTAAAAAAAATGTTCACTGTACTATGCTAAAAATTTTTACTTACAGTCTTTGCTATTAAAAAGAAAAACACGTGAGAGTGAACAATTATATATATTATAAAAAAAATCTGCTTTTGCAGAAAACAATACGTTCCCCGTTTAAATCCTTCGATTTTATGTAACCACGACGATAAGATCACCTCTCTTACTCTTCGCTTTATACAGACGAGTATAAAAAGCAGCTTTGCTGCGAATGTCCTACGTGCAAGCCAAACAAATCCAATAAAAATCTTCGACGGACCAAAAGAAATAAAAAAAAAAAAAAAACCGAAGAAGCGAAATTAAAACGCGTCGTACCGTGCAGATTATAAATCCGCAAGTAGCGAATATCGAGTTAACGAATTTCGACGGATCTCCCGTGGGCAAAGTCAACAGGGATTCCAGGCAAGCGGCAAAAGAGATTTCGCCCCTAAAAGGAATCTGCTGTAACACCGGCTGTCCCATTAGAAGAGCTCGGTTTAACCAGCCGGATTAGACGGCGCGCGTGTTATTTTGATGTTTCATTCCGGCTAACGATTTCCAATAATGAATTCCGCGGATCGGAACGCATTCGTAAAAACGAATGAATTAAAAATCGGCACTAGCTATCGGTCGCATTGTCGTCAACTTTTTGCGTGTCGTCAGCCTTTCGGAACTTCCTGCTCTCCCGCAGGAGAGTACGATTTTCGTTCGAGCGGATGCACGCGTAATTCGCTTTTTAATTCGGTCTCTCTTGTCATGCAAATTACGAACGTACGCGTCGGCCGCGTGCGGTTTAACCATTTAACGAGAACCCAGCAATTGGCCAATTAAGCGATGAAAAAGATTGTGAACAATAGGACAATTGTGGTAATGAATAGATAGCATCGTTATTAATTTGCAGTAGTTTCGAGAGCTACGATAATTGTGGAAAGGAATAGGTAGCACTGCAGTCATATACAGTGATATACGCTCGTGTAAAGATTTCCGTGAGTATAGCAGGTAATAATATTTTGAAATTCTATTAGCACTGCTATGAGATCGTTGTTCGTATGACATATATACTAACAAGGTATTGTGCCCGATAATGAAAATATGAAAAATACAGATTGCATCTATAACATATAACATAGATCGAAAAAGGAAGAGAAATCTAACAATAAATGCTATTACAATGTATAAAAATTTTGTTTGTACAATTACAGATAGGTATAACATCATACTATGGATATTAATAAAATTATTCTGTTATCCAAACTGTTATTATTTTTAATAATTTTATATTTTATAATTTTAATATTATTACTTTCGTCAAAAATTTGCTATGATAAAAGAAAATCTTTCAATTATAATTTCATTTAAAATTTCTCGTTGTCTTCTCTACTGTCTGATATATAATCTGAAATTATTTTTGAAATATTAAGTATATGCCTATTAGTTCATATATTGCTTCAAGTTTATTTCTATCGATAAATTATTGTTCAATATAAATATTTAGTATTTAATATGAATAATTGTACGAACATACCTGCTCCAAAACCAAAGAGTTTTTAGTAATTGTAGAAACATGTTACTCGACAAAGAAAGAAACTAATTTTATAAGCTGATCTATGAAAGTTCTTTAAAATTAAAATGTATCCTAACATTTTCAAACGAGAGTATACAGCCAAAGGAAAATAAAGAAATGTACGAGCTCTTCTTTACATAATTTTAGAAGAATGTTGCCAGTTTGTCCAGGTGATGTTAGAATTGCCTTTGCGTCGTGAATAATTTCTACATTGAGTCACAGTCTCTAGGCTGCTAATATAATATTTATGTAACTTCAAATTTATATAAAGAAAGGATATTTTTATGTGACATATCGTAAAATATAAGTACATTTTTACATTAATATGCATCAATAATAACAGGAAAATACAATTTATCGAGTGCGATTGAAAGAAAGGTAAATAGCGCAAGTGGAAGTAGATCGAGAACGTCCGTGATCAGACGCGTGACTCGTGTGACTTCAACGACAATCATTTTCCGTAATGTTTCCTCTCTCTATATATATTATTTTTAAACTATCTTAACTCAATTACAATTCACGAAGTTATAATTTCTTAGGCCATCAAATAATTATCTACTCAAACATTTTTTCACTCGTTTCATTTTTAAGATTGAAACTTTCTCTCCGCAGAGAAGTTCTTAAATTAAACAGCAATGATGACTCTAGCTCGCGCCGTTCGTCGTGTTTAATATTCCGATACTCGTTAGAACAAAGCGTGAAAAGTAAAAAAATAATGTGTTGTAGAATAATTACGATGCAGCGTTGATGGAACGTGCGCATCGGTAAGGAGCGAAATTACGTATATATATCAAACGATATTTCGCAACGATAAATCGCAGAGATTGTAGATCGACAGTTGTAGATCTCATAACGAAATCACGCCGTGGTTGCGAATAAAATTGCCCGAAAGGCAATAATAAAGTGCTTAATGAAACACTTAACCGCCGAGAGGTACAATTATTGTATTTACCGGAGGCCTCGTTTGAGAACGTCGTACTAATATTTTATCCTGTTTTCCGTTCTGCGGCGGCAGGTTTCACGACGAGGAGCACGCGAATCTCCTTAATGCTATGTGGCTCATTGCTATCACGTTTCTGAGCGTCGGTTTCGGTGACATCGTGCCCAACACGTACTGCGGTCGAGGTATAGCCGTTTCTACTGGAATAATGGTAAGGCCAAGATCCAAAGTTTAATATAGAAATTCTCGCGGGATTTGCATGCACCTATCGCGTTTCACTTCTCTCGCCAGGAAAGAAAAACGTTTATTAAAACGTTTTTAGCTGAATCTCGCGGCCTCTCGTAATAAATCCTAAAGTGCAACGCAGTTACATTATAATATCGAATTTCTCGCGAGATTTGCATGCATCTACCGCGTTTCTCTAAGGGCAGCATGTTGAGAAAGAAACGTTATTAAACCCGTCTCGGGTTTCCACAGTTTCGCAGTCGTTCCACCGCAGTTTTCGACGGGAAATTTCGCAGTCTCTAAACAGAAAACACGAGAGCACGCTGTAGAACACTTTTTGTTTTTTTTTATAGAAACACAATCCTGATTCGTTGTTTTCCCTCTAGAGAGATTCTAAGAATATTCAATGAGACAGGAAAATACAGTCAAAACGCGAGGTACACATTTTTGAAGATACTTCGAAACGATTGTACTCCGCTCGACTATAATGAAAGGCGGTTATCTGTTGAAGATTCAATTTGTAGCAAGTCGGTGTAAACTTTTTACAGCTTTGATCGTTAACGTTTTGAACGATGATACTTTATGGTACGATTACTATTTTTCTTAATTATTTTTACTACGACCTGTTTACGGACAATGATTACGTAATTGCGTTACTTTTTCTTGGCACTTATTTTTTAATTACGCGTTTTTTTTCTTTCTTTCTTTTTTAATTAAAATACGTCCCGTCTAGGAACAAGAAAGCGAGACTACTTTTTGTATATTTGTACTTTCACGTTTAACACCAAAATAATCAAACTGAAAAACTTTTGATTTTTCATGGAAATTCTACAGATTTATCGCAACAATAAGTTTCTAATGATTTTTTTAAGAAAGAACTTTTCATAAAATACACGGTTATAAAGACTTAGAAATACAGAATACACGGCTGAAAGCTTGTTCCCTCATTGCATTCATTTTTCACTTGAATAGTTCCTCTGAATAGTTCCACTTTCAAGTTTAAATTAAATTAAATCGAATTCTCCGACTTTTAATTCTTAATAAAAAGTAAATTCAAAATTATGATAAGAAGATGTCGATAAAATCCGCGCGTGTCAAGTGCACTCGATATAAGATTCAGCAGGTTTCGACGGCAGAGAGAAAGAAAGAGAGAGAGAGAGAGAGAAAAGGAAGATGTTATCGATCGCAACATCGCGCCAAGTGCAGTTACGATGCATTCGGAGTGACACTTTGTGACGATAAACGCGACAGCCGGTCTAATCTCTCCATTGGGAATGCGCCTGGTTCCTTATTGTTACTGCATTCTCTGCCTGATGCTAATTCACCGAGAGAGGCTCGTAGCCGCGAATCGTTAACCAATTTGGTGGTCGTGGCCAATTTTCCGTGAAATTTCGCTTGACAAACGTGCACGAGTACGTAGACGGTCCAGCAATGTTTTCGTTTATCGCCTTGATTCTCATTTGCTTGTACGCTGGATGATTCTTTCCGAATTTGATCGTGTCCAGAGGCAATTCCGGGGCTTAGACGAATTTATGAGAATCGGGCATTCCGCGTAGAACAATAAATATCTTGATCACTCGCTTTTATAGCAGCATCTCGTTTGCGTCGAAATTTTTTCAATGTATTATCTATCATTTTTCTCTGTACCGTCGTTGTGTGCTTATTGCAGCGTACGTATAGGAATTGTTAATTTATAACATTTAGATTAAAGCAGAAAATTTTTTTTTCACCGCAATGGGAACAAAATTTCAGTCACAAATGGTAAAAATTCCAAACGAGCCAACAGATCCTTCCTGTACGATGGGAAATGCTTAGTCGCAAATTCGACTGATTGCATCATGAAAAGTTTTATCTCCATGTTTCTTTTCTTCTTTTTTTTTCAAATTGTAAGATGTAGAATTCAAAAACACACCGCTTGTACTTTGAAGCATTATGAATGCACAAACGGCTTGAAATGTTGATTTCGACTAGTGATTATTAGGCTGGAGATTTTCGTGCATTTAAAATTATACAGATGTCAGAATCTAACAAATTCGTAGCATACTCGAATTCGTATCATGTTCGCGTCCCTCAGATGCGTAGAAAAGCAAATTACACGTGTAATGGTGGAACCAAATAAGTGAATATAATTCTAGCGACAAGGGAAAGGTAAGATTACCCTTAATCGGGGCTTAAATAGCTCTTGTTCGTGATCAGAATTTCTTATTGGTCACGTGGAAACTTCGTCAACGAAGGGACAAAAACTTTTATCAGCGGACAGACACGTGAAACGCTTTCATTGCTACACAAAAATAAACTTTATCGTACAGCGTGTTCCAACGATCATGGTACAATCGACAACATGGAAATAAAATTTTTCTATTTACGCGCGTGCTTGCTAAATCTTCAAATTTAATCTTCTCAGAAATGAAGCGTCCTGTGGCAAATTTTTTTTTTTTTTAGTTTATTTTCGTAGGACATAGAATGATCTGGCTTCATCCACTGCGGATTAACCGAACGCAAAGTGTACTCGACGAATTTTCAAACTGGATTTTCCTGCGTCACAAATGAGAAGCCTACGTTTCTCCCATTGTAATTGCTGAATAAAGTAACTTCAAACGTTGAAATTTTAGCCGCTTACGGTGAAGTAGAATTTTGTAGCCCGAGGAAGTTCCCTTCGGCTGAAGAATCAGTTTGGAAACTTTTATTGGATAAAAATCTATCGGCAGCTACGCCGCGTTGCCATTAGTTAGCAAACAGTCGCAAACGAGCAATAGTCGGGGCAAAGACTGTGAAATTCGGTTTACCATGAGTCTCTTGCTCCCCCGATGAGATTTTGTAGAGAAAATAACGTCAAGTCGAAGCAATTTCCTGAGAGAAGTCTTTTACTTAGGGAACGTGGCGTCCTCGTAAAATTCTCTACGTGCAAGAGGTTAAAAGGATAAAGGCTACCACTCTTCGATATTATGAGAAAAAGAAAACTGGAAGCTTCCAGTCGAAAATGTACCGACGATAAGATGAAAATAATTTATTTCGATAAACGAGCGATTCGAAAGTATCAAACATGCTAAACAATATAAAAATGAAATTTCCCCTTAATTCTCTGTCATTTTATTTATTTTTGAAATTTTATTCAATCGTAGACTACAAATTTGCACACTTTTTCCCAAAAATATTCCCGACAATAAGAATGCTCTATCGAAAAAACTATTGGAGATGTAATTTTTCGAAAAGAGACACTGATAAGATAAACGTTGCATGCACGCAACAGATAACGGAAACAGATAACTAATAATTTCGTTCATTCAATTTATAAATGAGATAATAAGTTTCGTAATTAAACATAGTATGCATAGTTTCCAGTTCACAGGTACGTTTGACGGTGTTTTTAGGGCGCCGGATGTACGGCCTTGCTGGTGGCGGTTGTTTCCCGGAAGCTCGAGCTCACCAGGGCGGAGAAACATGTTCATAATTTTATGATGGATACGCAATTAACGAAAAGGGTAAGACACATCTGCTCGCGAAGATTATTATCGTAAACATAAATATATGCCTCGATGGTGTTAATTTTCCATAGGAAACAGGTTATCACATTGTCCATAAGAAAGCTGACTTGTTCATATTCACAGCTAATTTTTTTTTTTTTTTTTTTTTTTGGTCACTAGTCTACGTTTTTAAACAAAAATATAAAAAAATGTTTGAACTAAATCTCTACTATATTGTACAATAAGTTTTTAAGTTAAATCTTTAAAAAAAAAGAAAAAGGTTTTTCAGGAAGAATAAAAATTTGTCTCGAAAAATTCACGAATGAAATTTCGCTCGGAGGATAAACGACCGACATTGCCTAAAGGAATACATAACACGTTGCACGAACAACCTCGAAATGCTTGTTACTTGCCAATAATAATTAATGAAACGTGTTTTATTTAAATTTTGTTCGGCGAGTGAATAGATAGGCCTTGCAAAATAGATAACTGTTTATATTAATATTTTCTGAGGTGACTAATTTCTGCTCGTCAATGAATTGAGTAGGAAATAACTTTTCAATCTATAAACAATTCAAACAAAAGAGCAGGAGAGAATAGGAAGATTAAAAAGTTCTAAATAAAAAAAAATCGAATCTCTAATCTAATCTTCGTTGAAGATTTCCCTGGCCATAACCACCATTTATATCGAATGGTTGGTTTCTAATATTTTCAAGTGTTGTTTACTTCATTCTTTAAAGTAAGAAGATAGAAGTTTGACAAACTAAAGTTTTCGCTTGTTGATCGCGAAATTCTCAGAGGTCGATACACTTTATTTTTAGCGCAGATTACTTTACTCGGAGCACTGTAAGGCACGAGAAAGAAACTTCAATGAAATCTATCTTCTGCAACTTTTTCTCATCCATTGAATCCTTAAAGTTTTAATCGAACTTCTCGAGTATTTTAATCTTCCAATAGTAATCTACTCTTCTGGTTGTAGGAAACTCCCTTTCCTTTTCAATTACATATATATCAACAATATTTGTATTTCGTATATACCTTCAAAGAAAATATAGTGCGTTAGATTCGAGACTAAATTCACCGAAAAGGGGATTAATTAGTAATTTACTAAAGCACGTTAGTTAATATTCAAACGAAATTCGTAACAATGAAATTGACCGTTTCTAATCGAATATCAAACATAGGTCGCGTGAAGTACTTGCGAACACGCGCTAACGTGAATTTACTTCCATTGAGAAGCAAATCGCGCAAACAATTGCGAATGATTACGAGTATTTGTTCGCCGAGTAATATTCATACATTTAGAAAACTTATTGTCTGTGTTTGTACAAATTCGGCGAGAACTATTCGACATTCTGCTAATCGAGAACGTACGCTCGTGAATACACATACGTATATATGTGACATGCTTACAAGCGCATGTGATGAATATTTGAAGATGAATATTCGTTCAACAATTTGTAAATGTTTGGAAAATCGAAAGAAGAAATGTTCCAAGTGACAATTATTTGTATTTCCCTTTCTATCTAATTTTTAACGAATGGGCACGTGATTACTGGCTGTTACGCGAGCTAGAAAATAATATGGAGGAAAGAGGAAAACTGGTGATTGAATGCAAACTGACTGTCTGGTGTGGAATAAATCTCAATTATGAAAGGAAAACATAGAATTCTCTAGTATTTCTCAGATTTTTTCATGAATAATCGAATGATCAACAAGCACAATGTTTGATGGCAAAACTTTCCTAATCTGCAACAAAGTTGCAACTTACTAACCAATATTTCAAGTAAAATAATTTCCACCTGCGACAGATAGCTCTTCGCTACGAGGAGATTTCGCTTTTTTCGCTCTTTCGAAGAGTTCTCGATCGCGGATACGTATTTCACGAAAATCCACGCTAGCTAGACGATCTGTATCGTTTGCTCTGTCAAGTTCCATTTAACCGCTCAGCTCAAGCAAGCATATCAGAGTTTCGACAACTGGACGTTGACGTATTGACGTTGACCGACGCGAAAATCTTGAGACGCTACTCGTGTTTCTAGGCCGGACACGAAACGAGCAAATCGTCTAATGTATCATTGTCGTTTCTACCCCGTTCTCGATAGTCCGAGCGTCGCGATCGATCGGTCGAGCATCAGGCAAGGGGGCATCGCATCTTAAGAGGCAAGCACTGCATCGACCTTCTGCCATCGCAATGAAAGGGAGAGATATGAAAAATGACGGAGAGATAAATGACAAGCCAGAAACCAGACCTCCCTATCGATGGTTACTTGAAAAATCGATTCGTCTTTCCTCTTCCTCATTCTCCTCCTCAACCTCCGAGGATCGAGGATGTTTCGTTTTCATCTTCGATCAACCTGACCGATGGGTTCTCGATATTTTCGAGGGAAATACATTCTTTCCGGCGGGGGGGGGGGGGTAGGAGAACCTTGATGAGGCAATTAACGACAGAGAGTGTATTTCAAGCCAGCGATATTTATAAAGTATTCAACCTCGTCGTAGTCGACAAGCGGCATACAAACGACAGCCGTCTCGTTCTTGTCTTCTCGATCGAAGACTTTAACCGCGACCGATGAATTAAATAACAGCCAGTGATATGTATAAACCACAGAAATATCAAAGAGTAACGCTGGGCAATCCAAGTATGAAATTATTATATAATACAAGGTATTCAAGGTACATAATATTGTGGAATGAAATACATTCGGATCGTACATAAAAACAGTGTGGATCGTAAAATCAATTAAGACTAGATGAATTATTTAAAAATGTAACTGATGATAGTTTTAAATAACTGAGATTCACTTTCAATGTCGTGCAATGTCAATTCGAATCTGCGTTTCTTTCTATCTCTTTTAAAAGTTTATCTATCTGCAGTCTCTCGTGAAAAATTTTCAATTTTTGTTCAGTTATCTCGAATTTCAACTACTTTGATAAGTTAATTTATATTCTTTCAATTTTGATCCATCCGTCGTATGAAAAAAATTTGTTTCCGACCACGTATATTTCTTCTTAAAAGTTTAATTCACGTAATCATTGATAGAAAACGAAAAGTGTTCCCGATATTTTCGAAATAATTTGTTCCCGATTCCATCATTCATCGAGATAAATGCCCTTTCGATCGCTTTCTCGGTAATTATTGGACGTATCTGAAATTACCGCGTTCCAACTTGGTTTATCGCTACCTCGAGATATTGGATTTTTGTCCAATTAACCACGGACGAGGAAAATTCCTCGCAAAAAGTCTATCAGAATACGCTTTTTAAAAAGTTCTTCTTCAATTTTCCCAAACGCAATATGTGTAAAATATGATTGGGGGTTGTCTAGTTTGCTTTTTGAGAAATTGCTTGAATTCTGTGATTGGTTTGGTCAAATTGATTTAGAAACAATAAATGAAGAGTGTATGAATGGTTAAAGAAGAAAATTGCAGTGTCAATTATAACGAGGTTATATACAGATCTTATTTTAACTTTGACATATTGATGTACAAAGAAAATTGTGGAGTGTTTCAGAATTTAATTACTACGTGTTAAAAACCAAAAAACAATTTTCAAATAATTACTTCTCTATTTGTCTCGATACTTATCAACCAACTAACGGTAATTTTATAAAAATCAAACGTGTAAACGACGAAGGAAAAAAAAACAGAGAAGCACTGAAAGAATATTTTTGAAAAATCTGCAAAATTCATTTTTATTTGTGTCCAAAAATCTATCGGTATTTAGTTACCAAAACAAAAAAAAAAAAAAGTACAGAAGAATAAATTTTTCATATGAAAACACGATTCTTTTTTTTTTTTACAGAACTACGATTTTCAACTACAATTTCATTAAAATCAAACAACACGGCGATAAAAGAAAGCAACGTGTAATTTGTCATTCATTTAAATATCAAGAGAAATCTATATATATATATATATATCAAAACAATTTCTCTCATATTTGCCCGTAGTTACGTTTATTTTATTTATTTACCTGGTGTTTTATTTCGATCGTAATTCCCGGGAAATCGAACATCAGGTCAATAAAAGTAAACAGAGAAAGGAACTTGTTGGTCAAACGCGGAATAACGAGATCGGTTCTGTTTCAGTTGAAAAACGCCGCGGCAAACGTGTTGCGCGAGACGTGGCTAATTTACAAGCATACTCGGCTGGTGAAGCGTGTCAATCCGGGACGTGTTCGAACGCATCAGCGGAAATTTCTGTTGGCTATATACGCGTAAGTCGATACACACACACACGCGCGCGCGCGCGCACACACACACACACACACACACACACACACACACACACACATCGGCACTT
Organism: Tetragonula carbonaria; assembly: GCA_032399595.1. Lineage (NCBI taxonomy): Eukaryota > Metazoa > Arthropoda > Insecta > Hymenoptera > Apidae > Tetragonula > Tetragonula carbonaria. Next base: position 3,786,652 of record JAUCRC010000008.1, read on the forward strand.
TGATTCGGCACCATGTAACTCTCTCCTCATCATTCGTAATGTCGAACTTTTCAGGCTCAGGAAAGTGAAAATGGATCAGCGTAAATTAATGGACAATGCCAACACCATCACGGATATGGCCAAGGTACCAGCACGCAAGTAACTTCGAATCCAATTAAACTTCCTTAGGCCCTCGAGCCCTCTGTCGAATGAATTGTATCGCGTCGATCGATCAGCTTTTGTACGTATCTGCAAACAAGCTGTTCGTTTGGCATTCTCTGGCGCAACGCGATGAAAAAGAAAAAAGAAACATTGTTCCCCTGGCGGCTTGCAACAATGCTGTCCGTTCCAGTCTGTTGTTCGTTAATCTTCATTCGTTTCAAGTTTTTCAATTGTCCGTGCTACGGCGCGGCGTGACACTCGTTGCGTCGAGTAGCCGTTGATCTGTTATTGTCGATTATTGCGATCGCCCGTGAGATCGTTAAATTGGAATTCCTTCGCGTCGAATTTACGAAAGAGTCGATATACGTACGTAACTCTGAATCGAACTCTTTCTAAAAACTGTCCCTTGCCTGAATCTACAATTGTACTGAAATAAACGAGCTGCTCAGAAATCACGTCGATCAACAGCGACGTAAACACGTCGCGCGGATTCTTTGACGAGACGACGTGTTTGGTTTCTGACCGGTTCGCACGATCGTTCGAACCAACCCGAATTAACATCGCTTGATGATTGCCCGAAACAGACGCAGAACACAGTGTACGAGATCGTGTCAGACATGAGCACGCGTCAGGACGCCCTAGAGGAACGTTTGGTAGGGCTGGAGGAGCGGTTGATCGGCCTAGAAGAGAAACTGACCGGCCTGCAGGCGCAGCTGGAACTGTTGCCAGAGGAGCTGACCAGGTGCTTGGCTCAACACGCCGAACGTCTGGAGCAAAGGCGGAACTTCCTCCATCCGGACACCGCGGTCGCGATGGCGTCGACTGGTAGCGGCGGTGGTGGTGGCGGTAGCGGTGTCTCAACCGGGAACAGCCTGTCGATGGGCATCTCCGTGTCCGCTCATCATCCTCTAGCCAACTTGTCGAACTCGCTGCCACACTCGAGGAGCGTGCCAAGCGCGCCCAGCACCACGTCCCTTCATCCGTGGCCGGCTAGCTCGATCCTACCGCCAGTTTCGAGCCGTACGCCACACTTGGTGCCAGAGACCGGAAGGCATCACAGTCTGGCACATTCCACGGTGGCTACGACCACGACCTCGCAGTCAGTCACCAGGCTCACCTCGCAATCTGGAATGGGAGGGCTGGGCAACAGCCAGGGGTCCGACACGTCTCCACACAGCTGAGTCTCGTCTTTGCAGCCGCAGCACTCGTATTAAATAACGGGACGCCTGTCGATGCCAAAGCGGCGACGACGACGTCCTGAAAACGACGCTCGCTTATCGTTGAGTTCCTCTCCTGCGAACCAGTTCCCGCTGTCTCGCCTGTCTGTAAATCTACGTCTGTTCTGTCCGTTTGCTAAAACTCTTTCGGGGATGAGGAAGCTTCTTCAGGTCCATCTTCAGGTGTACTGTGAATTCGTTGAGTCAGTTCGTTTCGCGAGCCACTCGACGCCTTAATCGTCGGCTCTCATGGTTGGTTGATGATGGTTCGCTTGGCCGGTTCGAGGCGATATCAATGCTCGTGTGACCGTGGCCGTGAGAATTTCTTTCGTCGAGTTCAGTTTCGTGATTTTTTTAACTTGGTATCCGTGTAAATTCACGAGTATACCGACGCGAAGATCCTGCGGGGAATCTGAACGAGGGTTCCACTCTTGTGCAGACTGCCCAGAAGGTTCGGAATCAATCCCGAATGTACTTGGACCCGTCTCGATATTTCTATCTGTCGCTGGCTAATTCGAACGTCCATTTCTTTTAGTTGCATCGAATCGATACGCGATGACAGTGACCGGACTTTGATATTTCCACCGAGCCGAATTGATGAAGCCTCGCGGCCATCGCTGACTAAACCGGGGCTCGCCTACTTTTTCTTAGCCGCGGGATTAAAACGAAACTCTTGCAGTAGCACCAACAACGGGTCCAATCCTCTTCCCGATTGACTGTGTTTTCTTACGTCAAACAATACCAAAAAGAAAAAAGAACAAAAAAAGAAAAAAAGAAAGTAGTACTAGAGAAGAAAACTGTAGAACGAACGTGCGACAAGAAGGATGATCAATCGAATGTTTCGCGGTGAAGAGATTCAAAGAGGCGTGCGCGAAAGAAAGGGAAGGACTCACGGATGCGAGCGTCCTCTTCCAATCGCTGCGAGCTGCTCCCCTGCCCAACTTGCGTGCCTGAAAACTTTTTTCTTAATATTTAAATATATATTCGACACACACACACACGAACTCCATCTTATCTCTGTATACCTCGTGAATGAAAAAAAAAGAAAAAGGAAACGAAGGAAAAAGAAGAAGGGACGCGGACAGGCAGAAGGTGTGTTTAACATTTTACGTGTAACGTGCGTGGAGAACTGGTCTCCCCTCGTTCGAAAGCAATGGTGGCTCTTAAGCTAGACGAGCGCACAGCGAACACCTCACAAAGAAACATTTCCATCGAGTTTACAAGGGAAAATAATACACCTGTTATATATATATAAAAGAAGAAGAAGAAGAAAAAAAAGAAAGGGAATAAATACGTACGACACTGTGTTCGTTTACGCGAATTTTCGTTTCGCTTTAGATTCGCGTGCGAGAGAGTGGCGTACAAGATAGCGCGTAATATTTTACAAGTATTTTAAATGACACACGCGTAGATAAGTTTCCAAATAAATCTCCAGTTTTTTAATCGTTTCGGTTCAAGAACGAAACGTCCAACCGTTATCTTATCTCGCTATCGCGAGATCTCCTGTTCGCGAGCTGATCCTTACGTTTCCCGCTAGTGGACGAAGACGTGTGATTCTTTTTCGGAGCTGTGATTAACGATACGATCGAAAGCTTGTTAAGCACAATCACGTGATGATCTGGCATCTGGCAAACTTGTATTATCACTTTCGAAAGAAACTCTTGGAATATTGAGAAAATATATAAGTCGATTTGTGAGTAGATTTATTTGAAAGAGAGAAAAAAAAAGAAAAAGAAACAAGAACAAATGATAATTTTATTAGAATTGGTCATTTTTTATTTTTACGTTATCGTTGATGACAAATAATAAAATTATACCGTCTCGTGATTGTACCACCGCGATTACATCTTCTAAAAGGCAACCGAACACGAACGAAGGAGAAGAAAACCAAGTCGATCGAGTAGGTGGTGATTAATCGAAGACGAAACATATTTCCAACGCATTCCCGTGTCGAATGACGCTGGACGAGCTTGAAGGGCCACCGGAAACACTACGAGAAGCAAATGTCCGACGCTGATGGAGGGAGAACGCAAAGTGATCTTATCCGCTTTAACGTCCGTAGGTTACATAGAATATTATATTATTAGTGTATACAAAGTGTATGTACATGGCGCACGGGTACAAAGGCTACGTTTCTACCGAGCGGGAGGGAGGGGGAAAATTTTTTTTAATAAACGGTCTACGCATGCCGGTCTACACGTGTGTGCACGATGGTCCACCGCAAATATTGATTTTATCGAAAATTATTACCGACGAGAACGATCCACGTTCGAAGGGAATATAACTTGGCTAACCATCTCGCAACGGATGATTGCACTTGTTACTTTATTTCTTCGAAAGAATAAATTTATTTCTTGCCGCTGATAATGATAAATCTGACAGAGCGTTAAGAAAGAAAATGTAACTTGAAAATGACCGTGACCCGACCTATACCTTTCTATACCTTGAAGAAGAACTTTGTTGGGTATATCCTATTCTTTTAGAGGTTTGAACGTTCGTTTGTCAAAAAAAAAAGAAAAAAAAAAAGAAAAAAAAACTGCTTTCAGATGTGTTCAGAAATTCGAAGCTGCGAGATTCTTCGAAGTATCCAGAAAGTGTTCCTCTTTGACGGAAGTATTCTTCTTTGACGGAGAAAGTCACACGTTAATATCTCTCGTCGAGGAAAACATATTTCCACAAAGCGTACGCGATAAGATGACGACTAATTAAAAATGCTTAAAATAATAGGTCGATGCTGCGTCACGTGTTTATATACAATGAAATTCCTTTATCTTTTCTCGGAATTGCGTCGAGATGTTTTCAGATGGTTTCAGCATTATATCGCAACAAATTATTAAAGAATCTCTTCTAAACTGTATTGTTTATCTAAAACTGAGTATTACGTTTATCAGGTCGTGCAATTAATTGGACCAATTTGTGCACTCACACGAAACCGTCGCCAGGAAATAGGCTTAACTGAACGAAATACACACGGCTAGACAAATGGGATGTAATCATTTCGCGAATGAAATCTACGAGACTGCATGAAACGTCACATAAAACAGGGAGTCGTAACTTGCACACTTATTACGTGACAAATAATTCATAAAAAAAAATCGCTGATCCCCTTGATAATGATAACTTTTAAAGGCTGTATGTTACAACGAACAGGTTTACTTTGAAAATTTTATGTATTTTTATATGCATACGAATGTTACAGGCAAAGATATGATACGTATAATTTCGTTGATTTCCTAATTACAACGTAATTTAGCTGTGCACTTTAATACGAAACAGTTGAAAAGAGAGACAGCCTATTCAGTTCAAGGCGAGAGAAATAACAAATCCATGAAAATTTGTTTAATCTATTCTTTTGAGGTTGTATTCAATCCAATTTCGCAGAATTAAATTCACGAAATATTAAATTTTAATATCTGCTACATGTTGAAAAAACAAAAACCAGCCACGTATTTCCCCATACGTGATCTCATGTATTAAACTCATTCCGCACGTTTTCGCGTATATTTTCCCTCGTAAATGCACACAATACATCCGTTATGTGCAACACACAATGCTTCGCCTGACCAGGACAGATTCGATTCGACAGATTACCACTTCCTGTTTCAGTGAAGATTTCAGTCAGTCGAAAAAGGTAATTGCCCATTCTCGCCGTATATGTATAGTAATGCGGCCGTGAAAACTCTGCGGACTGGACGGAAGTTGACGTGGCTGACGGATCTCAACCTTCATCAGAGTTAATCCGACGAGAGGGAGATCGAGGTTTCCGGCCGCGCGACCATCCCCTCCAGTCAAGTTTACGAATGCGATCGCACACACACACACACACACACGGATATCTCCCGATACGGAAACGTACCGATGGCGGATCGAATTAATTACGTTAATCGATGCTAAACGTTGACGTTGACTACGTGATCGGGGGGAGGGAAAAACAAGAATACGTTAACGAGCCGCGTCGATGGAATTAATCGCGTCACGCGACGCGATGATTAATTTCCTCGCCGCCACTATCTATATACATATATGTTATATACTTGCATACATATATATAATATGTATATATACGATATTATATACATACAAATATACGCGCGTGCGTACACTACACTACACTATACATACACATACACACACACACACACACACACACACACACACATACGTATGAAAAACAGGACATCGTTACCAGATAACCACACACCGAATAACCACATAGATGATATACGTACAAAGAGAAACAGATAACAAGTATCGTTGATAATATATTATGATGTTCGACGCATTGTTTCGTAATATATTATTAATTTTCGAACGCGATGATGGCGTGTTGTTGAGTTAACCACGCACTCGACTCGTGCAGAATATTCGTTCTATCCGACCCGTGATCAATCCCGATGTTGTTCAGAACCTCTGACGTTATACGCGTATACGCGAGGACAAAGTGGAGAAGAAAAACGAGACGAGAGAGTGAAAAAAAAAGAAGGGAAGAAGATAGTCAACGACAGTAAGATCTTTTTCGATCGTGCAGGCAAAAGTGGAGGCTCGAGGATCGAGATTCTTGGGGGCAGACGGAAGTGTTTCGAGACGATGAGACGGATATCGATTCAACGAAGGGAAAGGATCACGTGGTAGTTTTCAAGCAGTTGCTTCGAGCTGAAGAGAAAAGAAAAAAAAACGCGCACATATTCACTCAGAGAGACACGTATACATTCGCGAAAGAACAAAGGCCAGTTTGTTAATCGACAAGAATGGAAGAAAAGAAGGCTTATTCTCTGCCCTCAGAAATAGTCGAGCGTTCGTTCCCCGCGATAAATGTTGGGACCTGGTTTGTCTTGTCCGTCATTGTTTCATTTCGAAAGCGTTGTTTCGCGGCCACTCCGAAACGCGAAACGGGACCAAAGAAAAAAAAAAAAAGACACAATTGTCACAAAACGTTCTCATTCCCCTTCTGTCTTCTATCCTCTTCTCTGGCTGCCTCCATTCAATCTCTCTCTCTCTTTCTCTCTCTGTCTATTTCTCTATTTCTCTATCTGTCTGTCTATCTATTTCTCTAATTTCTGCGTTCCTCTCCCTTCCTAGCCAATCTTCTGTTAAAAAATACATATTTTTCCGATTCTTCTCTTCATGTATTTCTCTCCCTTTCTCCGTCTCCTACGTCTGTACATCTCTCTTTCATTCCATCCCTCTCGCTTTCTCTCTATTTCTCTGTCGCGGCTCAACGTACTGAACACGACGACTCCACACGATATTTTTATATAGATTTCTTAAAAGTGCATTATAGTGCCAGGAAGACCACGCCAAGTTAAACAAAATAATTAAAAGAAAAAAAAAAGAAAAGCAAAGAAAAACACACACATACACACGTAACGTGCAGTCTCAATATTGACGCATTAGGCGATTAGGAGACCGATTCTATAAGTATTGTGTAACGTGTATAAATTATACTCGTATGCTGAATGATCGACGAAACGAACAGCGCATTGGTCATGAGGGACACGTTCCAAACGACGTACTTCACGAGAAACGAAAGGAAGGTGGAATAAGGGAACAAAGAGAAGAGAGAGAGAGAGAGAGAGAGAGAGAGAAAACGGAAATTGGATCTGCAAAGAAACCGAGGCGTGCTTTACATCGCGATTTATATCGCGGCTCTACGAAACATGAAAGTGATCGAATATTTTTATCCAACCGAGACGTGCATGCCAATCGTTCGGACGACCGGACGTGACGTTGAGAATATTTCGAGTGTTCCGCGCTGTGTCATTCAGAAATGAAGATAATCGAGGAATAAAATCATCGACAAGTAAAATTAGACTGACGAGCGCAGCGTCGTTGCTTCGAATACGTAGCCTCCTATGTAGACATCGAGCAGCTAGAATCGAGAGAACTTGTCGTTTTCAGTTAATAACGATCGATACGAATCGACGATTGGTGCCCCGGAGATTTCCACTGATGAAAACGAGAAAACGTCGATGAGTAGATTTACGGCTGGATCGTTTGAAGAAGCACCAAACGCAATACCTTCGGAATTCTTTAAAACACGGTGGTAACGATTGTTTCTCTTTTTTTTTTAAGGCTGCTAAGAACGGGAAAAACTAATTTGTTGCTTCGTTCACATTGCGAACATCGTTTCGCAAACTAAGTTGCATCCTCTTTCCCGATGAATAAAACAATGAATATCGCGATTGCAGAATCCTTCCACGATTTATTTATTTCAACGAGGAAATGTCATTCTAAAAAAAAAAATCGAACGACCTAATGTCTGAAACAAGTAACAATACCATCGAATCAGAAGTATAACAAAAGGAGGACAAAGTGGAGAAATGATGGAAATAATGGTCAGTGAATTCCTTGTCAGGAGTATGTAGACATATCTTTATAGGGAAGGTTCGTTTTCGCAGAAGAACGGACGAAAGTGATAGGAGGGGGAAAAAAAGGAGGATCGTCTCAGTGTGATAAACCGTGAACAGGACCTTAACCGGCGATCTGTATATTGCCCGAGTGAAATTGTTTCATTGATGACACCTCTTCATACGTTCATACACACAAATAAACCGCGTGTGCATATGGGACGAAGCGCCTTTGTCCCCTTTGTTCGAAATATTTTCGTTGACTTTGAACAAATGTCGATCGATTTTTTTTTCCAACGAGACTCTATGAAATAAGATACGCGAAGATCAAAAGAATTTAGTCATTGTTTTTTTTCTCTCTGGATAAACCAATTTTCAATTACTATCAAATATGTACCTTTTATTAAAGTTGATTGCAAGAGTGATTAATCAATTAACTTAATCAAGACGAATATTCGATCGTATTGATCAGAGATCACGAAAATATTTTCAAGAGACAAAGCTCCTACCCCGTCGCAAATATGCCGAGATTGATTTGTATGTTTATACCTGTACATATGTGTATACTATATTATGTAATATACACAATATTATAGTATATAGTGTATATATATATATATATAAAAATATATCGAAACATGTATTATGGCCTTTGCTTCAAGCAGAGTTTATATACGTACGTTTAAGGTGGCAAGAAGGGCGCTTTTGTGTTCAGGGGCGCAAGTTCCGACATACACGCACCTACGATCGTCGTATTTTTGCGCCCGTCGAGTGTTTCGTGAATGTTTAAATGTTGTACTTTACATGTGTACATATGTATTTTGTACGTTCGATAAGTTCGAGAATACTGGGCGCAAAGCGTGGTCGAGCGCCTTGCTGTCGAAAATTGGGATGGTCTTTCCCAACAGGGAAACGCGTACGATGTTAATGTATTCGTTCCAAATCTAAATTCATGGTCGTCGACAATCAGGATAATGCAAACATCAGTTCCACGTTATTCGTCTGTGTTTAATGTATTTCCATTGCCATTCGAGAACAATTTTCACAGACTTCCGTTCACGTTGAGGAATTTCTTTCTCGTAAAATTTTGATTTCAATCTCCTTTGTCCGAACTTTATCATCTCTCACGACGGAATAAATCAATATTGCAATATTGCAATCAATTTTGGAGACTCTTAGGCTTTTAGGTTAATTTCAAAATTCCAAATTTTCTTAATTATCGTTGGAATATCAATGAACGAATTTTCCAAAGGCTAGGTTTGCGTTATTCGAACTGATCGACGTAACGCTACGTTTCGAGCATTGACGACTGCGTCGTGTTCAAAACGTTGCAGCACACCGTGCTACACAGCAGCACAATGGAACGCATTTCTCGTATTTCTCGGAAAGCATGAAAGCGACGCAATATGCATGGGGACCGTGTTACTGCCGCATTTCATTTCCGTGAAATCGTTGGTGCCACCGGCTGTCAATGCTGTCAGTCATGAGAATGCGTCGTAATTAAAAACCAAAAACAAAAAAAGAAAAAAGGGAGGGTGGGGAAAGAAAACAAGGGGGGGAATGGGGGGGGAAGTAGAGGAAAAGCAAAGAGCAAGAAAAATGCGCACACGAACACCAGAAATACTACGTGAAACACGCGAATTGAACTGTGAACGAAAGCAGAATAAACGAACGAACGATCAAGCGTAACTGAAACGTAGGCTAAATAATCGGACTATCTTTGTACATAAATGTAGTTGAACAGAGACACGTTGTTTCCACGTTGATCCTCGTATACTTTCTTCCTTCCTGTTTCGATTAACTGGCTTTCAGATCGGCCGACTGAGAAAAGAAAAATTCTTAACGAACGGGTTCGTAAGTGATTGCGGAAGAGATACATACCTAACACGCGAAGAAATAGTGAAAACGGCGGGACGCGAACAACCGCACGAAAATCGTGAACGTTTGCGATCGGATTGTCTTTGAGCGCGGTTAATCGACGACAATTCGCACGAAAATTGTACGACAGCAGCAAAAAGAACAAAAAGAAAAAAAAGAGAGAGAAAACGGGAGAAAAAAGAGGAAAACGATGGATGACGAAAAAAATGTGGATAAGAGCCTCGGAGAAAATCGGATTCTCCGATCGATTTATACGAGTATTACCACGTTATTACTACGTATTGGTCATTTATTATTGTTGTTATTATTACGAATGATTATTATGATTATTACGGATTATTATGATTATTATGATGAATAACGGTAGCGTTTAAACGGTTTTAACTCTCAGACACTTTATTAAAATCTTTACCAATATTAACTAGCGGGCTGTCGCCGTCTAACTGTTACGTAAAATGACCAAAAAATTACTAAATAATGTACTACCTATTTATCTACATAGGATGATCTAGCGACCACGAGTTAAGGGGAAACAGTCTTTTTTAAGCAGAGCTCTCTCTCTCCTCTCTCTCTGTCTCTTTCATTCTCACGCTCTTTCTCTCTCTCTCTTCTTTTCAATCAATCTATCTGTCTATCCATCTATCTACCTATCTATCTATCTATTTATCTATTTCCCTACTTCTCTTACTATTTACCATTGACAGGAGACACACAAGATGAAGCAAGATAGAACTATTGCAATTATTACTATCATTTTTAAAAAATCATTGCACTCATCTATCATATGATCGTCGCGTCATCTTTATACGAATGAATTTGCTCTGCATCTAACACATGATTGACTCGTACTACTGAAAACTACTACCACTTTTAGTACTTTCTGATAAATGATTTTCTGACAAATACTGATAAATGCATCGTGTAAAAGTGGTTTTATTTAATCCAAACGATCTACGTTGATCGTCGTTAGGCTCTAACAAATGAATATTATTAATAGATGGTGTGTTGAATGGATGGCGCATTAAAAGAGGTTTATACTATCGCTTAATTGCTTACAACGAATTTTATGAGCTAGCTTCATAATGACTTTTTCACTCGTGATCAATTTCTGTCATGTTCGTTTTATCGTCTTTGGTATTATTTAAAGTTCCTTAAAGTGTACTCTCGTTTTTTAACGCAAAATAAAAGAAAAAAAAACAATGAAAGAGAGCCACCATGACTCTTAATTGCATCACAAAAAATATCGAGCAATATAAGTGCAAAGCAAATTGAATAAATTTCAACATATTTGGAAATTTTTTATTTGATTTATTACCAGATAAATGCGTTACCAGGAACAATTTTGTTTGCTGAAATTTATCCAACTTTGTTGCATAATTTACATACATTTTTAGGCGTACCTTGTCATCGATGATTTTAGACACAGCGAAAGTAATTTTGTTCCACTGTGCCGATAATTTAATCAATGGCTGCGGCATTTTCGTTTACGATGCGATTCGATTACATTCATGTAAATCTGTCGTGAGTGCCGTTGACGTTGCAATTGGTTGCGTAAGTCCAGGAAGTTCGCAGACAATCTGCACGGAACACGGGGATCACTGAAACAAAGCGTCGAAAAGATCTCAGTTTCGCGACAATTGCAAATTCAATCAGACAGAAAACACGAGAAGCTACTTTGTTACATCGCGGAATAATGCATGTATGTAACTGCAACGCGTGAAAATTTCACAACGAACGTATCGGACAAAAATCTCTAAAGTTATATTATTTTTTTTTTTAAACAACTTTTATGAAACTTCAACAACTTCAAGTTTAGAGAAATTGAAACAAAATTATTTTTTTATTACTTTTTTTTTTTACAGATCCCCAGTCACTGTAACAAATAAAGAGACACTGTAATTTATTTAAAAAAAAAAAAAAAAAATCTCAACGTAAGAATATACAAAATTTATACACGAAGTGTATAATCATGGTACGAATAAAAATTTGAAATTCATCCAATCTTATTCGATCATTCTTTTCATGTTAGATAACACGTGAAGAGATATCCTATGTTGCTTTTAAGGTTTCTGGTCTGGCGAATGAGCAGATTTTCGAAGTATAGGACTGAACAAGCTACATCTTCTGTGTGTCCTCTCAGTGTGACAGCCCATCGGAAGAGGTCTAGATTACGAAAGAGTAATCCACAGGGTGTCGCGTTAACACTTGTACATTGCTGGATGATGGCTGGCGATGAAAAAGCACGTGACGCTTGCTCAACTTGCAAAAAAAAAATTGTAAATCTTTGGGTCGTTCATTTCCCAAATAAAATTCGGTATATCCACTGAATTTAGAGGAGCTGAGAGAAATCTATATTTCTTAGTAATTTTCTATCGAGAATTGTTCACAATAAATACATCGTTGTTATTCGAGCTATCGATTGTGAAAAGAGGAAACAAAAAAAAAAAAGTGAAGCTAGGTAGAAACTTTTTAGTAAAGGAAATACATTAGTGACGATACTTGAAAGGGCCAGCGAATTTGTAGCCAAATATAATTATAATATCGAGTTTATCGAGTGAATGAGGATCGATTAAAAAATTAAACAACACAATCGCACCGCCTGTACTCTGAATAGAAAATCTAGGCTTTCGTTTCGAAACTTTCCTTTTTCCATCGTTCAATTTCCCTGTTGTGTTTCATAGAATCCTTTGTACCTAGTTACTATGACTGAATAAACTTTAGAAGCTTTACCATTGGAAAATGGACGAGTCACATGTAGAATGTACACGTCGTGGTGAATGAAATCATGATCGATTGAACAAAAAAGTATGGTACCTCTGTATTCCATAGACGTAAAGCGTGCAATGATGCAGAGATAATTTCGAGAAATATTGCATCGGTGACTTGAAAGATACTTGAAATTAGAATTTTTTGTTTAGTGGAATCGAAACGTTTAAATTCAACAGCGATTGAACGATAGATGTGTATTCATGTGATAATATTTAAAAAGTATTTATGTTACAATTTTATAATTGAAGCGTAAAATTGGATATTTATTCAATTTGTTACTGTTAACTTTTCTTTCTTTTTTTTTTTAATTTTCACACGACTCGATCATTCTGCTCTGTTAATTATAAAATGTACTGTACGTTTATAACTTTATTCGTAATTGTAATAACAATTTAATTTGTAGTTCGTTTGCCTAATCACCGATTCAATGAACGCGGATGATAGCGTTCGTTTTATAAACGGAGTCGTAAAAAGGAATTTATAAATTTATCTGGTCAGAGAAAAGCAATGTAATCCTAAATCTGATTAACGCGAGAATGGACAAACGCTATCGTCGTGCGACGAATAAAAAATGAAAAAAAAAAACAATTCCCACGCAACGAATCTTGAAAGTAGTCAATATCTAATCAATTCCGAAAATACCGTAGCGGTAGACGATTTAAAGAAGAAAAAAAAAAACAAGGAAAAAAGCGAAAAAATGAGAAATCAGTGTAAATGAGTAATGCCAATAACGTTGAATGAATAAAAAAAAAAAAATGGAAAAAGACAGACGAAAACTTATAAAGTGAACGATGTTCAAGCGAATGATGAAGAATCTTCCATTAGATTGAATATCATTATCGAGCATCGATTGTAAAATTAAGAAGAAAATAATAAAATAACAAACCGGTGTTGTTATTCCGAAACATACGAATGGCGATTAAACGATGCGAGGTGTGTGGTAATATTATTATATAATTAAATATAGCGATGAGAAGACAAACAAACAAAAAAAATGTAGCACATATTTTTAAAGAGAAAAACTGAAGAAATGAATAAAAAACGTTTTGAGAGAGTGAAACAAACGTTGAGTCGCACGCGTATGGTGCTAATTACGGCACTAATAAGTTAAAGAATGAGAAAAAAATAAACCGATGAATTTCGATGATCCTTGTTAATCATAGACGAATTAATTAATATCAAGCGAAGCACCAGTCGATAAATCTCTAATCGTAGCGTGTATCTCCGAAGAACGCTGCTAAGAAAAAAAAAAAAGAAAAAAAGAACGATCTTCGGTCCTTTACGAAGGGATAGGAGTATAATGACTAACAATGTTTATGAACCAATGCATTTTCATGCCGAAAAACAAATAAAATTTGCAAGTCGAATGTCGATTTCTTTTACTTCGATGTATCCTTTATCTTTCCCGAAAAGAAACTAAAGAAGACTGATTTACATGATGATAAGGAATTCCAAGGTATACTTCGGATCGATAAACAATTCACCAAAATGGTTAATGTGTTACTATGTAACAATTGGGATGATTTAACATAGAATTAATATTTCGATGTCACATGTTTATTTTTAATTTCGAGATAAAAATGCAATATTCTAGCTATCCTTTTTGACTATATCATTCATAATATATGTACACATTCGAAGTTCGAACATTCAATAGGACTGAAACGTTAAACAATACTTTGCGCGTACATGTATCACTGATACATTTAAATATCGTATAGATTAAAGTATGGAATCATTTAAGATTAGGAAGAGCTAGCATATGAATAAAAATATATATATCTTTCTTTATCAAAGAAATTCTACAAACACGAATGTACACAATTATAGTTATACAATCACGGATTTTATACAGTTTTGTACAAAGCGTTGCACGATACGTTCTTACAGAATAACATCGAAGACACAAAGTGGAAGAATTATCTTCGGTTCTTGTCAGTCGGAAGTTATATTCTCCAAATGACAAGTTTGTAGTGGTTCTTTATTCGTAGTTCCTCGCTCTGTTATACTTGCTGATTTAACGGTATCCGTTTTATTGCTTGCAACATCCACTCCTTTCGACCAAGAACAGCTTCTTCTGCCAGGAGATTTAGGCATGGACCAAGTACTGCTACGAGATCTTCTTTTAGGCGATGTACTACGAGATTTAGCTCTTGTAATTTTCACCTTCGATACTGATCTTGCCCGTCTGCGTTTATAGTGATGTTTGCTGTTATTTCGAGAATTAGAGCGACTCCTCGAACGAGATTTCTTATTAGATCGCGATCGTCGCGATCGAGACCTCACTCTAGTAGCAGATTTCGATCTTGACTTCGATCTTCCACGTCGTCTTTTCGAACGAGATCTACTTTTGCTTCTACTCCGTCTTCTACTTCGAGACCTCGATCCAGCTTTCAATTTCGATCTTGAACGTGATTTCGATCTCGATTTTCCTCGCGATTTAGATCTCGATTTCGAACGAGATCTCGATCTTGACCTCGATCTGGATCTTGACCTCGATCTGGATCTTGATCTCGACCTTGATCTTGATCTAGATCTAGATCTGCTGAACGACCTTTTACGACTACGTGACCGTGAACTCCGGTAGTCGAAAGAATGATAATCCTGACCTACTAAATGAGCAAAATATTTATAATATTGCTCGTTATACAAATGAGGATTGAACGTATGCAACGTATGAGGATTTCCAGTGCTGTGCCACAAAAATCCTCTACCCCGTCCTCGTGGGAAACGACCCCTAGGCATACCTCTTGGTAAACTTGGATAAATCATAGGCAGGGCCGCATCGTAATACCATGGTTGGGGAAAACGTGGATAAAGAGTTGGATAAGAAAGAGATTCTATGGAAGAAGGTTGTGGAAAACGTGCATAAGGAAGAGATTTTGAAGGTGATGACGCTGAAAAAAAAACAACAACTAGTTAGCAATTTTAATTTGATTTTCCCTATCATTCGTATTTACCTGTTGATGATGATGGAACATTTTGTTTCAGAACACTTTTTAATTTTTTTGTTTGTTCTTCCGCGCCTGATTCATCACTTTGACTTGCAGAATTTTCGGAATCTTTATCCTTTTTTCGTTTCTTCTGAAATTAGTTAATATGATTAGAAAGAAAGAAAAAAAAAGATAGGAATATAAAAGACAAATACGTTACTTTCTTCTTTTTCTCTTTTTTCGATCTTTTCTTTTTTGATTTTTTGATTTTTTTATCCTTCTTCCCATCTTTCGAATCCTCTTCTGAACTCAATATTTCAACAGTACCATCTACTTTATTGCTTTTTTTTTCTTCTTTCTTTGTATCCACGTTTGTCACTTCATCTATTTTAATCTCATTGTTCTCCACTTTTATCTTGACATGGAAAACGAATTTTTTAGTCGATTCTATTCTCACAAAAGAATAATGAAATTTTCAGTGAATTTTACCTTTATCCTATCGAATAATTCATCTAATAGACGAATACTTTCAAGCTGCCTTTGTGCTTTGATTAATTTTTGACCTTCCCTAGCAATCTTCATAGACACTTTATCCTCTTCCTTCTTTCGAAATATCGTTATAGCTTTATGTTTTCGTTTCTCTTCTCGTTTTTTCCGTCTACTTTCTTTAGCTATCGCATCGGCTTCTTCTTTCTTCCTGGTAGAAATAATTAACGAAATATTACACGTTTTTGAATTTACATTCACCCATTACAAATACTAGTTGCTAGTTGCTAGTTACTTTAGTTCCTCACGGCGTTTCTCTTCAGCTTCTTCTTTTCTTCGAAGTCGTTCTGCTGCTAATGTATCCTGTGCTATGAGGCGTTTTCTTTCAAATTCTCTATGCGCGACAGAACTATCGCTCATGTGTTTTGTTTTATCAAAAGTAATCTGTATGAAATAATGAAAATGAGAAAACCATGTTCTTTACTCTATTATTATCTATATAAATCTATACAACTTGCATATAAACGTCTAAAATGGCGAGCGCACCTTAATAGAAGCTGTGAATGCCTTGTCTCCTTCCTTTTTAAGTAGTTTCATGCCGCGCAATGCATCCATAGCTCTAACAAAATCCATATACTCAACATACTGAATATATGCGTCAAAAAATATGCCATCTTCGTAACTAAACTTATTTATATTTGTACCAAGACGCATTCTGGATCTATAAGGGTCAGCAGCAGGTACGTCGATTCTTCTTAATACTCCCCACTTTTTGAAGATCTTATTAATCAATGATTCGCTGGGCATAGTTGCATTATCTTCTATGAACCACTTAACAGGCAAGCCTGTTATGTGTATAGTATCTGGCCTTTCTCCAGGCTTCAATTCATTCATATGTTTGGCATCTCTGAAGTAAGAATCCCAACTATGTCTGGTGGGAAACTCATCCTTCGCCTCTGCTGCGCGGACTTTTAAAACGTTGGGGAATCCAGACAGATTCAAACGCTGGGAGTCCAATCGTGCAAGTACACGTTGTAGTCTGCATCTGTCTTGCAAGTCCCCCTCCAATCTGATAAATTCCAATGTACTCTTCGCTACCTTCAGAGATGCAAACTCGTCTGGTAGTATAAGGGCACGAATCTTCTCCATTACTTCCCATGTTGATATTGTTTTTCCTGTTTATATCGCAGTTAATTTTCTGTAAAAACCTACTGTGCTAAAAATGTTGCATACATAGTTATAGAGATTTACACGGAATTTGAAACAATAACTTGTTGTTTCCTGCTACAAAAAATCAACATGATTAATCAGTGCATTTCAATCAGTAGACAGAGACAGTACAAACGTAAATTTGAACACAAACATAATTGCAATCGTTCTCAGTAGATAAAAAAAAAAAAATGTAGAACAAAGACAAGATACGTATCATTCGTGATCACTTTACCTGGAACTTTCAATTGAGGAAGATTAACAGAAACATTTATCTTTGCAACTGGTTTTAAGTAAAGCGCTCGTTGCGTGTACAGCGGCACGATATCACTTAAATCCCTACAGCTTCGAAATTGGTTAACAACCTCACTACTGGAATTTTCACCTACCTTCTTACCATCGCTCATTATTAATCTAACGTATACTTTCTACACGAAAATAGAACGCGTTATGAAATTGCGGAATACAATAAACGGAAAGTTATGACTAGTCTTAAATATCTATCTTACGACAAGGTAAACGCTAGCGAGATGAAAACTACTCAGTAGAGAGGTTGTGTATCCATTCGAAACGAAGAAATCTCCCTCAGACTCAAAACAATTCTTCACTTCAACGTTTATTAACGGGTTGTTCACTGCGTGACTCGATTCACTTTTCCATTTACCGACTTAAACCTCGTACGACGAAAACAGAATCATATCTCAGGCTTCACACTCCATCAATCTCCGCCGATCGAACACTTTAAATGCGGACAATACTCCAGACACACACACGGGACACATCGTGCGATGGCACGGCCCAAATCGTTGCGTTACATATCGCGTATATATACTAGATGTCTAGGGAATTTTTAGAACGTTTGGACTAGAGAATTTTTTTTCGCCACCACCAGGTGGAACTAGCCGCGCGATTGGACGATGCACTAGCGACACACACCAAGCGCCATTTGTTTGGACGCTCAATTTTCGGTCAGTTGTATTCGGAAAGTGCGGCGAATGATTGCGAGAGTGGAGGGAAAAGTGACGCGCGTTTTACCTGCAAGAAGCACGCGAATGTGATTGCAAAGGAATAAAAAATTACGAAACGCGTACAAAAGCATGATGCGTGAAAAATCGTGCACGCCGAATTATCGTCGTAAACTGAATAATCGCCTGTCGTGCACGTAAAATTCGTGATATTTACGGTCGTGAAGCGTTGGGAATCGATTGTTAATTTACAGGGGAAACGAAAACGAAAGAGAGCACAATGTCCCTGAGCGCGAGCGCGGAGAATTTATCGTCGGAAGGGCAAGTAAGTGAACTATACTAATTAATACACTTCTCCATGACTCGCATGACTCATACTGTTCTATCATTATTGTGCACAATTAATTCACTTTTATCCGGTTCACTGTTTACTGTTTGTACGCTTGTATAATTTCTCGAAGACTTCCGCGGATAATGAAAAATACATCAGGGATAATGAAAAATATTAGTTGTTATATGTATAAGTCTTGCTGCTCAACTTACATATGTTTACGTATCAATTAATGAATTTATTATTTTTATGATGCAAGCTTTCCATGAGTTTATCATTCATTTCAAATTACTAATAAAAATAAGTCGAAGTTAGCATGAATACTTGAATTCTATTTATGATCAATTTATCGTAGTTACTTGTTCAGCCACTCCCATGATCATTCCTTTCCTCTCCCTTTTTTTTTTTAATAAAACCATATTGTAATTGTGCATTGGACATTTTGTAATTATTCCTCTAATTATTGCCATACAATTCTAATATATTTGATCTGATAAAAGTCTTGTTTTCTGATGGAATAGTAAACACGTATGTGACAACTGAAACTTTTTATATTTGACAGAATAGTGAAAGGTGGAACATGTGCCTTGAACTGGCTCTCGAGGGTGAGCGTCTATGCAAGGCTGGAGATTGTAAATCTGGGGTGGCATTTTTTCAAGCTGCAATTCAAGCTGGCACAGATGATTTAAGAATATTAAGTGCAATCTACAGCCAATTAGGAAACGCTTACTTTTATCTTGGAGACTATGTGAAAGCAATGCAATATCATAAATTGGACTTGACACTTGCGCGCAACATGGGAGATAAATTAGGAGAAGCTAAATCTAGTGGAAACTTGGGAAATACATTGAAAGTTATGGGAAAGTTTGACGAAGCTATGATCTGTTGCAAAAGACACTTGGAGATTTCAAGAGAAATTGGGGATAAGGTCTGTACATGATCAAAGTATCATATCTAATTTCTCTTGGTTATTAAAAAAGATAATTTTTTACATAGCTAAGTGAAGGAAGAGCTTTATACAATTTAGGGAATGTTTATCATGCTAAAGGTAAACAAGCAGGTAGAGTAGGTCATCAAGATCCTGGAGAATTTTCTGAGGATGTCAGACAATGTTTACAACAGGCTGTACACTACTATGAGTAAGAAGATTGAAATGTTAATTCTTTGAAACTGCAATATAGACTAACACGTATGAATCACACAAAATTTCTTTTGTAGAGAAAACTTAGAATTGATGAAGGAATTGGAAGATTCTGCTGCTCAAGGTAGAGCTTGTGGAAATTTAGGAAACACATTTTACCTGCTTGGTGATTTTCAACAAGCAATTTATTATCACAATGAAAGACTAAAAATTGCCAGGGAATTTGGTGATAAAGCAGCTGAAAGGAGAGCAAACAGTAATTTAGGAAATTCACATATATTTCTTGGTGAATTTGAAAAAGCTGCACAACATTATAAGTGTGTATTTACATTACATTTCTTCTTTCAAATAAATTGATATGTAAATAAATATTGATCATTATATTTTAGGAGAACTCTAGTCCTTGCACAAGAGTTAGGTGATAGAGAAGTAGAAGCACAAGCATGCTATTCCTTAGGAAATACATATACTTTATTGAGAGATTATCCAACCGCGATAGAATACCATTTGTGGCATCTTGAAATAGCACAACAGCTTAAGGATCGTGTAGGTGAAGGCCGTGCCTGTTGGTCTTTGGGCAATGCATACGCTGCAATGGGTAATCACGAGAAAGCACTACATTATGCCAATCTGCATCTGAATATTTCCAAAGAATTGGAAGATCCAATGGGACAAGCTACTGCACAAATGAATGTTGATGATTTACAAAAAATTCTGGGATTGGAAAAAGGACAGCAAGAAAATAACAAAGAAAATATTGGACAAAAATTGTCGACCAATGCAGGCTCAAATGTTAATATATCTTCACCATGTAGATATAGACTTAGACGGCAAAGTATGGATAACCTAGATCTCATTAAGGTAATTTGATCATTTAATATAATTTTGTCTTCTATATCATAATTGAGTCACAAGTTCTTGACAGAAATATCATTTTTATTTAGCTCACACCGGATGCAAAATTAAAAGAGCAAGCTGAATCTCAAACAGATAAAAGTAATAACGCGACACCGCAACTTACTCAGAAGGAAGAAGATAGTTTCTTTGATCTTCTCTCTCGTTTTCAATCTGGTAGAATGGACGATCAACGCTGTGCATTGAATATAAATCGCAATTCGAAATTTAAAACAATAACACCCGAGATATGCGAATCCGATGATAAGTACGTTTCTTTTATGGAAGACATTAATCTATTTATTGTTAATGTACGTTAAAATATATTACTTCCATTTTCAGAGATGGAGAAGATTTGCTAGAACTGATTGCTGGAATGCAGAGTAAAAGAATGGATGAGCAACGAGTGACGCTGCCTTATTTGCCTGGCCTAAACAGTAATCAAGATTCTGATGATTCGTTTATTGAAATGTTGGTTAGATGTCAAGTACGTATCATACGATCATATATTTTTTTTAAAACTTGTATCAAACATTAAATAAATCGTATATATAGGGCTCGCGTTTAGAAGATCAGCGAAGCCCTTTACCAGCAGCATCAACGGTACACGATGCTGAAGAGGAACATAACCAAAGATCTAATGGAACTACTCAAGCAGGATCAACTGTGCCTGAAGAAGATCTTTTTGCTTTAATACAAAGACTTCAGGCGGGACGAATGGAAGATCAAAGAGCCTCTGGTCCTGGCAAAGCTTGTTAAATATGCATAATTGTGGAAAATTTTATGGTAATGAATCTGCTTAAAATTCAACAGCTCGTTCTATGCAATTTCTTGTTGTCTTGTCATTTATGAAACGTTCAGTGCTTAATTTATGCATTCTGCTCACAGCCTATGAAATCATTGTACAAGTGTGATCCAGACGTTAGGAAACTGCAAGGTACTATTATACCGTCCGCTAACATTGGTTCTCTACCTTAAACTTAGAATGATACACTGTCGATAATGATACACTGTCGCAACTATATATATATGTACTGATTTTACTGAACTGAATACGCCTTTTTTTTAAACTGCTTGAGTATTCATAGTGTAGTGCCAAATTCTAAATGAGCCTATGTTGTTCGTGTAACCAATCAGAAAATGTTGCACAACATTAAATGGAAAATAATTTTATAATAATATTTTTAAAATACAAGATTATTTCTTTCATAGCCGCAATTAGAAGCTAATTAAATAATTCACAGTAAAAAAAAAATTGATAACATTGTGAACACTGCCAGGTTGAAGGTATGAATCATGCAAATATTTCTTCAAAGAACTTAAAATGTTAGTCATGAGCACGGAACGATAAAGATTTATCAACCCTGGCATTATTTTTTGTATATCCGGTATTATATAATTTATTTACATTGACTATTTTTGAGAATCGCAAAGTATGTGATGAAATTCGTGCCAAAAAGAATTGATCCGTTGAAATCTAAATATAAAGTATAAAAAAGAAATTGTTGACCCTCGTTGTTTGTCTATTTTTCTGTATTTACTGTTTTCCCTATTGTACATTGATGAATGTATATGAACGCTCGCAATACGTACAATTATAATAAGTTGTAATTAATGTTACTACTTCTATTAATTATAATGTTGTAACCAGCTTCCGTCATTCATGTAAACTCGGACATTCCAAGTAGACAGAATGTTAATAATGTATCTGTGGATAGACTATGATCGACCATAATTCTTATAGTACCTAAAAATTGTATATTGATATTTCACAAAACGCTGAAACTTTCAAACAAACTTAATTGCGCATAAGAGAATTCAATTTATAGAAATTCTCAGACTTACAATTTGATACGATCCATTGTATCAATCTGATCTCGTTGTGTTCTAAGAATTTTAAAAGGACAAATAGTTAGATAACACATTCATTAAAAGAGGAGCATATTCAACATTCCAATGAATAATTCATACTGTATTTATAACCCTTAAAGATATATTACCGATAAATAACTTAAATTAATGTAAATCCTACACGTTGTTTAACTATGGATACGCGATAGGGAAGTTATTAGAAAGAAAACGCTTCGGTCAACGATCTGAAAGAAAGAATTAGAAGATTGGAACAATGCCTTAATAAGTTTATGCAATTCTATCGACCTATGATGCGTGTATGTGTATTTTGAGGCTAAAGCGTTTCATGCCTACTTATACATGTATACTAAAATCTAAACTTAACTATGGAACCGACTATAAAACTAAACCGAGCCTGGTCAAATGATTATAAAACTATATTCAAGTGTGAAGGAAGAAACGATTATCGTTGTGTAAAAGAAAAGACGAGAACTAATTATAATTCCTGTATGTATGAATTGTAGTATTATTTTTCTTGTTGTTAAGGAATCTATGTAACTACGTGAATCTAAAAAACGAGAAAAGTGAGTTAAAGATAAGAAAGAAAATATACTACATCGTAATGGTATAAACGTACAAGCTCATCGTCCACAACTATCCTCATTGAAAGAATCGAAGTATGTAGCTATTGATTCGTTACTGAGTTTATATAATAACGAGAGATCGATAATACTATTTTTTTGTAGACGTTATATTTGTACTACATTCTTGTACCACATATCTTTAATATATGTTTAGTTTCGTAAGGTTCGCAATAGCGAATTAGGTACTAACGAGATAATACAGTTTCTTTAAATTGTAATATTTTTTATGAAGTCTGTTTTTTGACGTAAATTCACATCTCATCTTCATATAGTTATGTATAATACAGAGATTCAATAAATAAATAAATAAATATATATATATATATATATATACTTATATATATATATATATACTTTTTCCAGAAATTTAATTATTATTTTATCTTGTATGAACATTTTTACTTTTCATGTAAGAACGATCGTCTTTTACTTGGAAAGAAAGAGACATATTTCCAAATATGTCTGTAATGTCCAAAAAACCTTCAGAAACTGTGTTTGAAGCCTCTTTTACAGGCGACTCAACGTTATGGCCGGAATGGTCCGATGCAGCATTAAATAAAGAAAATTGGGCGCATCCCAAAAGTAATTAGTAAGAAAAATTTTTCTTTCGTAACTTTATTTGCTGTAATTTTATGTTGATTCTAGATGGACCAGATGGTTCGTTTCTCGACACGCAGCTCGTTCAATTACCACCGTCTTTAGTATCTTATGAATGGATCAGAGCAAAGAATTTAGACAATCTAAACGTACATAAATAAAAATTTCATTTTTATTAATTTTACTTGAATTCTGTTCTATAAAAAATTAATTATTCAATTCAAATCCTTACATACATATATATGGCTTGAATTTAGGGACAATTGACAGTGTTTACCGAGGATTCCAAGAGCCTAGACCTCATCATCAACAACAAACATTTATTACACAGTCAGGTAATTAATCTTTCGTCAAATTTCCAAAGTGATGTATCATTTTCTTCTCCGTTTGGAATTTAAATTAATATCAATAAACCTTAGAGCGAACAATAACTACTAAAAATCACAAAGTGTGACAAAATTATATTTTTAGAAAGATAATAAAAATACTTGAGTACATTTTCAGAAACTAAACTGATTAATTCCACCTTTTTACTCATATTATCTAAGTACACAATTGGCGAGATACACTGAGAACTTCAAAAAGGAAATTCACTTTCCATGAATTTATTTATCGCGAGAAAACGCTTGGAATTGGAGTCATATCCCTATGCTAATTACATTCTTGTGGAATTAATCAGCATGATTTCTGGGCGACTTTTCTTTGTGTCGTCTAAATATCAGCAGTAAAAAAAAAAGGAGAGAAAATGGACAACCATTCCAAGAAATGGAGTGTTTAATTCAGAAAAAGAGTCACAAAAGTATTGACGATTGTTTGAGATCGTGGAACAATTGATCGGAGTATACGCGCCGATCATGAAGCGGCCTCTGTTCGCAATTGAACGCGGTTCAATTAAGGAACGACTTCCAGTTCGCGCGGTGGTTTATTTCCGCGCTAATAAATCTCCAGTACTGCGGTCGGGATGGATTGGAAATAAGTGGCGAGAGCGGCAATTTTATTTGGAATGGGCGTTACCAATCTTGGCGGGGCTGGATGAATGTGTATTCGATGAACAATGCTGGCAAGGGGGTACAACATCGGCCTGTCATAAATCCAAACGGTACGATCTCAACGTTTTATTAATCACTCCCTGTTTGCCTTCACCTTTTCTCTCTTTTAAACGCAAATTACCGGCGTATTTTCATCATTCACGACGCATTATGATTCAATTAAATCGATTAGAGGAACTTAGGGATTTCACTTGTTTCTTATCTCTTTAAATAAATTACAACATCTCAGCCTCCGTTATTATTCACTTTATCGTTCGTAGAAGATTTTTTTATCAGAGATTTTTATTATATCGAAAAAAAAAACAAGGCAAATACATGGTGAGATTATATTTTCTGGGAGCTTGGCGCCGGATTCTCGTCGACGATATGATACCAGTTAACGAAGAAAAGACACCACTTTTACCTAGAACTGGTAACGATTTCGAATTGTGGCCTATGCTTCTTGCAAAGGCCTTATTGAAATTGTGTTCCTTGACATGGACGGACTACTATGAAATCGTGGATTTCCATCCTGTTGCATGCTTAACTGGTAAAGTAACGTTGAACAATTGTTCTTTCTAAAACAAACCGGGTAAAATTTAATTAAATAAAAATTATAAATCCTTCGTCGAAAATACCCTCCGTTTGAATCAATTAAAACAGAAACATCAAAATGTACATATTATCTTACTCCTTTCTTACATATGTATTATTTACCTCTTATTGAACGTAGGATGGGTTTGTTTGCGATTGGAGGTGGGATATCTATCGCCGCAAGATAAATGGAACTTTCTGAGACAGTACGCGGATCACTTCGAATGGGAAGCAGAAGTCACGGAAGAGGAAAGTCAAGGTTAGTCGTGTCTCCTGTGTTTTGAAAAACCTTGTAAAAACAAAAGCTTCGAGATCTGGGAAAAGTAAAGAGAGGAAAATTGTCTAGAGAAAGAAACGGTGAAAACGAAAAAATCCAAGGATACGGACGACACAAAAAGGACCAAGGATACGAGAAAATCCACGAAAACCGATCGATCGACCAAATCGAAGAAGCTTAAGGCTTTGATCAAGCCACAGCCAGTCACGCTGTTCCTCGGCTTAGAAGACATGAATAAAATTTCGCCAGATATTGTTCCGGAAATAGCACCTTGTTGGGATCATTTTATTTATATAGTTCAGTCACGTGACATTCCCTTGGATCTGAAAGACGTACGACAACACAGCGACCTTTAGAAAGTTAGGCATATTAAAATGAACGACGTTTTTTCGAAATAAATAAGAAATAAATGATAGGTGAAGCCTCCGTTGGCAAGATGGAAGCTCCATCGTTGGTTAAAATGGGCCATCAACGAGGGAACAATCGATCCAGCCGAATACTTCGTACCGATCCGATCGCTGAAAGTCGTCAGCCCTTTGAGAAAATGCGAGGAGAGCATAATTAACAAATACAGTGCGACAACTATGAAGGAAAATCTTCGAGACGGTGGTGGTATCGATGAAACAAGTCAGAAAGATAAGTCTCGTGAAACGTCGAAGGAACAGAAGAAAACCTCGACAGAATCGTCGGAGGATATTAGTTTCTGGGCAGATTTCAATCAAATGGAACCGTACGTGAAAGACGTTCACTTCTTCTACAAGCTGGATTACTTCCGATACAATGCGAAGCTGTCGGATCGATTTCCACCGAGGCAGTCAAACGACGAAAAATCTGAAACCAACAATAAGAAAGACAGTAAGAAAAGTAGCAGAAGAAGTTCACCGTCCAAAGCGGCAGTCGAGAATTCAAAGTTCATCGACGTTTACAGCTGGCCCCGGAAAATGTTGAGAACCAGAAACGAGCCTCTGTACGTATTCGCCGATTCGTTGGATGAAAAGTTCTTTCTCATAGAGTTCTCGACGTTCCAAGTGTCCGTCGAAATGTTCGGGAACGACGACAATCACGCCGCGATCCCAACGATTAAATTGAAGGGAAATAAGGATTGCTTGAGCGTAGAAGAGCACTGCTGGTTTCGCAGACCATTGGAGAAATCCAACTGCTTCGTCCGCGTTTTAACCGCCGGGACAAAATCAACCGTGATGGAACTAGATCGTGGGAGGCATCTGTTGCGAGTTTACTGTCACTCAGAATCCGATTGCTTCGTGTCCATCTCATCGGATACGGTTTTCTACGTGGGAGACAGACGAAGGATGTATCAACTGATGTGCACGGAGTCTGAAACCGTCGATCAGATGGTGAGGCACATCAGCACATCCGTCAATAGAGCCTATCAAGCGTTCGGCACAGAGAATTACTCGGGAGTCTTGAAGATTTATTACAGCAGTTACTTGCCACCGATCGAAGACCGAAAGAAGGAGTATAAGATGTTCTACGATCAAATACACGGCTACTTCGTTGACGAACAGTTACAATTAATTAGGAAAATCATGCCCAATGACGAGGTTCCGACTGTTCTACGAGCTCTGAGAATATTTTTCCTGGATCACACTGTCGGCTTAGAATGCTACAGTGCTATCTCGATGCTGCTGAAGAATTCGCGAAAACTGAACGTAAGAGGAAGTTCGACGATGGATGAAAAATACGCCGTTCAGCATAAAGCAGCAGCTATTATTCAAGCGTTCTTCAAAATGATCACTATCAGGAAATATTTAAGGATACATAACCCCCGTCACGAACAACACGAGCAAGTTTCGTGGAGCTTAATGAAAGTTGCGGAGCTGTATAATTACAATAAGGGTGAATCTTTAGCTAATCAAGTGCTGAGGAATATTTTGAAGCATCATGATAAATTGTACGACGTCTACCACTGTTCCAGGGACTTCGAGCACATCTTGCAATCGCAAGAATTGAAAGGGACGTTGACAAACGTCACGGCAAATCAGTGGCTGCCTGTTGTAAGACTCACGGTGAATCCTCTGTGCTCGGAGACAGTCCTCGCCAATATACACTTGTTCGTTAATCTACCAAAATACAGCGTACGCGTGTTTAAGAACGAGACAGGTGAAGAAGTGGTGCGATTGGTGAACAACGTGGTCCCAACTCGTTACGAGCATGAGAAATTGGGTTACACTATCTTCTGTTACGGTTGGAGCGAAGATCAGACGCTGAAAGAGCTACCTTGGTCCTTAAACATAATCACGACGAAAGGTCAACCTGCGTTCCATTTTCTGATGGACGAAGTATCGTTTCCTACGATCAACGTGCCCCCCATATTGGCCACAGAAGAATTATCCAACAGTTACATTCCCAATGCGGGAAATTATATCTCCAAGTGGATCGTTCGAGTAGCGAAACCCAGCGTGGTGTCGTTTAGACTGAGAGTATCATACGAGAAAGTAAGGATAAGCTTGAGAGTGACAGACGAAGACGGTCAGGTGTTGTCGCAAATAAAAGGTACTTGCGTAGTCATTTTACCTATGGTGTATCTGAAATTCCAACGAAGATCTACTGAGATCATATTGCAAAGCCAGACCAAGATCGATGACGAAAATTCCGGTGAAGAGAAAAAAACCGATAGCAACGAAGATAAAAGTAAGGACGATCTGCTACGTTACACGATTTATCACGTGGAAGCTTTGGTGCTTGAAAACAGCTGGCCACTGACTAGGACAGAATGGAGTCTTGTGTCAGAGTTCAAGGTGAAAGCAACCGGCTCCGTCGTTAAAACAAAAATGTTACCTTTTTCGAACACGGGAAGACTCTCAAAGAATGAATCGTACAGATCGAGGAAAGTGTCGAGGCTGCCTGTTCAAAGTGTTCCAGCTCTCGAGTCGCCTTATTGGGTTCTTCAAGTGGTTACCGATTCTGGGAGTGGATTAGAGGTACTGGACAACGTAGTTTTTTTACATTTCATAATCTCTTGATTGACTTTGAAAAAAATAGCTGTCAAACGTTGTTTTCCATTCCCAAGCTCGTAAAATCCCCCTTTGATCATTTTGACGATTATTTCTCTAAGACAGGTCTCTCAATTATTTTTACTTTCACCTTCGAAACACATACGCGATACGTGTATGTATTTATAAAATATACGTATTGTAAATCATTTCTGATGGGCAGATATTCCAAGACAGGACGAAGGAGATGGATATTGCGAGGATGAAGGAAACCTGGGCGAAAGAGAACCCTGACAGCCTGCAACGTGGCAAGGAGCTCCGTGAAGCTTTCATAAAGAAACATGAAATCAAGTCCAAATCGTCGATAGATTCGCCCGAAAAGAAAGTCCCGAGTCATCCCGAGAAATCGTTGAAAAGAGACGGCCAGCGTTTGTCGGTCGTCGGGACATCGGAGATTTCAATGGCTCATTTGGAAGAGAGGACGTTGAAACCGCCTGCGTCTCTTCGTAAACTTCCTCCTCTAGATCTGACGGTGTACGAGGTCAGAGAGGGCGAGGAGGACAAACCACGGATGAAGACGGAATCAGACGAAGAAACGCTGAGGAACATTCGCACGATGAACATCGTCTACGCTCAAGATGATTACGCGCACTTTCTCGAGGAACTGGAGAATCTGTACAGACGACAGAAGTATCAGTATAAAACGTTGTACGGAAGATATTTAGATGAATTTTTCGACAGGAGAGCGATATTGGAAGACGTGTACGAAGCTCGAAGGGCTTATATCAATAGCACGAAGCCTGTAGCTGCTTCCAGTACCAAATCTACCAAGAAGAGCAAAAAGTCTACGAAAACTTAGAGTGATTTAAGGATAATTTAATTTCTGCTTTAATAATTTACTTAATATTTAACGTAATTGTGATAGAGTAAATATCTGTCTAACAAATTACATTAATAAGAAAAGTTTTCGAATAAAAGTTTTATAATTCGTGAAAATACTAGATTTAATAGGTATGTACGAATAAAATACTCGCGAAGATTTTATGACTAGGCTCTTCACGATCCTATCAAATAAGTAATAAATTGTTTGCAATAAACTCACGAACATGTCTCTTAGGAGAACTTTAAGAATACTTATTTTATCTGGGACGTTTCAAAAGAATTATATCTCGAGCAATTTGAAACCACTGGACTTGAAATATTGACCTTCTCGTTGATCAAATCATTTAAATTCAAATAACTGAACTGATCTAGACGCGAGACTTGAGATACTTAAGCTTTATTTAAGAAAAACCATCGTCTCTTATAAACTTGAGAAATATCTACTAACGCCATACGTACGGTAGCATTTATATTTATATTTACGACACTCGTTTGCGAGAAAAGTGTCTCTAATTGCCGCATGAACCTTGTCCTTGCTAATCGCTAGAACCACCAGCGTCGCGCATATTCCGGTGCAGCGACATTCCTCGCGCGGATTCCGCCAGCTTCGAGTCGTCCTCGAAACGAATAATAATCAAACGTATTACGTTCTGAACAGAAGTGTTGGACGACGATAAAATTTGCATTTCTGTCTTCTGCTGGCAATCGATCACTAGAGGTGTGCAGATACTCGACATTTGGGACTCTGGTCGAGTTGGGAAAAGTCTGATTGTGTCAAGTAGTCTCATTGCTTCGGATCGCATTGAATAGTATAATCTAATAGATTATAGGCTCAGATCATGAGAAATCGGACATGTTCAGCAGAGAATTTTTCGGGGTAAAATTTTTAATTTGTAATAGAAAGGATACGTTCATATACTTGTACACTTACTATAATCAAACGTTATAGTTTCAAACTATATAGAAAGTATTCATTTCTATGTAACAAGTGCGGCGAAATATCTCACAAGAGACTGAAGTTATAAAAAAAGTATTCGGATGAAATTTGTTTGATATAATGGAGTACGTTATATGTTATGAATTATATTTTTTGCAGTTGGAGTGGCAGGGCAGACTTCAAATTCGACTTCATTCTTTTTAATGGAATTATATAATTTTGATAATGTAGTAATCGATTTGTCTGAATATCTTTCTCTGAGCTCATATTTTTCTTTGTTTTCAGAACATCTTTATTCGTTCAGAACATCGCGTATATAATTAGTACTAAAGGACGAATTAATCTATTAATAATATTAATAATATTAGAACTTCAACTATTTGAAAATTTTACGTTGAATTAAATTTGCGAGAACATGTCCGACTCCTTTTGATTGATGGTTGGTGACTCAACAATCATTAATCATCGGCCACCGATTAATCAGAATTTTAATTAGTTATATTAAGTGATTGGACATCAATAGTAATAAACGATAACGATCGAAGATTTAGGGAGGTGCTTTTAAGCGAACGCAATTTCTCATCGTCTACTTGTTTAGTAATGGCGATGTAATGAGGTTGCAAAATCGGTCACCGATAAAATTTTATAATTTTTGACGACCGAGTAATCAGTTATTGTAGAAACGCATGAAGATGTACAGCTCTTCATTCAGGGCTCAATTCACAACGGATATATGATAAGATAGAAATTATTCGAATCGCCGAAATTTCGATAATTTAAAATTTAATCTTAGATCTTGTACATTCAATCGTGTACTTGAGTTTGCAAAGTTCTGGACTGAATTTTAATGCATTGAAACTTGATTGGTCAAAATGGACCAATTATCATCGACATTTGTGAATCTTTAAAGATTCCACTGATTTCTCATGAAATACATCGAATAAAGAATTAGTGTTCTTGCATTTTTCCATTAATTCCAGATTTCCAATTTCTTTAATCTCATTAATACGTATTAGGTACATATTTATTTTAATTGTCGGTAAACAATATCTGTTCTATCAGGTTTAATTCCATTGTTAAACGACTCAAACAACCCCGCCTAAAAAATATATTCTAGTAAACTGATTCAAAATGTTGTTTTCAAGCTACTTACCAAGGTTGTTGTAGTGAGTGCAGGTGGAACTCCGAACAGAAGTCGATGTTTGCATACCGGCGACTGGTAGCCTGCGATGAATCGCGCGGAGAGAACCGTCGACGGGGCACCTTTTAATGACACGCTCCCCGCTCCCCTCTGAAAAAGAAAAGCACGCTGATCCGTTCCGTTCATTTTTCATCCGGGACCAGTCGTCTAGCAAGATTATTACAAAACTGCGCGGGGAAGAGGTCTAGGTTAAGCGCAAGAACAGGTACATCGCCAGCCAGCGACGCGCAGAGCTGTTCGATCTTATCCACCGTGTGGTTAATGTGCAATTCTTTCCTTTTTTATGTTTATATACATATACATATACATATATATATATATATATTCTACACGTATATTATTATTATTATTATTATTATTTTTAATGTAACAGTCAGTCGATCGATTTATTTTTACTGGAGAAATTGATCGAGAGGGGATATAACGAAGACGTTTTGCTCGATTCTGTATGTAGCAGGTTTTTATTTACGACATGATAAAAAGGTGGTAGATGCTGATTGCGCGAGTATAGTCTGTTTCTTGTTGGATTTCACGTAGTGATTTATCTAAGAAGACAAAGTTTAGATGTACCTATAAATTATCCTGATTTAGTCGTCACTGTCGAATGGGTTTTCTGGGCTTGTACTTTTGCGTTAGAACTATTAGAACTTGGCAATTTTTGCGTAGGTTGGATTGTTCTAATCTATACTGTATTGCCAGACGTGTGTATTTGTTTTAACTGATAACGGCGATAATCAACAATATGTGATAACGTGACGGTGCAATTTGTTTCTATAACGAGATGCTAAGTATTATTAGATAATACTCAACGGCACAGTCAATTAAAAACTCCTATAAATAGCAACGGTATTATATTGCGGCGCAAGTATATTCATCAATTGAAGTAGTTCAGGCGATATTTCAGGCAGAATTCTATTTAAACTTCGATCAGAATTCCCCACAGATACCATTAAGATATCAGCCCGGCAGACATTAAATGATTCATTAAACTCGACTCCCGCTGAAGGGGCACAGTACTCGAATCATACATACGCGAGTAAGTTTCATTGAAACATTTGCAAAACACGCTGCACACGCAGCACGTTGATTGCAGAGGCATCCACGTAGCAGGCTATTCACAGGCCATTCACACAAGTATAGCAGCGCGTAGCCGTTTGCTCGGCAATCCTGTGATCGTGCGTCGATCGTGTTTGTTGCTCGATCTCGCGTGTCGCCGAACAAATTAACGACCACGGTGGTACGATGCCGCTTCTGCAACTACAGCGGCTGATCCACCTTGTAAATATGCAACTCACGTGCGCACTAGCTCACTGGCTTTACGCTCTGATAAGATAAGATTGAGATTTACGAATAGCTACGTGATAACGTCTGCTTGTACGTCGATTGATTTAACGGCGAATAATATCGACGGACGTGATCGATATCTGTGTACAGGGTGGAAAGGGAAGTTTGTCCGTGGCTATTATAAATGAATTTTGCACTTTCGATTCTGAAATTGAATTTGGAGATACGTGCAAAGAGCCTGCCGCAAGAATTGATCTTGACCTTGGATTTCAAAGGTCAAGAAATTTTTTTTTCTTTTCCTGCATTGTATTCTACTAATTGTGACTTGATAAAAACATCTGAATGGAAATACCGAAGGCGAAAAATGAGAAATGTGAATCGATGTTTTCGAGGTGGGATTAAATCGGATTTTCAGAAAGTGCGAGGTTGTATTTTACTAAATCGAAGGGATGTGCAGGCTGAGTTCAGCGGTTACTCCACGTCACCGTGACTTTTAGTTTGGAACCTCTGCCCGTTTACAACCATCGTCTCGGAGCTTTCAGAAATTCCTTTCTCGTTCGTGAATTCTTCGTCGAATTCTGTGATTCTATCCTCGCTAGGAAATTGCAAGATTTACGTTGTCCCGCGTGTCAATCGAGTCTAACAAAATGACATAAAAAAAGTAATAAATTTAAGATCGTCAACGGCGTCTCTTTTCTCCTTTTTTTTAATAACATTCTTCAACAAATAAAAATACTAGTTCGAAGAAAATCTTCATTGCGTGAAATGAAGCTGTGTAACCTCGTTGAACGTCAGTTATCAGAAAAATACAAACATCCCGTGGGAAATAATTCGAGGAGAGTATACGATAAGTTAAAAATATTTTTGAATTTTCAATTTTTTACTTCACGAAACGTTTGTAAACGTTTACAACTCCGTAAAACGGAGTATGTTAGCTGAACGTTTTCGCGGCAAATGGAGCGTTTAACATTGTCTTCGGTAAAGCGTCGCTGTTTCTCGTTTTACGACCACTGACGGGCTAGGAAAGAAAGAAAAAAAAAGAAAAAAAAAGGAGAAAGAAAGGCGAAGAGAATGAACGCGGTTGTCGTTAATCATCGTTGATATCGCTGGAGAGTCGCGACTCGCAATAGGAACGCGGCCGACAATTTTCATCGTCGTCGCTCAAAATCGTGGTTAACGATCGGAAAATCGCTTTTTACGAGCCGCCGTTATCAGAAATTTCTCGCCGCAAAGGCTTACCCCACTGATTTATGCGTTCTCGCATAATAAGCCTTTCTGGGCCTTTCTGTGTCATCTCTTCGCCGATTCTTTCCTTCAGGGGCGCGCAAGCTATCTCGAGTTTTTTTTTTTATACGTTTATACTTGAAATTTAGAATGAAACATAAAAGTTTTTACACTTCTGTTACACGTCTTCGTCGTTTATGTCAATTCTTAACTAATATCATTGAACGTTGGAAAACGTTACTTAATTTAGGATTTCATTTCATTAGAAATTTTCAATTTCGTAGTTTGTCAATTAATCTCAAACACGGTGAATGTAAAGTACAAACTAAAATTAAAAAATACAAAAATTAAACTCTTCGAATTAAGAGTGGAATTAAATACATTTTTTTACAGCCTGATATACATTATCGTAGTCATCTATATCTGTAAAAAAATACATCGCGTTTGTATATTTTATCTTTGAAAATCTCTGTGTTGCATCAACTTCTGTATCGATGATCAACATAAATTATAATGTCTCTCTGAGAAGAATTCTCGATCTCGAAAGATTACACTTAAACTTACCGCATTACTACGTTTCTTTCTCGTATCTCTTTCGTGTATGCGTGATTCGCGTAGAGACAGCTCACAAGCTGCTTAGAATTGCAAGTTTACAAACGGACAATCTAACGACGAAAATAAGGAAGTTGCGCTTCATCTGGAAGTTGACTTTTAACCTTTGTGTCAAGGAAATTCTTTGTCACTGTTATTGTCGCCACCCGCATATATAACTCCATTCGAATGGGATTACGTAACGATGTAATAAAAAGGAGAGCCTGCGAGAGCGATGATGTCAGGAGGATTGGATTTTTTTATGCGTTACAATTTAGTTGGCGAAAGAATACACTTCGTGTAGTTATATATCTGATTTTTCGTTGCGTTGCTATTGCGATAAATCGTTGCGTAATAAAAAATCGTGGCTACGTCATTTTGTTTTTATTTCGTTTCTCTTCGTTCGAATATCGCAAACGACACCTAATCGCGTCAGCTAACAATGGATGTTCTTAATCGAACTGGCCGGAAGTGATGGCTTCTTAACACGGTTATTGGTTCAGAACGCAGAGGCCAATGTCGTTGATATTTCTCAATCGAGCGTGATAACGTTCACAATTTGTCGCGAATTTTGTCTCGAAACTTTGATGCTTACGATCTTCAATAATGTCTCATTATGTTTTCGAAATCAGATTTCATCGATTCCGAAGTATTTTCTTTTTCATTAAATTCCTTCTTATCGAAAAGCAAACAAAAAAAATCAATTTTCCTTCTATCTTCTTAAAAAAATCTGATGATGACGAATGATTTAATCTAAATAATTAAATTGAAATTCTAAATTCCGAATGTTCTTATTATCTATCTACGACTCACGTTTTTTCATTTTTTTTTTTTTTCAAGAAATTTAACTGCAAAGAAAGATACCTCTCTCTCGATATCTTTTTAGATCGAAAATCTACTTCATTTTTCCTTTTCTCGTTCTCTGAGAAGATCTGATTATGAAACACTGTTCCACAAAAGTATCAGAGAAAGAAACATTTGATCTTCGTGTCTTGAGATTGTCTCAAAGCTTCCCTTCCATACAAAATGTCTCTCTTCTTTCGTTCCCCTAAGAATCCAATTATGAAACACCGTCACACACTACTTCCTCAAAAAAAAAAAAAAAAAAAAAAAAGCAGTAAAACCAAAGAAACATCTAATTTCTGCTCGTCTGAAGCTCTTTCTAACGCGTTCCAAAGCCTCCCCTGTCGCATGAGATCCAATTGACACGCGACACCCACGTAAGTTCGTTCACTTTATCTGATCTCAAAATAAAAATCGTCTCCGCGTAATCTTTCCTTCAGTTAATGTCTTTGAAGGGTCTTAGAAAGAACGTCAAACACGTCAAAAGTTTCAAATGCTCGGAAACGAATTCTTCATTCTCAGAAGAATTGTTCACATCGGCGCATAACTTTCCGTGTAGTTTCTTCTTCTCAAAATGAAATTTCCCAGCGGATATAACCAAAACAATACGATCCTATAAAAATTCCAAGATACATACTCTCAAACAGTCTCGCCGTACGTAATTACGTATACGTGTGCGTGTATTGAGACTCGCTTCACGCGTGCCCGTACACGCGTGCCGCGCGCTGCAGCGCACATTTGTGAACGCGTTGACAGGGACGAGAGAAAAAAGAGAGAGAGAGAGAGACGGGGTGGGACTATCGGTGGTTCTCTTCTTGGTGTTTTCTCCCGGTCGTCAGCTGGACGTCGCCGCGAGAGCAGAGCGAGGAGGGAAAGGACGTGCGTGCGTGGAGGGAACGAGAGACGAGAAGACGAGGGAAGAGGAGTTCTCTTCTCTCTGCGGATGAGCCCTCTCTCGGTGCGGCTTGTTCACAATCTGCTGCTCCAGTCTCGCGTCGAGTCCCGTCGCCGCATCTTTTCGGGGCTCTTATCCTTCGTCGCTCCTCTTCGGCTTCCGAAGTTGTTTCGCGGGAACAACGTTCAATACCAACGGGTGAAGTGCGATCGAACTGTCTTTTCTTTTCTTTTTTTTCTTTTTTTTTTTAATATCTCTCTCATTTTTTGTCAAATTTTCTTATTCGAAATTTACTTAATCGTCGAATTTTGATGAAATTTCGTTTCGCAACACTTTCGTTGGCACACAAACGAATCTTTACTCGACAAAGTCTGGAAATTCCCTTAGGAAGGAAAGTGTGAGCTCGAGATCGTCGCGGGGTTAAAAAAAGGAATCGAAAGATTGATCGGATATCGTCGAGTGGATTGCACGAATTAAACTGGGATGAGACTGGAATCGAAGCCTGAGAGTGGATTTCGTTGGAGAATCGGTTGTCTCGTCGTGGAGTAATGTTGATGGTTTCGTTGACAGGTATGGCGCTAAGTTGAGATTAATTAGAAAGTTCGTATTAAGGGTGCTAATGGGAAGGTATATTCGTTGTTGTTGGAAGTTTCTTGGATCTGTTTCGCGGCGCTGCTCGTTTCGTGCGCGATCCAATTATGTTTTGGATTACTAGTTAAGAGCGGAAGATACTCTCTGATACTGAAGTTGTCGAGTCCCAAGCAGAACATAAGCGTACGTTGTGTTAATTTCGTCGAGAGGTTTTGTCAGGATGATGTTCTTTGAAATTTCGATAAGGAATTTATCAAATGCGGAGAAGTTGTTCAGTGAGATTTTTCGCCAAATAGTAATTAGTTTGACAATTTGGTACTTTACATATTTCATATATAATATTAATAATAATTTATTTACGATTCCGTCGATTGAAATTATTTTTCGATCGTAGGAGCATGATGATTTGACCAAGAATTTAAAATAGAATAGTAGATCGTTCATTTAATTTTTTCGTTCGTTTATCTATTTGGCTCCTGCTGTTCACTTTACGTAATTTATTAAATACGCGCTGGAAACTTTTTCTTAGTCCACAATACGAAGATA
Organism: Tetragonula carbonaria; assembly: GCA_032399595.1. Taxonomy (NCBI): domain Eukaryota; kingdom Metazoa; phylum Arthropoda; class Insecta; order Hymenoptera; family Apidae; genus Tetragonula; species Tetragonula carbonaria. Next base: position 3,823,902 of record JAUCRC010000008.1, read on the forward strand.
AACGATCAACGAAAAGTTGGAAATATAACATATACATCGTTCACTCCACCTTTTCCTCCTTTTATTCTATTATTAAGTTCACATAATTTATGACAGAAGCTCGTAAAATAGACTTCTAAGATCTTCTAAGCTCTCGTGCAAACGCAGATTAACGATTAGCAGAGAGCGTGAAACGTAATCGTCCAATGACTGATCGCTAGAGAATTCGTCGAAGAGACGATCGCCGATTTGTTATTCCATTCTCTTTCCACGGGCAAATAAACGATTAATTGACGCGTTTATCAGCCCGCTTGCCGCGTTCTCCTTTGTAATAGAACGTGCGAAACAGAGTGATCTCTTTTTGCACGAGTTTTGCGCGAGCGTACCAGGCTTTATGGTACTTTAATGATAGCCTCTGCCTCGGTCCGCTTTTACGTTATGATAACGAGTGAAAGCAGGAGTGTGTGTCTCGCCACGGCAAATTTCCGAGGAACGTGTGGCGTCGACTCGAGTCGCCTCCTTCCTTTTATCTCTTTTTTTTTTCTTTTTTACCTTTTTTTTCGCCAAGGATACAGAGTCCTTTCAGGCTAGAACGAGATCTCGATTAATAAACGAACGAAGCTGGAAGTGTGGAATTCCAGCTGGAGAGTCTGCAACCTCCAAAGATGAGTACAGAGATGATTAATTGTACGACGTTTTAACGTGTGATTCTGTACACGAGATTTTGGCTTCGTGAGTTCGGGAATTCGAGCCAGTCGGCTGAATAAATAAACTCGCCAGGTATACATCAAAGGGAACACCGTAATGGGAGTAATTAATTAAATTTTTGTCGTCTCATGCAACGCTCGACCGTGGTCGTTTTCGTGAATATTATAAATAGCCTGAAAATATAAATTTCGTAGTTCTAGGCTGCCGTCCGTTTTGACGGAGGAACAGCTATTGTGAATATTTATATCAGAAGATAATTGCATTTATCTCATCGTACTAATTTGGTGTTTCCGGAAAGGCGTCACAGTCAGCGCGGAATCGCGACAATTATCGCCCGTTGTCTCTCCGCCTGGTTTACGTGGCGAGGTTCTCGCTGTTCTCGCGAGACCAGAATCGAAACATAATTTTCACGAATGTGTCTAATTTCGCTCTTCTTCCCGTTTGAACCTAGATTTCACTACGTGAATCATTTTTCCCCCTCCGGAATCATTTTTCGCAACCCTTCGCAACGGAAGCATTCCATTTCGATTTTTAACAAATGGAGGAAAATGACACGAAGAATTCAGTCACAGCTAGATCGGGCTGTAGCTGTTCGTCGATTGAAAAGAAAGAGAGATATTCTTTACGGTTTTCAAGCGACTTCCAACGGAACAATAATTTATTTGCTGAACTTTACTTAACCCACTAAGGACAGAGTGTTACGTTATTAGAAATATTGTAATTTTTTTTCCACTTTCATAGAATTGTCACATTCAGGTGGAAGAAATACACGTTAAGGTAATTTTTAAAGTTCATCGATCACGTTGTTGAAGAAACAAAATTTCACAATTTTAAAATTTCGAAGTTTCTCAAAGTTAATTGAAGAGAAAAAAGAAAAGGGAAAGAAATGAAGAATTGTCCTTAATGGGTTAATGATCAAACACCACGATCAAACACTGGATTACTGAAAAGTTTCAAATCGAGCAATTCCACTTGCTCCGATCTTCGAACGTTACACACCGTATGAATCACGAGTATAGTATGAACAGAGAACGAAAGATCTGAAAAAGAGATTTCTACGCAGGGATTTTTCCACCCCAAAGATCACCGACGTATCGAGCTAGAAAACATCTGCCGCCGAGGAACGGAGACGCGTCTATTACGGAATTCCGAGCGCGTCAGATTACCAAGTATCCAGCCGATCGAGAACCATGATCGTGGAACCGATCGTGGTGTCGATCGCGAGCCGGCGTTGAAATCGTTCGAGAGAGAGAGAGAGAGAGAGAGAGAGAAACCCCGAAGAAACTTCGTTTCCGCGCGTGTGACTTCGTCGACTGATCATGAGACGGGCGTACGAGTGACACGCGAGACGTTGGATCGTTGAACAGTTTTCTCGTTTCGACGAGACGTAAGAGACGACGACGACGACGACAATAACAACGCCACACGTGAAAATGTCGAACGTGGCGTTGATCATCGCTACCTGGTTGCTGCTGTTGCTGTTGTTGCTGCTTCACGTTCCACGAGACGTGTCGGGCACGGGACAACGATACACTGCCAGCCCGACCCAGGATCTGGATAACACTCTGCAATCGGTGCCGCCTCTCGGGTGAGTATCCAGTTATAGAGCATCCGCGAAACCGTGAAACGCGAACCGGCCAATCTGTGGGTGCCCTTCGATCCGAGATATCGCGCTCGCGGACGATCGATCGATTGCGATCGCGAGACGCGGTAATTTTCGTCAGGCGTGTGATCACTAGGGATACACGCCGCGCTCGCACCGAACCGTGAAATTTTCGGGTAACTTTCGAGATATACTTTTGATGGTTGTTGGCGCGCGCGCGCGCGTTTTCCATTTTGATTCGCTCGAGAATGGAGGGGGTTTCTTTTGAAGCTCGCTTTCGAATTCCTTTTGAACTTTTGGTTGAAATTTTCTTTTTCGTTTGTATTCGGCGTGTAGATGTGTAATTTCTTATGAGATGTTTGAGGTACAATTAACTAATTGCAAGAGAATGCTATTCTTGGTGTTTTAAAATTTTCGAGCGATCGAGAAATATCTTTACAGCTGCTCGTTTCTCTTTTTATTTGTTTCGTTTGTTCGACGACGAATCCTCTCTAAGGATGTTAATTCTCTCGTAAGCCTTTCGATGTTCGAGCATACTCGCTCGTATTGTGGCTTTTTACTCGTCACGTGGTGAGAAAAATTTACATTTGCTACAAAAGTAAAATTCAAGTAAAACAATAAAACATTCGTAGTGTCAACGCGAAACCAAAAGAAAAAAATTATTATTGATTATAATTATATACAATCTTTTACGAAACAATACACAATTCAATGACAAATATTTACAATAAAAATATGGTTAAAAAGAGAAACCAGAAAATTTCGTTTTATCGCGATTCATTTCAATTTTACAGTGCTTTTGTCCAGTACACTCGTCACGGCTTAAAAATAATTAAGCGCACAGGTGCACGATCTGAAAATGAAATAAAACCAGTAACTTAAGAGGTTAAATTCAAGGCTGCGTTCTTTCTGAATCTTTCTATCTTTAAATATCTAAGAGGGCTCACAACACAAGTTTATATGTTTACAAAGAGTGTGAAAGAATCGTTGGTATTGGTACGTTACCCGAAAGATTTCGTTGATCACACATCGAAATCACGTTTGACATTTTAACCCACGTATACCCCCATTAGAGGGAATCATAATCGAATTCCCACGCGGCAAGTGGCGAACGTCTGACAGATCCCGAGATTCCAGACGTGGGAACGGTGATAAAGCTGTTTGTGACAGCCCGTTTCTATTTTTGCTTGCCGAGCGCAAAGAACGCGAATGAAGTAGCACGAGGAAAGAAGCACTCGGTGCTCCAGTTACTTTTTTTTTTTCAGTCGAATTACGTAATATCGCGAGTCTTTTTAGCCGGCGTAATATTTATCACGTCTCCCCTGTCCTTCCCTCCCCGCCTCACGGTGTTTCTGTTCGCTACGAGGCACGCCGCGGAAAGCATTCCGAGCGTTCCTCTGTTGAAAACCACAGTTCTTCTGGTTCGTCGGAAACGAATCACGAATCAAAGTATATCTGCAAAGTGAATCTGCAGCGTGGCAAATCTCGCGATAAACACGATACAGAATTGGATTTCATTGAATTGGAAATCTCGCTCGCTCGCGAGATCAAGGAAAGTGCAAAGATTCGTTCGAAAGAGATCGGATCGGTTTTGAAGGAAACCTAGCAAAATACGCGGCGATAGAAGGCCGCTGCTGCTCGTTATCAGTGATAAACGCCGGATCTTGATGCAATCCCGAAATAAAATGTGGCAAGCATGCAATTGTGCAACTGAACGCTCGCCGCACGCGCTAATTCCTTAATTTACGATCGAAATTCGAAGAAATTAAACGGAAATACGTGTATCAATTGCGAAATCAAAGTCACGGAATTCCAACTAACAATCAAGTTTGACATTTCGAATCGAATCGCGAGAAGAGAAATTATCACTTGATTCGAAGAAATTGAACGAAAAAAAGTGTATTGAATGCATATCCTGTTTGTTTCGAATGGGAAATCGGATTAGAAACGAGGAAAATAAAAGACCAGGGCGGCTTACATACTTAATTTTAAATTCAGCCGAGAGCCACTTTCATCCTCGAACGATTGCACGCGTCGCAGAATCATAAGATCGCCGAACGACGATCGCGACACAGTCGGATCGACGATGTTTCCTCGATTAACCGGTGAGAAGCCGAACTAATTACAAACACGACGAATGAACACTACTACTGCCTACTCTCAGCGAGAAGCTGCGAAGGCTTGAACCGCCGCGTGACGAAACTCGTCGACGCGAGACGACGCGTTCTCAGGCGGATCCGTGAAAAGCGTTTCCGGCTTGAAACAACTCCGTGGTCAATTGGGCCTAATGGATGGATAATAATGGCCCATCATCCGTTTCGACTCGCTTGGAATTGCCGCGGAACGCGAGAAATCGCGCGATACGCCGCCGAGACCTTGCCTTCTGACGACGCGAGCCAGAAGAGGCAAGGGAAAATAGTGTAGAGAAAAATGGGGGATTGAAGGGCGAATGTAACGCGTAACGTAACGCGTGTAGATAACCCAATTGAAGGAGTTATCGCGGCCGAGTTTCGTTGCGAGACACTCGACGAAATCCGCGATTTCGCAAAATCGGTCGATACGCGCTCACGAGACTGGTCTGAACGCTTGCCCACAGGAAACTATAATACGATGTACATGTATAGCGAAGAGCATAACTGTACCTGTATGATAATGAAAGATGATCGATAATCTAATCTGATATAACATTTTAGAAAGAAAAAATCGTATAACGATTTCGGTCGCATTTTAAAGCGTGAAGTTTCTACTTCGTTCATTTCGAAGACAATTACAGCAGATTTCCTTCTCGAAAATTGTAAAAATGTACAAACGTATGTAAAAACGTTCGGAAATTCTTTCCGTAGTTTAGATCTACCCGTCATTTCGAAGATCGAAGTTTCCCCTTTTCTGTACGATTTCTTCTTTTTTTTTCTAATTTTATAACATTGATCATTGGGATTAAGCAACGAAAGTTCAAGAAATCCTGACATTTAGTTGTTCCAAATTCGATAAAATGATGAAGAAAAATCGTATCGAAGCAGGTTTGAAGAAATCGTTGTCAAGAGGAGATTTCAGTCTCCAAGATCTAGATATCGTAAATCTAGTCACGAAAAAAATTTTTCAACGTTTGAAATTTTTGCAATTGTCGAGAAAAAAAATATCCTTATTTTTTTATCCGCTATATGATGTAAAATCAACTTTAAAAAAAAAAAAAACGAAGTCACAATTATCAAATTAGAGGCTTCACGTTTTAAAATGAAATCAAATGAGTTTTACAAAGTTATATCAGTTGATAATTATCAGAAATTTTTCATTGTCATTGATAGAACTACTGTGTATGTGCTAACAACGTGTTTCATGCAAATTCTTATTAAAACGACGCGATGAAGTAGAAGCTGAACGATTGGGATGCAGAACCCGAACATTGTAACGAACGAACATTAACTTCGGACGTATTTCTTACATGTCAAAACCACCAATTGGACACGCACGTATTTCCGCCGACCGGCAGGAACAAAAGAAAAATCACGGATCCGTCATTTCGACAGATTCGATCGTTAACTAGTCCCTGCTCGCTGCTGAAAAGAGACAAGTGAACCGCCGTGAACCGCGATTCTTGCGCGTTCTTGAAAAATGGAACGTCTTCCTGATTCCTCGGTGCACGATCATGCGTAGAAGAAACGGTAGGTACGAATAAAAGGAAGGTATCGATCGGTGATCGGAATGCTGGCGCAAACATAAAGAGAAAGAGAGGGAGTGGGAGGGTGAGAGGATGAGAGAAACAGAAGAAAAAAAGAGAGTCAGTGACGGTTTATTATACAAAAGTCTGCAACTGACGGTATTAGCCAGATCCCTGCGGAAAAGTATTGGACATTAGCGAGGGTATCGTATAGCTAAGAGCAGAGGAACTAGTTTGTTACGGTAAAAGATTCTTGGCAGCTCGTTGCACGCGATAGTGGCACCGCATTGGGATCTCTGCGTCGCAGCACCGGTGGATCTCGAATGCGGGAAATAAGTAAAATCGAAACAACCGGCGAGTCTCGTGATTTCACTTAATACGGGACATTAGCCGAGGCGACAACATCAATCCAGTCGGTGGTTTTACGAACGAGGTTATTGCCATTCGGCACGACGAAAAGAAGATCCAGCTCATTGTCGCCGTTCGAATGTCCCTCCAGTTCCGGAGAAAGTTTAAAGTAGCCTAACTCCTGGGAGATAATATTTAGAGTAAATATCATGATAAATATTAGATCGTAATATATAATGTTATACATTATAATATAATATATTAGATTATAATATTTTACCCTGTTCGAAGAAAGTTACTAGAAGAAAGGTCTATAGTAAGTATTAAAATCTATAGTAAAGTCTCGAGTATAAAAGCCTGCAGTAAAGTCTGTGGTAAGTATTGAATTATAAATATATTATATATTATACATTATTGATTGTAACATAATATTAGATTATAATATTTTACCCTGTTTGGAGAAAGTTCCAGCGTTATTTAAAATAATTGAACAACTCTCTAGAAGAAAGATCTATGGTTTATAGATCTATGGTAAATGTTAGGTTATAATATATAATATTACATATTGTATTATAGAATATAATATTAGATTATAATATTATAATGTATTGAATTATAATATGAATGTTATATATTATGTTACATATTATAGATTATACATAATATTAATATCAGATTATAATGTAGGATACTTAGTCCCTATTCTTCGAAGAACGTCAAGGGATCTCAAGTACTAAGAACGGAAAATTGAAAAATTGACTGACTGATTGTTTCGCAGAATCTGTTCCTTTTATTAATATTTCATTTACGTCCCTGAATATTTTCATCGTTATATAAAGAGTACACAAAAGAAGTCAATTTCTGTTAATACTGCTTGGTGATTAAAATATTCGAAGAAGCAACAACATGTTAGGTTCGCAAATATAAGTGTTCCGAATCGAATCTTACGTCGATTAAAATCTATGAAATGTTATCGACAATTGTTTGAAACGGAATACATTTCATCTCATCGCATCGATGTAAAAGTACAACTTCGATAATAACGAGGGATTGGACGATCGAATTCTGAAATTGCTTATCGCTTCTTATCACTTGCCTGCGATCATTCGTGTAATTACACTATCCACTAGATAGAATTAACGCAGTAGAACTAACGATCGGTCATAAAACATCCTCCGCGTCGAATTATTCGGCTGAATCGTCGAGGGAATTCACATCCATCAGCGTTGATCCATCGCGCGACCCTGAGAGACAAGGCCACCGAAAATCGAGCGCGAATCGTCACGCTCGAGCAACTTTTTCATTAATAAAGGCGCATTAGCCGGTATCTTGTCACGGCCGGTTAGAAGCATATTTCACGTGACTCCACCTAACCATTGACGCTCAACTGCGCCCACCATTAATACCGTCACATCAATTATCATTCCTCGGATGAAGGAGCTTCTCGACCACTCAATTAAAGCGTAGGAAGGAAAAGGACTCGCCGATATAATATTCAACTTGCTTTCGATTTTGATTCTCGTTTCGCACGATCCACTCTTCGCGGAGGCGAACTTCAATCACTATCGGAACACCGATTAATGGAACAATCGAATATTAGAATATCAGTCAAAAGAAAACGGTGAGAATGGTCTCTTGTAAGAAGAAATATTGGAAGATAAATAATACTTATCTCTTTTGAACGTTAATGTTAATTTACAAATATCAATTATTAAAAAAAAAAATTCGATTATCCAAGATTCCGATGACGTGTGTATTAGAATCCATTGTGTCTGAGAATAGCAGCAGAACGTGATTCTAGAAAAATCACAGAATGGGAATCACAGAGGAGGCTGGCTAGCTGGATGTGTGCCTAATCAGACCAAGCTAGATAACTCGTGCCCTACAATCGATGAACTTTGTCATTTATCGGCTCTGTACTTCTTCAAACGCGACGATAACAATGTTCTGGAGCGAATTAATAATGCCGGGACGAGTTACGCATGACGTTTCGACAAACTGTTCAGAGATTGCCCCGGCTACCGCCCCTTTTAATCTACGTTCAATGAATCCGAAGACAATGCTTGGGAGTTTCATGGGTTGCCTCGATGAGACTGCGTGACACTCGCAATTGGACATTGCAAATTCGGCGCTCGAGGAACTTTTAAGCGAGTGTTCAGTTTGGAGAACGGCTCGAGAAAAATAATATTGGACGTAGTATAGAAGAAGGAATGTTGTCACAGGGATCGAAAGATAAACATCTGAAGATATAAACGAAAAGATTCGACTAATTTTGAACCACTGTTTGAACTGCTGGTGACTAAAATATAAAATTTGTGTCAGAAAAATGAAAGTCCAAAGAATAGGAAAGATTTTATGACACAATAAAGAACGTAAGCTTCTATTTATATGTTATTTACGAGGAATCAAATTTCACAAAAAATTTGTGAAGATTTCTATAAGAAATCATAAATTGATTATTTTGAGCACTTTGGTGATTGTACTATTAAGGAACCTTTTTTTTTCATACAATAGATATTTCATTAATACCGAACGTTGAACAAATAAAAATATTATTCTTTTTGTATAAATAATTGCACCGTTGTAATCGCAAGAAAATTTTACGTAATCTTCGAAATGCAATGACTACGATACTTATGTTTGGTGAAAATTATTTGAATTATTTGGAGAGAAACATAGGAATTGAGGCAAGAAGGAAACGATTCAATGGATGGTTCACTTCCTTCCTCAGTGACAAATTCATTACAATCCTCAAAGAATATTGCTATCAATTAGTTTTGTCGCATTAAACAAATTCTGTTTCAAATATGAAAAGCTCATCGGATATATAGGTATCTATTCGCAAAAATAAATGACTATTGAAATCCACGAATGTTATTTTGAAATATTCTACATCGTGTGTATTACGCAAGGTTTCTTAACAGAGATATTTAAAAGCAAACGAGTCGAACTTCCGCGCGAGATCATTCACAGATATCGCATCATTCACATATTTCCAGCTTTGATCTCTTATTTCTTCTTATTATGATCAAAAAAGTTATTTAACAATCAATTGCTTACGTATTCTTCGTTGTGGAATTTTTTAGTAAATATCTTGACCCAATATAAAAATGGTCCGTTGTATTTTTTTTTTATCCTTGGTTTAAAAAAAAACTAGGAGAAATTCTATATACATGTATAGTAAAAAATTTACTATAAAAAGAAATTTACTATGAAAAGAATTTTCCATTAGATGATTGTTAAACTTAAAAAAAAATTAAATGAATTTAACATACATATGTATCGAAACTACTCAAGAGATTAACTACCATCTGCTAAAATATCTTCTCTTTTATTGAGATTTTATTTTCCCACATATTCATGTGTATGATATCTTTTGGAATTATCTTTAGAATTACCTTTGATTTAAAAAAAAAAACTATGTGTACACATATGTGTATTAATATCTAAAGAAATTAACTATCAATTGCCCAAGAAGAAATTTTCCAACGAGTGAATTTCTTTATTGTAATATTTATTTCATTTTTCGAAATTATTGCCAAATTCGGAAAAAAATAAGCAAACGAAGGTTAATTTCAAAATTTCAACATGCCCTGATATCGTACAACATCATCCACAGATCCGCAAGTATCTTTAGATACATTCGTCTTTCGCGCACATACATCGATTCAACAACAACGACCACGCCTGACTTGATTACCATGATCAATGAATTTTCTCTCGAAACGAATGTCGCTGACTCGTCATTATTCTCTCGCCCGATCGTACTGGTTCTTCATTCATCTCGAAGAGACAACGGTCGAATTAGCCGCGTCTATCGGTCGATCGCCGTTTCATCTGGTCGAATTGCGATTTCGCCGAATCCGAGTTACATACATACGTCCGACCCCGTTGCCCGAATCGATCCTAATTGACGAGCAATTCTCGTCGCCGGCGATTTTAACTGAAAACGTGCCGGTATGCAACGAAGAGATACCGCGTCCGCTCCTCCTCGCGGTTCCTCTTTTTACTTCCTCCCTCGTGCGTTACGCAAAGGTTCACTTAAGATCCAGCTAATTCAGCTCGCCGGAATAACCGTGAATAATTATGTAAGTGATAATCCCATTAGGCGTGAAATAGGTCCTATCCTATATTTTATCTGAACGAGTCCCGGTCAAGTTTCACGATATTTCTCAGCGATGCTTCGTGCCTCAAGTTCTCGAGCGCTTGCAAAATTATAGTGGTTTAATATTTAACGTATTATTTCTTCCAAGAAAATTATTTCTGTACTTTATATTTATTTATTTATTTTTGTACTTTTAGAGAAAATGAGAAGGACATTTTCGTGATAATAAACGTGAGAAATTCAGCGGATAAAACGACGACGTTCTTACCTTTCGTTCATACAGAGCCAAAAGTTTCTTCCCATTTTTTTTTCTTTTCTTTTTAATAAAACATCAAAATATAAGAAAACGCAAATTTTATTAATTTTAAATTAAATTTAAGTTCAAAATAAGCATATAAAAATATAAAAAATTTGATGCATAATGATAAAAATATAAATATAAATATAGTAAAAAAATTATGGATTTACTTTAGTAGGAAGTGATTTTTGGTCCACCCTGTAAAACCTTAAGTTCGACAGTCTTCCTATCAAGCATAATATCATCAGAAATATGACTATGATTTACTAACATGTACATATGTATAATATGTACACTATGATGCATATTATACTAACATGCGTAATTATATAAAGTCACTGACTCTGAAAAGATATTGTCAAATTTCGAGGATTCTTCCTCGAGTTGCAAGCGTAAAGAGTATATTGGCATCTCTCGACAACATCCATTGCAACATCTTCACGCCGTAAATTGTGGTAGCTCTTGTCTAAGAAAAAAAGACGTGTCAATTGCGGTAGAGTTAACGAACGGCCACCGATTCTTCGTCGAAGGAACACTTTAATCCCCGGTGGTAATTATACCAGTGGCAGAGGATAATAACCGGTACGATAAATTTCTATCATAACTCGGTTGATTTCGTAACACGTAAGCAGGCCGGCCTCAATAGGTTTCTTTAATCTCGCGTTTCTTTCAAGAGATCGTAAATAACGCTCGACGTTTGCCCTACCTAATTCCTCGTTCGCGCGTTTTTACTTCGGCCTTCTCCACATCCTTTTTTTTCCCTCTCCTCCTCCCTCGTCCAATGACGCGTGTAAATGCACACACACGTGCAACATACGGAACACGGCCTTAAACGTAACGCAGTCGCGTTTTGATCGCTTCAATTTTAATGGACTGTAATCCGCCATCTCGAGAGTCATTCCAGCGGCCGTTTCAGATCCATTAAGTGCACTTTCCAATTGAACTTTTAAACCCACACCCACCCGTGTTCTCGCTGTTTAGACACGCATCAGGGTTTGTGCAGTTGGTTTATTGGATTATTGCGCGAGCACGCGAACGCGCGCGCGCGCGCGCTCCTCGTTACCGCGAACCATTTTGCGAATTAAAGCGATGCCACAGACAGCGTTGGAGGTTACGTTGCAACGAGCGCAACCCTTTTCTCTCTCTCTCTCTCTTTCTCTCTCTCTCTCGGCCTCTTTCTTTCTCCTCCGGTTTTGTTTCTGTGTTCCCTTTGTTTCGTTGATTGGAACGATTGAACGTCGTGCCACGACGAAGCGATCGGTGCCGGAGATTTATGCTCTCGATTGCCACGATTCGAAGATTAAGGGCGATGTTGTTTTCTTGTTATTTGCCGACTTTTCGATCATTCTTAGAGATGGAAATTACACGGGCATAATAAATCGCTGTTGGACAATTATTTCAATTCTATTAACAATGAAATTATCACAATGGTCAAAATGGCCAATTTCCGTTGAGAATTTGCATACGTGTAGAAACGTGTGTATCTTCATTTTGATCATTTTATGTACGTGTATTTTTAAGAATTTTATAAATGATTTTTCGTAGAAAGCTCGTGCATTCCATTGTATTTTAAAGTTTTTTCTATTGTTTTCACTCTAATGTCACTGATGGGAATTCTACGCATTAGTTTTAGCGTTGAATAATGAAAGAAATTTATAAAAATATCAATGTTAACGCGTTATGAGAATATAGGAGTTTGTAGGAATTTGTCGAATTTCACGAATGTGCAACAATTTTACATTAAGCGTCTTACGGTTGGATGAATAATACAGCGCACATAAAAGATATTCCGATACACCTCTTAAACGAATAATGAAAAACGTTCTTAAACGAATAACGAAACGATAAATCATCCAGATAATTTGATCATGAATATGACTGAAAGAAGAAAGGCACGAAACGTGTGGTTGTCGCCACAGTGATTGATTTTTATCACGTCCCGATTAATTGGAAAATTACAATTTACCAAAACTCGTTGGATCGGTGAGAATTGCAACGATGGCCGTGGAGATGTTCCAGCCAATTTGTATGCAGATCAGCGACCCTTTCGGAAATTGATATATTTACCAAATAATATATTACAAAATTGGATATCTCTTCATCTTATCGCGAATCAAGCGTGTTGATCAACGTCGCGTATAATTATCTGCCATAGTGTATAATATTTGACAGTTATCTGTAATGATACCTTCTCTTAACGAATTACTCAGCAAGATCGATAATTCTTCAGTTTTCTGCGGTTTTCGAATTGTTCACGTTTGTTATTAAATCGTTGACAAATTATTGATGTCACATTGTCGACGTAATATTATTAGACTGCGGATGATTCATAGAAAGTTCAAGAATGATTACATTACAAATATATTACATATTATAAAGTAGTGAGAAAAAAAAAATCTTTGTTCAAATATGATATTTTTAGTTAGCGTTATTCCTATGTATTCCTATATTTGCAATTTAATTACAGTGCAGCCTCTCTTATCTGAACTTCTATTTTTCGATTTTTTATCTTTCTACTTTTATCTTAATATATGAATGCTACATGACTAAATAAAATGAGATATCTACTAGTAACCAGGGATCGAAAAATGAAATCTTTATTATACAGATTCTAAAACATCTGTTCTATGAGAACATTATTCAAAAGTGTTCCTAAGTGTAACACTTGTTTCTACAAAAATCCCACGAGAACGGATATTTTTTTTACACAAAATATCTAAATTCGAGCAGAATTCTTTTAAAAGCAAAAAGAACCGAAGATTTTTAAGCGAAAAATAACAGACATAATTTCATAGTTACCAACAGACACTGTTGAATTTATTTGAAAAACAACGTGGCAGAAATAAATATCAATACAGCGATATAGAAGACGGTCGAGATAGAAAAATTGTTACGCGCAATGACTGAAGTCGAATCAAAATTACCATTCCAGTTTCCAGTGGACTTTCGCAAGCACAAAGTATCTAATAAAAGAGTTCCGGCCGAGGTTGTGCAAAAAGCGAACGTTTCGCCTGGATATCTACGATTCCGGCGATAAAGCAAGTGGAAACGAGGTCGTGCGACGCTATCAGACGGCGGAAACGGAATTTTTTTTTTCGCAGGAAGAGCGCGAGCGAGCTGACGAAGGAACGATCCCCGGTGAACACGTTGTCGTGGCACGCGTTCGCTTGGCAAGCAACGCCAGCAAGAAAGAAAGAATGGAAAGAGAACGCGGTGTGCCACCTCGGAACAAGGCGGCCATTCACATCGAGCCGCCTGTAATTAACGTCAGCTGCTATAGGCAGCCTCTGAGTACCTCCACTTACGCGCCTCGGCGCCGCGGCTCACTTCGCGTCGGCGTATTTACACGCCTGTAAACACGACCCCCTTTTTTTCCTCTCCCTCTCCCTCTTTCTCTCTCTTTCTCTCTCTATCTCTCTCTCTCTCTCTCTCTTTCATAGACCAGCCGTTTCGCGGTTTTATAGGATGTCGTGACGACAGCTTCGATCATGAGATAATTTCGAGACGTGGCGCAAAGAAACAAGAAGAAGGTCTTGAAAGAGGTTCGAAGTCCTTTCCCAGGCAACTGTGTGATCGATCGTTCAAACGCGTCTAGAGTAATGGATTCGTCGACGATTCTGCAGGTTATTTTGCGACATTAAAGAGCGGAAAGTGGGAAAACAAGTGTCTTTGATTCTAGTTCACCCTTTATCAGGGGTCTCAATGAATCACTGATTGTGAGTGAGAATCGATATCGATTCACAAAGCAAAACTATTTCGTACATTTCTGTATCCGTACCTTGTGTCTTCTATGACATTTTTCGTTCATTCGAAATTTATGAAATATCAATAGATTCTTCTATAGATTTCTGACCAAGACGACGAAATTTTAAACTAACTCTGAATATTCTCAAGTTCCATGGAACACGCAATATGATCTCAAACATTTCATTGACAGTGATAGATATATTGTCTCGTAAAAACTGACGCAAAAAAAAAAAGCGGTGTATCACCATTTCGCAATAATGAAATATATAAGCGCTTTTGTTCTGCCGCTGAAAAACATAAAATTATTAAATCAGCCAGCATCGTCCTTAAAGCATTACGAAATCGCTGTTACGTCAGTGACATTTATCACAACGTATAGATCGTAAATTAATACGTAGCAAGTGTCTACGACATAGATATGATGACATTTATCATAACGTGTACATCGTATAAATTAATATGTAAAAATCTAGAGTAATCGCGTTTCGTCGAGAGTCGCTCATGGCCCACAGAATTTTCCCGAGAGCTATTACCAGCCAGCTTTCACCGACGATTACGCTCACGTTCGTCTCGATTTTTCCAGGCCGAACGTGTGCAGATCAAAATACAAGAATTACTGTTGCCCCGGTTGGTCGAAGAAGCCCGAGACCGGCCTCTGCGTAATTCGTAAGTACAGAGAACTGTGGCCCGTGTATCTCGAATCGAGGCCCGATCATTATCGAGCCTCCCGTAATTGGAACGTGATCTCACGAGCTCGAGTACATTCAATTTTAGCGTTCATTATCGAAACGGCCGAGCTGAAAGGAGCATCGCGATCATCGAGAGGCGCGCGCGTTCGCGACGAATAATTGCATCCATTGCGCAACCAGCAAATGGGTGTTCATGCGACACGTCCGATCGACTTCTCCAACAAAATTACTTTAATGGCCTGTTACACGCTTCCTGTTGATCGCATTGTCTCCACGTACGATGCTTCCACGTAGCTAACGTGGTTGCGCGCCGATGGTTGGTCGCGATACTGATCTCGCATTCAAATTTCAAATAGGCTTTCTGCCACGAAACCGAAATCTGCGACGAGAAACGAAAAAATTTAGTAGAATCTCCGACTTCTCGGAGTGAAAACTTTTCGGAGGTGTGAAGTATTATATAAACTTTTGGAAGGATTCGTCTTTGAACGGATTGGAGAATTTTAGAACTTTAGAATGTCTCGACTGAAGCGAACAGTTTGCTAATAAAATAATGCCTGATTTATGAGATGAGGAATGTAAGAGAAATATTCGATATGTTTTTTAGCTATATGCATTAAACGATGCGGCCCGTTGGGCAGATGTATCAGGCCGAATATTTGCTTATGCGAGGGTGGCACGGTAGCATCGTCTTGCAGCAACAGTCAAACCAAAGGTGAACGAATATTTTTTTTACTAATTTTGGAGAGATTGAAGTGTTCGCGACACAGCAAAGAAATATATTTATACATCATTAGAAGAATTGTATCACACAATAAAGAATTGTATTCAAATTAGAAGAGAGAAAATAATATTGATAAACAAATATTACCACGTTCGAGAGAAAGTGATTTTAACTTGTTTCTCGGTTGTTGCTACAACTTCTTCAAACGTAAATCCTCGAAAAAACATGATAATCTATTCTCGCAGTTACTACGTACGAAACTGGCAATGCGGTAGACAGGAGCGAGTCTGGAAGATGCAGAGGGCATTGCATAAATGGCAACTGTGTGGATGGCAAGTGTCAGTGTCGTAGTGGATACCAGGGCGAATTTTGTAACGAACGTGAGTCACGGAAATCTATCATCTCGACTAATTTCTTAAAATAATGATACATTGAACACAATTCGTGACCTCATCGTCCATTTAAAATAGCAATTTGTCGAGAGCCATGCTTGAACCAAGGAAGATGCATCGGTGCAGATCGTTGTGCGTGCATCTATGGTTACACTGGCAGACGATGTGAAACAGATTATAGGTAATTACACAAGATCCTCCCCGAGTAGCTCGAGGGAAGTAATTTTGTCAATGTTTCTCCTTTCTTTTCTCTCTGTTCAGAACTGGACCGTGTTACACGAAAGTGAAAAATGGACAGTGTTTGGCAAATCTTCAAGGTGTCGTTTGCACGCGACAGTTGTGCTGCGCTACCGTGGGTAAGGGCTGGGGCCATCCTTGTGAGAGATGTCCCGCTAGACTGGACTGCGAGCTGGGTCACTTGAAGACTAACCAAGGGCAGTGTGTTGGTAAGCGATCGCCATTTATCCAAACTCATATTTCCATGAAATAAGTGAAAGTGAAAAAACAGGATACATTTTTAATTATTCCGCATATATTATAACAGGTACTTTACTTTTTTATTTGAGCCGTTTATTTTGAAAGTGGCCTAAGTCCATTTTCCAGAAAAAGAAATGAAGCTAGCTGTTTTAATATTTACATTTCGACTACGTTATCTTTTCATTTTTAAACAAATTGTAACTAATATTTAGATCTATAATCATTTAGATTTTATACACAAAAAATTAGTCGTCTAATAGAATGATAAAAATTTTTATTTTGAAAATGGCTTAAGTTCCATTTTAAGAGTTAATGACATGAAATATATTATGTAAGTAAAATTTTATGAGACAGGAGCTATACTTTTGGTTATTAAAGTGTTCGATTATTTCAGATAGTGATTTTTTAAATAATGATTCCATTAAATATATAATTTTAACATACGAACACAAATAAACAAGCAAGTAAGGAAGACCACTGTGACAAAAATTGATAACAGTAACCCGACTGATTGCGAGTGCACAAATTTTTTTTAACTTACTGCTCACGGAAAATTATCCGTTTGTAAAAAATTCTTTTTGAATACGTTTAATATAAATGAAGAACGATTAAAACGTACTTTAAAATCTGAAAACACTAAAATATTAGTAATTATAAATTACGAAATATTATTTGAATGTAACATTTCCTTAATAGTGAATAAATGTTGGATATTTTTTAATTTTATAACACAAAATTGTGTATATCTTTTATTCTTTTCAAGGGATGCCTTTTTTAAAAATTAAAAAAAGTTATTTCATTAATTTTATAACAATAAAAAGTTGCTTAAGTCCATTTATAGCCATCAAAAACGTGTTAATTTCTAAATAAATGTTTATCATACTTGGGTTGGTAAATTATACACTCTTGGAAACGAAAACATTATACTACCATGTTATCAGTTACCAATATTTTCAAATTTATTTATTAAAACGCAAATAAATGAACTTGGGACCAATTTCAAAATAAACGGCTCACTTTATTTATTTATTTATATAATACAATTATATTATAATTGAGTAAACATAAATGTGTCTACTGATTGCAACATTGCCAAATATTTCAGGAATTTAACTTTAAGGAGTTTAATGTATGAATTGTATGTTTTGTGTATTATTGTCGGTCAGATATCAACGAGTGCGAAGCGATACCAGGCTTATGCGAGGGTGGGAAATGCGTGAACACACCAGGCTCGTTCACCTGCGAGTGCCCCGACGGTCAAGCCAGAGATCCTGAGACGAACGCTTGCAAGGATAGGGACGAATGCCAGGAGGAAGGAATCTGCGTAGATGGACGATGCATAAATACAAACGGTGGCTATTACTGCCTTTGTAACCCGGGATTCATCCAAAGCCAAGACCGAAAATTTTGCATTGGTGAGAACAACGAATCGATTTACAAACACCACTTGCCTATCCAATCATAAAAAATATAATTCATTTGATACAAGAATAACACCTTAATTCGCAAAATATACGAGGAATTTCGCGAACGATTTCTACTAAAATGAACAATAAAATAAAAAAAGAAAAAAACATTCACAAAATGATAAAACAGTCAAACTTGCTAACGAAGAAATTTCACCGTTGCAAAAAAAAAAAAAAACACCACAGATGGGAGACAGGGTCTGTGTTACACGTCGGTGAACAGAAACGGGCAGTGCAAGAATCGGCTGGCGGTGAGACTGAGCAAAAAGGATTGTTGCTGCGGCAAGAACATGGGACGCGGTTGGGGTGACGAGTGCTACATCTGTCCGAATCCCGGAAGCGGTACGTAGAATGCTAAACGGCGAAATACGAAAATAACATGCTCGCGACAAAATAGTAAAATAGTTAGTTCGTTTGGGAACAGCGAGTAACGGGATTCGTGTTATTACTCAATTATAGACGATTACAACAGGCTTTGCTTGCTACAACTGCAGCCGATCACCGTGATCAACGAGTGCGCGCTAAGGCCGGACATTTGCGGAAACGGCAAGTGCATAGACACGAGGGACGGATACGAGTGCGACTGTTACTCCGGCTTCACGAAGAAGGCCGGCAGGTGCGAGGACATCGACGAATGCCTGTTAGGATACTGCGAAGGCGGAACCTGCCAGAATTACGAGGGAAGCTACACGTGCCAGTGCCCGCCGGGATTCGTGGTTGCCGGTGAAGGCAGATACTGCACGGGTGAGAAATTTAGAAGAGATATACAGGAAAAAACGAGGAGAAAGAAGTAATTAGAAAATTATTTGCAACACGTAGAAGCCTTCAAACTCGAGAGCCTTAGTCCATTTTTAATATTTGTGGTGTGCGACGAAAATTTCAAAGTGTATTATATTTCATCGTCGTTAACATATCAACGCTTTGCAAATTTCTCTGGTTGTATAAAGTACCAAATTGAATTTTCGAACAAATAAACATGTACATCGACTTGTTGCAAAAGTTTTCGAACATAGGTGGAATATTGAATCGAATGAAATCTCGCTTCGTTCATTTTTCTACAGATCACGATGAATGCCAGGACACCGGTATGTGCAATAACGGACACTGTATCAACATGAATGGATCCTTCAAGTGCAAGTGCAACGACGGTTACGCTTTATCGCCTACGCAAAACACTTGCATCGGTAAACTTGCAAATTTTTTCTTTACTAATGAGAAATTAACGATTGATAATTAACCTGATTAATCGACCGGTCGTACATTTGCAGATATCAACGAATGTGCTGACAATCCGAGAATCTGTTTGAACGGTCGATGCGAAAATACGCCAGGATCGTATCATTGTATTTGTCAATCTGGGTTCACTGCCTCGCGAGACAACACGTTCTGCGTGGACATGGACGAGTGTTCCACAAGCGGAATGTGCGAGAATGGGAAATGCGTGAACATGGAGGGGTCGTTCAAATGCGTCTGCGATTCTGGCTTCCGGATTGGCCCAGATCAGAGCCACTGCATCGGTGCATTTTCTCACGTCTCTTTGCTATTGAAACATTCTTAAATAATTTGAAATTTGAGAGAGAGAGAGTAAAGATATTTTATCGTTCATCAGATATCGACGAGTGCTTAAGTGGACCATGCCAAAATGGCCGCTGCGTCAACACCCCCGGTAGTTTCCGATGTGAATGCCATCCTGGGTTTAATCTGGGACCGGATGGAAGATCTTGCTTAGGTTGGTTTCAACCTTGTCTTTCGATCGATGCTCTTTTGGCGGGAAAAATATGATTTATTCATTCAAAGATATTCTAATTATTGTCAGATACGAGGAGAGATCTGTGCTATTCCCAATACAGAGACGGGCAATGTTCGAACCCTACGTCGACAGCAGTGACAAAGTCAAGCTGTTGCTGTTGCACAGTAATACTGGGACAACCCATGGGCTGGGGAAGCACGTGCCAACCATGTCCGCTTCCGAATACCAGCGAATTCGACGCGTTGTGTCCACATGGCGCAGGAATGACTTACAACGGAGATGGTAACTGAACGATGGGAATTAACGACACAGAAAAATTAAAGAAAAATTTTAAAACTGCGAATTACAATATCCAGAAGATTGAGAATGCCTTTACAATGGTGAAGAATTCCAAAGTTTTAGAAATTAGTAATAACTAACAGGGGGTGGGGGGAGGGAAGCGTCGTAAATCTACTTTTGTCAAAGCAAAGTAGCGGCTGTAATATTTAGCAGAAGAAATAAATTTCCGTATACCATTCCTTTATATCTATAGAAGCAAAACAGCTACTTAAATATTCGCAATATAGTTAGAACAACTTAGCGACTTTTTATTTCTTGCAGCTCTTATTCCCGAAATTGATAACTAGGATTTATGAAAAATTTGGAGTTGCAAAAGTATACCCAATGCACATAATATATGAAAATACCTGTATAAAATTTGCTAACTCTATTATATGTGTATTATAAAAAAAATGTATTTTATCTACTGTATGTGTATTATAATATACTCCATCCAAAACAGAGTATATTTGTGGATAAAACAAATTTTTTTTTATAATTTTTTACAATACACATGTAGTGGATAATTTTTTTCAATATCAAAATACACACATATAGTAGATAAAACAAGTTTTTTGTCAGTGCTGTTTATAAAAATTTTAAAATATGCAAAATCCGCAAATCCTGCTGATAACAATAATTCAACTGTAATTGATCCATTTGAGCAGACATCAACGAGTGCGCGCAGAATCCGAATATCTGTATAAACGGCGGCTGCGAAAATCTTATGGGAACCTATCGTTGCATCTGCGACAGCGGTTACGAAGTGGACGCCACAGGAAAAATTTGCACCGACATAAATGAATGCGAATTGGAGGATTCGTTGTGCAGCGGTGGTCAGTGTCGTAACATACCTGGTAGCTTTCAGGTAAGTGAACGAAAGTTCGTGTATTAAGACGACTCTCGTTCAGATGTAACAATTCGTCGGAATAACTCGCTCTGACCGGAATAACTGAGACATTTAAGCATGATACTCGAACAGTGTATTTGCCCGAGTGGCACGCGGTTCAACACGGGCAACCACATGTGCGAGGACATCGACGAGTGCGAGGAACTCGGGCCAGATGTCTGCTTGAACGGTATATGTGTGAACACTCCGGGCGCCTATGAGTGCGAATGCTCTCCTGGTTACATTCTTGATCACACTGGACACATTTGCATGGGTATGATATTTAATATACAGAAACAACTAAAAAACACGGAAATTGAGGATCAAATTTAGCGGATCTTCCCAATTTTGGTTTTTGATGTTCTGTGTTTTTTTTAATAAAATATAAATAAAGAGAAATGCTAGATGTCGATATTACTCGATGTGGAAGGTCAGAAGAACGCACGGAACTACGTGGAATGAAACGAAAAGAAAGAGAGAGTGTAACGAAATAGCCAAAATTGGGAAAAGCTGCTAAAGTAGGAATCCATCGGAATTGGAGATATGCAAATATACGAAGACAATTTTTGTCAAGTACGCTGAAATTATAATTTACATGGCGTAATTTTTAATTTCATAGTTTTGTGTAGTATTTGTAATAATTCTAAATTCAATTTAATTTACTCAGTTAACGGAGCGAGATTGGAACAAAGAGTAATATTTTATATTCGACAAAATTCAAAGCAAAAATGGACATTCGCCGAACGTGTTGAAAATGCTCAAAGATTGCTTGCACTATTTTAAACATTCGATGAAGACTGGGAATAATTATTGAGAGTTCTGGGTTCAGAATATTACGAACACAACTCGGTTATCATTTCACTGAAAAAGGGGAAGAAATTAGTATTCAGTCTATACAAAGGAACATTCGTTTTTGATTGCTGCTAATAATATTGCAATAATTAAATAACCATATTGGAATGTTGAAAAATTTTATAATGAAATTTTCTATAATAATAATTCCAATAAAATATTTTCCCAATAAAAATATTTTCCAATAAAAATATTTTATAATAATAATATAATAGGTATTAAATATAAATAATTGATATTGAATATTTATAGGCGTTGTAATAAACATTACAAAGTGACAATACCTAAAAGAAAAATACTTCTTATTGCTAGTCAAATCTATCTGTCACTGTATCTCTTCTCAAATAAATTTCGATTAAATTTTTCAAGGAACAGGAAAATGAAAATATGATTGAAATTATTCCCCAGACAATAGGAGAGCTTTCTGCTGGACCAAGATGATAGACGGCCGATGCGAGTACAACTTGCCCAGATTAGCACTGAAATCAGAGTGCTGTTGTTCGGTGGGTGTAGCCTGGGGAAGTCCTTGCGAACTCTGCGACCATTCGGTGTGCGAATGCTCCAAGGGTTACGCGAAATTCGGCGGGAAGGACTGCGTGGATGTGAACGAATGCGAATTGAACAGCGGTATCTGCAAAGGTGGGGGCACGTGCGTGAACACTGACGGATCGTATCGTTGCGAGTGCCCCCCTGGCTTAACATTGGATGCAACACGTGAGTATCGAAGAGCAAAGTTTCTACCAAAAATATTCTTACACTTCTGTAAAATGTAACTCTTAAGGAAATTTCAATTTGCAATCTTTCTAGTAGTATGCAATCTCTCGTTTAAATTGTCTAATGAAATTCAACAAAATTATTCTCATTTTTCATATCTTTTTTTTTTTTTTTTAAATTCAATCGCTGACGAGTGAATCATGTCTGCTTAGACACCACGTGCATTGACACGAGACAAGAGACTTGTTATTTGGACTATCGGCACGGACAATGCGCGAACCCAATAGACGGACAGTTTTCGAAGAGTCTTTGTTGCTGTTCCGTGGGTCGTGCATGGGGCAGCGAAAGATGCGAATCTTGCCCGAAACCAGGCACCCACACGCATCAAGAGCTATGTCCAAGAGGGACTGGCTTCACGGACAGACAGGATGTCAACGAGTGCATCGAGTTCCCTGGAATGTGCTTGAACGGAAGATGCAAGAACACGGTCGGCAGTTTCAGTTGCAAATGTAATCAGGGCTTTGCGCTCGACGAACATGGGATTAAGTGCAATGGTGAGTATACCACCAGAAAAGAAACTGTACGAATGAAATTTGCTGATTGCCAATATCACCGTAGAGAAGAATTCTAAAACTAGAAATGAGAGAATACCAGTGTGTGATATCTCGAATTATTGTTATCTGCACAGACATCGACGAATGCGAGATTATGCACGGTGTGTGTGGAAACGGCACCTGCAGGAACACGCCCGGCAATTTTCAATGCGACTGCAATCCTGGATATCGTAGCAGCGATATAATGAAAATTTGCATGGGTACGCGATTCGTACGAAATTAAATTTTATATATGTAGCATTCGATCAGCACTGCGATTTGTAAACACACCTTATGGCTTTCAGACGTGAACGAGTGCGAGGAGACACCGGGATTGTGCCGAGGAGGAACCTGCATCAACACCGAGGGCAGCTTCAAATGTCAGTGCCCGCCTGGCCACGAGCTCGGCCCTGACAAGCAGTCCTGCAAGGATATCGACGAGTGCTCGAGAACCAGCGGGATCTGTTCGAACGGCGTCTGCGAGAACATGATGGGCACGTATCAGTGCATATGCGACGATGGTTATCAACAAACTGGACTAAAGTCTCACTGCGAAGATATAAACGAATGCGCTACCAACAACGGCGGCTGCGAGGACATATGCCTGAACACGGCTGGAAGTTTCTCCTGTTCCTGCAGGTGAATCCTTCTTCAAATGTTCTAACGATTCGTCGAATGACTCGATTAATCGCAATTGTCATCGTTGATTTTAAAAATCAATCGAGATATCCGAAATGTTCTAATCTTTCTTCAAACGTTCTAACCCTCGTCAAACAACTTCAATTGATTGTTAATCGTTAAATTCTAAAAATCAATCAAGATATCCGAACAAATGGAACTCTGCGATATTATTGGGTTCCAAGGAAGACACAAGTTTCTTTCGTCCAAATACATTCGTCGTTGGATATACGAGAATCAACTGAATGGTTGTGCACTTCTACATTTTGACAAGTATTTGTACTTTGCAAAGTGCGACGCGTGCTCGTGAATTTTATGGATTTTTCTACCCTAGTTAGGCAATCTAATTTATCGTTTGTTAGAGTATCTGTCATCTTGAGTAATCATGCGATTCACGAAGAGTGAGTAGTCATCTGGCGCAATATCAATTCTATTACAAAATTCTATTACCAACTTCCATTTCAACAGCACTGGATTCGCGTTGAATCTCGATGGTCGATCGTGCGTGGACATTGACGAGTGCAAGGAAAACCCGCGGATCTGCAACGGAGGAAAATGCACCAATGTAGCTGGTGGCTACATATGCACGTGCACCGACGGCTTAATCCCTGGGAAAGACGGTGCCTCTTGCATAGGTAAGTGTAAAGAAATCTTGAAAAACCAGCGAATATCCCTTAAAAGTCTCAAGTACCTAACGTCTCAGACGTCGACGAGTGCACCACGCAGCAACACATTTGCGGCTACGGTGAATGTTACAACACCATTGGCTCTTACAACTGTCGGTGCGAGGAAGGATATTCAGTGAAACCGGATCAAGGCCCGGGATGTACCGACGACGACGAATGCCTGTTAAACGCGTACTCCTGCAGCGAATTCGCCGAGTGTCAGAATACGCAAGGTTCGTACGAGTGCACGTGTCACGAAGGTTTCGTGGGCAATGGAATTGAATGTAGGGACATCAATGAATGCTTGACGAACAACGGAGGATGCGATTCTAACGCGCAGTGCATCAACACCGAGGGATCCTTCAAGGTACTGTAAAGTGCTATAAATGCGATTACAATAGAGTTATATTTATTTTACCCCACCGCTCGGAAATCTTAGGACAAATGCTGTATTCGTGTAACAAGAATAGTAACAATAAATGTAAATTATAAATTATATGCAATGAGCACGATGCTTGAAATATAAATTACACGATAGAAAGTAAATTGTGTACGATATACAGTATAAATTATTGTATTTACAATAAATACATAAATAAACATAAAACATAAAATGCTCTGTTTATATATTACTATATTGTATATATATTGTATCGTCATGTTATTGTATATTATATTATAAAATATGCACGCACGATAAAAATAAATGTGTCCTAAGACTTTTGATAGCTGGAATTCTATGTTGTATATTTTAATGAAATTATATCGTATAAAGATAAAATTACAAAAGGACTTTTTTTAACTGTTCCAGTGCGTCTGCGATGCCGGATTTAGAGGCGATGGCTACACCTGCAAAGACATTGACGAATGCGCCAATGACAATACACTTTGCGAAAATGGACACTGCCTCAATTATCCTGGATCGTTCCGATGCGAATGTGAAATGGGTTTCATGCACCCTGACGAGAATAACGAGCAGATGTGCGTGGATATAAACGAATGTGAAATGTTTAGCAATCTGTGCGTATTCGGTCGATGCGAGAACATATTCGGCATGTTCCGTTGCGAGTGTAACGAAGGCTATAAGTTGGACGGCTCGGGTGGAAACTGTACAGATATCGACGAATGCGAGAATCCACAATCATGTCAGTATGGCACGTGCATAAATACTCAAGGGAAATACATATGCAAGTGTCCACCTTATTACGAGTTAGTCGAGGCTGGAAACGCCTGTGTTGGTGAGTGATTCAAGAGAATTACTTGTAATGCTCAAGACAGAACGTGAAGAATCTTACTTTTTCTTTCTAGTAAATGAAGAAGTATTATTTTCTCTAAAAAAAAGAAAAAAAAAATTCACACATGTGTAAGTGAAAAATTTCACTTACGACTAAATCCATCGTGGTCTTGAAGATTGAAGTTTTCTTGAAGCTTGCTGTGTGATTTCTTTTTCATCATTTTATGGAACTTCGAACGTTAGAGTTAAACAAAAATGAAAGAAATCTTAACATTTCGTTATTTAATCCTAATGTTCAAAGTTCCATGAAATAGCGAAAGAAAAATCGCTCGGCAACAAAGTTTAAGAAACCTTGGTTGTAAAGAAAAATGATGTCGTAGAAAAATTTTCTCAATGTTTTTAGGGATATCTGAAGTTTTAAAATTTTCGAGAATGATTTAGAAATATCTTTGAAAAAAAAATCAGCACTTCAGGACAGTCAAATTGTATGATTTTCTTTTTTCAAAGTTATAACAGTTTAAAATATCGACAATGTTTTTATTATTATATGTGTTCAGTTGCACTCTTCGCCGCACATCTTCGACTCCAACACTCAATAGTTTTGTGCTTTCAGATAATCATTATTGAGTATTAAACATCTCATTATTTTCTCCCTTTATTTTATGTTAATATCACAGACAGGCGAGAATCGTTCTGTTTCACCGGATTCGAACGCGGCACCGGAAAACCGCAGTGCATCTTCGACGTAGCGTCTTCGGTTACCAAAGCGACGTGTTGCTGCAGCATTGGCAACGCTTGGGGAAATCGTTGCGAGGAGTGTCCTCACGTTGGCACCAAAGAATTCGAAGAATTATGCCCCGGTGGTTCCGGGTACAAACCCAATCAGGAGACTGTCATTTTGGAGGACATCAACGAATGCGAGGAACACGAGAACATTTGTCAAAATGGCCACTGTACTAATACATTCGGTAGTTTTATGTGCTCCTGTAACGAGGGTTTTATTCTGGACGACACTAAAACCAACTGCATAGGTAATCGTTGAACTTTCAATCATTCGATGCTTCGGAAATGCTTATCAGTGAGACTCATGTTCAATTATTCTTACAGATATAAACGAGTGTGCTTTGCATCCGCAAATATGCGGAGTGGGATACTGCATCAACGATCAGGGGAAATATCACTGCGAGTGTCCAGAAGGATATATGGCGATGCCAGGTGGAAGTAAGTCATTTCTGTCTATCGTATCGCTTATGTTAGAGTTAAAAAGTATAAGGTATTAAAAACTAGAAAGTAAGAGTGAAAGTAAGAAGTAAGAAATATAGCAATTCTATAGAATTATATACCTATATACATATCTATTTCTTGTATCTCGAATACTTTGACCGAAAGATACATTCTATCAGATATACTTGAATGTTTTTAATCCCATATACTAACACATTTGCAATTATATCTTCGAAACAAACTTTACTAAACTCTGATGCTAAACTTTCATAAATTCAATAAATATGTATTATTTTCCTAGAGGAATGCGTCGACATGAGAAAGGAATCGTGCTATCTCAGTTACGAGGGGGGTCAATGTTTCAATCCCATGTTGCATCCACAAACGAAAATGTTATGTTGCTGTTCTATGGGAGCCGCGTGGGGAAGTCCTTGCGAGAAGTGTCCAGCTGAGAGAACTCGTACGTACGAGGAGTACTTTTTCAATGAACTGAAATAATAATAATAATAATAATAATAATAATAATAATAAAATATTTTCAATCGAAGAAGATCAACAAAGTGAAACATTTCATTTATTCAGGCGAGCATGAAATTCTCTGCGGCATGGTACCCGGTCAAATAATGAATCCCATAACGAATCACACGGAGGAAATCGACGAGTGCGCCCTTATGCCAACGATGTGCACTCACGGTCGTTGTATGAACACTCCTGGCAGTTTCGAATGCCAATGCGATCGAGGATACGTGTACGATCAAGATTCGCATCAGTGTATCGATGAAAATGAATGTTTGCAGGTGAAATCTTTCAAAATGTTTCGTTCTATGAATATTATTTCAAATTTCACGTATAAACATTCGTGCGAACGAATTTTAAATTTAAAAAAAAATTCACATTGACTCAATGCGTATCGACTGATCTGTATCAATTAATTATTATCATTATATTAAACTTTAATTATATTCTCGATATTAGAGACCTAAATCGAACTAGTGCACAGCATGATGATCTTCGCGTTGAAAAGTTTCGATTATATTACCGAGTTCTTTCCATTGCTGACATATCTACATTAATTTATTATTTTATCTTATTCTCTTCATTCAAGGTTCCAAATCCTTGCAGTGGCAACGCGCAATGCATAAACAAGCAAGGCTACTTTGAATGCGTCTGCCCAGCAGGATACAAATTAGGGCTGAGTCAACGAGACTGCGTGGATATCGACGAGTGTTACGAACGACCGGGAATTTGCAACAACGGCGCCTGCAACAACTTGCAGGGTAGCTTTCAATGCGTCTGCCATTCCGGTTTCGCGTTAACGAGAGACAGAGACAACTGCGTGGACATCGACGAGTGTCAACGCAACCCGAACGTCTGCAATAATGGTACCTGCGTAAATACACTTGGATCGTACAAGTGCATCTGCTACCAAGGATTCAAGCTCAGCCCCAACAACGACTGCGCTGGTAAATTACATCATGTACAATTTTCTAAAATCCCTCTGATCATGGTTGATTGACGAACAAAATGGATAAATTTTGAAACCAGACATCGACGAGTGTCGCATCATGCCGTTCCTGTGTCGAAACGGAAGATGTCGGAACACGATTGGCGCTTTCAATTGCGAGTGTGCGGACGGCTACGTGTTGGCACAAGATGGCCAACACTGCAGAGACATCGACGAGTGTCGCGAAGTATGTTTACCACGAGAAGGAAAGTTTGGCAAATCATTACCAATCCAATCTAATTGAAAGTGTTAACAACAATTAACTTAATGCCTATTTTTACATCTCTTTTAATAATTTTTATATTTTATTACGTTAACATCACGAAATCGTCGGATTCGCGGATTCTCTCTATACATTTCTACGTCAAAATTTATAACTTGCGGTTAGAGTTTTTACAATCACGTTAAATTAACCACTGGATTGGAAAAACTTTCACATCACTTCGGATCAAGTGTGTGCTCGTCGATTAAATTCCAACTCAAGTGGTCAAATAGCCCGAATAATTATCATATTTATAGATTCGTGTTAAAAGTAATGTAAATCACTGTATTAGATTCCAGGGCTCTGTCCATCGCCAGGAAAGTGTCAGAACTTAATGGGATCTTACATATGTACTTGTCCCCCGGGTTACGAGTTGGACCACACGAAAAAGAAGTGCGTCGGTGAGTGAAATGCTGAGGAAACCTAGCAACAAATGTTCGATTGTTGATAATTGAAATTTTTCCACCAGACGTGGATGAATGCGAGGAGACGCAAGGAATCTGCGAGAATGGTCGCTGCATCAATACGGATGGCGGAGTGATTTGCGAATGTCCTGTCGGATACAGACTGAGTGACAAACCAAATTCGATGCGGTGCATCGATGTTAGGGAAGATCTCTGTTACGATCGATACATAAGGCACTTGGGTGGACGATGTTCCCTTCCTCGAACCGGCGCCATAACGAAGAAACACTGCTGCTGCACTATGGGAAAAGCGTGGGGGAAATATTGCGAGCAGTGTCCTCCGGAAGAGAGCGGTGAATATTCCTTTCGTTTCAAGCAAGACAGTTCAGTGACTTGTATAAATCATTCAGAAATTGCAAACTGACGAGTACAGTTGAAAACGCTAGTGCTTTAAATTTATTTTGGAAATTGATACCGCTTATGTCATATCTTTGAAATAGTCGCAAGCCTATAGATGAGATATATTGACATTTACAAACGATAGATAATTAAACGATACAGAAAAAAATAGTTTCAACTATTCTAAAAACTTTGTTTACCAATGTAGATAAAAAAGGTCCCTAATTAAATTCCTTTTGATAAATTTTTCATTTTTTAATACAGAGGAATTCAAAAGGCTGTGTCCGGAGGGGCCAGGCAGAGACGATATAGGGATCGACTTGAACGAGTGTCTCATCATGCCAGACGCCTGTGCTAATGGCGACTGTATCAACACTGATGGCTCTTTCCGGTGCGAATGTCCCTCTGGATACGTATTGGACGCGACTGGTAGACGTTGCGTGGACAACAACGAATGCTTGTCCCAACAAAACATATGTGGCAACGGAACGTGCACGAATATCGAAGGTGGTTTCGAGTGTTCCTGCAATGAAGGATTCACCCCTGGAGTGAACCAAATTTGCGAGGACGTGAACGAGTGCCTGGAAATCGGCAACCAGTGCGCCTTCCGGTGTCATAATGCGCCTGGTTCCTTCAGATGCATTTGCCCCTATGGCTACACCTTGGCTCCCGATGGACGACATTGTATAGGTAGATCTTTCAACTTTCACCTCTTCTTCGCGACTTCGATCGTTTCTTTTCAATAAATTTACTATTTGTGAATTTTTTTTACAATAATATTTAGTTAGGTTTGAACGTTCAAGTTTCCAGGCGATTCTAAAGATTGACTCAACTACTTTAGAACTACCAGAATAGTCAAAATGAACGGGCACGAATGATTAAGTGATCGAAATTTATCAATTGTTTTTAAAGTTTTTTAAACTTCAATCACAGATAGTTTCTGATGTTAATAAATAGTTATAAAAATTTGTCTTTGCTTTCTTTTTTCTCATTTGTGAACACAGTTGAATCGCACGATTACTTTTCCAGACGTCGACGAGTGCGCAACACCAGCGAACAATTGCAAATATCAATGCAAGAACCTTATTGGTTCGTTCATGTGCATCTGTCCACCTGGATACCAACAAATCGGCATGACCGACGAATGCAAAGACATCGACGAATGCGCAATTAATTCGGGCCTTTGCCGAAATGGTCGATGCGTCAATCTGGATGGTGGTTATCAATGTTTTTGCTATGACGGCTTCGAACAGAGTCCTGACGGAAAGTCTTGCATAGGTATCGTGAACCAAACGAGATAAATCCCAATACGAATATACGCAAGTTCAATAGAAATTTAATCGATACTAATTTCACTAATTTGCAGATCGTAGAATAGGTTATTGTTTCTTGCAAACGATCGCTGGAAGATGCACGGCGAGAGCTTCCGACGTGAAGACAGTAACAAAAGCGGACTGTTGTTGCACAATGGGCGCAGCCTGGGGCCCATATTGCGAGATTTGTCCGTCGAAAGACTCTGACAATTACAACGAGCTCTGTTTAGACAAAGGTTTCTCCGTGGATGGCCAAGGTATTCGAGCGTTTCTTTAAACGAAGCAAATGTAATCGAGATCTGATATGGAATCTGTAATTGAATAGTGACAATTCTTTTCAGACATTGACGAATGCAGAACGATTCCTGACCTGTGCAAAAACGGTTTGTGTATCAACACGCTTGGTTCTTACAGATGTGTCTGCAATAAGGGTTATAAGGATAAGTCTGGGACTCAATGCGTTGGCAAGTATTCGCGTGATTTTTCGTAACACAAACGTTTGGTATTGTTATTGACAATTGACCGATAATTTATCGAACCTCAGACATAAACGAGTGCGAGCTGACGCCAAGGCCGTGCAAATACAATTGTCAGAACACAGAGGGAAGTTTCATCTGTTCATGCCCGGCCGGTTTCATCTTAAATCCCGATGGCGTCAGTTGCCGAGATCTGGACGAATGCGCGACTGGAAATCACCTGTGCCAGCAAAATTGCATCAACACTCAGGGCAGTTACACTTGCGGCTGTCAAGAAGGTTACACGCAAGACGGTGATGCCTGTCACGGTTCGTACATGATGTTACAAGACCCTGAAGTTAAAAAAGAACTTGCTTTTATCAACGATCGTCATTCATTCTGATGTTTCTCTAGATATAAACGAGTGCGATCAGCCTGGAACCTGCCCTAAACCGGGCACTTGCGTCAATACTCTTGGCAGTTTCCGGTGTATCTGTCCGAGAGGATTCAAGCTTGACCAATCGGGTCGATTCTGCATCGATCAGAACGAGTGTGCCGACGATAACACCTGCGAGCACGGTTGTCAGGTAGAAAACTAAATAGAAAAGTGAATTTTCTGATCGAATATTTCGAATTCATACTTCCGCATTCAATCATGTTGTATCCAAAAAAAAAAAAAAAAAAGAAAAGATTTCTAATTGACACGTAAAGAAATACTCTACGTTGTTTGCAGAATTTTATGGGAAGCTATCGCTGCGGATGTCCCGAAGGATTCGTTCAACATCTTTATTACAATCAGTGTATCGACGAGAACGAGTGCAACACGTCACCGTGCGGAGACAGTACTTGCATCAACACGATTGGCAGCTACAAATGCGGCTGCCCGGATGGTTACCAGTTCGACAATAATTTGCAAATTTGCGTTCAGGTAAGTTTCTAACTTTCGGTGCAAGCAATGGGACGTAGGATGCTAAAGAATGATTACTGACGAGTTTAGGTGAGCGCTGGCTGCGTTGGAAGTCCTTGCGCCTTCGGATGCACTCCTAATGGAGTAAACGGCTTCATCTGTGGCTGTCCCACTGGATATCAACGAATTGGACAGGTTCATTATCGAAACTCCATTCTCTTTCGTTCGAAATACGTAGATCGTATGAAAAGAATTTGTTCTTTCACTTTCAAGTTCCATTTTAATATCGAAGTTCTACATTTTAAATTTCCACTGTTTGAATATCGGCATTCTTGTTTTAACGATCAGGGTCATTGTTTGTCAACTATAAACCCACTGTCGCAAGGACAGTACGGCGAGGACATCAGCAATGCGCCCACATTCGTGATAAATCCAGATCCTTACCACATACCGCCTGCGGACGATAAAACGATATCGACGGAAGGTTGCTTCTCTTGCAAGGTATCTCAAAGCTCGATCGATGAAACTGAACCTCACACTTACTATAGTCAAGTGAGCAGATCAAAAGCATTGCTTTCCCTTCTAACAGGTTAACGGCAAAGGACGACACAGGAGACACTCGCGATTGAAATCGATGGACCGAGAACTGACCGCGCGAAGAAACGAAATTATGAAGATACGATTCGTCAGATCGGCGAGAAGGCACCATCACGGCGAGGAACACGTTCTTAAGATCAGTCTGCGACAAACGAGGCATCGAATGAGAATCGTTAAGCTGCAGCCGGCTGTTAAGGTCCATTCCCTTGTCTTTGCATTGACCATTGCGACGAATGACGCGACTTAAAAGAAGCAAATTTTTCAGAAAATAAGCCTAGAGTATAAGTGTGTGTTTTCAACGCTAGAATTACCGACATAAAATTTCCATCAGAGACGTTAAAGTAAAAGAAAACAGGAACCTTTTATTTATGTATTTTACGAAGAATCTCGTATAAGTCTCTAAAAATACACTGTTCTATGCCTATATAAGATATCTAACAAAAATTATCAATTGGCCCATTTTGACCCCATTTTGGTAGTTCTAGCGATATAAATATATCTCACGAGATCTTTGGATTTTTTGAAATGCCGACGCTCTTCTAATCTACAATCCGCAAACCTGTAATCTTTCTTTTGTCTATTTTTCAGGACGAAGATATGGAATACACGATAGTGAAAGGTAACAGCGACAATCACTTCGAGATCGTGAACGAACACGGAATATCGGCGCTCCACTTCCGCAGCCGATTAAAGGAACCTGATCAGTTTCGGCTGGTAATTCACGGACGTCCAAGGAAAGGTATCAGCGAAGAGAACGAGGTCTGGGAAAGGCCTCTGACGTTCAGAGTACACTTAATAGTAACCGAGTAAAAGATCTTAGGGAAACCGACGTTGCTCGATGTTTCGGTTCTTTTAGTCAATTTCCACGTTGCCACGCGAAACATCGAGAGAGAGAGAGAGAGAGAGAGAGAAAGAAACGATACATTACCGGGCTGAGTATTATACAGGCACGATTCCATTCACGAATCAGGCACGTTGAAATTTTGTGTTCGTTCGCGGCCTGATTCGCGCCACACTGCCAAATAATTATTCTTATTTCTATTCTTTTTACGTTGCTATGTAAATGTTTCTTTAACACTGCCTCCGCTTTTACATATTTTTGTTCATTCTTAATTTCTACGACAGATACGTTTTTTTTTTTTTTCCTTCGAAGATTGAAATACTCGGACAACATAGAAATGTTTCATATAAAGAAAAAGAATAGATAGATATTAGAAACAACACGAGAAACTGCCCAGAGAATCTCTGCCATACAGTCACACGTAGAAGTTAACACACTCTAGGGATGTACAAAACGAAAATGAACTTTTCTATTAAACCTAAGTGAACGAAGAAAATGTACACATATACAGACATAGCTTTATATATTTATAAACGTTTATAGTCTACTAGCTGGTAACGAAACGAATCAATACGTAGATGTAGAGATATTATGGATTGATAACCCTGGCGTGACCAATACTTTTGACAATTATTTCGTTTATTAGTGAAAGTAGTCGCGAATCCTTTCGATATTTTTACGTCCAAACGTACAAGAAAATTGTCGATATTGAAACTTGCTTACATTCATATTCCATCTTAGTTGCCTAAGGGTTAATCGATACTTCGATCTACGACTATCGAGGGACGATAATTTTATACCAAGAATTGTCGATGATCCTCGACAGGTATCCATATTTCTCTGGTATTTCTTGCACAAAGTGCCTTCAGGAAAATAAAAAGAGAATAATATAAGGAAAGTAACGTCAATCGATCCGATAACATGTACAATTTAATTAACGACGATCGCTGTGTAGCCTTAAAATTGTGTCATTAAGTGACACGTTAGATCGTTCTTGCGATAAATATGTGAATAGAGACTATGACGGATAATTTTGTACAATCGGCGTGGATCCAAAGATTGCTCCAGCCGAGATAATTCACAAATATATGTATTACAAATCTACGTTTCTATCCTAATTTTTATCTGTCGGTAACTATCGGTATCCTTTAATTTATTAAACGAAACATGAATGTTTCGTCGATGCAACGTTGTCATTGATGGTCATCATACTGAGAACTTTTTTTTTTATTTAAAAGTACTCAAGTTGGCGTGTCCAAAATTTTCGACAATAAACCAAACTTATACGTTATGTCGTGTACGTAAACCTGGCCGGGATAAAGTATGCAGGGAGGAAAATCGCTTATGTTGACGGCGTTGGGATAGTTTTGTGGCGATAAAATAAATCCACCGTGTCTTCGATATCGTATACCATCCTTTCCCCACATTTCTTTCTGTTTCTCCTCTATTTTCGGCTTCTATAATCGATTGTATTGAAAATTTCAAAGATTCATGATAAACTGGCTTTAACTTCAGAGAAAAGAAAATGTCTAACTATATCCATGCAATCGCAGTAATCCTCGAAGTCGGGTGGATAATTGCAATCAGGATCTGGCAAATTGTTCCCCGTGGAAAATTGTAGGCCTGGCTGGTTTGAGTATACTTCTAAAGTTCTTCCTGAACCAGGATGAATTATTCTTCAAGAGAAAAGAGATGTACGACACATAAGGAACGATTGACAGAAAGTAGAAAGCCGTGCTGTTAAATCTTCGGTAATGAGAAATTTAAATACTCAAAGTGTCTATAATAATTTTCGTAGGTAAAATTTGAAACTTGAAATTCAAAATCAAGCTTACTCTTCTACAAGAAAACTACGATATATTATACATTTGTAACGAAAATTAATCATTTGACTAACGCAAAATCCGTTGCAATCCGCAAAAAAAAATCCGCAAAAAAAAAAATAACGCAGAAATTCAATCCGAAATTAGCAGTGAACTTCCCTTGTTTTACCTTCAACTTTCGTATATATGTACTTACCTAGCGTGGAATCGATAAGACCAACTGCTGGGGCTGGTGATGCAGAGGTTCTGGTTGTAACCACCCCCTGGTACGATATAAAGCCGTCTCTTGGTTAACTGAGTCGGTAAACGTAGGTCGAATACTGTACGATCAACCGGATGTACAGTACCTGTCGGCAAATTGCTCTTGACATCCGTGAACGTCCAACTGCCTGCGTTTAAAGAAATTACGTGTTTCTTGAGTTCGTCGGGGCCGGTAGCCTGCAACACAGATAGAAAGAAATAATTTAATTAACGACTGCCACTCGACAATTATAATCAACAAGACAAGTGGGATAGCTTATGATTATTTTGATTTTCGAAACAAATATTGAAGAACTTGCTGAAGAAAGGATCACAACAAATTGACGAGTCGAGTTAACTACGACTTTGAATTGATAATAGTAATTTTCGCAATAATTTAGCATGTTATTGAAAATACACTGACGTGAACATAGTTCAGTATTTACTATAAGCTAGATCTTTTTCCAGAAAAAGTTTCTCAGTCATTGTAAAAATAAAGATGTAAAATTGAAACAACGCTGCATAAATAGAAAATAAGGCAACGTTGCGTAAATAAAATTATACGAATCGGAGTGCCGGTGGGTAATTTTAATAGGAACTTTACATGACCCGCAAGATTCATCAAACAATTAGTAGTAATGTCAACAGGTGTTGGTTGGGTAGAACTAGCACGAATATTCATAAGAAGCTGATTATCATCGGTCCAAGAGTATTTAATCTGCGTTAGCATATCTCCTGGATACCCTTCGCTATTCGCTGGACTCAAATGAGTCATAACCTGTTTCGTGGAAAAAGAAACACGGAATAAAATGTGAAAAGCGAAACCACAATTACGAGAGTATATTCACCACGTGCTTCTTCATTACGTAAGAATTCCAATTGATATTATCGAATCCAACGAAGCCGCCGTTAAAATGACCAACACCATCCCCGCTATTCCGAGACAGAGTGTAAATCTTATTTTCAACTCTCATTTTGGCGCAAGAGATGTGATTTACCACTCGCCCGATTATGCTCCCTATGTACCTGTTCTTCAAATAACCTGATTATATTTTCACGAATGAATTCTCTCGAGAGTAACAAATCGTTCCTGATTCTTCGTATCCGGCGCATTAATATAATCGACAGAAAATCCTCTTTTACCCTCTATGTCGTCGAATCCCAAGACAACGTCACCCAAAATTCCCAACTGATTTGGTACTTTGATCGATTGAATACCAGCGCCCCAAGATATCAACTGCACCGATGCTTTATGTTTATTCGTCATTGTATATCTAATGGAATAAAGTATATATCGGACAAGAGTAAAGACGTAAAAGTAGACTGAAAAATAAAGCGTATTTGAATATTTTCACGAGTCTTGTCTGACGAGTATAAGTGTCTAGCGATTGTTAGCAGCGTATATGTACTTTACCTTCGAATAATTCCGAATGGTTTATTACGTTCATTACGATTTCGTCTGGGAACGAACCCAAAACCATCTTCCTCGATAAAGGTCTCCGCAACGGACATGACGCAACGAATGAGCACAAATTTACCCCCCTTTTTTCCGAACGATTTACTACCCCACGATCAATTTAGCCCGTTTTGCATCTCTACTTTTTCAATTTTCCAACCATTCGCCCGGCCAGTTTTCACAGAGAATTTTGACCGTCAATCAACCAACGAGGTTACGAGACCAAAATACCTGTTTTTGAAAGAGCAGCAACTTCGCGTCGAGCGAAAGAGAAGAAAGAAGAAAGCGAACGCCGCTTGCATATCGAAGAAAAGGATTTACTCTTTTCGGTAAAGAAATCATCTTCGAAAGGCAGTTCCATTCTTTGAGGGATGCGTTTTCAAATATTTAGACGAGTTGCGATAGAAACGAAGAATTCATCACCGTCGACGCTCCCTTTTCTCGCGATTCTTAAAACTTCTCATCGAAAGACACCCTCAAAGAGAAGTGTCTTCTCGAAAGCGTTTCGAGAAGAAACGAGCCGCGTGTATAACGCGAACGTCGCACAAAGTGTCATCAATTCCACAGAAGAATTCCGCGATTTTCACGCGGAAAACGAAGAGGAAAGAGAGCAAGAGAGAGAGAGAGAGAATCAGAAAGCGACAAACCACGAGCAAAACCCATTACGCGAAATCAGGGTATTATCGTGGTTGCAAGCGAGCGACACAAATCCGACAAGCGCGTCTCGTTTTAACGCTTCGTCACCGCTCTGACGAGTCATCCATCCCCCGCGGTCGTCACGAAGGAGGACCGAGGACGCGTAAGCGTTACTCGGGGATGAAAGGGAGACACACAGAGTGTCGAGAGAGAGAGAGAGAGACTTGCTCGAGGTGCTAGCTGGAGGAAAAACGTAAGCGTGGCAAGGCGAAAGGTAGAAGAAGGAAAATGGAGAGCCACGTATGTGTTTCGTATCCCCGCGAGGACGAGCAGATTCTTTCTCACGGAGCAGCAGCCGGCTGATCAGTCTCAATTCCCGCGAAGCGTTTCGAGGCTGCGGGAACACTCGGTGGAAATAATTACATTAATGGCGTCGGGCCGTTGGAGAAAGCTGTTGGATACATCAGGGTAGATGCCCACCCCTCTCTTGGCGTTTGGCTCTTCCTCGAGGAACAGAAAGCAGAAACTCGCCTCCTTTTCCCCTCGCGCTAGTTTCAATGGCGAAACATGGAACTGACGGAATAATGCTCCACCCACGGGCTAAGGTATACCAACGAAGTGCACCCCCTACCCTTTTGCACTCCTCCTGCAACCACCTCGCTCCCTCTACCCCTCCCTCCCTGTCCTGGCCTGTTCACTCTCCTTCTAGCCACGCACACCCTCACTTTCTTCCTGACAATGCATAATGCCATTCTGCCGCGGTAACGGCAACAATGAACGCGCACGTCCTGCTGGAAAGTAATTATCTTAATGTCGACGAGCCGAGCGCCGACGAATGGAGAACACTCGCAAGCAACGGCTTGCCTTGTGTGAGGAATCTCTTGGCTTGGTTACTCCGCTTGCTTTTGCCCCTCCCACCCTCTGTATCGCTCCCTTTCCTTTTGCTTTCCTTGCTTGCTTCCTTCCTTCCTCCCTTCCTTCCTTCCTTCCTTCCTTCCTTTCTCCCTCCCTTCCTCTTCCTTCCTTAGTCATTCCTACCTTACCCGCCTCGTTGTTTCACTCTTGGATGCGGATTGTGCACCGCACAATATCGA
The DNA here is from genome assembly GCA_032399595.1 of Tetragonula carbonaria. Lineage (NCBI taxonomy): Eukaryota > Metazoa > Arthropoda > Insecta > Hymenoptera > Apidae > Tetragonula > Tetragonula carbonaria. The sequence goes on from JAUCRC010000008.1 coordinate 3,862,941, forward strand.
TGCCGTGAACCGTTCCCGCGATATCGTGACAAATCGCGTCGCAACACGCGGCGGAATTGTCTCACCACTTGATGAATACGCGTTGGAAGCAGCCTCGGGACGCATTACCGAGTTCGTTGGTCCCGGTAAGATGGACCTCGACATCGTTCAACCCCTTTGAATCGCGGGACAAGTTGTTGTTCGGTCATTTACTTCGTTCCTCGCGTCTCAACGTGCACACACGTGGTACACGATTGGGCTTGTCTTCCGTAATTTCTCGCGCTTATTCTTTGTTCTTTCTCGCTTCTTCGACAACGGAGACAGAGAAATTAAACATACTAGAAGTTCACCAGCAACGAAGCGAAGTTATTCGAATCACCCAATGTACAATCCAATATACGTCGCAAAACACAATCACAAATTTCCTACAGAACGAACTACTTTCCATTTAACAGAGAGAAAGTTGTCTCTTCGTAGAGAATCGTAGCCATTGAACTGTCGTCGTTGATAACGAGTCAAATGGACCGTTTTCAAACGCAGATGACCGAATCTGACAAGTTACTTCGCTTGTGAAACAGATAAGCCAATCAACGGTGTCAAGAATATTCGTTACGCAGAGAGTAATCGCTAGCCAAAAGGAACGAGCGAAAGAAATTGGTAAATCGGTCTACTCGAGATACTTGAGAGCCGCCCGATAAATCGATCGTATTAATAAAATCGTGACGGGGATCGGGAGCTACGCGACAGCGTACCCCGTAATTCCATTGGTGTGCCTGCAGGCGAGAGATCCTTTGTAATCGACACGAGGGAGTGAAGCGAAGGCTAGAGAAAAGGGAAGAAGGGAACGGAAGAATGAAGGAGGAGAGAGAAAGAAAAAGAGAGAGAGAGAGAGAGAAAAAAGTGCGTTTTACCGTGACCAGCCGGATCGTATTATTCCCCTTCTCCCTTCCAATCTCAATTAGTCATTACGTCTCACGGCGTGGCATAGCTTCGATGCTCTCCTCGAAACTCCCCCGACGTCCGCGGCTGGTTTCTCTGCATTAATTGCGTCTACGTCGGTCTATGCCACTCCCCCCCTTGGTTCTCGATTCGTTGCCCTCCCCCCTCCGCCCTCTTCACCCTTCTATTTCCTTTGCTGGTGCCAGGGGGTGTTTCGACAAGGATTAGTGTCGACGCCACGGACCGCATAATTCGCCCCTCTCCGCGAGGAAAATCAGATCTGCGGCCGACTAACGCTGAAATCGCTTCCTCCAAGACGTTGTTTACGTAGTAAAACCCGCTGTCGCAGCGCAATGATTCCCAGTCTAGCGTTATATATCCCGATAATTGATCGTTACGAGCCGTTCGTATGAGAGGCTTCCTCGAAGTAGCTACAAGCGTCCGCGTTAATTCCGATGAGAGTTGTTCACGACCGAACATTCGCGAGCGAGAGGTACGATCATACAGCGTAAGTTGAAATGATTCTAACGAGACATTTATAGTATGTCTTACCGTTTGAAGAATCGTTTGTGTGTCGATTGAACAATTTAGAAGACAATCTGATTTTCAAGATTGTATCAACGTATGTAATGTATGGTAACATGGGAAAACCTTAGTTAAATTGCCAATCTTTTATGAAGTCGAAACAACATTTTGTACCATAAGTGGAACGTCAGAAGTCACAATAGGATCGTTATCACTTCAAGTGTATCTAACCGTAACTCGACACGTAACAATATCGCCGACGCTGGAACATCATCAAAACGTTACAATAACAATAACAATGCAACCGTCAAACTATATGCCAACAAAAACGATCCCCGAAAATCTATACGAAGAACCACCCTGTAGATCGCACGTGTGCTCACGCGGTGGGCTTCAACCGGTCGCCGGAGTTGCTCGAACGCGTTCTCGGGGGCACCCCCAATCCCGGTGCACGATAACCGTGCGCCCACTTTACCCTCGCCATCCAAGCCGCCCAACAGCCCCCTCACCCACCCACAAAACCGGAGAGGCAGTCGCTAATTACGCAACGCGTTCGAGCGTGCACGTCGGGGTGGCGACGTGGCACCGTCATGGGCCCGTGTATCCCTCGTCCTCACCCCTCGTCTCCACCTTCCTTCCTTCCTTCCTTCCTTCCTTCCGTCCCACCTCATTCCTGCCTCCCTATTCCCTGTCTTGTTCCCTCTTACCAGCCGCTTTCTGGTACTTTTACGATTGCCTATAATCACCCAAAGTACGCTGCGATTACGTTCCCGTTCTGCCCCACCTGCCTCCAGGACCGAGCCCTCTCCACCACCCTCGGCTTCCCTCGTTCACGGTGACGAGGTTGCCTCTAACAGCTTGGCCGCGTCGAGCAGTCGACTTAATTTGCAGGATCAACGTTCCGGCGCATCCGAATTACACGCTCGGCGTCCTGTCTAGATACGACGAGCACCTGCGGATTTAACGCAGCCGGAGGACGATTACTAATTAGCCGGGATTTTGCCACCTGGATGAGAGCCATCCCCTCGTTTAGTTGGCGCGATCTCTAAAAGGAGGTAGTCAGCTTCGTAGATGGCTCGGTGCATTCGATCTGTGAAGTGGATTGAAGTGGATTCTTTGAACAGAGGGATCCTTAAAATAGTATACTCATTAGCGTGTCAGATTTGACACAGATCGTCTGCCGCAGATCGTGGTTTGTCGACAGCGGATTAGTAATTAATTCTGCGTTTTAAAGACAACTAAGATATCTGCAGAAATGTAACATTGGAACACATTCGGCGAAATGGAAATCGCGGAACGTTTGACTCGCATCGCATCAATCGGCGACTAAGATTCTTGAGTATGGAGCGCGGAAGTACGTCGTCAAAGTCGAACGACAAGATTGTTCGATCGTTATACAGTAAACTAATTCCGTTACTTCGACGTCGATTTGATTAATTAATTTCACACGTCTGGCCAATTATTTGAACCGTAATTAATCGATCACTCCAAGTTCGATTTCAAACTCCTACCTATACGTATATGTCAAGTCTTCCGACTCACAATGGGCTATGCCCAATAACGCAGCCAAATCGGGGCCAAGGGAGGGCGTAAGGACAAAAAGTGAACAGAAGAAAGAACAGAAGAGAGAAATATATCAGTCGTGGGGATGAAACACGTTTGCGAGTCTGCACTCTCAACATCGTAATCTCTGCCGAGACAAAAGCCAGTATTATTATTCGGACCCCGCCGAACTCGCGGTACTTCCATTCAAATCGACCTTGGCAATAGCTCGATAGGGGCAACGAAAGTATCAACAATCAGCGCAATTTCTGGACGGATCTTAGACTCGTTCGCAGAGCATCTGCTTTTCTAACGACAATACCGAGCACCGAGAAAGAAAAAGAGGGAGAAGGAGAGAGAAACGAAAATGGAGATGCGCGGGCTGCGAAAAGATTTTGTCGCTAATGGCAATCATTAAACGAGGACAACGGGTTTTCATACGTGCACGGCCGTAGATATGCAGCTTCCTCGAATGGTTGAAGGTGGATGACGCAAAGCGATGAAAAGAGAGGGTGGCGCGGCTGGGGTGTATTGGATGAAGGAAGAACGGGTCGGAGGAAGGAAGGGGTCGGCGGGCTATACTTAAATTGCCTAGGAAGCATCGCTGGCATTCATACGTGGGATAAGCATTGTCATCCCGAGGGATTGTCTCATAGACACCTCACTGGCACATGCTTTATGTCGCGAGAGGGTAGCGGAGAACCGGGTGCAGAGGGTGGTTGGTGGTGGTTGGGTGAGACAGGGGCCACGGAGGTAGAAGAGGAGAGGGAGAGACGGCAGTCGAACCTTTATTAGGTAGATAACCGAGATGCGAGCTGCGTTATATAGATGCCCATCCACGTTGAGCTGCCTCGTTTTATTCACTTCAATGCTTAATGGAATTGAGTTCTTGTAAGCGCTCTCAGCCCCTCCGCCAGTCACCTCGTTCGCCCACCGCCCAACCCGTTGCACCCCTTTGGGGGGGGGGCGGTGGCGGAGGGAGTCGAAGGGACAGGCAGAGGCGGAGGACATGAGATAATTGGTATTTTGTCTCGCCAAATCCTTTGTATCTCGAGTTTTAATTGACTTCGAGATTTTTCAATACCAATTTGCACCCAACTGCATAGAGAAAGGTCGGCCGTGTGTTGGTGGCCCCTGCCGACTTGTGTGAGTCCGCGGGGTTGACGATGCACGTATTTCCCAGGATCCGGACCGACGGAATGGCGACCATCCGTCGACGGATTTTTTTCCTCCCCCGGAAGAGTCCGGTTTCTCTCTTTTTCTTCCTCTTTTTCCCCTTTTTTCGCGCTTTAATCGCTTCCTCCCTCTGTTTACCGTTCTCTTATTGGCGCTACGTCATCCTCCCATTCCACGACGCTTCGGCGAGCGCCATCGACGATTTTTTTAAATAGCAGCAGATTTTGATAGCAGTTTTATTCGGCAGATTCTCGGCTATTATACGGCCAGACAATAGCGAGACGCGGCAATACGAATCTCTACGGTCGTACGAATAAATTCCCGAAAACTCTTTATAAATAAAATATTCCCTGAAAAATATATTCCCCGAAAACTTCTCCTCCGCCCAGAGAGCGAAATTATATACCGAAGTAACAAAAGAAAGAAGAATTAACCCGTTCGATCTTCCTGTTACTAATGGATGGAACTTCTATTAGGGAGTAATCGTCAAGTCGAAACGACGCCGCTCGGTCGACCGTCGCTTCGTTCCAAAACGCGGAGGAAGTTTAATCGATTATTTGAAAATCGAAGTAAGGAGACACCGTGGCGTACGCGCCTCCGCGACACAAAAGCACAAACGACTAATGCAGTTCACCGACAGAGGGAAGAAAAGGGAAATAGAGAGCGAGAAAGAGAGAGAGAGAGAGAGGGCGCAGCTTTTATTCGTTCGCATTGCTGAATGTCCTTTGGGAGCGGAGGGCGCAGTAAGTCGAGATTGGGAAAGGGGCACCGCTCGCTCCTTTCGCCGCTGTTGCTTTCCATTCTAATCCAAGTGCCTGTCGTCGAGAGATTTTTTTTTCATTGTTCCTCAGATTTCCCACAGGAAAGGAACAGGCAGATTTCAGCCATTCATTGTTTCTGCCGGGCGAAAGGAGGATGCCAATATGCGAATTCTGATTAATTACTCGACAAAATGTGACCCCGGATTAGTCGCGCGGCACAAAAACGACGCTGATCCACTAGCCTTCGTAATTGTATCACACTGCGAGAGTTGTGACGCGATCATTTTCATTAAACGAGAGATGAAAGCCAGGTAAATAAACTTTGCGACTTTCACTTGAGATAATTACCATCTCGAACATTTCATCGTCAAAAGATACGAAACAGAAAAAAACTTTGGTAATTATTTAATTGCAAAAAGAGAATCACCTCCGATTTTTGTTCAACACATTCTGTATTGCGTCACTCATATGAAAAAGAACACAAAGACGTACAATTTCGTACATCTTTCAATATGTATTGAATAAAATTAAAAACAAAATAATTCGATATATAGGTAGTATGATATAATGAAGAAAGAAAACAGGAAAATGGACCGAAAGATTTGCATAAAAAGAATGGTAAAGGACGTGTAAATAGATAGAATCATCCTGAGCAATGAAGATTTTTGGTCGTTGTTTCTTATTAATTATCATCAATAAAAGTTTTCTGAAAGATACGTAATTATTCTCTCTCTCTCTTTCTCTCGGAAACCATTTACAAAAAATACTTAATTATTCTTTAGTTATATATACTTAGTACTTGTTTACTTTTCTCATTAAAATTCACGCTGTTGATATTTCTTATTAATCATAAACAGTATAGAACTGATTGTTACATCAGAACGTTGTATATTGATTTCGCTACTGCAAAATGAAATTTCATGAATTTCTTGTTTTGATAACAAAGTACGATAAGTTTGTCTATTTGTACGAGAAAAATGTTATTCGTAAAAAAAAGTAAAATTATTATTTATTTATTATTACATGCATGTGTATTATAGAAATATATACGTATATTATGAAGTGAAAATGGCAGAAAAGGCAAAAGAAAGAGCCTTGTTTCTTCCCCGTTGCCATTTCCAAAGTGAATATATCCCAACTCAGATTTAATTTTAATTTAACCAAAAGTTAAATTAAAACTTATGTTAGAATAAAACTTTTGTTGGAATAAATGGGTTGGGTTAGGTGATGCCACTCCTTCGCTCATTCTTTTACTTCGGATATCTAGGTACACTTCAGATACCTAGTTACCTACATACGCAGGTATACAGTGTCCGGTAACTGGTGGTATAACTGAATAAGAGGTATAACCGAGATTCTACGTGAAAGAAATTAAGTCGAGAAGAAACAATACAAATTTTTCATTAAAGCCTCCGTTTTCCATAAAATCGAGTGAAAATTTAATAGGTTTGAATTTAGTGAATTTCTTACTGTCCAGGCGCGAATAATCAACATATATTATATACAGATATTCTGGGCGCAAAAATTTTGAGAAATCAAGAAAATATATACATTTAAGGCTTTGAATATGTTTTGTTAAAAATTGCCACGGCACACGTTTACTTGATAAATTTTCAAACTCGATTTTTTCGAAAACGAAGCATCTTACAAAAAAATTTTACGTACTTTACTTATTCTCGCACGTAGAATGACCTCCTGTTAATTATATTTTTTTTTTACGTCCGAAAATTAGCTAAGTAGAAGTATACTTGATAAATTTCCAAAAATGACTTTCTCAAAAATGGAAGCTTTAATGAAAAAATTTTATTCTTTCTTTTTGACTTGTTTTTTTTATGTAGAATCACCTCCTACTCTTATTTTACTATTATCTATGGGATACCATAAATTAAAATTAGTCTTGAACAAACGTTTCTTTATAATAATTTATAATTAAATATTTATTTGACATCAGTCATAAATAAATAGTAGCTCTTCTTTAAATGGTACTTCTCCTCCCTTGAATAGGGAGGGGAAAGTTTCTACTGCTGAGTTTACTGAAGGTTTGCTAGGATCATTGATAGGATAATAGCGACACTGCCTAGGACAGGGTAAATGATTTTTCTTTGCTGTTATCCTGTTCTTCCTCTTCTAACTTACAATCTCATTTGACAAATGACACTTTGTTCATCAACAATTACAATTCCTCTCTTGAAACATTGAACTCCTCAAGCTTATTTGCGTTGGCTCCTCCGTACAACCATAAACATACGGACGAGCCAACGCAGAAATTAAAATCTCAGTGGACAGAACAAACGAAACGGAGATGTCAACATAAGAAGATGTCAATTCTCGTAAGAAGGTGTCAGTTCTAAGTAATACAAGAATCATATAGACTTCGTTTCTTCGAGGTCAGAAGAAGGAGAATACGCACGATAATGCGAAGCAAATGATCTAATGAAATCGTAGGTCCTCAAGCTCGTTGACCAAGAATCCTCCGCGTCATCGTCGTGGCAGTCCGGTAGGGATGAATGGGGGGTGGGAGCAAGCATAACCAATTATCGCGCGATATCGCGCCGCCGTTGGCGTGCAAAGCAGTACACGAACAGAGGTAGTCAATAACGGGCAGCCTATACGCTATTTGTACTTCATCGTATCGAGGTAATCGATAATAATAATTGCAGCTCGCGGTCTCCGAGGCAGCGGCAACGACAGCAGCAGCAGCAGCAACAGCAGCAACAGCAGCAGCAGCCCTCCTCGGTTCAGCTACGGTACAGAGGGGTTGCTGCTGCTCCTGGTTTCATGTGCTGGTGCCGTTTAGTGGGGAGAAAGGGTAGAAAACGTAACGCGTGCACCGAAGCAACCTCGACGAATAGCGTGAAGAGGGTCGGTTCGTGGGCGCGGCGTACGATACTCTACGTCGGTTCCGCCCTCGAAATCCAGACGAACAGAGACAGTAATCGCGGGAAAGAGAGAGAGAAATGTAGGGAGAAGGAGAGGAAGAGAGAGAGAGAGAGAGGAAAAGGAACTTCCGATGAGTCGTGGACCCTGGTCCTACGAGCAGTTCAGACTGCTCAGTCGAGATCGGTGCTCCATTCGAGTACCTTCGAATGTTTGCCGCGTTCACATTACGTAACCTCCCGTTCACGTTTCTGTCACACGTCGCATATTCCTGCGTCGTTCCTCACGATTCTACACAGTGTTTTCCGACGGACAGAAAGACCCAGCGTGACGAACAGATTGACTCGCGAGTGTGTGAAACTTGAAAAAAAAAAAAGATAGAGAAGGAACTTGGAGAGAGTGACAGGTTCGATACAGTAGAATCGGTTGAGTTGACGAAACACCGACCCGTCGGAATTCAAAAACAACTGAGTGATGATGATGAATACTCACCAACAACATCCCGGCTACGGGTTTCTTTCAGGAATGGATCTGCACTCTGTGCACCACGTGAGTCAGGACATGAACGGAGCGAATCAACCGACGCCCCAAGAGCAACACATCAAGAGGCCAATGAACGCGTTTATGGTATGGTCTCGGATTCAGCGAAAAAAGATCGCGTTGGACAACCCAAAGATGCACAATTCGGAGATATCAAAGAGGCTAGGTGCCGAATGGAAGCTTCTCTCCGACTCAGAGAAACGACCCTTCATCGACGAGGCGAAACGCTTACGTGCCATGCACATGAAGGAGCATCCAGACTATAAGTACCGTCCGCGGAGAAAGCCGAAGGTCCAGGTAACCGTCGTGCCAAGCAAAGCTGGCACGATGAATTCAGGTGGATTCCCTAGCTTTCCTCTGCCGCCATACTTCGCCGCACCTACCGCATCGGTATCTCACCACCATCACCACCCGCACCCTCTCGATTATCCACATTTACCATCGTACTTCGGATCCGCCTTCGATGCCGTCCACTTAAGCAAGCTGGTGGCTGGTAACACCGGAACCGGATCAACGTCGACGAACACTGCTGCGGCTGCGGCTGCGGCGGCAGCGGACGCTGCCAACAACAACGCTGCAGCTTCCGCCGCAGCCGTAGTCAGCAGCTTCTACTCAGGATTCTACTCCTCGCCAACGACAGCAGGTAAGCCATACCCGACAACGGCGTCGCATCTCGGACCACTGTTTCCAACCGGACACCACACCGCAGCTGCGACTACTACGCCTCATCCACCTCTGATGTTCCCATCGTCTTCGACGACCGGCACCGGGAGTATCGTTACGGCGACCAGCAGTCCTAGCAGCAGTCCAAGATCCACGCCGATTCCATCGTCTCATCAGCAGGTCCCTACGCCGACCACGTCGACCCCCCTAGATCTGGAGCAATTACGTCGACCAGTCTCCGTGATATTTTAGATCTATATTAGAATTCTGGGTAAACGTTTGTTCGAGCTAGTTCGTAGAACGAGTGGATGGAGATTTTCGCGCCGAACGAAAATGGTATCAACAAGAGTTGCAACATCGATATCGATAACCGCGCTGGTTTTCGTTAGAATCGTGTATCCCATAGCACTGTGATCATCATACGCATAGCATATATCCTTTCACGCGGAAAAACTGGCAAGGTTTGTACTCAGAGATGCGAGACACACATCGAATAGTTGAACCGCGTACGCAGGGTCACATCTTTTGTACACAGAAGTCAATTCAGCGATCGTAGACTGGACGGTGGAAAGAATTGATTTTCAATTTCAGACTCGAAAATATTAATGCAGTCGGTCTAATGACTCGTTAAGACTCTCCTGGTTCGTTTTGCATTATTGTGCTTCGTAAATTGGCAACACGTGCGTACAAAATGCTTTGTAAATAGATAATGGTACGTTTGCAATAAGAGAATATGAGATTGGAAATATTATAGTTTATTTTTCCATTGTGAAGAAATTCAACTACAATGTTTCCAAATTATGTTCTCTAATCGTATACGTACTATTTATCTATCGAAATCAGAAGGGACCTGACTTCTGGCGTGCCGCCTTTCTTCCAGCCTGGCCTTACGATCCATCATTCCATTTCCCTTTGGTTTCAGGTAATAAACCATTTATTCATTTACCTTGGTAGAAGTGACCTGATTTGTTTATAGTTCACACGCTGTTTCCCGTTCTTACCACTCTTACCGCTCGAACATCGTTATTATTATTCGTTTTAATATATATCGTTTCTACGAATGTAAATAGTTCATATAATATACATTTCGCGTAAGTAAACGAGCCGTGTTCGCTCGTGATTTTATCGAAAAGAGTACTTCGTGCGTATCCGTCAGATCTTAACTCTTGCTCAAACAACTGCCCATTTGCATCGGGCCACGCGGTACATCGAGATTTGTCACTCAAAGTGTAGGACATTCTTCTGCATAAACATAAGAGCTGTGAGAAGAGAGGAGTCAATAGTCAATATAGAACGAGATCTACGGAAAGCACGGCCGTTTATAATTTTGTCTAGATGTATGAAATTCGTGATTCGTTGTAGGATCAATTTGTGTTAGACTCCTTCGATCCGACTGTTTTCTGTTAAGCTTCCTTTAGAAATTAGAAATAGTACTTTCAATGAAAGCTGTGAATGAATCCAATTTATGAAATTCGTTACATATAAAAAGTAATATATTTCCATTATGATCTTGCAGCCACGTATTCAGAATCATTTGTCCACTGGGATCAGTAACGTTTATTTACTGGGACGTGCATGTTCCATCAGGGTCGGAAGGGTTAAGATCCAGATCGAACGAAATCGAACTTACGTTCTCACTTTTAATTAGGCTTATGCCTGTAGTTGCCTCCAACGACAGACTAAGGAATAGTTCGAGAAATTTATGTGTCGTATTAATATTAATCGGATCTCAATAATATTATATTATATTTATATTATACTACGTTTATATTATCTTTATACAGTGGGACTTCGATTATGGGAATTAAGAAGCAAATATGTCGAATAACAGAACAGTTTCCCTTATTTTAAATTTCGTGGTAATTATTTACATTAGCAATTCCTTCAATAATCTTACAACATATAACAGGACTGATTGATGATTCTAAACTATTATCTATCATGTTACCGCCGCTCGGATTTTGTGATATTCATAAAAATTCATAAAAATTCATTATACGATTTTTAACGCACGTAAATTTGACTGACTTTAAATGATTTTTAGATTCATAGTATACTTGTCCATAAGTGACGCTACAATTTCAGTAATCATTTTTTTAAATTGAGAATTTATTATTGGTTTACAAAATTTGGATCAATCTAACACAATATTTCAATTGCGACAAAGTGATGATAATATAAGTACTATGACTAAGGTATTACGCGACACTATGTTTATAAACAGCTACAAGAAGATATTTCTATATTCTGGTTATCGTTCCGACCACATCATCGATTAAATTATACAGGAATAGTTGTATTTTTCAGGTTTTCGTTGATGACCATAGAAACTAAATTTGATATTATTAACTTAATAGCATTAAATTTAAGATTAAATTTCATATCATTAAAATTTGATTTTTAATTTAATGTTGAATTAAAATTTTATATTAATATCAAATTTAATTCTAATATTAAATTACTTTTCATGCTAAATTTAATTCAAATGTAATCTAAAACTAATTCAGAGAAAATCATTCAAGAAAATATTAAATATATACTATACTTTACTATATATTACTGGATAATCAAAACCGAATGGCAATGTAACACAGGGAAAAGTTATTACCGACAACATATTTCGCGCTGATCAATATCGACGAGGAATCGATAATGTAATTTCATATATTTTTGACATAGAACGTTAAAAATCCCATAATTTTTTAGCCACTGTCATTTTTTAACGTAAGTAATTGTTTGAAATTGCATGTTTTCTATACTTCATATTATTTAATCCTCTAATTTTAATTTGAGAACGATAAGATACATTTTCTTGTCGTCGTTATATTTAACTAATTCTTTATTTTTATTTATCACTAATCATTAATTTCTAGATAACATACTCTTTAATATTTTTCAAACTATATGCATATTCATTATATTTTAACTAATTATTTTTTATTTCTATTGATCACTTAACTTTCTAACAATATATTTTTCAGTACTTTTCGTATTGCTAACGTATATATATTCTTCATATTTCAACTTTATACTATATATTCATTATATTGCTAAGTATATATATATTCATTATTTTTTATTTCTATTGATCACTTAACTTTCTAACAATATACTTTTCAGTACTTTTCGTATTGCTAACGTATATATATTCATTATATTTCAATTTTATACTATATATTGCTAAGTATATGTATTCATTATTTTTTATTTCTATTGATCACTTAATTTTTTAACAACATAATTTTCAATATTTTTCGTATTTTTTAAGTATAGATATTCATTATATTTCACTAACATATAGATATTCATTATATTTCACTAACATATAGATATTCATTATATTTCACTAACGTATAGATATTCATTATATTCCACAATTAATTATTCTTTATTTCTATTTATCATTTAATTTACTAATAACACACTTTTCAATATTTCTCGTATTGCTAAAGTATAGGTATTCATTATATTTCACTAACATATAGATATTCATTATATTTCACTAACATATAGATATTCATTATATTCCACAATTAATTATTCTTTATTTTTATTTATCATTTAATTTACTAATAACACACTTTTCAATATTTCTCGTATTGCTAAAGTATAGGTATTCATTATATTTCACTAACATATAGATATTCATTATATTTCACTAACATATAGATATTCATTATATCCCACAATTAATTATTCTTTATTTTTATTTATCATTTAATTTACTAATAACACACTTTTCAATATTTCTCGTATTGCTAAAGTATAGGTATTCATTATATTTCACTAACATATAGATATTCATTATATTTCACAATTAATTATTCTTTATTTTTATTTATCATTTAATTTACTAATAACACACTTTTCAATATTTCTCGTATTGCTAAAGTATAGGTATTCATTATATTTCACTAACATATAGAAATTCATTATATTTCACTAACATATAGATATTAATTATATTTCACAACTAATTATTCTTTATTTCTACTTATCATTCAATTTTTTAATAACACTCTTTTCAATACTTTTCGTATTGCTAAAGTATAGATATTCATTGTAATTCTAACTAATTATTCTTTATTTCTATTTATCATTTAATTTTCTGATAACATACTTTTCAATACTTTTCGTATTGCTGCAGTATTTATTTATCACTATTTATTTATCATTATATTTCATTGTTTATCTATTCTATTATTTTTTCATTATTTTTTATTATTTATCTATTTTATCTATTTTTCATTATTTATCTATTCTATCCTTTTTTTCATTATTTTTTATTATTTACCTATTCTATCTATTTTTCATTATTTATCTGTTCTATGACTAATCATTGATTTTATACAATTCCAATAGTTTTTAAGGACTTCCATACAACATTCAATTTTTCCGATGAAACTCATTGAATTAAATAAATATTGAATTATCAAAATCACATTTCTTCACAATATCGAGTATATTATAAATACTGTAAAAGTATGTATACTTTTACAATATTCATTATATACTCGATATTGTGAAGAAATGTGATTTTGATAATTCAATATTTTTTTGATTCGATGAGTTTAATCGGAAAAATTGTATGTTGTACGGAAATCCTTAAAAACTATTGGAATTGTATAAAATCAATGATTAGTTATAGAACAGATAAATAATGAAAAAATGATAGAATAAATAATGAAATATAATGATAGATAATGAAAAATAATTAGTTGAAATATAGTGAATATCTCTACTGTAACAATACGAAATGTATGTTATCAGAAAATTAATGAGCAATAGAAAATTAAATGATAAAGAAAAATAGATAAAATAGGTAAAATTGAATGTTGTATGGAAATCTTGCGCAAAAAAGCATGCATTATTCGGATATTAGAACATTCCGATAATGGAGGTTCTACTGTATTAAGATATCGTTCCGAAAACCAGTTCCGACATGGAACTTTGAAGGGTTAGAGGGAATGGGAGAAAATCTCAAATGTGAAATTTTAGTTTCAAATCAGTTTCAAAGATATTAATAAATAACTTTCGGTACAGTACACTGAATTCTGAAGTCAGTCTTAATATCTATAAGACATCTCGCAAATACTGTTGTGTTATATTAATACTGTAAAATTATTATTACTGTAAAATTATTAATACTGTAAGTATTTTTAAATACTGTAAATGTTTTGTTCGAAACTAAAAATACTTGTCACAATTAAAATTTTATATTAGAGGGGTTCTCCCTTCATTTGGCCCTTCAAAATTCAATCAGGGATTTTCCGGAACCTTACATTATTTGGTATTTAACGAATTAATCACAAATAGCTTTTACACAGAAATTGTAACGAAATTTTCTTTGAATCGTCTGTCGTTGGTTATTCGCAGCGTTACTCAGCCGTATTAATTTAAATAGACATATCTGATCAAAAAATGGTTTCACATGCGACTTTAGGAAAACAACTTTCAGTATTTAACAATCAGATTTCATCGATTTCATATCTGAGACATGAACTGTTGAATACGGCTTTTGTCCAACGCTTTCATTCAATGTATTAAAAAAATATCAGCGTATCTAGTTTTCTGTAATAATTTCGTGAAAAACAAAACACACGTTTAAAAAAATCTATTTTCACACGTATAAAAGTAATGTGCACACTAGCAATTTACATTTATAACCAACATGACGGAATGTTATTAGAAAAGCTATAAAACATCCTTTTGCAACTTCAATTGAAATGTCATCGAATGATATCGCGAACGTTAGGAAAGAAACGATAGTTTTCAAATCACAGAAATATTCTACATTCTATTTTGTTGAATAGATGGTAGACCTGTAGAAGCATCTATTCAAATGATGGTAGCGTTACATAAATTTACTCAACTTTACACAAATGAACTTTACATAAATTATTCTTGTATATAATAACTTTATATGAACTTTACTTTTGTTAATACAGTTGAATTAGATTTTTATAATTCATTATCATTATTAGAAATTATTATTATTATTATTGTTATTCTTATTGCTATCATTAAAAGTTTTTCTTTGATCTTTGCAGCTCTACCATGTATTCGAACAGGATACAAATATTTTTACCTAAGAGCAATGATTCAAGAGAAAGTTAGATATCCTTCTGATGGCATTTTTTAATTATTTAACTCCCCGAGAAATTGTAATGGTCCATATCACCATGGTCTTGAATATAAATGGACCAGTTGTTAACTGTGATTTCGTTACATTGTAACAAGTGCGCATATATTCGTATTTCTTAAGTCCAGTACAAAAGAATGATTTATAATGTATTCGCCGCGACAGCAAGTTTCCGCTACGTGAGAATATTAATTTATAAGAAGCAATTCACATGAGACGCGAATTTTAGCGGCAACTGTAATTCGTTCAACTAGTCGAGATAGTAACTTTAGCAGCACGACAGAAGTAGTTTTAATAATCTTTTGGATATTAAAAATTGAAATGAACAAATAAAAATAAGTTACATAAATAATGAAGTAGAGAAAACAAGCAATATTTTACAATGTAAATAATGTCAATATTTTATTATTGTCAACTATTATCGCTATTATTTATTATTATAGTTATTTTTATTATTATTAATTATATTTATAATTATCCTTTTGTTATCCTACTGTTCGCAGCCATAGGTGCTTAACTAACTTCGTTGAAACAAAAGGTGGTAATAAATTAAGTACAAAAAGGCGTATAACAATGTAGAATTATTGATCCATGTTACGAAATGTGCCACACTTTACTAGATTGTTAGATATATTATGAAATAAAGCTGGAAGTTACTGTCAAATTTTTCGTATGTGCCCTAGTCATTCAGCACAGAATACGACTAAACAAATAATATTGGTTTAATTTGTTTAATTGGCTGATAGTATAAATCAGTATTTCAATTATTTCGATATACTTTCTGAGAAATGCTGACGAAAAATTTCGTCGTTCTCAATATAAATCGCGATTGAACTCCTACGATCATATGCTATCATATGCGATACGTATCAAACTTGCCGCAGCAAAAGGGTTATATATCAATATTTCATTCAATAATATGATCTAATTCCTAAAATTTGTTTTCAACATTTGTAATAACATGTTGAACGCAATGTTTCCAGTTTTCTTCAGTAAAAACCCCCATAGACGTTGAAACATGCTGCGATGCATGCATCACTGACGCAAGCACCACTGAGAAGCAAGGAATCGCTGATGCAGGAATAGACTTCTAGCATTAGTTGGACAAAGAAAGGCAAGCACCACTGAGAAGCAAGGAATCACTGATGCAGGAATAGACTTCTAGCATTAGTTGGACAAAGAAAATCCGTGATAATAAACCTAACATTACTATCACTAATATTGGAGCTGGAAGACGATCCGACATTTGAAAACACTTGTTTCAACTTTGGGGTCACACGAGGAACTGAAGAATCGGTAGAGTGGGAGCAAGCTGATTCTGAAACATCATCTGATATTTCATGAAACCTAGGAGTTGATGCATGCATCGCAGTATGTTTCAACGTCTATGGGGGCCTTCGCTTCAAGAAGTTAATTTTTCATCTACGCACGTGTTTATCACGTGGTTATTGCTATTGTGCGGAAAATCTCGCACTCGAAACTAATTGAGATTTATGAGGTGCCTAGTTGGAAATTCTCTAAAGGCCCTCACACACATTGAAACATGCGGCAATGTATGCATCGATTTCTATGTTTCACGATGCAAACTGACTCTAACGCAGGTTTCATGAAACCTAGATGTCGATGCATGTACCGCCGCATATTTCAACGTGTGTAAGGGCCTTAAAGGCATCCAATGGGGAAGATGCATGCATTTAGAGTCAGTTTACCTACCGATTTACCGATGTCCAGCTACATACATCGCCTTAATGCAAATTTAATTTCAAGCCTTAAAGGTCTTCAATCTGTTGGGACCTTTAAGACGCCTGCACACGTTGAAACATGCGGTGATGCATGCCTGACTTCTTCATGGGGTTTCATGAAATGGGAAAATGTCTGAAAATTCCTAATTAAACATACATAAGTTATGGACCACGTTCGTGACATAAGGCCACGTACCGTTGGTCTTAACACAAATGTAACACAAAATTAACACAAAAAATACAAATATAATGCAACGATAATGAATTAGAACGAATTAAACATGCAAATATAATACAATAATCGTGAATTAGAAAAGAATATTGAATGAATAACGATGCAGACTGTGTGCGGTTTGATTGAACTGATACAAATACATCCCTGAAATTAATAACTAAATATATTCGACGTCAATTTCAGCGTCAGATAATAATAGCGATCGTAGTATAGCTTCTGTCTTGTGCACGTGGATATTTTGTTTGCGTCTGATCCCTCGTCTCGTTGAACGATCTTTAAGTGGCAAATTTGCGTCCACCATGACGGATTTACTGGCTAGCTAATAAGAAAGGGAAATTCGTCGCATCGCGGTTTTCTATTGTATTTTATTGTATTTTTACTGTTTTCGAAACAATTGTTTTGTATACAATAGTCTGCCGTATAATACGGTTAATATGTTACGCGTATGTATGAATTCGTCTTACACGCGAGTCTACTGTAGACTCAATCCAGACGAGCGATTTGCAGTAATTTCAGTGCGATGCTTTTTAAGTACGAATGCGAATGCAAAGCTCGACGGTAAATTAACGCAAACCGCTCGTGCGAATCTTAAGAAAATGTTGGACGCGCAAACTTGAAATTACCGTGGCGGCGAATTTGTTGCAAACCGCTCATCTGTACAGAATCTTATGGGGGTATTTGCGTCGAACGTGACTAATCCATTATGCGTGTACGTGTCTTCTTTCCGTAGGTTCAAAGAAAAAAAAAAATCTCGTATACCTCTTGTCGTAAGTATCGTCTAGAGCAGGGGTCACCAAACTACGGCCCGCCGACGATACTTGAATTTGCGTGAAACTCGGATATGTACACACTAGATCTGGTGTAACTATCTTTTTGCTAACGTCGCTTTCTCTGATAACTTTTTTTAAATAAATATGTTGGTTGCCCTTGTTTTTTGTGCATTGTATGTGCCACTCACCCATAATTAACACGGAATGCTGAACTTAGTTTAGTGATTATGCGGCCCGCGCTCGTCATTTTGTCAGCTGTGTGGCCCACTATGAAAAAAAGTTTGGTCTAGAGCACGCACGCGCGCGAAATTGTTGCACCGTAAGTAGGATTATTTATGGGGGAGGGGGGAGAGGCGATCGTATTCGACGAGTTTATTTTTTCGTTTCATTTTCGATTTTCGTTTTTTCTTGTGTCAGTCCTGTTCGTATACGCAATGTATAACATAATGTACACGCGTATGTATAAAGTACGTATGTACAACATAATGTACACACATTCCAAAATGGCTGACGAATGCATAAAAGAAAAAGAAAAAAGGAATCATTAGTCTATAAGTGCGAGAGCGAAAAATAAAATTGTCGACATGATCAATAAGCGTGTATATAAGTTCGTTCAGCGTATACATGTACATAATCGTATATAAACATCTACATGTGAAAAATCGATTTGTTATGAATGAATCATTATTATTTGTTCGTAGCACAATCGTGTAAGACTCGTCCATCCGATGTGAACGATGTTCGTTGAACGATCGATCGAAATTCACACAAGCGGATTTCATTTAAAAAAAAAAAAAAAAATCATTTTGAAAACCAAACAACATTTCCTTGACGGTATATATGTGCATATATTTATTATTATCAACAAATCGAAGTAATAAATGAATCTATGAATTTCATTAATCAACTCCTTTTCGTCATTTCTACCTCAATTTCGATCAAACGATTATGGCGGAATGAACGAAGCGAAAGAATGTTTTGAAACAAAATTAGAACTTTGACAAGAGAAAGACTCTCTCGAGAAACCCAAGAATAATACGGATACTTTCAACTGTTGCAGAACCGAAGAACCAAAACTTCTTTGGAATCGGTCGAAAAAAAAAATTGAGCGCACCGCCGTGCAGATTGTTCCGAAAAATTCATTTCGACTGCTACCCGTCAAAGCGTTAAGATCGATGTTCGATCGGAAAGATTTGAAGTCGTCGTACAGGTTGACCGGGTGTCAGGTATTGAGCGAATCCAATATTGCGATATGGAATCGAGATCGAAGTCCCTGCGACGAAGGTTTCGCACGGCGCGACGCCAGCTGCGGAACAACGGCGAGAGAGAAAAGGAATTCATAACCTAAAATTTCCTCGCGACATTAAAGAAACTGGAGCGGCCATTCAAAGCCACCAGAGCCAGCTTAGGGAATAGTGTATGAAAATATAAAAGCGAGAAGAAGGCATAGAGTCGTCAGGTTCCCGTCAAACGGCACCTCTCGTCCTACTCCCTTTTCCTGTACGTCTATACATCTCTATACATGTACGTACGTACGTGTAAAAAAGATTTTTTTCTCTATGCTCGTTCGATCGGTGCATTGAAAAGTCTCGCTCCGAATCGTTCGAAGGTGACCACCCTTTGCTTTTATAGGGCACGACACGAGCAGGAACGAAGAACAAGGAGAGTCGTAATCGCCCTTCATCTTCACCCCAATGGGCATTGCGTTTCGCTATAACTACCCTCTGTTTAGAGGCCAATTGTATCGGTACGGGCACCTTTTTCACTCTCCTCACCCTGAGAAACCCCGCTGGCTCTGTTGGCCCGTTTCCTCGGTAGGGTGCGTACTTTCCTCTCTCATTTTCTTTCTTCTTCTCGCCGGGTAGGACTCGTGTGTACATTATACGTACTCTCATGCGTTCTCGCGTACCGATAACGGGGCGCGAACTTCTTTTTTTCCCTTCGACGACGCTTCCGGTCAAACTTCTTGACCGCCCTTTAATCGCACCTTTTTTTTCTTTTTTTTTTCATTCGATGCTGTTATGCGTCTTCCGCGCCACGGCAAATCTGAACGACACCTCTCGTCGTTGTCTGTAGATGTTGTTATTATTGTCGACTCGATTTTTTTCGAACAAGAAAATGATGCGAATACGAAAGCGTGAAAGAGTCTAGTGATGTCTTTTTGCTGCGAGGTTTACTGTAATTAAATTTTAAAAAACGTCTTTTTTATAACTTCAAACCTTCTGGCATACAGTGGCGAGCACGTAAATAGTGAAACGAGACGAAATTGAAGTGAGGTAAATTCAACTAATTACGCTGTATGAAAAGTTTCTTGCAGCACGAAGTACACAGAACGTTGTTCAAGTTCTTATCCCGAATAATAGTCAACAAATCGTGAAACACAACGAAAATTAGAACGAAAATAACCGAGAGTTTCTCACAGTTGTAGAGAAACTTCAACCCTCGTCAACTGGCATCCGTCGGCAGGCCCATTTGGCGGCGATAAAGTCAAAAGAAGAAACTGACATACAACCTTGACGCTCGACTCGCCACGAAACAATCGAGAGCGACGATCGAGAGAGCGGAGTAAAAAGAGGGTGAAAAGAAAGGCATTATCGGGTCCAAAGTGGACCGGTCAGGCCTCTTTAACGAGATCATTGTCGGCGCTGACTGGTAGGCAAAAGTGTTTCAACGTACAAGCACTCGAGTCCTATGCTATTGTTTTCGTCGAACGGGTTGAAACAATGTCCCATTCTGAATCAAAAAAAAAAAAAAAAAAAGAAACTCTTTCCTACGGATGATACAATGCGCCTAACTATTTTCGCAATGCTCGGACCCATGGTGCTTGATGTCGCTATCGTAAATGAAAAAGTGGCATCCTCGAGGATCGAACAACATCGAAGGGACGAGAAAAGGCTCCTTCAGCGAGAGGGGGTGGGAGAATTCGTTTCCTCTTGACTCGGTTGCATTATTAAAGCGTCGTTCTATGTGCCACCTTGTCGATCCATCTTGAATACGCTCGATAGTGCTTGGACATTTGGCCCGAGTGCAGTGCAGTAAAAATATATTCGAAGTGTTGCATCGTTGGGACGTCGTTAGAATCCGCGGAGGGCAACATATGCCACGAGCTACAACGACGACTCGAACAATTTACTTGGAAAACAGAGCCAAAGGACCGTAACGAGTCGAACTGATTCTGGCTTCATGGCGCATGGATGATTAGTTAATTAAACGTTGTAACTGAAACGATACCGAAGTGAACGCGGAATCCATTTCGGTTACGTGCAAAGGGCGAGGACGTTTGCAGGGGAAACCAGAAGCCTTTCTCGTGCTAGGCGAGACTGATTGAAAAAGACGATGTCACGTGCTTGCTCCTTCCGCCAGCCCTTTTCCATTGCTAATGGATGTATTCTCGCCATGCGATAGAACGGAGAAATATTGTGTAACGATACGATAATCATTTCACGGAGAATTTCCTATATTTATCGATAGGTTCCTTTCAAGAAGAAAATTGTATACAACATTCTTCTACATATATTTAATATATGAATATAAAAACGTTTGTACAAAAGAGTGATATTGTTAAAGCAATTGTACGTACGAACATTTAGAAAACGTTACTATATCATTTCTCGTAAACTCAACGAAGATACATTTATCGTATTTCTCCCTTCAAAGAAAGTAGACTTCATTTTCTATATATAGCATTCAAAGTAAAAAGTTGACGTACAAAAGGGTGAAGAACGTGTCACATCGGATGTCTCTCCGAATAAACTTTCGGAAAGCCCTTTCTATTCCCTTTCTATTTAGAACAAAATTCCCCTCCCGAACAAGAACTTCCGAACTGAATAATTAAGAAAACCACTTAGGTGGTCCTCTGTGGCGATCCCCATAAAGGGTTGGACATTTATCAAGCGACAGGCCGCTTTGCTATCGGCGCGATTGTCCCGGGGAGCGTTCCAATGGAGTCGTCGAGTAACGCACAGGGAAAGTCTTTCGCTGAACGAGTTTTCGGCTGAGCCTTGCCGCGAAAAACAAGTCTTTCACATTTCGAACAATGTCCACCGCCTTATTCCCGCGTGAATTTCACCCGCTGAACTTCTTCCGCGCGACTGTTCGCCGGCAAACGACAATTATTTTCGAGCCCCGCGTCGCTCAAAACGACAATTGAAATTTATTCCGTGGCAAGAAGTTTTCCCCAGTGAAAAGTCAGCGGGGCCAAACGTATAGGATAATACCGGGGTAAATTTTTTTTCCCCCTCGGAGCACCGCCTCCGCGGCAGAGAATCGCGTGAAACACAATCCGAAGAATCGCTCGAATAAACGCAGGTAAATTGCATTCAGGTTGTATCAATGCAAGGCAAGACGGCATTCTTATCGGGGCAACGTTTCAACGGAACCTCGGCCATAGATCCGCGAAAAAAAAAAAACGGTAACAAACGGCGAAGGTCTTGGAACGAGGGAAGAAACAATCATCGAAATTCACCGAGACGTTTCCACCCCAGTTTTCTTCGTGCATACAAAAATCCCGGGAACAAATGATTAAAGACTCCCTTGTGCTTTTACTTTGCGAGAAAGGAAAATGCCATTCTATCGTTTCGATATTTTCACGCTCGTTTTACATAACATGTTAACATTCTACCAAGAAAATGTCCACGGAAACAACTCTTGTTGCAAGTTGCTAACAATTGAGAAGAAAATCATTACTGAAGAATAAGGGAGGAGAATTGAAGATATGTATACGGATATTTGCTTGTGTCTGAAGACGTATGTAACTTAACTGTAGAATCACAAGTACAGATTATACGTTGGAAAAGGATTGTAGAAAAAAACTCTAGAGATTTATATAATATATAGTTTAACAGAGACTACTAAACTAATTGTAAGCAAGATTCTTCTAAAAAAAAAGAAAGTCTTCAACGTATATGAATTCGAAGAACTTCCAAGGATGCCTCTACCAATCGTTTCGCCTCGGATAACGAATGATCCTCGAAAGGACGCACAATTAAGAAATATAATCTACGACATCCTGTATGTAGTCGTAACACAATGAAACCACCATAATAAATGTACCCTGGTTTGGTCGCAGCGGCTTGGTAAAGATCTCGCAAGCGTTTACGCGGCACAAAACGATGCTTTTTCCTTCCTCACTAATTTCTTTCCGGAGTAGGGGAGCTCACTGCCATTCGTCCCTCACCCGGCAATCCGTTTTTCCCTGCACGAGAGCCCTCGTACAACCATTTACAGGATATCTGCCGCGTATCAAGAAGGGCCTTTCACCGCGGAATGTCGCAGCGAAGTTGCTGCACGAAAGTCGGCGATGCAATGGCCGCATCAAGTGCACCGGATGAATGAACACCATTTCTACCGTGTTCCCTCCCGACAATCAAACGCACGATGATAATTTTCACCGGTGCCGACCGCGATACTTGCAAACGACGCGGCGCGGTGGCCAAAATGAGACCGATACATGAGCCGATTCAAGAGGAGGACGAAGACGCTCCGGAGGATGAATGAGACGCGCGCGCGATTGCGGACGAGAGAAAAAACAGAAAGAAAGGGAGAACGGAGGAATGGCACTTTCTGTGGACACTCGCGGTTCTCTGCTCTTTCGGGAAACGCATCATCCCTTGACCCTCGACCGCGGGAGCAGAAAAAGGTGCTCGTGAATGTAAACCTTTTAATGGCCTCTGCGCTGGGATCCTTTCAAGAATCTCGTTTCTTTCTTTTCTTTTTTCTTTTTTTTTTTTCTTTCTCTTGGAGATGAATAACTCGCGACTGAAGCCGCTGGTTACGCACATCCACGCAAGTATCGCGGGTACAGCGTAAGAAATGAGATGATAACGATGATAGTAGGAGAGAATATCTATTGCATCGCCTTTCGGGTAAGAATTTTCTATTTGGTACAGATAAAGAATATCGAGTGCTGATGATATTTAATAGAACACCACGTAGGCTACGATTTCATTTGATCTTTTACGATCACAATGAGTGACAACTTTCGGGAAATGTAGAATATAAACATCAGTGATGTGTTATGAAATTCAATACCGATAGTCGAATGCAATTAATGCAGGGCATATTATGGGAAACGCGAGTTCAACTCACGTGAAAGCGGCACCATCGACGAACACCACTATGCCGGATCGCCCTTTAGCCGTATATAAAGCTTTGGAAAAACACTCGAGGGTTCGCGCATAAATGTTTCTTTCAGCATTATCGGTGCTCGGTGAAGGAAGGGGAGAGCCGGGAGAGCTTGGTTTCTCGGCACTTGAAAAATATCGTCGCAAGTCAAGATTCTGCCTGGGCTTTGGCATAATATGACCGAGGTTTTCGAGTGGGCCGTAGGTTCTTGCTCTCTTTCTCGCTCTTCTCGTTTCACCCCCCGGTCCTCTGTCGTCCCTCGCTCACCGCTTCCTTTTCTGATTCCTTTTTTCTTTTTCTCTTTTTTTCTTTTTTTCAAACGCCATAATGCCTCGTTCTTACGTTTCGCGATGTCGAGTGTGTGCAGGCATTGACCTTTGGCCCCCACAAATGAAAACGCGAGGGGGTCTCTTTTCTCTTCTCGAGTGGGTCATACTCTATGGAGAGGCACCGTATTCCATCGTTGTTGATATTACGCTTTTGTCAGTATATCGAACTTTTTTTTCCAACGCTAAAAAGGAGCTCATGGATCGCGGGGGAACGTTTTCGAACCGGTTTCACGGCGGTTCGCTATTTTGTATCGTGATCGCCAAATATGAACTAAATACACCTCGTTTGGGGGTGAGATTACTATTATACATCTTACCGTCGATAACGAGTGGCTGGTGCCAAAGAAACTAACGGTTCTTCAGATTCTTTAGTTCTCATGACTCAACCTCACTTTCAATTTAAGGAACAAAAGACAGAAAAATACGATAGTGTTTAAAGAATGCAATACAATTAAACTATGTGTATACACATAAGTTCAATTGCACTAAACTAATAAATCATCATTAAACACACACACACACACATATATAGGTATGTTTTATATATTTATATATGTAATTATATACATATATAAGTATACAACATATATACATAAGTATAGATATATGTATATATAGGTATATATATATATGTATATATATATATATATATTTATATATACATATACATAACCGTACGTATAAATAATATAAGTAATATGTATATATAGGTATGATATTATTTATCGAATTCAATAGTGATTTATTAATTTTGTAACTATTTCAAACTAGGAGACATAAATTTAGATAGAAATTATTGTCAAATGACTACTTGTTCTTCGTGAATCACACTGTTGCTCAAACATAACCTTAAGAAATAATTGATTAGATTACTTAGTCATAAGCAAAAACCATGATATGTTTGATAAGGATATGTCATTCGCATTTCTTTTCTTTCGTAATACATGTAAATACATGTAGCTGTGCTTATAAAAATGGACAAATGAATTGCTGTAACGATTAATAATAAACCAAATAATCTTGTTTCTTCCGTAATCTAACATTATATTTGTTGAATATAAAATATCATTAAAAGAAGGAAGTACAATTAAATTAAACACTCACATTCATATCTGAACTTCATGCTATGATGTCTCATTCATAAATTACTTCATGCGTACATTGTTTAAACTTTTGAGCATTTCACACATACCTAAAAATAAAAATAAATAATCAGTCAGTTGTCGAAATTGACAGTGTAGATATAGACTCTTTCACAAACATTCTAACCTTTCGCAAGCATTGTACGTAACATCATTAATTCAACATATGTAATATCATAGAAATCACAAATCGTACATTTCTGACTAAAATCACAATTCAAACTCGCAATTCATTTGAAAAGAAAAAGGAAATATTAAGCGAAGTTCGAAGACAGCCATCAACAACTCATCAATTGAAAAGATTAACCACAAGACATGGACATTGACGACAATAACAAATACATGTACGACAATAATAAATCAAAATTAGTATTAACTAGTCAAACAATTTCCTTCGTGTCAATTATCGTTCAGTACACAGAAGCTTTCCTTCTAATACGATCGTCACACTTTACAACATTCTCGCATCCGAACAATTAATTACGAAAACACCGGAGGGAACGCCAATGGACGTTCGTGCAACTTCACTATGGTAGTCGATAGCGCGTTCGATACTCTCGTTCGATTCGTTAACGAGAAGAAGCGCTGCGTTGTTCCAGCGAAGCGCGCGGAGCGGTCTCGCGAAAGTCATTAGTCAGGTGAAAGCGAACACGGAAAGAGTGTTACTTCTCTAGCGCGAGTGCCGGTGACAATAATGATTAGAAGTGGCTCTCGCGGCGGCAGCCACTCTCTCGAACAATAACGACGGGACGCCGGTGAATAAAGAGGGAACCCCTGTGCACGCAGCACCGATTTATCCATTGCGGTTAAAATCAACGCTCCGCCTCCGTGATCGCGGGAGGGCATGGACACGTACGGGTAAGTACTTTCATTGCATGGATATAATCGTACGTGTATTCTTTCGCACCCAGCGTCATTGTTGTACGGCACACAGCCACCAAAGGCTACGCGAACCAGCATTTATTTGGCAGCTGCTAGCCGAAAACTAGCGTCGCAATGAAAATATCGTCTCGGAACGCGCGGACTCCACTGCAACTCTTTTGTGGTTTCCAGAACGACAGAGCTCGTGTTTCAACGACTTTCGAACGACTTTTCGAACGAGAATCTTTCTCTCGGGTTAATGCGTGAATGTTAGTGCAGTAGATGACGTATGGGAAATTCCAATCGACGTAACATTCCGATCTTTCAATTTGCGAGGGAAGCGGCCATTGTGCAAGTGTCACGTGACATGGCAAATATGGCGCGTTATTTAAAACTTCAGAATATTCAAATGATGATTTTTAACATTATATTCTCGATTGATTGACTGGATATAGTAGAATTAATTATTAATTATTAATTAGTATAGTATAGTATTAGTATTAATTAGTATAGTATAGTATAGTATAGTAGAATTAATTAATAATTATTAATTATAGTAGAATTAATTAGTTAAGATATGTAAATATGTATAAAATCAGTGACGCCCTTTTACTCTCCTTTCGTTATGAAAATGAAATTTGTAAGGTAAATAAGCATCATACTGTTTGGATTAGAGTATTTATAAGAAATCGTTTCCAGACGAAAACACGAGAACATACCGATGCAATTGAAACGAAGTGACTTCAATGCAAAGAATAAAAGTCGATAATGTTTTGCTTCCGAGTTACTTCCGGTAGTAGTGTTTTCATTTCTATTGACTGCATTCAAACATGACATAGTAGGTCAAGTACCAACGTTTAGTAATAGAAATAGCTATTCCAATATATGATTGCAACAATACACGATCTCGAAATTAAGGATCCCTTTTGTAAGAGTAATTACCGTCGAGTGACGTGATTGTACTTATTCGCGAATGACTCATACTTTTCACTCATACAGTTCTTCCTCAATTTCTCCCGACGTCGAATTAACATAATTTAAATTATTACTTAACGTCGATCAACTGTTTAAAAATATTCTCGAAACAAAGAATCCAATCAACGGTTGCATAGGAACACTCGCGTTCCGAAAATTTGAAGCGGGAAAATGCTCGAACGACGACGCGATTATTAATGGCGCTTCGATAGACGATTAATAAAGCTGGCGGGGTGGGGGAGAAAAAAAAGAAAAAAAAAGAAATATTCAGCGATGGGAGGAAAAGCGATGGCGAACGACGGGAAAAACGGCCGGTGTATTTGGCGACTAGTTGTCCATAAGCCTACACAATTTACAATAGCATTGTCCGCGGTTGGCCAGGGCCAACGATGATTTATCGAAAATCGTCATTCTGTTCTGGCGAAAATTCCTGACCCCCGCTGGTGGGGATGCCTAACAATGAGTTGCTTGTCAACGTCCGACAAATTAATCGAATCAGTGCGCGGATTTACTGCCGTCTACCCCCCAACTCCTACCCCTCTTCCCTTCGCAACCCCTTGCGCACGTTCTCTCGTGCCCTTCCCTCCCTCCACCCCCCCCCCTATCGCCAAAAAATGTATATGACAGTGTGTCTCCTCGCTCGTTTGAATGCGAATAAATGGCGCTGTATGATGACGATGGGTATGGTGGTTACGGAGAATGGCTTCGACTAGAACGGGAGAGAGAAAGAGAGACAGAGAGAGAGAGAGAGTGAGAGAGAGAGACAGAGAGCGATGCTTGCAGTGACAAGAGAAAGAGAGTAGTGGGTAAAGGGGAAGGAGAAACACAGGCGAAGAGAACGTAAAAGCGTGTGTTTTGTCTCCGATTGTGCCGCGATGATTGATGATGCAGTTAATGGTATTTTATTAGAGATACTTTGGAGGGTCAATAGACAACGGGCTGGATGAATAATAACTCTGTTACGCCGTTACTTATTAGGATTACTCGGCGACGTTGTTTCTCCTGGTGCGATCATTAGGACACTCGAGCCGCGTCTCGGTCTGCGTCTTTATTTGTTGTCGCATCAAATGGATATTGTTCGTTCTTCCGTCCCGTATGAATAATTAACGTGTTCACGTATTCCGAGTCGTCGTCGAGTTTACGGCATCGCCGATGTGAGAAAGTTTGTCTTACTACGGTGATACTTCGAACGAGGAAAATATCTATCTTAGGTTTAATAGAAATATAGAAAATAGAACAAAGAAATGTTTGATATTAATCATTCGATAGCTTATTTGTCTCGCGTTGAATCAGGTATATTTATCTAGCTGTACATAAACGTGCAGTTAAGATTATGATCTTCAATGATGCAGCCTTTCATATAATGTCTGTTCCATTTATGACT
This sequence comes from Tetragonula carbonaria, assembly GCA_032399595.1. Taxonomy (NCBI): domain Eukaryota; kingdom Metazoa; phylum Arthropoda; class Insecta; order Hymenoptera; family Apidae; genus Tetragonula; species Tetragonula carbonaria. Next base: position 3,891,646 of record JAUCRC010000008.1, read on the forward strand.
GTTTGATTTAGCGCGTCTAGTTTATTGGCTATTCCCTCTGAAACGATCGGATTTGTTGGAACGTCCCTTCGTTTGGATTAATTCACCAAGAAGAAATGGCACATGTTCGAATTCTCACAAAATCATTTTTTTTTTTTATCACTTTAATGATATCTTGTCTAATATTGTATTATCAGATCGGATCGGATCGGATCGGATCGGATCGGATCGGTTCAGAACTCTTGGGGATCTCCACGAGAAAGCCGATTCTTCAAGGCCTTTGCCACGTGTATCCTAGAACACAAATGGTTGGAGCGAAGGCAGTAAAATCTTTAGTTTCCCTCGGTGTTTGCACGGTCTTCTAACTGCAAATAATGTTCTCTGCAAATAATTTTACTTCGTTGCTTCAAGTATCGTTATATGACATATTGTATACTTTTGCGAAGTCACAAAGGTACAAACAGTGTTTCCTTCGTCCCTTTTTTTTCCGGCTCGTCGAGAAGAAAATGACAATACTGTCCAAGGATGAAACTAACTGATTAATGAACTTTCCCACCTTACAATGACCAGAATCGTCAAAAGGTTTCTACAAACCCTCTGTTTCTTTGTAAGGAAGCTTTGGGCAGTTTCGTATGTTTCGGCACATCGGATGTTTTTGTGGATAGTTCAAAAAATTAGCTTGGTGTTGGGAAGAGCGAAAAGTAAAAGCAGGAAAGACAGAACGGTTGCACAATAGCTACCTTCCCCCGGTTGTTTCCATTTCTCAAAAGAAATTGTAGATTTTTGAAAATCCGTCAAGGATAAAACGAGTCACCTACAAAATAAAAAGTCGTGCGTTGTAATTAATGAGGAAGACGGCGCTTTCACGGCAAAGATCTTGCTTCTCATAATTACAAGAAATAAATTTATCAAAGAGGAATCATTAAAAACGGGAATTTCTCCGAGGTGCCCCAACCCTCGTCTCTCTTCTAACTATGGCACCTGTCGTGACGCTATATAACAGAGACTTTATTTCGCGTAATTACCCCTCCCTTGTCCCCGATCTCTGACGTATCGCGGATTTTAATCAACGAATTATTCAGCATCCTGATGGTAACCGATCAAACGTGTCTGCTCCGTGTACAATGGCGTACTCCTTGACTGGAGTCAAATTATTAACGCCCTTGCTCGCGATCGAACGAAACTACATCGTACGAGGTAAATCGTGAAGCGAAATGCGAGAAAAAAATTAACAAAAAACAGAAACACGTATCCTCGCGCACGACGCGTAGTTTGAAGGGAAAGAGAGAGAGAGAGAGAGAGAGAGAGAGAGAGAAGAAATCGGATGCTTCAAAGTATCAGATAGGGTAGCAGATAGTCAACTATCAGAGGCTGCCGAATGTAAAAGGGGCACTCGAATCGCGTCGAGGGAATGATATCGGCGATATTTCAACCGGTGCCTCTAATTAGAAAGAGGTCAGTAATTAATGCTAATTGGACGTCGTAATTATCTGCGGATTGTGCACGCCGGGTTCGTCTGCCGCAATGGCGGCTTCCACGTTTTATTTCGCGCCGCGGGTACGACTTTTCGCGACAAAGTCAACGTTTGATCCGTGATTTCAAAGCGAGGGAGGGAGGCGAGAAAGAACGACGAGCAGAGAAAGAGAGAGAGAAAGGGAAAGAGAGAACGACAAAAAAGAAAGTGGCAAAAGGTAACGCGAAATAATGAACGATATCGTTCGGCTAATATGGCGGTCGCGCGTCGACTCGGAAAATCGCTACTTTCTACCCTCCCCCAAACTGGCTTTGACGCGCGAATTAATTTAATTAGCTGATTCTGACGACGATTTTCCATCGTTCGTTCCCCACGTTAATATTTATTCTACGTCTGTTGGCACTGTTTCCAACTCCAACCGTCTTTTTTTCTGTTTAAAAATTTTTTTTTATTTTTAGTAAGTTTTTTTTTAATAAGAATTGCATGTTGCGATGAACGTAGTTTACAACAAATCAACGAGAGTGATTCTTAATTTTCGTGCTCGATTGTTAGATTTTAACAAATCGTTTTAATGTTCGGAAAAGATGGTTGTATTAATATTCGGCCCCTCATTTTGCATTGTTGATACTATAGTAGAGATAATGGCAGGATCACATCAGTTCGAATAATTATCGTATCCCATTATCTACTGTTTCTTTCATCGTCGGTATTTTCATCATTGTGAAATTTGACGTTTTCATTATGTCGAGCATGATCCTGATACTGATCTATATTACGCTCAATATTGTAAAACAATATTATTAATACTTGCAGCAATTAATCTATACCTTTGGAGCGTGTGCATCATTGCCAAGTCAAGTTCTTCATTATTTATTATTTGTTTCAAATTGTTGTACTTTGAATTAATACACTAATTGTGACGCAAGAAATCAAATAAATAATGAATTGATAAGACGAAAGACATGTTACGTTGAAATAATTATTGAATAAAATACTGGAATTCGTTACTTCAATAATTTTCATCAGTTATGATAAAGAGAAAGATAGTAATACTAGAAAGAAACGTAGTTACAAATATCGGCATTCAGGATTTCCGAGTTCGAAAAATATTTCGCTTGTCTCATTAATTTTCTCGTTCCACGGTGTTATAAACGACGGTAACAAATTGCTATTATTCGTTCACAAAGTGTGGACATTTTCTATTTTCATTCTTTTTCTTTTTCTTTTTTTCTTTTTTCTCAAACTTCGCTTAATAATGTTTAAGGTGCATACATAATGAATTGTTCGATCGTTAGCAATGCGTCACAAAATAAAAGGGAAGGAAAGAAAGGAAAAACGCGACGTTCAATTGGAAGATAAAGGTAGGATCGTTATGGGTCATCAAAATTCTTTCGAACTGGTCCATTGACACGGGGCCAAGTGTAAATGCAGGTTTCTGGCTGTATTTGTTTGTCGAGCAACGTTCACCAGTTAGACTGGCATTGTTTGCGCACGCACACGCACACTCTATGGAAAAGCTGTTGGCACAGGCGGTGTGTATTTTTCTATTAAAACCAGCACCGAAAAGATTTCTGACAGACGACAAATGTTATCCTCTGCTACCGTTTTCTTCGAACGCTTCTTGTACTTTCTACCAGGAACGGGAAGATGTAATGTTAACGAAGTGTCTGATAATCAACATTAACCAATGAAACGTATTCTTTCAATTTACGTCGATTTAATCTTTCGTCAATGTCGCAGATTCTTCTTAAGAAATAAAATTGTATAATTTTAACCTTTTTGTAAATGAAACTGTATAAAGTTATAGTTACACTATCTTTCTGACAAATCTTTTATGGGTGTAATTTTTTTTTTTTTTTTTGTTAACGATTCTAGATTTATTGCGATGATCCTGAATGTTTATGGTTAAGAAAAATCTTAAATATCTTTTTGTGATCTACTTAGGTTCTCGAATTTTGTAAATATTTGGAAGATATTATGAAAGCGACAAATGTAAATGTTATCGAATGTAAATGGGGAAAAAGCTTTGCAATTTAATAATCTTACACTTAACAATAAGAACTCAAGCATAACTTTATCTTAAATAATTGAAAGTGAAAGTATACATCTACCAATTCTGTGTAGGTATAGTCTACAAAAAATACAGAAAATATAAAAAAGATAATTACTTAATAAATCGTTCAGTTCATCGTCGTTTGACTATATAATCGAAGTGTTAATCGTTCTTCCGTTAGAAAGTTGATTTCACTCCGTTTGCCTTGGTGACAGTAGTTGACTTGTAGAATGATGCGCTTTCAGCGTGTCGCAATCGAATTCGCCACAGATATTATACGGCAACATCGTATTAAATTTCGTTCTCCAACAATCCGTGCGATTAATTCGTTCAACTATATTAAGAAAAGCGTAGTTGGCCATTGTACCGGGTAAATAGAGTAGCTTCAGAGGGAGATCACGAGGCGTATCGTCGACAGATTACGGAAACAAACGTTTCAGGGTATTATCCGAGTATAATGGCCCGTATGACATATGTGCGGCGTACAGCTGCTTATGATTTTAGACCTTCATGGGATTTATAAATCTAAATACTCGTGGGTACAAGCTCTCAATCTCATCAACTTTTCTACCTTCCAGCTGGAACATGCTTAATTCTATTAACTCGAAAGTGATCGCTTTTATCTCTCTTTCTCTCTGTAAAAGAAAAAAAAAATCTGTAATTCGAAACATGTAAGAAATATATAACGAATGCAATTTCACTGCATTCGTACTAGTCAGAATATTTTCTAAGTCACGTAATTTTCTAAGAATTTTACAGTAATCATCAAATTCTGTTCTGAATTTAGAGCGATAATGAGGACGTTTGAAAGACCCGCTTCGTTAGATATTTTACAGTACAAACAAATGTCTCGTTAAATGAATATCTAAAGATTTGTTTCTATATATTTCTAAAAAATATGATGGACTAAATAAAGAGTTTAACACATTCAATGCCGCGAGAAATATACACATATTAAATACAGATTAAAATTCAACGAACTAACGGAATTGTATCTTAATGATAACCACAAGACAATCTAAATTCAGCATCTAAATGTTATATCTGTATATTTTATTCCTTAAACGCGATAACCATACGAGCATGCGGCTGCATGAATCGCGTAGTATATCGAATACGAATCGATTTATAACGAGTAAAACAAGTTATCCTACGGTAACAATCGATACTGTACTCCCGAGATCTGCTTACCCAGCGCTTATCACCGGGCAACGAGATATTACGTCGTTACTCAGATGACGAAACGAACGGTCCGCAAAACCTAATGGAACCTATGTAATTCCAAGCAAGCCGTTCGCCAAAGCGATAAAGCCAGCTCGATGAGGACGCAACCGGGAATGGATAAGCAATCTTCTTAGCTGTCGTTTTGAACAGCCATGACTGTCAGTCTGCTCCACACTCGATTGCCTCGTAAAGTATTAACGGACAATGCATGACTGATTTCCATGGCGTACTCTTTGTCAGAGACACAGGCCTCATTAACTCTTTAACAAACCGGCTTGGTAAACTTTTCGCACGAACCGAGCCGCTTTATGATCGCTCGCTAATAGACGATCACTCATCTCTTTCGTAACCGCCATATCGTCTATCGTGTAATTACGCGAAACATTGTTACGAATTCTTCTGTCGATCGGTGTTAGGAAAATAGCAGATTACGATTGATCGGATGATCTTTGCTGATTCTTCTCGTATAGGTTTCGTTTAAATTCAAAGATTTTTGGATATTTAAAAAAAAATGGATATTTTAAGGAAATGTAGAAACATTGTGAGATACTTATCAACAGATGATTATGCAAATTTTAAGATTAGAAAGAATTGAAATTAAAAATCATTTTATTCTGGATACTGTATATACATATTTTTGGGCACGTTTACGTAAACTGATGAATAATTCTTTTGATCAATAAAAACTCGAAGTCAATCAAAGTCGTCGTAGCTTCTTTCTCCACGAGCATCAAGAAAACTCCGAAGGCATGCCCTTTGTCCTCGAGCAAACACAAGACAGGAGCTCTTCGCGTCCGCCGATTGCTAAGTGGAAGAATCATCGCGGTACAAGAAAACCGCGCTGCCGGCCACAACGTTCTAATGGTCATTATCATTTACAAACATTACAACAGCGTGGCTAGCTCAATAGCACAGAATACGCCACTTGTTTGCATAGGTTGCAAGTGTAGAGACTCCTCCAGTGGCTAATGCTTTGTAAACCTATCCTAGCTAACTAGGCCTCTGTGTACTTAGCGAGTGTTCCTTCGGCGATGCGAGAGGATCTCGCGTGTGTTACGTGTATTTATTGATTCCCGTCACCTTTCGTTGGTTTTTGTCAAAAAACCATCGTCACAAATACCATCGATCGTCGATGATCGTTTCGAAAAGAAAAAAAAAAAAAGGATTAAAACTTCTTTTCCTTTCCTGTTTTGTGGCAGCTGTTTAAAGATGAGACAACTCGAAAGATCCGGCGCACAATCTGTTAAATTTTATTCAGTAGCATGATTTTCAAGAACGTGTCGTTTGCACCGTGGCAAAAGAGGGACGAAAAAATTCTTCGAATGTTTTCATGTATCCAGTTCCTCGGTGGAGAGGATTCGATGTTTGGTAGTCGGACACACGAGGTCCTTAACTTGTTGTCGCCTCGCCATCGGTATGTGACGAATTTTACACGTCAGTGTGAATCATATTAGAACGCATGACTTCTCCCTTCTCGAGGCCATTAAGGGACATTTTTTTGGGTAGCCAGGCAGTGGCACGATGTTTACAGGTAGAAATAAATCCGGCATTGGATTACGCTGTTCGGCCACAAAGGAGGCACACCACGCTCTCAACGACGTTCATCAGTTTTAATCTAGGCGTAAGCTCGTTGATTATCCTCAGTTAAATCGGCCGTCGCTTCATTGACGTCGCTAAAGCCAAATTACGCACCTGTTCGAAATCACGCTTAAGCCTATTGCCAGCTTTTATTCATCTTTTGCCAGATTTATCTGTTCGTTTCTGTCGTATCGCGCTATTCATTGATCGTGTGTTCCCTTGTTAAACATCCTTCATCGTGATAAAAAAAAAAGCCATGAATCTAGAGTAAGGAAACTCTGAAATGAGAATTTCAATGACAGTGAATTTTTTGAAAGGTCTCTCTCTCTCTCTTAGAAATCATTGTGTTCAACAGTTCATAATTTATATAGATAATGGTAGAAAGAGATAGTATTACAGAAAATGACAAAGAAAAAAGACTTTTTTTTTACAAAGAAAAGCTTCACAAAGAGACATTTTAAAACAAAGTGTTTAGTCGAGATGCGTTTCAAGTTCTCTTAGATGTAGTTTGCAAAATCGTCTCAATTCTTTGCACGGCTCGATTATTTTGATTCTCCATTGGTTCGTACATTTTATTAACCTCAAATTGGTGTAAAGTATTTGGTTTCAATATTCAAAGGTCGATCGCCTGCCTGAAAGCACTGGCGAGCGAAAGTTTATCTTCGGGGTTTCTCTTCCAATTCTATCAGGAACCATCGGGCGATCGGAGTCACGATGGGCGAGCACGTTCACCAAAATTGGAACAGGCTGACCCTCGAGGACTCGAACGAGCGCGTTGGCAAAAAGGAAAAGGACAGTGGTACAGGGGAGGAGAGGGGAGATCGTGGTTTAGGACGTAAACCACGAACGTCTTCTTCGCTATAGACGGATCAATAGACCCTTAATATGAAATTTCGCGCGGACGTGCGGGCAACTAATGCTCCACCAGTTTTCCCATCTTCTGGCCGCTCTCGTCCGGCTTCCTCTCTTTCTTCGACGTTTTATTTTCTTTGTCTCTCCCGTTCGGGCCGGCGCGGAGAGGCCTGGAAATATTCGCGAATGCATAAAAACGTGAAATATGGCCACATGAATCAGCTGGTCTTCCTGCGGAGTGAACGGGTCCGCAGGAGGGTTTGACAATATCCTCACGGCGGCATTCTGCGCGGATTAGCGCCTCCAGGTTTTATGGGCCATTTTGTTTATGCACAGACAGGGCAAGGTTGCCCTTCCATACACACTCGGCGCGACGTGGACGCGTGTGTGCGCGAGACCCGTCTTTGTACGACCACGCACGACACCGGGCTGAATTCTTTCGGAACTGGATAGGTTCGATACTATGTTTGCCACGCGGTGATTTGCCTCGCCGCGCCGAACGGAGATTCTCAGCTCCGCGATTCTCAGCCTCTACGTTGTCGTTTAAGACCATAAGTGGAAACTGAGAGGGAATTACGTATCGCGTCGATTTGTTTCGTTCGAAGAAAGTCTACAAGGGCTTCTTCCAAACTCTGTAATTATCGTTTACATAAGAGGATTATCAGTGGTTTAAGCATTTGATAGAATTAATATTTGGACTAGCGAAAGTGGAGAATACTAATGTAATTTTCTCATTCGCAGATCTAATTATAAAATTTCTCCAAGTGTTTCACTAGAGGCACAGAATGTTTCATGTTTCACCTACCTACCGCATCTATTCTACGTACGTTCGATCTGATATAAATGCCATTTTTCTTGAACAGATATATTCCAATATAATCTCCTCTATTATTCGATATTTTTGAAAATACCGTAAAATATTCTACATTAATCGATTACGCACGCAGCCAGCGCCAATGCTACTTTCATCTAGATAAATATTCTGTCATAATTTTCCCAATCGGGTTTAATCTCCCATCCAAATATCCGACCATCATCGAGACGCAGATCTCGTATCGAGGCATCGTGTTCACTCATTGTGTTGAATTTTACACATGTTCAACATGTTCGGAATAATTAGAAACCGATCGCGCTCCAGCTCGTTGAACAGGGCATTGTATCGTTGTCGAGGAAAAAAACTATCGCCCGCCGGACCCCTCATGTTGGATTTCCAGTCGATTGAATCGCGCTGTCTTATCCCGGTCGTTAGAAATCAGCGGGGAATCGCAGGGGGGTGCGCGTTGTCGTACGTTTACAATGGAGGGCATGTGTCGCACGGTGCATCCCGTACCATTGTGCCCAATTCGGGACGATTAGGAGCCACTAAACAGTCCTGGCTGATCCACTCAGTTCGAGACGAGTCGTTCGTTTCGGATCGAGAACACCTCTGGCTAATCCCACGAGCGCGGATGCAGCCGGATAAATGAAACAGACAGAACGGGGAGGCGAACCAAATGAATAGATCGCCCGATAGATTAAACCTTTGTTTGTCGGAGTTAAAAGGAGCCGGGCAGCTCAAGAATTTTTTTTTTTTTTTTTTTTATTGTTGTATCGAGGAATGATTTCTCGTTCACGTGCGTCCATATGCCCGAAGTATATTTCGTAGAGATTTAAAAAGCGCATGGTCATTTGAATTGTTATTCTCTCAGAGGCGAGGAGTATGAATTTTCATTTATTTAACTATGAACTAGTATAATTTGTTCATTCGGGGATTGTTACAATTTGAAGTTGAATTAATATCACTTGATATTGGAATATTTCTGTCGCAGAGGTTTTAAGATATATAATAAAATTAAATGCTCTAAGTTTGCACGAGTATTGTTAGTGCAAAAATATACAGAGAAAAATGTATGAAATAGAATTATTATAATTTATAATTGAATTATCTAATGTTATTTGTCATGAAGATTGTAAAATATAAAATTAAATTTTTTAGGCTAGGTTTAGGTTAGGTTTAGGTTATTATAAAAATATGTAAAAAGAATGTATGAAATATTCGAAATAGAAAACTCGCTATGATTTTTGACAAATGTCCATCGGGAATTACCATTCAATTTAGAGTTGAATTAATCTAATTCCTAAAATCACGGAGATCATAAAATATAAAATAAAATTAAATACATTAGGTCTACGCGAGAATCGTTAGTGTAAAAATATATATATATATATATAAAAGAAAATGTACAAATTATACGAAATAGAGTAATCGCTATAATTTTTGATACCTGAACGAAAACTCTTATTTTTGTTTCTTTTATCTGAAAAAGTAGATTTGAAATCTTAAAAAAAAAAGAGATATATATCGCCGATGTAAAAATTAAACAGGAAGTAATAGAAAATACTAGAAAGAGGGAGAGAGAAAACGAGCTAGATAGGAAACACATGTATACGCGGGTAGTTGCGTGGCTCGGCGCAATAACGCAGAATCTCGGTGTTGGTAGGTGTACACAATCTGCGAACAATGGGCGCCGAATGCGGAACAATGAAGTATACAAGCGACGTCACAATGCAGGGATCAGCGAAACAACGAGCGGTCTCACTACGGATTACAGGCAGATGCGCTTCAGTCCGCGCCAAATCTGCGCTCTGCCTACTGCACGCGATCATCCTCGTGTTTTCTCCTCTCGTTCTATCCCTTCGACACGAGGCGCTCGTGGACTGCGGTTACCGTCGCTGATTTCCGCTCTCGTCCCAGGATTCCTCCGCTAATCCTCAGAAATAAATTTTTCTCCTACTCGTGAAATGTGTTTTTCCATTTTCTTAAGCTCCTTGCCACCGGTGCTCTCAAAACCGATTCAAATACGCAGACACACAAATTTTTATTTCTATGGTAACAATATATACACACACACACACACGATGTATTAATTTATTAAATATATTTCTTCGAAGTTGAGGAGTTAATTACAATATTACTAAAGTTTTTCATCGCGTCGCGTCATTCTCAGTCTCCACTCGTTATTAGACACAGTATCTCCCGCAAATATTCAAAAGTGTTATTCTCAAAAACACTCCCTGTACTCGTAATCCAAAACTTACAATATCAGTAAACACATCTCGTTCGGTTTCCCCCAAAGCAACCTCCACTTTTGTCCCTTAGACAGAACGCAACAATTCCAGATTCGTGTTCTTTCTTTCTTTTCTCTTTTTTTTTTTTATTTTTCCTCGGTCACCGATCGCGTTACCAGTCGTCGTGGCGCACAATGGCGGGACAATGGGCATCCTTCAAATCGGATATAATGTCGAATAAGACGGGCCGACGGCAAACAGCAACCGGACGAAACCGTGCCGAATACTGCAAATACAGCGGGTGGGCGTTATTCCCACTGTATCGAGAGGCGACAATGGGGGACAAACTGCATGCTTGTTCGGTCGGTAATACCTCGTTGGGTCGCCGAACAGACCCACTCCCATTGTCGATGCATCACGAGCGTATATATCCATAGACCTGCGCGCCCGTACATTTCGAGTAGATACGCGCGAACAATGGCATTAATCCGTGATTGTTGCTGGTGTGGATATTACCGGGTGGAGACCGAGGGCTGGCTCGTTCCTGCTGGTAATGATGGTAGCACTGGCCGACGTTGGTACTGCTTGCCGATGCTGATTCCGTAGGGAGTACCACCGGCCACCCGCGATTCCCGATCACGTTCTCCTCCACACCCCCCTCCCCCCTTCCCCACTGTCTCTCTTATTTTTCCCATGCAACGACGTACACATACATATACTTGCAGCGTTACCGCATCGAAAAATATTTGCCAACGTTTCTAGAATAGAATATTCCTTTTCTCTCGGAACGTTCGAAGGGTGAAAACATTTTGACAAGCCATTCGATTTTTCGACAAACCGTTCGTTCGTGCAGCGAGGTTCTCTCGAGGGAGGGAAATAGATTTCGAAGGAGGACGCGTAAGAACAGACACACGTTCGCCAGTTCACGAACAATGCTCAATGCCAAATTTTATGTTCACTCTTCGTGACTCATTCGCGCCGTTCGTCATCTACGAATTTGCATACGATTCGCAGACGATTCGCGAACGTCGGCTTCAGCTGCGAGAACGCAGCTTGCGAACGCGAACTCGGACGATCGAATCGGATGATTTAAGGCGGAGGGAAACTAAACGCCACTTGGCTAGAGCGAAAGTCAATGCGAATGATGATGAGAGGTGCGTTTGTACCAGGGGGGAGGGGGAGTATAATGACGAGCATCGGGGATGTCGATTTCAGGCTACACGGATCGAATGACTGTTCCGCGCAATTTCCCGCGGCTGCTGGGCGCAGGCATCCGGATCGCGATCGCTCTCAGCGAGCAAGAGAGAAACAGGGGAAAAATGCGAGAGTCATCGATAGAATCGCGGCCGACTGGCGCAGCGATATCGCGCGCTGCTCTCGCATAGGAACAGTGAAAAGAGGAGAGATACCATCGTTTCCATAAAAATCCCCAGACGTAGCGGTGACACGTAGGAAATTAAGAGATAGGATTTTAAATTGGAAAAATACAGTGAACGGAGAATGAGGGCCAGAGGGATACAGAGAGAGGGGAGGGCGGTAGAGATAGTAACGAAAAGGGAGAGAATGTGTCAGGGTGAGGACGGGTGGCCGAGTGGGTGGCTGGATACAAGAGGGCGGGAATAGATGGAGGGAAACCGGGGGCGGTCTCTGTGGTAATTAACGGTTTAAATTGGATCTCAGTTGGGCGGCTTATTGCCGATTGTCGGGGCCGAAGACGACGTAGAACAAAATTGAGAACAAAATTACGTCGGGAGTGGAGAGGTCCGATTGTGACGCGAGAACGATGGAGACGGATAAGTGGTGGTACGTTATGTCGAAAATAGAGAGGAGAATAGAGAGAAAGAGAAGTTACTATGAGATTGAGTGGGCGGGCAAGAAAGAGAGAGAGAGAGAGAGAGAGAGAGTAAGAGAAACTGATGGAAGAGGCAAGGGCGAGCGTTACCACGTCCAAGGAGAGGTCATTGTTGGACTGTCTTGAGGGCTGTCTTTGTGGACGGAGCCAACAAAGAACTTCATTTGAAGAGAAAAAGACAGGGCAACGCGACCACGTCAAACGTCAACAGTCGTGAATATCGATTCTATTGGCAAACTTCGCGAGGATTTCAGGAAAAGAATTTTGTTGCAACGGGACGACGCGTGCTTAGAAACCTGCGACGATCGTGATCCCTGGACCTCGTCGTCGTGGTGACTCGTGGCTAAGATGTTAATTCTTCGTCCGTCTATAACCAATTGTGATTCTCAGGTGTTGTGTCGCGACGATTCAATCATCGGCGAAGTCATTCTTACGTTGCATAAATTTAATTGTGCGACTCTCTTCGTTGGAATTTCGTAGTCTTGCGATTAGACAGGTGTGTACACACTTGCGAGACGGTCGATTGTACTTTAACGTTTCGGAAACACGAAACGCTAAAACATCGACGCGACGTGAAGAGGAAACTTTTTTTTCTTTTTTTTTTCTCAAACGTTGAAACGTAAAACATTACCTTTCAAAGCTGCAAGATGACCACCCACGACCGCGTTAAATGTCCGAAAAGAACTTGAATAGCCGTGCTCCTTGCAAGCACGAGACAACGGTTTTCTAATTACCAGTTTATCGGGAGCAGTTCGTCGATAGAAACCGTCCATTGCTTTCATTCCACCCTAACCGAACTCTGTCCCCCGCCCGGGCCTATTTTGTTCTTTCTTCCTTTTTCGTACCGAGTCCGTTTCGTTCGAGCTTCCGCCAACTCTGGTTTGCGACGATGACGGTGGCGAATACCACCTAGAAGGGGTCGTGGCCAGCCACGGGGAGGCGGAGGCACCGAACGAAGAAGAGGCGAGGTGGGTGAACGTCGGGGTCGGAAGCCGGACTCTATAGGATGGATGGGTCACAATTAAACTCAATCCTATACAAGTTGTTTTTCTTTTGATTCGCCTCGCTCTCCCTCACATGACAATTCCAATTTAACCCGGACGAAGCCTCTGGCCTCTCCTCTCTCGAACCTCGATCTCTCCACTGTCCTACCGGCGGTCTTTTCTCTCTTACCGACGAAACAACAACAACGACAACAACAACAACGGGAGGGGAATAAACGGGCGACGGCGGGAGGGAGGGAGGAGGGAGAGCTCGGAGGAAGAGGTGGAGAAACGGACTTTTCGACATTTCAATCAGACATGACCGCCGTTCGTGCTCCAACCGAACCTGATACCACCCCTAGTCCAGAAGCGGCCGCGGAGTAGTTTGGGATGGGTTTCGGTCCGGTCCGGCTCTCTCGGTTTCAGCCAATTCGTCGGCTCTCTCGAATTCAATGCATGTTTTAATGAAACACTGCTGGCCCGCTGCCCATTGTCAGCTGCATTGTTGCCTAGATGACTGGTCGATCGAAGGCCTCCAAGCTTTTGTAATGCCACCACCCTGTTCCGACTCTTCCACCCTCTTCCTCTCTCTCTCTCTCTCTCTTTCTCTCTGGCCGTGCTACGGGCTCGTTTCGAATCTCTCCGGCATGGTCATCCACGTGCGCCGGATGCGCGGCGAAGGGGCGGCCGAGGCCTATATCAGCATGTTGGAGAACGTCCAAAACAACGTCCAAGAATCAAACGTTCACTTCTTTCAACGGTGTACACCGGGTACTCGGCTACGCTCACCCCTTTTCTCTCTTCCTCTCTCTGTACCTCTCTCGCGTACCTCTCGGCCAGAGAGGCTACCTCGGCTACCTCGTTTCTCCCGACAAAAGGAACGAGAGCGTTCGTCCTACTCCTCGTTATTCCTGTCGATAGTTTCAGTTTCGGATTTATCGCGACCTAAGCCCAAGCGACCGTAGCGTCCCGCTCGTGTACGCGCGTCGATTGTTTCCTGAAATCGCTGCAGGAGTCCGTGGACCAATGACCGAACCGAGAGAGAGTTGAACCTGTTCCCAGTTTCGTTCGTCACCCTCCCCTCCCTCCCACCCCCGCCTCTCCTCGTCTCTTGATAATTTATGTAAAATCACTTCGATGGAAACTTGTACCGGCTGTACACGTTTTTTTTTTCCCCCAGCGTTCTTTCCACCTTTCATTACGAGCCATTGAAGCTCCATTACGTCCGTCGACGTAACGAAATCCGTCAATCAGCACTCTGCCCGGTAGCTTCTCTGTCCGGATCCCCGTCCGATCTACGATCGAACAATGACGGCGGCGCGCGCGAGATGGATTCGCGACGGCCGCGGGCAATTCGCGAGAACCCGATCGCGCCATACAATCAAGCGAAGTATTTTCAGAAAAATCATCGGGGAAATTTTTTGATCCCGCGTGTGTCTCTCCCGCTCTTCTTCGCGCTCTTTTCTATCTCGAGCTGAGGTATTCACAGAACGAACAGAGAATCCGGGAAATATCGTGGTACATTTAATTACTCCGGTTTGTCCGAACGTATCCAGCCGTCGTGTCGGATTGTCCTGCTGCTTTCCTCCCCCTCCCTTCCCCCTTCACTCTCCCCTTCTGTCTCCTCCTCCCCGCCCCTTGCTGCAACCCGATAGAATAGCCGACGTTGAATACCTCCGTGCGCGGATTGACGACGATAAGATACGTGGCTTTTCATCCGTGCACGGTTAGCAGCATTCACGCGTAGCGGCCGCGACTTTTTTCCGTTTATGAACGCTGCAGCCGTCGCGGCGGCACACCAACAGACAGAGGGGCGGTTAGACGGCAGTCATTGTATGGCATTATCGGCTCCCGGTCCTCTCTTCTTCGGTGTGTAGTGCAGGACAGGAAAACCAGCACGAAAGAGAGATGGACACCGGCGCGCGGCAAAAGAGGGTGGATGGACGGCCAAGCGGCGTTTCTGTTTCACCGTCGCTCTGACGTCGGCTACGTCGGTGGTGGGCTCGTGTTCTTTTCTGCCGGGGGAATTTGTATTCATTGTCCAACGGACACCCGCGTACTACGTGGCATAATAAAAATTCCTGCCACCGGAGTTCGATCCGAGCAGGAGGAATATATTCTTGCGGCTCACGTGCCTCGCAAAATCGCGCTTCTCTCTCGTTGAGATTATTCCTCGCCTCAACGTTTTCTTTCCGACGCGGCTTCATATCCTCTGTCTGTATCCCATAACCTTTCTGATTTCCTACAAGACGCGATAATTTGTTTAGATTGTCGAAGGAATCGATCGATCGATCGATCGATCGCGGTCTTGTATTCGTGCAACTATTTGTTGTGAGTTTTCATTGGAAAAGTTCCGTTACGAACTTAATAAATGTTGATGAAGCTGTACTTGTGGTAGTTTAATTTACAACATTTCACATGCATAAATTCAAATTTACGAAGAGTCGATGAAATAGAAAATTTTTTGAAATTTCACCAGGTATAGCTCAAGTCTTAAAATTTCTATTCCTGGATCATAAAAATCAATTACCATAATCTACTTACGTATAATGAAATATTTAAATATACCTACAACACCTATATTAAAATACCTGTAATAAAATTATATGTCTCGAATGGAAAATCGAAATTGCAACAATGAAATTATGAATACGAACAATAGGGGAATGTGGGTCGAGTCCATTCTAAAATTCTTAATAAATCGTTTTTCCTAAGTAGGTAAATTATTTATTGGCTTAGAAGTTTATACAATAAAGATTTCGAACGAACAATGTTTCAACAGGTCTTGAAGAGAATTATAGTCAGAACTTACTCTCAATTCTTCCTACAGTAAAATTATTTGAGTCTAATTAAATAATTCAGAAAATTCTAATAATTATTCTTACTCTCTCGTTTCAGAATCAATTTTCCATTAATATTTAAATAAAAAGCTCGTGTCCGAATAACTTTGCCAGTGTGTTTGATAAGACATTCTGAATGAAAAAGATGTATACACTATACACTATGAGTTTTAATTCACGTGTTTCCTGTTTATTTCAAAAAATAGATTTATATAATTGGAATGGAAAAATAATTTTTCATATATTTTGCAACTCATTTGTACTCACATCAAAGAACAGACGATCCTTCTTCCGCGAGACAGTGTATAGCAACAATAACCAAAAAACACGTAAAGAACTAATATAAGCAATATGCAACGGTATTAGAAATGAAATTACTTGATAGAATCATTAAAACTTCGAATAGATCTTTGTTTACATATATTAGTATATTAGTACGTATATTAGTAAAACCAGATATGAAATATATAAAAAATAAAAAATAATTTCTTCATTACAATTATATAAATGAAAAATTTATTTTTGCAAATAAATGTATATGACTCTTTTTATTCAGAATAACTTACTAAACACACTAGTAAAGTCATTCCCAGTATATGTAGTAGTGTTATAGAGTGTATATGTATTAGTGGTATTTAGCTATTTCAAACATTTTGCACAATGACATTTTCAAATAATCCCTTTCTCAAGTGTGACGACCGCGGCTCTCGTACCTCTGAGATACATGTTTCTGGATCACTAAACTTCTCTATTCGTATAATCTACATTATGCGCGCTCATGGTCACTCGAATGATGTCCAAAGTGTAGCCGCGACGAAAGTGAAATTCCTGAGAGTTCGATCGTCGAGAATGGCATTTTCCACGAGAAAGGACAGAAATTATCCTCGCGTTCGATGCACGTTCCACGATAGTTCGCGGAACGAGACAGAGAGGTGGAGTTAGAGAGAAAGAAAGAAAAGGAAAAGAAAAAAGAAAAGGTAGATGGATGCTGTCTCGAGGCTCTAGCGAAGTGTCCGCTTACAATGGCGAAACGAGTCCTAGGTCCCGTGAAGGGATAAAGGGACATTATCCCCGGCAATAAAGAAGGTCCAGAAAAGGAGAGTGCGCGAGTTGTGCGAAGCCATGTTTTTCATCCATTGTCACCAAATATAATGCCGTGCAGTCTCGGTGGCGGAATCTCTGCCAGGTGCTCTGTTACTGCCCCCTTCCACCTTTTTTTTCTCTCTTCTCTCGTCCTTTTCGTTATTTTCTCGTTGAAGCAGCAGAGATAGAAACAGAGAGGTATGCCCGATGTCCACTCGCTGCGGGCGTCGAAAACTCTGTTCTGTCGGTATTCGTATTCGTATTGTCACGAAGCGACAAACAAACGGCCAAGAAAAGACCTGAGCTAACAGATCAATGGGAGAATATACTTTGAAGCGGCTCGAGGAGCGGGCCGGTTTGAAAAGGAAACTGAAACTTTCTTACTCGAATCGTTCGAGGGTAAGCTTCGTGGCTAGCTGGTGTCTTCAAGCCGGTTAATTGATCGTTCTGCTACACGCATTTCCATTTAAACCAGTAGATTTAAATATCTACCGACAGAAGTAGATTCCGAGTAGAAAGGATCGGTAGCTAAAATTGCTATTTATATAAACGCATAGAAAGCAACGTTGAAAAGAATCTGGATCTACGCTGGCCCACGAAAGCATTTCAAACGAGTGACGAGTATTTCAAACTCACAATGGAAATGGGCACAGAACTCTCCAGGATAATAGATATCTTTAAATTTCTATATGTGTGATGCATGGGAGATACGTGTGAGAATTACCCTTCCTTGTATCATTTTATTATTAATTCTATTTCTACTTTTTTCGTTCCCGATTTCTTGCGATTCTTTTTACGAGCACTTGATTTCAGAGGAATTGTAACACAAGTGCTACACTGCCTTTACAGCAGACTAATTGCGTATCGAGTTAAGAAATCTTCGTTTACGTTTATCGCAGTTAATACGAAGGATTTGCATAGATTTTCGGTAGATTCGTGACTCGCGATTTTGTATTAGTTATAATAAAATCACTCTACCTCGGGCGCATTGCTATTCGATTTGGGTGAAATTAAATACACATAATCCTCACGCGTTCCCCGTGTATCATACATGTAAAAATTTAAGAAATATCCATTATTCTGGAGATTTTGTCCGTTTCCATCGTTTTAAATATTTTCGTGAGCCAGTGTGTATTCAAAGCGTACGCGTGCCACGTAACGATTCAAAAATAATAAGCATCCCCGTCTTAAAGACGCAGAATAATCTCACGGTGGTGGTCCACGGTGGATTGTCCTTCAAACGCAGTGGCAGAGCGGTGGCTGGAAAAAAAGAACGAGAAGCGCCGCGACGCGCATCTTTCCTCGCGCTTTCTTCTCCCCCTGGCACTTTTTTCTCTCCCTCTAAACGGCAGACGTATATACGGTTTGGCCTCTAATTAAGTAAATGCCTGGCAGCCTGCATGCGCTGCGGTAGAGAGACAATGTTTCGCAGTTTCGCGCCACCCCCTTGCCGCCGATGTGGTTGCTCTCGCACCCTACGGAGCGACACGCTGCGCGCACACACGCCCGCAGTCGTCGTCGTCGTCTCTTTCCGACGTCCGTCCTCCTTCGTTATCTCGTTCCTTGTTCGACACTCAGAGACTCACGGAGTTGTTCGACTACTCCCTTCCCAGGTTTTGCCAGGCGTCGTTCTCACTCCCGGGAGCCCAGTTTTCCCTGTTCCATCAGCGCGGGTAGCTCGCTTTAATTAAATGCTTTCAACAGGGCGATTTTAGAGCCCAGCGAGCTGCACGAGGCGAGCTGCGTGAAAGCTGCGCAAGAATCGCAAGGTGTCAACCTAGAAAGAGAGTTTGAAGCTCAGTTGTGCGGGCCACACAGGCCGAAAGAGAACGAGAAGAAACGAACCGCGGCGACGCTCACTGAGAGACAGAAGGTGGAAAAAGGGGGAGTGGGATGGGGGTTGTAAGAACAGATGGAGAAAGAAGGAAAGAACATGAGCGGGAGGAGCGGGGAGGGGGAGAGAAGAGCCGTGGAAAAAGATCACAGAGAGAACGTGGATTCCTGGCGCGTCTGCCTTTTCTTTCGCCTCCTTTTCCCGTGCTAACCCCTTCCTTTTTATCTTTGCGCCTCTGACACGACTAGTCGACTCTTTTTCCATCATTTCAAGCGGCTGCCTTCTGTTTCAAGACGTCAAAAAGCAGGCGAGAACCGTGTAACTCTAATTGTACGTGACCTGCCACTTTGTCGCCTACCTTCACTAGCGGCTCCTGCTTTCTTTCGCCAACGCTAGCAAACTCTATCTTCTTCCTGCGGCGAAGCTACACCCTTGGCTCGTTAATACGCGCGTCTGCTTCGCGGAGAGAACCACCCTTGCGCGTTTAAGCGTGATTGTTAATCGGTTACAGAACTCGCGGTTGGGCTTGATTATAGTGAAATGATCGGCCGACCATGAACGATCCATTGTCGCTGGCTGTAACGTCAGAAATGTTACTGCTTCATATGGTAAAAATTTATATGGTAGAACCGAGACGAATCGGATCACCTTTTTTCTTTGATAGTAAACAAATAGTAAAAAATAACAAATCACTGACTATTTAATTTAAAGCAATGTAAAAAAAATAAACATAAAACTTAAAAATCATTCATTTACGAAAGGGAAAAATATTTTCCCTTTCTAAAAGTCTTTGAATAAATCTTTAAGTTTTCATTTAAAACCTTTAAACAAACTTAGAAACATACATTTAACGATATTGAGGAAAATTGTAACTTAGTACACAAATGTATCATCATTTTACACCACTTCTGTCAGCACAATGAATACGGTGTCAGTCTCCTAAGATTGTTTATCTCTTAATCTTCGTCTCTTTTGTAATATTATCAATATTTAATGCAGCCTTCTTTTTCAAGTAGAACTGCTTCCATTTTCAGACGATGTTAAATGTAAATTTGGTTTTCTGATTAATTTTTGTTTTAATTTTAATTAATTTTGATTGATTTTGATTAATCCGTGCCACATTCAATTGCATATGGAGAAGAAGCAACTCTTCTTTGCAGAGTTGTGTAAAGTCTGTCGTGCGTTTCTGCGGCAGTTTGACGCAAAGTCAATGCTTCAGATGTACTTTTTATCACAACTTCATTCGTTTTTTCTGGACACCAAGATCTTGACCAGTCTTTTTTTATATATGTACGAACCATTTGCATATAAATAATTGTCATATTTATTATCATAAAATTATACCAGCTAGAAGGTACGAGAAAGAGATAAGTAATTGAAATACTCATTTCCATGGCTATATAACAAATACGACTCGAATTTTTTTTTCGATCCGATTCACCTATGTCTCTTCTGCCTTTTACGCAATTTTCTTTTCATTGAATATTGAGTTCAAGACAGATTAGTCCTAGTCTATATAAAATAATACCGATAGTCTTACAATAACGATGAAAGTAATTGCAACGATAATTTAATTTCGTAACAATTCCCGCCTAAATTTCTATCAAGTACGAAATAACTAGAAGAAATTACTTTGTGGAAACTACAATTAATTCGACGATTCTCAGCGAGAAAAAGAGATTCGTTTAATCCTCATCCTGGACCTACCCAGCCACTAATGACTAATTCTCGCTCATCCAGAAACCATCTTAACGCTTTGAAAACCTTTTTTCGCCGAATGACCGAAAGCGGAATAAGCCACTCGCGGCCTCGCAACCGCAATCCAATCATCGAGCCCCGGTTTTAATTTGCCCGTTGAAAAAAAAAGGAGGGTTGCTAATTTCTCTAATTTGATTGCGGTGGCCGACCCTCGAGTTTGAGCGCGGCGCGCGTTGATACGCGAAACGCGTTATTTTTTGTGATTCGAGACACGCGTACCCTCCTTTCGCGTCGATTTGAAAATTCCGCCTGGTGTACGGCGCGCCGTCGCATAATTGTGACACCCGGTACAAAAAGAGAGAGAGAAAGAGAGAGGAGAGAGAAAAAGAAAGGAAAAGAAGTGACGCGCGTTGGTCGCGCTTGTACGGAGAAGAGTTGAGAACAGGAGCGCCAGACTTCAAAGGGTTCAACGCCAATTACCATGTTGAGAGAAAAAGAGGGGGCGAGGGGGGAGGGGGCGGTTTGGAATTTCGCGGCGAACCCTTCCTCGGCGAGTCATAAAACCGTTTCTCGCGGCCAAAAGAAAGCCTTGACGCGGACCAGCACTCGCGTTTATTCGCGCGAACGCCTGCGCTTGCGCGATGCGACTTATTAACTTGTTAAGCGGCTCTCGTTTCGCTCCTGGATCGTTTGTTCCCTGAGAAATAAATACCCTGTGCATACCCTGGGTGAGTGGGTAATTGAAAATACGCGAATCTGCCTGTCGCTGCGTTACAGACGGATGCTTTTGTTCTCGATATATTTAAAAACCAGAATTCGACGCAACGTTCACAAACATTGCTTGGAAATGTTGTTGTTGTTGTTGTTGTTTCTGCCTGAAAGATCGCGTAATGAGTCGTTTAGAATTTACTGTCTGTATGTATATTTCTCACGGGCAAATGTCAAATTTATCAAACACAAGTTGTATTTTCTGAACGAAGAACAGACGAACTATTATAATTGCAAATAATCTTTAATAATCATCATTAACTCATCCTAGTTATTTGACAAGTCCTTATTTCACGTAACTGTACAAAACAAGAAACCAAACTGTTACTAATACTTTCTTAGATTTCGCCAATCGATGTCTAATTAATTCACTCAAATCCTCAAATCTACTTTTATCACCAAACTTTGATGGGCAGATCCGCGCAACCCTGCACGCTAACTCGGCATGGTAGTAATGTCTACTGAGAATGCATACTTGCGAGTGATTGGTACCTATGTGAGCTCGTAGCCACTATTCACCCCACAGTTGGTCGTTATTGTCAGGGCAACAAAGTAACGGATTGTTCTACAGGATGAAAGTGGCGGCCTCCCACTTTTCTACTTTCATTTCTGCTTCTCTTTTTCTCCACGTACTTCTTCTTCTGAGTATTACAAGCAGTCGTACCAACCGGTGCATGGACGACGTTAATTGGCATTGAGAAAAGGTGGTGATAGCTAAGTACCCAACCAAGGCACCCTCTTTAAATACCTGGCTGCTTAATGCGCCACGTTCGTGGCCAACCGTCATCCCTCGCGTGCCCACGCATATACGTTCCTTCTTCTTCGTGAAAGGAGCGGTTGCCTCCATGGGTTCTTCAAGGTCTGGATCGACAATCCGCACGAGTCAGCGTCGGATTGTTGGTCTCAAAGCGAGACGACGCCAGCGAGGAAGTTTCACGCACAAAACTAGCGAGTAATTAATTAAAGCGACCCCGCGGAAGAAGGGCTGGCGTTTCCAGTGGCACGCGGGTGCAGCGGCGGCGCCGACAGAAGCGTCGCACGCGTCACTCCTCGTCCAGTTCAAAGACTCCGAGCACGAGAAATCGCAAGTGAAAATGAAAGAAATGCATTTTACTGTGGTGTCTTTGGACGTTCTGAATTTTGGAAGCTTCGAACGAGATTGTCTCTCCCTTAATATTTAGTTTTGTATCACCTCCAATTCTACTGTTGATAATTGAGTTCCTCTTCTTATATTTTTCTTGACGTTTCTGAATTTTGGAAGCTTCGAACGAGATTGTCTCTCCCTTAATATTGAGTTTTGTATCACCTCCAATTCTACTGTTGATAATTGAGTTCCTCTTCTTATATTTTCCTTGACGTTTCTTTAAACAATAAAAATACCCACGTCTAACATTAAAACCTTCAATCTTATTTCCTAAAATTGGAAGAAATGTTTAATTCTTTTTTTTTTAAATTAACGAACTTGTTTTGCTTCATTTTTACACTTATCGTTTTTTTTCTACAACGCCTCTCGTCGTCTCTTGCATAAATAATTACGCAAATGTCTGCAAAAAGACGTTTATCAGTCACGGTCGAAGCTGGCCGATTTCAATCACCGCCCTTTGCTCGCGTGAAGACAATTTATCCTCTGCCTTTCTTAGAAATACAGAATTACGTAAATGGCGTGATAAGCCGATTTGATCGCGGCATCTTTCGTCACTCTTCGACGCAAGGTCTTAACAAGAAAATTGAAATATAATTCGCAATATAGAAATAATTATCACGGAAACGCGTAGGGGCCCTGGCTGCCATCAAAGGAACATAAACGCGAGGGTTGTTTTGTTGCGCAATTGCCTACCGGTCTTACGGTCGGATCGTTCGTCTGTTCCCTACGAATAACCATAGTGAGAACACATGGAATTTTTACAACGCCTCAACTAATACCCTCTTTGAGCTCGAGTGGTATAAAACGCTGTAATTAGCGCGAATCAACGGTGACCGGGTTCGAAGGCTTTTTGCCTCGCTACCACCAACCCTGTACCTTTCTCTCTCCCTTCGCTCTCTCTCTCTCTCTCTTTCTCTCTCTCTTTTCTTCTCTTTCGTTGCCTTTCCTTTCAGACATGATTTATACGCGCTGTCGAGTCGTTCGCGTTGACTCGGTAAATGTCTCTTCCAAATTTTATTCTTTCTCTCCTTTGAGACAAAACTCAACACGCTCGCTTTTGATTTGCTCTCTGCCATCATCTTGCACCGTACAATTCTATCAAAATCTATACGCTTGATTGTAACGTACGCTCGCAGAGACGTGAGGTTGTACGTTTCCAATTGTTTTCATAAAAATGTAAAATCGTGCGGACATTAGGCAATTGGGACTTTGATTAGTCATCGAAAGCCGAAATTCCCAGAAGTACCTACCCAATAAAAAATAGTCTCCAACATCACGATTACAGATACCTTCGTCATTGGTAGAAACTGAAAATCCTGTTGTAGAAAACAAAGGCGAAAATCAAAAAGTCAACGGACGAAAATGCAATTTACTACAAAACAGTTTACTACTGCTGTCATGATAGACAGAAGATTACACGGGTCCTAGGTATTTGTAGCTTTTCAAACCCAAGCATTTACAACTTTAAAAGCCAGTGTTTGCAGCAACGAAAAGACTATTTACAATAGTTATAGAAAGCTGGCTATTTTATTTTTACAGCCATTAAAGTGGCTGACCCCTCGATTGAGGCAATATTTTCATATTGCGGCCCCATTCTTCGAAAACGTCAGTAAACGTCAGTTTTCTTTTTTCCATTTTCCCGGTCGTCGTTGCCATAAATCTGTAAAAGTTCCTTTCTCCGTTCCTTCGACTTCTTTGCAACTATTGTGCGCTAATTGGATTCTTTTTCTGTTCCTTACTTTTTGTTCCTTATCTAGAGACTGTTTCTCCATTCAAGTCAATAGCTAACAACTCAGCATTGAAAGGGATGCCTGTCTCTTTCTTATGTAATTATATAAACAGACAGTTTTATAGAGAGAGATAGTGAAGCTCATAGGTAGGTAAAAGGTTTCGTGGCGAGCACAAACAAAAAAGAAACTATTGTAACGTGATGAGTTTCCCTCACTTTCTTTTCATATGTATCTTCTATTTTTCTATAACAATGATTCCCTTGAAAATAAAAAGGAAAGGAATCACCAAAGCTATTGGCAGCAGCATGATTGTTGTAGTAAACAAATCAATGTAGATCAGTGTGAATCAACAAAATCAAGTAAATAAATATTGAAGAAAAAGAAAACCTGGAAGATATTCTTGCTTCTAAACTATTAGTTCTATCCATTCTCCAATAACATGGCACCATCGAACACTTCCGATGGCAAAACTAAAACTTTATAAATTCACTCAAGTGCCCCAACAATTCTCTCGATTCCTCGGGAACGCAGGTTGCGAGTCATTCGTGGCAATTGCGTAATCCCGGCTCCTCTGGAGCGAACAGTAGCATGCGAGTAGAGCGACTTAACGGATAAAAGCGATAGGTTCTCTGCCGGTCATCTGGCGGCGAAGCGTTTTCTTTCATCTTTAGAAGACTTCTTTCCCGAGACAGGCGGTGATACGGCTCCCGTCAGGATCCATTGGGCACACATCCGGGTATTTGTAGCAGGCTGGTGTGCAACATGTAGGCACTTAGATCGTTCCTTTGTCCGCCATTGTGCGGCCCAAACATACGTTTCTTCGAATGTCCATTGTCGTGGCCGATGCCCCCGCTTGGTTATGGACACACTTTTCCACGCAACGAGCATTGTCCACGACGACTGGGTATAGGTGGTGGGTGTGCTTCTTAACAGCAGATTTTTGGCCCTTGCCCACCCCCTTCCTTCTCCGTTTCTTCGACGGCGTTCGAGTTTTGTCTCGGGTGTCGCTGAAACTGATGATATTCCGGATCTTTTGTCAGACGCATCGACCTGGCAGGTGCACGCTCGCAACGTCGTTCTTTTTAGACACATCAACCGCCGCTTTCACCGTTTCTCTCGCTGTATCGACTCTACTATGAATCGTAAATAGATTTCTTCTTTTTGTGCTGACATAGATCTTCTATCAGAGTGATATTCATGCTCGTAAATACGGAGACAGTTTCGAAAATGAAGATAAATTATGAAATTCTCATCGAATTCATGGTTTCACTACACAATTCCATTCTAGCGAATTGCTAAAAATCTAACATTTCATATATTACAACTAGTTTATGATAAACTGTGGCGAAATTTGCACGCTGCTCGGGATCCACTAACACTCGTTCACTTTTCCTGTTCTTGTGTCTAGGACAAGAGTCTGCTAGAATATTTTATGAAATACATGTGCACCATCTTCCTTTTCTTTCTTTACGTATTACCTACTATCTACTTATTCCCAAAAGACGAACAAGATAGGAAACAGGGATTAACGCGATCGTTCGATGCGTATCAAACGAAGCCATCATTCTACGTCAATCAGATAGATTGGACAGATTCAATTAGGTAGATTAGGTAGATACGTCAATTAGGGACAAAACATAAAGGTTCAATACTTGTCGTGGTTCAATCGAAACGCTATGCGATTCACACGACAGCGAACGTGTTCAATTATCAGTTCAAAATATCGTTTACCACCGCTATTCGCGCTCGGAGGATGTAAATTTCCGTCTCGTAAATCCCCAGTCATCTCGGGTTGCACGCGAGCGATCGCGCCACGCCGATTCTCCGTCCAGCGAGTCTTGCGATCCAGTGGAATTGTCGACCGTCCGCGCGAGTCCCATTAATCACCCTCTTCCGGAATTCGAAACGGCGCAATTTCAAGATTGATGAAACGTCTAATTCTGCGGCGCGGCGGTCCGATCGAAAGAGCCAGGCCGTCATTGTGCGTGTAACGGTCGCGTAAAAAAGTCAAAAGAAATTTTTCCTATTTGATATTACCAACTTTCTCCCTTTCCTCCCCCCCCCTCCTCTCTGTCTTTATTTCTCTCTTGCGCATTCTATCTCCACCTTTCTGCCGTAACATCGTGGAGGGAGAGCCGTGAACGAATTGTTTACAACGACGTCAGGTCCTACTCAGGCCGTATTGCTTTCCGTGGGATTGAAGTGCTCGTAAAACAAACCCCCCTTGAAATTAGAGCAGTCCTTGCGGCTCCATAGAGCCGCGCACGTACGCGCGTATACGCTCTGCGTGCCCCTCCTCGCGCACGATACAATGTCTTCCCGCCCCTCCCCGCCGCCCGTGAAACTAACACTGTGCATTACCATCACAATGGCTAGATTAAAAAAGAAGGGGAGTGGATACGCAGCCCTTGGTCCCTTCCTTCCAGGGGCGAAACGGCGACGTGTCTGACACGTATGGGCGAACGATGGAAACAGAACGTTTTCAGAAGCGGTCGAACCTTCCAGCAGGGTGCTCTATGCACGCCAACCCTTTCCCTCTTTCAGGTGAACCGATTGCGCGCGTAATCCGCCCTTCTTTCTAGCTGTAACGCTAGAAGAAAGCTTTTACCTGTTTTCCTTTCTCTCGGTGTTCGATCGATAGACCGCCGTAAGGATTATCGATTGCTCTTTGATTATGCTGCGTCCTTTAAAAATATCCTCCGGTTAATGTTTTCACCTCGGGTTACGGGGGTTGTTGTTTGATGTTTCTTTGCGATCACTACGGATCAACGAATCGAGGTGGAATTTTATTAACCGTGGATGAACGTACCGTGCGTTGTTTGAAAAATGATTAGTAAGGTGGTACGTTGAATCGAACGGAATGGGTATCATTTTTGTACCGATGTTTCGTTTAATCAATTCGAAGATCTATGAAGAAACTGGATCGTAGACAGACGGGAGAGATGACTGATTCACAAACTCGACAATTTTGTTCAATAATAAATTTTTTAAGATCTTGTCAGAGAAGGTAATCAAAATTCATTTCGGCTGAAATCTGTATTTCTTTCCCTAGTTAACTTTTCGATCGCGAGCAATACAACGTGATACATCTCAAGAATGACAGAAAATACAAAAATACAAAAATATTGTAGAGAAGAAAATTAGTCGGTGTAAAAGAATTTTTTTTTCTGCAGGCTTATTTTTTTTCTTGTAAATGCAACGATGCGCTTAGAAATGCAACTTTTAGAAAAATAGAACTACATTTTTGTATATATTAATCAATAAGTTCAGCATTCTTTACAAACGTCGAAAAATGATGCATTGCACGATATTGCCATCTGCAACGTTTGAAGAACTACCCAAGTAAATCGACTAAAAACTAAAACATTCGAAGTTGGTGGCTTGCGCAATTAGTTTAAGAGATATTTCAACTTTAACTTTGTAAAATTTATTGTACGAAAGACGAGGAAAAATAAGAGCAGTATTCTTGTCATATTGTCATTCGTGCGTAGATTTTATAAAATTAAAATTTAAATATCTCCCAAAACTAATAATTTTTCATTATAAATAACTTTCTTTACAGAGACTGTCGAGCAATCATCAATTAATATATATACAAAAAAAAAAATGATTTTATCTAAAAAGAAATTTGCATCTGCATTTCCTGGATGCATCATTCCATTTACAAAGAAATGCCTGCAGAAAAACAGACCCTCTTATACCAATTAATTTCCTTCTCCACAACTTTTTCTTTCCTTTTTTTTGCATCTTCTGTCATTCTTAAGGCATAATCTGTTACATGGTTGCGAGAATCAACCCTGTATCTTAATATATTGAAATTTAAAAATTTGTTCGAGACGTATCTTTAATAGGGGATATTTCATCCCTTTTTTCCGAGAAGGTGCTCGGAAACGAGTACCAGCGCTCGCAATTCGACAATTCTGAAGATTGAGGAAAGAAAGATGTTTCGATCAATTCGTTTCAGAAATGTTGTGACTAGCCGGGCTCGTTTTATTTAGGGGAAACGACGAGAGAGAAACGCTTGAATGCCAGGCAGGTTGACCCTACAGTCAACAGTTAACGATTTTCAATGGCGATTGGATGTCAGCATCACTCTCCGCCAATCAGAGAGTGATGCTGACATCCGGACAAACGGACAATGGGAAAGCGCTAAATGCTCACGGTGCGCGTTCAATCCGGTGAATACGAGCGGCGTCTATTGGGGGATCCACCCCGCTATTACAGTCAATGACGGAACATACGAAACACTATTCATCCACCGCGTTTGTTCCTTACACAGATCGTGTAAGTATAGTGTAGCCCGGCTGGATGGATCTGCGAGCTCTCTCGGTTCTCCTCGCGGGGATGCGAATAACGCCTGTCTATGAACTGGAACGATATTCCCAACGATAAAGTTCACTTGGTGAATTTATTTTATGGTTAAAAAAAAATATATACAATATATATATGTATCAATAAAAATTCAATAAATAAGAAGAAAGTTGATTATAAATAAATGAACCCTGAGAATATTCATTTTCTAGTTTTTAGAAATTTAGTAAGACATCGATTAATCGCGAGTTGTTTTGTGTATTTACATCAAGGGTTGAAAATAATATAACTGAAGCAATAGTGAGACACTGAAGCAACGCCATAGTTTCAATGATACAATAAATCAATAATCAGATTAATTAATCGTTCTTATATTAAAAAATTAATTAATTATGAGAATACTCCTACGCTAGCCGTTAGATGTCCATCACTAATTAAGACATTTCTCGTAAAAGATCATCTTACTCGTTATATTATATATCACCCTTGACTTGATCTCTGTTATTGCTCTAAGGGCCTGCTAGGAAATATTGATCAGTCTACTAACAGCCCCTGAGACGGAACACTTTTCCCTTCTTTTCATTTCTTCTTACGTGTCCTGTTCCTCGATCTTACGCCGATCTATCATCTATCATCTATCGCCTTGTAAAAAAATTAAAATCAATCATAAGCTTAATTACTAAAAATGAAAGGAATTCGTGTGTTCTCGAAAAAAGAAGAAGCCTTGCGAATCTCCAGTTGAAGTTTCCAGTTGTCGCAAAGTCCCCCGGCGCTAGATTCTCCAAGTGAAATGCCCCGGAAATCCCCAAGCACAGAGGCAGGAAAGGATTCCTGGGAGATCGCGGTCGCCGCTCAGGAATTGTCGTGGTCCTGGGCCAGGGAATCAGCGCTGCGTGAAATTCAATTATGTCATTCATTGCTCCTGCTGGCTTTACCTTCTCCCCCCGTCCGTGACCCCGAAAAACCCTTCTCGATCAATCCCCATCCATCGGTTTGCCGGATGATCCGCAGATGCGTAACACACGAATGCTCTCGCGTCGACGTGGTCGTTGCGGCTCTTCGTTGATCGTATACCACGCGGACGACGCGATATCGCTTCCATTTTCCACGAGGTCACCGTGATCACTGTCTCCCCGAATTAGTCCGATCTCCCTTCTCTTCCGCTCCTGTTCACCTATTCTACGACCACGTAGGCTTCGAGTGTCTCTGTTCGTCTTGTCGTTGCCTCCTGCCGCTAACGCGATCGTTTCATTCGAGATGAGACGATCTTTGCATGCGTCGCTGCGTCGCAACGACGTCAAAGAACCCCGGTGCACCGTCTGTCTGTCTCTTCTTTCGGGAATTCGTTTGATTCCATAGACAGAGAGAGAGAGAGGGAGGTAGCTTTCTCGTACGCGACGTTTAATTGACCGATTTTACGGATTATTTCGTTCTTGAGTTGAGGTGGTGCGGTTAGGTTAGGGAGTGACGGAGTGACTGCCATATACCGGTTCGATCCGGGTTGGAATTGCTGAGAAGCGTGTTTTGAGAATGAAAGGTTGATTCGAGGCGGTTCGTGGATAGAGGAGAAACAGATTTTTAGTTGGCATTTAAGAGTTTCAGGAAAGAAATTCACTGGTGCAGCAAAACGAAAGAAGGAGACATTAAGAGAACAATTGTTAGAGTTGTGTTTATAAGTTTGCACATAACGTTAGAAGTAAAAAATAGTAGCCAGTTTGATTGTATGTTGTATTTTGGAAAACCGAGAGAATTCTAATTTTCAGTTTTGGTTTATATAAAGAGATGAATCACGTAATGCAGAAATTTGCCGAAAGGAACTCTGAAGTTTCAACTAAAAACACACTCACGAAATTCACTGTATAATGTAATAGAATTCCTTCAAGTGGTGTGTTTCAAGCAATTTTTGAAGCAATTTACCGAACTGATTAAATGTAAACGACAAGAAGAGATGTCGTTGGCAAAAAAAATCCCTCGAAACCGTCAATGGATTGGCAATTAGTCGACTGGAGTTTGTTTTCCCACGCAATCAGGGAACACGAGGAAGTGTTACTCGCAACGGTACACCATTGATCGCGACAGTATCTGTGAATGGATGACCATTGTGCCATGAATGGACGATAGTTCCGCTTGGGAAGTAGGTGGGTCTGGCCTTGGATCTGTTGTTCGGCCGTGCGACAGATTCGCACGCTATAATTTGTCACCATGCTCAACCGCCCGGTGCTTTCTAAAAGTTCAGGCACAGTAGGCATCGGTTCCAGCAACTAGTCATTTTCTTGAAACTGATCAGTGACATTTTCACATATCCCATTACGTTTAATTTCGACAGTAAATCGTATCGAGAAGTAGGTTATCTCACACAAAAATGTATAATATCGATCTCTTTTCTTAGTTTCCTTAGTTTCACTTTTGGTATTTCTTCCAAGTATATCCTTTTTACATTTCAAATACGTTGGATATTTTTTACGTGAAAATAATAACTTTGTTCATGCGAAAATTAATTCTGTAATGTAATTAACAAATAAAGTCGATCAATATAGTTTTCGAACGGCTCATATGTCGAGATTATATTTTTAATCAAAGTCATTTTATAGTAACTTTATCGCCCAACTGATCCTTCTCACATTGGAAGCACAGTATCTTTAGTTTTGTACACGTCCATCGATTGCAAAGGAATAACGAACGACGAAATGTTACGCAATAGAAAGTATCACGCAGCGTTTCCGAAACCGAAACGGTCCTCCAGCGGTTCTTTTCCCCGAGTTCAGGGCGTGACGCGATAGACGTCGGCGTCCCGAAATTATGGGGCCATTATCGATACCCTTCACCGTTGTCGGCCTTTTCCTTCCACCCGTTCCTTCATTTCCACCTCCCTTTCTTTCCGTGAGGCGCTGCGTGTAGCACCGCGGCGAAGGGTAATTATTCCCTTGGTCGCGACAACCGAGGAAACACATGTTCCACCGGTGCGAAACCCACCACCACGTGGACCGGCGATATAATAAATCCGGACCCTCGTTGTAACGCAATTTTGTCTCATTGTGCCCGCGTGGCCCGGTTATGAAACTCAATTCTCATTGTGAATCTCGGTTCCGCCGCAGACCCCCTCGTTTTTTTGGCCTTTCGAGTTTCCAGTGGTAACCCATTGGCTTCGCTGGAACGTAGGAAAAAGGAAAGAGCCAAAGGAAAGGGAGGAAAGAAGACGAAGAAGAAGAGGAAAAAGAAGAAGAAGGAAAAAGAAAAAAAAAAGAGTAGAAAAGAACCAGAAGGGAAAAGAGGGATGAAACCAGTTTCTTGGTGGTATCTCTGAGAGAAGCGTTCTGGCTTCTCTCTATCGTCCATCTCCATCCTTCTCGAACATGTCGTTCTTGCCGTTCGGTCTGTCCCTCTCGTTTTCTCAGGGAGAACGCGTCAGCGTGTCTCGATAGATATAAACGTGGAGTACCGCAACCTCGAACCCCAACGACAAGGCACTTTGAGCCATGAATATTCCTCGGCTGCAGAACACGGGGACGTTTCAGGGTGGCCAGGCAGAGAGAGAGGGCTATGAATGTCATTCGCAAACGTTAATCGACGAAATACAAAACCCATTAGACGCCACCGTCGGTCGTGGCATGGCCACGGTTTAAGTGAAGCTCACGCCCATGTCATTTTCGCTATTGTCCGGATGGCACAATTAGAGGCGACTTGGCACTACGCTTTCCGCTGATTGGTACCCATTGTCGAGGGACGGAGGATCGTAACCCTGGACAACCTGGACGATTGTCGATCCTGCGAGCAAATCGTCCTGCAACGCATTTTCGTGTCTTTCCTCGTTCTCTTTCCTCGAGGGGAAGCGCCTCTCCAGCTAGTTTTCGACTCGTAAATGAAGCTTCGTTTACAAAAGGCATTTGACATCGAGCTAGGTAGCAGTCTAGATATTAAAAAAGTTAAACATCATTCATTAGGATTTTTAGTTACTTTTATTTGTAATTTATTGCAATTTATTCCACTGGTATTGTAAATTATATTCCATTCGTAGCGAATATAATACAGCAAACAATTAATAATCCCGGGACATTAAAAATCTAAAATCGCTTGAAATTAACGTTTGTTCTCTCGTAATTCCACGATGTTTGCGGTGTTGCGTAATCACACGGTACAGGGGAAGTGGCAGCGTGTCATATTGTCTGCCGACACCTCGGAGACAGTTCAACAAAACGGTCTCGCGCGCCGTGAAACTTTTATTCCGGCGAAATGGATGATGGCCGTGGAGCTTCGCACCGGGTGGCTCGCCCCTGTTCCGCTGCTGCTGCTGTTCGCCGCTGAAAAGATCCTATCTAACACGAGGTGGGCGTATGATGCTTCCCGACGGAACAGGACTTCTCTCGAAAGAAGAAGAAGAGAGAGAGAGAGAAAGAGATGGAGACAGAGAGAAAGGTGCACCTTTTACCAAACGGAGGGGCCTTTTACCAAATACAAATGTATATGCCACCTGTGTGGATTAAGGGTTTCGAGAGCTAGATCAAGGAGCGAATAGTGTCTCCGAGTCGAGCAACAGATACGACACAAAACTCGTTTGAAATAGTAGGTACTCTCGTGTTGTTGCGTTCTAGGGTCGTTGCTTCGTGATTTGTCGAGACGATGGACACAAGCGAATTTCGAAACGTTTTATTATTTACAGCACGTAAATTAGTTTGCAGCAGACAGACAGCGCAAGAAGGCGCAAATTAGATTTCAGAGGTTTACGATTTACAATAAAATTAGTCAAGAATTCTGCAGTCAAGTAAAGTTAGTCAGAAATTATTTATTGTAGCAACTCACGTATCACAATCGTTTATTCGTTAGAACAAATCAATTTTTCTATTATACTGTTTCCTTCACTTATTTCTGCTGAAAAAGATCAAGGAGATTCAAAAACACGTTCCAATCGTCATCAAGATATTGTCACGTTCTTCAACAAGATAGTTCAAAAACGCGAAGGTACTTGCATATACACGCTGACGTTCAGTTTCCTCGGCTAGAACGAAGGTGTGTCCGTGGATCGGTGGATCGCACACCACCGATCATTTTAGCATTTTAAAAGCATTCCGGAGGCCGTTGATTTTTTCGCGAGTCGATCGGGAATCCAGTGGCGCGGCTTCGGCGCCTTATCCTACGATCGCAACAGATGTTTAAAGTGCAACGCTCGCGCCTACTATTTCGCCGATGAAACAGATTTAATAATAAAAGGGAACGTCGGGCGATCGATTTCGCGCCCACACTCGGTCGATCTGTCGCTCGATGGATGCGCCCTTCGACGCGCCACAATTCGATCCTCCTGTCGTTTTTATTCTTTTCTTCCTCTCGCCGTGTAAGGAAGACCGCATGGAAAATGGCCGGAGCCAGTAACGTTAAAATAAATTCTACCAAAAAATCACCGCCTGATTTCCATACAAAGAGTGTTCCGTGATCCTTTATGATCGGTATTTGCTCAGATCCTGGTGTCGTCACTGAAAGCTTCAGTCACTATTGGACTGTGTTTCTGGACATTGATATTGTTTACAGCACGTGTCGCTTCGTGCTTCTACCGAAGTTCCTAGGTGGCCATTTTGTCGGGAGGTTGAAGAATCTCATCCGCTACGAATCGTTTGATTTTTCTTTGGGACGAAAGTGTAGAATTTATAGATATTACGAAAAATGCAACAAGAGCAACGTTTTCAGAAAGATTTTCACTTTTTCAAAAAGAAAAATTCAATAGAAGGTTACTCAATCTATCGTTGGACATTCTCCAAATTCACGTAATTTATATGTAAGAAGAAACGTTGTTGCGTTGTTTCGTAAGTTACGTTGCCGCATATTCGAGCAAGACAACGAAAGAAAATCAATTGCATCGTTTCTACAGCATCATCGCGAAGGAAATTCCCAACTTCTCGCACGATTTAAAAATTTCACCGCGTGTAATCAATCATTCTCCGGGTTGCTCGCCGGTAGTAGGTGCTCCAAAAAAAAAAAAAAAAAGGAAAAAGAAAAGAAAAAAAAAGAAATTCCAAGCGAGAAGCTTGAAATCAATCGGCCGTAATCAAAGCCGCGCGTGGTCGCCACATTTTTTTCTAAAGAGCGAACCACAAAGGGAATACCCGTCTCTGGCGCTATTTAATTTGCAAATTTTCACCGGGGACGCGCGGCAATAATTAATCCCTTTCCCTTTCGCCCGCGCCCGCGTGCTCGCGCGCTCACGCGCAGCTTTTCCCCTTTATTATTGCGCGCTGAAAGTACGACGAGTAAGAGCGTGGCTCGAGCCGGCATTCGTGTGCACGTGTGCGCACCTGAAATGCATCTAACTAGACGCGTTGCACCGTGGTGCATACAAGAAGGAGGGGTGCACCTACTTGTTCCGCGGCGGCGGTGCATGAGGTACACGCTCTCTCGCGGTATAATATATAATGAACATATCAGATGGCCGCCAGCGATGTCTGGGATTACATATTTGGATCCTATGTTAATGCCGAGTCGCGCTGCTATACATCACGCTGCTGTTATTGTGATTCAAAGATTGAATGGTTAAGGTACGAAGCCACGATTCTACGGAGGGAACGCTACACGACCGAGAGAGAACCGCTCGACGAGAGCAGAGAAGGCGAGCAGGCAGCAAGAAGCGAGAGAGAAAGGCAGAGAATGAGAGAACGGATCGATGCGCTCTCGCACTTGGAGATAATATTGCGAAATACAGCCGCGGGATGCGACATCGCGTCGCGATGAGCCGATAGAATCGCGAGTCGATAGCCGACGTTTGTGACCGGGCGTTTTCTTTCTTTCCTGCCATTTTTTTTTTTCGAATTTTTTTTTTTTGCTCTGCGCGCGCCGTGTCGAGAGTCGTACCGTGTGTACCATATCTCGGATCGAATCGATCGCGTGGCTGCATCCATTTTTTTTCTACAGTCAGACGAAAATTTTAAGATCACTGTGTTATTCTAGTTTAACTGGCAGTCGAAGACGAGCAATGTAAATGTATTAGAGCTTGCAAACGCGAGACGGTACAAAGTTTATTAACTCAAGGTATATTTCTTTGAAAGATGTTTTAAAATGAATTATATTCATTCGTAGTTAATCTTTTTATTTACGTGTGACCTAATATTTCGTCATGTCGAGAAAACGATCTTGCTACTTTTATATAGAAAGGTAATTGTACGTGTAGAAATGTGTCGAAAATTTGTTTCATTGAAGCCTTCGTTTTCAAGAAAAATTTGAAGATTTATCAACAATATTCCAACTTTATGGACAGACACAAATAATCTATGCTCAAAAATAAATAAAAGAAGAAAAATGTAGAATAAAATTTTTTTCGTTTAGGACGTTGTTTTTAAGAGAATAAACTTCGAATATATTCCGTTGAAAATTATCTAAAGTTCACCTGTACTTGATAAATATTCAAACTCGATTTTCTCCAAAACGGAGCATCTTATAGAAACATTTTATTCTACGTTTTTTTTTTTATTTATTTTCGCACGTAGGATAACCTCCTGTCAATTATTCTTTTCTGACTAAAATCCGTCTAAAATTAACTAAATTCAACTAAATTTTTAAACTCGAGTTTCTCGAAAGTTTTAACGAAGATTTTAACGAGGAAATTTCATTCTTCTTTTTTGACATATTTTTATGTCACCTTTCGGTTGGGGACATATTGTATATTGTATATTATCGTCACGATATAATTCGTCATGACGACGTATGTTTACATGTTTGTAATTATGGACACGATGACATATTTTATCACTGCGAAGTGCACTACAACCATATGTCGTCATTTTATAAAAATAATTAGCTGATGCAAATATCAATATCGACAAAGATTAATCAGATCATCGCTTGTTCAAAATCTTTTACGTCAATTACATTTAATCAAATACACGTAATTCATTTTTAACAAAAATGGAACAATAAAACGCGAATGACACCGCTTTAAAGATAATGAGAAAAGCAAGTGACACGAGCTTATTAAACGAGCCAATATCTATCAGAGTCCTGACTTGATAATCTTGACTAACGAGGCATTCGATGCTCCAGCAACGTCTGAACGAAACTTCTGTCTACCAGTACCCGAGATACTTGAATAAAGATACTCGTCTCCAATAATCGGAAACAAAATCATTCCACACAGAGATGCGTACACTCATTTGTTACGTCTTACCGACGGCGCGCAATGAACCGTGAATACTGGTTACCATACCTGTGTAACTGTCTTCGAACCTGTCGAGGCTTCCTTCGATTATTCTTCCTTCTCGTCGTGCGAGCGAACGCTGACATTTCTCGTGTGCGAGCATATATCAATCGGTCTGTCAAGAGAGGAGAGCCGTACGCTGTTACGAACCGTGCGTCCGCGTCCTAATGTTCATTAATTGTCCGCGCAGACAACGTAATTATTTTGTCAATCATCCGCGAGGAAAAATGATGGCCCGAGACGCCGTGTCAATTGTCTTCTCGTTACTTTCGCTTGCACAACGACCATGCCGACTCGGGGGCGGTTCTCGATCGTCGTTCTTCATTTTCGCGCTGCTTATTAGTCGGGTCACGGGGTCGTATCCATCAAACACCATCAACTTCTATTGTTTCGCTTCACCTGCGAACCATTACCGACTCTGTTCGTTCCTTTTTTTCTAGTTCCTCGTGTACGTGTTTCGTTCCTGTATAGCGTACAGACGGCTTGGAAAGTTCGCTGGTGCTTCGTCTTTGTCAATGATCTTCTAAGGGATATGAAGTTTGGTTTAGATGTTGATGTTATTACATCGTGATTATAACCTATTATTGTAACTTGTGGTATTTCTCGATTGTCGTTAACAGGACGTTGAACATTTACCTCAGTCGTGTGGAGTGTTAGAGTGTTAGAGTAAACGAAGGAACTTATTTCATTCCAACTGATACATACTATCTGATATATAGACGTTTTAAATACCTTCTGACGGAGTTTTAACTATTTTTCTCGATTGAACGCTAAAAATAAACCACCAATGAAAAGTCATAGACAAATGGGGAGAATCGGTGAATTCGAATCGTACAAATTGCTACAAAAACGCTACCACATACAGAATTCTACCGTTAATGTTATCCTGCCAAATATAAGTCACCAAAAGCCAGTTCTCCGAACAGAGCCCGGTAATAACGCGCGCAAGAACGCGAATCGCGCGGGCAAGCATCGGTCAACGTGTTCATTCGGCGAAAGTAAAATTAATGATCCTGCTGGCCGGTGTCTGGAACAACAGGAGAAGGAAGGGACGCGAAGCTCTCTGGATCGGTCGATTCCACGGCGGGGGATCGAACGCCGGCGTATCCCGGCAGCTGATTTTTCGTGGCCACGTCGAAAAAGAGAATTCAATTACTCGTCGAATCGGTTGGTCGTAACAGAAATGACGTGCCATTCGGCACAAAGGCTCACCTGCCATGGTGCATAATACTGGAACAATCCCGTGGGCGTCCGGTCGAGTAATGCTCGCTGCCGTTGTTGTTGCTGCTCTTTTTTTTTTTCTTGTTTCCTCCTCGGGAGGCTGGCCGCCTCCCGGTCGCTTTTCTTTTTCTCGGGCCGGCCGCAACTCGCTCGGCCCACCCGTGGCGAGTCGATCACCGTGCCAGCTCGTTCGACCGACAATTTCGTTGCATTTCTAAGCGACTTCGTTGCTCCGAAACCCCCTCCTACCGCACAACCACGTCTCGAGCAATCGCCTCGAAGCAGCGCGGACCAGCGCGGAATTGGTGGCGCGAAGTGGGTGAGGTTCGATTGATGGCTTCAACAACGCGTCGAGAGGAAATCGAAGAGTCTTGATTTCGAAGAATTAGCTGGAAGAACTGAGAAGTGGCAAATCTGATGGAATAATTCTGTTAATTCTCAACTTTTTAATCTGTAATTATCATGAATATTATTTATATTTGGAAGGTTCTCTTATCTCATCTTATTGAAGACTGATAATGATGCTTCGTAATTAGACCGCGGACATATCACAGTCTCTAGAAAATTTTTCACATTTTTAATAAATTTTTCCCATTCCTCTTTCCTATCCATCATGGAATAATGATATTTCGTAATTAGATTGCCAGATGTTTCTCTGACAGTCTCTAAGAAATTTTCTACCCAGAAGATTCCATTTCTTCGATTATGTTTCGTAAAAATATAAACGTATATCTTGTATCTTCCACCAATATATTTAGTTTCGATTTCAGATTGAATTTTAAAACCTTGTTGAACCTTGTTACATCGCGGCCAAATTCAATTCTGAATTTTTCCGATTCTTGCATTGCTGAAAAAAGACGCACAGAGGATACAAAGGTTGTTACGCCGAGAGATAAGTAGCTCCGCGAATCACATCCGTAACATGCAAACTTCGATTAACACTTAACGAACATACTTCTCGGAGGCGGTGGCATCCGACACTGGCCAGACAATGGCAACGAAATGTCGGACAAAAGGCGTTGGCGGACAATACAGCCCGGTCGACGGTGAATCGATGTAATTTTCGAACGTATCGGCAGGAAGTGACTGCGCGCAAATCATTCCGAAAACAAAAATATCGTCCACGTTCCACACGCAGTCGGTGCCAGAAGAAAAAACAGCCGGTGCTTCTGGCTTCTCTTTTAATTCACGCATTGTAGGCCACGTTTGCCCACTACAAAGACGTTCCCACGAGCGGCCAATGAGTTGGCAGATATAACAAAAACATTGGCTCCGGCGCGATCCTTTTCGTTCTTTCTATTCTTTCTCGACCTTCGTCGTCGTATCCTTCGGCCTCCAAATTTACGCCTGCTCCTTACGTCGGTAAGCGTCGTTGCTTTTCTAGCTTTCGAAACCGAAGCAACGTCGTTGCCCCCAATCGAAACGAGAATGACGTACCGAATGATTCGTGAGTGTCAAAAGATTTTTCAACAGAAAGCAAAGCTATTTTTGTTAATTTTGTAATTTTCTTTTTTGTAACAAGTGGAAAAAAGTGCCAGTCAGGTATTATCCAAAAGTATTTTAATTAATTTTGATAATTACGTTATTTATTACTCCAACTATTATAATGAAAATATACAAGATGTCCCGCGACCGGGTGATAATTGTGTGAAAGAATGAAATTTTTTCATCGAAGCCTTTTCGAGAAAATCGAGTTTAGAAAATTTATCAACCGTACTTGAATTTACTTGAACACCTGTACACTGTACAACACGCAGTTTCATCTCATGCTAGATTTAAAATTTAAAGTACAATATGTTTCGCGATATATCGCACGAAATTTGCAATCGTCTTTCAGTTTTCTGACATTTATGTCACTTGCCGTTTCAATTTCAAAATTTGTCGTCAAAGATTTTCACATTACATTCGTCCTATCTCGTTTCTCCTTTTGCCATTGTTTCGGATACTTAGATCGATTTCGTTGGATATTGTTGACCGAGAAGAGTGAAGGAAGGAAGCGATTATTCACTTTTAATAGAACTGTACCGACAACAGGCACGTCCGGTAATCGATTTCAATCGAAAACGCTGCAACGACGCGGTTTTGTCTCTGGTGTCCCGTGAACAATCGGACGGCCTCGACCCACCTCATCCGTTCGGTTTTATTAGGTGTGGAATTTCACGAGCACGAGCCACAACCAGCCGTTCCCTCGGCGATCTTCTCGATCTCTACGTTTAACAAAATCAACCTACCAAGTCTAAATTCATTAGACAGTTTTATAATACGTTCGTTCTTATACTTATATCGCGATACAAAGTGAAATATTGTTCACACTTCGTCGATTTACAATTTTTAATCGCGAAGACTTAAATTTCAACAAATTGTGATTAACATTCGTGTTTTTAATTCATTTGCATCATAAAGCGGAATATTCTTCGAACAATATTCACTCTATATCATCGAGCACAGAATAATCCATGGATATCGATAGAAAAATTTTTTTTTCATATTTATTGATATTCAGTGTTGTTATTATATTTATTAAAATATATATTGTAGCCAGAATGTGCTTATTCAAATTCAAATTTTTATAAATGCAGTCAGAAAAACGGACGCTTTATAGGAAATATTTTTATATTTTACGTGTGAGTGTATCCCAAACATCACAGAAAGTACTACACTTGGGTATTATGTATTTTTTGTGCGTATACATCCTGCATAATTTTGCATTTCAATACTACCTATTGCAATTTAAAAATTGCAAATAATTTGACGAGCTATATAGATCAATAATTAATTATGCCAACCTTAAAAGATACGACGAGTTTAATATTCATCAGTCAATAATGAAAGATGTGTTTAATGAGTTTAATATTCGAAGAAAAAATAGGTTTAACACTAGACAAAAAGAACTTCTGTACTGTAAAAGAACACTGTACATAATTAACAATTTAACAAAGAAGAAAGTTGTTCTACAGAAAAAAATATATTTAGACTTTCAATGGACACTCAAGTATCTATCTTAATTTTCTGAGAACGTATCTGTTCAGAATGAAAGCAGACTAAAATCTCAATCGATGGGTGTCTCATTCATTCGGATAGACGATGCTATTAACACTTTACCGACCGTGTATTAG
This sequence comes from Tetragonula carbonaria, assembly GCA_032399595.1. Classification (NCBI taxonomy): domain Eukaryota; kingdom Metazoa; phylum Arthropoda; class Insecta; order Hymenoptera; family Apidae; genus Tetragonula; species Tetragonula carbonaria. The sequence continues at coordinate 3,932,607 of JAUCRC010000008.1, forward strand.
CGGTGAATAGTTAGCCGATTAATAGGCTACCGGTCGATAAAGTGTTAACTGTCACTGTGCAACAGACAACTCGTACTTACGTACGCTCAAACGTACGTCACCTGTTTCACAGGTGCGTCGCGGCAGACTATCGCGCCCTTTCACTTTTGTCCGTTCCAAAAATGGTACATAATTTCGGCCATTGGCGAGAGTCAAAATAACGTTTTGGAACCGTGGTCACGTTTTTAAACGGAGTCGACCACCGGACGAATAGAAAGAAAGAGAGAAAGATAGCCGCGCGCCTATTATTCTGGGAAAGCGGAGGAATTCGGCCCGTTCCGAGAATCTTTATGGGACCCCATACTGTAGGGCCTGCGGGGCGCTGGCATTGTTCGATGGTGCCAAACAGTCTGGCCGGGCGGACTTTCGCCGCGTGCGCACCGGCTTGTCCAGCGCTTCTTCTTCATCGTTTCCAACCTCAGCCCGTTTCACCGTTTCCGGAATTTCGAATTGCCCGTATTATTTCGTTATTTATGGAGATTAACGCTTTCGGCCGCTTTTGTCATTTTTACGTAGAAACGTACCATTGTTCGAGAACGTCGGTCGTTCCTTTTCCTTTTCCTTTTTTTTTCTTTCTCTTTCTTTCTTTCTTTCTTTCTTTTTCAGACGTAGGAGCGAGGAACGTGATTATAAATGTATTCTCGAGTCGAAATCAGAGAATCGTGATTTACAGACTACGCTTCTATTAAAATGAAGCGGCGAGGATTCCTTTCAGATTCAGTTCAGGCGAAACTTCACTTCGTGGTCCCTTGTGAATTTTTGCGAAGTTAATATCATTGGAATAGCATTGGACGAAATTAAAGTTGTTAGACGACGATCGAAGTAAAAAATTGATCCCGATAGTCAGCCAATTTTTTAACGACGATCCGTCGTCCATCTTTGAAATCATCATCTTTATCGAAACATTCCAAAATAGCATTTAACTTGCAACTTTTTCCCAAAATAATCTTCTATAATATTCCACCAGTTCTCCGAAACAATTTGAATTTTTTCACAAGCTAAATTTCAATTGATCTCACGTGTGTGTATAATTTTTTTAGAAAATTTTTATCACAAAATCATTCGCCGAGTTGTTCGATCGTTGTCAGTGACGTTGGATTCGTCATCGAGCTCTACGTCTCAGATCCTCGAATTTCAGCATTTTCACAAATGCTCAATGTGCTCGCGCTCTTCATCTTCACTGCTGCGTTTCTCGTCACGCGTGTGCATCGGTATCGTGAATCACGTGTCACAATCGGACATTGAATCCATTCGTCGTGTCTGACAATAGCTTGATGTCAGTTGACACTCGCTGCGTAAATCGTGAACTGGTTTACTCTTCGAGGAATGCTAATACCATTCGGTTTTCGTCGTTGTTGCCATTCTTCGTTGTTCGGCGGGTTCGTTCAAAACACGGGTTGCTCGTAAATTTCGATGGAAACCCGAAAGAACGGGGGAGGCTTCCGAGAAGTGCAATTTCGTATAAACATCCTGTTATTTACGAGCAATCTTTTTATATCTCTCTTTTCTCACACGTCGAAGACACACGTTGGATGAAAAGGTCGGCCGAGAGACCAGCTAATTTGCGTCCACGTCTTTTCACGCTTGTTGTGGTCTCGTTAGATTATGGAACGCGTTTATGGAAAGTTAAACAGTCGATTCAGCATGTTTATGTTTTATGTATATTACTACTTCAGAGATATATTGTCAATTTTGATTAAAGATAGAATTAACGTTTGATCTAAAGTATTATCCAAAAGGAAAAATATATTTATAGAAATGAAAGTATTCTTTGAACCATACACAATATTTTGTACATTTTCCCATGATAACAAGACTCACAAATTAAATATTTATTTTATACATACATAAACGATGATTGTAAAATCTCCCCTCGATTTATTGCACTGATAACTGAATAACGAAGGGAAGAATGAAGCAATGATCTGTCTCTTTTAAAATTTTCCTAATTACACTTCTATTAAATTATTCCTTCCTACTTGTTCTAGTCAGAACAATCCAGCAAAAGAGTTCCCTCTCATTGTCACGTACTTTTCGTTATTGTTCGCCGAACGAGATCAACAGCCCCGTAACGCGAACGTCAAGACAGAAAAGGTCGATCGACTTGGGATTAAAACCCGGCACAGAAAAATGTTATTAAGATCTCGATCTGAGACGCGAATAGAGTAGAACAAACTCGACTCTTCGTACAATGGCCGAGTTCCTCGGAGAGGCCAGGACCGTACAAATGGACAAAGCTGTTCTCGATTTCTATTAACCGAGTCCAAGCGCCTGCCACCACTCGACTTCTCGATCTTACGTTCCTCTCTTTCTCTCTCTCTCTTCCTCTCTCTTTCTCCACCTGGTTGAATAACGAAATAACGCGGCAGTATGCTCGATTTCGCAGAGCCTTCTCGCGAGTCATTAACGTATTCGGCGCCCTCCTATTTAAATGATATCACAATGGCCTTATTTGCCTGTACAATGGACCGTACACGTGAAATTCGACCAGCGAGAAAGAAATGAAAACGAAAAAAAAAAAAAAAGGAAAAGAGCTTCAACGATACTGATCTTTTCGTAGACCTCTTTTATTTTATTCTCATAATCAGTGACAAAAGGGTTGTAAGAAATGGGTGATACGATTGGTAAAAGGGTAGCTTTTCAAATTATTCGCTCGTTATTGGAACCCGGGTGACGAATGCAGATGACGATAAAGCCATTGTGGTTTCACTAGCGCCGATTTTATCCATGCCCGGATGAAAGCCCGCTAATTTCATAATGTAGGCCTTGCAAATAGTCCACGCTCTGTGCCTTTCAACACCTCAAAATGCTTTTCATTTGTTTCTTTTTTCTTTTTCTTTTTCCCTCGAGCCTCTTCCAGTGGCTCGTTCAAGATCAATATTTGCAGATCTATGAGCTGTCTTACGGATCTTGTTAATCTTTACTTTGAATAAAATGAAGCCGGGATCTAAATTGTCAAAGAATTCGAATAATGAAATGCAATGTATTTAATCACCGATTTTTTTATTTCAACAAACAAGGGGATTTTTAGCGATGTTAATAATAATTTCACTAATAAAAAAGAATACGATTATGTCGAGAAAGACAATCATTGAAGGAAAGAGGAACTTAGATGTAAGTGTTTTACTACTCACAAAAATATCTATAATTATTTCTAAGCACCCATCTTCGCGTAATTGATTGTCAGCTGATCAATTTAGTGTAGTATAGAAGTTACCTTCAAACTTAATGTTACCTCAAAGTTACCTTCACTTTGCCTCCTTTAAAATCATACAACATTTATATTAAACAGTTTTTCATTAGACGCATAATTTAAAAGTTATTGCAGGTTATTTCAGTTACGTGAATCACTCTATATATTATAACACAATTCCAGATAAATTGATAATCCGAGTTTACATGACAACCCGGTTTCATCGAAACTTGCAAAACTCTATGACGAAATCTCGCATCCTCGTTTCCGACTATTACATGCGTCGTTGTCGATTTTAATCAACTTCCTTCCAACCGACTAGCAACCAACTCGTCTCCTCGCATCGAACGAAAAGAATGGAAAAACAAAAAAAAAAAACAGAAGGGAAAAGAGGTTGCCGGATGGAAGGGCGAGTCTTATCGGGAATCGAAGCGATCGAGCCGAGGATAATTCGCACGGGTGAACAAAAGTTCGCGATATTCGAGCGTGGCATAGGTGAGCGTAATTATATCCTTTGAAATTGGGTACAATGGTCCCCGGGGGCAGTCATTGAAAGTCGAGTACCTGTGCCTCTTGTGAAGTTCCACCGGTGCGGCCGACTCTGTGTAAGGCGGCTTCAGGCCAGCCAACCAGGGAAACAGAGACAGAATGAAACAGACAGGGGGTGAGAAACGGTGGGGTAAGAGAGGACGCAGAGTTTAATACGTAATTAAATTCTGTTCTCGCGCGCGTAGAATCGAGGATCTTCGTTTTTTCTTTTCTTTTTTTTTTGTTTCCTTCGCGATCGCGGCGTGTCGTTGGCGCGCGTGCACGCGCCAAGTGTCGCCGATCCGCTTTCCGTTTCTTCCTTTTTTTTTTCTTCTTTTTTTTTCACCAGTGTTCGACCCTCTCGGAGAGGGGAGGGGGAGAAACAGCCGGAACAGGGGATGGAACGTAGATTGATCCGACTCGAAGGGAAGTTTTCACGAACGAACGACCATTCTCGCCTGTCTTCGCTCCGATCGTTCGAGCTTTTAATTAAAGCGCGACTTCAAAATTTTTAATTAACGACACGGGCAAGAAACACGGGAACGTCCGCCCCCCGGGTGAAACCAGATTTTTGCAGACGTTTATTTGGCAAATTGAAAATTGCTTCGCCTTTGCTTGTTAGAATGGCGATGCGAATCCGTTCGGATCGATTCTTCTAATTAATTAAATACTCACGCATTACTGTGGTAGCTCGTTGCCAAGGGGTAAATTTTATCATCGAGACAGGGCAGTTTTTGGAAATAAAAATCTGATGGCCAAGTACAGTTCACCGTGATCTATAAGATGTAATATATACCAAGGAAATCAACGTGATTGACGAGTGTTAATATTCAAAGCAAGATATTCATCGCTTTTGCTGATTAAAGCTTGATAATAAGGAAAATTAAATCGTACAATGATATAGCTAAAGTAAATTGTATTACATATTGTATCGTATATTATTCCGCATGTACTATCTTAATTCACGTTCCTGCGGAGAAAAGCAGCTTTACAAAATAATTAAGGACAGAAAGCGCACAACGAGCGCTATTTAGTCCCGCCCAACTTCCCGACAAAGAGGAGAACGCGAAAAAACGACGGATCACGGTATATCGGCACGAAAATGCTCGTACAATACCCTCGAAAATTACCTAACAAGAATCAACGTCTCATTGCTCGCTCAAGATATATATATATATATATATATATATATATATATATACATACACGGTCTGCAGTTTACATCCGTCATGTTTGTGAACATCCTGTTTACAGGAGCTCCTCCATACGGGTCGTATACGTTCTTTTGTTGCGAATAAATTATTATTTGCCCTGAATATTCCGCAGAAAGGAAAGGGAGAAGACGGCCGCAGACAGATAGACAGGGACCTAGAATACCTCACGCAGTAATGTTTGCGTGCATTCTTTACGCTCAATTGAGCGGGCATAAGTTCTCGAGTGAGCGGCCGCTCTGCAACACGCTGGATGAGCCCGATGGAACACAAGGGATGGAATATGTGTCTACGAGGCGAGGCCAACATCTGTCGGCCCTCACAAATCATTCCAGCGTCCTTTACAGATCGCAAACTAGGCACGAGCACTGGGGTGACCACCGATCATTTCCAACTAAAAACTCGTCCGATCGGTCAAGTAAGGCCTCGTGATCGTGATCGGGGAGTTCCTCTCTCCTTTATCGTCCGCTCTCTCTCTCTCTCTCTTTCTCTCTTTCTCTCTCTGTGTGTCTCTGTTTCCTCGCGTGTGACCGGTAGGCACGCCAGCCATTAAGTTCGCAAAGTGAGCGCCGTAATAAACGGGGATTCTTTTAATGGGAGTATAAGTGTCGGACTCGAGGGCGCGAACGAGTTTTGTGGAGAGGACTTTACCACAGGGACGAGTCGCCGACTACAGGAAAATCTGGTAGCAATGAATTTTCGAATAGCCACCGCGTTACACCACTGTCGCGCAACTACGTAAACACCTTGAAAAGAAAAGAAAAAAAAAAAAAGAAAAAAGAAAAATGGATGCAAATACGAAACAACAAGAGGCGAGATTTGATTAGAGGAATTGTGACGAAATCCAGTGGATCTCTAATTAGAGATATTGTAAAACACTCCGCTGTGATTCGTATTTCAAAACGAACAATTCTTGATAGTTTCGTAGTTAGTTTCATAGTTGTCACGTGTGTGGCAAAGCTGGTAGAGTCAGTTGGCTGAGCAAAGGGGGGTTCACTCAGTTTTCTCAGGAACGGAAACGTTCTGAGTAAATAGTCCGGTCGATTAGCCATGAGGAAGCGTAGCTTCGTGCGTAGAGGTCTCTCCTACAATTTCTTCGCGACTGCGGTAAGAAGTGAACCATCGACGAATGTAAGAAAACTGAAGGAATTACTTGACACAGAGTTGTTTTTCTGTCTAACAATATACAATAAGACAAACCACGGAATTACTTGACACAGAGTTGTTTTTCTGTCTAACAATATACAATAAGACAAACCAGGTGCAATTTTCATTTTCACGGCGATCATTTCACCTGAGTGAAAATTTACAGTGTGAAGTTTGTTGGAATTTCTCGATAAACGTAACGAATTACGCGTACCCAATATATACGATACCTCCATCCATCCAACAGAAGTTAAAAGTTGCCCGAGAATGATTCACAAAAGGAAGCTGATAAATCAGAGATTCGTATCCATTCAAAACACCTCGCTCTATAATACCAATAATGTAACATCCGTCGAGATAACATCGATATATAAAATATGAAAAGATAATATCGAGGATGAGATAGCATCAGGTACAGACGCGGTGGACCGGGTGCTGGGATCATCGTTCGAAATTCCCAAAGTCCCAGCGCGTCGCTCTTCTCTACGCTAGAACCTGTCGTCCCCTCAGAGGCAATAGATTCGAGCAGAAGGTCAACATAATCCTCGGTACAAATCTGAAGGCTTGTCAAGGGGTTGTTCGTTCGGTGCGCGAAACAAGAACGACGCGGATAGGGTAGCAGCGTGGAAAGAAAGAGAGAGAGAGAGAGAGAATAAACTAGAATCGCGGGAAGGTGAGCGCAGGGGAAAATAGAAGCGAGGTGAAACATAGCGGAGAGAAAGGAGGGAGAGAAATTGAAGAGAGGACCATCGTCCAGGCGATGCTGATAAACAACACGTCCATGGTATAAAGAGAACCTGATCCGGACAGCGGTCGTTCATTGTGCTGGCGCGGGCTGCACGATGTATTTGGACAGTCAGTTGTTAACGGCAATGAAATCCGCCATTGTGGCACCATTCGCCGGGTACAATTGCCCATTATGGCAGTGACTACCTTCCGTGCTTCGTGTACCATAATTACATTACGCGAGTTGCGCCACTGGCCCTTGTGTGTTAACCTATTGTTGCCACGAATGCGTTCATGGGTGTGCCGCTGGTTTCGATCCCGTGTCTTCGCCGGCTCAATCAATAGGTGGCTGCGGATATACCGATGTGTATCTTTCCGCGGGATGCTGACAGTTCGAGAGCTCGATTTTATTTCGGCTAGGTTTAGAAGTCGAAGAAGGTTTCCTCGGATTGGCTTTCGTTTAACGTGGTGTAGTACGTTCATGCTTGACAACTTCTACCGCAAGAGAACAAAATTCCTTCAACTCGAGAGTCTTTTCGTTGATTCGGGAAAAAGATTCGAAGGATTGTTGAAATTTCCTTGTAAATGTAGCTTAGTGTCAGCAGAACACACGCCGAGGGTTAAAGTTTGGACTGTTTATCTTTGAAGAAATACATTACGCATTGGACGAGCAATTTGCGGCGAACTGACATAAACTCGTAGGGCACAGTAGTACGCTGCATTTCTTTTTTTTTTTTAAAGCAAAAAATATATCGCTGGCCTTTTCACTGCCTGGTTTCATTGAATCAAGACGTAAAACGTTTACAACTGTTCAAAAGAAACTGGTTTCGCTATAGTCGAACAACATAGATCCGTGCCCTTTGAAAATTCCTATGGATGTTTCACCAGTGGAATTTACTACCACTGAAATTAATTCCTAATACAACGAGTCTAAAGTAATCGTTTGTTAAAAGCTCGTCGTTAATAATGTACTTGGCATCAGCTGGCTGAACAGAAAAGCTAATCAAAGAAAATTAAACAAACAAGACGGGAACGTTTCTGCGCGAAAGGGTTAATGCTCTTTGTTCCGACCGATTCTCCGGGGATGAGAATCAGGGGAGAGGGAGGAATCAACACTTTCACTTTGTATCGTGGCCAGAATGGGGAAAGAGAGGAAGATTGAAAAGGATGAAAAAGTTGAATAGTCTACGCCTATGTAGTGTTGCTGGTGCCAGTTTGTCTGGCCGAGACAGCCTCCCCCACTCCCCTCGAAAACACTTTTCGCCCAAAGCAAAGGAAACGTAACGAAGGCCATCTTAAAAATTCCTGGCACCCCGTCGAGAACGACTCCACCCCCAACACGTCCCAGAGATCCCCTTTATTCCCGCCATTTCCCACCACTCCGACACCTCGACCGCAACTATCAATGAACACTAGGCTTTTATTTATTTTTTTTTTCTTTTTCTTCATCCCTCCCGCATTCCGAAAGGATTGCTTCGATCGCAATCTGGCGAACGTTTGAAAACACTTCTTATGTATATATACCATACATATATTATAACATACATTTGGTTTTAGAAGTATTTCGATTTAGAAATCTTTCTTCTTTTTTTTTTGTTATAAAAGTTTAATTTTTAAAAATCAGTATCAATTGTGAAAATTCTTTCTTCGTGGTAATGCAAGCAATATTGCTTGATATCGGAAATCTGGAATTTGTTTGTTACGTTTGTTCCAGTTTTGAATATATATTTTAGCTTGAATATTTTTTGTACGTTGAAATTTTTGCACGGAGATGTGACGTTCGGATTCGAATGTAGAAAACATCAGATAAGATTCGCACAATATTTAGTATATTTTGATTGGTAGGTTTCGATTGGTACGGGACGCAAAGTTTTGGAAAATGATTTGGAGAATTCATTGAGGAACATTTCACGAAACACGAGGTCCAGGAACAGGAAAGTCAGGAAGAGTGGTCGTCAAGTTTCCCACAAAAGGAGCGCCGTTTGTGAGAAACGCCGCTAGTAACCGTACTTCCTATGCCATTCGTAGGTTTTTCCTTTGTACCGACTGCGTGGACAATGGACCAACATTTTCAGTATTCGCAACGCTGAATCGGCCATTGTTCAACGTGGTCAGGTTCAACGTGCGCCCGGAACAGCTAAAAACTCTCTTGTGGCAACTCGAAAGCGACTGGACCTGATCCATCTTCTGAATGGAAACTTTTTACACGGAATTAGTCTTACAAGCGATCATCCTGAAGCAAAAGTACATCTAGACGTACCGAACGTTTGTAAAATAGAAAATTACGTTAAACTATTACACGCGAGATGCCCGATTTTATCGTATCAATTTGCTGAAACTTTCTATTCAAGAAAAAAAATTCTTTTTCCAGATATAATTGACATATATAAATGCTTTATTTTTTATTTAGTCTTAATTCTGTTGAATTTAGTTGAAGTATTTTAGTGAAGAATTTAGTTGAAGAATTATTTTATTATATATTACAATTTATTGTTTATTCAAACATTGCAAATCCATTTTGCTTAAAAATATCTTTCTCGTTTCGAAGGTGAACGATTGTGGCAGCGCGGTCAGAAAAACTGTGTCTTCGCCCACTTTTCGAGGCACTGTGACCACAACCCCTGGACAAACATTTAAGCCCGACGCATGTGTTCCCATAAAGTCAAGGGGGTAAGTGCACGCAGCATACGTTCTTATTCACGGTTCGAGCCGGCGATTCGCGGTCGGCCAGTTTCGAAGGGTCCGCAAATGGTTGGTTAGGGCTGAAAGCCAATCGAGGGAGGAGAGAACGGGGTCTCTGGGCGAACCGCGATAAGTGACATTAGTCCGTGATCGCTCGACCAGCGACGAACACGCCGTGTCTCGATTTACCCTTCCTCCCGTCAGGTCCAGACTAAAAATTCGAGATATCGATCGTGTCTACTAGCTAAAATACGAAATTGAAATATTTTACAGCGGCCGATACTATTGCGTGGAAAATTATATTGTATTTCCTATCCGTACTCCACCCTAAAAACAATATCAGATGTAATATGTCAGATAACGAAATTCCTCAATAAAAAATATTACGCTTAACCAACAACCAGCATGAAAACTATTGTATTTTCGATAACATAGCCCCTTTGAAATGTTTCGACAAAAAAGGATAATCGTAAATCATCGGAAAGTATAAGTTTCGAAAGCGAAACCTCGTAAACGTCGTTACTGCCCGTTAAAAGTCATTGCAGCTAATTCAATTAACAAGAGTCAATTCTATTCAAGGCACGTACCTTTGGAGAACAAGCGTTCTGGGTCGCATTCACCCATCACGCTGGTGAACTCCAGGCCTAAGCTAATGATTATCGTTACACAAACAGCAATATTGCTCTTTCGCAAACAGCACGTGCCTCTTTGTCAGTTGCGTCCATAAATCGAATCCGTGTTCTTCACGCTGTTCGAAAGTGTAACGACTGTGAACGCGAAGGAACGAGAAACGATCCAGAAGTACAATGTTCTCGCCTGGTCAGGGTCAACAATTTCCACGGCAATTACTGATAAACATTTCGTCCCTCGTGGGAGGTGTACCTATGACTCGGGGCTCGGGCCCATGGCAACGCCTTTTTCAAAAGCCAGTTTCGACAACCACCCTTCTGCTCGCGTTTCGTCTCTCTTCTCGTCCTCGTCCGTTTCCATCGTGAGCCATGGTTTACGTATGCTGCCAGCGGGGAGTCCCCCAAGGACGCCAGCTCCTGCTCCTTCGGCCAAGAAGGAACCGCAACAACCGTGCTAGACCCAGCCAGGCAACAAACGAAACTATGATTCCTATACTATACTCGTTGTAGAATGTTTCTGACATCCTTTACCCTGCTCTCCATGTCTATATACACGTGTACACGAACGTAGCTTCGAGAGAGATGATGAGTTACTCGTGGACGAACGAGGGAACGAGTTTGGAGCACGAGGTACTTGAGCCCTGACTCTACGAGAGTATATCGAAACGAATACGTACTCGTGATAGTCTTTTTTTCTTTTTTTTTTTCTTGTTTTGTTGAGTATCGTGCAGGGAAGTTTATTTTAATCCTTGCGGAGCGAAGAGGAGGAGGATTCGTTGAACATCCTGCGACAATGTAGTGCTTCGATTTTTGTTAATGTTTCGTTAACATTGGAAATCGTAGAAATGGAATAGAAAATTGCGTAACCAAAAAATTTACAAGTGTCAATTTTAATTTCATTTTGTATAAATGAGTATAAAAAACAACAACAGAAAGAGAGAGAAAAAGTCAAGTTTCCGTAATAAAATTCAGCTTGGTTCACAAGTGGTGTCAACACTTTGGAAAGAACGAAAGAAGGAAGAAACGAGCGGTTAATTAGTGGCCTTGATCGGTCAAGAAAATAAAGGGATCGCTTCACAAGTTATTACATCGGTGGAGATCGGGAGGACAGCTCGATTGCGAAAAACCGGGGATGTTAACCGGTGCTGCTCGAGGAAATCACGGATAAAAGGCAGCTTTGATGTGAAGCGGTGCTTCAGCTAGCCTCCTTTCAGGAATTCTAGCAGCGAGCCGTTCCACCAATTACTTCATAATGTCGCCACCGGAACAGGAAGAATTCCCAAGGAAAAAAAAGGCACGCGCACTTTGCCAGCTATTCCGCTCCTCCTATTTTCTCCCGGATGCGCCACGAATACGAAGAACGATCCGCATCCTCCTCTCTCGTGCTCGTTCGAGTTTTGAATTCCGATACCTGGCTTCCAGTTGCGTGAAATGCTGCCTCTTTTGATCTATGCGGGCATTCGAGAGGAAGACGAAGGACACGTTTGGTCCGTCGCTTAAGAAGCCACGTTTTGTTCAATTCCACAAATTAAAAAGTAGACAAAGGTAGCGATTGAATCTCCTTTAACGTTTAGCAATTTATTGTATGGGAAATATATAAAAATATGGTAAGAATGTAAAGAAAAATATGAAAATTTACTGTGTGTATATATATATATATATATATATATATGTATGTATGTATAAAATATATAAAAGCATAAAAATGTGAGCGAAATATATGAAAATTTACCTGAAGTAAAGTAATACTTGTAGAAGATGAAACAAAATCCCACTTATTAAGATTAAATTCTTTTTCAATTGTGTTCACAAAAATGCAAAACTGCGTGAACATTCATGAATGAAAGTTTTGTACGAAACGAAATTTGCCAAGTATCTCCGATCGATCGCCGAACTCTATTGTCCAATTATGATCGAGCCGCAGCGATCCTCGCACGACCTAACGCCACGTCAGGGACCTAAACGCGTATCAAACGCGTACTTCGTTGCTTCGGAGCTCCTTTATTTATATTAAGTCGTCTATTGTGAATCGCGCTTCCATTGAATAAATGCCATTGAATCGTAATCTTAGTAGCGGACGATACAGAATGGAAATAGAAGGAGGATCGTTCCTAAGCCTCGTGTGGTGCTGTCGGGCAAACAATGCGATCTACGCACAAATCGATCGCCACGGATGAAAGATGCATCGATCCCTGAGCCGATCTGTCCTTCTCCGTTCTCTCAATGGGCCTCCTAGCGTAGCTCAAAGGTCGAAAATAAAAGACTGTCGCGGAACACCTTGAAAAGAAACGCCGCCACATAAATGTATTATATATTTATGCCACGTCCCCGTGGATACCTGGCATTGTGCCTTCACTGTCTCTAACCTTCTTCCTTTATTCCTCCTCCTCCTCCTCTTTCTCTCTCTCTCTCTCTTCTTGTCTTCTTCCTCCCTGAACGATCTCCGCCATTCCTGACACCCTGTCGCCCCTTTTGTTTCGTGGATGATTTCACTCGTGTGGGACACCTTCGTAAGATAAGCCAGACAATGGCTGGTTTCTCGTCCAAGGAAGACAGTATCGCGATCTCATCTCGTCCGATCGGAGCGGCAAGAAAGAAATCTCCACACGTCCGTCGCGCTCTAGTCTCTTATTCCTTCGGATTATCCTAAATCAACGGACGTTGTCGGGCTCGCCAATTCGACAACACAACATCTCGTACGATATATATCGAAATTCGTTCGATTTTCCTCAAATCGAAGGTCACATTTCAATTTCCACAGTATCTGCGTAGAATTTTAATTTCTAAAAGAAAAAAAAAAAGAACCACGCAAAAGACCTACGTATTCATGTTCAAGATCGATCGTTCCCCAATTCGATCGTCTAAAATTTCACGCATCCGCTAGAGCGCGTCCCGCTCAAGGTATTACTCGTTCACGCTCAAACGGAAGGAGTTCCGCCATCCAGAAAATACGCGGAGATACGTTGTTAACTGGTTCGTGGGCTGTTGATCCGCTCGAGCGTCCTACGCTCGCCTAGCAACGCTTTCACGCTCGAGCCGCCGCGCGCGAGAGAGTTAATCTCTGCCGGAGCGACGAAGAGGAGTCCGTGGCGCGCGTGAAGAGGATACATCCTCGATGTAACAATCTGTATATGAATACGGCTTTTTTCTTGCCACCGATACATGATACTTTTGAATCAAAAACGTTCCGTAAGAAAGAAAAAAAAGAAAAAAGAAGAAAGAAAAGGAGAGGACGAAGAGGAGGAAGAAGAAGAAGCGAGATCGAGGCCAATGGACCATAGATCCCACGAGAGTGGCAACGCTTGGAAACCGAAGGAGGGCCGCTTGCAACCGCGTACATCTCCTTTTGAAACTGATTGGAATGGAAAAGGACACGGACGAGGGGTTGTTTGGCTCGTTACCAAACTCGAAGAAGGGGTTGGATACACCCTTCCTACGATCAAAGCCAGATAACATCTACACGATACATTGTATATCGGCTCATCGGCTACGTGCGCCGGCTACCATTGCGCCTCTCGATCCTCCTCCTGTCTGCGGATCAAACTAGTTCGCCGACGTATTAAATTCCTCCTCCAGAATATAAGCGCGGCGCCTTTTATAGCGTCGTAAGGTAGAACTGTTTCAGTTGGTTAAGTTTCAACGTTTTCTAAAATTCGAACTTTCAACATCTCATGATTTTGCCTTTATTTTAAGCATTAGCTCGGATAATTCTACCTCTAGACAGAAATTGGAAACAGTGTTTGACCTGACAACCGTGAGAATTTGGACGGTGGAAATAATGGCAAGGATCTTTGACACGGTAGATAGGTCTAGGGTACTTGGGGATACTGAGTCTCCATCTCGTTAAAGTTATACCTACTCGTAGTTGTTTCTTATTTTTTTTTTTTTTTTGGTAATTTTATACTTTCATACACGAGTCATTGTTAGATCGCCCTAATCTTTTTTTTAAGAGATCCACGTATATGCTATATCGCCCCGATATTTTAAAGCGGGAGATGCAAATTCGACACTCGAGTGTATCAAAAAATGTTTCGAGTACCTGGAGAGATCTGAGGGGTCACCGTGTAACCGTGATTCACAGTCCAGTAACTGACCCCCGTATCCGTATTCACTTGGATTTCGATACGTCGGAGGGGGGAGAGAAATAAAAAGGAAAAAAAAGTGGAAAGGAAACAGAAGAATAGGAAGATCAGGTTAGATTTTAATTACAAATCCGACTACAAAGAGACCAACATTTTTTGCCGGACAGCGGAGAAAAGCTAAGACGGCTTGAGAGGACGGTTCGCAAGAATATCGAAGCGGCTATCGAAGCGTGGTTCCTTGTACACCACCAGAGCCAGATGGCGGGCTCACTTTAAACTCCGTTCACGCGTGCTTTTTCCACGTATACATATCTCAAATCTTCCGTTCTTTTTTTCTTTTTCTCTCTTTTTTCTTTTTTCTTTCCATCCCCGAGGATCATCGAAATAGGCTGGTCCATAGATCATAGAGCAGAGGATCAGAAAGGTAACTTTCCGCTCTCACCCTTCTACATTATGTTTCCAAAACATCTAATATCTCGCGCTCGAGCGGCTCGCATGAATACGAAGAGATACGGTTCCGTTCGCTTTTCTTCGTCTACAGGAACCGTGTAATCGGCGCATCCCCCCTCCCCACCCCTCTCTACTCAACGATTCCGTTTTCTTCTTCTCTTTTTTTCTGCGGCTTTCTCCGTTCCACGAGTTCCTTCTTGCTGTTTCCTCTTCTCGGTCGAGCCTCGGCTTAGGATTACGGCTTAGGCTCGCGCGTAAAGATGTTGCGCGTGCATGTGCATGTCCCGAAGGCTCATCGGCAGAGCTGATTGGCAGGCGTGAAGAATGGCCGCACAATGCTACCCCGAAAAATACTGTCGATCGGCTCGCGTCCATAATGGAGGACAAACGAGATCCTGCTGAATCAGCTATTAAGCCGCGGCGAATGCGCGAACCCGATTTTTACTGCGCCATTTATGGCCCTGGTCGGCAATTTTTGAAACGTACGCCACGTCGGCCAAATGAAGATGAAAATAGAGTTCCCTTTCGGCCACGGTCAGACCCTCTCTCCGGGACTCTCTGCCTCTCGTCGTTGTTCGCCGGCAGGCATTGCCGTGCTGGATAAAGATCTTCGGCTCGAGGAAGCGCATTGATATTGGCAATCGTTCCCGCGTTGGCTGATTGGAAATCGCTAGTTTAGAGTTCGTTGTGTACCTTACACAACGGGATTACTTTTAGCTCTCCACATTTTACTTGACTTTTTACATTGTGAAAATTCGGCAGGTACCGTCTGAAGTAGATTCTATAGTGACATTTCGTGAAATTATAGTGTTTGTAAAATTATTTACACGATAAAAGATGTTTTGAAAGAACCAACGAAGAATTACAGCATAGTAATAGTTTTCTCAAGTGAGTGATACTTGGATGATACATCTGCGGAGCTGACAATGAAATTGAGGTACATATTAACCTGGAATTAACACGACACTAATTCGAGTAACCAAACGACGCAAAACTCGATCAACCTAACGGCTGAAGTAACCCTCGGTAACCCTTCCAAGAAACGGTTGGAAATCCTGCCAAGCGAAAACCCTCATCGCGCCTCGAATCCACTTAGCTCGTCGCCTAATCCCGCGTTCCACTTGTTCGCCCACCATGCTCTCGGGCACCAAATACGAATCGATCGCTACCGTTTTTGCTTTCGTTACATCTTCGCCTTGGCCCGACCCGTTATTCATCACCACCGCAGGGATAAAAGGATCCAAAGTAAAAATTAAAAAAAAGAGGGAAAGTAAAAGAAAAACACGAAAGAACAAAAAACGAAAGCAGAGAAAATAAAAAAAAAAGAACGCGTGACGAAGGAGGGCCACGAACGAGCCAGGAGGGCGTAAAACACACGCGCGTTCCTACGTTCACCGGTCACAGGGCCCGTGCATTCCGATGTCCGAAGTAATATGCAGTTGGACGGGTTCCCGGGTTGGCTTTTCTATTTTTACACCGGCACGCAGACCGTCGACGCTCGTCGAGGTGGATGCCTCCGCGATCTCCTCGCTTCTCCACGGGTGTATACGGGTGTCCACGGACACGAGAACGCCCAGGGATGGTCACGGCTGGTCCGTGTTTCGAGGCAGACAGCCTGGTGCCTGCGTTCCCCTGCTGGGCCACCGCCACGAAGGGCTGGCCGAGCTGCTCGTGGCCCTTCCAACCCTCTGGCTCCCAAGCGAGATTCACGTACGCGGGCAGAGTACGCTTGATATCGAGATTGTTTAACCAACTGGAAAACTCAATTTGGGAAATCCTCGATGAATCCTCGCGATAAGATTCATGGCCAGTTCTTTTCTTTTTTCTCCCCTCTCTCCCTCTCTTTTTCCTTTTTGACTGACGTAGTAGCGGTATATGTATTAAGATGAGGGTAGGTTTGTTAATTTATAGCGATCGTTTCTATGCCGACTATGACGTACAGATTGATGATAATTAATTTATGATAATATAAATTATAGTTGACAATGGCGATACTCACGGTAGAAAATTTCCAAGTGAATCGTCTGCAGAAGAAAACTTGGAATGATTTAACATAGTTGTTGATATATCGACGATATATGAAATTATAGAAAACATTACAGAATTTCTTCGTCGGTAGAAAATGGGAACGTAAAGGATGAATTAGAAGGATAATATAACCAAAACTCGGGTCTCGTTTCCTGTCAACTTGTTCGTATCCGTGGTCGACCAAACCGCACAATTCCGACAGTTCGGCGAAGGAATCGGCAGGCTACCGGTCATTCTGTTGTTGCTCGTCCCTCTTGACGCCATTATAATAACAATGTTCCACCCTCGACGGCCAGGAAGGGGAAAAGAAAACGATAAAGCGGGACTCGATGTCCTGCGCCAGACTACGTAAACATTCCTTTTCTTCGATCGAACGTACACGAAGAATTGCAGAGAGGAAAAAGGTAAGAATGTAACGAGCAAGATCATCAAAGTGGTCGAACCAGAGACTCGTGCAAGTGTTTCGAGAGAAATCGATGAATGGGTAGAAAAATATTTTCTGTCTCCTCTCGTCTGTTATAACTGTCCTTGGTAATAAAGGAACGCACGTGCATGCAGAAACGTATCTGTACGCCTTTCACAGGGACATATTTCGGAAAAATATACGATACCGAGTATATCCCGTTGAGAGAAGCGTGAATATTACGATATTGTCAGTTTAATTCGCTTCTATCTATCTAATTCCTTCGTCATAGATAATGCGATGAAACCGATACACAGATCTTCTTGTGTAAACAATGCCACTATACGAGACGTGTAATGCTTTCTGAATGGAATTAAGCGTAAGCATCAGCCATTGTCGAATTAATACAAAATAATTCTAAAAAAAAGTATACGGAGATTCGCCGTGGAAAACTTTTTACTATATGTATATTGTACGCGTTGTATGAGATATTTTTCAAAATTTCATTAGTATCAGTGAAATACCAATGTGAATATATACATGTAGTATGTATCTGCTTGTAACATGTTGTATTTAAAGTACCGCGATGCAATATAGTATATATTAAATATCTTATATTTTAAAATTTATTTCAAAAATTTACCGACGACTCACAATTTACGATAATAGTAACGAAATTTCAAACTCTTTTCATTTCATATACAAACGTTCGTAAGAGTCTTGTCTACAAGCGTTCGAATACTTTTGCGAGCCAGCGTGTAAAAACTCAAACATAGAAACATGTCTAATCTATCGACTTCTTCGGATGCACGGTGCACACTGAAGCGATATTTATCTTTCTTTCGAAAGAAATTCATACCGATCACCCCTCACACACTCGTGGGGGACTCGTTGAAACGAGACGACAATGCACGAGACACTCGCGCTCTCGAGCGACACAATGCGTTTCAAACAGATGCCACCGCAGTTTAATTATCGAATCACGGCGGCTCGTATCTTGAAGTATATTCCCCTCAGGAGCAAAAGGTCAGATACACGTCCGGCCTCACTTCGCCACGGAAAAGGATCATAGACAATGATAACCGTTCCGATGGCCGGCTATAACGTGCATCCGTATAATAATACGTTAACCGTTAAGCCGACTGTCCTCTCAATTCCGGGGTCTGTGTGGTCCGCCATTGAGTCTTAACTCTTTGATGCATCGTGCGCGCATATTCATTCGCTCTCGCTTCGCACAATACCCATAGTGTCCATACACGGCATTGTGTGACCCGTGCGTCGAGCGTTAAACTCTCTGACACACGCACGCACGCACGCACGCACACACACACACACACACACACACACGCGCGCGCGCGCGCGCGTACGCACCAGTGTGTACCAGCAATACGTACGTGGAAGGAACGCCACGTACATGGAGGAAGAAAAATAAAGAGAGACGGAGATACGGAGTGTAAGGGCCTCTCCGTGGCTTTAGAACGCTTCGAATAACTCATTCTGATTGACTTGGTCTCGTCTCTGTGCGCGGCTAAAGTTTGTTGAATTTTTTTAGGAAATCGGTTTTCTGCGCGTGTGAGATTACGGTGCGGGAAGAGGCTGAAAGCGCGGTTGCTTGGGTTGGGTTTTGGTTTAGTGACAAATGCGCGTTTCTTTATTTATTTATTTTTTTTCTCTCTCTTGGGATTCATAATAGATACGTTTCTTTAAGAAAGCGTGTGATCATGGATTCTATTCCTGGTGGAAACACGTTTTACTTTTTCCAATTTATTTTCAAACTTACAAAAAAGTACGAATCTCAAAGATTCATTTAATAACTCATTCAATTTCATACATAATGTTACGTCCGTATGATATTCAAGTTCCTCAGATTTTTACTAATTCGTTCTCATTTTAAACTTGCAGTTACAACATATTAAAAATATCGGTGTCACTCTCCTTCGTTGATCAAATTGGAAATTAAACACGTTTTACCACACGACAGTTCATCCAAAAACAATTCCATTAAGTACTCTCTTCTTTTCTCCGTTTGATCAAATCAACGAAGAACGACTTTTCTTCCTAGGGAATCACAACAGTTTCCAAGGATGCAATTTTAGGACTGTTGAAAAGTCATTCAGTAGCACGTAATAGGCAGTTCTGTCGGCAATGAGATGCCAGCCAGTCGGTCGTCGACGTTATTCCATCCCGCGTAAAACGTGAATTAACGAGACGTCGTTATCGCCCCGGTATTTTCTCACACGATGAAAAATGAGAACGTGTTTTCGAACTCTGCGAGAAGAGCACAGCTCGTTCGCTAGGTCCGACCACCGGACATGATTTTCCGGATATTAACGATGCGAGGTTCCGGGTCATCGAACAACCGTGTCGTTCCTGCAAACCGTTCGCCCTCGTCGCACCGCTGCTGTTTCCAATTTGCTGAAACTTAGACGGATAATGCCACGTTTCGGCCAGTCACTTCCGCTGCGGTTCTCGCGTCCCTCGCTTCGTCAAAGATGTTCTTTACACATCGCTTTTTCCATCGAATTGACGTAACGTTGATTACAAAAGAGAAAATAGAATTTGAACGGAGGTTAATGATTTAATAAATTCTTTTCTTTCCTTTCTTTTTTTTTTTTTTTTTTTTTTTTTGACTTAGACGTGTGTGAGATAGTTTGTGATTAATTCATTAAGCGACTAGCAATGGCCATTGATTTGATGGTTTTTAATAATTTGATGAAAAGTTATTAAAACGAATCGATCTTAATGTACTTTATCAACGGAATTTTACGCATTGCGGGTAAACTGGTATAACTTGAGAGTACACATTCTTGCTTAGAGAAATTAAAACAGAAGTTAATATTCAACTTAAAATTTGTTACAGGTACAATCTGTTTCTGGAGCCGGAATGTAATTCGACGTTGGAAGACGAGGAATACAGGTAACTTAAATTCTGCGTAATTTTAAATCGCTAATTAATCTAAATTGAGATTTTGATTTCTGTCTATTAATTTCAATTGTAGACACTGGATTCGCGATAATTAAAAATCTTTTTTATGAGAAGAAACTGTTATTTCAGTTCGGTATACATTCTTTCATCTACTACCGAAATTCTATAATCCTTTCACGTTCTAAAATTCTTTCACGTTGTTAACACGTTCGGAAATGGGTCTTCACGTATTGACTTTATTATCCACTTTCCGTTTCCGTGAGAATTGATTCGCTAGACGAGAAATAAAAACCGAATCTTCAGAAGCTTTGAACAAACAGCACCCCATTACACTCGTATCTTCTCCGTCAGTAAAAGCGTTTTACAACATGTTTTCAACGTTTTACGACTGGATCGATATGCGAAATTAGCCGCTTCCGTCGATTCATAGAAAGAAATCTCCACCGAGTAAATCTCATTTTAGACACGTTTAGTATTATCGATCCCGCTTAGCTACCTACATTCCGTTTCATTCAACAATCCCACGAAATTCTCTTTCAAACCTAATGGAAAGAAATTGAAGCTAATCGTCAGTTTTCATACTTTAACAGTAGAACTACCAAAATGGTCGAAATGATCAATTTATAATTTTTTTTTTTAATTTTATGGACGTAAAACAGTGTACCTTTATACATTTAAGTGTTTTGTTTTCGTAAAATATATAAATAAAAGCTTCTCAACTTTTTTTTAATGAAGATTTCATAGTTTAATATGTTATTCGTTTAATATGTTCATCATCAAATTCATCAGAATATTTATGTACTTATAGATACGACAAATATTTTGTTACGAAAAATCCATTGTTATTATCGACAATAAGTCAATTGTAACTGATTGTCAACTAATACCATTTATTATTACGAATCCACTAAAGTGTCCAAATGCTTCAGCACGCGACAGGAACAACCTGCCCGGGCACGAACCTCCGCTATCTCCTTTCTCCATTCATCGTCGCGAATCAACAAATAGCATTCGCTTTCGCTCGCATAATCCTCACTTTACACGTTCGGTTAACCAAGCCGGCAACCGACTTCTCCATCGCCAGGTTGCCATCGATGCCCGAGGAGTCTTTCGCGAGCACTTGGCCCTGAATAGCAATACACAGGGAAACAATGTCCTCCGGAGTACGATTACGAGAGGGTTGCGCGATCCTCCCTTCCGAGCGAATAATTTTTCTCAATGCGGCAGCACGCGGTGGATCTTAATCCCGGCGAAAGGCGTACGGAAAGGAAACGGGATTCGATGGAATAATGGCCGGCCGGAGATGGGGAGGGAGACTCGGAAACTTCAAACCGGACACCGGTGGATGTGTTTCGGACAACATGCGCACGGTTTGGCGCGTTCCCAAAGGCGGCGCGTCGAAACCTCGCGTCCCTTCGCGATTTCACCCCGATTCTAATGCAAATCGGGGTCAGTTATGGCGATACCCCGTAGTCCCCCTCCCCCCCATTGAAATAACATTAATCTAGTGTGGCAGCAAACGCACCACACGGTTGCCACGTTCGATTATATGCCTGGGTATTTGCTGCCCCTCTCTCTCTCTCTCTCTCCTTCTCTCTCGCTGCCTTCAGACGAAAGTCTCCGTCAATGGATCGAACCCCTCCTATCTTTCTTCGTGCATTTTTTTTTTCTTTTCTTCTTCCTTCTCCTTCCGACGTCATTGTCACTTGGGTGCGAGCCCCCGGCATACATTATTTCTTCCGGCCGCGGAAAATGGACCGACGTTGGACCTCGTTCTTCTCTCTTTCTTCTCTTTTTTTTTCTCAGATAGCGAAGGGCTCTCTGCGCGGAGGGTTTAGAGAAGGGAGCGCATTCGATGAGAGAAGTTTGAAGATACTTCTGACGAGTTCGACTCTCTTGACGTTCTATGGGCCCTCGCACGGTGAATGACAGGTTCGTGGAGTTATGAAGTTACGCTCGGTACTGGCGGGAGGTGGTTCTTGCGCGCGGAATTCGGAAAGAGTTACTCCTTTGTTACTACCACGAATGTGCGTTGCTTTGTAATCTTGATACTGTGTGAAACGACTCGCGTCGAATCGTCTCGCAATCTTCTGGCTTCGTGAAATTTCACACGCATCGCAGATCCTGCTTACTTTTTTTATATAAGCGTATACATTCCGAGATCGATTTCAAATTTTATCGCCATGATCGCGACAGCCGTTTCTCATACACACGCACACACACACACATACATATAGTTTCGCGCGTAATATATCTCTCACGCGACGCAGCTGTTCAAATTTCAACTTTCGCGATCGAACACCGTTCGCATCGGTTTCGAACTGTTCGCGCACACTTTGCACGTTCGGTAAAGTGAATACGGTTTCAAAGGCGATTCGCATCGAATTCGCGGCGCCGCGTTGTCAGGCGCACGCGCGCTCACGTCGAAACACTAACGCGGCAAAAACGGCTAAGTGGAATTTATTGCGGTCTCGACAGGCACTGCCAGTGTTATACACGGCCAGACACATGTACTCAGGTACACGCTTCACACACAGTCTCACGGCGGGCGTCGAACGCGGCTTCGTGTTGCCGCGTGATTTACACGGTTTCCGTCGTAACTCTTAGCGGGCCATAAAACCGAATTAATCGTTCGAAAACGGCCCGCGGCTACGAAGGCCTCCCGCGAATAAAATAGACCCAAGAGCCATCGTAGCACGATCCCTTCCCACCGGTTTCTTTCATTCGTTGGTTCGTTGGTACGTTCGCGATTCTCGCCTTCTCCTCGTGTTCGATCTCCTTTTTCCTCGGCGTCCACCCGTTCCATTCTATCTTTCCTTCTCCTCCCTTCCACCTCCCGCTCTGTCGTCTTCCATCCACGCAGGAATATTTATGCGGGCCCTGTTCACCTTTCCCTCCGCAACGTCTCTCTCATTTTCTGCCTTTTCTCGCGGCTGAATAGCGCGAACGGTTCATTTCTCCGGCCGCGTTCGCTTTTTCTTCCTTGCTGTTCTTCTTTCTTCCCTCGCTCGCCTGCTCGAGAACGTGCAACCACGGCGCAGAAAAGAATACATTATCGCCCGTGTGTCGCGTTTCAACGTTCGCCGGAATTCTCTTCTTGCCAGCGTGTGCCCCGACGAGATCGGACGTTAACGATTTCCTCGCCGTTGCCAACGTTCCGGCTGATTTTCCTCGATTGGAACAATAAAGGGGTTGAAGAGAGGAGAAAAGAAAGAATAACGTGCATCCCCGAGAAGGGTTAGGAAAGTCGAAAGTTTCACACGGATCGGGAAAAGAAAAAAAAAAAAAGAAAGAAAGAAAGAAAGGAGTAACGATTTCTTCACCTGCTCTTGGTCCTCGAGTGACCGTTGAGGGGGTTTTCTGCGTGGAAACGAAGGGGTCCCGCGCATGGATCGCGATAAATGCAGAGGGTTGACGTCGCGTCGAACCCTTTAACCCTCGCGGGAATACACGCGTACGGTTGATTTTCGGCTGAAATTCGTTTCGAGAGAAATTTTTTGGGAAAAGCTCGCTGTCAGGCGACAGATGCAACGGAGGATGCATTATTGTCGAGACGAAGTTAACGGATATCGAATTTTTTTTTTTTGTGGATAGGATGTCGAAAGTTTGTGGTTGATACACTTTTGGCTTGAGTGATAGTTGTGTGAGCGATTGAATTCATCAACGGTCGCGTTTTCTTTAAATTTTCCCTTTAAATTTGTATAAAAAAATGTCAATTTATACAAAATGTCATTAAACATAGATTTACGTAAATTTTATTTCAGAGAAGTGTCTAAATCTCAGATGAATTAATTTACACGCTAAATTTCGTTCTCTTTATGGCTATATTCTTTCGTCCATTCAAATTATAAAATAAAAGGCACTTTTTCCAAAGAAGACTGACAATCATGTGACTATAGCAATCAGCTTGAAATATTATCATCATCATTACCGAATATTTTATTTCATAGTAACGAAACAAAGAGCCAATTTTTATACAGAATTTTTTCACTGCCTAACTGTTTAAGATTATCACGCGTGAAATTTCATCTCTCGCCACATTTATCGTCGCAGTGAAAAGTTCCAAATAAAAGCAACTTGAAAGAATACTCCTGGTAGTGTCGTCATCTCCGTCTAAAATACACAGCTATAAATACACGGCCGGATCTGTCGAGTTCTCCGGAAGTGAGGAGCAAGAAATTCCATCGCGTTCGGACACGCGCACTGACAATCATCTTCAGCGTGGTTCGTGCTTCTTTCGCAGAGTCGACTCGAGTATAAATCCGAGATAGGGCGTCGAAAGTTGAAAGTGAAATGGTTTAGTGGCGCACGAAAGCCAAACGTTCCTGACAAAGCAGCGTCCCTCTATATTCTCCCGGCAAAAAAAAAAAAGAAAAGAGAAAAGAAAAGGAAAAAAAAATATGGCGAATTCGCCGACGTGCTGGCTCGTAAACTACGTATACGCTGGGCCCCTCCATTGAAAACAGTCGAGCCGTGATATTTCAGGCCCCCACGACTCTTGTCCGCGCGCGTACGCCTCGCGTACGATTCGTATTATGCAAAACAGACGCGGCGCATATCGTCTGTTGCGAATCGCTCACGTCCCCGTGCTATTTATCCGTTTGCTCGCACGAAACACATATATTCTCGGTCTAATTGCCGTGGCGTTCGTACCGTGAGCTTTCTTTTCTCCTCGGCCGCTTCGGTTCACCAGGGAAATGTATCGCAGGTAGGAATCGTTGCGTCAACTTTATGGTAGACACGTTCGAACATTCCGTTGCGCAGGTAAGGAAGCGTGTAAGTTTCCGCGTTTGTGAGTTTAACCAAAGGCGTTGACTTGGCACATGAATCAGAATCGTTGAACGTTGATTTTAGAACGATCTCGGAGCAGAAACTGCAAGTTTCTATCGATTGATCTGAATATGTAAGTTAAAATATATATTTTTATGCACCTGTGCGAAATTTAAAGACACAAAATGCATATAACGTGGAAAATTATACAAGATATTCAGAATGTACAATAGTTTATATATTTAGTACTTTTTCGTAAGATTTTCTACCCATGCTCGATTATATTCCCAAAAGTATGAAATCTGCAGTCTAATCATGATTTTGGAATCTTTCGTTCAATTTCTTTGTTAGTCTCGGACAGAGAAGTTGTTAAAAAACACAACAATAAAACAAAGTGCCCAAAATTTTGCATGTACAAATGTCTGCAGTCATCTGTAATCCAACGATATTATTTTGAGAATTGAAATATAAATTCACGTAAGTGTGCATAGTTTTGATAATTATCTTACACTATGATATATTACAGCTATTACATAAAACGTTGATGTTTCAGGAAAACTCCTAGAAAATTAGCTTCTTAAATTAACGTAAGAACACCTATTATCCTTTCAGAAAGATGATTTCTGTAAAACAACATTCACTATCGTCATACTGTTGTCAAATGAAGTTGAATGTTCGATTAACCAACTCCTGTTCCTGTACCCGCTACTTTTCGTATATCAATTTCAAGCTACTTTCCCGTTCCAACAAAAAAAAAAAAAAATAAAAAAGAAAAGAAAAAACTGCCGCACATCCGAAACTACCCCAAATACCTCCGTGATTCGACGGATCGCGTGTACGCACAGTCGTTGAAAAAAATAAGTTATCTGGTCGGGAGAGAGCTCGCCCGCGACGGAATAATGGAGCGGCACCCTCGAATTGCGCGGGGCACTACCCGGTCCCTTTGATAAGAAGCACAATCGACGATTCCATTAGAAGGTATTGGGTACACGGAGAAAAAGATAGAGACAGGCTGAACGAGTGATGGACGGAGCAGAGAAAGAGAGAGAGAGAGAGAGCGGGGTATCGGTGAATTTCGGACACGGGCTATCCATTACGAATCCACCAACAGAATTCCGTCCTATCAATCTTTGCAAACGCCGTGCTCACCTTTGCTCTTCGTCTCTCTCTCTCTCTCTCTCTCTCTCTCTCTCTCTTTATTCGTTTCGAACCACCCTTCTATCCATCCTTCTCCAACGGTGGCTATCCATAGGTATTGAGTATTCGTCGGGTGTTCGATGTCCGAAGGCACGAATCAGCCCCGTTAATGCATACCATCGACGGCCAAGTGCCAATGCGAAATTAATAGTCATCCACGTGCGCCTTCTTTCTCACGTTTTTCGGTAGCCATCCCCTTCAAGTTTCCAGATGCCACGGAAAAATAAGCGTTCGCGGTCCGGTGATGGACCGGTGGCGATTTGTGCAAGCGGAATGGGAACTTTCTTTGGAAAGTGAACGCTCTAAATGATGAGGGAACAGTTGCTTTGCACTACAATGCTTGATAACGAATTACGCTGGTGCGTTCTTGTTGCGCCCGTCAGATTCGTCGGACGATGATCTTTCAATCATTTTAGTTGGGGTAAAAATTAGGCGTGGAGGATGAGAGAATTTCAGAAGATGGGTTCGTATTCGCAGGTGGTAGAATGTGGTATACGCGTATAGTGAGAAAATTAATAATCATTCTTATTCTTATTTTTCTTATTCTGAATTCTTCAAGGAATTAGTAGTAGTAGTAGAAAGCATCATGTGAATGGAGATTCCGTGAAATTGGGGGAAATTAGGAACGAGATGGCACAATATCTTCGGAGAGTCGATATCGAGATTCTAGAGACCGGGTGGACGAGATTTCGCGAGATCAACGATGAAATAGCATTTCTGAATAATCTACGAATCTCTAAATACATCATTTACCAAATCATGTACACGTTCCGATTTCACCAGATCTTGCGAAACAACGCGCAACAAAAGTATCTTCAAACTCATATCAAAGAAACCAAGTTTCTCAGTTTGTCGATTCTCGATGTTCTTGCAAAATTGCCCGAAGTGAGGGACATCGTCCGGAAATGTCCTGCAAATTTAAATCGAAGAAACCAAATCTCGGCGCATCAAGCCAAATGACTGCGGCGAGTCATTCGAGACATTTGACACATTTCGTTGGTTAGTTTAAAACAACCGAATAAGATATATCGCGTCAACCCTCTTGTCACCGAGGTGGGTGATGGTAGACGTAGGCGGGCGATAAAGCTGGAGACAGCTACAAGCTCGCTTGGTTGGGCACGCGAGAACGGAGAGTGAGGGGTGGAGATAGAAATGGGTTGAAACTTTTGCGAGGAATAGGAAAGATATTCAGGGAGCCGCGGTCTAATTATGAGTTGGCGGGATAAAGGTGGCATTATGAGGGGGCGTTCGTGCAGCAGGCATTCGCCGTCAACGCCGAAGCTATACGAGGCTATGCTCCTCGTGAAAGAGAGCGAGACAGAGCTTGAAACAGACGCGAGGCTTTTGCCCGATGCCGCGCATAGAAACCGGCAGAGACTTGGAATTTCTGCGTACCCCTGCGTCGTATGGATAGACGGGATGCAGGTATGCTCCCATGCATGGATGGTTAGGAAGTGGCGTCGAATATATACGCGGCATTGTCTCGGCATATATGAGCGGTTAGGCGCGTTTCTGGCTGTCAGAGAGGCAGCCGGATAGAGAGGGGCGGTGTAGCGTCGACGGACGGAAAAGAAAAGGCAGCAACGCGTACAAAACCAAAATGTTATTCGTAATATTCATCAGGCAGCCGGGGCACCACCATAGGTGCAGGGATAATGCGACGCGTACATATACGTCGCCGCGGCGTTAATGCGATAATGCCGGTAATGCCCGTATATATCTCGTAATTATAGCGAAGTCTCGAAGCCGCTATAGGTCGTTCAAACCGTCGAATACTAACCCCAGTTCCTTTCTTCGTTACTTCTCTCGTCGCCGCCCTTCTTCCATCTCTGTATTCCTCCCTTTTCTCTCTCTTCTTCTCTCCCTTTTTATTTCATTATCTGTTTTCCTCCATCGGCTCGTTTCGTGGCTCGTTTGTTCGCCTCTTTTTCGCCCGGTTCGCGACGATGCCCTCGCCGACGCGATGCGCTTTGGCTCGCGCGAAACGCGAAACACGAAACGCGCGTCGTCTCTGACGCCGAGCCAGACAAAAGCGACAGACTCCCTCGCCGACATAACACCTCTGTTTTCCTCGCGCCAGGTTTCCCTTTTCTATCGCCGACCGCGACATCGCGAAAGCGCAACTAACGAGAGCAGGCGCGCCGAGAAGGGACACGACGCCGCTGACAGACCAATAGAAACGTTAGATTTCGTTTCAATATTTCCTTTGTCCTTTCATTTCGCACCCCTTTTCCCTTTTCTTGCTTCGGCTTGCTCCGTCTCTCTTTCGCGCCATTTTCTCGCGGCGTATCTCGCAACAGTAAAAAAGTGGTTCGCTCTTGTGATATCTGGCGAATTCTTCGTAACTCTCTTCGCAACCCTCCCTTCGCTGTACCTGCACCCGGGTTGTACGCTAATTTTTTTTTTCTTTTTTTGCGTGGAAAGGATGGCTCGAAGATCCGCGCTTCCCTCATTGACGATTCGTTTATTATTTGCAATAAACGGCTGCTTTCACCGTGGCTGTCTGTCGACGATTTTGCCACCGGTTTCATCGTAATTGCGGACAATCTCTTTGGATCGCGACGCTTCTGATGCTTGTTTCTCTCATTTTCTCTTCTTTTCTTATCACTGCTGAATTCGCGGCGAGAACTGATTTTACTCGCTCGGTCTGAATTCGCAAGACCGTTGCAGAATTAACACTACGACCGCGACCGAAAGTAGGGATTGCTTTGTGATTGTCGTCCAATTGAGATTTGCTGATATTCGTGGAATCTTTTAGTTTCTATCAATTTCGTAGATTCAAAAGAAAAGTGACGAAGTCTTTAACATTGTTGAATAAAAATGCCAATATCTTGCCTATACTCGATATCACCGCTATTAGAATCGTCCAAAATAAAATCCAATCAACCAATTCCAATTCAGAATCAAAACCAACACGAAGCAATGTTGTTATCGAAAAAGGAATTTTATAAAACAATTTTCCAGATAAATCCACTTCATTTTTTTCAAAAAAGAAACAAAAGGAAACAGTTGCATTAGTATTGAATCGAGTCAATCGGTTCTTAAACTAAAAAAGTTACAGGGTAAAATCAATTTCTTAGTGTACCAACTAAATATTCTAGGAATCTCAACGATCAAACGATTGAATCCAGCCAATCTGAAAATAGGAAACTTATAAAAAAATCTCCCAGATAAACCTACTTCATTTTTTCCAAAAATAAAAAAAAAAAAAAAGAAAAGAATACTTGCATCAGTATTCAATCGAATCAATCGAAGCTATAGAGTACTAAACTCAAATAAAATCGAATTCCTAGTCTACTATAAAATAAAATCAATTTCTTAGTAACTAGGAATTCTAGGAATATCTCGAGGATCGATCAAATCCAGCCAAAGCCATTTGAAAGCTAAACGAAGAGTCGAAGACAATGTGCCAGGCGAATAGGGGAAAAAACGCTGCGAGGTTAACCTAGTGGCTGACGAACAATTTCCAATCAGCAGACAAATAGTGGCGGCTCCTCGATTCATAAATTACCCTGTTCGTTATCGATAACTCGATGCACCGGCCGATCGTGATTCCTTCGACGGTGATTACCAGGCAGATCGGACGCGACGACGCGGATCCAAAGCGGCCACACAGAGTCCCGAAGGTGTCGGCTCGACACGTTTCGGAACTGTTGCCACGCTAACGAACAGCCATAAATAATAACGTTCCACGGGGCTACGTGGAAAGGTGCCGGTTGATTTATTGCGGCAAGCACTCGTCCAACGACGTAGCTGATTGGTCCTCGCAGGTGTTACGAGCCGAGCATACGGATATCTTCTCTCCTCGTGTTGCGTTGCCGCTCAGACGCACCGTCACGTCAACCGTGCGCACCTTCCCTGTCATACGAATCATCGATTGTCCCTCCTTTCCTTCACCCCCTCCCCCCATGATATTTTCTCGTTCGACCGCACAACGCGTTAGGCGATCGTGGATCAATTCTCGGAGAGAATATTTTCTTCGAGAGTTTGCAGAAATTGGAGAAATCTTTCAAGAACCACGAATGGGAAGATCTAAAAATTCTATAATCACGTTTTCAAACATGTTCCTCTCTTCCTTTATCTAGTTTAACCAATTTCGTTGAAACTTTCTTGAATTTAAAGATGTTCGATTTCTTTTTCAATATTCTGCACCTCTGTCGCGTTAAATTGGCGTAAAGCGTAACAAGATGTTTGAATCTTCTTTGCATGAAAGATGTTTGAATCTTTTTCTTCCAAGCAAGCAGAGAAAGAGATGTTTAAATCTTCTCTTTCAGGTGCTTAGATATTTTATACTTTCGTCGCATTAAATTAAGCGTGTGCAAAAATCATCATTGTTCTCGACTAACTTCTACGCGTTCCATGTTGCGTTAGAAATTTCTAAATATTCCAAATTCCCACGTGTTTTCTCCAACTTTGCGTCTCTCTTTTATCAGCTTTCCCTCGTCGGAATTTGATCGTCTCTCGCCTTTCTCGCTTGAGAAAATCCGCGAAAGCAAATACGGTCTCACGTTCTTCGTCTGAAAAGAATGATGATGGTAATAGAGTCCCGTTGGAAGAGTCGGGTCTCGCATGCACCGTGCGAGCAGATCTCTCTCCCCCGCGGACTAAGGTCCGTTCAGGGTCAGTTTGATGGCTCGTCCGACTGTCAGATACGTCAGGATAGTGCCAGATCGGATCTCGCTTGGCGGAGAAACGATAGCTGCTAATGTACGTCGCGGTGAACAAGAGGTGCCACCCAACGTGGCCCGATAGGAAGCGTGTTGCTTTGATCCGTGGACCGGGAGTGCGCGAGAGCAGAGCGACCATTTCACGAGACGATTCACGTCTATCTAGTTAAAGCAACTCGACACGGAGATTTCTGTCCAGCTGTC
This sequence comes from Tetragonula carbonaria, assembly GCA_032399595.1. Classification (NCBI taxonomy): domain Eukaryota; kingdom Metazoa; phylum Arthropoda; class Insecta; order Hymenoptera; family Apidae; genus Tetragonula; species Tetragonula carbonaria. The sequence continues at coordinate 3,963,488 of JAUCRC010000008.1, forward strand.
CGTCCATCGACGAGACGCGAACGACTTCTCCGTATAATCACGATGATTAGCAGGATGTTACATCGGGCAACGATCGGTTACACGTGTTTCCATTGTGTTTCAAATAGATAACCGGCCAGCAGTCGATCGAGTCTACGGATAGAGCGGATTTCTTAGATATCGGGTAGCTAGCGTTTGCTTCCTTGGTTTTTCATTAATTAGACGTTTGACGTTTGAATTGTAGATTTATAATGTTTACCAGTGTGTACGAATTAACGATGAATTGATTTTTAGAAAGAACTTGTTTCAAAATGCATATGAATTGTGTTCTAATTAAATAAGTTAGATTACTTCTTAGATGTAGATCGTAATAAATTGCCTTTTCCTAGAATGAATTTGTCGAGCAGGTACATTTCAACCTTCCTGAACAAAATGTTTATCATGCGCGCGAAATGTGTCTAATTAAATCACAAAGTTTGATCATTTTTTAAAATAACTCATTTTTATCACGAGTTGCCAGTACCGTGATAATTAGATACACGAATAACGACAATCATACATACTAAGAACAAGATAAAATCGTACATGGTCTTACAACCATCTACAGAGGAAAGTACACGCATTTGAGAATTGAATTTTATTCTCTGCGATATGTCTATCATCTTGCGTGGTACAGTTCTCACAGTTGTATTCCCTCGACCACGAAGGAAATAAATTATACTAATTTCCCGGAGATCCGCGGCTCGAATCCCAGATATGCTTCCCCGGTTCATTCTTCTCGCGTCAGCTCCGAAAACCGTATATCGATTTCCATTCGCCCCGATCCCGTTAATAATCCCGACATCCCGCATATATATGCGATTCCCGCTCATTGTCGAGCATTCTGGCCCCGGGATCTTGTTGTATCTAACGATACTCGTGTAACATTTCTCCTTCGGAATCGATCGCGCTCGTCTTTCAGCCGAGCAGCAACCCCTGGGCTCCTTCCGATGTCCTTTTCTTCTGATCCGCCGCGTATCACGCGTGATTGAAATAACATCGAACACGATGGGGGAAACGGATCGACCTATCGATAACCCAGCCGCCGAGAAACGAAACGAAACGAAACGAAACGAAACGAAACGAAACGAAACAAAACGGGAGGGAAGGCACGGAAGAAGGTAGACAGGCATTCGCCAATAGGAATTCCATACAATGCTAATTAAGGAAAGGGTTTATTCCCGGCCAAAGGGCACGAATGGGAATTTGTAACACACGTGGATCACAATGAGACAGTTTACGGAGCACAATGCGTCGACCCCGTGGAAAGGCTCTTCCTTCCTCGACTTCTTCTCTCCCCTTCCCATCTTCGGTTACGTTCCTTTCGATCGTAGATCGTCCACGAGCCGTCGAACTTTACAACTGCGCGAACGTTTGCTACTCGACAATGCGATTTCTTCGTCGGTGCATTATGTCGTCTGGTGGATCTCTGCCTCTAGAAGTCGCAAACGGCATCCCTTTTCCATGTGCACCTGCAGCCGACTTGCTGATTATTAAAAAATATTATTTTTGCATAATCGATCTATTCGCGATCTCGCTGTTACGAGGACAGATGTGGATATATGTATGTGTATATACATCGGTGAAAATTGTTTCCAAAGGAGAGTTAGAAAGGAAAGATGTTATTGCAGAGGAACGGTAGGTCTCGTGTTACGAACGCGTTTCCCGTGAGAACGACAGTGAAATTCGATTGGATGTTTCATTTGATAATGGCACTGGGAATCGAACGATTCTATCGGACGAATTCGTTCGATTGATATTTATCGAGTCATATCTTAGTTAGTAATGAGCAACAAGGATCTTGATGTAGCCTTCCGATTGATTCGTGTGAACGTTCTTTCGCGGATCAAATATCATTTTTCGCAAGTCCAGGCCAGCCATCTTGCGATGCGAGAACCATTTCTAGATTATTTAAAAATCACACTAAGATTATCTAAAGATTCATGATTTAAAGATCACGATACATATAACGTTGTATAACTATCAAATATCTTCTTGAATCTTGATATGACTCTTCGTTAAAACAAAGGATACGTGGTCATTGGAGAAACATGTCAAGATTAGATTAAAAGACATCGAAAATCGAATATTATTTGAAATCGTTCTGAAATCATATCACGATTATTTAAAGATTATACTTACTTATCAGAAACATTTAATGTTATTTTAAAGTATTATCTTGATGTCCATTTAATCGTGTGATATTGTACAAGTAGGATATAAGTTTCGATTTTATTTCAACTTTTCTATCTCATGCAACGTGATTTCTCTCAAAATCGTGGTAACGAAACTACGAAGTTTACCATCACGCAACTCTCAACCAATGCTTTTACACGCGAGGTCTGTCAAACTGAACGCGTTTGCTGCTAACGTTTTCAATATTGTGTACGATCCGAGGCCGATTTTCAGCAATACCGTCGAGAGAAACAGAAAGAAAGAAAAAGAGAGAGAGAGAGAGAGGTGGAAGAGGAGGGAGAGAAATACGTCTGTCAGGGGCATCGTTTCGATGAAAGCAGGGTGAAAACCACAGTGAAATAAGAATGTCGAAAGTCTCGAGGTGAAAGTTTCGACCAACCCTCCGTGCGTACGCGAGTACGTGGAGCAGACTGAGTTAGTATACAAGTGTCAGGAACACGTGTCACCGTGGTGCTCCCGTATTCGAGCACTGCTTTAAAGATGTCACCGCATCGAAATTGGTCTACATACATCCGTCTAATAATCCCGGGATGCACCCATTATCCGCTCGCTAATCGTCGCTTTCACACCCCCTCGAAAGATCCTTTCAGCTGTTCTTTAGATTCATCGAAACATACTTTCTATGCTCTATTATATAGAACATGTATATAAAATGATTTCAACCTCTACACTTATCATAGAAAATCTTTAAATTAATATTGCATGAATTGTATAAACATTTTGGAATTTTTATATCATTAGTAAATCAGTAAAAGATACAAGATATTTGTTGCAGACTTTAACAAGAAGTTGGTGTAGTTAGTTATCGGTATACAGTAACGAAGTTCATTAACATACACGGTTTATTAAATATATTTCAAGTATTACATGTAGGTGCTAAATATCGAGGTACATTGATATAATTAAATTCTTTCAAATTTCACGAACAAATCGATTTCAAACCTTCTTCTGCCAATGCTCGTATAATTTGCACGACACTTGCTTGTCAATCGAGCCGCACAATGGAACCTCAATCTCTGAAACCACCCCAAACGAATTCTTGTTTCCACCACCCATTCGTATCTCGCTACCGCCATAATCACGCTGTCGTGATAGAAAACCGAAGAAGCGGCACCGGTCCGCGTCCCTCATATCTTCGTCGATTGTTCACGAACAGAAGGTATCGTCGAATCGAATCTCGGAAGAGCCGGCAATCCCCCGATCAAATCCGGTAATCGGTGTCGCGTTCGAGGACACCTCGAAGGTAAATTAAACGTCGAATTTAGGCGATTTACGTCGTGGCGGTCCTCGAAACGCGTTCGAAAAGAAGCGAAAGGAGGCGCCATCAGGGGAAGAAGACGCTCGGAAGAAGGAGAAGAAGCTCGATCCCCGATCCTCTTTTGCTTTCATCGGTGTGCCGGTTCAATCAATTCGGTATGCAAATTCGGCGGGTGGCAACGAGCACGGTCGAACAATTGCGGAAGATGGCGCGAGGGAAAATAAACCGGCACACCGGAGGGTGTCGGTTCGAGCGACGTCGAGCTACGAATATCTTAATCAATGCCACGGAGTTTTCCCTTAGCCGGTGATCGTTGGACGATCCAATATCCCCCGTCGAATAAAAGTGATCCTAGGGACCGAAGAGAGAGTGAGTGAGAAAGAGAGAGAGAAGAAAAGGGTGTAGAGAAGTGGCCGACAAACAGATGGCGGGGCTGGAAAAACGGATAATTATCCGAGTCGGTTTAGTCGTCTATTTACATATCAGCAACGGCGACAATGGTCGGAACGCGGATCGGCCACCGAGCGAGGATTCCCAAATTAAAATGTTGTTTGCGCCGATACTTAAATTCGTGCGCGCACACTTTGTCTTTCCTTCATCGCGTTGCTTTTCGTTCCATCTCGTTCGCGACGATCGTGGTTTTCATCGACGCCACGCTCGAAGAAAATGCGCGGCAAGGATTAAAGAGGATCGGTGGACGTCGAGCAGCTAGTCGACGAGCGGTCCAGAGATTTCGAGGTTGGTCGATACGATGGAGAGGGAGGGAGAAAGGGAGTGAATTAATTGTGCTGGAGTTAGTTTGCGAGCCTGCGAGGATTGTTCGGTGATTTCTATTTAATTAGGAGAGTCCGGTGGACAGAAAATCGTAACAAATTGGAATGCTTCGAATTTGGAACGCACGTATATTCTACGCTATATTGCAAAAAATTGCGCGTTTCAGCAGACTTCAGAGTCTTCGAAACGAGACACGATCGACGTTGTTCGTCGCCAACGTTCGATAGATTTTGAAACGTTTTGTATCTTTCGCTAGAATCGGAAGACTCCCGTTCTCCTTTTCTCGACGCGTCGAGAAATCGTGAAAGCGTTAGACAGATGCGAGATGGCTTTGCGCGTTCATTAAAAATCGCGATGGTCGCGCGAGTGTTTCGCGTTAAATTTAACAAACGGAATTATAATTCCTAGTTATCGCGCGCGACAAAACGCGGTTGACAAACGGGCCGAACGACCGCGGGAATTTATGATAAAACTCGGTCGAACAGGCGTGCAGAGGCGCATAAAACGGGCCGCGGCGAATCCGTCGGGCAAAAGTGCGCGCGATGCGAGCGCTAATTGAAACGTTTGTTTGCCTCGTTTGACGAGCCGCGCTTTTCAGGGAAATTTAATGGCCAGTGACAAAAACAACGTCGCACCGGCGCTCGATACACGCGACAATGGCCGCGTCGTCCATGTGCAATTGCATTTTGGAAATTGGAGTTCGGTAACACGCCACAGGTCTCGCTGAGTTAAGGCAGATTGCCGCGGGATCGAACAATGAAAGAACCCGACTATGGTCCGCCCGCTGGTGAAGTTAAATAATAAAAAGTATAACGAGCTGTTTTCTCTCTATGCGTAGATGGCGCAGTTACATAATATTGTCGCGTCATAGAGCGGAACAAATGTGTATTTGATAATTGAAGTGCGAGCGAAAATTTGGATAAATACCACGAAAATATAGTGCGGGAAAGAGTTGTGTTTTTTTTTTTTTTTTTTGAAGTCGGTGATGAATCAAGTAATTGAAGAGTCATCCTTGTTAAATAATTAAATAATTAATAACTCTCGATTTCAAACCAGCTCCAAAAAAAAAATATAATCTTTCCTTCAGTTTCCCAAAAACATGTTCTTTTTTCTGTATTAATAAAATCAATACTAATTTCACTTCGTACAATTTCCAACGTTGAACAGTGGTATTTACATATTCCAGCGCGACCGTCTTTCGTGACGTGAGCTCATTGAAATTCAAATTCGAAAATTCGAGTCGAGCCGTGTTCAGGTCTGTTGACACGGGAAGATTTCGGGAAAATGCAGAAGAAAAATTTGCATGTGGTCGTGTCGTGTGCGCGTTGTGTTAGAAGCGAGGTTCGACCAAGGTGCTCGGTCATCCTTCGAAGGGACGAAAAAGCTGGTCTCTCTCCCATGGGGACATGTCCTGTAATAAGCTGTCCGCCATTCATCGACGACCTCCCTCTTTTCAATTTTCATTGACGATCGCGTGGAGCGTGTCACGGGCCATTAGCACTGTAAATCCATTGATAGATTTTCCATCTTGAAGAAGAAAAAGAGTCAGCGACAACGGTCGTTCTACATTTGCGCTTTTCGCCCATTCTTTCTCTCTTTCTCTTTCTTCACTTAATGCAAATAGAAACGCACTTTATAGTTAAGAAGAATTAATTACACGAAGAGTTAGAGAAAATTGTAAATTAAATAATACATGAAATACACGAAGATCTAATGAATTTTTATTCATAATGTTGAATTTAAGGCACGAGTGATCATTGTAGAACGTTTCTTCTACTTTGTTACGATAATTCATAATACATGTGAATTATTTCTTTAACGCTATTTTTATTTACATATATATCCGACACATATAAACATACAAGTCTAATTTGTCTATCGATCTACGTGTTCGAAAATTCGAAAAAGGAAACTTCGAAATATTCGCCATCGTTCCTACTCGCTACGTTAGTTTTAGAGAAAAAGAATTCGACAAATGAAGTTTCGCGTTCGTGTACGTCGCAGATTTAAATCAATAATTCAAAAATTTTGAATAACCTACGTAATCTCCAATTTTCTCTATTGCATTTCGAACGCGAAACAACCAGTATATATCTTGGGCCGATTTGCCCGTTCAATTCTCGCCACTACATAATCCGCGCGCCCTTCGCCCGAATCTCGAAAGTATTCATAAATTCCCAGCTAAGAGACAAACTCCGGAGTGTGAGAAAGAGATCTCTGCCCCTTTCACTCTTCGCTAAGAAGGCAATCTCCTCGCAGTCTTCCGACAAAGAGAAAGGATATTAAGGAGCGCCTCGAAGAGAACCTCGAATAACAGCTTGGAAATGGCTCGAATAGTGAAAAATGTGAAATTATTACCTACAGTGTCCCGTTCCTATTCTGCCCTTTCCATTCACCATTTTCCATCCGTACCTCCGTTCTGAATAAAGGAATCAGTACGATTTCGTCACGAAATGGCCTTTCGTTTTGCGTATCCTTGCCCATTTCGTTCATCCCCAGCCTCGTTTCACTTCATCTTTCTCTTTCCAACTTCAGATAACACCCAGCACAGCTATCATTCTCGTACTCTCGCTCATTTTTTCGTTCGTCTTCCTTTTCTCGTTTCTTCTTATCCTTCTCTTTCTAAGAAAACAGAAACCCATACAGCTGTCTTTCTCGTGTCCCATTTCCGTTCATCTTTCTCCTCTCGTTTCCTCTCGGTGTTCTACTCTTTCCAACCAGAAGCGAAATCGCACGGCTATCTCTCTTGTATCCTTACCTATTTTCATTCATCTTCCTCCTCTCGTCCGTTCTTTCTCCTTTTCCATTTTTCTTTCGTGGCTGTTTAAAGCCACGTCGGTCGTCAGAGGGACCTTTTTCCCGGCATTGCCGACTCGGTCGTAACAGGACGCGCGACAATCTCGCCGTTTCTTCGGTTTACAATGAGCATTCGTTTTTGAGAATTCGTCTCGGCGACCGCGACGCCGCGTAATGGCACAATGCGTTGAATAGTCGAACCGGTGAAACAGCGTTCTGTCACGCGTGCACCTAGTTATCCAGGCGAAAAGGGACCGTCAGGATTCCGGGTAAGTAATGAACGTTGGTCGGTTACCAGGAGATTTCGAAAGTCAACGGGAAGTCGAGTGGTGGGCGACGTTTCTGGGGTTGACAAACTCACAGGCAGGCAAGTGAATGGAGTGTTGCGATAATTTGAAAAACCAGATTTTGAGAACAAATGGAGAGTTATTTGTGAGATAGTCGTTGTCACGCAGTTCATCGAGGAAGGATGTTTTCAAACAATCGTAGAATTTTTATTGGTTTAACGAACGATTATACAAGAATAAGAATCCAATTCTTTAGACAGAACAAGTCTCTTCGTTTTATGTTCTTTTTTTTTTTTGAGAAATGAGTAACATAATAATTGTAACTTCCAATTGTAAATATAAACATATTTTAAACGTAATATTAGAAATATTTAATTGGCCAAGAAGATCGTTATTTCTTTTAAAATTCTGGCATGATTTAAATTTTGAAGTAGGTATACATCAGGGGTTATACATAATTTCTAAATAAACGAAGATAAATCATGGTCTCCCGCTAATATATTTATCCACAGAACATTGATACGATTTCAATCAACCAAAATTAATATCCATTTTTTCTTACTAACTACTAACTTTTAACAATTACCATAAAGGTTTTAAACATATCTCAACCGTTCCCTCCGACGAGAGAAAACGATCATCTCCAACATATATACACACACGTACATACACGTCTTCCACCGACCAAGTCCCAGACACCAAATCATCATATCGCATTCTGCCATTCTCTACAACACGGTGCTCTGGCAACCATCGTGAATTTTACGTCACATTTCTCTCGTAACGTCACAAAAGACCAGTTCACCAGCAGGAAGATAGAACCGTTTGCTCGCAAGGAAAATTGCTCTCTCCATTGAGATTCAAAAGTTCGTTGGTCGTTGCTTCTTCCCCGCGACTTATTATTATTGGCGGCGGGGTTCGCGCGCGGAAAAAGGAGAAAGGAGTAAAAGGAGAAATTACCATCCGAATTCGGGATGGGGTAACTTGGCTGGATGGGCGGTGATCCGACCGAGTGCCGATTTATTAGCTGACGAACGAATGCGAAATCAATCCTCTCTCGTTGCGTCGCGTCGCATCGCGCGTTGCGTACCGGCACGATGTTGGTCGGATTTTTTTTTTGTGCCGGCTCGCGATCGAGGCGTGGCCCGTAAAACCCGATGGAGGAACGGCCGATCTCCCGAGTCGGCCGGCGAGGTAATAAACGATTATTTATCGGTAGGCGTGTTTCGCGGCTCAATCGGGGGAGATCGATTGAGTCGTTGCCTTTCTGTCGTTTTTCAACGACGCGCGTATACCGCGCCTCCGACGTTCCCCGCGAACCAGATCCCGAGGCGAGATTATGAATTTTATATCGAGGCCGCTTTGTGTGTCGGCCGTACACCAGAGTGATCCACAGAGAACAGATGTCGCACGAGAAACGCCGATTCTTCTTATTTCGCTGTGTGAGAAGAAAAAAGAAGACATTACGATCAAGATCGTTCGATTTATCGTGAGGGGTCGACTCGTTCATTGTACCCCGTGTGGATGGAATTAATATGGGGTGGCCGATTGGATCCGATGGAGCTGGCGCGGAGGTTTTAATTAATTGGAAATGATGGTTTTCGTTTAATATACAGATGTTTCAGACGGGATTTTTATAGATTTTAATCGGCGAGATCCCATGGTTGCGTTGTACAGAGAAATATCAATCTTCGAGTTGACAGTTTTATGATACTTAATAGCGCAAAGAAGAAATATAGAAATATTATAATGTAAAAATTGTCCTTCAATGCTGTAACAGAGTGCCTTTCCTTAACAAACGTAAAGATTACAATTTTTAATTCAAACAAAAATGCAGAACAAATGTCATTTCCAAAAACAGACATTCAATGAAACGTTCAACAATATTGTAGGTGACATTCAATAACAGTGAGAATGAATAGAGACAATTTCTACCCTTGAATTGAATTACATTTGACTTTCGAGATTTCTTAATCGGCTGGCCAATCTCACAACGTTCCAATACTGCAATATTACAAAAAACCAATTGTCAAAAATCAAAATTTCAATCATGTGAAAAGATCGTGCACGTCACGCAGAGCGTAACGCGCGTGTCAAAACAATATCTGTAAATGCATCTTTCACGGCGATTAACCATATGTCTATAACCAGAAGCGGCTAATCGCTAATCGGAGCAGGCGAAAGCGAGCAAAGCGTCCGCGGCGGCGAACAGTGGGCGAACAATGATCCCCGGGCCGGGAGTGTAAAATCAGCGCGAAATTGGCGCGGTTCGAACGATTTGACATCGTCTATTCTGACGATTGGCGCAGCGTGTGCCATTTCGATGTCGCTTACACGGGGCCCGGTCCACTGTCATGCAAAACCGCGACACAAATCTCGAATCCCCCGATTCGATTGCCATTCATTGAGGAACGGCGAGGAGGGACGGCGGGGGAGGGGGGGAAGGGATGGTGACTGTGGCCTGGCGGGACGCGAAATCGAATCGAGTCGAATCGATGTTTTCAGCCGCACTCCTCCGATGCAAATGCATCGATCCAACGGGTTTCCTTTCTCATTTTATCCTACAGTGTCTGTCTCGTTCGTTTCTTTGTCACTGTCTTTGTCGATCGTTCGGTTTTTCTTTTCCTGTTACTTTCTCTCCCCGATCTGGTCGATGTCGAATCTATCGTTGCCCTATGCCTACGGCACAAAAGAACGGTCGTGAAAAAAAAAAGAAAAAAAAAGGAAGGAAAGAGAGGTTGTCGATGTTGGAGCAGGTAACGCGCACGCTTACGTCCGACGTCGTACGAAGATCCTGCTGACGTTATGAATAATTTCTAATCGGCCGTTAACGTTCTCCCCCGACGGTAATTCGACACGTATTTTCTGCGTGTTGGGGTTGGGATCGGAACGGTTGTTCGACTCCATTCGGTGACATTCTACCTTCGACCGTAGCCACGTTGCTCTTTTGCGACCGATCGATCTCTGCTCGACTCGTGAATTTTGATTACTCGCCGAGTTACAGAATCCAGGGGAACCTTGGAGCTACGTTCGATCTCGATGATCGTCGAGAATGCGACGTGTTTGTCGCGGGAATAAAATTCACCGAATTTACGCGTTCAACGCATCGTGGATGTTGCACGATGAAAATACATAGTTTGCCACGTGCTGCGGTTTTATTGTTGCGGCTAGTTGCCAATCAAGGCAGGAAAGTGAGCTTTACGTTGAATTGTCCAGTTATCAAAACCGAGAGTAAATATTATACTTCGTGAGATAACTTGAACGAAATTTGGAATACTATTGTTGCAGTTACTTAATAATGGCATCGAAATTAATAACTAATATCATACATTAATAACATATTATATACAAGATATAAAAATAAATGTGAACAAAGTAAATTGTGCGATCGAGCGAAGAATATATCGTCGATGTATATTTAATATATATGTTTATAAATTCTTGGACTGCACTTCTGGATACAATTGATTTCCACACTCAACAATCTGAATGTTACAATTGAAACACGCTGCAATGCTGACCGCGATGACAAAAAAATCTCTCTCTTTTTAGCTAAGATTAAATGCGTTCTTATACGTAAAGTAAGGAAAGGATATCGACGAATCTTTGTCCCGATGACTCTGCCATTAGAATGTTAGTATTACCTCTGGCTGAGGTAAATTGTTGTTGGTTTCAATGACTCATCTCTATTTATCAAAACAATTAAATAACGTTTAAAGAATGAAACAAAACGAAATCTGCACGAAACGATCGACAGCCTAGTAATACAAAGAATAAATCATCATCCAAACATCCAAACAAAGAAAGTCCAACCATCTTTTACAATGACTCCTATCACCACAGACCGATCCTCGACACAGTATCACCTGTTCCAAATTTATCCACAAACAGATCGAGTCCACGTTCACGCAATTAAAATCCGGTTTTACGGACAAAAGGAGTGACGAAAGGTGTTATATAGGAAGGTGTTATCTCCTTCGGTTTAACAACGTGGCAACATTATCGTGGGCGCGATAAAAGAAAAAACGCGAGCGGAGAAGGAGGGAAGCTGCTTGGCAATCGCCCTTGGCCGCGCACGAATGGACGGGGCAAGAAACGGAGATTTAGTTTCGTCTAACAGGGCAACAATAAATTCGTCGTGCTGTTAATAAATCCCATTGCCGGGTGAGACGAGGAGAGCTCGAAGCCGGTGTACAAAGGCGCGGATGAACGAGAGGATACAGAGGGCGGCCCCTTTGCAGCATTTATTGTAGGAAGCGAGCTTAAGCTATTGTTACCTGCTGCTACCGGCATTGTCACTCTTCCTCTACTCGCCTGCTCGTCCGCGTCTTCAACCTCTGTGTCTCTTTTCTCTTCGTTCACCATTTTCTCCATTTGGAAAATATCTCTATTGTCGGGGAGGGGGACTGTACGTACGAAATTCGCTAGGAGAACGGTCGCAGGTTTGTTTCCATTTACGCGATCAGCGTTCGACATCGCGTGGGAATGTTTAAGAAGATATGTTGACTGAGTCGATGGACGTTGGAGGAGGGTGTTCTTGAAGCTGGGAGAGATAGCCGATGGTTTCTTTGACTTCTCAACCGTGGATCATCGATTAGTTCGGACAGTTTCGACAATTTTTTTTTTTTATTTATGTCTTCTCTTCTGTTCTCTGGTGCTTTGCAGCACTGTAAATGTAGAAATCGTGTATCGTATGATGTCGGCAGAGAAAGAATCCTGAAATTAAAGAGAATTGAAAGTCAACAAGACAAACGTGTACGTTGACTTATCGCTATAAAAATTTTAGTTACGTCTAATTTATAATAATCCCTTGTCAATCGAATCCCCTGATCTTCAACTTTATCTCCAGTTGTATCACGTTAAATGGTCCTACTAGGAATACCACTGTCCAAGTCTCCCATACTCTACGAATTTTCTACAAAATCAAGACACTAAAACACCAAAAATTAATCGTTCAGGCGTGCTTTTCGTACGTGGTAGCCGTTTCACGGACTGACACCTGCCCTCTCGACGTGTCCTCACGAATCGTCTTTTCACTGTATTCAACATCTTCGAACTACCTGCGAACGTGGTCTCACCTTCTTCCCTTCTTTCTTTTTCTTCTTCTTTCGTTCTTCGCTTCCGCGGTTCTTTCTTTCTCGAGCATCCCCGGAGCCACACGTTTTCCACGCGTGTTTCCGTCCGAGTGGCGGAGAAAGGTGCCTGAAAGGTGTCAGGTTTCATTGAGGGTGACTGGTCGAACGAGACAAGTCTGTGGGTTGAAACGGTCTAATGGTCTGAAAATCCAAACCCACGCGCTTTCCGAATGCCATCGGCCAGACTGCTGGGCGCCTTCAGTATCTCCTCTTCGTTTTTGGCGGGAACCATCGACCATTCAGTCGAGCTAGTCGATTGTTAACCCCTCGATGGAACAGAGGCATTCCTCTGTGTACAGCGATTCACGTCTGAAAGTGTTTGGACAATTATCACGGAAAGTTTCTCTTCATACGCTCTAGTCGAAATAAATATACACGTGAGTAAATAATAGCTTCTACAACCTTGATGAATACTGATCAGTAAAGAGCATAATGTTAAAAAATTGTCGACATTTTAAACTTCGTAGAAGAAAATCATATAAGAATCTACTTGATCTCGTTTTACAGCGTAAAGTTTCTACTTTCTCTTGCAAAAATATTTTTACATCACGTAACGGGTAAAAGAATTAAAAGTACTTTTATTCTCAAAAATTGTAAAACGTCTGTAAAATCATTGAAAGATCTTTTTCGCTCAATCCGCCGATGATTTTGAAAATTGAAATCTTCTCTTTACAACGATCCCCTTTGCGAAACGAAACTTGCTATACGATTTCTTTCTTGTTTTGCAATTTTATTGAACTTTGAACATTAAGATTAGATTTTTGAACATCTCTTGTTTAACTCTAACGTTCAAAGTTTAATAAAATGACGAAGAAAGAATCGTACAATAAGTTTGTTATAAATAAGAAACTTTAATCTTCAAGACTGTGATGGACTTTTTAGTGTTTTTACATATACGTAAATTTATAATTTTTTTTTTAAAGAAAACACTTTTCCATTTGCTACATGGTGTTAAAATATCTTGGAAAAAGTTTAGATTAATGAAAACAGAAGTTTTACATTTTAAAATGAGATTAAGTAGAGTGCATAATCTTTCATAGCAAAGTTATAACAGTTTAAAATATTAACAATTTTTCATGTGAATCAATTATGATGCAAAACAATTTATATTTGTCAGAATAGCAATGGTAACGAAGTCATAAAATCTTCTTCGAAAAGCGGAAACATCGAAACAGCACATATTTTGCTCTTTTTTTTTGTATTTTACAAGCAAATACTCGATGAAATATTATTAATGTTAAAAATCCAGTGTGTTCAGTTTTTCTTCATCAGTATTTTAACAACGATTGAGAAAATCGATTTGTGACAGTCACTTAAACAGAAATGCAGGCAGAAAGAATCGATATAGAAATTAAACTGACAACGAAGAAAACTAATTCTAAAAAATTTCACAATCGTAGAATATACTACAATGTGTATTCACAAAACGATTCTATAAATATTCAAGCATTTTTATGAATCACTCCAGATATTAAAAAACTCCAACGCGAAGATGTTTCCACAATTAACAATTACGATTGAAATCGATAATTGATTTGAAAGCTACAGTACGAAGCACCGCGATAAATACATTCGTATAAAACTTCCGCTCGTGGTGATTTTCCTGTAATTTCGAATGAGTGAATTGTCTTTGCCACACAAAACGATGAAACGTACCGAAAATTCCAATTTCTCCCTTACGAAACTTTCTCCATCGGTACTGATGAAGAATTCTTAGACGAAGGCCGCCTCTCGATTTGTCGACTCGCGATTTTTCAACCTTATCTCGCCGGTCGTCCACGGTCGGAGAAGGAACACCATCCACGCTTAATTTGCCCCGGAGAATGACGCTCGAAACGGCGTATCGCGAATCAGCCAGGCTCAGATCCGCGGAAGTAACGGGATTACGGTCGAAAAACGTTGAACGTTAACCCCGGGAGTGGATGGCTACCGATTAAAATAGACCGCGAAGAAGAGGAGAGAGAGAGAGAGAGAGAGAGAGAGATGAAAAAACAAGAAAAGTAGTGGGAAACAGAGAGAAAGAGAGGCGTACTCGGTAAAGTTTTGCACGGAGAACGGTGGGCGTCGAGCCGATCCGCAACAATGGGTCCACGATCGGATTATCCGACGCGTACACACATTTCGCGCGTACGTGTAACTTTAAATCGTCGAACGGGGGGTGGAGAGGGAGGGGAAAGCATAAGCAGGAGCACGGTCGCTCGACTCGCCACAAAAGGGGAGGTTATTCTCTCGGTAGATCTCTTATCTGCTTCGATCCTCGCGGAAAAGCGTGCAACGACCCGGTAAAGTCTTCTCTTTTGCAGTGGCTCTTTGTGGCTCTCCGCCTCGACCCCTGCGTCGATCTTCTCTCTCTTCCACCTTCTTTCTCTCTCCTTTGCTTCCCCCCCCCCCTTCCCACCTCGGTTTTCTAATCTTATTTGCTCGGAAGATCGGTCAGACTCGTCCGCTCGTAGAATTGCTAATTTTGTGTTTGTTACACAGATCGAGTTTTAAAGAACGCGTACTCGATCGCGGAACAGGCACAAGTGAGTTTGCAGAAGTGGCAAAAACGGTCGGAATTTTTCCTTTTCCTCCTCCGATTTCAGAACAAAACAGGTGAGAATGATAGTTGTAAATGTAATACATTCGTGAGAGAGAGTAACAAAATTGCATAGATACGAGAAGTACTCTCTCTCTCTCTCTCGAACTTGATGGATCTGCCGAACTGAATACATTCAAGCCAGGAAACCTCTCAAAAAGCAATCTCTATTCCATCCCAACTACCACGAGAATCCCGTAATCTACCCTGTCCACGAGACACTTCACGAGAAACTTCTTACGGACTCCGGCCCAAATACCCAGCCCTTACCGTGGAATTGCTAGAAGAAGGACCAATACATATCCCTATTCCGAAAGAATAATGGATCATAGTGTACTATCCCCCACGCGGAACGTTCCTTTTTTCCTAAGCGATTTTCCTAATCTGGAAGATGGCCCGATAACGTCAGTCAATTGGCGATCGACTGACTCGGCTTGACTCTCCCACCGGTCGGCTTTTTCACCTCCCCCTCCCCCCTACCCCACCGTGCAACAACCCTCCGCGCGCTTCCTCTTTTGTGGGAAAAAGAAAGAAAGAAAGAAAAAAGAAAAAGAAATGTAGCCAAACAATCGGATAGCAGACGGTCTTGTCCATTGTGCCGCGGCTAAATGATAGTAGAGAAGATCCTTCAGCCGCGATGCGGATCTCTCCGGTGGCTTCGACTTCCTTTCTTCGCGCGTAATGAGATGTCCCGAGATGCGTCGTGGCTGCACACACATTCCAACACAGCGTCAAACACACGCATGTGACATACTGCAGACCGCACACACACACACACACACCTACATACATGCACACATTCACACGAAACGTATCACCTACACGTAGTGTAATGCATACGTAGTGTTTGCAAGTATACGTACGTGCGTGCGTACGCGCATGTACAGAGTACAGAGAGGTGGAATAGAAATACAGAAGCATCCCGTGAATCGGATTTCCCCTCCCCTCCCCCCATCCTTCCCGATGCAGGGGGAAAAAATAGGAAGATATACGTGGACGGTAAACGCGGTGAAAGCGTCGCCGGGACGTTTTGTTGTCGTGCAACCGTGGTTCGCGTTCCACGGTTTTCCGCGTTCGGCGTCGCATCGACTAGGACAGGATGAGGGTGAGGGGAAGGGAGAAACGCGGGGATGCATCCTTGGTCACCATTTGCTCCCTGCCATTTGCATTTTCGTTTCGTTCGTTTCGTTCGTTTCGCGGGCTAAGAGCGACTCGTGGGAGGAAAGAGACGCAGCAGCAAGTGGGCTCGGATATTTTCGGAATCGGCATTGTGCCGATGGGGAGAAAAAAATTGGCATTTCCAATTCGGAGCGCAGCCACTCTTGTGTCGTATTTATTCTGCGTTCCTCGCAACCTGACGGTTCGCTGCCAGCGACTCTGGAATCGGCGAAACGATTTTCAGCCGCGTGTTGTTCGGGAAGATCGCGCGCTGCTCCGCCGATCGTTGAAAAGTCCCGGTGGTATTTGCTTGATTACCGCGAGTTCGTGTTGATTAAGCGAGATCGATAGAGAGTACGCGGTAGTAGAGGAGATTAAATTTTCAATTCGGTTCTTCGGATGTTCTTCATTTTCAACTCTGTTAATGGCTGCGAGACGTTATGTATCTCGTTTCCATGCAAAATTTAGTAGTTCACATTACGTCGAGCAATATGGAAGTTAAATATAGAAATAAAAGTAGAATTTAGAGAAATGTAGATTCAATCGAATTATTATTGATCGAGCGGAACGCGTCCGAAATCGTATAATAAATAACATAATAAATGATAACGACAGTTGAGTGAATTATAATTTCTACCATTTGAATCGCTACGAAATCATCGTCGCTTACGAGCGATACAATCTCAATCGAAATTCGAGTATGAACGAAATTAACACTCGAATTTCTCCGTCTCGTTGTCGCAAAATGAACATTATCGCGATTCTCGAGAGACGACATCCTCCTCGGCTCTCTAGCAGCTGGA
Organism: Tetragonula carbonaria; assembly: GCA_032399595.1. Lineage (NCBI taxonomy): Eukaryota > Metazoa > Arthropoda > Insecta > Hymenoptera > Apidae > Tetragonula > Tetragonula carbonaria. The sequence continues at coordinate 3,980,491 of JAUCRC010000008.1, forward strand.
CAAAGAATACGCGAACAGGAGCACGGATCCGCGAGAAACCAGTACGAAAAGATATGGCTAGCCGTAGGATTCGATAATGTCGTAAGCGGATCCCACCGAATACGAGCTTAATTTTGCCCGAGAATCCGGATGGTCGAGAGTCTGTAGTCTGCACAAAAAGACGGACACACGCGCGACCGACGTTTTACGTATTACGTAGCCGAGTGGCCGTCGAAGAGAAGCCATCCCACGAATTCGGCTTATCCGGGATTTCTTTCTTGGTTCACGCGTGCTCGCCCCTTTGAGGATACACCTGCACACGAATACACGCCAATTTTTCTTTATTCGCCGATCTAATGACGCACAGACAACTATTGGGTTGGCCAAAAAATAATTACGTTTTTTTTTTTTTTTAACAGATGAACACGTATGTATACTACGGAGATTTACTCCTTTTAATAAATATATTACAAGACGACCGCTTGCTTTACTTGATTTTTAAAAAACTGAGATCACAATATATTTTCTGCTATTTTTTCTTCTTTGTCCTTTTGTAATCGACGTCGCCGCTCGTTTAACCTCGTTTTTAAAACTACGCGCCACAGTATCAAAAAACATGACAAATTTCATTTTAAACTGCAAACGTAATCGAACTGTTGTTTGTTCGATGCCTATTTCAAAATGGAAAATTGAAAAGAAACATTATCGCCATATTTTGCTGAAAAGTGGAAAACGTTGTGCAAGATCATTAAAAAATTATCTGATGTATCTTAAAACTATGGCAGAATAGTTTGTTAAATTTCACTGATGAGAATATCAAAGGTAAAAACTTTTTTAAACACGAAATCATGAAGTTGTCTGAAAGATAGGACAAAAGATAATCGAATAAAATGGACAATATATATTGTCTAACAAAGCTCTTATTTCTCATGAAATATTCGCACACAAGAAAAAAACGCAGTTACATTTTGGTCACCCTAATATGTTGGAGACTTGGCGAGTAATTCTTTTTTCGATTGTTTCGACTGTTTGTTGTTTCGACAAAAATAAAAATCGTAGAAAATGTAGAGTAATTACAGAAAGTACGGTTGAAAAAATGGACTTCTCCTGGTCTTGTATTATTATTATTATATTTGTAGAATTTTAATTACTGTACATGATTCGAACGAACGTGAAACGAACTAGAGCCGGTCACAATCGGCTGTTATCTTTCGAGTTCTCAACAGTATTCGCACTACACTCCTCAATCTTCTTACTCTTAACCCTCTACTGCATTCCGTTCCCAATCGGGGACTTTCAAATATTCTGTGTTCAGGTGTTCAACATGTGAGCACTGTTCAGGTGTTCAACATATGAGTACTGACAGACATTTTGGTGTAAGGTAATAGGATGCAAGGGCAAAAGTTATCAAGAGTTATGTGCGAGAAATGTCACATACATACATTTATAAAAATTCATGAAATAGAGGGTTAACATATCTCGTCAATTTCCCAAATATCCGTTCTTGTTTCACAAGTGTACCGCCAATCCTAACCCTTCGACACAACAGACATATTGTATTTCAATACACAGAGTGCTCCCTCGACCGAAAATTCGACAAACGTGGAATCGGATGTCGAACTGGATGGATCCTCGTGTAGCCCGGCGTACACAAATGTGGGATTCTTCTCGAGTAGGCGGCACACGTGTCAGCGCCGTAAGGTGTCACAGCTGGTGGCGGTGGGCGCGAATGGGGGCCGAACGAACGAAAGAAAAACCGTCGACGACGGTGAAAAGAGAGAGCGAGAGGCTAGGCTTTAAGAAAAGAAGGATGGAAGAATCGAAGAGAAGAGAGACGGGAATTTATCCAGGAACGTCGCCTCCGTGCAACCCGCGATTTATTTGCCTGGGCTAAAAGCTTGAGAGCTGTCGTGCATTCCGCGCTGGAAATACCAACCGGCGGTGTATTCTGTATTCGTGTCGTCGTATTCTCATCCATCAATTCCACGTATCACGAAAGAGTGCGGCCGGAAAGGAGGAAGAAGAAGAAAAATAAGAAGAGAGGCTGTACTAGCTGGTGTTCGCGGCTGCCAGGCACGGGGATAGTCGAAGATTTTTTTCCTCATTGTCGTCGTCGTCGTCGCCGCCATTCGTCTGGTTTATTCGCCGCTGCATTGTGTTTCCCGCGGATACAAGCACGGCCCTTTTTCTTCGCGCACCGTACCGCGAAAATAGGTGAACTTGCCCCCTCCCTCTCTCTCTCTCGCCCGTTTTCTTTTTGCTTCGTCTTCCCACCCATTCTTCGACCGCCTCCTGTTTTCACCGAGCTCGTCGAAACGTGACGTCGAGAAAAATGGAACCGATAAGAGAAAAAATCCTTGGTTAGACCGAGACCGTACTCGTTAACCCTCGTTAAGACTTCTACTTCACGCCGTGGCGGAGTTAATAGTTCGTCGAGTTACGTTGAAACAATACGCGAGATTTGTAGATCTTAGAGGCATCTAATTCCTTCAAGAAACAATGGTTTCAAAAGACAGTAATAATCACAGTACAGATCCGCTGCAAATAATTCTCAGAGTAATCCTCGCTGCACGTCGTACAAACTTCCAAGCGTAATCCATCAGACATGAAATATCCGCGCGGTTTTATTGAAAGCGGATGAGATCACATTCTAATAGGCATTATTCCCGGCACAAAGTAAGCGAACAATAAACCAAACTGAACATAAGCACTGGATCCGCAACAGTCTCGTTAAACAACGATCTCGTCTATCTAAACCATCAGAGGAACTCTCATAACCCTTCGAATTTCCTTTCAATAGTTCGAAGCTAAGTCTCCCTTACCTATTCAGTTCGACGTTCACTATTTCACCTAAACGTAACAACGTACCTTCGAACTCCGAAAGGAAGAGTATCATCCCTGTTTGTCCACCTACCCTCTTTGAACCTTTTCTCCAAAAAAAAAAAAAAAGAAAATAGAAAAAAAGAATACAGAAAAGAGAACGCTTGTTCGTCAGAGAACCGTCGACCATTATGCGAAATGTGATCGAACAGTTTGTGAAGAATGGCGACAGCTTCACTTCCGGTTGATCGAGCCGCTTCAACGCGGCTCTTGCCCCGCATAATAACGGAGAAAAACATACGGACGTCCGTTCTTTGGGTATGGGAGAGCGGATAGACCCTTTTGTAGGTGCAAATTCGCATGTAAGTAGGTGGCAGAACGATCCCAACGGATTCGGGGCCACCGTCGGACGCTTTTAAAGGGCTTAAAGCGCGAACATTAGCCGGCCATTAACCCTCCTGTTCACCTTTGTTCCAGCTTGATGCGTACATGCCACCGCTTCCGAGATTTGTCGGCCGAGATTGTTATTAATTATTCGCGGCGTACCGCGAGCCCCACACAGCGTATCTGTAGGCAAACGAGCAAACCGATCACGTTGTGCATCACGTTGCGAACGACCACCTTTGAAGGGTCACAATCGACAATTGGCCGATTCTCGATCAACAATATACCACGAACGCTTGGTCTTTCGCGTCGCGTTACATTACGCCAATGTACATACTGCACAATCCTGGTATAGACCAATCCTGGTGACGCACAATGAAATTTTGGAGGTTCAATTTTGGCGACCATTTGAAGTGCAAGGGTGAAATATTCTCACAAGTGGAATATAGCGAGGCGCGAGTCCGATTTTGATGAAATACGATGTGAATGTAATCTTTAAAAAAAAATATTAGACCCGTATTTCTTTTTTATCGGCAAATTGTTCGAGGTGAAAACTAGTTGAGGGTGCGAAACATATTTTGCCGTACATCTCGGACATTATGAAGATATCGTTTTTGTTCAAATTGATGAAATCAGTGTTTTTTTAACGAAGAATTTAATTGGCTGCCATTTTGCAAAAAAAACCTTTTGTTTAAACAATTTAATATTTTAAAAAACCGTATTTTTTACAAGCTTTTCAAAATAAATGTTAATAAATTTTCCGGAATATTTGTTTATGAAGACAAATTACGGATAAAATGGAATCTTGATTTTTGCATTATAAGAAAATTCATTCGGATCTTTCTCGCTGGACGTATAGAGCAGTGCACAGATACGAATAACTAAACTAAACTAAAGATTTTCATTTTTACGAATATCGGTTGTTAGTAACAGCGACAAAAATATATATTGCGAATGTGATGAAATAAGTATATAATGCAGAAAAGAACGAGTGTTAAGTGATATAATACCTAGTCTAATCATAAATTGTTCGAGTAACTGAAATAAATATTGTGATAATATTGTGATCTTTCGTAATAGTTCACGGATTTACATTTACGGTGAGTCATGAAAGCATTCGTACCATTCTTCTGCAATTATCAACTTTGAATATATATTTTCGTTGACGATACAAGTTTTGATTAAGAGTTAAAGACAATTAAGCTTAATTATTTCAACATCGCCATTTTGAAATTTACATTATGAAATTGTGAATTTCTGCGATCGACCATAAAATTTAATAATCCATAAAATTTTTATAAATTTCTTCTCGCAAGTATTCCAAAAATAAGACCACAACGGCGGACAAACGAACTCATTCATCAATTAAATCAGTGTCTTTCCAAAGGGGAAGAAGATTTCAGCATTTCAATCATCGACTAACCAGGACTATAATCCGATTATCAAAGGTTCTTTTATTTTTCAAACTTCGACAAATCGCCAGAACCTCTAATACCAGCATTCTCATCCTAATTCTGTGCACGGCGTGGTTCCTCGAACCATCTTCTTCCTCCTACTCGACTGGTAGTAGTACGATGGAAAGCAGAAAAGCAGAAAAGCAGGAAAGCAGGAAAGCAGCTCGTTTTTATTAAATCGTTACGGGCAAGTTATTCACTGGTCGGATAGCAGCCAAAGGAGGAAACAAGCGAGCCACCGGGCGAGCAACACGGCAAAAAGGACGGCCCGCTGCGCGTCGACAATTCAACCCTGGCCTTTTCGACGAGCTAAGTTTTACCGGTGGTCGTCCATTGTCACCATTGTGCTTATCTCTTCCGACACCTGCTCTTCCGCCAAAGGAAAAAGACAATACCGTAAAAGGCAAGGCCAGACCCTCGAGCATCACCGAGCATCGCCGATTCCGAGATCAGCTGGCGACGAAACTGAAACTGCTCTCTCGTTCCGCGGGTGGTTGGTTACTTCCGCCTCATGCAACTCTCAACCTCCGAGAAAACGTTTACTTCGTATTATAAAAATTTCTTCCATATACGTCGTCTTTCTCTCTCTCTTCTTTTCATTCTGTTTCTGGCTCTCGCGAGCAATTCGTTTGCAAACAAACTGATGCAAGGACTGGTCGGAGTCTTGCTCGGATCTTTTGTCTCGCAGTTGGCTCTCCTTCATAAGTCGACTCGAAACTGTGGAATTCTTCGGAGACAATGCGACAGAGTGACACGATCATTCCTTGTTCGCGTCGTTTTCGACAGGTGACGAGAAGACTTTGAAAAGGAAAAAAGGAAGATGATCCTTGACCTGGACATGACTGGTGGCTCGAAGGCGTTCCATGTATTCTCTTAACTGGTGGTTCATTATTCGTTCGGAAGACACTTGAAAATCGTACTGTCAGTTTGTCTCTATTTCTAATAATAAGGAGGTATTGAGTCGAGGATTCTGTTGAGGCAAAGAAACAGAATGTTTTCTCAGGTGAACAGGATTAAAATGAACTATGGTATTCATTCAATTTGTCTACCTGAAATCCATTTTAAAGAATATTAACGATTTTAGATGGATAATCTAATAATACAGGGATAATGATGGGCGTGTTCGTTTGAGGCGAAGAGATTGTGATTTGTGACTGGTTTCATTTCGAATGTAACTTTATGCGGTTTGTAGTCTCGTTTCAGGTGTATTTAATGAGTAATTTTTATTCGATGTGCGTAATATGATATATTATCTGTCATCTGTAATATGATGTTCTTCCTGTAGATACAAATTCGTTTCGTATTAGTATTTGAAACTGCACGACATATTCAAAATCCTTCATCAATTTTAAAACGTTCTTATCAAGGTTCTAAAATCTGTAAAATCTTAACATGATAATCTCCCTGTAAATTAAAGTTCATTCTCTGCCAATATTTTAAATTACATGAATATATATACAAAATCCTTTATCCACAGTTTACTAAAACCAAATCTCCTATTTGTATTCCAAATATTCAATTTGAAAACAACGAAAAACATGTCGAGTTCGTTTATATTTCTCACTGTCAGTTATCAAAACTCTCTCTGTAATAAATTCACGACTTAATACTTTTTTTTTATTATTCATACTATAGTGTAACTTTTTTTTCTCCAAATTCAAATTCATCTCTCCATGAACATTTCAAATTCCACCTGCTCTCAGAGTTTTTCGTCGATCATGGGACAAGGAGAACGCAAACAATTGAAGTACGTCAAATTTCCAGCGTTTCTAAGAATCCCCGCATCCCCCGATGACGAAACCACGTAATCTTTAACCTTCAACCGAACCATTAATAAGATCCGTCCTCCGCAGTAATCGCGAACGATCATCCGTCGACAAGTTGAATTTCAGTGGAGCGCGCGGACAATTTGGAGAGGCTGCGGTCTGGCGCGATTTGCCCCGAAAGTTATTATCGCCTCTCGTCGTATCGGCGTGTACAGCGTGAGATTTACACTTGGGGCGTTATTCAACGGTGGTGGATCCCGAAGGGAAAGGTCCCTGATTCACAGCCGGGGAGACCCGTCCCCGGGTTACTTCGAGGGTGGTGGCCCCTCTCGAAACAAAACATATTGTCCGAATTTAATTGTGGATGGGGTGCATTAGATATTCATACGTTACATGTTCCACGACGCGTACAACAATATCGGCGGGACCCTGGTCTGTGCTACGGGGAGTCAGCACGTGCTGCACGCCCGTGCTACAGGGGAAATAAATCTTCGTCGGTGATAAACACCGCCGCGAATCACGAGTCTCGCGATCCCAGCGAGTTTCTGAATTGATTGTTTAGACATTGCGATTTTTCTTTCGGGTTAGTAACAAGAGACAAGGGGGAGGTATGGTGAAATGATTTTCAATCGTTTCTCGTCGATTTTTTTTTTGGGGGGGAGGGGGCAGAGCACTAAGATCTTTTGGATCTGTTTGGAAATTGTTTGGAAAATAAGATAATTAGAAGATAGAAGAATAGAACATGGAAAATGGAGAACGAAAAAACCAAGAAAATAGGATTTTAGTAGGATTAGAATATAGGATTTAGTAGAATAAGAATACAATATTTTAATCATACAAGAATTTCATTTCACTTATATATATATATATATATATATATATATATGTGTGTGTGTGTGTGTGTGTTTTACAATACAAAACGAAAGAACATCAAGAAGTTTTTTCCAAGAAATCCATCAAATAGTTATTATACCCTCGTACGGGCAAATCAATGAACCACCATTAATGTTCTTCCTAATAACGGAGGTGCGCGACAATTTTCCACGGAAATTGCAGGCAAATTACGTTTGTACACGCGGAAAAGAGCCGAACGAGCACGCTGTTGCTTCGACAACACCGTTCATTGGCTGAGTCACGCGAATCATCGCGTTTAATGCGGCGAGATCTCCGATGAACTCGTTCTCCGGATCGAATATAATTTCTGTTTACAGGATCGTTCGGATCATCGAGTTCGACGCACAGAAAATGATCAATGTCGATGAAATTATCAGATTAGCGAATGGAGAATGGGGGTCCTGAAACACGTCGGTCCCCTCTTTTGGCCGCCTCTCACCCTCTCGCGCCACTTGGGAATAAACAAGAGGCGATCGATGGACGCGAGAGAGGGTGGAATCGAGTGTCTATAGAGAAAACGGACGGTCTATAAATTCTTTTGTAATCGACGCCATTTCGCGCCGTCAGTTAGGAACCTTTTCACCGGTACATGAAAACGATGAAATCGCTTGATTATGCCTGACTGTCACGAGGACGATTTGATCACTACGTGACTACGTCGCGACTATTCATGATCTTTCGAGATCCTCGAAAATTGGGCTACGTCTTCGAGATTCGAGATTTCGTTCGTGCATTTTTCGGCTGCAATGTGGAAGAATTGAACACCGAAAAATGTTGCCATTCGTTCTTGTTTCACTTAAACTTCGGAATTTTTATTACGAAACGGAGAGTAAGCGGCAATCATGTTCAGTGATTGGCTATTGTATAATTTCTTTGTATTAAATATTTTTAATCACTACATTTGCGTTCATTCGAAAATAATTACTCCATTTTTTGTGAAGAACCATACATGTGTGGAATCTCGACAAAATCTCTTCGAATACTATTTCTGCGTGAAAACACGCATGTATCTATCGTATATGCACCAAATATTCCTCTGTGATATAAATAGCAGTCACCGAAAATTTCAGCACGCATCACAGATTATTCACTAGTAAACATGTCGTACGTCCAACTTTCTTCTCATAGATCTCTTCAAAGTAACAGAAACTGCGAAAACAACCCCCCCCTCTCCCCAAATGCAATTTCCCTGTGAAGCCACGAGGTCCATTCTTTGTTACGCGTGCCATATAGTGGAGTTTCCGGGAACTATCGCTACCCGTAGCTCACACTTATCGACACTCCTCCCGTGCGCGTTGGGGGGTTGCAGTACGTAGAAACCCCCCGCTATCCAACCGTTTAAAAGAGCAAAACGCCGTGAGCTACCATTTTGTAGAGGAGAGCGGGCCGCCTCGTAGATCGAACGCACAATATCCTCCTCTTTGGTCGAAGCGAGAGAAACACAGCCGAGTGAGGAAAAAGGTACTATACACCGTCGCCGGAGCAAGGTCTACCGGACCAAGAGGGTAGTGGAACTGGTGTTGCTAAGAGGGAGAGAGGAAAACGGTGAGTGGTATCGAAGAGAGAAGTCACCTTCTTATTTCCATTCTTAGCAGCGTTCTTTCGAATTCGACTCGGCAATACCAACGGCCACCATCTCGAATCGTCCCACCTTCTTCAACGATGTCCCCACCACGCATGGGCTGGATCGGTTGGTACCCGTGGTCGGTGCTCGTGGAGGTGGTGGTAGCTACTCTACCTGGCTCCATGTTCTAACTCGCCCACCCTCGATTCATCTCTCTCTCTCTCTCTCTCTCTCTGTCTTTCTCTTTCTCTTTTACTCCGCGTTTCGCTCTCATTGCGAGTTTTCCGTCTCTGTTTCTTGCGAGGGTTTGACCCAGCCCTCACGACGATACACGGTGTATGATACAGACGTAAACAGGCTAGACTCCATTACAACGAGGATCAAAAATTATTGTAAAACCTACGAGTGAGATTGAGCTGTGAAAAACATTTTGAAGCATTGGCATGGGTAATATTTAATTTTTAGAGTTGTATAACTTTCTTTTTGTAGAGAAAATTAGGGATGCGGCGGTAATCTTCTGAAAAATGTGGTAGAATCAAGTATTGCTTTTCTCTAAGCTAGTCATTGTTTGTTTCACGTATTTATGGGAAATTTAGGGTTGCCGTAGCTCCATCCACGAAAAACTAACTTCTTTATTCATGTGCATAAAAATACCATGAATTCCAAGCCTTCCATTAACCCTATCACCTTCAACATCCCCCAATCCCAATTTCTCTTCTTATTCCAAACTTGTGCTCCTAAAAAAAAAAAAAATACATTTACTCCAAAGTTGTGCTACCCAAAATCAAAGAAAAAAAAAACAAAAAACATGATGCTCGCGTTCGTGAACTCCAAAATTTTTGCAGAGAAAGACGGATGGTGACCAGCTGTCTCGGGAAGAAATTTCTCGCGTGGTGGTTGCGAGTTCCTGGAAAGAGAGGCGAAACAAGGAAAACGCGGGAGGGTGAGCGGTAGAGGTGGACGAGGAGAGAAAATTGAAGCCACGAAAGAGGAGCACGAAGCAGTTTATGGAGGGGAGAATGGGCGAACGCAGGATAGTTCGTTATCGACAACCTCGAGATTTTAGCCAACCGAACGGCTCAGAGATACCGCGGTTGTTTCGTTGGCTCCGCCTCTAATAGTACCCGATTGGCTTCCCCGCTCCGTTTGCCTTTGGATCCCGTCGGTAGGGATAGAGTTGTGCGCGAAGTCCATGGATCGGCGGCAGGAGTCGACTCGTGCGTGCACACTCCCAAAACTAACGTTCGCGGAGGCAGATTGAGCACGTCGTGCTCGTCCTCGTGCGTCGCTTCCGGACGCGACAGCCGTTTCTCCCTAGAGACACGGTTCCCCGTGTTTCTCACGCGTTCGATAACCTGACAATTGTTTCGTTTCCCTTCTGGTCGCGAAAGATGCCGTTGGACCGTGTCCAGTGTCGCGACGAGAATGTCTGATCGGTAGAAATCAGGATCAGAAAGGAAAGTGTTTGAACCGTGGAGCATAGTGATTTCTTTTTGGGACAGTGGATTGCCTGATATGGTAGTGCAGTGACTTGCTTTTGCTTGGTTGTTCTGTTGGTTTCCGTTCCGACTGACGTATTTTCTTGGGGACCAGACGAGACGAAAGTCTCAACCACGGCAGCAAAATTGAGCTGGACTTACACCAACGAGCCGCCGGCCACTTTATGAGGTGAGTTTATCAGACCGATGAGTATCGCTTTATCTGTTCGTTGTTCGTATGTTTCGTGAAAGTGTAAAGATGTTCAAAGCATATCCGAAGTATGTTTGAGTCTGGTGGTGACATCGTATTATTGAAATTCATTTTCTATATGTGGTCAAGCTGTCGATGAGTGTCCACCTCACGGACTTGGATGGTTTGCAAATATATTATAGAAATTGACATTTTGGATAATTTTTCTTGTGTATATATATATATATATATATATATATATATATATATATGTAAGATGCGATCGAGTTTAGTTTTCGAGACATTCGCAGAAAACAAGACACGTGTTGAAACGTGTCTATCAGAAGCATAGCCAACATGTTTGTCGTCATAATTCACTATAAACAAGAGACAGGTTTGGCTTAGATTATTGTGTATTATTGTGCAGCGACACACATTTACAGGCAGGAAGAAGTTGTTCATGCAACATATTAATTTAAAAATCATTCAAATCCGCGAAGTGGATAAACATGGGCAAATTCACCAAATATTATGCACACTAAATTACTAAATAATTATTTCAACATCGCAAATATAATATTTAATCTTCGTGTAAGCATAATTTCCATTGCCTTAAAACATTCACGCGAGTGTTTTCAATTAGCTACTTTCGAACATACGTGTAAACCCAAGCTGTATTTATCAACATGCCTGGCAGGCCAATTAGTCTCGATATACTTCCAGCGAAAGCCAAACGAACTCTGCTATGCCAATAATTCGTTTCTCCATAGTGAACGTTTCATTTATACTTTCATACGTGATTTTTCGAAATAATAGTATGTTAAGTATGAATGATACTCAAGCCTTTTGCAATAAAATCTTCTCACGTAATTGCAATGATTTTTTTTCACCTCTGACGTTAGGATATCGAGTTCGATTCCAGCGATAATCTTGCACTCATCTTTGCGAGAACGGCTGAACAAGCGTAATTTCGTCCACGCGTGATAGATCTAGCTGGCTCGAAGCAATAAATTGCCGCGTGCAGGCTATTGTCGTTCGTTGCCTAAACATTCAATTAGCACTTCCTAATCCCCCGTCGCAGCTTGTCAACAGCCATTACTTCCAGCATCTTCTCTCTCTCCGTTGAACCACCACGGAGCACCCTTGGGGCCTCTCTAGAGCAGCTACGCTGCTCCGTTTCTCCCCGTTCCACCCCCAACCGCCGACCGTCTCTCTAACCAACGTATCTATTAATCCGGCCTGAATGACACTCGAGGGTGGCCCCGGACCCGAGGGTGATTCTAACCCTACAAAATCGTAACTACCGCCCCCGGGGTTAACTCCCTCAACCACTACAGTTTTTTTTCTTTTTCTTTTTTTTCTTTTTTTTTCTTAATGAGTGCTCAAGGAGATCCGCGTAATTGTGTTAGTTCGAGAGGAGAGAACACGTTAAGGGAGGAACGGAAAGCGAAAAAGAGAGAGAGATTTTGGTAGCGACTGGGTTTTCGTAAGGAAAGAGAGAAAAGGTTAAGAGGGAGAGCACACCCTAAACGAAGGGTGACATTTAGGGTAAAAAGACGGGAGAGAGAGAGAGAAGAGGCAGTAACGCGGCGAGATTGGTTAATGGCTTTGATACGAGAAAAGGATAAGATTAATTTGCTTATGAATCAAAGAGCAAACGAATAAGCAATTACAGGGACCGTGAGGAGTGGCTGCACGAGTGCCCTCGCTCGGTTCTTCTGCGTGTCGCTGGCTCACAATTAAAACCGACGAATACCGTGTTGGAACGCGTGTACGTATGTATGCGTAGGATTTCACGCGTGCTTGTGTGTTCGTGTTTGCGGATTACTGCCTGAAGTTATTATACCAGTGACCGGTACAAATTCCCTTTTCACGCGATTTGTAGATGAAGGATTTTCGAGAATGCTGTGCTTGGGTAATTATAGGTGTCAGATTCTCGGCTTGATTGACGGTACACTCGCGTTTGAAAATTTTAACACGATTCATTATATTTATCTCTAAATTACGGAACATAATATATCGTAAAGTATGGAACTTAAGGTATTGTATTTGTCTGAGCCTCGGGTTACATTCATACTGATGTAAAAAAATAATACTTTATGTGACAAAAGAAAATATACAGTTAATATAACCACGATTTCATCAAAAAATGCACACACTTTAAAATTCATAGTTTGGACCAAATACCAAAGTTTTACGAAAAATAAGTGTTCTACAATGTTTGAGCGAGAACGTGTTGATCGTGACTTAATTATCGAATAATTTAACAATCGAGAAATTTTTGAAAAAGAAATCTATATTTCTACGATGCATTGTCTTCAGTTGAATACTTGAATTGTCCTGCAATTTTTGTTCTGTAGATACGAAGAGAACGCGATATTTTAAAAGTAGATTATTATGATTATCAATATTGTAATAACTAAAATTCAACTTAATCGTTTCCCGCTCTTTCTAATCTAATCTATAGCCTCTTCTTCCAGGAATCTCTCCGACATTGACAGCGTGTAATTTTTATTTTTAATCTCTCGTGTAAATTTTGTTTCTTCTTTGGCGTACCGTTTCTTTTTGGAGTTGTTGTTTCGCGACCGGCTGTGAAAGGCGAATGTTTGCGAGTTTGGTCAAGTAACTTGTTGCGCCGGGATGAATGAAACGATGATTGATGTAACGAGTCTGTCAATTTGGAAGGTTATTCAGCACTTTCTTAATGATTTTAATCTCCTTCTGACAGACTGCGACGTCTGATTCGCGTAGGATTCGCGGCTCCTTAGTGTCGGTAAAAAGAAAATTGCCAACGAGTCGTTTGGAAGATTGTTTGCTGCTCTCGCGACGGTACTAATTTCGTTGATAGCTCGTACAATTGGAAATTCATGTCCAACGGTGCACAGAAATGAGAACAGGGTGGTAAATTGCGCCTGCGGGAAGATTGATACGTTCGTCGTTTAAAATTACGTTACATGTGGCGCGAAGTGTTCATATTCAAAATAATTTTACACACTTCGGTGATTTTAAAAGGCTGCATTCAAATTCAATTTAACAGTCAACGAGAGACGGTTTTCACTTCCTACTTCGTCCTTTTGATATTACTTTGCGTTTCTAATCAGTTCTTCAAATCAGATTTCTAATAATCCCATCATAATTAATTTCCCACTTATTGGGCGAAAAATTACTCTACAATTTATCGAATAACATTTGTCGTAAATTATTTTAAACTATCGTTTACTTCTAATATATCTTATATAACTGTTACAGAATACTATCAATTTCTAATCAAATTTCAAGTATACTTTCCACGAAGTCGCAGAAAATTTGAAACAAGTATTTTATGTAGGTGCTGAACTGATGTTCAGCAATATAATAAAATGCACTTTGAAAGGATAACTTCCATCTAACAACTACGTTTCTAATTTGATTTCATACCCTAACCGAAGTTATGACATTCGTGATATTTACAAAATTTAATAATTAATTAATATCCAAGGGAAAGCTTCGTAATTATCCCCAATTGTCGAAAAGAATCACCGTCTCTACTTTCACCGAGGCTTCAGCAATTCACTTCTCTAACGAAATTCCCTCTAACCTTCGTCGAAATCTCCGTAACATTTTAGAAACGTTGACCACCTTTCTCAGACAATACTGGTCCCTGGGGGCCATCTTTTCACCGAAGATGTGTCCTAAACAACCCGGTAAAGGACTAAATAACGTCGTGGAGATCGTAAATCAACTCAAGGTCCGTCTCCGACGGTCCAACGTCCGGCACTCTCGAGACAATAGACACACACACACACACACACACACACACACACACACACACAAACACAGATGTCGCAGATTTGTGCGTTCGTGCGTATTGGGGAGTCGTGGACAGGACACAAACCAAGGAGTAGTTTCGCTAGTTTGGTCCGGTCAGTCGGACTGTTGATCGTCGCGGTTGTTTTCGCGTGGGCGTGTCTGCCTATTAACGTGGCCGTTGGGCTTACTAATTGGTGGCTGCGTTTAATTACAGAGCCGGCGGCAACATGTGCGACGGCTCGTTCACGGAGACCCTGCGCGGTATGCAGGGCATGCCGGGTACGTCGCCGCCGGGTGGAGCGGGAGTCGGCCCCATGGGGGTTGGCCTCGGCAGCCCTCTCGGCTCGACCGCGAAGAAAGTGCAGGTGGAGCACATCAAGAGGCCGATGAACGCGTTCATGGTATGGTCCCGGCTACAACGGCGGAAGATCGCGCAGGAGAACCCTAAGATGCACAACTCGGAGATCTCCAAAAGACTCGGTGAGTGCCAAAATTTTGTTTGTCTTTCGCAAGATTGAATTTGCACGCGTCCATTTAGATGTTTCTTACGAGAAGGAGTGTTTATCATGTATTGTGAAAATTTACGTAAATTTACGAAAGTTTACGGTTTCAAAGAATCGACTTGTCGATCAGAATTGCGTGTCGTTGAAGAATGATAGAAGATAATATTAACGATTGTATGTGGAAGTTTACAATTCTTTCACAAACACTCGTACGATCCGAAATAATTCAAGTGAAAAAACGCCGTGTCGACATAAGCGTGTATCACGAGTCTCATTATTCGATAACCAGCCGCTGTATACCGACCTCTTACTTCTACGTGCAATTAGTGAAACTGAACCTACCGCTGTATAAAAAGACATCCAGAAAGTCACCTTTCTCACTCCGAGAAAAAAGAACCTCTTAAAGAAAAAAAAAAAAAAGGAATTTACGCAAATAGTCGAACAACCAAACGACACACATTTGAACAATCAAACTGTACCACAATTTCTCCAGAACGTATACGTATGCACGTACGTAGTTATGATTTTTCATAAACACGAGGCCGCGAAGACGGCATCTTCCTCAATTATTCAGCCCTTTAAAAATCGCTTGATCGCTCGCGGTCGGTTCGGCGAGTCTCGCGACACACGCTCGAATTATTCGTTGCTCACGATACAGAGGAAACGGGAGAAAGACAGAGAAAGGAGGACGACGAGGGGCGGGAGAGGTGTAGCCGTGATGAAAAAAGAAAAAAGAAAGAAAAAGGAGATAAAGACGAACGGGGACGAAGATATTCCGGTTGGTATTTCCGTTAAATACCCGGGAATCGACAAAGCCCGTTCCCGCAGCCTCCCCTCGAAGCTTCTTTATCCGTCATTTTCTTCCTCACCTCGGGATCTTCTACCCCCGGTTTCTCTCCGGCGTTCCCCCGGCGACGACGAATAAGGGAAGTGCCTGCTCCTCGGCAAAAATGATGCGCGCACGCTCGAACCACCTCCCTCTGCCGCGGGATTCCACCCCCTCCGTTTTCTCTACCTCTCTCTCTCTCTCTCTCTCTCTATACTCTTTTCCTCCACCCTTTCAATCTCTCTTTCTCTCTCTCTCTCTCCTTCCATCCTTCGCTTCCACCCCCTTTTTTCTTCTCCAGCTTGCACCCTTTGTCGAAGCGACACTTTTTCGTCGCTCTTTTACCGCCATATCCCTGGCACCGCGCACATTTCTGCTTGATATACAACCCTCTGCTACCCCGCGCTCACCTCCCCCTCCCCCTCCCCCTCGAGTTTCTCGTAGCTGGCTTGTCGGAGCATTTGCAAATTTCATCCTGCAACCACCCTCTCAGGTACCCTTCCACCTCCGTTTCCACGACCCCGCGTCTCCTTCTTTGGGCTTGCTTGTCCTCTTTCCACCGTGCCATTCGCTTTTCTTCCTTCTTCCATCGTACGCCATACTACAAGCCGACAAAAGATTCGAGGAACCGATGTACTCCGAGGAGAAGGCTATAACGGTTCGTTCGTTGGAATCTCGTTGTGGAATGTTGCTGCGATCCACTTTCCTTCAACAGCTTTCTCGCGGTTTCCAGGGAAAATGTTAACTCGCGAGCTGGCTTCCTCGCGTGCAACTCAGAGGTGCAACGATTTGTAGGTTGATATTGAATAGGAGCGGATGATCGCCACGGATGAATGAAATTTTAACTGTTGTGATTAGGGACGATTGTTTCTGAATTTCCAAGTTCTGAATTTCGAAGTTCATTTACGATCGATTTAGCTTTCTTGTTGGGAAATAAGACTCGATATGTATTTGTATTATTGCCAAAAATATTTTGGAACAATTTTACTATTACGTATATAATAAATCGTGTATGTAATAAATTTATTTTTGTTTTTTATTTTGTTATATTTATTTTCGTATATAATTTATCGTATAATACATTTTTATACAACGCAATTTGATAATACGTTAGAATTTTATAAATTCTTTGTATCAGGTATTATTTGATTTTTCCAGATCTGAGACAAACATAATGCTTGTCCTGGAACTTTTGTGTTGGCTTTGTACTAGGTTTAGACTTTTCCATTTGATGGTCTTTTAAAAATTTCTATAAAAAGGCAAACTTAATCGAATCATTTTGTTAATTTTATTGTCGTTTCGAAATTCAGGCTACTATAGTAAAAACAGCCCGATCACGTTTAATTAAATTCTTCATTACGTGGAGCAACTAAAATTTTCCTCCATTCTTCGCAGCAATCGAGTAAATCGATTGGAGAAACATAAAGTAATAAATAAGGGGATGCAACGAGGAGACGCGCGAAGTGGTCAGTTATTTATTCGTTTGCCATAAGCGCGTTCGAACGCAAAAGCTGTGCCGCAGTTGACCAACCGTTTAGTTGGCCGTGGCTTGCAACGGAGTGCAAACTTTTTAGTTGTCCAACTAACTAGTTGAATGCACGCGCGGTTTCACGCACTCTCTCTCTCTCTCCCTTCTCTCTTTCTCTCCATTCTCGAACCAACTGAACAGTTAACCAACTAAAAGTTGATGGTATTTGCCAAGCCTGAGCAAACGCGCGTGCTTGTTCAACGCCTCGAAATTGTTTCTAAATGGGGATTTCGATTCGAGATAAAAATCAATTTTCTTGCAATAGCAGCAAGATTTGATACTTGTAAAATTACCACTGTACTAGGTCGTTGATTTATCGCGAATCGCAAACTAATAGTTGTTGTTTACGAGCAATAAATTAACAAACTTAATAATCTTTCTAATTATAACAATTCCTTTACACTACATAAAATTCTGCATAAAATTGCAAATTATCTCTATATTTTCATTTTCAACTCAGTGCAAAGATGCAGTTATTTAATCCCCCCAAAGAAAAGCAAATTACAGCTCAATATATAACTCCAGCAGAAAAACATAAATCATCCACACTCATCCCCTTTCAATATAAAAATGTTATTACAGATTATCCAATATATATTCAATTCCACTGAAACGAAAACCAAAGACGATAAAATTCGAAACATCAAGCAATCACCCGGCAACTTCGCAGTATATATATATATATATATTCGCCGTGTAAGCAGACCATGATTTAATCAAATCATAGGACTCGCAACGAAACTCGCATCCGCATCTCCGCGAAGAATCGATGAAACTCGACGTTCGTGATGATTAACGTAGCGAACAAGCTGTCGCGCGTTTTCTCGCGTTTGCTCGAGCGATGTGCACGCAATTACGATCACGTCGGCGGTACGTAGACGTTCGATGAAACGTCATCGACAGGCAACGTCGGTTTTACGACGTCGATTAGCGGACAAACGTCCGCGTTTATCTTCCCAGCCGTTCGTCCGGACACGTATTCGCGATCCTTCGGCGAAAACTATGGCGGAAGCGAGATTGGAGCCCTGTATCGAGCACGCGAATCGTGTCCAACCGGGGGAAGCTAATCTGGTTATTGGACATCCCCGCGTTCGTACGCGAAAACTTCTCGTTCCTTTCTCTGCGTGGACTATGCGTCCATTCTCTAGTTGACGGGAGGTTTTACTCGGTTCGAGTAGGTTAGAAGAGGACACCGTAGGTTGTAAGGGGTTGGTTCTTCGGCCGTATTTCCTCTGAGACGAGTTAGGGTGGATGTTAATTGAATGAGAATCGATTAGATTGCCACTGGGGATGGCAATGAAAAGTTTCTTAAGGGTTTCGAATTCTGCTTGAGCACGGGAGGAGAGGGTAGGTTTAGGTGTGGCGTTCGAAATTGAAATGGATATTTTGTCGCGATTTTAAGCGCGATTTCAATCATTGCGAAAATTAGATTAAATGTGGAGAAATACTTAAAAATCTCGAAGATAGTTAGAAGTACAGCCATTGAAAAAATTAATTTTTAATCTGTTCAAGTTTTCGCGACGCTCGTCTCAGAATTATTTAAATAATCACATCAGTAATCAGAATTATTTAAATAATCACATTGATTAAATAATGTACAAAGCGAGCACATTCATTCTTCCTGAAAGTCTATTCGGTAAAAAACAATTATATTCACTGCTACTAACGATAAATCAAAAATCTCGCTTCGTGATAACTATGGGGGAAGACTGTACGAATGCAAACTGACTTTCTGTGCACTTTTGAACGCATTTTTGTGCATTTTTTAAAAAACTAGAAATTACAGTAAAATATAACAAATATACAAATATATTTGCCTCCTTAATCGTCCGTTTGTTTTCGATCGAAATTGTAAAAATTTTCGTCGTTACGCATGAATTTCTCTCTCTCTCTCTCTCTCTCTCTCTCAAAATCGCGTCACATAAATTCTGTTACACAAAATTTCTACGATATCTCCGTGAACGAGACATCTGAAGCAATTCGCAGTACCGTGGATCGTCCCATTCCTAACGGACTCAATTACTCAGAGGTGATCACCGTGCAGATCCTCTCCACTCATGTCTGCATCGATCGTCGTAATTCCCCTTCGCGTGTCCTCCGCTCTTCTTCCAGTCTTCTTCTTCCTCTCTCTCTCTCTCTCTCTCTCTCTCTCTAAAATACCTCGGTCCGTATTGTCGCTCCGTAGAAAAACGTGACGAGAAACGCGCCACGCAACTCGCACAATGTATTTTCGCGTGCTGGTTGCATGTCGAAAAAAAAAAAAAGAAAAAAGAAAAGAGAAAGACGAGAAGGAGTGGCTCGTTGGACACGCGAGGGGAGAGTTAGGGGGGAAGGAAAGTCGACAAAGAGAGGTGGTGGATGTAGATACGTGCAAACACGAAAACCGAGAGATTGCGAAACACATGGTCGATGGAGATAGAAAGAGAAGGCGAGGGTGGAAGGGGTTGGGAGAGAGAAGACTTGAGAAGGTAGGAGCAAAGCTTTCATCGTAATGAAGTATTTCTGCCGGAGCTTCTGTCTCTCTTCCTCTCTTTCTATCTATCTGCCTCTCTTATCTTCTCTCTCTCTCTCTCCTTTTTCTTTCTTTTTCTTCTCCTGTCGCTGCTCTTCGTCCTTCCTCGTTCTTTCGCCTGCGTTAAAGAAACGACTTGTCGGTTTTGCGCGCACTCATCGACGTTGAAACGAACCAAGCAGAAAGAGAGGGACAGTCAGGAGAGCGGAGGAATATTCATCCTCTTGCCGCGTTTGCCGAAGGACAACCCTATTTAACCCTTGCAGGCCGCGGAGCGAGCGTTTTCTACGCTTCCCTCCGAGCGGGCACCCGATCCCTTACCCTTACCCTTCAGAGGAATCTTCTGACGGGCACAAATTGCTTCGGCGTTTTGTGGCTTATCTGGTTAAACGGTGGCTTCTTCACTTTGTTGTGTATATATATATATTTTTTTTTTATTTCGTTTTCATTTTCGTACATGCATGGCAATTGAAGAGGAGCCAAGTTTCAGCTTTTGGGAGAGGTGGTTTCTTGTAATGCGGTGTGACGATTGTTGAAAGCAAACGAGGATCTTTCGATGTTTCTACGAAAGGGTTTCTCAGGAAGAAATCTAATTTATTTGCTCGATTTATTCATGTTTGAATTTCCTCTAACTTTCCTTTTCTGGCGGGACGTTTAAATGATCATTTCAAATCTGAGTGGGAGGAAAAGATTTACGACGATTTTCGCAAAAGTGAAGAACAGAAAATTTATTAGAGTAATTAGATTCTGTTTTTCTCGCTAGTCTTATTCTCCATTGTGCTATTAACTTGATTCACAATATCAAATCAACAGTTGTAGAATGAACTGAGTCAGCGGGAAGCAGGCTATTTTTTTGTGACAAAAGTTTGGCTTCAATTCTTCAATTGCTAATACATATGTTACATGCGTTATATGAATGTTTCCCACTTAACGCCGCACTAATGCTGAGAAAAAAAAAAGTCACAGATCAAGAGAAGCTAGAATTCTATTCTAGGTCAACTGTCCTATTCAATTTCACAGTGAGCAGAACAATTACCTCTTTATGTAAGAGATGCAACGCGAACTTCCTACGACCATCTAAAATTCTCCATTACACGAAAATGCGCAAAAACTCGCCACGAAAATACTATATTTCTCAAAGACGAAGCACCAAGAAAAGTGGACGTAACCGTGTCTAGGACACAGAGGAAGCTAGAAAGAGACAGATAGATAAAGAAAGAGAGAAAGAGAGAGAGCAAGTCTAGAGGGATAGAGAGAAGGCTTGTACAAGATTCGCGAAGAAAACAATTCGCGGAGGACCCCGACACTGCGATCCTATAGAATCGCGAGAACAATGCCGCCCTTGCGACAAAGGAGGGAGCACAAAACGCCTGCACACAGGTACACGCGCCGCTACTCTCCTCCTCTTTCCTCCTTCTATCTAGCCCTCCGTCTCCGCGTGATTAAAAATGATCGTCCCCAAGCAAGCTTAAAGCTCTCGCGGCTGAAAGCACGACTCCTCTCTCTCTCTCTCTCTCTCTCTCTCTTCCTCTATCTTTCTTTTTCTCTGGCTTTACTCACATCGAATATAACGCTTGCTCGCGAAAAATTTCGCGTGGAGTTTCCCGTGTTCGAGAGCAATATCCCGTTTGGCAGTTCAGAAGGTTGTGATAATTGAACTGCTGGATTTTTACGTATTTGCGAAAAATTCAGAGATTCCAAATTGTATAAAATTATACTCCTTATAAGCGTTTAACCGACGAAACAATTTTCTCCGTGCAGGTTCCACTTTCTTTTTTTAATTATCCTTTTTAATTTTTAAATATAAAATTGCATGAACATTCGTAGTCGATAATAATTGACAGAAGGAAATCGTAGAAATTCTGAATAACATAAGTTCGAACAGTAAAAGGACATTATGTGATGTAATTGTAATATTAAGTAACAGCAGTAAAAGAGCACCACGAGAGTATCGAAGGAAACATTGCGGTATTGAAAGGAAGAAGGAACTCGAGAAAGTCCTGTACATCGGCAGGAATAATGATGAAAGACACTGAAAAAAGAAAAGTGAAATTTCCACGAGTTGAAGAATGTTTTAAGATCGCAAGAGTCTACGTTAGTAAGTAATTTGATCTTGGAGCATTTCCAATGTAAAATCATGACAAGATGTACGCGATAATATAATGTGTGAGTTATACGGCAATAGTAGTACATTACATACGTTAACCGACCTAACGAAAGTGTGTTTTTCACAGAAACAGCGTATACACACTATGAGATAAAACGATATGATTACTCCACTCGCGCTACGGAAAACACGGCAATAAATTAAATCTCGTTGTACGTCGAATTCCCCTTTTAAATAAGAGACCACGCCACCTGGCACAGCGATGATCTGCAGTTTTTCCCTCGTAAAATACGCACAAGTTCGCTTTGTACAATACTGTCATCGCGCGTCACACGTCCAGAGGTCACATATTTGCCAACGAAAGACGGACAGTTTGTTGTTGGAATTATGTTCATTGTACGACGAAAAAGAAGCACGTTGTTGTACGGATAATAACGCGGCCTATTAATCTACAATGTGTACGGCTCATTAATACGTCCAGCAGTCTTCCACGTCGAATAATAGATCGTTAAGACCGATAAACAGGCCATTGTTTCATGTCGACGACCACCTCTCTCGTCGTGAACCTATCATCGAGATAACGTTACTCCAGGCGTTAATTTATACGATGCAACATTTCTGACGTGGATCACGCATATATTACTTTGTCCATGAAACATGATGAGTGCACGTAGGGAAACGATTGTTTCAAAATGAAAATAAAAGGAAAAGAAATGTGGATATGGTTGATATGGTCTTTTTATATTTCTTCGTTTTTCTCGTTTTCTTCCGCTTTTTATTTTAAATTTGCTCGATTTTTAATTGTTTAATTACTCGATTTTCCGGCTGCATTATGGATATCATTAACACGTTAATTGACATTGGCGTCGACGGAGTTGCAGGCAATTAATTAAGGTATTTAAATTGGGGAAAAAACTGTATTCGTCAAATTTACGACACTTTCGCTACAGTAATGACGTGAAGTGTCAAATTAACCATGAAGGATTTAAACAATTTTAATAAGATGTGTGTACAATCATTCACAAAAGTTTCTGCACGTTCATTGAATGGTTGTTTTCACTCAAAATTAGAAACAGAGTTTTATACTGAATGTGAAAATTGGCATTGCTTTATATATATCAAAATGTATCAAATGTATCAAAAAATATAGTTTATTTAAATAAAAACTCTTCTCACACGATGTACGTACAAAGACTTATGAGGACGACTGTACAATAATGACATTACAGAAATATATGATTAATCAGAAGGATTGATATCTGCTCGACTTCAGATATAAAGTATGGTTGTTAAAATTGGCGATCGCAGAATTCTCTACATTACAACTTTACATTACATACAAAAAAAAAAAAAGAAATAAAATCTTTCAGACGCATCGTCTCGACTGTAAGAACCATTTGGTTCTACAAAATTGTTGCAGCTTGCAATTTGATAGTTTTTCTTTTTCTTTTATCGTGAAATAAGTTTGTTTCTTCTAAACGCGACGTCGCGTCTTCCTGTAGACAGGAAATGCAGGAAACATTTTCCAATTTCCACGTTTCATCGTTGGGAAAGAACAGACTCCTAGGTAGAATAGGTCTGTGGATCGATCGACAATGCAGCAACTGCTTTGGCAACGCGCTTTGCCACCCCCTGTTTTTTAACTCGCCGCTGGAACTACTAGTGCGATATTCTTTCACGAGGTCACTGTCTTTTGCCAGAGGATCCGTGACATTTAAATTAAGAACGAAAGAACCCTGTTCCTTTTTAAATAGAATTTTCTCTCTTAAAGCATTTCTTGTTTCTCTTAAAAAAAAAAATAAAAAAAAAAGAAAATGTGGTGTATATTTTGAATAAAATTGTCTTCCACAATTTTACCAAGAAAATTAGTATTTCAAACACAGAATTTCATCCCTTAACGATGTTTTCATAAAAGTTACGCTTTCTTTGAAGTTTCCTTTCGTAAAAGAATTCACAACTCGCGTAAAGGTTTCTTTAGTTACTTCTTTGGTTATGAGTTAAAACAAGATGCAAATTACTTTTTACATCCCCCCCCCCACCTCCTGAAATACGGAATTAACGACGTCACGAAGCGAAATCTTCTTAACAAACTTCTAAATGATCGCACAATACGTTATTTCGAACGTTGAAACATTCACGGAATCTATTCTTCAGTTTTCCATTTACAATTCGTTTCCAAGGGAAAACTTCCAAACGTCCACCAAGATAAAACGCAATAATAAAACAATACCATTGCCCCTTTACAACAGAAAAGAATTCCAAAACATTGTAACCCTGGTCGAAGAAACGACCAGGAAGAACAAAGCAGCCTCTTTCAACACGGGGTAGTTAATTAACTAAAAAAAAAAAAACCGCTGTTCTTCGGTCGATTCACTGACGAACACACAAAGGTCAAACAAATAGTATTCGCGCTCGCGTGCCCAGCGCCCCTCTCTTCATCCCGAACAACGAAGACTCGCGAAAAAACAAGAGGAAAGAAAAAAAAAAGAAGAAGAAGAGAAAGATCGAAAAGAGCGTGCAGAAGAGAAAGAAACGGGAAATGAACGAGTAGAAAGAAGACACTGGACGAAATTAGAGGAGAGAGGAAAGGACGGCGGGTAAGTAGTGGTGGCGGTAGTAGCCTAGTTTTGCACCCCCCCCTCCTCCTCTCCCCCGACAATCAAGAAACGAGTAAAAGAAAACTGGAAAAGAAGAGAGTAGGGAGGGAGAATAAAGGTAAAAAATGAAGAAAGAGAGAGAGAGAGAGTGAAAAGAGGGTAGAAGAAAGCAGAGAAGCAGTGCCTTGGTAGTTCTCGCTGGACTAATAGCAGCTGCCTTCAGAAATAGCAATGCCGGTGCAATAGCGCGTAGTCGTTGGTGTGGTAAAAGCCGCGCTCTAGCAATGGCTCCCCGTCGCCATGGCTGTCCTCTCCTCGCCCTCTCACGTCCAAGTTCCTCTTCCCTTGGCTTCCACGTCCCTCTTCTTCGACCCCGTCCATTAATTAACAGGCTTTGTACTTTTAAACGATGTTAAATAAACGGCATTGTTCGCCAGCGAAAGGACTGAAAAGCAGGCGCCATTGTGCTTTAAGCCCGGTCCTCATCCGTAGTCGTCGTCGTCGTCGTCGTCGTCGTCGACTACGACGAGAAGGACGAGAGCCAGTCGGTATTTCTCTGGTAGCCGTGGCCCTCTCCGAAAGCACGGAAAGAGGAGGAAGGAGCGTTGGTCGAGAATACCTACCTACTAATACCGACTGGTGCCGGGAACCTTTTGTTCTAAACAAATACACCGACCAACCCCCTCCCACCCCCCAGCGCAGTCCGTTCGCCACCCCTATCCCACCATCCTCCCCCTCGCGCTTGTTCGTCCGTGCCACCTGCCTTTCAGACTGGGAAAACGTGTATCGATTGGAATAGACTATAATGTAAATAGCGTCGCTGGAAGAAACCATCCTTTCCCGAGGGTGCACTTGTCGTCGGTCGTATTTAAGTTTAAGCATCGACCGAATATCGTTGGGTGATTCCTCTCTCTCTCTCTCTCTCTCTCTCTCTCTTTCTCTTAGAGCTTTGAAAAGAAGGATTAGGAAGGTTAAGGAATGGCTTTATGTTTCGAAGATTTTTAGTAGACATTAATTTTCGAAATAGCACATTGTTTTTTTTTTCGAAATATCAACACGTACGGCACACTAAGACTTTTGAAACTTGGAATGTCTCTCGCGTATCGTATTTCTCGCGGAGGAGCAATTTTTAAATATATTTCTATTTCATTTGATTCTTCTACTTTCTCGACTATACTTTCAAAAACACTACTTGTCTATTATCTGTATTATACTACTTGTCGATTGTAGCACGGAAATTAAAAAACGTATAAAATTAGATTCACCATCTCGTGTGATCTTCAATCTATAAAAAAAGAAATTAAGCCGTAAAGCCGTAAAAGAATTCGGCCCCGAAAACGGTTGAAATGTAAATCACGTAGCACCCCCAGCTAACGAGCAATATCCCAATAAGCTTGAAACATAGAGCCAAACAGCGCTCCATTGAACTATTATTTCGAAACACTATATTTCCTTTCCCGTTGCCTGAACGCATTCAGGGTACGGGCTGTGGAACAAGGATTAAGAATGGCTCGACACCAGTCGGGCTCGGCTCGAATGCGTTATCAGCGCTGCACATTGTGCCGGAAGACAAAAATCTCGTATTCCCTGTTCCGTTTCTCTCTTTCTCGCAACTGTTCCTCGAAGGTTCATTGTGAACCACCACGTGTCTGTATTGTTTAGCCTGCTCTCTCCCTCTGTCTATCTTTCTTCCATCGTGTGCTCCGCTACACAGCCAAGCAACTCTTTCCATTGTCGTTGCCTGCTGTCAGCAACAATAACGAGGAGAGTAAAAGATCCATCGGGCAACGTGAATCCCATCCTCTCTCGCTGCCGTATCTGCTCCGGTGCGCCTCGAATTTCCGCCAGTGTATCTCCTCTCTGTATCGAGAACTTTCATCCCTCTTGAGCGATCCGTTGTATACCCGGCCGGGAACGTGTTCGTTCTTCATATTGCTGTCGGAACTCGCCCGAGCCTCTCTCCCTCCTTGGCCCCGTTTCTTCGTCGTCGTCTTCTTTTCCCTCTTTGGCATTTGCGTCCCTCGTGTCGTTGTCTTCTGTCGATTACATAACATTTTCGATACTCTTTGAGAACAGAGTCTGCGATTCGAGAGATTCTTGGTTTATGGAAGTTTTTGAACAAGTTGCGAACATATAATTTGGTGTATTACGAAGCTACAGGAGTTGAGAAAATATTTTAGTTTCTATAAATGGTTTTTAGATAATTTTAGAACTTCAGGAAGCAGCTAAAATAGATTAAAGAAATCGATTAAAGTTACAGTAATCTTATTGTACGGTAACATTTACTCAATTTGAAACGTGTTCTTCATCTTGCGTATTTTAAGAGATTTTTCGTACACGTGTGACGTATTTAAGAGATTTTTCGTTTCGTTTCGTACAGTGGCAAACACTTATCCATTAATCTAATTTATCGCTCCGTTTCAAACACTTTCATTCTAATTTATAAATTTTACCGTGCTAGTGAATCAGCTAGTAGAAAAAATAATTAAAGAAAAGAAGATTTAAGACTTACGTATTTATTTCAAATTCAATAACGATTACCCAATTTTTTTAATCTCTCTGGAACGTTTGCACATTCGTGCATTATCTCGATTTTTCATGAAAATTCATATTTTCATATATATTTATAAAATATCATTATCAAATTTTTATAAAATTGAAAAAAAATTGCTTTCTCTGTTAATTACAGTACATTATTATCCTCCGAATATTTTATATTTCTCCTGCGTGTTACGTGTATTCTGTGCATTATTCCATCTTCGAATTAATTATAAACGCATGCAAATCCACAATGCAGTTGCTGTCAATGCGACAAGTGCGAATCGTCGAAATCAGGCGTCGCGAAATCTCGAGCAGAACCAATTCTGAAAAAGCCGAGACTTCACACGAAACGAAACTGCTCCGTTTTCGTCCGCACTTGCAACATCGGACAAAATCGACGTGGAAAGACGGCGAACATCTTTGCGGCCATTGTCGCCGTGAGGTTGGCACCCTTTTGTTTCGCGACATGAAACCGCGGAGTGCAGACTTCGCGCGCGTCGTTTTCTCGTTTGAGGCGAGCCTCCGTTTGCCAGAAACGCCGGGGCTTCGCGCTTTGTCTACGCACAGCCGCAGCCAGCACCCCGACAACAAGTGGTAATTAATTCTCGGCGAAACAATTCAGCTCGCTACCGCCGAAGGAACAACCAGAGCGGCGAAACAGAGAGCAACAGCCTCGGGATGGTGGCTTGTTGCGAGCATTTCGCCGCGAAAACATCGGTTGTTTCGGGCAAACGACTGCCTGTTATTTCCGTGTCGTTCTCACCTAAAGCAGTCTCAAACGCCAGAGGATCACTCGTTTTCAAACGACGCCAACGCAATTTGTTTTCACGCGTTGCGACGAGTCGAGGATTTTTGATCGGAACTCGAGCGAGAACTCTGATGGAGAATCGAACGAAAGTTTCATCGAGAACGAAAGTGAATTTTGCCAACTAAGTGGACGTTAGGATCGTGAAAACTTCTAGGGATTTTCGAAGGAGATTAAAGGGTTGCAATTATTTATAATGCGACGAAATATTTAAAAGAAGATAGTATCTATGTCAAATTAAATGACTGCGATCCGTTGAATTTAGTCCTGGATAATTTATAAACAATGTTAGTTTGAAAATAGATTTCAACGATTTTTCACGAATTTTTTCCGACACCATTTGGAAATATTACGGCAGAGCGACATTTCGTGTCGAGATCTAGTTTAGAAGATATTTATAAGCCACTCGAGCAGCAACGTAAGAAATTGAAACACACGAGTTCATGCACCAATGAATTTACTTGTAGTTTCGCGAGAAAGTATTACGATTGAAAAGTTCCTTTATGTACGTTCGGTACGATTAATATTCGTCAGTAGACTGTGATATAATCTGGTCAGAGTTAATACGCGAATTAAGTAAAAAGCTGGTTTACTTTTGTATTGGTAATTATTTAAATTATTAAGTGTTAAACACAACATTAAGCGTACGACATTTTATGAAAATTGAATGACTGAAAATTTGCCGACTGTTTATGAATATTTACTACTTACCGCTTAATTGGGTGCAAATGCCTTATTTGCCAGCTAATGTGTGTTGGTGAAAGTGTGTCAAGAATGATAAATACCGTCATATTTATCTTACAGATTTTTTTGTTTAATCATTAGCGAAAATGTAAATGTTATTTCATCGAATATTAATTTGACAAAATTCAACTTGCAAATGAAATATTCTCTAAATTATCGGTTAGTCTCTATTTACTTCGCGATCTACCTATGTTTTGCTTCATATTGTACTTTTGATGTAACACCGCTGTATGTTTAAAATTATTCGCTATCAACGCTATGATTCGAAATTAGTCTTCGAATATTTTTATGCTCGAACTTTAACGAGTTTTCAGAAAGCTTAGAAAATGTTGGAACTTGAAAATTAACACCGTTGTAACATAAAACTTTCCGAAAGGAAATTTTTCGTCTGATTGTTTGATCGTTTTCTGTAATTTTCTGCTGATTTTTTCCATCGACATTCAACGAAGCTCAAAGTACTTGAACACTGGAACTCGTTCGTTCGCCGATTGTAACTATCGAAACGTTTCATTGTTTCAGGTGCTGAATGGAAACTCTTAACGGAGGACGAGAAACGACCCTTCATCGATCAGGCGAAGAGGTTACGGGCACAGCACATGAAGGAACATCCTGATTATAAATACAGACCTAGAAGAAAGCCGAAAACCTTGCGAAAGGAAGGCTATCCTTACAGTATTCCGTATCCCAGCGTGCCCATGGACGCGTTCCGTGCTGGTAAGTCAATTAATTTCTGCTTCTTGAAAAAAAAAAATATAAAGATCGCAATGTAAACATCTCAAGAAATCAAAATGTAAAAGAAGTGTAGGGCCATAATTCGTAAAAGATAAAAAGGACAATTTTTATTCGGAGTCAGCAACAAATTACAGCACTCCAAAACTATAGTATATTTCAATCGCTAAACTTACTGGGGGAAAAAAAAATGAAAATACAATTATAAAAACACTCGCGCTTAATCCTTTAACGTAGAAAACTTTAAATATTTTGGCTAGGTGTATCTAAGTAAATAATTAATGTGTCGTAACGAATCAATAAAGAGAGACAATTAATGTCTCTGAGATATGTAGTCATAAAAGAATTAATTTTATAATTAAAACTCTGTTCAACGTTCTCCGTTTCGTCAACTATTGACCCTTTGCAAGTTAATAATAACGAACGAAGAAGAACAAAAAAAATTCTGAAAAGAAGAAATTTTTGAAGGCAGTCCTGAGTTAGTTGACACTCAATAATTCAAATAATTCGGAATAATTCGCATAAACTTCTTCTTACGAAAGTTTAAAAAATGGTGGAGAATATTATTTTTCCAGAAACTATGTATCCTTCATTCTTGTATATTATATTTGATTTAACAAACCTGCAATGCACGGTTGATGATTGTTTCAAATTTGAACATGTTGGAAAGATATAACTCAACAAAATTAAACGTGTTAAATACCATTTAAACAACTATTTCCAATGCTGTATCATTTTATTTGAATCGATGTTTCATAACATACATAAATTATTCGTTAGATGACACAAGAAATTTCTTATCGTTTGATATCAAACGTACAACTCGACGTCAATTTCTCGAGAAAAATTCACGAAAAACACGCTCTCGAATGTTCTCGTCACATTTCGTTTATAACTTTACCACCGACAAATAGCGAAAAGAGGAAGAACGAAGGGATAAAAAAGAAACTTGCACAATTCCGCGCAATTATCCGTCTGGAAACACTTCGAGAGACCGATAGCGGCGAGACAATGCAATTACGATAGCGAGAGACAAGAACGGAATCGATCGCCGTGAAAATCTCGCAATTCGAAGGTGTGTTGCGGCGGACTACAATAGAAGAGGAACAGTCCCGTCTGTTAGGGCTTTGATATTCTTATCTTTTCGGCTCGCGTTTCAGTCGCATTGTTGCCGGCGATGCCTCCGGGTTCCCGTGGTCGGAAGTCTTATAATGGCGATTTCTTCGAGGTTCGACCGACCCTCGTTTCCTCCGCGCCATTTTCTCCAGCGTCTCGCTAATGGTTCACGCGTTGCCCGTTTTTAACGTCAAAGACGCGCGCGGGCGCGCTCCCTTCGCCGGCCATCGCCGTTTATTATCAACGTATATATCTATCTACCTACCGGCGATGCACTTGTGCAAACAGTAGAACGAGACCAACACTCGCGGCCCCGCGAGTTGATGAGTTCTGCCGCGTCTGGTCAGTTTCCTTCCAGTAGAAGAAGCATCACTTTGTTGTTATTTTTATTATTCCATCTGTCTTCGAAGAGGATGGCGAGGTATGAAACGCGTAATTGTATCTCTGGTTAGAGATGAAAGGTCGCGTAGAATGGAAGATAAATCGAAGATGTACGTCGATTGGCGATGATAAAGTTGGATTGTAACGATACTAAGAGTAATGTATGTTAGGTGTGATTTTTTTTTTTTTTTATAAAAAAGAATTAACCGAAAGAATATATATGTAGGAATTGATTCAAATATTGATTTAATTGAATTCACCGGACTGTCTGTTTAAATTAATTCCTACAGACAGTTCTGTTTTAACTTCTGAACACAAGACACAGAAATTTTTGCACGACGGAAGTTTCCTCTGCATTTAACACTGCGAGATTCGCATTTGATTGATCAAAGTCGCGAGAGAAATTATTCATCGAACGTTTGCACTTTCATTATTCTCTCGCTGCTGCTTCTCGATGAATTAAACGTATTAAATCATAGTTTAAACACGCAACCAACTCCAAATTTATCAACCTCTTGATTCTGTGAAACTCGCGATTTTTTTCGATTCGAAGATTCTGGAATAAGTACTGAGCGGTGAAAAGGTTTGTCACCATCCCCACTTCGTGGCCAGATCTTCTTTTCATTGGAACATTTTGTTTTCTTAAACATTTGCTGGAACTTTTCAAATTTATTGGGTTCATAAACCAAAGCTTTGGTCGACCTGGAGCTACTTCGGACAATCTTGAAATCGCTTCAAAAAATTAACACACTGTTTCTTCTCCGTATCATATTCCGTATAACGACTCGAAACGCGCAACGATCGCAACTGATTGCTCGGAAACGAGCTTCGACTCGTCTCATTGCCACGACAATGGTCGAAGGTTGCGTTCAATTACGAGATCGGCATCTGTTGATTTCGATCGGCTCGTGCCTTATCTCCGTCTACGGCGGAGAAACATGCTCGCGAAATCGGCCCGGGCAACAGATGTTCGATGAATCGCGTTCGCGTACACACGGAGGGCCTCCCCCTGATTCGGTACGAAGGTTTACACAGATTTGTTTGACATCCCGGCCGTATCCATTGTCTCCATTGTTTCCGCGCCTCATAACAGATTACGTAATTTTCGAATTTCTCCGCGACACGGCGAGTGAAAGAAAAAACGGGGATTCAGCCTCGGGGCACAGTCGACCGTGAAACTATGACGGTGAATGCCGGGCGAGCGAAATCACTCGATGCACGAAATCTCCATTTAACAATTATTTAATTTCCATTTAAATAATTTCACGGGAACTTTCGACGATATCCGCGAGAATGGATGCAATCGTGGCCTCGTTTCAACCCTCAATTTATTTTAATTGCTTCGTCGAACCTTGTAAATTTTCTGTGATTTTTTTGGAGTATTTCTGATTAGTTGTGTATAACTTCTGGTTCTTAGCAGTGGTGTTTTCGAAATGGCAGTCCAGGTGTGTAGTTTTCAATTCAATTCAAAAGAAAGAGACCATTTTTAAGTTCGATTTAATTTTTATGACACAATGAAAGGATATTATAAGTCAGTTTGATAGCAATACGAGACTACAGATCTTTGAGAGACTATAATTAAATTTTATAATTAAAGATTAAATGATAATCTATCTTAATGTTACAAATGCTTCAACATCTTAGAATTCCATAAAATTGTAGAATCTAGAAAGATGTGTACTAAATTTCTTCGAATCTCCTTTCGTAACTCCAAAATATTGGACAATAGAATTTGACTGACTCAAATGATTTTCAATTGGTTAAATACAATTCTTGCTATAAAATTATTATAATTACTAAAATATACAGAATATCTCTTCTTTTTTTTTTCTTTTCAATAAGCATGACCGTAACAAGAGTGATGAAAGTCGTTACGACTTTACGCAAAAAAAGTCAATACGTAAAGTTCGGAAAATAGAGGCAACAGAGGGACAAGTAGTCACGCAAACGTCTCCCGCGTTTATTTTCGAAAACACGGGTCAAAAGTTGGCGCTGGTGATCTCGGAGATCTTTGGCACGGAGGGCACGGAATAAATCGTCGAATAATTCCCTTCGGCGCGGAAGGGTCGTGGTCCGCGCGAACGATTCATTGGCTTTATGCACGCGAGAGCATAAACATGTCGTTGGCTCATTTATTTATCGAATTGTCTTAACCCCTGTGTACGGTTTGGCGGAAGCACGTGACTTTGTAAGCAAACGAATTATAAATTTGTCGAGAGATTAAAAAAATGAAAAAAAAAAGAAAATGAAGTCTGACCGTAGGGAGATTTGAATTTACGTGTTTCACCCCACCGTGTTTCTAAATTTTAACACTTTATAAAATAGAATGATCCTTTCTTTTCTAGTTCGTGATCCGTTAAGAATTTATTGTCTTTTACATTAAATCAGTAAGAAAATCGCAAAACTGTTATTTTCAACTATTTAATTTAGTTTAGTTTGTAATTATTCTTCAAAGTAAAAGTTTAATAATTGTCCTATATTTATAATGCCACATAAGGTGCAACATAATTTAAAATTCTATATCATAAAAGGAAATGAAAATAAAATTTTTTTGTAGTAAAATAGAAAGTTACATGTACGAGAAATATTTTTCCAGAAATCTATATACTATATACTATATAAATTCAGCAAGTTAAGTTTATTGAAATGTACGAAATATCTACGATAATATCTACTTACTTTAATATTTATTGGATAAAACGAGCCTTCATTTAGATATATGACCACGAATCAGAATTGTGATGTCAGAACTACCCGCAGTCCATTTGCAATAGATACAGTTGTCAGATCTCAAATATTTCGTGACCCCGATCGATAATTTCATTTTCTTAGATATCAGTCGGACTGCTAAAAAAAGAAAAAGAGAAAAAAAAGAAAAATTATGGCGCGAATTTCCGGCTAGAGAAGTCCTTCCCCTTAACTTACGGTCTTAAGTCGTTGCTCGCTATCTGCGAGCGGAAACCTTGGCCAGAAATTCCAGGCCTAAGCCGATAATTTATCCCAGCCACCCACGCACTTGTCTTATACGCGTGCCACCGTGCAGGAGTCCGCCAGCGACGCACGGAAAAAAAAAGAAACGAAGAAAGATGTACTAGGTGAAGGAAAGTGATGGTAAAAAGGGAGCAGCATCGGTAGCTTTTACCGATATACTTTACGATCCTGTTTTCTAAGTAGAGTCATCTGTTTCATAGCCATTATCATTGCTTACAAAATTCGTTTGATATTGGATTGGAATTTTTAAAGAATTGTTTGGAGCAATTTAATTCAAAGAATTTCCGTCGAAAGATGGAAGTCAAAAAGGCACGATTGATTTACTTCACAATTTCGCTTTGCAAGTAAAATCTTTTGTCCTGAGAATATCGAAAAATTAAAAAAGGAATTTAAAAAAATTCTTCAATTGTCAGAAGTTACTCGAATTACTATTAAAAAGTACTTTCGATCGCAGATAATTTCAAAGGAAATTTCAATATAAATAAACATTAGAATTTCAGAAATACTGGACGCAAGTTTTCCTTTTCTGCAGTTTCAGAGAATTCATGCCTTTAACTTCAGGAAAGAATGGTTGATTCGCGGAAAGAAATAAAGAAGGATGTAAAAAGATAAGAGGAAAGGGACACGGTGTAACGACCGATAAATCGGGGATTACCGGTTGCGTTTTGAGATGTCGCGTGGGCGATGGGATAAATTCCGGCCTTAATCGGACCGTTGCCATTGCTGGAATTAATAATTTTGTTCGGTTATGCTGCAATATCACGGGAACGTGAATGAAAACTGGGGAATCGTTCCCTGGAGGGGGCGAGACCCGTTCATAGAAACATGAGACAAGTTACGAGTTACCTGAAGCTGGAGGAGAGGTTTTATAGAATCGCGATAAAATGACAATGATTCTGAGTGTTTATACCGGAACGATCGACACCAACGTGCCCAAGTTAATAACGATTAATTAAGCGTGCGATCGATTAAATCGAGTTTTTTACGTGGACGTAGTTGCTTTTGAATTAAAATAAAACTGTTGAACCTTCTTTATTTTTTTTTTTTAATTTAATTCGTTTCTTTGTGTCAAACTGATACAATAGTGAACAATTAACATATTGGACAAATAAATTGTTAAAGTTTTTGTCAGTTTGTCTTCTAAAATTGTGAAATTTTTATGATAACTAAATACATAGAAACTAAATCATTTCATAATTCACTCCTAACCATTGTTCAAATTATTAACGCCACGTTCTTCCATATTTTTCATATTTTTAATGTTTGACGTTACTATGTATTCCTCATGCACATACTTACTCAGAGAAAATATCAAATATGAATTGTATCAATTTATTCTCCTCTGATAATTTCTCCTCATAAAAAGGAAGCTACTACAATCTCATAAGTTTTCACGTATCATTCTTCTACTCCACTGATCGATCAAACATCATGCAACAATCACAAGAAACATTTTCCTCACTAAAATCGAAATTTATACAATCCTTAAATAACAAAGACGAGTTTTCACAAAAGACACGATGAAAGAAAATATAGTCACTGATATTTTTCAACTACCGATGTTTCCGAAAATTTCATCCGCATCGACGAGGCTCGATCGGTTACAAAATCGCGATTAATAATCGCCCGTGAATTCTTCGTTGTCGATCATAAATCTCGCCGCCAATCATCTTCTTTCAGTTTCTTTCGAGACGTTTCTCCGTCGGCGGTGGAGGTTCACGACTCTTCGACAATGAGCCTTCGTTGGCATAGCTATTCTTTCGCCGGGTTTCCGTCGTTCGACGACGATGATCGATAAGCTCTGAAGTGGGAACGCGAACGACCTCCCCGATATCAATCTTCACGAAAAACGTATAGGTCCGTTTTGGTTAATCATTGGCATTGTCGATCGACGAAAGATGAGGAATCGAAGCTGATCGCGATATTCGATTGCCGTATTGTCAATCGAGCTGAGTGTTTTCGGAGAAAAAAAGAAGTTTTTGTCTCGCGTGAGTTGCACGACGAGTTGTTCATCGAAATTTTGTTCGTTTAATATAAAAACCATCAGTATGATTTATTTTTGTGATCTTGTGTGTGTGTAGAGTTATATAAAACGTTTTAATGAAATTGAGGCAGAACTTTCCAAACTTCACTATTTAAAACATATCGAATTGTTTTCTTTTAGCGATGTTCGTAAAATTAAACGTTTGAAACGTCTTTGAAACTGGAAACTAAATTTAAAGAAATTCAAGAGTTAAATTTCACTTACAGCTCATCTTGTATGTATATCTCGGATTAATTCTCAAACAGTATCGTTCTATCTTAGGTAATAATAATAATTATCCTCTATGACGACAATTAACTAATTAATTAAGTTCGACTAAATTAAAAATTTC
Source organism: Tetragonula carbonaria (assembly GCA_032399595.1). Classification (NCBI taxonomy): domain Eukaryota; kingdom Metazoa; phylum Arthropoda; class Insecta; order Hymenoptera; family Apidae; genus Tetragonula; species Tetragonula carbonaria. Next base: position 4,016,564 of record JAUCRC010000008.1, read on the forward strand.
GATATATACATAACATAATACCCAATGATCCAATAATACACTAGTTAAGAGTTCATCATCATTACTAATCATCACCTATGCTAAAGTATGCTAATTTGCTGAAGTATCAATAAGTCAACAATTTACCTAGCTTTATACATCGAGAACGTATAACTCTGCTCGAGAACTGCAACGCTCCGCTCCACTTGACATTTCACGTCACGTGGAAAGCGTTCGACTTTCAAACAGCTAGATTATCAAGATTTTTCACACGCGGATAAATTATGTGTGTTATAGGAATGGCTGGCAGCATGGGACAAGCTGGAATGGGCTCGTATTATGGTCCGGCAGCGGCTTACGGTTCGCTATCCGCGGCCAGCATGGCCGCAGCCGCGGCTGCCGCTGCACAACAGTCTGCGGCGGCGATGTCCGCGGGCCTGGCAGCACCTGCTCAGGTAAGTCGATGCATCTCGTAAACAAACTACCCATTTCCTGCCTGAAAACTCGTTTCGTCGTGTTCCCGGCGTTGTTCCCGCGCGTCGATTCTCTCTTATCTGCCTCGTCGTTCGAAGCTTATCTATGCCGCGAGCGATCTCGAAACGGAACCGGCTCGACTTCCGGGTTTGTTTTCACCTTTCTCGGCAGATGATTTGTATGCTTAACTGGTGGAATTGTCACGGACAGCGATTGAAATGATAAAATGATAGAATCGGGAGAATTTTTCGGATCAAAAAGAAATACTCCCTCTGTCCGAAAATATGGTATACATTCATTTTATTATCGCAATATAACTAAATACAAATAATTTCAGTGTAATCGAAATTTAGTTAAAGTGAGATTTAGCCTTGTTCAACGCTTCTTCTGAACATGTATATACTTTTCAGCTAATCGACCCTCACGACGAAGTTTTATCTTATTTATATGAGGTGTTGCAAGATACCATGACGTTGTTCATTAGTCAATTGCTTCGATTTGGCATCTCTTCTTTGTAAATTCACGTTATTTGGGTGAAAATTTTCCATTTTGAAATTACAGCGGTGACTGTTTTATTTTTCTGTTTTTCAAAAAAAACTAATTTTTGGCCTTCAAATTCCAACTTAACTCAAATGCAACGCCTGTCAAATATGTTGTAGGTTATTTAACTATCAATGTAAACAATACCAATATAATGAGTATTGCCAGTTGCTTTCGAAACTCTATAATCTAAGATTTTCTTTCAAATATATACCTTCGGACAGGGGGAGTATGTACGTTTGTCGTTTAGTTGATAACGCGATGAAACGTTGCGCATTCGCGAGACTCATCGCGAAAGGTGAAAATACAAGACCAGATGGAGAAGAACGACGCGACGTCTTTGGCAGATTTATATTTCCAATGATATAAATGCGTGCAAGCGGATTTTATTATTGGACGTATCATATAAAGCTACCGAATTACGAGATTTCGTATCAAAATTGTAACAACGAAATGATCCTTTTGCACAAATACAGACTGTTAAAAAATGGCGCTATCGTAACGGAATTCGAGAAGAGCGTGTCTAGTCGTGGTACAATTATATTTTGGAAAGTAGAAAAGCTAGACTATGTTCTCATTTGTTGTGCCACAGAATAAGAGAGCATTCGATGCATTTCATTTGACGTTTCTCTCAACTTTCGTCATCTTAAACTAGGAATTTTCAATCCTTTTAATAATCCGTTTTCCCACGCGTAAATAATTCATCAGGCCGAAAGAACTTGCCGGCGTGGATAATTTATTCGAAAGATTGAAAAAATATCAAAGCGAAACGAGCAAAAAGCAATAGCGGCCGGCTATAATATATTATTTTTCGGTTAGAAGAAAGGGGTTCGATTCTGCCGAGAAGGGGAGCATCGGCGATTACGATTTGTCAAGGACGAAAAATGCGTAAGACACGGTCGCGGGGACCAAGAGCGTTATCGAGATGCCGGCGGAAAAGAGCCACCCACGCGGTTATTCCTTGCGCGTCCCTATTCAATGGAATTTGACATCGAGAGAGAGAGAGAGACTCGATCGGGGAATCTCGAGATTTATCGCTGCATTCACGCGTCCCTCTCCTCGGCAAACAAGCGAAATTCTATTAATCGTTTCGAAACGATAAATATATTTTAAACTCTGCTTCGGTTCAATTTCGGAATATTCTCTCAACGTGTATAAACAATTCACAAATATTATCTGATGTGGAAAGTTTATAAAAGGTAGTCGAAAATCTGGAATACGATTCTTTTGGAAACAATAATTCACGTCGTGCAAATATCATTTCCGTTTTTAGAACACACACTCGATGGAACAACTTATTCATCGTATCACAGACGATTATATTTATAATTATCGAGGTATTTTATCGAATGCAAGTTTTAACAACGAGAAGGAGTATCTACTTGTGGATTACAAGACATTTTTAATGATAGTTGACTTGCACTAATGAAGCTGTTCGTATACTGTTGCACGCAAGAAGGATTTCTTACTGACGGTGAAAGTCAACAATATTACTCGTACGTTACTCGTACTGTGTATCCAAGATACACAGTTCTGAGTTTAGTATAAAACACTCGTACGCAGTGCAATTATCCTCCAGTCGAAACAAGTCTCTCTAAATTCATCCAAGGATCCACAAATCGTCCTCGATCGAGTCACGAAGAAAAAAAGAGAACGACCATCGATGAAGATGGTCGAGCAGCCATTCGCGCGTAACAGAAGGAAACGTCGCGAAAAGGGAGAGATAGATCGTTGATGAGAGAAGGCAGAGAGGCAGGCAGCAGGAGCAACGCGAAACATCGCCGAGCGAGAGAGGACTCTCCGACAAGAGGAGAAAGAAGAGAGGATGTACGAGGCGGAGGACGAGCGTAGGTACGTTTCATTCGTTGTCGTAACAAAGGGGCCCCCGGGTGGCTTCGCAAACAGAAACCGGAGACCGTGGTCTGTGTATGAATTTCCGCAGCTGGGTACGGGAGACAAACAGATAGCTAGTTATTTCTGCATTCAACGGCTGAATGGCCGACGCGTCTGGAACGACGCAGCGGCGCGATACAGGCCGACTATTATTGGCGAACCGGCGAGCACGAGCGAAGAATTCCAACGCACAGGCCGCGCCGCCACCGCGCCGTGTGTTATCGTCCTCGCGGACCGAAACCGCGCCGTCATCGCCGTCACTGTGCCCGTCATTGCTGGCTTTACCACTTAGGAACATCTTCACGCGGCCACGACGAACATTCTTTTCCAATCAGACTTCGTCGCTTCTTCTTTTTCATCATCATCTTCATCATCATCTTCTTCTTCTTCTTGGTCGAAAGAAGAAAACGTCGGACGAAGAAATGGGAGAATCGAAAGAAAGCAGAGTGACGATGGTTGGAGGATAATGCGCGAGATTTGTGGCTCGTGGGGAATTGAAGTAACTTGCGCGAGAGATGATTAGAACCAGAGATGGTCAGAGGGATGAAATTAGGGGTTGGTAAAAAAAGGAACGTTTGAGTGGACGATGAAGAACTTTTGGACGAAGATATGATATGAATGGCCATTTTATGCAACATTGTACGTTTAATAAATTATTTAACTAACTGTAGAAAACGATACAAAGATATTTGACTAAAATGGGATTCGATCCTGAGGAGAGTGATATGACAATACTCTGACAATATTTACCACTTCTGAAACTTCCGAGGAGCTCTAGCTCTCAGCGAGAGTGCAAAGCCCAAGTTTCTTCTAACTATCCCCGGTATTCTATTCGATGTAGAATGTACATAAATTCAAAGAACAAAATCGAGCTTCCGATTGAAAGTCCACTGGCGACGTCGCTCCGAAGTCGGGAGAACCACGCGAGGGCGCGATGTGGGTGAAATATCGACGAACCGGCAGCAACAATGGCTCCCGGTTGACTTTCTCGCTTTAGCCAACCTTTCTGACCCGGGAACGGAGAAGAGCCATTTGGAAAATAAAGTGCTCCGCTAGCAAAAGACATTCCACTCTCTTCCTCTGTCTTTGTCCCATCCATACTTGCCCATATTTGCCTTTCGTTCTCTGTCGCTGGCGCGCACTTCCCTTCGTCGCTTTCCATCCTTGACGACACATGGCGACGCGGAGAATAGGCGCTTTTGTGAATGAAAACAGAAGAATAACGGTACGACGTTGCGTTGCACGCTCGAACGCCGACATAATGTGCTGTTGCACGATAATTAAGTCTTGACGGAGCGAAAGCCATTGCAACGCACAGGTGAAGATCGTGGAATTTCATTTGGTCAACGCCCTGAGAAGAGCGTGCAATTTCAGATCTTAAATTAATTGAGTTTAATGTTTTTGAGAAATTAATAGCCGTTCGTCTTCTTTATCGATTCGGTTAACACGTTGACTGGCACACCTTGTTGCTCACCTGTGATTGTTTCTTTAATGGGACCATGGTGGTCATCAGTGATCGGAGTGCTTCAAATTTTTTTCGACAAATAAAATAAAATGAATATCGCCCGACTAAAAAATTTTGAATTCGTGACAATGTTGTGAAATAAAAAGTGCATCGATTAAAGATTTTCAGTAAAGCATTGTATATTGTATTACAAAAATTAGGACGGTGTTTTGTATTAAAACATCTTAAGCGTAAATAAGATTAAATCTTGCGGTACTTGCGAGATCTGTTGTGGCAGGAGATGCCTCGCGCAACTTGATAATTATAGCTCTGACGCAATGGACGATTAAGCAAAATTAAATCCGCAATTTGTATGTCTCACAATTGAAAAAAAGACCTTTTGCATCTTTGCATTTCCAAACGTAATTACAAGAAACATTTTGCAACCGTTCGTGTCTCGATAATTCTGTGATCAAAACGCATCTATGATTTTCTAATGTCATCCTATTTCCACTCTTCGAATTCCAAACTCGGTCCCCAACATCTACGATACCCCCTTCCAGTCTAATCAATTCCAATAAATCAACTTAACAAAAGAATTAAAATCGCGCGTTGGGAGCTTCCAAGGGAAGATAAAAATAAATAAATAAACATTCCACTAGAAGGTGGCAGTATCCACGGAGGGATCCCTGCCACGAAGAAAGAAACCTTGCCTCAAGGTGCGAGCATTCGACTCGGTCCGAGCGCAAATCGCGAAATCGCCGGATCCGCGACGAGGACACGTCGGGACAGACTTCAGAGAGAGAGAGATTTGTTCTATTCGGAGGACAAAGCTACCAATGGCTATAAATTTCATAACCGTTGCAAGGTTTAAAAAAGATCCGAGCCGCGCGAAGAACGGTCCGGAGGATGGTCCACCGCGCGTGAAACTGCCACGGGATCCTTAAAAAGGAAAAGAAAAGAGGGGCCAGAAGGAGCGCGCGATTATTCCCGATTCTATAATTCGTGGACGAGGACCGCGCCGGACCCTTTGTCGGATCGTTAAGCGGCTTTGTCCGGATGATTTACATCCAGTCTTAGCCTACCTCGCTCGTCTCTCCTCCACCGGCTACGTCCAATTGATTACCACTCGGTTCCTCTTCTGTCCTCCACTAAAAAATCCTTCGCGGACTTTCCTTGCGAATTCTGAGGTCCTTCGTTCACTACGACGACGTCAGCTCTGTTCCGTAGACTCGGAGATCAGATTTTGTACGCGCATTGAAATACATGTGTATACATGGCGCACGTAATATGTGTATTAAGTAATTAAGCTGTTTTTTTTTTTAAATACACGTTCACATGTTTTTAGTATCACGTGTGTTTTTTTTACAAAAGACACGAAACTTCACACTTAAAATGGCTGTACGTGTACAATCCCGTTCGATAGCTTAGGACATTGTTAGTTTTAATATTCAATATTTGCTGTAGGTAATGCAATTTTTAAATTGCATGTGCATTTTCTACAATTGTTAATGTATCAACACTTTACAGATTTTTTTTTCTTGTAACGTCCTATCTAATATTTCTGTCCTAGTTTCGAAACAAATATATTTATTCTACGAGACTTTTGGGCGCGAAAAATATATTTAAGTAAATGAGTGAATACGGTGTTGTAAAAATTGAGATCCAAATTGCTACACGTGAATCCATTTCTTTTTCTCGTTAATCGATGACCTTGCAATATTAAAATATTTGAGTAATCGTTAATATTAAATAATTCTAAATATCCTTGATATGAAACAATTCTATCTTAAAATAAATAATACCTTAAATCGCCAGAACGTTCGACACCATCTCACTAACCAATGTCTTCCTTTCGGTTGCAGGTGGTGAGTTCGATGGACGCTATGAAGTACTCGATGGAAGCGGACAAATACCGGGCAGCGTACATGCCGCCGAGCACCCTGGCGATGAGTATGTACTCCGACCCAAAGTACCTGGACTCCAATCCAAAGTCATACTTGGACCGGAGCTATTTAGATTCGGCGAAGGCCTACTTCGAACAATCGAAGCTCTACATGGACCAGAAACCGGCTATCACCGATTACAATCGGCCCAGTTACGAGCACAACAAGCTCTACGACGAGTCCAGCCCAGGTAGCGTGGTCGGCGGTGGTCCGACAAGGTCGCCGGCCGCAGAGTCTCCGGACATGAGCAAACAGCACGAGAGGACCGAGCACGGCTCGTCTAGCGCGAGTTCCACGTCCACCTCGTCGGCTGCAAGTCCTGGCGCGAGTTTACCAGCTTATTATCCAGGCCCGGTGCAAACCAGCGGTTTACTTGGACCGCAGATGAGTCAATACAGTGGCTATCAAACGGCACCAACGCCTGGAAACGAGTCGTTCAGACGACCGTTGACTGTCATCTTCTGACCCGATAGAACGTAGCTCTGATCCATCCTCGAGGAGCAGTTGCCCTGAGTTCGGTCCATCAACGTTTATCAACCAGAGGTTTATACGATGTGGCGTAGGTAACGGATAGGCTGCGGATGTTTATGCATTCGACGGAAATTGCGCGGCAAGTCGCAGCAAACGAATGCACGCGCGTGGAGAAATACTCTGAAGGTAAAACATAGAAAATATCCAAATGAAATTCTAGGAAATATTCCAGGTTGAAATTGATATTTGTTTGACAGCGTTTGGCGGACGAAAGAAATATTTATATATCGGTTTGTGTGATCAGAAAATTAATTTGCATAAACATTCGTGTCTTCTTCGTCGGAAAATTAATTTGCATAAACATTCTTTGTCACGGATATTCGTCGTAGCTTCAGAGAGATTTCTTGGTTTTTAGGAGTTAGTCCTTTGGATAAGGAAGAAAGGAATTATGGAATTATTGGGAATAGTTCCTCTTGTTAACCAAAAAGATTCGAGTTTTCAAATAACACAGTGGCTTTTTGATCGTTTGTTTTATTTTATTGATTAACATATATACGAGAAAAATGGAATAGTAAAAGTTTTGTTGAATTTATGTATTATGGACATGTTGGTAATTATTTGATTGATTCTCTAAAAATCAGATTTAAATTTATTTAACGATAATAACGATATAAAAGATTTTCGTTTTATTTTACCTGTTATCTCAGTATTAGATTTTATTAATATCTACTTATGATTCTATCAGACTTAACCATTTATTTATGAGTGATTCTTGGATTTTAAGTGAATTACAACTCGTAACAAATTTTATAGTTATACAGCATAAAAAAAAAGAACTTGATCGCTATATAAAGGTTCTATAATAGAAATTAAGAAAAGAAAATTATTTACAAAAAAATTTTGCACATAGGAAAAAATTTGATTGTTCAATGTTCCAGTGAGTCACTGGGAACATCTGAACAATTGTCCTTAAATGCTATTTAAAATAGTATGAACAATATATTAATTCAATGAATAATTTCTCAGTAAGAAAAACAAACTAGTATTCATTTTATAAAATGTTAAAAATACTTTATCCGAGTACTAATCGGAATAAACTAAGAGGTTAATACCCATACTTAATATACACAATATAACCTAATAAGTTGAAATCAAAGTAATCGAAGTGTGTAAAGAGTCGAAAATCACGTCTACATCTCGTGTAAGAAACAATGATAAAATAATACAAATAATATTTAGAAGATTCATATTTCAACAGAACAATTCAACGCCAGAATTATCAAATATTAACAGCTTGACTACCACGTGAGTTTTACGTTTCAATTAGATTGAAACCTAGTACACGATAATGCTTAATCACTTCGTATTCGCCTGTTACCTGAAAAATTCGAATTTTCTTTTTTTTTATCTTATCCTAATCGTTGTACGATTATGTAATACCATCGGTAGCCAACGTGTTAAATACGTAAATACAAAATCTCAAATGAACCTCCTAAATCGAGCAAGAATAATCTCTGAAGCTGTGTCAAGTTGAAAGGAATGTCGAAGATTTTGGACCAACGAATATATTCACCAAGAATATCGCAGTGAAATCAGGGCTATCAACGATGCAGTTCGTTGAAAGCAACAACGAAGTCGATACTCTCCGTATTCTAGCCATTTCCAAGCGTCGCGTCAGGTTCGACGTATTATTTATCGCAGACATAGAGTTTCTTCCATCCTCGAAATGGAATTATAAAGAAATTGTACATAGTCTCCGTGTAAATAGTGTAGCAAGGATTATTATCGCGCACGACGCTCGAAAACGGTTTTCCTTCACTAACCTACCCCCCCCCTTCTTTCCCTGTCCCTGTTCCTAGTATTTTTTCTTTTCAATCCAGTGGAATTTCCATAATTATCATAATGATTAGAATTCCGCGAGAAGCACCTGAAGCATCGTTCGAATTAGTCAAAGTGATCTGTACTCACGTGATGTCAATTGAATATAACTTGGAAACTCTTTGTCTCAATAACTCTAGTCTCTAAAGTCTGTGACTGATCGTTGTTCAAGTCGTTTAATTTCAACTGTTTCGAAATACTGTAGCAGTGTTTTGATTTAAAATATTACTTGGGATCTTTCGAATCAACTGGTTAAATAGAATTTGTATTTTTTAACATCGCTGGTCAATTCTTGTCACTTGTCTTCGAGCAGCTTGACACAGTACTAGTGTAAATTTGTTGTTTTTTATTTTTGATTTGGAAGTGAAATTAAAATTTCTGAATCGCATTTCTCCATTTGAAAGAAACAGCAGTCGCGTGTTGTTGCCAATTTAATATTACTGAGTTTAATATTAGTGAGATTTTAATAAGTTAATAAGTTAATAATCAAATGCTAGAAACTGGCAACAAGTTTAATGATAAACCAAAATTTACAAAAACTTTACAAACTTCCAGTCATCTGATTATGTCTCGTTTCACGTGAAGTTCTAAAATTGAAAATTCCAAGAGGCATTTACGATCCATAATCTGTAATTTATCAAGTAAATTGATTAATCTGAACGAAAATTCAACATACACGTACATGTAGAAAACTTCTCCTTTATCGTACATTCTGCTTCGAACATCGAAACCCACTTTACTAGGTCGACGTCCTTTTTAACACACACATCGATAGCATTAGACGATTACTAATTCCACGGTGTTTCGTTTCGAAACACAAAGGCAGAGAGCAGGATGAGCAGAAAAGCTTCGTGCGATGGAGCCTATAAAAGGAGAACGTGTTTTTCGTGCGGTCGTTTGATTCGTAATCGATGTACATAGACCCCTTCGATTAGTTAAAAGAAAATACGTCGTCGCTTCCCTTTTGCTCACTTTCTAATTGTTTTTTTCCCTCTTCGTTTCTCTCGCCATTTTTTTAATCGAAGAAAGGCCAGAAAAATTCTCCTCGCCCTTCGTTCGTTTTGAAAGCTGTTGAAAAGTATTGAAAAAAGATTAGGAAATGGCGACGTGATGAAACGTTTATTCCTCGTTTTCGACTGAAAGCTGGTACGACGATCCTTTCATTTTATTTTTCTAATTATTTATTGTCCACGAGAATTCTATTATAACAATCATCATTCCTTTTTCTTTTTTCCTTTACTTAATTCATCAGAGATGTAAACGAATTGAAAAGCTCGAGTGCGAATGACGTTCTATAACTGGTAATAAATGGAGGATCCGTGTAATATTATCTTTTCTGGTTTTCTTCTTGGTTCTTGCTATTTCTCTGTTTTGTTTAGTTACGCGACGAAAGTATTTAATAATTTTCTCAGTTTCTCGTTGTTTTTCGTACGATCGTTGTTTTCTACGAAAAAGTGAGAGTGAGAAAGAGAGAGAGAGAGAGAGAGAGAAAGTGCGCTTTTATAGACGTTTCGCGAGAGAAAACGACGAAGGAAAAAGAAAAAAATGAAGATACGCTTTCGTGAAACGTCCATGACCCGCTGTAATCTTTGTACTTGTATCGTTAACGATAAACCTCTTAAACTATACCGATTATTCGAGTATTACAACTTTAAAGCGGCAGAAGTAATCTATAAATATTGTACTGTAAGTGAAAAAAGCAAAAATAAACGTTAAGTATTATCCTTCGAACAGAGCCTCGAACTGCGTGTGATCGCCCTGTTCGTCCCACGATGTCGTTTCCGGCTGAATTCATCCATTAAATTCCATTTTCTCTCCGATCTCTTCCGTTCTTATTTTGTTCCCTGGATTAGGACATTTTCCCTCTAGGCTCTTCCTTCTTTTTCGTTTCATTTCTCACTCTTGATGCCTAAATATCTAATTCCACCTATTTGCTTGATTTCTCATGAACCTTAGTAAATTGCCAAAAATTCGAAGGAAACTGGTCCATTAAGAGAACCAAAATTGAAAACTAAGATCCCAGAATGGTACTTAGAAAGTTAGATATTTCTTTCTATGAACAATACGATCATTAAATCTAACAGTTCAAAGGCCACTTCATCAAGCTACGCAATCGAAAATTTAAAAATGAAGTTCGGGAAGTTTACAAAAGGTCAAAGATACTTCTCTCTACAGTTAGGAGATAATTAGAAAATCATTTCATTAGTTTGCAACGAACGTTTCTAAGTGCGTGTTCGCCGAGAGAATACGTGGAAATTTTCGCGTAGCAGAAAACTGGGAATCGGTTGAATGGGTCGAAGGGCCCCTGAAGACGAGTCTGGTCTCCGATTCAACAGGGCGCCGAACAATGGCGTTCGGTCGTGAAATCCGAAGAATCCCGCGCCTGAAAAGTGTCCGGGGTCTCGAAAATCCTCGAAAACAAAGAACGCGTTTCATCGTTGGACCAAGTAGCCCGCCGTCTATCGAAATCCGACACGCTGCGGTCGAGGTGCGACGGAAAACGCTGGAAGAAGCTTTCGAACGGCAGTTCATTGTCGAAGTTCGACAGCTGCGATCGCCATTCCGTAGTAAATGCCATTCATTCGGGCTCGCACCTATGCGACACCCCTGAAAATTGTGGAAACACCTCGCTCGACTGAATGAACTAGCCAACCTTGCACCGGGACGTGATTTTGCGGTCGATAAAAGGGAGCTCCAGCTTCCTGGGAAAGTTCCCCGTGAAACACACTAGTCAATGAAAATACGAAATGATTTATTGGGATTTTTGAGTTGTCAAGGAAGATCAGAATTGCACGAAGAAAATCTGAGTATCTTTGCTAGTAACATAACGCTTCTTGATACGTGTCAAGTGATTAGTCATAAAATTTGGAGTCTGAAACTGTAACAGAATCTCATTAGCCTCGAAATATGTCAGATACAGACAGATATTTTTCAAATGATTCCTCGAAACACTTTCACACACATACACAAAACGCGAGGTAAAAATACATCAAATTGATCTTTAAAAACGATCCTGTCTGTCTCATTATTACGCTTCATCCATCTGGAATTCTTGTAAATCCCAACACGAAACAACACACTAATCACCCAAAAGAATTACCAAGCAATCGTAGTAAACCAGTCATTATAGCACCTCATTCTGCCCTCGTCACACGGACAGGTGTCGAAACCGTGGCTCCCGGTGTTTGAGGGCCGCCATTCTTAAAACAAGCTCCAAATATAAAACCACATAACGAACTCTGAAAGGACAGAAGCAGACACGCATGCACTTACACGGTCAGTCCGTCATCGTGACCAGTAGTCCTTTCTCGGACCGAACAACACGATAACTCGACCATTCGTGAAGACGGTGATTACCATCTTTATCTGTAATACGCTTTTCGCCGCGACAAACTGACAATTTTCACCCGTCGTTATCCTCTCGAGTGGCCACCGCCATTGTTTCTGTCCCTCGAGGAGCCATCACGCGTTCGCGACTAAAGGACACGCGAAGGAGGAACGACAGTTCAACAAGAGGTTGGCCTACCTTCTCATTAAATCCATTATAGCGAGTGAACAACGATGAACTCGAGGCGGGCTGACGGGCCTCTCCTACGGTTAGACAGATCGTTTAGGTGGAATCTAAATCATCTACGGGGGACCCCGGGCTCTTCGAGCGGACGTTCAACCGCTTGGACGCGCACGCTGCGCGTTGGCTCAATCTGGGCAACCTCTCACGACTTCATTAGTACCTGCTGACTTTGGAATGCTTAGAGGACCCGTTTTGGCTTTACAAACAGGGCTGGTCAAGCGTTGCCCGTTGTTACGCTCGGTTCGACGCGATGGATTCTTTTCCTTTCTTTTTTTTTTTTGTGGCTTTCTTGATTCTTCGTTCGAAGATCGGTGGCGGTGGATATAGGGATTTCTGAACACCTGATAGGGATTTCATCGAATCTGTTCCACCGCCTTTTGTTCGTCCGTGCCTTTTTAAACGGGCTGCGTGTAAGGTGTAAGTTCAGGGAGAAGAGAATGCGCGGGCTGTTTTATTTCGGTGTTTAGCGTTCGAGGTGCGAGATGGATTCTCGGTCACAATCGAAGGTTGTGGATTGTTAATGGAAGTCTTCATTTAGCGTGGTATGGCTGGATGCTGTGGAGGGAGAATATATGAAAAAGTATAAGAATATGAAAAATATGGCAATTGAAAAGAGGTTATTCGGATTGGCAAATTATTGGACGTCTTTATTTAGAAGAAAAAATATTTTAAAATTAATTTTTCTCTATTGACTTTTAATTCTATGATTATCCTATTATAGTGTTATATGAGATACTATATAAAAGTTCCTTCATTTCATCGAGTGTGTAATATTTTATTCATAATCTTAGATTTTATCTATAATCTTGGACAGAAACAAATGTTGCAAAAATTCGAAATTTCAAAAAAGTCTTCAAGCAGAACAACCTTTTATAATTCTTTGTCACATGTTAATCAATTTGGTTATAATATTGACCTGAAAAATTTCATTTCATCTGTTAAGTGTCTGGCGTTTAACACTTGGAAATCAAATTACCATAAAACTCTACATCCAAGAAAATACCTCCTGTCAAAGTCTCTGTCAAAATCTTCAATGATAGAACATGTTTCGTAGAATCGAGATCACGAAACTCCGCTGTCAACGTTTGATCATCAGATCTGTGGTTCGATATGTAGATAATTTAATTACTAATTATACGTGCTGTCAGTCGTCGGATCGAAACGAAACGACAGGAGGTCGTGTTTCCTGCGCGGCTTTCAAAAGGCCGCTACAGACGTTTTCTCATTAAATTCATTATAGAACGACGAGCAATCTACGGGTTTGAACGAGTGGCTTTCGTTAGTTGCCTTAAATCAGTTAACCGGAATGTAAATCGGTCGTCGGAGCAGCTCGTCCACCACCTCGCGGCTTCATTAGCGTGGCTTCCACGTTGGAATTTCGAGCCTCGAAGAGCCGGTGCTCTCTTTGCGTTCCCTTCAGCGTAGCCAAGTCGGCGCACCATCTACTTCCGGTCGACGGTTTTCCTCCACGCGGTGTGTTTCACAAAAAACTGACATGCCCGTCGAACGTTTTGCCCGTCTAAAGGATTAATTACTCTCGAGATCGCGTTTCCCTCAAAGGAGAGAGACGTCTCGTTGGCTACCGGAAGTTCGAGTGGTATCAAGCTCCATGGAAATCCGTAATCGCGATCGCGTCATCGAGTTGCCTTGCTTCCCATGTGAAAAGTATAGAATACGAGGTAATTGCAGGAATATTGAGCTGTATTAAATATATTCGATATATCAAATGTAACGATTTTTAACAAAGTATAGTAACATATGGGAAACTCAGAAGCTAATCGATGTAAGTCACTTTTCATTAAAATCGACTGATACTCTTTTCTTGACAGGATTATTTAATTGTCACATCGCAATAATTATGTAAAAAAGTATTTCGCTGTGTTAATAAAAATTCGCTTCTAAACCATCCACATGACAAAATTGAAATATTTCAACTTTTTAACGTGATGTTTTTCAATAAATGTTTACTATTGCAACCATCGATTCGACGATAAACATAACGAAAACTTGAAAATGTTTCCTACAACACGCATAATACGTTCGTAAAAGACATATCACGAGGTATCAGAATACTTACATCGCCAACTGTACGTATATATGCACTCATACAAACGGATCTCTCAACCATCCCCTTTCATCGTGCCATCAAACCAAATCAATCTCCTTGGTGGGAGATCCGGAGGAACCTGACCTACGTCGACGCAGCGTTTCTCGTTGGAGAACAGAGGCTGCTTCAATCCATTGGCAAAGTATTTTCAATCACAGTGCGGGAGCAAGGCAACCGCGATTAACAAAGCGGCGGGCAAACCGGGAGCCCCCCTTTTGCTCGCGTAATTCCTTGATTGGCGCTTCGCGGTGGCTCGAGTACGCGCGCCGTTTTACACGACCGACCCACGATCCGTTGCCGCTATAATTAATCGTTGATCATTATTCGCGAAAAGGCTGACGGCAGGCTCGTCGCTCGAGAATCGGTCTCGATACCTCTTCACGTCTTTCTCCTTCGTCTTTTGCTCTTTCCTTTTTCTTTTCTCCTCTCTCTCTCTCTCTCCCTCTCTCTCTCTCGTTTGCTCGCTTCGACTTCTTTCATCGCGTTCGACGTGACACGCACCGGCAGAAATTACATCGACGATATTACAGGCTGAGGAGGCGACGTAAATAAGGTGGAGTAGGTCGGGTTCTTGCACGGGGATTTCTTCTTTTCCTTTTTCTTTTCTCTCCCTTCTCTCTCTCTCTCTCTCTCTTTCTTCCCTCTCTGGGTTTTTTTTTATCGATCGATGATGAAGGCGAGTCGGTGTAAGTAGGTGAAATCCATCCTTAATTGGGTGGAGGATTTTTGTAAAAGAAGTCTTGGACGATTTGCTGGTAATTAAGCGTTCCTCGGTACACGTTAAGGGAAATGAAAACCGCGGCGCGTAGGTGTGTGAGACGATTCGAGGACAGAGGGTCGTCTTGGAAGGTTGGCAACTTTCTATAGGCGTTTGATATTCGAACGAATGCAAAAAGGATGAAAGAGTTGAAAATGTTCATCTTGCGAATGCTCGTTTCATTCATATCAAGGTCTGAGACTTTCCCTTCGTTCTTGTAAGACACTGATCTTTTTATTTCTGTCTATTTAAATTTACGCTTAAGAAACTCGCTTATAGCCCCTAATTCAATCTGATCAAACATTCGGATCTTTTTATAATTTACCTCGCACAATGACATAATAAAACTCGTGGAACTTCAAAAATTTTACTCAGCTCTTTCACAAAGAGAGTAAGATTTTACCTCTTGCACACGCAAGTGTTCTAATAACCGATTTTGAACTATATTCGATTTTTCCAATTCTACGTTCCATTTACTCGTATATTTCACGTTCCACTTACTCGTATATTTCTTCATTTAATAAATTCATAATTAACTTGGCTAACCGCGGACGAATAAATTTGCATAATGCGCGGGTAACACACAATTGACCTACTTCAAACTGAACATTTTATTTGCTTGTTGGTGCAAATCCAACCAGCTGGCGTTACCACTTAATTCCCTTAAACAATCAGGCGGCAAATAACGTCGCACGGTGTCGCAATAATTCCCTAGGCATACTCAACGAATTATCGCCTAATCTCGGCCGAAGCGAGCCGGCCGGCTAGTTGTTTGCCATGCAATTATTTCGAGCAGCCGACCCACAGTGTTATATATGTATATAGCAATCCTTCTCGCCGGTTGTTTATGCGAGTCAATCGTGCTGCTGCTGCCAGCAACGCGACGTTGCGCAAACATTTGCCATAAACGCGCTTTACTGTTCATATCCAGGGCTGATACAAAGCACGAAAATTTCAATTAAGAATAGAAGTCTGCAGATACTTGTGGGGGAGGTTGATTTTTATATGGGATAAGAACGATTTAAGGTTGAAGAATTTTTAAATGTGTTGGATCTCGTAATTTTTAAATGTACTTGAATATCCTTGCGGTGTCTTGGTATTCTTGAATTTTTAAATAATATTTCAATTTTCGAAGCTTTGAATTATTTAACTCTTGGAGTTTTTAATTTTATGTGGAGTTTTTGTTATATTTTTATTCCTCAAAATTGTGCGCGTATTCTATTGAACATACCGTTCATGGTATCAGCGATTCCTGAGCCCGTGCCGAAATTAGAGGCGTGAAGGAAGAAACTTTCAATGGCGAAAATTTCAACGTTTACTTGATCTAGAAAATTTCAACGTTTACTTGATCTAGAAAAAAGGTATTCATTAACACCAAGAAACTGTCCGCAGTCTGAACTCATTTGCAGCGTAACATTTGCTTTCAACACAAGACACACGTTTCGCAAAATCTTCATTTTCATCTGCAGATGAAAAGACTGTGTCTTCCTTCTTAAATGTAAATTAACATAAAGTCCACTTGATGAATGAACCGAATTATAAATTAACGAGAACCTTAATTTCACGATGGATTTCACTGGCAAAATTAATTTTCACGCACGTCTGGGGACATTCGTGCGTTTCTTAAAACATAATTCGCGATGCACTCTCATCGAAGCTAACAGGTAGTGAATCTATTTTTTTTTCTTCTTCTTTTTCTTTTCGAAGCGGCGAAGATACACCGGCCGGATAAAACGGATGAGCTTTGTTGCCGGAATTCCAGACCATCGAGAAGGCTGCACGTCGGTTTCGGTGTATGTAAATTAGCCGGTGGTCTATTCACACTCGTACACCTGGTCACGGCCTCCCGCTGCACGGATGCTCATACGTGGAAGCCTTCCACATCGGTCGAGCTTTCTTCCCTTCCCTCGTTTCTTTTTATTGCGTGCTACGATTTTCCGGCTCGCGAGCACTTACTCTTGCCTTCCTGTTCGAAAACTTCGAAAACTTCGGAAAATAATATTTATTTTTGAAGCTGAAACTGGAAATGGCCAAAATGGCCAAATCGTACCTTTGCATAGGAATTTTGCAAAAATTTCTAGAAATTCGAACGAGATTATTCTCAGAAAGAATTCAAGCGTTCCATGAGGAAAGGGAATTGACGATCACTATCGCCGTTTGAAAAGAAAAACAAATTTATTTTAATTTCGAGGCAAATTTGACAGTAGACATTCACGAATACCTACTATTTTGTTAATACTTCCAATAATACACTATCGAAGAACTCAACTTGTCGCAATGAAAATTTCATTTGTAATAATTGAAAAAGTAACGTGCAAAAATGGCACGCGATTAATTGCCAGGTGAAATTCGTTCTTCGCAGAGAACACACCAAAGTTTAAAGAAGCTGATCATACCAGCAACGAATATCGTTCTGGTGAGCAATAAGAATTAATTCTGTCGATGGTATCACACGAAAATCTATCGCCGGCTATGTGGATCCTGTTCTACACACGGATCACAGGAGCTGTAGGAGATGTTACATTGTGCAGCTGCATTCCACACGAGCAAAGGTCTCTTCGCGTTATAGTCACTATTCTCTTTTTGATACTTTCGGTCCCCGTGCCACCTCCGTATCTTAATTCGGTGTCCATTTAGATGGAAATTAATGCCTCGAAAAAAAAAAAAAGAAAATTCGGTCGCGGGATTTACGAGCCGATTAAGTGCCTTTTCGTCGTCGTGAAAGCTGAACGAGCTTTGTGTTATGTTAACGCGCGGAAAACAGGATTAATGAAACAACCAGCAGTGGATGTTCTTTCCAATAATTTTACGAGAAAACGCAGAATAAACGAACAGTCGTTTCGTGGTTTCGAAGTTTTTTCGTTACTTTCCCCGTATTCGGATCAATTTGGTATCAATTGATCTGAAATATTCAAACTGGAATTTTCTCGTTACTTCCACACATGTAATTCATTCATTATATAAATATAATATTATGTATGTAACATATATTCATTCATTATATAAATATAATATTGTTGTCGATTGTCGATTGCAATAATTATAAAGTTCGTTTCGTCTCGGTGTTATCTTGTGGAATATTTTAAAATGCCAAGCCGATTATTAATCGTTGTTTTGTCGCATAAACGATCGATTGTCGAGTTGACTATCGCGACGCAATGACTCATCCTCGAAGGATCGGTCGTCGGGGGATGAAGGATTGGAAGGAGGGATCGATGGCTCGCACGTGACCGACCAACAAACTAACTCGATTAATTCGAGGCAATTCATGACACTGAGATTCCTTCTTAAGAATCTATATGCAATTGAAGAACTTCAATCCCAAAATTCTTCTTGATCGTCGAAAATCATAAAATCTGCAATTTCCAAGTTTCCATCAAGGTGATAAATCTTGCATTTCCTTGGCTTTGGGAATAATCGAACAACAAACACATTTTTTTTTGTTGGAAGAATTTATTTCGTAGATTATATTGTAGATCAGATTCGCTTATATCGTAGATATAAGTTCTTTTTTTTCGATGACGAAAACAATCTTTCTTATAGGAAAAAATCATACAGTCTCGTTTTGTTTCATTATATCCGCAGATATCGAGCGTATCAGCTGAATTCCCAATCTGTGAGATCCGGATAATAATTATGAATCGTCATTCATTGAATTTTCGAGCAAATCTTTTCCTCTATACCTCGAGCTTTGTATATGTGAGACAATTATTTTCTCAACAAGTTAATACCTATTTTTAAAACACTTCATCTTCTTCGATTTATCCTTCTTTGATTTTACAATTCTCCTTGTAATAACAGAAGAAATCAAGTGATTTATTTCTTCCTGAAATTAAATTAAATTAAATTAAAAAAGGCTACAAAGCCTTCACGTAAATGTCTAAAATAAAATAGAAGGATGTGCTGTTTTATGCATTATGTCATACTTGTCACTTGATTTAAAAACTTCCATGATAACTTAGAAAATATCCACTACAAAATGTTATACTGAGCGTCAGTGTCTCTTAATTAATTTTCAAGTTATGAATAAATCAACACTTCAACTTGCCACAGAAGTAAAAGTAGGATGATCTGATAAATTCCACCGTACCAATCGCGAGTTAATTAAAAAAAAGAAACAAACGTGTCGTTCTTGATTATTTATTTCAGCGAATGTTGGTTAATTTCTGACGGTGATACGTTGATACTGCACGCGAGATATTGCTAGCTGTACAGGTGGTCTTGCCGGCCAATTTCGAGGCCGGAATCCTCGACAATCGAGTATCGTTAAACGCTGGATTCGATCGTCATCCTACGAGAGTTTCGTTTCTTTAGCGCGGCCTCGTTTTGTGCTCTCCCTTCGCCTATAATGACAGCCACCCCCTTGTCCTTTTCCGTCCTTGTCGCTCTTTCTCTCTCGTTCGTTCCACCGCTTCCATCAAGCGTTCCTTTTCTACGTCCGTTCATTTTCTCCGCGCCTTTCCACCAGCCACTTCGAGGCGATCGTGACTCTGCGCTACGATTGTTCGACGTTCGATCGCTCCCAGGTGGCCGACGACTACAAAACGATACGCGTTTACGCGATTACATCGGCCGAAAGAAAGAGACACCGAAACGGAGAAAGTTTCCATCCGCGTTTCATTCCATGCTGCTTCTGTTCTTCACGACGGCCTTTTTCCAGCCGCTAATGGAACGAAGCTACCGGAGAAAAGTGAGAAAAAATTTCCTTCGAAAAAAAAGAAAGACCCAATTTCCTCGATCTTCGGTTTCTTGGATTCTTCTTATATTTCTATTTTTCTTTTTTTTCTGTTTCTTGGTTTCTCGAATTTTTGGCTCTTCAATTCCTTCGTTTCCTAGTTCGTTTTCTCGATCTTTTTCAGTCCTTTGAATTTTCAGTTTCGTTCAATTGCTTTTCTCAATTTCTTAATTCCTCGATACCTTAGTTCCTTTGTTTCTTTGATCGATTAACTCATCATGACTCTTCGCGACCTCTCCGGTCTCACGATTCCGTATTTAATTACTGACCATTGAAATATATGACGACATACAAATCGTCGAAATAAAAATTAATAACGAATCTATCTGGAAAGATAGACATCTATTGTAAAATAGAACCTATCATTCCTGGCTACAGAGAATATAATAAAATCTTACCCGCAACGAAAGTGAAAGAAATCGAACAATAATCAAAACGAAGAAACTTAACCCACATTCTCGGCAACGGTTTTCACCATTGAACAACTATAAACGCTGCCAACCAGGTGTTAATCTTTCGTATAATCTTTCGATTTGTACCTGTCGATCAGCCGTTCGGAAAACGATCGCCGGTTAAACAATCGTGGATCGTCCGCGGCTTCCAGCGGCGATCGACCGTTAATTTAGCAGACGTTTATTTCACAATCGATCGGCTATCGACAGCCAGAGAGCCGATTACGTCTGCCGCGTGGAACAGAAACAGAAGCTCATTTTCGCGGGGCCGGACAAAAGGCTGTACGGGGCCAACGTGACCAGCGAGTCTCGGAGAGAACGATTCACGGCGTCTGCGTTTCACCGATCGCCGCTGTCGAAATTATCAGGCCCCGACGAATTTGATTACGGCTTCTGAAGGTGCCGTGAAGATGGGTGACGCGGCAACAAGCATTGTACCGTCGTTTAATAACTCGCAGTGGGTGTCTAGCGAAGGCCACCGGTGTTATCCCCGCCGTGGAGTCATTTCGCCCGTGGAATCCGAAAATCGACGGCACCGCTTCAAAGGATCGACTTTACCGATCGGTCGACCGATTTTACGTTGCTGGTTCGATTTCAGGGGAATTGCTGGCGCTCGCTTGGTATCCAGAAGTGTAACGTTGCTTTCAATCATAATTGATACTCTCTCTCTCTCTCTCTCTCTCTCTTTCTATCTGTCTATCTATCTCTGGCGATTTTTTCGCGAAGCTGAGATGAAGATTTGAATGGATAAAAGAGTTCGGAGGGTTACGAGTGTAATATTGAAAGGTGAAATACTTGAAGAGAAAAATAAAGTTTGTAAAATGTACATTTATTTGTAGAAATAAATATCTAGAAATATTTGAAACAATTCAACTGACAGATTTATACTTTTTTTTTACATTAGTTAAGTATATAGATATTTGGAATAATGGAATAAACTCAATGATGTTGGATTATTTTCTAGTTCTTCGCAAGTTAAATCGTTAACAATTTTATCGTTAACGATTGTATCAATCATTTATAGAGATGATAATAGATATCTTCGAGACTATGATTTGGAGGTCGAGTGTAACACCAAAATTAATTTAATATTTAATTTAATTATATACTTAAGACTAAACTCGATTAAATTAGATAGACTTTACCGTCGACTGAAGGACGATCTAAATCTAAACATGATTTCACACTGTTCTTCGCTAAACGATCAGATGTACATACTCTGCTCAATGGTCAAATCCACATGCACCCACGTTGTCATTCGTTCTCTTTCTCTTTCTCTCTCACACTCACAAACGTGACCTGCACCAGCTTTTAGCACTCCTACAATTCCAACCACCGTAACTAAATTCATTTTGCAGTCTCAAAATCTACAGTCATCCATTCCCGAACACCCGAATTCATACAAGCGAATCGCTGCTCGACCACTTGAACTTGAGTGATCACCCACGAACACCATACACAAACGCGTTAATTACAATTAATTCGAGGTCCCGAGGCATTCGAGAGAAAAAAAGGAACAAAACGTCCAAAGGAGAAGAAGGTGGAGGAGCGTTAAAGCCTCGGCGCGGACGAAGGATCCAGGACGAAGTCGCATATTATATCAGGCCGATGGGGTACGGCGTAGCGTCGTTTGTCATCCGGCTCGGTGTGTGTTGCGGGCCATTCGTGTTTTCTAAGCGCGAGAAAAAGAGAGAAATAGGAGAGAACCCCGGTGCCGCATTGTCGCGGCTCACAAAGCCCACAAAGGAGGACGTGTGAATCAGCAGTAATGGGGATAATGCAAAACTACGAACACCGGGGAGACCAAGGAGAGGGGACATCCAGCCGATTCGCGGAGAACCGTTCAGAGATGATTGTCCTGCCACTTCTGCGATCGATGAGCCGCCCGCCTTCGATCGGACACACACTGCCAGACCTTGTAACCCTTTTCACCAGCAACCGGTGAAATTTTTCTTCGCGATTTTTATCGCGTTCCTCAGGCTTCTTGTTCCTTGAGGCCTTTGTTGGGAAAGCCCGACTCGCCGTTGTGTAATCCCTGCTGGAACGGAAAAATAAAAGGAAACTTAAGATTAAGAGAGAATATAGAATAGGAAGAATGGAAAAACCTAGAAGAATATTCAAATTGATATTTATTAGACTGTGGATCTCTACGCATTTCTTGCTCTCGATATTCTGGATAGATGTTTAGATACCCGTATATGCACTGCGTGTATATTTGAAATTTTTCATAAATGGAAATCGTTGAGCCGCGAATTTCTATTTTTCGAGATGTGATTCGAAAAGTCTTAGGTAGAGAATCATTTTGATCGTTGTGCGAATTTTGCACTCTTTCCGTGTATAAAAAAAAAAAAAAAAGAACAGGAGTCCAACGATTATAGAGAAACATAGCGAAGTTATATTGAAGGTCTCGAATCTACGAAACTCGTCCTAAAGACGAGTAGTAATTTTCGCATTGAAAGCGAGAGAAAAGAAAGAGACGAAAGGAAGATATTGAATTGCGAAAAATTCAACATGTACGTATCGGCTAAAGGCACGCAGTTAATTTTCATCCCGTCGATCCCTTCGGCCCGGGTAATCGGCATGTTTTACGCGTCGGTATGGCGATATCGTAGGCACGCGGATTTCTGCACGACCTGACAAGTGTTAATGACGTTTATTGGAAATCCGGCGCACAGTCGACGCGCTCGAGGTGCTTCTAGGCGGACTAAGTAGCTGTATAGAGCCCGTTGAACCGAGGCAATCGATATCTCTATGGCACTGGCGGATGCAAAAGGGGCTTTCCTGATTAATGAACGCAGCCAGCAAACCTATTCGCGCGCGCGCTACATCCATCTTCGATTCGCGTTCGTTCTTCGCGTTCCGCTAAACAATCTTTCGATCGGTTCGCCCTCTATCCTCCCACCTTTTCCTCTCCTCTACTTCCGACGTTCTATTTCCTGCTTTTTTTCTTTCTTTCTTCTTTTCTTTTTGTTCCTTTCTATCGGACTCGCGCAACAATACTAATACCTCGTTCAGGCGCTTACGAGATTTTTCGAAAGAGTTCTGGAAATTTGTTTCTGTTCTTTTCGCGAACTTCGAGCCGATTCGAGAGTTATTTCGTGGTTGTTTATTTCAAAGGGACACTCTCTATTTGGAGGGAAATTTTCGAAAGTGAAAGAACTCTTGAATTAAAATATAATAATTTAAAGTGGAAGATTAATTTGATAGGATATTATCGGATGCGTAATTTATTTATAAAAGAAAAAAGTAAAAGATTTGTGCTGTTCAGGTTTTTATTTACAACAATGTTGTAGAAATAATATCGCGTTTTAATATTTAATCCTCGTGTTTAGTAATCATTTATGCTTCAGGCATTAGCCTGTTGAAACGAACGATTCAGTGATATTGGACATTCCTGGTCAGCCCAGATCAGCGGAGAATGTTTTCCACTATTTACGCTTAACTTGGGCCATTTAGGTATTCATTTTTAAATAATGGTAATAAATATAAAGTATAAAATAAATTTCTCGTTCATCGTGAAATAAAGGAACACATTATCTTCTTCTTTCATTGTAACAACAGTTTATCTATTAAAATATATCATATATAAACGTACATTAAATAATTCATGCCGTTTTTATTAGATTCCAATCTAATGGATTACTACAACAAAATTACAATGAAATAACTTTCGCCCGAAACGAACTGTATAATTCATTGAATTGTGTCGACCAATCGATCGTTACTCGACTTAAATTCAGCTGTAGAATTCGCAAAACGCGAATATCGAGCATGCAAGAAGCCAGGTTGCGGTGCCCATTTTCCGCACAAAAGGGAAATAAATCCCAAAGCCAACGGAGAGTAGATTGTTTATCTCGAGAATTGGGTTCCCTCGTGTTCGAGAAAGGGTTCTCCGATGAAAAAAGCTGGGGGGAAAAAAAAAGATGAAGAAGGAAATAATATCGTGTCCCCTCTGAACTGTCTGTTCGTCGTTCCTCGAGTCCGATACGTATTCAGGGCAATGAATGAGAAAAAAGAAACTCGATCGATCGTGGCCAGGGGGGTCCCCGACGTGTCGCCGATCGAAACGGAATCATCGAGCGTTTTTCCAGAGTGGTAACAATGAGATTGGACTCACAAAAGAGCACCCAAATGCGAGCAGGTAGTTTCACGTTCGGTTTTCTTGCACATGGAAGCGAAATCTGTACTCTGTCTTTCGAATTTCAATTTGTTCTTGGTGGTATACAATGACTTTCGACGCTTTCAGAATATTAAAAGTTCAAGGGAAATGAATTGAAACGATTTTTTGAAGAATCTTCTGGAATTACTAAGGTGCAAAAATTTATCGACTTGACATGTGTCTTCCAAAATTCAGCTATTATAATAAGTTTCGTTGTACAACAATTGAAAAGAAAAAAAAACCATTTGAAAATTCTTCTACTCTTTTCTACTTTTACCTCGTTATTTCTCCAACGTCGTGCACCTTTTCGCCACAAACTCGAACTCGAATGTTTCGCAGAACGAAGGATCGATAATTGCTTCAAAGGAGCGCGACATAGTGTAATTGCATCGTGTTGTATTTACGATTTACAATTACCTAATTTGCACCTTGAAACTCGCCGACTACCGTTCCCCCTCTTTTCTCTCTCTCTCTCTCTCTCTCTCTCCCTCGTCTTTTCCCCCCTGTTAGCGGAGCGAATGACCGCGAGCGTGTTGACACCTTTGCCGTGAGTGAAACGCCGCGAATTATTTTCCTCTCTGGCACGTCGTCGCCCCTTTAGCCCGCCGCCAGCTCTTTCTCCGTTTCTCACTTATAAACAATTTTCGAGCAGCGAAACGACGAACATTCAAAGGAAACACGCCGAGTGGTGCGTGCACGAGTTCCCTTAGCTTCGTGCTAATGCACGTGTGACGCGCGATAACGAGCGCGAGCGCGTTATTAGCTGGAAATTCTAGTGAAACCCTGTCGAACACGGGGTTAACAAGCGGAGAAACGAACGGGGTGGGGTGAGATCGGGCGAGGAACGACAGGAGAGCTGCCAGGTGAGAATAACACTCACAACAATTCTCCAGCTTCCAGACACAAACCGATTCCGCTCACTGGTTATTGATTTTAATAAAATGATTATCGGGTGTTCGGGTGTAACGTTTAAAGGAAAGGAAAATTGTAAGAATTAGTTTTCTAATTGTACGTTAGACTAAGAATGAATGAGGATCTTCTCTCTCAAGCATTGATCGTGTGATACGAGTAATTTTTGAGAATGAGATGTTGAATTACAAAACTAAAGTAAAAGAGAAGGAATTGGTAGAGTTATTGAACAGTTTCTTTTTATTATTGCGAGGATTGAAAACTTAAAACGATTATCAGAATAAAGTACGAATAAGGTACACAAAGTCTGAAGAAGAAACTGAAATTGAAAACTTGATGAAACAGTATATTATAAAATCATATAAATTGTACGTTTATACACATGTGTAAATTGTGGTTGTCAGAATTTTAACAGAGGACAGAGAGTGACAAAAAGGAGAAATAGAAAGTTGAACTGCAAATAACTCCTCGCTGCAAAATAAGAAACAGATCAATGATTATATTAAATAGTACGTCTTATTCATCAACTGTCTTATTTATCAAAAGTAATTTATTGGAACGTACAACAATTTACAAATACAGATGATAGAACAGAGTTGAAACTTTCCGTGTATATCAATACGAGTATGACCGATACAATGCGAACACGTCGAATCTTCTATCCAGAAAGAAAGGACCACGCTGTCCCCTCTAATCCGCATTTTTATGGAATGAAACGTAGCACGGCGTGCGTGTACACAATGTGTTCTTTAATTCTACACTTTCGTGGTCGGCGCTGGAATCCCATAAATCGACCGAAAATTCCCACCGGGGGCATCCGTGGCCGCCTCGTGGACGTAAATTACCGGCTTATTTCCGCGGACGCACCACCACCAACTCCACCAGCGTCGCACCACCATACGCCACCATACACCGCTAGACGCCGTGCAGCGTGGCCCCACGGATAAATAAAAATATTTATACCGAAGCCGCGTGCACTCAGACACTAAATTAAACCTCTCTCGCTCCCCCTTCCTCCCTTATTTTTCCGTGGCCCTCCGCTCCCCTCCTCTCGATCCTTCTTCCCCTCGTTCTACCCTTTCTCTTGTTACTCGATCTTTAATTTTGTCCTCACGCGCCGACCAAACTTTTAATTCTCTCTTTTCCAGTTCGACGTTGTTGCATTGCGTGTATTTCGCGAGTTTTCGAACGTGCTACGCCCTTTTCTGTCTCTCTCTCTCTCTCTCTCTCTCTCTCTCTCTCTCTCTCATTCTGAAGAACTCCGGTAGGGTTGATTTTTAATTTTCAACCCGCGCGTCACGCTTCTCTCTCTTTTCTCACCTCGACGTGCCCCGACCTTTTCTTTTTGTGTTCCAACAGTGTTACGTTATTTCTGGTGTTAACGCCTGTCAGACATTGTTCGACTGCTGTTTCTTGTTTTACCAGCTCGATTTTTCGTTTCCCCTCGAATCGTATGTATCTTGTTCTCTGTTACTTCGCTACTGTGTCATTCGAAATCACGTCTTTGAGCATGGAGTATGTATTGAAGTTTGCCTTTCGAGAATGTGGTGTATTGCTTGTTTTATCAATTCTTCATTATTTTTCAGATGTTTGTTTTTTTCTTTTTTTTTGGTTGTTTCCTTGCAGTTTTTTCTTATTTTTTTATTTGATCATGCGATCGTTATTCGCCCGATTTTTAATTGCCTTCGTATATATCTTCCTTCTGTATTCGTAAACATCGCTCATAATTTTCTCTAGTGTTTCTCCGACGCGTATTTTTTCTTTATTTTCGCCCTTTTTCCTCTCGCACTGGCACGCGCGTGATGCTGGAACCAGCGGCGCGAAGTTTATACTGTTAACTAATTCCGTGTCTTCGTAAAAGTTACAGAAAGTGAGCACAACAACGAGCTCAGCGAATTTTTGCGATACAGCTCGTGAAAATGAAATACGTCAAGTAATATTTGCATATACCAAACATTACAATTGTTACATTTGTTGGGCTAAAATAAAAGAAACTGTTATCGATATTCTCATCATTAATTTCGAATTGACGAACAATAGCGAGAAATTTAATGTACGATTGCATCGTCGTAAGATTTTTGTGCTGTTGTTCATTTTATTAGTTTCACGAAGGAACGTGTTTATTTCTTCACATTTAAACTAACAATAAAATAGAAGATTTGATGTACAATAAAATCTTATCCCACTTTTCCTGTGAAATTATCCTTTTAATAAGGTAAGCGCGAAAGGGAAGTAAAATGAAAATAATTGACGAAATGAATTCTGACACTTTTGGAAACTGGTAATGTACAGCGCAATACATTTGAAAGTGTTAAAGAGAACGAACGAGAGATATTCGCAATATTCGTAAACGTAAATTAATTTCTCCACAGAACATTATTTCCGAAGTTCTTACGCTGCCAGTGCTTACACGCGTGTAACGCAGGGATAATCGCGATTAAGCACGCGAAAACTCGGCCAGTATATCGTGCGCCGGGTAAGGTGGAACGAGAAAGTGTGAAGGCACCTGTGGCCCATAATGGTTATTCCGAAAGAATTATATAGAGATAAGGGTGACTGCGTCACGCCGAGATAATTCTCGACGAGCGCGCGAGCAGCGTATGTATATTACGCGTGGCCGAGGACTGTTCGATAGATTTCGTGGATTCCTGGAAGTCCCGAGCAACTGGCCCGGCCACGGGATACGCGATAAATTAGAGTTATTTCAATAAATTAGACGCACGGTCGCCTGGTGCAACCATGCAGCCTGCTGACTCCCTTTGGATTCGAGGCTCGTTTCGACGACTTAGCCTACGCGTTTTCTGTTCTGTATGTTCCACATTTCGGAATATATGTTTCCGTGTACGTTTTATAGTTTTTTACGTTCTATGTTTCGAAATTACGACTCGAGTAAAATGAAACCTAGTAAAAAATGAAATTTGAATTAAGATCTGGGAGATGTTGGGGTTAAAATGAAGGACAAAAGAATTTATAAGTATTACTGTAGAGTGACTGTCTACATGAGCTTGCCAAGGGACAGTTAGTTTATACAATTCGCACGACAGAAACTTATTCATTCTGTTACGATTTTTCATTCGTATAATAGGAACTCGCGCTCAGATAAGTGAATTCTTAATTGAACTTTCAATTTTACGACAGTTCGGTAGAAATAAATTTTACTTTGCAACATCAGAAATATAACGAGATAAATGGAAGATCACATAATGCAATTGTTAATCAACAATTAGATAAAAATCGGCCTCGATCGTGCTTGAAATTTTACTCGTGCAAACGAACTCCATCCATTGTAATATCAATCGATTAATCATATCTCATCAAATATCTACGTTCGTAGACAGATGTTAAAGCTATTTTGTCGTTTACTTCTTTGGAAATCCATATTGGAAACCTGGAAATTTCATTGTGAAACCATTTCTTTTACTGTTCGTTGTAATATACAACAGTATTGTCCATCTTATTTATCGCAAGTTCAACCAAGAGTAGCTCGCGTTTCCTCGCGATAATGCGAATAACGCGGTTTCCGGCAGAGGAAAAAGAAAAGATCGTGCAACAGGAGAGGAAAAAGCGAAGAGAAGAAGGAAGGAAAGAGGGAGAGGAGGGAGGAAGGGAAAGGAAACAACAGGCTGAAAAACGGGTGAGAACAGGGAATTTTGCGCGACTTAGAGGGAAAAAGGGGTGGGAAAGAAAGGGAGAATCGGCGAGAAGGGCGACAGGAATTCTCGTCGTCCCGGAAAAACGCGCATTATGTGCAACCGCTGCAACTTCCTCTCCCTCCCCTTCTCTACGTTCCGCGCGAGGCCTCCGCGCCTCGAGACGACTTGGAGTGGGCGAAATTCCGAATTTTCGTCGGCGCTTTTTTCACCGTTCACCCGCTCGACGACCGTCGACGAGAACGAGGAACTTGCATGCACGCCGCGCGGCGAACAATGAAACTGCACTCCTCGCGGAGAATCGTGGAACGTTTCGAGGCGAATTAAAGGAACGCTTGGCAGGGGAAGGTCGTCGGAATTAACAGAGAGTGTTTGCAATAATAGTTTCTAGAGCGATGTTTCTGGCGCTTTTTTTTCCAAAGCTGACTTAACGAGAGCTTGGAGTGGAGTGTTACTTACCTTCAGTTATTTAGGAAGGTTATTATTATTATTGTTATTCGAGAATAGTTATTCGATACAGAGGAGTCAGATCCAATGGTGTTTGACTTGTTATACATGAATGTATTCAAACATTTATAAAATGAAATGAATGTGTACAGTATTTGAGGGAAATCTTTGTAACGAATTTAACAAGATATTCGATACTATGTTTCGCAGAGATCGGGAAAAACTTAAATTTAAACAGCTAATTAATTGCATCAATGAATCTCAATATTCAACGAGACCATTAAAATAGTTGTTCGCTCTGACTTTTCTATAGCTAATTTTTACATTAAATATTTTCTCATTTCTACGTACATTTTCAAATTTTACCAACGTAATTATGACAATCGTGTCTCTCGTTGCTAATAGAATCTCAAGAAATTTCACCGTGCAACGTGCACGAATATACATTCGTAAAAATTTTCCATCGTATGTCACCGATGTGGCGATCTGACAGATCAAGAAAGTTAGCGAATTAATTAATCGTACGTGTAAAAGGAAATACGATTCCAGGAAATCTCGTCGTAAAGCGCGTATATCACGTATGATCAATGCGAATCGAGTATTTTCTTCCCGGCATTCGTTGATCCGCTTTCAACAAGCGTTTTCGTTGTTAATCGTAAACTACACCCTTAACAATCCCCGCGCACCACCGTATTTCCATAATAAATCAGGAATTCTAGAATCACAATGCCGGGCCGATACAATACGCGTCGAAGGGCGGTAACATTCGTGCGACCTGAACGCGGCCCATTGTTCCGCCTCGTTTTAATTATTATATCCCAACGAAAATACTTTCTGTCCTGTCCCCCGTCCCGGCCGCGCTCCGTTATCCGTCTCATTCTCCTTGCACGATATTTAAAACGGGAAACTGTACACCGTAACGTCTGTTTCCTTCCCAAACGGTGAAACCTTCCTTAAATAATATCGTAATACACCGGCAGCGCCGGCAGAAAATAAACGGAATTGTTTCCCTAATTGCATTCTATATTCGCGTTTTCTTTTACCCCTCTACAATGCCTCATTATTACACATTGAATATTATACGCTTATTCAAGCCGTTTCGCCATTGGGATTTCGCCATTGTCCACGTCCTCCTCCTACACCCTCGCCACCGATATAACCGCGATAACAACCAAACCAACAAAACCTTTCGACGAACGAGCAAAAAGAAGTAAAGAACAAACATGAAAAAGTATATATATATATATATATATATATATATATATAAACAACCGGAGCAAAGAAGGAAATGAAGATATATATATATAAGTAAATAAATGACACAAAGGGGCGTTCGCGACGTTGCTGTTTGAATTTCATAGCGGACTCTTATTGGTTCGCGTCGGCATCGTGTTCGGGGTATCGTGTGATCGTTAACTGTACACAGTTTTGCACGCGCAGTTTGCACGCCATAAGTTGTCAAGGCGTAATGTCAAGAGAAAAGTCGGGTACCTGTAACTTTCAGTGCTTTAACTCTAGATTTCTAATATATTATAAATGAATAAACTCGGAATAGAAGATTATTGAATATAATAATGGATATACAAAAATACAATATATACAATGTATAATACAAAATTCACATATTTATCACAAGTCAAAAGCAAGTAGGGATTTATCATATTTCATATTATTCTTGCAAAATATCTTCGATTTCCCAATTAAATTTCTAAAATTTTCGTTCGTAGCAACCTCCCAAATCCATCCACTCTTTAATCTCTCATCAAACTCTCTTCCTATTCCCTAATTCTTCTGTCCTACACCCCGAACCACTTTCTCGTCGTCCTTAATACGTACCAAGAAGTACAGAAATCAACGTTTCCCTCGGAAAGAGGCAGGCTGGAAGCCAGCAAAGGAATCGTCTTCATCGTAGTCTGGCTGTCCTTTTCGTCCGTGAATCTCGATTCACGTACCGAGCTCGAAGCGTTGCGCAAGAGGAGGGAAAATATCGGTCGCGGCCGCATCGGTGAGCAAGGAAGGAACGTCTTTATGCTATAGAGGTGAACGTCGCGGCAGTCAGCCACTTGGCATCCGTTCGCGTACCTCGAAATGCTTTTTTATTAACTCGCACCTGAATGACTTTCGTTCTCTCTTCCGTTCTTCTTGTCCCTTTCTCTAACGACGATTCAGCCACCAGCTGAATACATTCTTCGGCTCAATAAGGCGAGCTGCCGCGCGCACCGTTATTCGAAGAACGACGGCGACGACGAGAGAGGAGCCCGTCGTCGTCGTCGTCGTCGCCGCCGCTCTCTTGTCGGTAATTATTTGCCGAGTGGTAATAAATTGAAAGCGAAACAGCGATAAGGCGGCCAAAGATGAGGGAGGAGTGAAGAGGTGAGAGGAGGGTGCAAGAAGAGAGGGTTCACCAGCCCCCGTTAACTCGGCGAACTCACCGAGGCGAGGGGAAAGGGATGTGACGCGCAACTTTTCGACTTAATAAGTCGAGGCCCGGGGTGCTCTTTCTGCTTTCTGTGGCGAGGTGTCGAGCTTGCCCCCGTCGTAAATGCTCCACTTGCTTCCTACCGTTTTTCATCCACTCTACGGAAAAATCCGGCCTGCAGCCGCTTCGAATCGTCTTTATGCTTCTCGTTTGAATGAACGAAGGCAATGGCGGATAGACTTTGGCAGGATTTTGTTGTTTGACATCTTGCGTGCCATTCTGGATTAATTGATTAGATGGAACGCAAAGTTGATGAAGTTTGAGATGATTTAAATTTTTCATTCTCTGACGGACGTCGATATTAACAGGCGAAAAGCAAAACAAGAGATAAATTAGTTTGGTCATTGCCGACAAATTGAACGACGTTCGATATGATGTACTTTTTATTAAATAATACTTTATTATTAAATTTTTCTTGTTCTGTTTCTTCGTTGTTAGTCAAATCATTTATAAGATAATTCCGCATAGTTTCTGTATTTTTAAACATTCAACTTTTTCAGAATTTGATTCTTTTTCAATCTGTGAGCAACGTTGCTTCTTACTAATAATTAATCATTTTGAACAGTTCTACAAAAACGTAATGCATAAAAGATACATTTATATACCAATTTATTAAAGTTTTTACG
This sequence comes from Tetragonula carbonaria, assembly GCA_032399595.1. Taxonomy (NCBI): domain Eukaryota; kingdom Metazoa; phylum Arthropoda; class Insecta; order Hymenoptera; family Apidae; genus Tetragonula; species Tetragonula carbonaria. Next base: position 4,049,081 of record JAUCRC010000008.1, read on the forward strand.
AGGAGTTAAATTTTTACTTCGTAAGGAACTGCCAGTACAACGAGGCCATTAAAGCCATTTTATCGTACCAAATTACCAATAAAACGAGATATGTCGCCGAAAACAAAGACGGTCGTGTCTAAGGCGCACAATAAGCGCGGTAACCAGCCGGAAGCCACGTGAATCGCACGAATTTTCCATACTTTCCAGTGCGGTTCCTCGAAACGGATTCAGCGTCCCTTTGGCTTACGCGGTCGGTCAGTCGGAAAATTCGCTGAATGGAATTATTCTCTATCGAGCACGCGACAAACTTCATCCCTTGCGCACGATGCTCGGCTGAGTGCGTCGAGGCAAAGGAGAGAAGCCCACCGCGTTATGCGAATCGTAATCGACATCGCAGGCATCCAAGGGAGACGTGGTTTTGGCATGCAGATTCGATCCAAACCTGTCTATCGTCCACTACTCTTTGCTTTCTATCCGCAACCCTCCGCGAACGTCATTCTTCTCGTGATCACCCCTTGCATGTAAGGTGTCGTGGTAGTTTCAAAAAAATACACTTTCTCTGCGTTGCTACTTATATTAAAGCGCGTGCCGATTTAATGCAAGAGAATAATTGGAAACGATTGATTAACCAAAATTCTCTATGCGTACACTACCATTAATGAAGAACAATTTTCGTTTTTCTATTCAGAACAGACTAGTCCTAAGCTTGAGTAACGTTCATTCTACAATAACTTCAGTATGTCTAAATAAATAATTTTCGAATAAATAATCTTCAAACAACCATTCTCTACGAATCCGCGCTGAACTTGCACAAAGCATAGAAAAACAAAAGAAAGAAGAAAACAAGTTTAGACGAATCAAAAAACCGAGAATTAATCCCCATCTTGTATCGCCATTTCTCCGGACCGTGTTGTGTCGTGTCGTGTCGAATGCGGCAAAGACAGAAAGCGGACGAAAGAACAACGCGCGTGAAAAAAAAAAAATGCTTGAATTCGGTTGGCGAATCCGAGCGATGTAATTTTTCAATGTAACACAATTCGGCCCTGTTCCGGGGACATTTCAGTTCTTATTTCAATAGCTTTGTCCGTTTTTGGCTGACGCCCGTTTTTTCCCCGCATTGTTCCCACAACCCTCCCCCCCTCCCTGTGAATATTCCACGTGCCTATATGCATGCGCGAAACCCGAAGCCGATTGTATAAAATAACATAAAATGTATGTCGTGCATCGAACGAACAATTCGCCGGCGACAAAACCGGGCATTGTTTCGTCGAGCATTATGACGCGTTTGTTGCGCCGGTATTCACCGCGTCGACGTTGCCGCCGCGTTGACGAAACACACCCTTCCGTCTTACGCGCTCTCTCGCCCTCGCGTCCCCCTCCGTCCAAGATTCATTTACCGAGGAACAGAATCACTGGGAACAATGTGTCGCCGCGTTATCACAGGGCGGGGCGGGGGAGGGGGGAAGGGTGAGGGAGCGTGTGTTAACGCAAACGAACTCATTTTCGTCGAACAAAATGTCCCAAGGAGAATGGGAGTGAACATTCCGCCGGTTCGAAGGATCGTCGAACAATCACACGGGCAGCAAGGAAAAGAAACCCTGAGCCTCCGCTTTGCTCGTGGCTTGCTTTCTCTCTTTCTCTCTTGTTCCTCTTATTTTTTTGTATACAAACGATGTGCCGAATGCTTGTCTTCGTCTTCCGTCGCTTTCATCCCTCTAAAGTTCAGCCTCCCCTTCCCTTCCCTTCCCTTCCCTCTGCTTCCGCGTGGCGGAACCGAGGCTCAGCTTGATGTACGACTTTATAAACGCCGGATTTACATATTCCCTGGATTTAAATAGCACCGTCGTCGTAGACACCGGCGACGAAAACTGGCACGTGCGCAACATGCACGTTCTCTTCCTCTATCCGTGGGCTGTCTCGCTTCAGCTAGGCCTCAGAAGCGTCAGGTAGACGTGTAATTACCCATTATGATGACTACGGCCATCGTTCCCTGTTACTCACCCCTCGGCAAGGGAAACCTTCTTCTTCCGCCTCTGCCACTCGTAACTCCGCCTTTTCCGCGTTTTCCGCGCTCGAGTCTTGCGCCGACGAGTTGTGTTTAAGACGCGACGTTGGCGAGTGAATTTTCGGTGAATTCCTCTAATTATCCTTTGCTGCCTTGTCGACCATTGTTCCCGCCATTTTCGCGACGCGCTTGGAGACCCGGGGAAAGAAGGTTGCTCCTACGACGATTGCTTTTTGTTGCTCGATCTCTCTCGGTTTAGTCTGAGTCTTTGGGATTAATCAGATCGTGATAGATTGTAGACAGATTCTTTTTTTAGAGTAGAGATTACAAGAATATATCAAAATTACAGTAATTCAAAGTTTCAGCTTTTTATTAATCTCATACTGTTGACAAGACACTGTCTTTGTCACTTTTATTCGTATTTAATCATACAGTTTGGTTCTTTCGGGTCTATCTTATAAATTTTATACATTCGTGTAATGTAATTCGTTCTTAATTATCGTTTTAATATTTTAATACTTCCTTTTATATTACCACAACAGACGTATCTTCACACGCAGCATAAAAATTGCGCCCCTTCAATTGATTTTCTCTCCTATGATATATTCCCTATATTTCCCTGTTACATTATATTATATGCCTAAAAGAATTGGAAAACGAAATCCGCGAAATTTCCAGCCCAACGAAGAGCTCGATGTCCAAGGATTTCTATCTTACCGTACTTTTTCCAACATTCTCCTTTCTATTCCCCCGACCCCGGTAACCACTCGATTAAGCTGTTTACGAGGCATTGCGAAGCGGTGCGCGATTTTTCTCGACGGGAACGCTCGATTCGCTCCGCGTTATCTCCCGGGAAGCGAGTCGACGAGCGGAAAGTTGTAGCGGCTCGTTCGCATAACGACCGACAGAAGCTCTTGCAGATTCGGCCGTCCCAGCTTCCGGATCATTTCCGTGAGTTAACAGCGAACGAGTGGTCCGGCTTTGCGAGAAAGGTCCAAGTTGGCTTTCAGCCCTGCATACCTTTCAACCGGACAAACGGGCTGAAACTGTTTCCACAACTTACGCGTATCCTCCACGGGAAGTTTGTTGAAAATTGCGCCCATTGTGGCGACAAGTTTCTTGGTGACTTTTTTGCCACACAGAGGCGAAGCGAGGGACTCGGCTGCTCGATGATTCGCTCTCTTAGCGGTTTCCTCGAAATAAAATCGGTCAAGAGGTTTGCTAGGCGAATTATTCGAACAACTCTTGGCTTGCTTGGCGAAATGTGCTTTCTGTTTCCTTAATGCTGCCAAAAGGATTAGTTGCTGGGATTAGAGTTGTTGAAAATGTACAATATAACTCATACATAAGGCAAGGACGCATATGCATTTTTTCACGCACTGTGTCAGAAATCATTCAGATTTATAAAATAGATAAAATATTTTAAAAAATTTTAGTTCAATTTCCTTGTGAAAATTACAAATTGGATAGTTTGATTGTTTCAGTATTGAAAGATTGATCAAAATTTTCGTGATTTTCGTTTGTAGTATAAAATACGATGAAAATGAAAGAGTTTGAAAGGAAAGAAATGGGAAAGAAACTGTGATTATTCAGAATAAAATTATATTCAACGTGTTTTAATATTTTATATATATATAAATATATAAATATTGTTATAAATATGGTATATATAATATACATGATTAATACATTGTATTAATATGGTGTTAATTGGTATTAATGTGATACAAATATTATTAATAATTTTTCAATTTTCTTTTTTTTCACATTAATAAAATTACTTGATGAAAAAGCAAACTTCTGCAGCTGTTTAATTAGCATTTATAAATATTAAGTGATGGAATAAAAACATTGTCGCAAATGCTGCTATTTATTATATGGTAATTACCGACGTGTAATTATTACTAATATCGTACAATTGTTAGAAGTATAATTAGCATTCTTGTGTTATAATTGAAATGCAATTGTAAACTTAATAATGAGTAGTGGGACAAAGTGTTCACCAAAGGTAATTTTCATGTTAATTTTCGACGCATTCAATGGATCGATTCTATCAGTGAACATGCATGGAAACTAAAAACTCGTCTCTTTTTATTCGATTCTAATTAAAATTCTTGAAAACTCGCGACATAAATGTATTGCCACTTCTCTGTCATTATTCGTCCATGTTATTTCCAATTAATTTCCTTGAAATTGAAAGCGGATTTTTTTATTGCAGCGCGCGGAAATAGAGTTCAAAATTAACTTCACTTACAGCTTTCTTAATCATTGAAATCTATTCTTTCCTTTATTCTTATACTTATAACTACATTAATTTTCCTGAAATTGATTAAAAAACATTTCAAATTATAGACGATTAATATTCTTGGTAATTGTAATAATTTTTTAATATTATAGTTATTGCAAATTTATTCGTTATTAAGATTTACTACTCTTTTCATTTACTTACATATTCTTTATTATACTACATGATACTATTATTAGATAAGTATATGCTTGCATAGTTGCTTATTATTATTAATTATTATTCGTTCCACTTATTACACATCGTAGCATCTACTTTATTAGACGGATAATACAGAACCGCTCATCTTTTGCGAGTTTCCTGATACGCTTACAATATTAATTATAATAATTTAATTCATTCGTTACTCGCTTCTACGTAACAACGCTGTTTCCTTGATAATTACAACACATCGGGAGGTGGGGTGACTTCCTCTTTAATAATATTTATATAAATATTTTCTTCAATTCATCAATATTCAAATTTCCACCAATCTTCTTTCCATTAATTCTAATTTTATTACCTAAAAATCTTCCATCACTTATCAACCACCCATTATCGTTCATTTCTAAAACAGACGCGACATATTCACGATCCCCGTAGTCATATAGATCGTTTCGAAAGTAAGTCGACGCGCGCGACGATTTACGTCGGTTGTCGTGGACATAGCTCGCGGTGAGGCATAAAAGTCCTGGAGCAGGACCCAGGACGTTATGTACCACCGCGTCGAGGATTAAGAGGCGCGTGAATGGGAGAAAATGCGAATTGATACGGTCGTTAAGAAGAAGATCGTCCTTTGAACCATAGAACCGAAAGTACGCATGCAGAATGTACGGTGTAGGGCCACTTCGATCCTTTATTTATTTATTTCGATTTTTATCTTCGTCTTCCTCTTTATCGTTCTTTCGCTTTTTTTTTTTTGTTTCTTTTTTTAAACGTAAACCCTTGTACGATTCTGTGATCTGCATCTAGTTTGCGAATGCTTGACACAGCTATTCGCAGCCTGCCGACATAGAACTTCGTTTCTTTCTTCTATTGTATTTCAAAAAGCGAACGGAAGTTTCAAGATGAATTTTAGATTTGCAATAAAATTGAAATTAATGAAATGGGAAATTGAAATTTGAATATTGTGATTTTATTTGTGTACAGGGACACTTTGACTTAAAGCGTCAAACATCGAATAAATTAGTCCGTAATTTTATAATAAGAGCTAATTGACAACTAATAGTCATAGATAATATCTCCAGTTTAATTTTCGTACATATCATTATAGAATATCTGGCTTGTCAATTCCATCCCTTGTTGATCTCAGTCTATCCCATCCTCTATAGAAACAATTCTTCCTTCAACAAATGTATTATAAATCTATAAAGATACTCGAGTATAGTAGAAGTACCTTCAATTATCTACCTTTCTTTCCCCAAAGAAAAATATCGAACATCCAGTATCAATTATCCTCCAATATCATCTGTAATAATTATTCGCCAATCGGAACGGCAGACGAGGAAGAAAGGCCGACCTACCACAATCTCAAAAACTTAGCAATCGATCAGAGGACGAGACAAAGGCGGCAAAGACGAAATCAAGCCGCTGTGCATCTTCCTTGAAACGAGGGATGCTGAAAGAACGGCGGGTGGGTGGCACGAAGAAAAGTGAAGTGGAGAAGAGAGGAGGAAAGAATAGGGGGAAAGAAAGAACGTGGAGAAAGGAGAGAAAAGAAAGAAAAGAGAACGGCGGCGGGGGGGGGATAGGAAAGGAAACAAACTCTGAGAGCCATTCAGACCCGGTTTATTCTGGTTCGTCTCGGCGGAGTGCATAATGCTCCGTGTTCCGCGTTTTCTTGCGAGGCGCGGCCATTATGAACGGACTAGAAACAAAGAAAGAGCATATCTATTATGCTGGCCGAGTTGCCGCCGCGACGCCGCCGCTAGGATTAATCCGTTCTGTGTCATTATATAATGTAACGCCGCCGACGACGACGACGACGACGACGACGCGTCTTTCTCCCTTTTCTTCTCTGTCTTTCTCCTCATTCGCCGTTTGTCTTCGGCTCCCTGTCTCTCCGTTCCCGCGCGCGTGTACCGTCACCCTGATGCACCGTGTACGCTAACTGCGCTCATTGTCGACGTATACTGGCGCGATTACATTCGTCCGGATGTGACTCGATGTACAACGGCGTTCTCTCGAACTGAAGGAAACCAGGAACGCGACAACGGTCTATCCACGTTTGACGTCGCGGCGCCGACGAACGATTGGGTTCTGCACTGGGTTAGTTCGTGTGTTCGCTGATGCAATTGGTTTGGGACTAATATCGGTATACTTATGATATAAGATTTTACTGTTCGTTTATTGATAATACAGTTTGGCAGTGGTAAATGAAATAAAATGCGAAGAACAGATCGCAAAAAAGTATTTGTATTAGATTGGTTCCTTCGATTACGATATAAGCTACATGAAATGCCACAATGGTCAAACACATCGATGTCAATCACTTCTACTCCGAGAAAACTTCTTCACTGAAACTTGAACTTTTACTAATGTGTAGTTGATGAATTTGTTGGTCTTCAGTTGCAATTTCTAAGTGATTCATGTAGCACTGCTGGCAATCTAGACAGTGTAGATAATTTGTGCTATAAGAAGAAAGTAGTAGGCGAGTAAATCTTTTGGAGATCGAAACGAAGAACAGAGCTTCGTTATGACACTGGTTTAAGCATGATCAAACATTACATCCAGCTTTTAAAATCATTTAATGAATAAGTATTGACTGTTTGTTAGACATATTGACTTGAATAGAGTACACAGAATCGTTCATCGAGGATATTAACGTCAATAGAGTTGAGAAAAAGGGGATGAAAGAATAAGTGTGACGTGTAACACGAACGTGAAATTGAGAATTAGAATGACATTATGTCAATATAATTGAAATTGTCAATAAGCTTAAATATATTCAGAAGTTGATGCTATTTTTAAAATGAAAGATACTCGTAAATATTCCCCGAGCTCCAAATATTCGTGACGCACGTGGGAATCGAAGTCTCTCTGCCAACGTCATGCCAGTAAACGATGTTTTTCCGGAGGACCAGTTGCAAGAACCAGCGAGTCCGTCTTCCCTTCGTCGTAACTGAAACAACCAGATGAATCATTAATTATATTGACGTGCTGTGATCTTTTTTTTCTCGTGGCCGATTTTCTGAAAAAGAGGCCGCGTACCGCAGAATCATGCGGATTCGGCGTTTCCTGTCCTTGCAATCTCTTGACAAATTATTCCCGATGACGTAATCCATAGCAACTAGAAGAGTCTAAGACAATGTCTCTATAGTTTTGTTTACGAGATTTTAATAAAAATTCCAAATTTTATATGATGATTAAATGCAATTTCAATGAAAAGAATATTAGGTACCTACGATGGAGTGAAAATAAATTAGGGATGTTTATACACCTTGGGAAAGTTCAAACATTTGTTTAAATGTTTAATTTATTCTCGAAATCTTCATCAAAATAAGAATTTTATATTTCTGGCAATATATTACAATTTTTTTAATTTAAAGTTTCGATTCGAATAATTTATGTATTAAAAAATTAATCGAGCGGAATGGAACTTTTGATCATTGCTAAAAATCTTTCTCTTGAACAAACAGTACTCCTATCATTGCTTCAACAAGTAATATTACAAAAGTAAAAGGCGCCAAACTAAACACCGTTTCGATATCCAAAACGCCTTAAATACCTCCATGAAAAGGGTGCTTTGGTTACGCTCGCGAGTACCCCGTTCTCCATTTCCGGAAACAGAGAGCAGCAGTGCTACGTACTAAAAAGAAGCATGTTTCGTAACGGAATAATGGGAACTACAAAACCCCCGAAAACTTCTGGGGAGGTAGAAGAACCTGACGCCTGAAAAATCCGAACACCAGTTACGCCTCCTAAAAAGTCCACCCCCACGCCACCCTTGCTCGTGCACACGCTCAACTTGCTTCGCGAGCGAGCGCGCACAACCGGCTGGTTAGTTTGCAGACACCGGGACGAGAGAGAGAGGGAGAGAGAGAGAGAGAGAAAGGAAGGGCAGGGTTGAAGGAAAGCAAGATGGAGAGAAAGGGGAGAAGACACAGCGGAGAGAGTAAGAGATACGTAGCAGAATGTAAGAGAGAGACAGAAACAGAAGGAGCTCGAGCGAGGAAAAGAGGTAGAGAAAGAGAGAGACGGAGGCTGTTTGCAGGGTGAGTTGATACAACATTAACAACAAGTCGTTAGAGAGATGAGGTACACACGGTGGGGTTGCTGGATCGGTTGTTGGGTGGCTAAGAGGGGGGCGGGAACGGTGGCGCTGTAGTCGCTGGCAAGAGAAGGGGAAAGGTCTGTTGGTGGAGGCGCTGTGTTGGAGCTTGACGAGTAGGTGGAGGAAGCAGAGGGGAATCCGTGAAGGTGGAGTGAAGGTGGAGGTGGAAGAGAGTGTGGCACAATGGTCGTCATGGTAACACCATACGGCTTCCAACGCGAGCAACGTGAGCAAGCGAGAGGGACCGTGGTTTGTAGGTGGAGGAGAAGATGTCGGATAGACAGAGAGAGCCCGATCTAAAGAGAGAGAACTCTGTCTCCGACTCAGGGACTCTATTTCCATAATCTGCCGCTTTGTCGATTCTGAATTATGCGACTACGCTCCTCCTCCTCCTCCTACTTCTTCTTCTTCCTCCACCGTTTTCTCCCCGTCCCGAACCCGGAGATTTCTCTTCTTCCTCCAACCTTCTCCGCTGCCACCCACCACTCCACCTTCTTTCACGTACAGGTACGTATCACCTATATGTATATACACACATATAAGCGTATGGATATGTGCAAACGTGTATACATATAGAGAGATACAGGCAAGCGACATACATAGATGCAAAACGTAGTCTCGTAGCCGCCCCTGAACCGAGTATCCGATTATTTGCTTGAAATCGATTTCACGTGTTCGCCTGCCCGCCTTTGCATTTGTACAAACGCGCCTGTACAACGAACACACATCGTGCGCCGCTTTGTGCGATGTCACGGGGGTGCCCCCGGTCCTCTCTCGTCGTCTTCCTGCCTGGCATTGTCGCCGCTTTGTCGTTCACGTTGTCGCTGCCACCAACATCGTCGTCGCCGTCGTCGCCGTCGTAGACGTCGCGTCGATAGTCTTCGTCGCTGCGGTGGACTGATCTCTGATTAGGAATCACGAGGGGGTGCTCCCTTTCGCCAGAGACCTTCGGTCTCTGCGTTTGGAGTAACGAAAACCGCGGTTGATTTCGGAGCGCGCTTTCTTCCATTCGATTCCCCGGGGATGCTCGTCATTATTCCCGGCAGCTTCCAAATTCTGTCGAGAGAAGGGGTTGAAGAGACTCGCGCTCGCTTGCTAGGCCGGAACTGATCATTTCGACGCCCTATTGCGACAAAGAAGCTATTGAAAGAAATTTGGCAGAATTATCGACCCTTAATGCAGAAATCTTTCATTCATTTGCGGAAGATATCTGTGTACTTATTTTAGCGTAAGATATTATGATGACATTGATGAATCGAAGTCAATGACTACATGTAAATTCATTGTCCATGTAAAGAAACAAATCTTTGTTCATAGATTTTGTCGAAAATTATTCAGATCTTTGAAAAGTACAAATTGCCAATTTTGACTACTCTAGCAATTCTAATGTCAATTTATCTCACATCGTAAAAACGAAGAAAGTATTTAAAAAATCTTGTTCGTAACTAGATAAATTCAACTTTAAACATTAAAGTCAATAACCCCTTGAAACTTTATGCTATACTATTCTTTTTCACCATAGAACGTCGAATAGACAGTTAAACGACAAAAGCTCAAGAAATCCTAACAGTTTGTCGTCTATCTCTAATGTTCCAAGTTCAATAAAATGGTGAAAAGAAATCGTATCATAAATTTTAAAGACTCATAGGCTTGTAAAAAGAAAATTTCAATCTTCAAGACCACAATAAATTTAGTGATGAAAAATTTTTTTCTAATATTTTTACACGCGTTTGGATTTTTGAGAAGAAAATATCCTCACTTTCCCACCAGCTGTACATAAACACGAACTCGTGGTTATCATAGTAGAGGCTTTAAAACTAGTTAAGCGTGACATGATCTTTTCTTACGAAGCTATATCAGTTTAAATCATCGGTATTAATTTTCTATTGTCATTGATAATTACGCTCTTCACTATACATATTGTAGTTCCTAGAAAATGAATTTTTTCAATTTCAGAGAGGGTTGATTTACACCAAACGTTTGCTGGAAAAGAATAGATGAACAAAAGTATGTTTCTGATCTCGTTCATTCACACGGCTATGTACGTTTTTTTTTTTTTTATTTTCACGTGGAAGTTGGTGGAGGTTTGACAGTTTTTATCGGACTAGCTCGGACCAGCCGGTACAGAAGCAACGCGGGGGTATGCTCTCGAGTTCCGGTTCGGCGAGCAACTTTGCCACGCGTATCCTCCTTCCTTCGTCCGCGCTCTCCCTCTGTCTCTGCGGACCCTCTCGCCCAAGCCCTCTCATAAACACTCGATCTCCATTAAACTGACTCTTTTCAAGGGACTGACCAGCTACCGATACTCGACTATCGTAACATCCGGCTCGGCTTTCTGTTTATTTTTTTCTCTCTTTCTGCTCTCCCCTCACTTTCTCCCGTTCACCGCCCGAACTCGAGAATAAATTCGCTTTTTCAAAGAAAAAGTTTCGCGAAATCGTCACGACGAGAGCAGAGGATTTCACGCCTTGCAACCATAATCATAGCTCCACGCTCAGGCTTTGTCAATTTAAAACTGCGAATTTTAGGGACTACGATTCATTTTCGTAATTTTATGAAACGAAATAATACAAAATCCAACACATTTCGATTCAATTAATTAAAATGCTACACTATACATATGGAGTGACTTTAGATGTAAGACTAATTTTAATTAGTTGAGTAGCAAAAGTTCAAATGATTCGAAATTGTAGTGAAACGATGAAAAGATCAGCGTTTCATTGTCGTTTTATTGAAACATGATTTGTAATAATAAAACAACCGCTTAGACCAGATGATAAGATCAACGCAATATGTAATTTGTAACAGCAGGAAAATTTTATAAAATTCCTTCGTAAAAAAGAAAAAGAAAAGACCTACTCAATATTCGCGACGGCGACGAATATCGTCCCATTCGTTAAAAGAATTCGTTATCAAAATTCACCGCGGGAAACAATCGTGCGTTTGGTTTGAAAATAATGACCAAGAGCTGTGCGATAAATTCGCCCTTTAACGATCCGGCACGCGCGAACCGCGTTCATCCGACGGAGACCTATTAGTTCCTCGGACTAATTAATTCGGCTTGAAGAGGAGTAAGAAAAAAAGCACGCGCGCCCGCGCGCGAGACAGACGAAAGAGGGGTTGGCGACGAAAAGAAAGCGGGGCATTATCGAGCGGGGACAGGGCTCGATGGAAAATAGTTGGTTGAACGACGAAGCTGGGGGACACTTTCGATCATCGGTTAAATTTCCAGCATCGGCCTATTGTTTCGCCACCATTGTTCCAGTATCTCGAGGGCGGCGCTTCCCTTTGTCTCCACCCTTTGTACGTTTCCGTGGCCGGATCTCTCGCCTCTTCGCGCGGGCGCGAGACGGCATCGGCCAAAGAGGGAAAGAAGAGGAGAGACGAGGGAAGATAAAGGGATAAACGGGACAGCCGGTGCACACGCTGCTGGATCGAATGAAAAGTTATACACTCTCTCTCGTCCTCTTCTAATTCTTTCGCACCCTTTGTTTCTCAGTAATGCGCGCTAATGTGTGGGAGAAACTGTTAATTAAATCGATGGATCTTTCGGACTGGTTTAAATCGGACGTTCTGTAGGAAACTTTAGTAATTTTTAGCAATGACAATGTCAGAGATATTTTTTATATTGAAATATTGCGTGATCCCCGCGAAATTAATAGGGGTGGTTAGTCAGAGTTGGCTAACTGGCGGCCCGAGGGCTCTTGCCCTTACTTTCTTGACCGCTAGCACTACCCCCTCCACTGCATCGAGCTCTCCACTACATTGAAATTTCCTCACCGTGCATGAGAAAGTGGGGCCCATCGATGCAATGGAGGGGGTAGCGTTAACAATCAGGAAAGTAGGAGCAGGAGTCCGCTGGCCGCCAGTTAGCCAACTCTGGTTTAAGTCATCACTCTGCCGGCTCTGAATTTATTTAGGAAATACGAAGCTTCCTAAATTCAAATTTTACTATCTTTTTACAATTCTCTATATCTCGATTCTTTTCTATGTTACGAGCAAATTCTTATTTTGCAAATTTTTAACACGCCTGTACGGTCTTGATCTAAAAGTTTACAAGTCTGTGAAATAGATTCGAATTTTCAAAAATGGGGAGTAAATAGAATCATGAAGAAACCACTATAGTCGCATTGTTTACGAAATACTCGGTATTTTCGGAGATGTGCATGCTTGCGGTTCGCATGCAATAAATTGCAAGTATTAAGTCAACGGAATATACTTACGTATCAGCGGCGAGGAATGCACAAAAACTTCCGAATACACACCAAAGTTTCAATTGCGTAAGTGGTTAGTTGCATCGCAAGCAAATCCGAGGCATCAATTTCCTTTACCGGATCGTTTATTCACGGCAGGACGCGGTCAAATGCATCGGCGATCTTCATCGTGCATATCTGCGCACCGACACAATGTTGCATTATCAATGCAACGCAATATTCACATATACGACCGGTATCGAGTTTGCAATCTCTTCCAACAAACCCTTCTCACGGGCTGCTGGTATAACAGAGAGAAAACGCGTGTGCACGCACACGCTTGCCGCTCACGTACAGAGTCGATCAAGTCGGGGAATCGACGTGGGAGGACATTACCATATCGCTAGGTTGCCTATTGTCGTGATCCACCGTAGGATTTACATCGGATTCGCATTCGGTCAGGAAAGTAGATCGCCACACTTTGTTCTACGAAGACGAATGGCTGGCCCCTCCTGTTCCTTCCTCGGTTCGGTAAGAGCGGAACCAGGGGTTAGTCGAAGCTGGCCCGACTCTCTTCCAGTCCCGTCAGCTAGATCGAAGAAGAATCGCAGGATGTAGCGTGGCAGTATTTATTCGAATCCTTGAACCGTCAGCAGGAGTGAATTTTAATAGTGCGAGATGTAGATGTTTGTTCTGGATTTGCTTAAAGCGGATGAATGGCCTTCTCTTTCCTGCATAGGGAGCGGGGAAGGATTTTTTCAGAAAAAGTTATTTCCTAGAGTAGGTTCATTGAAACATATTCATTTATCACCTTGCGTGTTACATTCGGACAATTATTTTTTTTAAATTTTCCTGTCACTGATAAGCTTTCACTGAACTTTGAGGAAAATGAGAAAAATATTACCTACTTCAATTCTATATCGAAATTTTTATCGAAATATGAATTGATTAACATATTGAACGAGGTCGAGATATACTTATCGACTCGTAGATCCATCGTAGACGAAAATACATCCCTTTAAGAACTCTACACTATTTACCTACGAACCACGAGAGCGTACACCTTCGGAACTGTCTCTAATGTCTTGTCAAAACACTCATTCCCCAGCATTCACTTGAACCTTATATAAACTACGCCATTAACCTCTCTACCAAATCACAATTCCTCCAATTCACAACAACATTGTCCTATCTATGAATCTCGGTAAAATCAAACCAATGTCCTGTGACGTTATACGGTTATCAGTGTATTATACAGAGAAGCGGACCAGCCTGTATTATACCACCTACGGACGTACATCCTTACTGCCACTCCCTCTACGTATTCTACTTATTCGAATATCACGAGCGGATATATATCTGAATGTAGCACGGCCGCAGGATCAGGGGTTGCCCGAGAGAGGGGCAGAGGGTGACGTGCAACGGCGCGGACCTGCATCGGGGAACCGAGAAGCAAGAAGGCAGCGGACGCGAGTAAAAGCGTCGATGTTTGGGTGAATGTGTGCCGGCCGGATAGAGGCAGGGAGGCACGAGGAAAGGCCGATACAATACTGGCCTCTCCCGCGAGTCGACTTTCCTTGATACATCGCCATTGAGCCATTGTCCGCCTCCCAATGCCCGAACGAAAGACTCCGAGGACGAAAAATTCAATTCAGCTTTTAAATTATTTCTCCCCTGCCCGATCCTCGTCTCGCCTCGCCCTGTGTCGCGCCACCCCTGCGCGACCGATCTCTTCTTCTCCCTGCCGCCTCTGTCACTGGGTAGCAGGAGGAGGAGGAAGAGGAAAAAAAAAGGAGAGGAAGAAAAAAAATAACGTTGGTTACGTCGCTCGTCGTCCATTCTGTTGGCAGGCGACCGACGACGATTTCACTCTCACCCCCTGCCCCCCGTAATCGTAACGAGATCCATTCGTCTCGCCGCGCGTAATGAGACGTTCCCCGGAGAGAAATGCCACCCCCGGATGCTTGATGCGAGACCCGCGTCAACCACGGGGTGGTTTTCAAGATTTTCTGGACACTCTGATGATCCACGTCGAATGCATCGCGCGTGTCACTCCGGTAAACGGGGGTGCGTGCTGCGGTTTGTCTTCGGGCTATTGATTCAGGTGACGAAAAGGATACTGAGAGTTGGATAAAATTTGAGTCATCACGTTCGTGTTTCTATCTTTTGATGGATTAAGAAAAATTGTTACGGAAGTGTGTGTTTAATCTTTTAAGTTTATAAATGGTACATTATTTATTTAGAAGATAAGGAATAAGCTCGACGAAAAAGTTCTATGGAGTTTAATAATTTCAAGCGTAGCTAGTCGATTGCACATCGACTCTTAAAAATGAATTTAACCGCAGGTTGATTTATCCATAATCTTGCAATTAAAATTCTAAAGGCGATTGAGGGGGCAACAAGATTGAATGAATATCCTCAGTGATAAATTGAAAGATAATAAATTTAGAGATTTTTTTAAGAGGCAACTTACGCCAGTTTCTTATTCAAAGGATTATTAAATATTTTATAACGTTACTTTCGTACGATTTTATTTGCATTAGATGTTCAACGAAATCTGTCGATTAAGGAAAGAAGAAGCTTTTTGTTCGATTAATAATATAATCCTCTTAACAAGCCAACGCGCTTTCATAGATTATACCGGTGAATTTCAGGGTGTCGAATTTAATCTATTTACGACCTTCCTGCTAGATGGTTTTCACAGTCGTATAACGAGATTCATCCATCTCGCCGAACGTAATGAGACTTTCCACGAGAGAAATGGTATACGGGAATATCTACTCGTCGCATGTACTCGAGGGAATGACGAAAAAACTCACGATCGCATCCACAGGCTTGCTAGCGAAAGTTTGTCGAGATCTTTAATTACGCGGTTATCGCAGAAAATTATTCAGAAAATTCTCAACTATCCTTTTATTCGACGATCAAACGTTCGTTACATGGAACACAACATTGCCGAGAATTAAAAATTTTAATTTAAAAGTACCATTTCGCGAAAAATATATTAGATGTACAAGATTTACAAATTATATGCCATTTCATATTTCTCTCATTGAAAATTTTAAGAAACATCTCCATATTTTTCAACCAATTAGATCCATGTCAGTCTCTTAAGGGAAATTCCTTCATTATGAAATTTAACCTTAAATAAAAAGAAACTTCAACAATACAATATATCTCATATCTTTCAACCAACTATGTTTTCTACGTTATCGATTTATTTAAAGAATAAACCTCCTTCTTTTTTAAAACTACTTTCACATTTTAGAAAGTCCACACTCACACTACTATTTGAACAGCAATTCAAAATGTGGAGAAACATACTGATATTTTTCAATCAACTATATGCCCCACAACATCTGCCTCTCAAGAAAGATCCCATCCTCAAAACTTGCACAAAACAAATCCAAATATACACTCGTATCTCAAGCATTCATTTCAAATATCAAGAAACATCCCCATATCTCTCCAACTATATCTTCCACCTCAGCTATCTCTTGACAAAGATTCCTCCTCCTCAAAACTAACGTTGCACAAAAAAGTCCTACCTCAGGCAACCATTCCAAAAATCACTCTTCGTCTTATACCTTCCCTCATATAAAGGATCTGTTCCATCAGATGGTAGAAATCATCCCTCCCCCCTTCCCCGTTGCCTGCTAAGACTTCCCAACGGTAGTTTCAGGCCCGCAGCAAGGTGACCATTGATGCAGGCGACATCATCCTCCTTATCCATCCTCTCCAGCCGTGAGTCTAGCCAAGGGGACGGCAGAGAGGGTGGCGGGTGGAGGTTTAGAGTCGGTGCAAGGGCGTCAATTGATGTTGTGCTCGCCAGTACGAGGTACCACCGACAGGGGCGTCGGGCGCCACATTGTTTCAGCACAATATCACCGTCGCTCCCTCCCCCTCCCTCTTCACCCGTTTCCATCACCACCTCGATTCGCAACGCGACTCAACCCCCTTTTGCCCCCTCAGTCAGCCGCTAGTCAGTGACTAGCAGGGGATCTCTAGAGAACACCCTCCTCGCAGCCTCGTTATTTTAATCATCCCCCATTTTATACCCGTAACACGCGGACTATATAGCGAAGCTCGAACGCAGGACAGAGGAAGGGGGGAGGTTTAGCTATAGAGAGAAACGAATCCCGCGGTCGACGTCGTCGCGCGATTTCAGCCCGCTTTTATAGTTGCCCCGATTTTCATCGACGATCGAGAGAACACACAGAGGCCGGAGGGGTTGGCTAAGGTGGATCATTAATGGCCACTACCAGCAATCGCTGGCAACCTCTTATCGGTCTTCGACAGAGGGTGGTTTACTTACGACAATGACAATTAGGCTGGTACTCTAGTCGAGAGATTCTAATACTCGAAATTGTTATATAACGTGGAAGAAGCAAGGCGATAGTGGCTTCTGATGAAATATCTGGAATGATTCTTAAAATATTACATCACAGATATTTGGAGTAATAAATTGGAAATATAAAAAAAATTACGATATAGTTATTAGAGATAGAGGTTAATCTGTTTACACGGTTTAAGTCCAATTTTCATTTCCAAACGAGATAATAAATACGAGGGAATTGTACATAATATATTTATTTCACTTCTCGTATATATCTACAGTAATTACAAAAATTATAATATTTGCGCACAAGTATTGATTTGATCTTACACTTACGAGTCTAGACTCGCAATCAGTTTCATTTCGTTCATCTTAGAATCGACCCAAGATTAGTGCATAAAATTTATACCAAAATGTGCGTAATATAAAAACTATGAATTATCAGTCATTGTGTTTTAAAAAATTATTCAAATTACCAAACTACAAGATTTCCACGAAAAATTACAAATCGATCATCATTAGATTATATTCCAATTAAACAGGAGGATAATTCGCCTGGTAATTTCACGATTAACAGTTAATTTCCAGTTTATTAAATATTGGAAAGGCAAACGATAACGATCGATAAATTACCGTGGCATATTCGAAGGGTTGGCTCCCTCAGGTTTCAAACGAGGACGAGTATTCTCAATCATGGACAGTTAACGAAACTTAGTTTTCCCAACCCTGGAGGACTTCACCCTACCTTTTGTCCCCCGCAACCCTTTTTCTTTACTTCGGTTATTCTTGCGAGAACCGACCGTTCTCTCATCTCATCTTTTCATCCGTCTGTCTCCTCTCTCTCTCTCTCTCTCCTCCCTCGTTCCTTCTCTCTGTTCTTGGTGGGTCCTAGCGGGCGCCCCGCTCCATTATGACATTATGTTCCCGGCATTGTCTACCGCTGAATGCCTGAACGTTGGCTACATTGTCGTGACACATTGAAGCCAACCATACAACACTACGAACGCTAACTCGTTATCGGGCTGATAGGGACATGGGGTAGCTGGCTCTCTCTCGCAAGTCCGATGTCTACCATTACTGATATTCCTCATCGCTCTACCCCACTGCCTGTCTCGCAAACTTATCTTTTATATCGGAATGATCGATTGCGCGCGCTCCGTCTTCGTCGTGGGACTATTACTTCATAGAGACAAATGGCCCGCTTCGTTTGATTTAATTCTTCTAATTATAAGAGTAATTGGTGGAATCTAATATAATTGACGAGCGAGTTGGATTTAGAATCTTAGATGTGGTCAAAGATACTCGAGGGTTGGGAAATGGGAGTTGAAGAGTCGTGCGTTTAGAAGTTAAAGTAGTTTCGTGATAAAATTGTAGAAGAGTGAGGAGAATAGTTTTGTTTGAGGTGAATTACAGAGAGAATCAAATGTATTGAGAGTTACAATTTTCAAAATTCTGTTGACAAATTATAAAATCTTATCAAAATATAAACTATCAAGAAGATTTTGTTTGAGTAGGTGCAAAAGATGATATCCGTTTAGAAAAAAATGATAAATTAACATTATAAGTCAAACGTCAAGTATCGTTCTATAGTAAATGCTCACAAAGAGCATTACACTTCTCTACAATCGATTTCAATCCTTCGTATTTTTATACCTTTAAATTCCTCGCAAATGCGTAAAAATACTCAATCTACTAACAGACAGTTCGAAATTGATAATTCCATTAGAATTCTTAAAAAAAAAAAAAAAAAGAAAAGACACCACTGACTGAAAAACAACGTAAGTCCATTCGACAACGTCGTTCACCAGCGAATGAAGCGAATCGACAAGAGAGCAACGCCCTGTCAAACGTGGCTCTGGACGAGAAGAAAAAGCGGAGGCGGAAGTAACTGGTAGAAAATAGGCTGGCTTCGATGAGCAGTACTGGAGCCGGTGGCTGGAAACAGGGGGGCAGAAAGGGGAGGAGTGGCGAAGGAAGGATGAAGACGGTGCAACGGAGAAAAGACAAAGACGGCTTGTTACGCGAGGCAGGACCTTTGTGGATCGGCTTTGTCTTCGCGCTTTATCGTGCGACAATGTCGCGACAATGGCGAGACAATGCCGGCATTACGACGGCTACCAGGCGGCGCACAGAGAATGGGCTCTCTCTCTCTCTTTCTCTATCTATCTCTCTTTCTCTGTCTTGTTCTCTTCTGTCGTTCGGTTTTCCTCTTCAGGAACGTGCAGGAAGGACGCCAGGCGAAAAAATGAGCGTAACAATGGATTTATAATTAGTGGCTTGTACCGCCGCGCTGGCTGCCATTGTTCCGCGTCTTTTCTGGCCGCTGTGCTGGCGGCGCGGCGAGCGGAGGCCTCTCCCGACCGTCGAACTTCGTTGAAACGAGCCGAAACTCTTTCGTGCTGTGCCTTTCGTCGCCGCTCCGTTAATTGACACCGGGCAAGAAGCTTTTCTCTCGTCATTGTCGTTTGGTCATTAGATCGCGGATAGACATTCCCTTGCTTCCGGGCGACAAGCTTCCTTGCTCTCTCTCCTTTTTCTTTTGCATTTCTCCCCTTTGTTCGTGCGGATTCAGAATTTTAAGAATGTTCGAGGGTTCGCGTGGAATTGGATATTTCGTTTTATCGGTAGCTATTACGATGGTGTACGTAGGTACATATAATGACGAAGAAAGTGATATTGTCATAGAGCAGGCCGGTGTAAGTTCGTAAAAGTTGGAATTTTTATTCCAATTCTATAATATAACTGATCTCTTTTATTTAATTAAGTCTTTTGGTGTCTAAAATTGAAGTGTCTACATAATAATTAGATGCGCTTTTATGTTTTTATGAACCGAACTGAAGAAATCCGAGTAGAATCTAAATACGTATTGTTTTGTTGTACTCTGGATATTTTATATATTTCATTACATATATGTATTCTACAGATCTCTACGCTCTTCCCAAAAATGCACAAACATCCACAATCTATTACATCCATTATAATCTGATTAGATTATTCTACCACGTTGATATCTTCTGTTTTTTCTCAAAGAGCGTCCAACAATTCGCAAAAAGATTTATATCACCGCTGGACAGTTATTTCCATAGAAAATCAAATTTCTCTTCTCGTAAGAAAAATGCCACGGATACTCTAAGAGATGAGCGATTACTAAAACATCAACGGTCTGATTTTCACAAATTAGCCAGCCCCTTCCACCCTTCTTTCCCATTCCATTCTGCCGGTGGTCGAACAATGGCGAGATAATGCCATTACGTCCACGTTAACAGCCATAATATCGAGCGACAACGATGCCAACGGTGTCGTGTAGTCTCGAATGATAAATGTCAGCATCCGAGGTAGAGCAGCTTGTTCACGGGGTAAACCATAGAGAGAGAGAGAGAGAGAGAGAAGGGAAGAGATTTTTGGTCGTAACGAAATGAAACGAACAGAGACAGATAGAAAGCAGGGAGGGGAGGGAAAAAAATAAATACGAGCCAGTGGAGCGAACTAAATGCCACTAAACGGGGGAAAACTGGGGTAAAACATACGTTTCCGCTTTTCTCCCATAATACGTCATAAGCGTGCGCGAAAACCAGTCCCCATTGTACGGGCCATTGTGCAAGGATAACGAATGGTTGTTCGTAATCCCGCCGAGCCACTGACACCGCCGCCATACGCGTCCCTCACTCGAGTGTGTGTTTTGATCCTGTGATTTTTATGCGCTTCAAGGGGCCCCCCGCCCCTCCTTTTCTTTCGCCCTCTCGCTCGAAAATTAAATTTCACAGGGGATACTGTGTGAAAAGACATTTAGAGATTAACGGTGTCTCGCTTCCTTTATTAATTATGCGGCATAGCATGATGTTGCGTTACGTTTTTGGGTAAATAAGTATTAAAAATCTTGAGACACAGAAAACAGAAAATTTTGAGAAAATTTCGTTCCCTTTGGACTTGATTTATTAATTTAAATTTGTGGGACCTTCTTCCTCAATTCATTCATTCATTCGATTCATTAAAGAAGAATATATTAGATTTGTGTCATTTACTTATATTATGTCATGCTACAATTTTTCATTCATATATTATACAATAAAATATTATTAAAATATTATACAAAAAAATCTTGTTGAGATATATAAAATCAATCAACAGAAATTTATTTAATCAAATACAGAAGCTTCGTTCAAATAAATGAACTTCACCTAAATGTAGCTACTACATACGAAACTACTAGTGATTAAGTAGAATGACCTATATGTAAAGAGACACAATGTATGTTTACAGACTGTCTGACTAAGCAGACTCATTCTCCTGAACATACAAGATTCTATTGAATCAACATACACATGTAATTCTCGGAGAAATGAAATTACGTGAACAATGATTTTAAACAATTGTTAACCCTATATTTTACTTATTAATATTCACAAATATCACCTACATAAAAAACATAATAGTTAAAGCATCAGATATAAATATTAGGGCAACTTCCTATATAGAAAAATCCTAACAAATTCTATTTAAAATGCACATATTTATATTTACTTACGAAGCACATGTGATGCAAATAAAATTAAATACTTGTAATTATTTGCAAATCTTTGCAAATAATTACAAGTATTTTAATTTACACTAAAAAGATAGCCTAATATTTGTAATCACCAACGTGTTATTGAAAGCATAAAATAAAACACAAATTGACGATAAAACCAAAAATTTAACAATAATTTAAATAGAACCTCTGAAATGTAACAGCCTGCAACAGCCAAGACAATGTCACAAATTAAAGCTCAATTAATCAAGCATCCCAGAACCACTTCGAATACCTTCTCCATTCTAATTGCAATACGTCAGACGGGCAAACGGGACAAGTGAAGTGGGTCCATTAGCGTTTTGTACCGTTTGACCAAATAATTTTCGTTCGTCGTGCCATAGGATGGGAGGGACGCGCGTTATCAGAAACGATCGTTTTGTCCAGCGACAAAATCAGCAACGGAGTAAGGTCGAAAGAGGAGAAGGAACGAGGGAATATGGATCGAAGGGAGCAGCAGGTATAGGATTCTGGCGCAAAAAGGAATCGAAGCAACGGAGTAACACATTGTGCTTCGTACAATGGCTGTTTACTGTCTCCACTCCGCGACCTACAATGGCCGCTCGTTCCGCCGTCAGTTTTTGTCGATTATCGTCTGTTGTGTATATATATGGACAGAGACAACGAAGAAGTGAGGGGACGTAGCTGTCCGGGTCGAACTTCCGCATAATTTATCAGGTTTGTTTAATCGATCGACCGAAAGAAACGGCTCGGCTGCGAGTCTCTTATTTTTCATCGAGCTTCTTCGATCTTCGTCCCGATTTAATTCTCCTATTGATTCTGTGTTTAATTTTCCTTCACGTTAGAATACTCTCTCTCTCTCTCTTTCGATTCTAGTATTTTAATTGTTGCGTAGTTAAATTGGAGTAATAGGATTTGAGATACTTGAATTTTGTTTTTAATATTCTATTGTACAAATTCACTTTCATGTTTTTATTAATTTGTGATCAATGGAATACTACGTAAATTTGTGTTTTCGATATATGATTACAGAAGCAAAACCTATGGCAAAATATAGCAAATTTTATAGGATCGGATATTATAAAAAATGTTTAACTTTGTACTTGCACATTTGCAGTTTCAAATTTCCTATAAATATACAAATATACAATAAAAATCCTCAGTCTTGATAATTTCATTGTTAGTGAACTTAATGAAATTTGCTTATAATGATTAATAACCAACCGTCTTCAACGTAGCATGGCTTGATACATGCAATACGACAAATATCTTTGTTTATATCAATTCTAAAATAGTGAAGAACGCTCAGTGATCTTTTTATTAAAGATCTTTTTATTAAATCAATTCAAATCACACCAAACGTACCGATGTATCATTTGTATTTCTTACAAGCGCCATTTGCAGCAGAGGCATCGACGAGGAAACGAAAATTTTGTGGAACAAACGTTGACTGGTATTTTTTCCCCCTTTTCGTTTCCCTTTTTCTTTCATTCGTTCCTTTCTTTTCTTCCCCCCCCCTTTTTTTTACTGAAAAACTGCGTGATATTAACAAATGTTAATCCCATGAAACCCGTGACAACCGCATTGTCGGAGAAAGCCGATTCGTCGTTTACCGGATCGTTGTCGAAAAGGGGTTCTCTCGACGTACACTTTTGTCGGCGATCAGTGAGCAGGAAACCGTGCTGTTACCTTGACGATGCCTCGACGAAAAGGAACGAGGGGGAATACATATTCCCGGGCTCGAAAATCGCGTTTACTCCGAGAGACCGGAAAATGGAAACGGAAGATTTCATATAGTAATAAACCGTGCTCAATAAACCTAGCCTCGACAATGTCCAACTAAGAACGCCATCGTCTTCCAATAATCCTTGTTAATTGCTTGCTAATCTATTTTTTCACAGAATAAACTTTGAGTTGTTTCTCAGTGTATTATCCGCAAGATATATTTACATATACATATTTATATATTTTATTTCGATGTTACAGCTGTTTAAAATAAATGTAACTGCGAAAGTTTGGAAATATCAAAAGTGAACGGAGTTGTGAAATTAGAGAGATCATGTTTTCTGTTGCAACAAACGTATCAAAATTAATCTTCTCGAAAGCAACATACAATATAATGAGAATAATAATTGTCTTTTTATTAATTATATTAAATCTCGACATACATTTACAGTAATGAATGTAGGCTAAGTGTTCATTTTCAAATATCACAACAACAAACAAAACGTGAAGAAATCTTTAGAAAGGACTGAAAAACCGTAAAACCAGAGATTTTGATTAAAAAGAAAGTATTTTTGCGTTCCAACTGTACCAGTGTAATTTTGAATTAATTTCGAACAAAATTTAAAAATCCTCCGTCTGAAAGTTCTTCAACTCTCTCAGATGATCCGAAACCTGAAAAAAAAACTAGACTGAAAAAGACAACAAATAAAATAGTGAAATAGCGAGTGACGAAGAAAACCATTCAAACAACGCTGTGCAACATAGACATGTCCAGGAATTCAATTTAACCAGCGTTGAACCCCGTCAGAATTAGCCAGGACAATGAATAATCCAGATTGGGAATGATGAATCGCGGTCTGGTTGGACTGTACGTTTTCAAGTGTGAGGAGGGCAGGGGGAAAGGGAGATCCGTATAAAGATGTTGCATCCGCATTCTTCACGGCTGTTCCGTGTAATTCATATCGCGATTGTACTACGGACAACGAACAGATTCTATGCGTACGGTCACGTGCACGTGTCTAATGTCCCTATTCCGGCCTATATGTATAATGTCCGTATTCCGATTAGCGTGCACGTGTAATATGGGCGCAGCGTGTCGCTTCGCGTGGGTGTGGATTGTAATCACCTGAATACCTGCTCTATCGGAAGATCTTCGTTCGGTGAACGCATCTGGATCGCGATACCAGACAACGTCTTCCTCCATTTCTTATCGATAGCCTAAAAATACCACAAATTTTTTTCATTCCTTATAATTTTCACTTTTCTCTTTCCTTCTTTTCTTTCTCTTTTTTTTTTTTTTTGCAAATGTACCTTTTGTAACGCGATAAGAAATCGGAGATATTTTTCAACTTGGAGAACTTTAAGCTTTCTGTTGGAATATTCGACTGTTACTCCAAATGTCACCACCGTAGTCATTCACTGAAGAATTTGTCTTTCACTCGCGTGACACTTAAATTTCTTCTCTTCCGCTTTCCGAGAATTAATAATATATGTATATTTTAAAAAATGCAAAGAGAGAGTATATCTTGAATGATACTGGAACGTGTCACGTGTTTTTGTGTTCAAAGCGAAAATTAAGTGTTTTCTGTATTATTTTTCTGGCACACTCTGGTATCTGAATAAACGCTTAAAGATATGTCTTGAATAAAAACCAGAAAATAAATTCTATGGAAATCCTTCAAAGGAATTGAACCTTCTCGCGAGTAATCAATCAAACACGTATCCATACCAGAATTTTTCACCCCTAGTATTCTCCAAGGAAATACACTTATATCGCAAACAAGTAGCAGCAACTCCCACAAGCTCGATACAAAATCACCCTTTAGTCCACTCCTTTCTCCGACGACACGGATATATTTCAATAAATCACGAGCGTGCACGATCGAGGATTTCTCGACTGGTAACGAAATACATGCGAAACTACTCGGCCACGTGGCGACGAGTGACTTCTGGCCCCATTAGCGCGATCGTCTTGCAATGAGTCGCAACGTGCGTCCGCTAATACACGACAACGCGCTGTCATCCGTGAAACGTTGGATCGCTGTTAACCTTCTTGCGGTGAGTGGCGAGGGTGAGCCCTATTGGCGTTTCGCGTAATGGATGACGAGGGAACCGGAAGGGTGGACCAGCAATATGATCCGAGCTGTCAACGCGCTCGTAACCTTCCTGCTAAACTGTTCTTTCTGCGCTGGAACAGATATTCACCAATTCCGAAGGATGAGAATCTTACTCGCAGTTGACACACGATTTATGTATTTTTCTAGCTTATTGTAAGGGAATAATGATGATAAGGGAATAATTGAAAAATTTGATAATTACTTTCCTTTGTTTTAGATTCTGATGAGGTTTGAAACATGCGATCAGCATCTGTAACTACTTAGGAAATAACATTGAATTTTTGATTATCTTATCTAGCTTGTCATTCTAAATAAATGATCAAATCTTTAACTAATACTCTCTCATCGTCCATTGAAGTTAAAACATACATGAATCTCATTTTAAAATGATTTTTAAATGAGCTGAAATGAATCAATCTCGAAACAATCTTACAATTATCTCTTATCATTCGTAATCGATACGATTTTAAATAATCTTTAATACTTTCAATCTTTGTCTACCTATCTTTAAATATTCGGCTTCACCATATCCGAGACAATACAATTTCACAATGCCACGAATTGATTAGGTCACCGCTCACTGATTATGAGAACAGGCTGAATCAGAAACTTCTACAACACCTTCGAATCCCACACGTACTACAAACATATCATAATAATGGAGACATCTCGTCCTCAAAAAACTCAGGCTAGATAGGGATGAGGCTGTAAAAAGGTTTCAGAAGTGTCTCGGTTTCTATTGCGCACGAGAACGAGCCTCTTAATTCAATTGATAATAAATGTTTGCATTTAACATGTACCCGAAGCACGCCGGATGCATGGCATGTGGCAAGGCCAGTATTTGTTCAGGCACGAATGGCAAATAGAGAGCCTCGGTTCCCCCGGTTTTTGTCGCGCGTAATCGTCCATATTGTATTTTCGTACGCCGCACAGTGACGTAAGAACGTCGCCTGTTTTAAAGGGTGGCTCGCTCGGAATAGTGACATATTTCTTTTTCCCTCGAAGTGCCCGCTAGGAGAGCCTATCACGATTGTGACTCGAACGAAGGGTGGGGAAAGGGTGCTGTGATTAAGTTTACTTTCTCGCAGGCGTTCACAATGATGACCAAAGCGGGTGGATTTAACGCTGAGTGGATTTCAGATTTTCTAAATTTTTGTTTTATTAACAAAATATAAAAATAATCGAGAGTTTATTCACCTCAATTTCGAGGTGAATAAACTCTCAACTCTTTCGAGACTAATGCTGCAATGTGAAGCAAGATATATCCAAAGACACTGTTCGGTCATCACAATTTTTCTGACACAGATAGAGTTCTAAATTATCGTACTGTTGCGTTTATTCTAAAAAAAAAAAAAAAAAATAGAAATAATTTCCAGAAGGCTCAAGTATTCAGGATTAATCTCAGGAAAAATTTTGCAATTTAGCAATGTACATATCAAAATACAGAAATACAGCTAAACCTCCTTCAAATTTTCCGTTTCGGAGCACGCTATCTCCCCCCCTCACCCCCGGTAAGCAGCCCTTAAAGCTTCTATCGCAGATTCTCGAAGGTGCAAGCGTTGCATATTCGAGTACACGGCAGCCGTGCGAGGAGATAGAGAAGTAGAAGGATATAGAGCACCCTCGAGTAGGCAGACTGGAACTCGCGTAAACTCGCCGAAATGTACTCATTCATTTCTATACATGCCAGCAGCACGCGCTTCTCCGTATAATCCGCGTGCCGGGCGCATTCAATGCGTTCTCGAACGCGTTTCTGTAACTTCTCCGCGCGGCGTCTTGTCGCGGCTTGGCCTTCCCGGATCCTCCAGGAATCCTATGGGATCTCTCAAGAGACAACCCGACACGTTGCGACACCGACAAAAGCCTGCACAAGCATAGAACCAAGTCCTCTGGCCTGGAGCTGTAACGAAACTCCGAGCTATTTCCGGTTTTGTCGCACCTGTTTACGCTCGAAACGCATCCGGTTGTACACGGGGATGATCGTTGGATCCGGATTCGTTGATCGATGGTCCGGTTACCAGGTTTAGAAACGGTTCTATCGAGCATCCAGCGATTCGGATGCAACGGACCGTTTCCTGTTTTACGAAGAGACGAACTCGTCGATACACCAATCCACTGTTTGTAGCCCGATGTAAGATAGGATTTACGTTCGCCAATAGCTCCCGGATGATATTACCGTCATTCGAATTGTAAATGCACTCTGGGAAGTTCGGTGTTTGCGAAGAAGTTCCGGTTGGTTGAATTTAAGCGACGCGATTCGATGAAGATTTAGGGTCGCGGTTGAAATTACAATGCCGCGTAGGGTTTGTTTCGACGAGATTTCGACTTGGGTTTCCATCGATGAGATTTCTTAGAATTTTGGCTCACAGCCATTATCGTTGAGAATCGTCATTTTCAGTTGCTTTCATTAGTTTACTGTCGCGTAGAATTTTTCACTTGATCGAGTGGTTTGGTGAATTTCGTGTAACGCAGTGTTTTATTACTGTTTTAATATCGTTCGTGGCACTTAACACAACATGCCAAACACTATTCCATCAGTATTTTACCAAAGTGTGCTCAAAACCAATGAATGATATGTCCACACTCACTTGAACATCTTCACACTGTTAATCAACTCAGTGTCACCGCGACTGTATCTTTAGCAAAAAAAAAAAGAAAAAAAAGGAAATTCTTCAAAAAGAAGAATAAACATTTGCACAGTCCATCGCGTGACTGTAGATCACAATTCAGAAGAGAACACAAAACGACATTTACGTGTGACAACTCGTACGTTTCCTCTTTTCACTCCGTTCGCCTCCCTTCGTTTCCATTTTTTCCCCGACAAAATCCGTCCCGTCGAGTGTAGAACGGAATCAGCAGCTTACGCGTCTATGCCGATTTTGGTTCGGCAAAACCAAATGGATAACGAGGAGGCGCGCGGGGTGAAGAGACGCGGACGAAGGGCGTGGAAAAACGGGACACACGCTTTCTGTTCAGTGAAATTAGAAGTGCGCCCCGTCCTCATCTGAAAGCAAATAGCACTCGAGCCACGCTCCTTTTCAGGAACAATGGAAATGTTAAGCTAACAGCGACCGGCAATTGACACAAGTGCCGCCCGCGACTCGCTCTCTTTATCCGTGGAAAACTTTTTCCAGTGCCTGTGTTTTTTCCCCTCTCCCTCTCTTTCTTTCTCTTTTTTGTTCGTACCACCCACTCTTCATTTTCCTGCTGCTCTTCCCTTCCCCCTCCCTTCGTTCTATCCTCCTCCCTCTCTGCCTCCTCTTCCTTCTTAACAACCCTCTTTCACCTGCAGAGTCGAGTCTTGCATTATCCCTCTCTCCCCTCTGCGACCAAGTCGGTTCGTTCGTTCGTTCGTTCATTCGTACGCTCGTGCTTCTCTCCTGCTTGAATTCTTTTTGCCTTTTGTCTCCCCCTTTTCTTCTCTCTCCATTCACCCTTTGTCTCCTCTGGCCTTCTCGTTCTGTTTCAAGCGTTCCCTGTGTCCCTCTCTTTGTCTCTCTCTTTTCTGTCTCTCTTCCATCTACCTACGTTCCACCGTTCCATCTACGTTTCTCTTGTTCCTGCTCTTTTCTTTCTTTTTTTCCCCTCCTTTCTTCCTTTTTCCCTGTCTGTGCACGCTCGTGCGTGCACGTGAGTTCGATGCACTTTGCGCGCGAAACACTGCCTCTCCCCCGCAAGCTGTTATTATCGCAGGTGTGCTCGATGCCGGACTCCCTTCGGCCTCGCGGATGGACAGTCTGTATCTTTGACCCCGCGTCGATAGTGATACCAGGAGCTATTCTTGGAAGAGGATCTTGGAACTTTAGAAACCTAGAATGGACATGTAAGTGATGGATTATTCGTATTACAGTAGAATTTCAGTTAGATGATCCTTCGTAAAAAAAAAATTAAAAAACAAGTTTGATATTCTAATGATTATATTTTGCAATTAATTCGGATAATAAAATTTTATATATATAAATTTTAGTAAAATTTTATATATAATCACAGTGGAATAATCAACGAATAATAATAATCACATATTAATTATGTCCATATAAAGATGTCTTTAACCGACATGTTATGTGAGCACTCTTCTTACTTCGCTTTAAAATTTTATCATGTTAAGAGAGGGACACATTAAAGAATAAGTCGATTTACAAAATGCATTTCTTTTCCAACTTTTTGTCATTTCAATGAAAAGGTAACAATTATATTTGTTAAATATAATTTTTAGAAGGTTGAAACGATATTTATTTACACATCATAAACACATATTTCCGTAACAGCGCTCTACCTACAATTATTTGCGATCTCCCATCAGTCTTTAATTAACACTCGTTAGCAAACGCATTCCCAATTCGCGACCATGTACCCGTAAATGACCGCAACTAACGACACGCGGAATGAATACTCGATCAATACATCGAGCAATCTCGTAGCAAGAAAGCGATCGAGGAAAAGAGTCTTCGAGATAAAGAGATCAGCCTCGAAGACAACGAGAGGAGAAGGATGGTCGTAGAGGAAAGAACGGAATAGAGAGAAGAATTGAGGAGAAGAAGAAAAGGCTGAGAAAGAAGGATCTTCTCAGTTCGAGGAAGACATTAGGTCCAAGTTTTTTAACGACGTTTCCAGCTTCTCCAAGTTTTTCGCGACAAAGATCGGGGCCGGAAATGCACGGCGCTGCGAATATAACTGCGATTCACCAAGACGAGAACTATGTTACGAGATTAAGTCGACTGCAGCCTTTGATCTTGCGAACAATCACGAAACGTGAACGCGTGATTTGTAAAAAGGGGCGACGGGGGAAACGGGGGAGTGGCTAGAAATTGTTTCTTATCAGGAAGCGTTTTCTTGACTCTTTCCAGAAGGATGTTCAGAAAAGGAGTAATTTAATTCATTATTACTTGTCTAGGGACGAACTCGAGGCTGTAACTTCTGTTTTATGCTCGTTGTAAATTAAAGAACTTCCGACGAGCAGTCGAGAAGGGTGCATTCACTACTCGGCGATATAATTCGTTTCGAGCGGAGAAATTTTTTCGCAAAAATTGGCAGATGTAATTTACAACGCGAATTTTCATATTTAAAGTGATAATCGAGGGATCTAATTAATAAGCGTTTGTGGAATTTTAGAGTAAGCCACGTGAAAGGAATACTCTGAATTATTCTATAACACTGGAAGGTACAACACTATATTTTATACTCTTCCAGAAGGTAAAAGTATCTTCGATCAACTAAAATGAATAATCGTTTAAAAAAAAAAATGTTAGTCGTGTGTGTATTATTACAAATATGATTTTCTATAAAGTAATATAATGATTAATATAACACAGACTTACATGATATTTATCTATCCTCGATTGCGTCTCTAAAATACTAAAAAGAAATTCTCAACCTCACCAACAAAAATACCAAGTAAAACCAACCTATTAATATTTTCTATTTCGGTTATAAAGCAATCCCTGGCAAGGAATCATTAACAGCTCAGCGCCCCCCATCGACGTTGTCCCGATTTATTTCCAAGCCCCTGAAACCATCTTAGAACGAATACACGCGCTTTCATTTAGCTGTTTCTCGTGGGAAGGACCGGAATCGAGCCTCATATTCTTAAATCACGATCCACCGAGCGGTTCGACGTCAACCACTCCGAGTATCTCCCCCAAGCTAAGCATCTTCGACGGGACCACAATAGCCACCTCGTATGACGGCCGGGGAGATGACACTTTAAATTTAATTTGAACGCGGTATTGTGCCCACCACCGACACCATCTTCTTGCCCCGTTCTTGGTCCCTTCGCGAGATGCACCAGTTTCTCCAGTCCCTTCTCACCCTTTGTCGTTCTCATAATGCCCGTTTTCGCGCCCCATGTCACCCCTCGACGCGCCTGTTCCTCTTCTTTTCCACCTCTGGCTGTGACTCGCGAATGCACGCCGAATGTACGCCTCTGTTTACCTTGGTGGCAAGGTAGAAGAGGAAAGCGTCGTGGTGTCGCGGGGCGAGACGATTCTGTTACATAAATATTGGCTCGATTTCGGAGTATACACCTTTTACCGGTGCGTCCTTCGAACGGACGGGGCCCGGGGATTTTTCAGCAGCCACGCAGGATCCGTTAAGAGCTGTTTAATGTCGACGGGGTAATTCGAAATCGACGAGAGACGCCACCAGAGACCGATCTGCAGATTGATTTTTATTTTAACGCGACAACGGGTGACTCCCGAGGGGGTGCTCGTGCAGATTGGACGAGAGAATTTGAGATCAATTGGTGGGAAGATTGACTAGCTGCGGAGATTAGAATTTTTGAGTGATTGTAGGTATATATTTTTGCAAACTTGTTATTATCTGTATTCTGTTATCCTCTGTCGATTTTTATGAAAATATCTATATAATTTTATTATCAATGAGATGATATTTTTAATTTTTAAATAATGTCACTGAACGTTGACAGCCATAGCGATTTAATTTTACCTCATCACTAATTTTCATCGGAGAAACTATAAAATATATAAAATTTAATGTAACATAACATAACATAAATTAATGTAACATAATATAATGTAGTATAACATAAATTACTGCAGTTGTCTATAATTCAACGTTATTATTGAAAGGTTAATTTAATCTTCATAAGAATATAAAGATTTATTTATTATTATATAAGAAGAATTTTAACTTAAATATTATAGAAATAACAAAAGTTCTACAAAAGTAACGGCGTATTCTATAAATTTCTCTATTACTCATATACCATATATAAAATCTGTAGCACGCTCTTTTAATTCCAATTGAAAAAAAATTCTACTCTGACATGAATGATCGATCGAGCGCTGTTCCTCGTAAGAAAAACGGAAATGAAAGCTCTCCAAGCAGATGCTTCGTACCCTTATTCACCGCTATATACAGAACACGCGTACGAAACGCTTTAATGCGACGCAATAATATGGTAATAAAGCATGCATTAGATTCTCGAACCCCTTTTCCGCTCGGCCTATAAATCGGCCATGACGCCCGGGGCGTTTCTAACAGCAGTGATCGAACCGGATCGAACGATCCGTAGACGTCTCCTTCTTCTTTTCTTTTTTTTTTTTCTTTTAGGGGAGGTATCGTGGTATAGACAATCGTGGGTTATAAATTCACATCGTAAAGATGTCTGTAGTCTTGTAGGAAACGGGGTGAAAATGGGCCAGGCGATCGCGTACGAGACAGTCGGTGCAACGACACGTTCGATTCATTGTCCTGTGCGCGATTTACGAGTTCTCTCTTTTTCTTCTTCTTTCTTTATGAGTTACCGATCATGCCCTCCCGGTGTAGAATCGGCATTCGCAACGCTGAGGTCTCTATTCGGCTCTGTCATAAATATAGAGCCGCTCTGTGGAGTAACGTAGGGCCAAATTTTGCGATCGCACAAAGGGAATGAAAGACGTTTGCACAATATTCAGGGAGAGACAAGAAATTTTTGAGTAAAGAGACAATGCATGGCGGATTTGTTTTACGAAATAGAAATACTTATTGAAATGAAACGAGCTTTTAAAATTGTGATTTTCAGACGTTTTCACAGTGTATTACACTATTGGCCAAAAGTTGTAAATCATTCTCTCATTACAATATACTGTATGAATAATGAATCACGAAAAGTTCTTACAAGTATATGAGGTGTCTTACCATTTTTAAATTTCAATAACAATGAGACACGAGTGTGGAACGTAACTAGTCGAAATATATAAAAGTTAGAAGATTTTTGTTCGAGACAAAATATACATTGTTAAGAAAGAAATATTTGAATCAGTTACCTTCGATATATTTAACGAAACCATATATTCGTAGGTACTCTATATTTAATATAACCAATTACTATCTTGATGCAGACTGAATTTCCTACTAATTTCAATGTTTACAAATATTTACTTAAAAAAAAGTATATAAACATTTTAAAAAAGTTACAAAATAAATAATAATATTTCATATTTATCTTACATATATGGTTAAACAGAAATAAATATATAATTAACGGGTTGATCCTCATGATTGAGCAGGTTACAATAAACTACACTCGAGAATTCAACGATAAAGAGGATCCGGTGGCAAATTTTGAAGGATTCAGCTTGTAAACTTGCTCGCTAAGAGCTCGTCAGTGTCCCAGTTTTCACGCAAATGCTCGTTAATTAGAATTAGAGGAAACGACAGTCGCGCTGTAAATCCTCATTAAGACCGTAATAATTTCCAGAAACCCCGTTCCCGGCGTTTCTCCCGATCGCTTTAAGCCAGCCACGATTCTTAAGAACAATCGCACCAATCACAACGTCCCCTACTATCATCCACCCTTGCCTCACGCGTTACCCTTTGCCTTTTGTCGCCCTCCCAACAATATTTCTTGGATAATCACATCCGCGATACACTTATGGTCGCGTTTATATTCTCGTAATCAGCTATCAGACCAGCTAGCAGTCCCGAACTCTTCCTATTTTTCTTCATTTCATTTCTCTTTCTTCGTCTTTTTTCTCTCTTTACAATTAGACACATTCCTTCACCTTTATCAAATAACTTATCAATTCGTTTAACATTAACCTTTCCACACGTTTAATTTTTTCTTCCCTTTATTTGTCGAATACGATTTATTCCACTTTGACGATTCATTTTTTTTACTCGTAGAAAATTCACAATGCGACCGTTCCATTCGTTTTCTTTAATCAGAGCTCTCCTTCATTTCGTCTTATCGCACGTGAACGGATTTATCAGCTTAGCAGACGTAAATTACCTTTTTGCTATGACAAATTACTTCACTCAACCCCCGTATCGGATTTACTCACGCACTGGTTTATTATCTATCGTGTATCACATTATTATCTCAACTGTATTATCTCAGCTGTATTGTAAGTATATACATAGATATATAAACGTACAGTACAGTGGAAAAGTGTTGGGTGGAAAAATCTTAATAGAGAAACTACAAAAAGTTAGTATCTCTATAGAGAGGTATCTCAAAAATTCGTTTCCAATAGTTTTTGGAACATTTGATACATTTTTCAATGAAACTTCATTTTTGAATAAATAGTTACTGAACATTGATAAATAGGTATTGTACACATTGATTCTTAAAATTATAAATACTGAATCACTCATTACACTAAAATAGCATATCCGTCTTTTCCACTCCAAAACAGATTCATCTCTTCTTCTACATAATATAATAATGTAATATAATGAATGAAGTATAATATAATAGGATCCTCCATCTAAAAATATTTCCCAAATATATAATTAATTACGATGCAAATATATAATTAATCGTCATGACTTTTGCTCGATACCATATGTACATTTACATTGCAGACTTCTCGTTCATCCTTATTTTTACACACACTTGCTCCACTCCGTTTATTCCTTTCATTTCTTTTTTTTTTTTTTTTTTTTTCTTTAAATATATCTTACCGTCGCAGAAATATCATCAAAGGAAAAACTCGTGGACGAACGACGTTGTTCACGTAACGAGATTATCGCCCGAAGTGGCTGTTTCTCGCACTGGCCAGCATTCATCCGTAATATTGCCCATAATATACTTCCACCCTCTTAAGCGGCCACGGTTAAGGCTACAAAGCGGCTTACCCGCGGCTTTGCCTTTCATCCTGGAATCTCGAGAGCGCCTACATTCCGGGGATAACCGTGTACACCGTCGTTCCACTTTTCAAAAGGGTCCACTCGCGTGCTCCGGGTCAGTGTTTGGAGCATGGCCGCTAATCGAGAGCCTGCCTTTCAGCCTGTTCGCATCGTCGATACCCCTACGCGAAAGGGAGAAAAACCGAGGGTAAGAAAAGGTGTTGCAACGTGCGGCTTGCATTTTTCCCCCCTCTTTTTTTTAGTTTCTCTCTCGTTGACCAATTTTCCCTTGATAAGGACGAACGTTTTCACATCTGCGATATTCGTCGAAGAAAATAGATCGATTCGGAATAGGAAAATTTTAAGAGAAATGGAAATATCGTAGTGAGAGATGGATATAATTGAATATAATTACATATAACAGAAATATTTTCTCATGTTAATTATTTAGATGGAAGTCAAACGAGATTGTGTGAATTAACAACTTCGTTTTTTGCTCGTTTTTTAAACATATATTCATAAATTTAATTACTCAATGTTTAACGTGTATTAATATATCTCTGTATATTTCAAATAATCATTGTTTATGCGAGCCAAAAATTGATAGACGATAAATGATCGACTTTAATAATAATTTTCTTCGATTTTGAAGAATTACAAATGGAGGTCGATTGATTGTGACATTTATTTAATGAATTATACGTCGTTCGATTGTAACTTTTAATGAAAAGGATATAAAAAGTATCAAGTTTTTTTTATAGAAACCCATCATCCCAAGATTAGTATGTTTTATTCGCTTGAGGCAGTAAAACTCATATACTTTGAATTATCGTTATTATAAGTCGTGGTACCTAAGTCACTGACTATAACTTACGCTATAAACCTGGCTCAGCTGATCATCATCCCTCTATTACTAGCTAAGACGTGCCACAGCACGAATAAATCGTCGATAATACACCTGTTCCCATTACCTTCGTGAAAAGTTTCTCAAACATCCAGTACGAGAATTTATACCAATTTCCTAAATAATATTCAGTTTCTATTTTAAACATTTATTTTTAGATAGAAAACTATATCGTGGAACTTTTTAAACACTTTACTAACTTTCTATTGAATTTTTCAATGTCTCGTAGTATGTAACTTCTAAATAATATTCTTCTAAATGTGAATTTTCATTTAAATTGATGAATCATTTTCTTCAGATACCATGAAACATGTAATACAAAATACACTGACATAAATTACACTTTTCAACACTAACTCAATATTTCGCAGATATCACCCTCGAAAGTTAAACATCGGAAGAACCAATAATACTCGACCAATAAAAAACAAGCACCGTACGGGTTAACGGAAGCCCTCGAACGCCTCTCAGGTGCAATTAAAGGGAACAGAGAAATAAAATCCTCCTTTGCCATGGTTCCCATTAGA
The DNA here is from genome assembly GCA_032399595.1 of Tetragonula carbonaria. Taxonomy (NCBI): domain Eukaryota; kingdom Metazoa; phylum Arthropoda; class Insecta; order Hymenoptera; family Apidae; genus Tetragonula; species Tetragonula carbonaria. The sequence goes on from JAUCRC010000008.1 coordinate 4,085,525, forward strand.
AACACACGAACGATCAGAGCACAATACACGGAAAGCCTGGGGGTTGTAACCCCCGTAAGTGGCTGTTCACCGTTGCTCACGTTGGCCAAGAAGCTTGCCCTGCTCGCGAAGGGTAGTCCCGGGGACACGAATTCGCGAAAAATCGTCCACCGTGTCTAAAAGCCCAGCACTCTTTCCTCCCCCCCCCTCTCTCTCTCTCTCTCTCTCTCCCTGTAGAGACATGATCTACGCGCACGTATCCACGAGCAGTGGAGTCTGGAACGGCGCGGCGCGTGTTGCCACCACCCCGTAATGTGTATATTATGTTAACAAATAAGTGGTCGCGGTAATAAAAGCTCGAAGAGGCTTCCTTTCACCCTTCTCCGCTCGTAATGTATGCGCGGGACGTCTTGAACAATATTCCAGCGACTCTCCGGCTGATATATAATGCCGCGTATAAATAATAACGTCTTTACTTCGGCCACCCTCTGCCATCCCTTCGTCCCAGATTTCTACTCTTCCTTCCCTCCCCCACCCCTTCTCAGTTCTCCACCCCGGTTTCGCGTGTCTTTGTCCCTCTGGCTGACGTTTTCTTTGTCCAGAATACGAAAGGAGAGAAAAGGGTGACTGTGGAGGTGGATGAAGGAGAACGAGGGGGTTGACAGAGGGTGGAGAGGTGGATGCGAGACTGAAATATGTACAAACTTGCGGCTCCTTGTTATGAGCGGTGATAAATTACTGCGACGAGAGGGAGAGAAGGATCGGTAAGAGGAAAAGAGATACGGGAAACGGGGATGGCGAGGAGAACGAGCGGAGAGAAAGATGGAAAAATGTGGGCGGTGAAAGGGAGGGTCCGCTCGGAGGATGGGTTCGGTTATAAGTACGCGGATATAGCGGTTCCAGGACAGAAGAATCGTGCTTGGGGCTGTGTCGCGTGTTTCGGTAATTTTTCACGGACAATGCGCGCGACTCGCGTACGATGATTTCATGCAGATCAAGGATGCCGCGTATAAAAGCACGATTATTCGTGGAAGAAATAAGTTTGCCGGTGACGGTCGATTGAATCGGTTGTCGGGGATGAACGATCTATATGTTTGACTTCTCTTTGAAGTATATTAATATAACTTTTATTTCTTCCTTCCTGTAGAATGCTGTTGTTAGCGAATTGAAGACAGGGCAGAAAAAACATATTGAAATAATAAGTAACTCTACAGAAACATAGTATCAAAAACACGACGACAATCTTTAAAATACAACTCAAAGTAATTCAAAATGATAAATACTCGAAATTCATCAAATCACGCGATGTACGTAACATAGAAGAAAATATTCGAGAAAGAAGATGATCGCGATACTCCCCCAGTACGTAATTACTAGCGGACAATAACCGAGCTTAACCAAGATTATGCTTAGCTACGTTAATCAGGTTTCAGCGGCGGTTGAAGGTGAGCCGACCCCGATGATTAGATCGATTCAGGGATAAATCGATTCAGTCATTCTTTGATCAGCAGCTGGTCTGCCAGGAGTGCACCGAATTCTTCATTAAGCCGGCTTTCCATCTCGTCATCGTCTCTTCATCCTCGCGATCGGTTCTGCACGGTCATCCGGCTCGTCCTTCGCCGCTGCTTTTCTATTCGCTGCTCGAACGAGTCGCGTCTTAAATCATATTCTCATGTCTCCCGCGACACGCTTCGTTGCTTCCAATCAGAAATCCGTGAGAAAGAATGCCAGGACTGAGAAGAACCAGCAAGGCATTTGTTCGAATACCATCAGATCGATCGATTGAATTGGCCTTCCTGATGTTTTTAGGAAAACCTATGCCCTTTGTGTGTTATTTTGTATGTCATTTTCTGTGGTGCGAGTAAACTGATATGTATAGTGTTTGATTAGAAGGGTTTTCGATTTGGAAAGTTGAAGGATTGAAGCGTGTTTGAATAAACGTTGCAGAAGAGAAACATGTAGTTATGCGATAAATATAGTATTACGTGAATAGGTTCTTCAACGAGTAAATGATTCCTTCTGATTCTCATTGTACTGCGTGAATATGATTTTCATCGAGCAGAGTTAGCTTTTGAATTGGTCAAATTATCTACCTACCTGTTTGAAGTTTGATTTGGAATGAAATTTTACGATAGCCTTTTGTAATGTAACTATCGATAGCATTTTGCAATGTACCAGACTCGAGATCTCTGTCACACTTGTGAGAAATTTAAAATTGCAGACATGTAAAGAATACAAGGAATACTCGATGTAATAACGTTTAGTAGCTTTGAAGGAACAAATTTCTCTCGATCTTATATTTATAATTGTATTCGAAAGATATTTGCAGCAATAATTGCAGTAATTATTAAATTGCAGTAATTATTAAATATTTAACTTTAGAAGAATAAAAATATGTATTTTTACAACACCAAGCCAGAGTGGTTAAAATAGTAAATAGAAGTGAATCAATTTTATAGAGTATACGAGTTTGATATTTTAATCATCATTTGATATTTCATATAAATGAAAAATTGCTGGACGGAATACTTTGACTAAAAAAAAAAAAAAAAAAAATAAAAACATCGAATCTTTCGGTTCTCCACAAATTACTCAAACTCCACTTTCAAATACTACTCTCGAATACTTAGTATTCCCGGTGTCAGAATCCAGGATCGGTGTTGACGTTCGCTTTTCTCCCCCCGTTCTTTATTCTTTTTTCCATTCTTTTTCATTTGTTCGTGGCTCGCCTTTCTTCTTGTCGCCGAAACTTCGCAATTAATTCGCCTGGGATTCCGCCGCGTGATTATACGCGACGACACCGGTTTCGGTTCACGATTGGATGGCCTCTGACCTCGGAGGAATTCCCCGCGGAGGAACGCCGCGGAAAAATCGCGGGAACGGGTTGAATGAGGCCTTTTCTACCGGTGCTGTGGATTCAATGCGCATTCTGGCCGGGCGCATATGTGAAACGAGGCTGCGGATGATAATGGCAAAAGTAGCGGGTTCGCGCTCGCGCGCCAAACGACGAATATGATGCGAAAACAAAAAAAAAAAAAAAGACGAAAAAACAAAAAAGAAAGGAAAGGAAGAAAAAAAATAAGAAAGGAAAGGAAAAAAAAGAAAAGAGGTGCTTTCCTATTGCCGTATAGTATATATGGATATGTATATGCGTATTTTTGTTCTTTTCTTCTGTTCGCACGCGGATGTGCGCGTTCGTCGCCAGCAGAATCTATGGATGGAACGGTGAACGGGGCAATAGAGTAATTGAAAGTTACCATTAAGGTTTCGCCATTCGGTTTTCTCCACCGATGTGAATTAGAATCCCTTGTCCCTTGTTACCGCGTGAATCTGAATAGCTCCTGGGATTTCATCGAGAACTTTGATGGATTAAATTCTTGGGAAATTTGAAGATTGAATTTGCTGATCGATGATTTCGTGATTCTTTCCTTCATGGTGTCATTAGAATGTTAAAACATCGTGAAAAGCTTGGAATTTTTAATGTAGATTTAAGACGTTTCTTAAGATGTTGAATTTCTTTAATTTTGGCCAAAAGAGATCAAAACAATTTGTAACAAATTTTAATTAATGTAAAATGTAGCTAAATTAATAGATTAAACTGATAAAAAATATGCACTTACATATGTGCTAGTATATATATCACTTGTATAATATATTCGATGTTATTTATGCTTACGTCAATCAGAATTTTAATGCAAAATAAAAAGCGTAAAGATCTTTCATTGAAACGTGAGATTAATTTTTTTCGCGCATAAAATATTCTCCGCGAATATTCGGATGATAAATGAGAGAAAAGTTTACATTGTCTCGAGTGTGAACAGAACGGTTAAATATCCCCTAGAACCCAGCTAGGAGTCGATCAACTGTGAGTATCGATTTGTATCGATACCCATCGATACCCTCTCGCGTCTAGCCTAGGTATTAACAATGGCTTGAGCTAATGACTACCGGAGACAAGGGGTGACATCGTCCGAAATTCCCCATCTGTTTCAGCCACTAAATCTTCCCATGATCATACGTGCGCGTCCTAATCGATTATGGGCTTCTGTTTATGGGGTAAGTGCCGGGAATGGGAGTCGAAACATCCCCTTCGTGAAACTGCGACTGGTCGCTTCCTTTTTCCGGTGGAAACATATTTTACTTATAGGATTAAACCTCGTGTCCTTTCTCTAAGAATTCTTTCTTATTCTATCTTCAAAGTTCTAGAACATTAAATTTGATGAACGAGTGAATTGTTTTTCAAATCTTATTTTTTCAATTCCTAGAATGTCGATGTTAATGTAAAACAAAACTTCGATTCTTTTGTCAGCGTGAAATTCAACTCTATCATTTCTTAATGTTAATTTCTCCTAAATTCAACACAAAATTCACTAATAAAAGAAACTTTGATCAATTGTTTTGTCAACACTCGCATTAACAATTATTCTTAATGAAAGACCTATATATATATATATACATACGTGAGACATTTCCCTTGATACGTTATTTATTTACAAAATAAAAAATCTCCAGCAGAGATCAACTATCCCCTTATCCCCAATATCTAGCCACACATCCCCCGATTGAAAAGACTCGGCCGGAGATCGGAGAGAGACGATCACAGACAGTCAGAACGAGAAAAGAAGGTGGGAAGAGGGGACACACACCGGTTGTCTTGGAGGCCTTTGGACAACGACGGCCGTAATAAGAATAGATGGCTTCCCTCGATTCTTGAATGGTCGACTATTAGCAACGAGCCGTACGGGCGACAATGAGGCCCGACAAACTGATAAATTATACCACGGGCGTATCCGCCGGTGCACCGGCCGCAGGTAAATAGAATTAATCACGCTATAGAAGCAGCGCGACGCGACCTACGAGCGCGAGCCAGCGCGAGCTACCAGCCAATATAACAACGTGACTACACATTTTCACCCAGGGAGACAGAACTCTTTCGTTTCTTCAAAGATCCAACACCATTTCAATCACACCGTCCTTCGCGTGAAGAGACAAGAAAAGACGTAAGAAAATCGAGACACGAATGGTGGGTTGGACGATGAACGCCTCACTACTTGGCAATTTTTGATACAAAAATATCATACAACTGTAGATTGAGGGATTTCAAATTTGTGTGGTTAAAAATCTTGCACCAAACTTCGTTAACTAAAATAATCACTATATTTCATTAAAATAGTTTGGTTGATAGGTTGTACAAACTTTGAATAACGACTTTTCTTGTTATCTTTTCAGCAAAATAATATATCTTATCGTATGACGACATAAAATGTTCACAATTATCGAAGGGTACAAAGGAACTTTAAATACTTCTGTAATTACTCCATTTGTTTAACATTAATAATTATCAACAATAATAATTACAACTATATTCCACAAGTATTTTGTCATATGTTTTACATATAATACTTTTTTTTCTAAAGTCCGAGCGTGGATCGCGCCGTCAATTCCGTCGTTCACATTTCAAAGATTAGAAACAAGTTGTACTCGTCGCACAATTGATAGATTTATTCGATCTCGTCAAACACTCAAAGCGAACCGTTCAGTGTTCTCTTTATCAGCAGTCAGACATTCTAACAATAAGTAGTACTTTTGGTTGATTTCCAATGACACTGCACACGTTTCTCGCATACCCTGACAATTCTTAAAACTTCCTCACAATTGCATTAAGCGCGCAACACGTATGTACTGCTCATTCGACTCGGCTCCATCGAAATCCCTGCTAACAACACACCGTACAATCATTTCAACCATCAACGCGGCGCAATTCGCGCGCAAAATCCAATCGTTCTCTGCTCGAAGCCTTCGGCTCTCAGAAAATAAATCCTGCCTTTTTTGAGCGCGCGAACGCCTCGTCATTCCACCAATTAACTCTTCACGAGGGATTCGAGCGTCGCCGGCCATTATCAGAGAATTCTAAACGCGGGAAAAACAACAGCGTTACGCGACGAAATTACAGTGAAATCGTTGCCACGTCTACTAAAAATTATTGCCACGCAATGTATATCCGTGTAATATAAAATATTTTAAAAATTAGCATTCTGCGAGACTGCGAGACTGGAAGGTTGCATTAAGTTTGAAACAAATCTAAAAGAAGCATTGCGTCTGAAATGTTTCCAAGCTTCTATGTACGATTTATATGTATCTTTTCTAGAATATTGTGTTACGTGTTTCAAATTCAGCAAAACGTCTTCTAACATTTTTAATCATCTTTCATTGTTCTTTAAGATAGATTAAATCTTCGAAATATTTTTAAAAAAACTTTGCCAAGAATTCCTGTGACGGATAAATTAAAATTTATCAAACTCAACCGTATCATTCTTCGCGATTGTTTTTTTAAGTATCTTAACAATCCAGCTGCCATTGTACGAGATCTAGAACAATATTTTCCAAAACTCCTATTAAACATGTAAAATTACAGATATTTCCAATTGCATATGAATTCGAAAATCCATTATGAAACATAGATACCGGTCCTACAAAAAAGGAAACCCTAAGAGTCGAAGACACAACGGGGAAACCGATGAGCCATGAAAGGTTCGAAACACCTTTGTACACTGTTGAATAAAGAACACACCGTGAAAAACAATTTATTAGCCATTGGTGGGAACAATGTCAATTTGTTGAGGTCCCAGTGTCTCCCTGCTCTTCACAGACGCGTCTTTTATCATTCATCGAGGACCACGAACGAAAGAGGGAGGGAGAGGCTAATTCACGGTGATTCGTAGCTGCATTGACCCGGTATCGATCACTTTCGATTCGATTTTATGCGATTAGCCACGGTGCACGTCGTTCTAAACGTAGCTACAGGGAAAAGTCCCTTTTTACCGGTGGCAGCCTCGGAAACTTTTCGGATTCATGACACTTTTTTCTCCCTCTCTTCACGTCGATCAACTTCGTGGCGTAACACGGAAGGGCTGATGACAAAAAAGAAAAAAAAAAAAAGAAAACGCTCGTTGCAATGAAGGGAAGGTTCGGTACCTTTTCTTCTCCTTTTTTGTCTGGAGGCAGGGTGCAATTTGGGGATTGTGGAAAATAAAGTACGTCACGGGGTTGGTATTTACCTGTGCGTGACTCTAATTTGATATTAAAGCATCTTTGCAAATATTTATTTTACTTGATGTTGGAATTATTGAACAAGATAGGGAAAATTAACGAAACCATAAAATGTTAAAATGTAAAAACTATCGAAACAGTATATTTTTACAAATATTTACATTACTCATTTACATTACCATTGGTCAACAACGTTCTATTGAAAATTTACAACCGCCGAAAATCACCGATCGTGATATAATTGAAAAATGGCTAACTAACTAACGTATGTAACAGCAAATCAATTACCTTCATATTTTTCCATTACGATCATAGACAATTGTGTCTCGCTACAATATGCCAATGAAATTTCAGAAAGCTTCGCGTAACGCGCGCAATTCGTGTTCATTCAAAAATGCTCACTATATCTGATGAACTTACCAACGTTCCAAGCAAAAAGGAACATATTTTATTCTCCAGTCTATATATCCTTTCTAACTTACACCACCAATCTCAACATAATACCTCAAGCAAATCCCAACGAGCCACCGCGCCGTTCAAGCCTTGTGAATTTCACATGGAATCTTCGACTAAAAAACACCGTACCCCGTCGGGTTTACTTTCTATTTGTACACGCCGCCATTGTGGCCGCGTTTGTCGCCTGGTTCCCCGGCTTGCTTCTTGGCACGAGTGTGTGTCCGCGAAAGGCGAAAGGAGAATGAAAATATTATTGCTCGATCCGCGTGCGCGTCATGCATAAATGCATCGATCGCGGCGGTTTCCTCTCTCACTCTTGCTCTTTCCCTTCGTCTCCTTGTCGCCTCTCGCGGCAGCCAGCAGGCGGCTGTACAAACAACGATATCCACAATGTTCGAGTTACAAGCAACGGATTAGTAATCGTGCTCTGTCTTGCGTACGCGTTATACGTATTCTTTCCCTACACTTTCTGTCGCTCGTTCTACTGAATGTTCTCGCTCTTCGAGCGATTTCAAGAATTTTCGATCAGAAATTCGGGAATATCGAGAACGAATTGTGTTCTCAGCAGCGGCCGGATATGAAATACCGATGATTTAAAGCTGAAAAATTCCTATCAAAATAAAAATAGACTGCAACAGAATGAACTTTCATATTTTTGATCATATTTTGATAACTTCCATAGTTCTAGAGTAAATGGAATTATATTTAACAAGACCAATGAATAGATATAATATACATCTTAGAATATCAATCAAGAAAAGATTTTTTTCTGTCTGCCATTATAAAAATTTCCAAGATTTCATACCCGCGAAGATCCTTAAAATTACTGGTTATATTTTTTTTATTGGCAATCACACTTCACCGACTCACAACAAATCGACGAAAGAATACCCATCGAGTCGTCATATTTCTAACAAGAAAGAGTTCATAAACGTTTCCCCAAGCTTTCAAATTTGTTCAACATCTCTGCCACGTATCAAAAAATTTCGCGAAGCAAATCGGAGTAACGTAGTGCCAACAAAACTGCAATTAACGAAAACGAGCAATAAACTCTTCGTTCTGATACAGTAAAATAAAAGAAAGAACACCGACAACGTATCAATCCTGCAATCCATATCAAATCCAAGACAAGAAGAAAGGAAGGAGAATCGGCGAAAAGATGAAAAATGGCATAAACCGAGAAAAAACGGAGAAAGGTTGGCGAAGACACCGAAGAAGGGATGCATTAACAGGGATGCGAAGGAGGAAAGAAAGAAAGAAAATGGCAGGCCGAGCCCAGAAGCCTTCTCTGGAGGGAAGACAAAGGGTGAGCAGAGAATTAAAAGTATCGTGGACAAAGCCGCGGGACAAGACGCGGGAGCTCATTTGGTGTCTACCGGTGAATGGGCGTTCATTATGATGCCTCCCGGACTAACAATCGGGTTCATTTTGTCTCTCCTGCTCGTGGCAACAATGCTGCCCGGCCTGGAGGAGGTGAAGGTTACCGGGAAGAGGGACAGAGAGAAGACAGTTGGGCAAGAGGTGCCGTTTCTCCGCCGCTATAACCACCGGCAGAGAGATCTGTCCCTCTCTTCTATACCGCCATCTTGACTCTGGGCCGCGATGTTCTTTTGTCGAGTTCACTTCGAGCAGCCCCGGGGAAGAAAAAGACGCCGCCGGCCTCCGTCGACGAAAAGGGAGGAAGCCACCGGACGAACCACGCGCTGGTAGAGAAAGAGCTGGACCGATTCGAGGCTGCGAGAACCAGAGGCGGAGTGAGCTGGAGGAATGGGAGTGGAGTGAAAAACTGGGTACAGAAAGAAACAAGGAATACGAGGGACAGAAGGAGAGGAAACGTCGGAGAAGTGTAACGCGAAAAGATCGAAAAAGAGGTATATATGGAGTGATGGAGTAAAGGAGGGTAAAAAGATAGAAAATTTCAGAGAGAGAGAATAAGCAAAGTAAGAAACGTGGAAGTAGCAAGAAGTATCGTGAGTTTTCGTATCGACAGTGTTCGGGCAATAGGTTCGAATTACTCGATAAGAAGAATGGAAGAGTACAAAATAGTAATACTTGAAGAAGATATTTGATTTATTAAATTGAATAATTTTTGTGTTTCTTTCTTTCGCCAAGCTCGACAAATAAGATAGGTTGTAATAGAAATTAACTTGAACTTCTGTTCTCGGCTTGGAATTTCCGGAATTCTGGATTTACGTGCTGTTCGAAGAAGAATATACAACATACCGAGTGGAAGTTCCAGAGAAAAATCGAGAGGAGATCTTCAGAGAAAAATCGAGGAACACGAAACGTAGAGGAGAAGTAGAAAAGGGTATGGTAAGGTCTTTTCAACGTAGACTCTTCCAATAGTAGACTCGATATAGAGCATTGCTCGGTATAGAGAATAATAAGAAATGAAACAAGATACAGAAAAAATGGTATATTAAAAATTGACGTGAAAGTTATATAATCGTGCCTTAATACTTACGCCTGAGAGTACAGAAATGGCTCTATTTTCGTTCATTTAGCGAACGTGAAGAGAAAATAAAAATCGCGCCGCATAGCGGTTTCACAATCGATCGGCTAACAAGCAAATAGTCCTTTCTTTTAATTAATCGGAAGTTACACTACAAGAGACCAATATGGCGACCGGCGGCCACGTGCAAGAAGAATCACTTTGGCGCACGTCGTTCGGCCACACTGGGCGGTCGGCATCGGCCAGTTTTCTTTTTGTTTTCGTCAGGTGCGCCGTCCAATCGGAGTCCTGGGCTCGAACTGGCCCCTGGAATCACGTTCCTCACAACCGAGAGACAAAAACTACCGTTCCAGGGCCGCTCGTTTGGAACAGAATGGTGGACAACCGACGTCGACATTGGAAAAAAAACGCATGCTGCCGCGTCATGTCGGTTTTAATCACGTTCCGCTAATTAAGAGCGAGAATTGGACGCGACTCCTGCGGTTCGTCGTTCGAAATCGAACGAAAGCCTCGGTATTCTTGTTAGTATCCGGGGAAGATCAATCCTTTTTTTTTTGTTTTTGTTGCAATGATTCCTTTGAACATTTTTATATAACCTTTGTATTACCGTTGCAAAACAAGAGAGATTTAAGTAATGAAATATGAAAATTATAGGATACAGCGAAGAATAGTCTGGAATTTTATTTTAGTTCCTCTGTCTTCACGATTACATGAATCACTTAAGAAAATGTTAATCTAACAAACTAACAAAAATCAATGAACCATTAGAAAGATGAAAGATACATTATTCCTCGGGGATTTTATTTGTTGACCTACGAACCAATACTAATTAAGAGCGTAGCCAAAGATATTTTGCTTTCATTTCATAAACGACAGATCAATTGTATTTTGTCATCCGCGCTTGAACATTATGCGTTGCATTATCGTCAAGCTTGCATTTAAAATTCAACAAATTACTTCTTTACTATCATTCTTTTACAATCGTATATCGATTACCTGCAACGTCCGAATCACGTAAATTCGAACACGTTCCAAGAACAATGATCTGAAATCACCCCTAAACGAAAGTCGCCAAAGGTCACTCAAAGGGAAAGCAAAACTTGACTCGATATTAAAGATTTACGAGCGGTTTCAGGGAAAAGATCCATCATAAGACAGAGACAATCTGGCAGCGGACCCATGGGTCGACCTTTGCCCGGTCTGGCTGCAACTTTTTCCCGCATCTGGCCGAGGCGCATCGCCATTTTTCTCCCTTTTCGCCCCGCGGATTGTTCAATGGAGCGACAATGCGCGCGGCCGGTCCGCCGGTGGTCAATTTGTTTGAATGGACAACGACACAGGCCGGCCGCGCACAATGGCCGCGTCGGCTGTCAGGGGCATAAATCAATTTCGAGAAAATGCTCGAAGGTGGCACGTTGCATTGAGAGAGAACGCCGGCGCGCCGCGGTTTTCGCAGTTCACGCGCGCTCACGTTCCTCCCCTGCCCCTTCGTACGTTTTGACGATAGTTTGGCATTCAAGCCCGGGAAAAATACGGTTCACACTTCGACGCGTTTCGTAACAAAGTGTGAAAGAATTTCGGGAGAAATGAAATATAATAAGAACATTTTGTATAAGATTACAGTTACAATGGATGCATCTGGATACAATTCGTACTTCATTTAATGTTTCGCTACTATATATAAATTTTTCAATATATTTTGGCTACATTGTTGCATAAGAACAGACATGTTCAGTTCTTATAGATATACGATGTACTAAAATTCTTCAAACAAGAAAATCACTGTTGACATTAAAAGCGTGCGTGAAGAATGTGTGCCCAAAACTTGGTCAGATATACAGAGAGGGAGTTAAAAAAGAAAATAAAATAAAATAATGTTTAATAAGAAAGAAGAGGGAACACGTCAACTTATGTAAGATTAGAAATTATAATCTTACATAATAAGTTTTTATATAATCTTCATAATAAATTCATTATAAAAGAATACCATCATATACTTTAACATCACCTAATATTAATAAAAGCGAAAGAAATTATGCGTCAATTCACAGCTCGTGAAAGACGCTTGGTCGACAATATTCGATGAAACAAAAACGAGCAAAAAAAGAACGGGAGTGTCAGCAACAACGAGCGAATCGAAACGATTGCACCATCGGCGATCCGTATCCTGGTCATAGTGTTCGAAATCGTTTTTAATTAGCGGCTGAATCTCGACGTGAAATCCCGCGGGCGAAACGTTGTTTCGCTCGGAAAAATATTTTCAGAGCAATCTGCTCCGTTTTATACCAGTTGAATTATCTGCGTTTTTTGAATCGTCGCGTCGACAAACGGCCGTGAAACGTTCTCGGCGTCCGTTCGTGCGTGCGTGGACGCGCGCGAACTCGCTGCTCGTTCACGCGCTAGCGCGAGCGTTCGTTTAATCCGATGCGATTCGAACGCAACGCCGGGTCATTGTCTGCTGGGCGTATAATGAAATTCAATTAATATAACGAGCCAATTAAGCACGTCGGCACACTGACACGGTGGTCTGGCCCGTTCGAAGCGGAAGAAAGAAAAATAAAATACGCGGCATTCGACTTTCGAGCAAACGGCTCCATCATGCGCGCCCTTTAATTCATGCAATTTGTGAAACGCAGCCAACTCGTTATGTCATAAATTGACGCGATTGTGGTATTACAATTAATGCGCGAACGATGTCGCGAGTTTCGATCCGCTTTTTTTAGTTTTTCCTTTTCTTCTTTTTTCTTTTTTCTTTTTTTTTTTTTTTTTTTTTTTTTATTTTTCGCGATCACGTCGCGCTCGAGTTTTCATCGACGATGTATCTTTGTTTTAAACGCACCGCCCGGATGCTTTTACCTCTTTTACCCTTTTGCTTGTTCATACTGTTTCGCTTTGATACAGAATTTATCGGATATAATAGTCTTTTTTACACGCTGAACGGAATACCATTTTTGAGAAGTGAATAGAATTTTTTGCATTGCCGTGAATGATGTATTTCTTTATTGTTATATCCGCTGTTTTTTAAACAATATGTTCGGGAGTATCGAGTTTGAAATCAATTGATTTATATCTTTTATTTACAAGTAATTCATAGGAATTTTGTTCGTTTTTTAACTTTTTATTCGCTGTTGGTAACAGTAGAATCACTAAATTCATCGGTAATAGTAGGTAACAGCATTGGTGACAGTTCACGAAGAAGATCCCTATAATGGAAAACACAGCCACAGAGGAGACATATGAGTAGACCAAACATCCAATTAATTATTGTTAATAGACACCACAGATCAGATATATGATCGTCTGTATATCTCTTCTGTAGATTAAATAACCAATGTCACCTCGTCTGTATTTAAGCGTACAATGCGTTAAAGAAACCAGTGATTTTTTTTCTCAGTCGGTATTTCAGACTTTGAGACACGAAATCTCAATTTATGTCAGTTTATCCTATCCTTAGTCAATGATCTTATTTAATCGATGTTCAATGCAAATAATTGACTACTGATGACATTGAATATGACATTGATATTTTTCGATTTTAATTCCTATTACCAGTAGCGCTGTGGTGCAAAATCTTCTTAAATCGATATTGTAAGATGTGATATGAAAATGGGAAAGAGCCCCCTCTGCATGTAACATGAAAATGTACTGAATGTCCATTCTCTATCTCATCTGTGCACAAAATCTCATTTAATGTTATATCACAGACGAGATATACAAATAGACCGAGCACCCAATGTATTTTTTTCTGCCACGACTTCGAGGTACCCGCAGCCCCATTACCATTTCCGTAATCTTAGCATATTCTATAGAATGATACGGTTGTTGCGAAACAATTTTTACTTTTTCTTTAAATATGTAAAATATTTTATATATTATAACTCGATTATAATTCTTTTCAATTTGATCTTTGATTTGTTTTTTAGTATATTGTGCTTTGGTTTACTTTTTATCGTTTTTTCCTTAAAACTCTCTTGTTAATAAGAATTTGATCATTTTGCAACTCGCATATCAAAAGGAGTTTCATTTTCTTTTTATTAACTAAATTAGTTTTGATGTATATGAAGGATGGATTGGACAAGGATGGGTTTCTGTGCGTAGCAATCTCAACTGCGGCAATCATTGTTATTTGTGATTCAGTTACTAATTGCATTCCTACGATACAATTATAAATACTATAACAAATAATATGATCTAATCGGCTGCAAACACGATTTATTTTTTATGTAATTAAAGGATTTGTTATGTTATTAGAGAGATGGTTGATTTCTAAAATTATAGATTGAATTTTTTAATGATAACGTATATTGCATATTTTGTAAATATTATAGAAGACCATGAACTTTAGATTTTTAAATGATAGATATTTTAAAATATAATTGATATTTTAAAACATGATGGATATTTTGAAACATGATAGATATTTTAAAACGTGATTTGATAAAATGATAGATCTTTTCTATGTCGTCTGCTTTTTGATTAAATATCAGGTCCATTCTAAATATATTTCCCTAAGTATATTTCAATAAATAAAACATCCCGTTATAAGTAATAACTTTATCATTTCCAACGAAAAACTAATTGATAAATTCGTAAAACACGAATGGGGCTCTTTCTGACACACACATAAGTACATAATAGTATAATTTTAGATACTAATCTTGTATTTTGAAATCTGGAGGTACCATTAAACATTTTGCTTATATCGTTTTATTTGTCATAGTTACAGACGAGCTTTACATTTCGATATTGAAAATTTGACAACACTGTAATGAACAAAAAATCATATTGCTGGCGCATTCACTAGTTCCCCAACTCACCGTTATTTAAACATAGAGTGCGCTAGAAAAACAAGTGATTTTTTTACTATGTCGGTATTTCAGGTCACGAGCCAGGAAAACCCGTAAAATGCTTGGTTTATTCATGTACCTCGTCTGTGACTAAATCCTATTTGATGTCCAGTGTATGCTAGTTAGTCAATGGTGGTAGAGTTTCATATCGATAATTTGCCGTCCGTCGGTATTATGAACTCAATCAATAATATCAATTTCTGCTAGAAATCATAGTTATTGATTGTTGAAAAAGAACTCAACGGAAGTACTTATCAGTAGCCGAAGAATCGGACAATGGAAACAGTAGAAGCTTGATTCTAATTCAGGAATAAAAAGAGAGAATTCATTAATCAAAAAATAAATATTTATATATGCAACTTACTTTTTTCATTTTGTTTAATTTGTGTAATTTTTCTCCTTTCTTGTTTTTTAGCAAAAGAAAAAAATATTGTTCGCATGCACACAAAAAGGATAAAATTATTCTCGATATAAATCAATTATCTTTTAAATACAATGATAAATAATGATATATTTTATTCATTTTTGCATAAAAATGCCTGCATTCGTATATTTCTAATATAAATATCCACAATTTAGAAATCACTATTTGAATACATAAGAAACGTAATTCTATATAAAAGAAACATATTTACGACAAAACAACTAAGAGCAATCATTTGCAAGTATGTAGTAACCGCAAATGACTGTCTAGTAATTTCTGAACATATTCGCTTCCAGATAACGAACTCTAATGTTCCTATATCGTATCTGGCGATTTGCTTCATTTCCGCATTCGGCAACGCGACTGCCACACGATCCACCGAGGCATTTATGCGCAGCCAGTTCCTTCTGTTCGATGTGGCAATTTTATCTGCCGCCATAGTAGCAACCCCCATCTCTTTCTTCATGCCCTGTACGCCTTCCTCCCTTTTTTTCTCTGTTATTTCCCAAGCCCGATTCAAATAGTCCTCGGCAATTTAGCAAAATAAGATATGGAAAATCCGCTCAAGCTCTTACCAACAATTCTGTTTCGGTTGGATTTTTGCTTCAATCCGTTTCATCTATTTTCTTATATATGATATTTTCAAAAGTGCGATTTTCGATTTAGAAAATAGTCAAAGTTATTTGCTAAATAATTTAAAAATTATTTTCTCAATTGTACATGTGCCGAGTATCTTGATAATTTTTCTATTAATTTGACAATAACATTATAGATATCAATAGTAATATACATTACTGCTTAAAATTCTTAGATCAAGTATTATATTTGTTTCAAAATTGAAAGGTTGTGTTATCTATGGTAAATACTGAATATTATGAATAAAATATGTTCTAAGACTTCTGAATGGAAGCAAACATCAATCGTGCGTCTAGGTAAGAAAATTCAGCTTATGAAAAAAAATTAAGGACCAAGAAATAATTTATTACAATAATTATAAATACTTCAGTTTCTTGAAATTTTCTTCTAAGTGATGAAAAGATATTGGATCTTTGAAATTTCCTTTCATAGCTTCAAAATTAAAAAATAGAATTTAATGGTATCTTTACGGCATTAACCAATTTGGCTTTTAACATGTCCACGATAATTGGAACACTTGGAAAATCTCATTCACGTTTCATTCATAATCCTATAAAGAGAATATCGCGAATTTGAAATTTACTCTCGTCTTCATCGTTTTCATTATTCTTTCCTATTCTATCGTCTGTGTCGTTTTAGCCCCCGCCACGTCAATTCGCCAAATCTTTCGGCAAATCTTCTTTGCTCGATTCTCATCGGAATCCCGTGGCTTTCATTCTTCGAGAATAACGCGTTCTTTTGCCCCGGCGGTAAGCCAGCCGCGTTATCCGCGGGACTTCCTTTTTCCAGAATACGTGGAGACAATTTTATATTATTGCATTATATTCCACGGGGCTCAGTGAAAATTGGCTCTTCCGAAGATTACCGTATTATCTGCCGTAAAAGTGGCCTTTCCAATGGAGATGGTCTGGTTAAAAGTTCATTTACAGGTTAACGTTAATCAACGTTATGGTGAATGGATTTTTTTATCATTAGAATCAAATGACATTTCTCTTAAAAAATAAATATAAATTATTGACATTTTTTAATATTGATATCAACTTCTTTGGTTTTAGTAATTTCAAATTGTACAAAAATAAATTTAAAAAATTAATATTTATTTGTTGTTCTGTGTAAATGATATAGCTTCGTCAAGTTCAAAATTCACTTATATGTTTAATATATATGTCTCGATTAAAAAATGAGTGATTATTGGAATTAAATAAGTTTTAATTATTACTGGAGTTCGATTTCTCAGATCTTTCTTATGTATAAAATTAAGTACAATTTTTCATGATCTATCTTGCAGTAATATTTTCTTCTAAACTATGTAAAATGAAACAGTAAAGACATCAGATTTTACAAAATTAAAATCAACAACAGCCACAAATGTATCTTTTCATTCGATTAAAAATATTCATTTTTTTTTTTTAAATACTAAATAACTGCGAAAGAAGTGTGAATAAGGAAATATTAGTTTGAGAATATTAATTTCAGAAAAATATTTTAACGAAAGTGTAAGAGCATTCGCGAGTGTATTATCAATCGTGGTATGGTTATTACATGATTTACGCGAAAGTTATAAAGCTTCAGCGATAATGTCGCGCGATAATTTACAACAATCGATGAGCCAAATTTTACTCACAACGGAATTATAAATGCATTCAATGCTGTTTCTCCTAGTTATTATGGAACAGTGACGACTTTATATTCAATTATAACTGGGGGGGAGATTATTTCCGCGATTTACGCGACGAGTTCGAAAATGAAAATGGTATTCATGAATCGTTCAACAATCTGCGGAATAAGGCGGCCCGCAATTAACTACCGATGAACGCGCGAAAGCGAACGTCCATGACAGCTCCATTTCCGTTATCCTGCGAGAGACCTTAACTTACGATAATACTTAAGCTAAAGTAGAAGAATCTGTCTTATTAAAATCTATACGATCGCGATAATTGCATGATTCTCTGAAACTTTTTGGCGAAGGAATTCTTTGTCCGTAATCCTTTATTTTATAGAGGAACAATTTGAAAATTTAATCGTTAATTGAGCCTATATCAATTTTATATAATTTGAGTATAGATATATGTTTCTATAATTTTCTTGATCATTTCAGAAATATTGATAATATAATATTTGTACAGAGTATAATATAATTAATATAACAACTAAATTAATGTTACTTGTCACATATACGTATACCCATGAATTTATTATTTATTAGTTATTTTATTATTATTATCATCATTTATTAGTTACTTTTAAAAGACTTATTTTCTAATCTATCAAATTATTCCCTTCTTTTTCTAATTTAATCATCTCATGAAATAAAAATCACAAATTCAACAAATATAGACTTACTGTAATTTTCATATAAGTTCTAATAGTCACAACTAACGATATTAATATTAAACAAACTTCTATTCTTTTAAATTTATCACGTTACTAATTACTCTATTTACAAATTACAGATCGCCTAAAAATTTTTCACAATTTTTTGACAAACCGTAAGGTAGATAACTTAGCTCAAATTCAAACAACGCTACTTTTTAAATAACACTACTAGAATAATCACTTAAAATCTCCATAAAAATACAAATTGTGAACACTAAATCAATATCAACCATACCTGTAACCATACCTGTTCAATTTTCTAGCTGAAAAGACTGATTACTATTAAAAGAAATAGCAACAACCCGAAAAATTAATGAGTTCATTTTAATAGATGAATACCTAATCACCTTCTTAAACTTCACCGAGCAAAACGAAGGAATAAAATATAAAGTGGAGCGAAATGGCGTGGAAAGCGTAGCAAAAGGTTGATTGCATTCATTTGCACTCCGCCCTAGTATCTCATCCCCCAGATTGCACATGTTTAAGAGTCACTACTTTTATGTAACTTTCATTTCTCGATTGTCAGATGACTGACGAAGGATAACGAACAGTTCTGACAGGAAGAAGGCGCGCACGCTTTTTCACCCTTTCACGCGTTCGACCAACTCGATCGCGATTGGTGGTCGAACTCTGGTTGTTAGATCGATTGTTTACCTTTCCGCTTCTACTAACTAATATTAAAGATCTTTCTCGTTTGCGAGCATTCAGGATCATGCATGGTTGCCGTGCTGTTCACGATTAACAATGCCCTTGGCTGACGAATCAAAAAACCACCGTGCTTTCGGAGATTATTTGAAACTATTAGTCCTGATGAGCAGCCGCGTTTCGTTTAATAAAGTTCTAATTCGTGAGAAGAAGTGTAATATCGCCAAGATAATTGATTATTTCAATTAGCTTAAATAGAATAGCTTGTTTAAATGTGAGAGTGTATTTCAGAGATTCTGTTATTTATTTTTGTTTGATTGCAGGAGATGATTTTATTGAAATATGACTGCAGAATTGAGTGGAACTTGCATATTCTTATTATTTCAATTAAATACAAGAAATTCTGTGTACAAAAATCTTGTGTCCTTCAAAAATGGTCAGGCGATAATATTAGTAAATCGACAAGTTACAAATTACAAATCATAGGTAACTATAATTTTTTGACTGAGTAGTACAATTTATTAAGAGATAGAACAATCAGATAATTTGTAGCTTGCGGAATTTACTTTAATATAATCTTTTCTATGTTAATATTGTATTAATCGAAAATCGAAAAATAGAAATTCCAAAGTCTCTTACAAGTCTCTTAGAGTATGTTCCTCTTTGAAAAACATTGCAAGTTTATATAGAGAACGCGATCGAAAACGTGTTCACGGAAATAACGCCATGGTTCACGACGATCGTCCTTTACCTCGGTTCTTTTTATAAGAAAGAAAGACAAGCTGCTCGACCGTTTATCTTTCCCACAGAAGGACTCGCGATAACGTTTTACTTATCGGCACTTCCGCAAATCGATTACACAAGACCAAGGCGAAGGGAAGGAATGACGATTACGGGACAGAGAACGCGGACGGAAGAGTTTTCAGGAGTTCCTACGTGACCACCATTATTGACACTGCTCCAAATATGTAGTTCGCAATTTTCACGAAAAAACATTACTTATTAGAACGAAAAACAATTGAGAAATATTCTATAAAAATAATCATATTTCCTCTGCTTCGAATGATTCGAAATTTCGCAAAAAAAAAAGGAAGATCAATTATTAAAGTAATACATAAATTTGTTGAAAATTATTCAAATATATTTTTTATATCTTCTTTTCATGAAACTAAAAATGTCTTTTCTCTACGGAAATTTTTTATATTCAAAAGTATTTAAAGTCATCGTCATTTAAAAAAAAAAAAGGAAAAAAAAAGAACGAAATAGAAAGAGAAGAAAAAAACAGCGAGGAAAAATAGGAATGAAAATAAGTCATAAACTCATGGAAACGTTCGAATCGAATGAAAAGAAACGTCGTAGAAAAAAAGCCAGTGTTTCGCGCGAAATGCCGAGTTTTTTTTCGATTTAATTGGCCATTCAACTACCCTCCCATTGAATTCCTGCAATCGCGGAAAATGCGTCCCATTTTAAACCGGGGACAATGTATCGCGGGTTTAATTTCGATTTTATTGTACGGTGGCTAACCAAGGGACGATACGCGTGAATGTAATGTACATTTTCGGGCATTGTGGATCCTTTTTTGGCCGTGCACAGGAGTTAGAAAGGAAAGGGCCGCGATTCGAATCGATAATTGGAAAAAGGGCCGTTGTCGCGACAAACCAGTCACAGACAACCATTTCTATCCGGCACATAATGTATATACAGGGTCACGCAGATAAAGGGCTTATTCACACGCCTCTGCAAAAAAGATTTGCATCAAACAATCGCCAGCGACCCGTTACTGTACACTCAAACACATCGGTGATAGAGCCAATCAATCGATCAATTTTAAACGAGCAGGTTATAAATCAACGAAAGCGGATTAACATCACGCCACCAAGTATTCATTTCATAATTTCAAGAAATTCAATTATATTATACGAATTTTCCTTAATCTACAAAAATCTACTTAAAAAGATCTTCCTTATTAAAAATATAGATTTCATAGATAACATGAAAGCTTGGAAGACCCATTTCTTCCTCGTACATTTTTCTGAAAAACAGCAATATTATGATTATAAATATGATCGTTATAAATATAATTAATTAAAATTTCACATAAAACACTATATAAAGTATTTATTTTCAACGGAATTGCACGTACATAGGTAGTGAAATGAAAATTATTCCTTACTATTTATAAAATTCACCAAACTTCCCTCGTTGATGACATCAACCAAAAAAAAAAAAAAACCCTTACTTTCAATTTCCAGAGGAGGAACTAAAACGACCTATCTCTCACCTATCGACAAACATCCTCTTCCCGACGAGAAAATCATCCTCCGCAGAAACAAGTTCGTTCTTTTCCGAGTAAGCGATCCTGCATCTCGTCCGTTGGCAAAAGGGGGCGAGACACGAAAAGGATGGAGAGAAGGGGGAGAGGTCAGGGGTAGAGATGGCCACGATATTGCAGCTTGTATACCCGAGGCAACAGGGCTCATATCAAGCCGACGACAATGTCCCCCATAATGCCGACAGTCCAGCATTGTCCGGTATTGGCGCGCGGATATCTTTGCCGGTCGCGTGCAAAACCTTCGCCAATCTCGTCGAACGTCTTCGTGGGACCCGCGTCGATATTGATGGACATCGGACGGACGTTTAATCGTTCCCTCGTCCGCGTTCTGTCGTTTATTTTCCAGGCTGGCGTTCCCTCCTCGCGCGTTGTCGCGCACCGAAACCACAATGGCGTGAGCGCGTGGCCGCTGGCGTTCCTCGACACACGTCCCGATACACACCTTCGAACCAACAGCAAAGAATTCGATTCCCCCGACCAGGATTCTACCAGGATTCTACTCGCGGTAACGAGACGTTATTGTAAAGTACGACAGTCGAGGAGCGTGGAATTTCAACGTTCCGCGAACGATGTTAATCGAAGGAGACGTGGAAAACGCTGGGTATTGGAAGAGATTGAAGATCGGATCGCGTGCGCGTAGAAGATTAATTGTAAATTTTTTTGGTTTTTGAAAGGAAATGATTAGTAGAAGGGACATGATTGGGCGGAAGGGATTAAAAAGGTTATTTCGAGGATTGAAAAAAGAAAAATATCGTCTAAGTCTGATTGGTTATATATTTAAAGATATTTAACATAGATCGAGAACTTTCTGTTAGAAATAAAATACCCAGCAAAATATCTACGATTACATGTATCTATTTGTAAATTTATTTTAATGGTCGCTAACTGGTGTAAAACTATACGACATGATGTAGTATTGATAATCGTATGATGCTGTAATACATCATTAAACGTATTTCTTATGAGAAGTTCCTCGACATCGAGCATTACTACTAGCAAGTGGAAGTAAATCAAAAGTATTTAACATAAAATGAAAAAAATACTAGATCTAGATAAAACTGGAATGTCCAGTTCAAAACTTGACGTCGATAGTCATCGAGAATTCCTCAACGTCCAACATTTTCAAACTATAAAACGACATCCATCAGGATTCTCCACAGTTTCCCAGGACATCGTGCGCAATTGACAGTGTCGTGTCGTACGAAACCTGCGTATGTATCGGTCTCGAGGGGGGCATCTTCTCGATGTCTAATGTCGAACGAGCTCACTCGAGGTTCTTGCACACACGCATATATCGTCTGTCGAATCAGCGATCGGCGGAGCGGCTCGACGCGGGACCATTCCTCACAATTAGCGGCGATTCAGGTGCCGTTTTACCATCCGGACAAGCCGGCCTTCTATTCGTCCGACCAGCACGGAACTCGTCGGCCCGCGGATAATTATTTTCCGATTATGATTGATAATCCGCCGGCACGATACGCATTTCGTTTCACGCGTCCCGCTAGTTATCTATCACCGGTGAATGTTGTCAGCAGAGTGTGTTAGTCAGTGAACACCCCGAGAAGGTGAAGCCCGAGTGAATAGGATTTTGTGACTCGTTGGAATCACTCGTTGAAAAGAGGATGCGCAGTTGGCTCTGGAGATAAGGCCGACCGTGAGCGTGAAGCTTCTTTTTAAAGAAGAAACACAGAATCGTGTCTTGCCTTTACGTAGATGTGACGTAACGTGCAAGCGATAGCTAAGTTTGTTCATAGAAGACGGAAGATTTTGAGATAGATGATATACATAGGTATGTTGTATTGAGGTAGGTGATGGCGTGTTAATAGTGGCATTGATAAAGATATGGATGAAGATTAGAAAACACGGGGATAGGAATTTTTATGTTTATCTTTGTGATAGGACAAATCCGAGATTGTAGAAATTCAAATTGTTGCCAGTTTCAAATGTGAATCAGTTATTCTTTTCGTGTATTAGAAATTTAATGGTCTGAAAGAAAGCAGCGTAAGGAACATTTTGAACTTTTAACACGTGCAATGATACGTATAATCTACATATAATCTTTATCTATAATTATATATATATATATCACATAATTATAAATAATAATATATGCATATAATTGAAAAGCTTAGTAAAAGGTTGAATCAAACACATCTTTTCCTAAAACAACATCGATATATTTGATCAACACCAAAAGTTATTGAACAAGATTGACATTTTTAATGTAAATTAAAAATTACGTCCGTCATACCACTTCTAGCTGAAACTTTCAATTGTGTACAATCCGTTCGATCTAACTTCATATTTTCACAAGTCCCACTCTCGAAGTCACACACGACGACTTCCGACCTCCTTTAAAGAGGACCTCCCATGAACTCGACTCTCATACTCAACCGGCAACCCAAGTAACTAACCACTGGTATCAGTGGTCAAAAATGAAAACTCGACACAGGAACCTACAGAATATCGAAGATCGTGGATGCATCGGTTCTAAACCAAACTGGTGAGATTAGTATACGTGCGAGTCGGCACACTAGGGATGGCTCACCCCTTAGCCGCGTTTATGATACATTCGAGTCACATACGACGAGGCCGGTCCCCGCCACCGGTCGATGTATTCATCGTATGTAACCCGAACGGGACTCCATAAAATACTACCCTTCCACAGGATTTTGTTCGGCCGAATAAGTTATTGTAGCGCGCTCTATTTTGATACGGCGACGCCTGGCCGAGCGGCCGCACGCTGAATACCGAATGCCGCGTATATATTCGGCCAAACAAAGTGGAATTCGATTTTACCAGGCCTCGAGGAACGTTCGTACGCGCGATACGGACAATCGAGTCTCGTTTACGGGGAACGCCCTTTCGCGGCTCTCGCTTTTATCTTTTCGATCCTTGCGACACTATACTGGCTCGCCTATACGAAACACAGGTTCCTCTTCATCGGCGGGGAAACGATACTTTCCGATCATTAGGAAATACTAAGTTAAGTTCTTGCAGAAATAACGTTCAACTCCTCCACGTCCACGTAAGTAGGTTATTAACGTTTATAATAATAAATGTAATATCACCATGTAGTCTGTTTCGTTTAGTTGGAAGTATTTCAATTACTTTCATCGATAGATGAACGTAATATTCGTGTCAGGACGAAGTTGGTTAAAAAGGATGTGATATCGTGATTCGTGATTTTCTTCGAATTCCAGAGATCATTTGCATTCTTTTTTTTTTTTCTAAGTTGGATTAAATATCTTTTCTAACGATTTAAAAGATATCGTAACTTCAACCCTTTATCACGTAATTTGGTATTTAGTAACGAAAGAAAGATTTGGAATTACAGATGGAAATTGGTGGTAATAAGAATGAAGCTTGGAGTGAGTTTTAAGTTGATTAAGAGGGTAGAAACGTAAAGAGGTTGATGAATTAAAGATACGTGCGACGCGGTAAAGCTGAAGAGCTCTTCATAGGAAAAGGTTAATCTACATACAGAATCATGAGCTGTTAACCACATTAGCTATTTATCTAATTTCTGAAATTCGATATAATTCTAAAATTAAGATACATAAAAGGTAAACATATACGATATACTGTTTGAAATAATTGGAAGACGATTTTCGTTGTCAGCAAACCAAGCAAACGGAAAATAAAATATTTAATTGAAGCATACAAATATTTAAAAAATATTCACAGTTCCATAAAAAGCAGTAGTATAAAAGAAGTTCTATTCTCGGGGAGGGGAAGGGGGGGGGGAAATTTTGTTGTTCCGTTCCTAATTGTTAACCTCTGTCGGTATACAATTGCAAGGCGGAGGCTCATTAAAGAATTTCGCGACGTCTCGCATCGTTTCCTCGAATTCCAGGATGCGACTCTCCGTGTATCCGGATAGATGCAGCTGGCAACTGGTCGGCAGAACGATGCGATAAAAGGACAACAAAACGTCACGAGGCGTGACGATTAACTGAAACAACCAGGCCGACAATGGAGTAATCAGCGAGCTTTTCGACGCACACATACCCTCGTCCCCCGGCCGTTTCGCGCACCCCACCGTGCCTCTTACCATTCGACGTCGCGGGCCACCGTTTTGTTGTCGCTTCAGCAATCGCAACGATGATGCCTTGCGAGCTCTTTGTCCTGTCACGCGTTCTTTTGCCACGTTCTGCACTAGCCAAGAACAATTTACTCAGACTGGGGTAAATACTTTAGACTAATTTGTGAAAATATGTATGCGGTGAAGTTTCGACGATACTTTCCCAAATAATATTTACTTATCAGATGAACAATAGACGTGGTAACATTTCAACCGATGTTACAAGACTATCAGAAACTGTGATAATCTAGGAGTTTTTGTTTCATTACGGATAACGTGGTAATGTAATATTCTGAATTCTAAGTGAAATTCAGTAGTCTATATTCTGACAAGAATGCAACAGAATATTAATTGAAGGTTAATAGTATAGAATGAAACGATAAAGAGTGCAGAATAAAATTAAACTTCAATAATCTGGCGTAAATTGCAATAATCTATAGTTTATGTTTCAACGGTTATTATTTAAAGATTCGTATATGAAACAAAATCCTCCTTAAATTCAATTTCCCCTATGTTTGTATTCGAAAAAATATGAGTATAACATTCGCGTAATATTCGCAAATATTCGCGTCGACTGAAAGAATCGAAATCAACGAAACAGTGGAAACAAACAGAAATACTTGATAATTGATCGAAGATGCAGAAGAAGAAGATTTCGTTGGAAAGAGTGACGTGGTACGCTGAAATTAAGGAGCCGCCGGCGACGGGCCGCCGGAAAGCCGGATTGTTTCATTGATGAGGGAGCATTCAGGGCCGTAGTAGTCGCCGGGTCCAAAGTGGGCACACGGTTGAAAGGGGGTGAAACAAGGGGAGGAACGATGCTACGACGTTTACGAGTCCGCTTGCAACCCTCTTTCGGACCACGGTGCGCGATGAATGGTATAATCAGCGGTCGCGTGCCACCCCACAGCACGGAAGAGCAACCGAGACGATAACGGAAGGTGAGACGAATGGAGAGAGAACAGCTACTGATAGAGAGAAATTCTCTCCCCCGGGCTTGTCGTGCCTTTGCTATCATCGAAACCGAGACAGAAGCGAACGTGAAAAAGTCACTTAACATCCCCGTACCATCGTACGCTCTCCTCTCTATTTTTTTGGAGGCTTGCAATTCCAAGTCTTCCTTGGGGTTTGTCGAGTTCTTTTAGAAGAAGTTAGGAATTTTTAGGACGTTAACGCCGTTAACGACGTAACTGCCTGAACCTTTTCGTGAAATTTTTTAGAAATTTTATCAACTTGCTTTTATTTGGAGTTTAAAGTGACAGATCCAGTTTAAGATGAAGATACGATATTAACAGAGTAATGCAATATAACGTGATTAAGACTCCTTTTTTTATTAGGTACATGTGTATAAATTAGTACAATCTAGATTAGGTAATTCATCTAGACTACATGGAATGTTAGAATCCACGAAAACCTCATTTTTCAACATTTCATGGGGTTCTCTATCCCATTGGACCCTTCAATTAAATATATTAATTAAACTGTTATATGGAAACATTCTTAATAAAACTGTTTCAAATTGCGAAACAACAAATCTAACCATTACACTTTTAGAAAGATAGTACATATATTTGAAGTTTGTATTTTCTTGAAGAAAATATTTTGATAAAAATATAGATAGAGTAAAATGAAGTTATTTGAGTTAATTTTCTCTTTATGAACATTGGCAAACCGTGATATATGAATCCTACCTCATTCTGATTATAAAAGACTAAAATGACCAACATGAATTTCAAAAAAAAAAGAAATAATAATAATAATTGAAAGACTTCAGTAACAAATAAATATAAATTGTTTTTACTTGATATTCGTTGCACAATGCTTTTGAATTTCCTAATACCGTGACGGAACATCTCGCGGAAAAAAGAGGCGTGATGTTTGCCAGCGATACGGACTAATTGAAAGTGTCAGTGTGCAGATAAGGGTTTCGTACAACGTTGTGTATGAAAAGGGACACGATTCCCCTTTTCGAGGTTCTTTCTTCTCGTCGATGACCGATAAAAATCGCGTTCACGCCCTGCGAATGACGGGGAATGTGTAACGAGGGGTGATAAAGGAACGCCGGCAGAACGACAGTCGAGCGTGGCGATTCATTCACCGTCGTGTAGTGAATTTATGATCGAGTTAATAACAGAACAAACAGCTGATTGCCTTCGATAATTTCAACCCTCGTTCGTGATCCCTCTTTTCCACTACCGTTCGATTCGTTTCCATCCGTTCATAGCAAATTTCTTTCTAATCTTTCATTATTCCCATTACTACTGAAAAGGAATTTTATAATACAATATTAATTAATTAAAAAACAATCGATCTTAAAGAAATTTAAAAATAAAGAATGGACAATAAATTTATTCTTATTTCTTTTAGTTTCTCCTAACTTTTATCAATAGCCTACATACATATTTGTGCAATAATAAAATTGCTTACAACTCTATATATATATATATATATATATATATATATTATATGTGTTTGTAACCGTAATATCAATTAACAGAATTATTTTGTTACTTCATAAATTTTTCTCTGAATTCTTTAATTTTTAAATTAACTTTGGATATTGATACAAGCAAATGTATGTAATAATATGTGTAATAATAAATAGTAAAATATATTATTGCTATATTCTTTTTATAAACACGGATTTATAGTCGGGTGAATCTATAGAAACCGTGTATCATCATAAATGCTGTTCCAAATTGTTATTTTACCATTAATTTGTATATTTTAATAAAATTCACACGTACTATCATATTAATTTATCTACTCAAGGGAGAATAA
Source organism: Tetragonula carbonaria (assembly GCA_032399595.1). Classification (NCBI taxonomy): domain Eukaryota; kingdom Metazoa; phylum Arthropoda; class Insecta; order Hymenoptera; family Apidae; genus Tetragonula; species Tetragonula carbonaria. The sequence continues at coordinate 4,113,587 of JAUCRC010000008.1, forward strand.
TAAGAATCCCGAAGAAAAAGAAAGAAAATGAAAATAGTAATATTTAGAAATCGACCTTTTCCCTTCTGCCTTTCTCATTATTTCATTTTCTCATCGACTTTCCTCCCGCCTGACACAGATACAACCCCCTTCTGCACCCCAGTCAGATGAATATTTCGGAACCTTCCGGAAATTCGATGACACCGACCGACACAGCCGTTTCTTTATGAAAGTTGGAATTCGCTGAGATGTTGCCACTAACACACAGCCCTCTTGTCTCGTTTTATACCTCCTCTCTTTATCGTCTTATCAGTGGAGAAACGTCTTCAGCCGCGCGTCCCTCTTCCATCGTTTTTTTCTTTTCCAGCAAGACATTGCAGGCACTGATAACATTTATTTCGAGAAATGGTCCGCTCGCTCCACGCCTTTATAACAGCCGAACAAAGCGAGAAAAAATTCTTCGTTTATAACACAGTCGCTGTAATACACAAGATTGTGTATTAATGAGGGCGTCGATGAACGAAACATTTCTAGGCAAAGAATTATCCGTTTGTCGAATGATTGATGGTTATATTTTTTCAATGAAAACTTGTTTGAAAGTAAAAATAATTTTATTGGAAGAAATAATATCGATTTTTGACATGACTTATATTATCGATCTATTTATGTATTTTTAACTAAATAATAACAAAAAATTTATTCAGATCTGTCTGTTTCTGATCCATTCGTTTAGATTTTTCCTTTTCCTTTCTGTACCTTGGATAACAAAATTCTTGTGATGATATAAATATCATTACATATATAAAGTTTGTGTATATAAAATTCTCTAAGTAATAAATTAGGTTAAAGCTGATTCGGTGATAATTCTTTAACTACTTTAATTATTATTGATCATTTTTGTCTAACTGTAATCTTGTCTAACTATTTAAAATATTCAGTCATCTTTTTGTTTCTTACGCATTTGTGGAAATTTTTAAAATGCAGAAATACATGAAACACACATACATTTGAAAATATGTAAGATATACAGTACTCGAAGCACAATACTCGTTTCAATATTTAACAGATGAAACGAGACTCTGCCTGGATCTTACTCTATTAATTATCTTCATAAAAACATGAATTTGCACTAGAATCGATAATTTAGTCATTAATATTTCTTCGAACATTTCCTATTCCATAACACTTCCTATTTCATATCTAAACAATTACAGTCCCCAATAATTAATTAACCGAAACAACTTGCCAATCATTTAATTAACAAACTAACTTCCACGTTATCGAAAAACGATCTCTACGAGTCTCAAACAATCTCCTCAGATCCTCCGAACATAAGTCGCTTAGTGAAAAAAAACGTGTCTGACGTCGCGTCTGACGCGCGACGGATCTATTCTACTTGCGGACGCGGCAATCAATTCCGGTGCCCGCGATTGTCTAAAAGCGTCGATGTCGGCCAGATGCGAGCTGACCAGATCGACGCGAACCAAAAAGGTCAGAAAAGAGGTAGTACGATAATCTGCGTAACAGACACACAGTGAGAGTCGTGCCCCGGCTGGGTGGCCAGCGTATTTACACGACGAAGAAACGTTTCGCTGAAGAACGAAGAGAGAAGAAGCACTCCTCCACCTGTTGAACGCGCCTGTATCTTCTGGCCGCCATGTCGACGAAGGAGCCAATCGTGAATGTCCATTAGCCGTGGACCGTAGTGGGAGAGTGGAAACATTCCTGGTTGGCCGATCCTTGTCTCCCCCGCATCCCACGGGACTCCGGCTACTCCACTCGTTCTCGATTCCACCCTGGCTCATCCCAGACTCGACGTCAGAGAGGTCCTGACGGATTCTTGCCAGTCCTCGCCACGATATCAATCACACAACTTCACCACGGTTACAACTCGGTGTCAGTGTCGCTGTTTTACTTTTTCACGAGACACCCAGAACCCAGGATTCAGTTTAATCGAATCGAATTCAGGGACAGATCGAATGGAGAGGACTCGAGAAGCTGACCTTCGTCAAATGTTCGCACGACGTTGGAGAATGACTCTCTCTCTCTCTCTCTCTCTCTCTCTCTCTCTCTTTCTCTCTCTGTGAATGATTGATGAGACGAGGATCAAGTTGACAGAGTAACTTTCGTGTGAGCTTTCGAATCCAAATTGAAAAGGGGCCGAGTGTGACTTCTGAAGACGATTCTCAGTTAATGAGAAGATTGAAGGAAGAAGTTGATGACAGTTTGGGATAACGTTGTCGCGAGAATTTTGATTGGGACTGTGATTGGAAGATTGGAATCGAGTCGTCGTTGAGCATGTGGAAATCGTTCGTTTTGACGACCACGTGATCGAATGTCAGCAGGAAGGTGTTGTGTACGATATTTGGCTAGTTTAGCATTTGAATAACGATGACGGACAAGAATAGTGGACAAAGGAATTGTTTATCGACAAAAGAATGTGAGAGAATGATATTGATAGAAGATAGGAATTAAAGGGAGATCCGTAGAAGGAATCGATTGGAAATCATTGTAAATCATAAATTAGCGATCAAGATGTCATCGAAAACGCTTCACAATGAGCATATCAAGCGTCCGATGAATGCGTTTATGGTGTGGTCGCGGGGACAGCGACGGAAAATGGCTCAGGAAAATCCGAAGATGCATAACTCTGAGATTTCGAAGAGACTTGGCGCAGAATGGAAGTTGCTTAGCGAAAGCGAAAAACGACCGTTCATTGACGAAGCGAAAAGATTGAGGTAAGTGTCGAAACTTCATTAAATATTATGAAAAAAGTAAGCAATCGTATCTTCCTTCATCAATTGTAGAAAATTCTGCGTAACATCGCAAGATTTACCAAATGTTACTCTGTTTAAAAAAATTTGCTAAATTCACGAAATTATATATATCCTAAATTACATTAAAAAATATTATAATATTCATTCTACGTATTATAAAATGTTATTACACTGAGAGATCAGAAATTGTAATTTTCACTAAATTTCTTCTTCTGTAAAAATATTTAAGAAAGTGTTGATGAGTCTTTAGAAACGTTAAACTATGTAGTTCAATAATGAAAATCTCAAGAACCAAATGAATAGTTCATTCCCTATCGTTTTCAATCAATGCATTTTTCTTTTGCGCGCTAATTGCTCTTTAGTCGCGAGTAGGCGAACGAAATTATCGCATCGTAGCGTATCTGCAATAACCGTGAGGGAGATGAAAAACGAGAAGGGGGAATCTCGTAGTTCATAATACGGTACATTGTTGCTAAAGCTAAGGGCGTGCTACGCTAAGCCAAGGGGTGGAATAGGGTGAACGAAGTGGTATTTATGGAGGTGGAGGGGACAGCCTCTTTATTACCGACCCTGAATATTTAATCATTGTTATGAGTTTATTTAGCCCGCCGTACGATGAACAGGTCCAAGAGATTTCACGATCGAACGACATTTTTATCATTTCTGTTTCACTCTTCGCGCTATCGAGGGGAATTAATGAAGAAATGATTGCTACTATAAATACAATGTTCTATATGGTTAAATTACAACTTATTAAAACCCCTAAAAGCTTGCATTATTTTGAACCTATTGTTTCAAATTCTCATATCTCCTCATATTCTTTCTATTGCATTTTTTGGATTATTTTAAAACCAACCATGTTTTCAACAAATTACTTAAGTTCAGAAAAAAACATGAAGGAATTGTTGTTGATATGATGCTTGATTTTAATTATATGTAGTATTTCCTCTTGAAAGATTAAAAATCTTTCTGCAAGAGTGAAATTGGTATATCGAGATTAAAATATTTTTTGTAATTTGAAAGAGAACTCTAATTATTTTTATACTAAGAAATAAAAAAGAAAAGTACAAAGCAATGAAATGAAATGTATAGGGTGATTTGAAACTCATTTAAATTCTTGGCGAAAATCGTTTCCAACGTTAATGAAGGTAATAAATAGAAAGAGACAATAAAAAGAAATTTTAGACAAAGATACTACTCGACTACAAAGAAATAAAAACGAAATATAGAATATTAATTTGAAAGTACGATGCGCAAACTATCGATGACAAAATCGAGCTCTATCACGGTCAAAGCAAATAATGCTCGGAATAGCGAATTAATAGGAGTCGGTTAGGATTGAATTTTAAACTCGCGGAATCACTCCCGCCACGACGATGGTGCTCGTAAAACAAATAATAGAATGATAAAGTCGCTTCTTCGTAAAGCGTCAATTCACTTTCAATTACCAAGTATTCACTTTTTCTTCTTTCTCTTTCGTTCGTGCTAGATCGGTTTCGAAAAAAAGGGGGAAAAATGAAAAATATAGAAAGGATAGAAGAAAGGAAAATCAATCAACTCGGTCGTGAATTCTATCGACGGAATGTAACACGGAATCCGCTTTTCTGTCGGTGACCGTGATCGAATCCAACAAAAGGAATTATGAAGTTTCGCACTGGCACACGGTCCGTGTCAGTTGTGATTCGATTCCTTTTTTCACGGAATCGAATATTGCCTTTTTCAATTGCCGAATGAAAAATATTGTCCCGTTTAACAGACGCTGCTGGACTATTTCTTTCAAAAGAGGATAAAACGTGTCTTCATTGTTATGCAATCATCTTTCATTCAGAAACAATCCGTAGGGATTTTAAAGAAATTCGCACGTGAAATTCTCAAGATGAAAAATCCGATGAATAAGTAATCTGCATATATTACAGAAAAAATCACGGTATACGATATAATTGAAAAACTATATTTTAAAATGTAAGACGTCTGTGTACATGCTGTACTATATCACATAACCGCTTTGAGATTGTTCCAGTATTTAACTCCACTTATTCAGCTGTCTATCTAAATTTTTTAATTTAAAAGAACATGTGCAGCGATAAATTTTCACGTACAATTTTAAGAGTTAAAAGTCCTTGTGTTTGTTGAAGTAAGAGTGAGATAAAGTGAGACAAAAATTTGAGAAATATTTGCAAAGCTCCCTTACACAATTGAATTAATATCATCGGTACAATTTTACAAACCAATGCTGCTAGAAATTAGCAGTATTAATTATTTATACAATTTACTTGTAAGACAGTAACAACATTTGTCATGATAAAAAATTTACTTTAATATTTATACTATAAAATCTTATGCCGAAGAACACGCGAAATATGTAAAACATTCAAATTATTATATTCATTCAAAATATTATATTCATTGTGATATTTAATGTTTGTTTGTATTAGCTGTGTTTCTATAAATCTGTGCAAATCATTGCACAAGAGAACACAAGCGCGAGAACTGCACGTTCAATCTCAACAGAAAAAAAAAAACAACCCCCATTGAAACAAACGAAAAATCGTTCCCTTTCGAGAGTTTCGAAAGTCTCAAAACCGGGACTGGAAGCCTCAATATTCATTCCGTTCGCGGAAAGATTTCTCAGAGAGATAGACAGAGAGATAGAAAAGTCAGGGGAGGAAAATTTCGGGCAGAGACGTGTAACGGCGAATCCGCTTTTCTGGCGCGGATAGCAGCATCGCTGACGATTCTGGTAACGGTATCGTGCAAATACGAGCAGGGAATGGTTGGTAGAAAAGAGAGAGAGAGAGAGAGAGAGAGAGAAACGGTTGTAAAATAAAGAGGAGAGGGCCCGATAAAAGTCGTTCTTCTGGAGCCACGCTCCTGGTAGGAACGGGTTCCCCTGGAGCCAAGCCGTCACTGGCCCGACGTAATCTGTCCGTTCGTTCACGGCGACTCACAATGTGGCCCCCGAGATAACAAATAAAGCCCCATTGTCGCAATTGTGTGGATTTAAAAGGATTTGCGCGGCTCCTCTGCCGGCCCCTACCCTCTCCTCGTCTCTGCTCCCATCCCTTCGGTTGCTGTTCGTTGACTGTGCCGCTGCCACTACTGCTGCCTGTCCTACGATTCCCTCCTCCTCAACCCTCTTTTCGCTCTGTCTACCCCATTGCTGTTTGTGCACCGAGGAAACGGAGAAGGAAAGCGACCGAAGTGAAAATTCTGCGTCAAAGGGGTGGCGAAGGGTTCGCCAATTAGAGTCGGTTAGTGCGGTGATCGGTAGAGTAAGGTGAGATGGGTTAGAGGTGAGATAGATTAGAGGATAAAGGTGATGAAACGTCGGTAGAGTAAGGTGAGATAGATTAGAGGATAAAGGTGATGAAACGTCGAACATTCTTTGGCTCGGAAATTTTTTTTATGAAAATCGTCGAAAATTTTGGTAGTAGACGCAGGTGAAAACGAAGATTATAGAAGAGACGCAGTCACAATAAATCACGTTTCCTACTTTTTTTTTTATAAGAGATTTTAAGATATAGTATTAAAATGTTTGGTGTGATGTAAAATCTAATTTAATTTATTGATAACGATGACGATTAGGATATATGGTGGTTAAGTAGCAAGACACTAAATGTGATATTGATACTTGAGCCACGGTGAATCTTAACAGTGTGTGAACATTGAATAAACTTTGACATCTCAGTATCTCACTAGAAATTAAATTAGAAAATTCACATATAAATCCACTTAACTTCGTGGTGTTGATCAATGATGTATTACCATTGTAATAAAGTCACCCTCCCCGCCCCCTCCCTCACAAGTAAGAAATATACGAAACAAAATCAACAAGATCAACACACAAGATATTGTAATAATTTTCAAAAGTACACCCACACGTGGACTAATTATCGCTTAACGATCGATCAAATCGGCAACCGATATTCGGTCGACACCAGTCGCGAGAAGACCGACACCGAGGACCATCGGGAAAGTCCGTCGATCGTTGGTCGGCACAATGACATTTATGACGAATCGTTACACTAACGACATTCGCTAGGCCACCACAGGACAATCGTGACTAATTGTTATTGTTTCTTGTTGCGGCGGCCGCGAGCGCAACTACCGCGCGGCTTATGTCCACCGATATGATATAACGCGTTGTTTATCGCACGGTTGGAAGTGGGTGCGCTCGGCTGCTAGCTCTGTGGCAGTGTGCTATTGCTCTGGCGCGGATGGTGGTGGTAGAGGGTTCCCAGCGAATTGTAAAGATTACGCCCGATGTTTATGCATTTATGCTGAATTATTGTCGGCGGGGCTTTACCGATGTTTATGCTGATTTACGCTTTGTGCTATCTGCCGGGACACATTGTCCCGGAATTATTATTCCGTTGCGTCACTCTCGCCGCGAGGAACCGAAATTTCGGATTTCGTTCGCGAGCTGGAAAATTCTCCATCAACGCCATGGTACGTTCTCGCGGTTCGTTCCGACCGCGCCAATACCAAACAACGATTTGCACCGATGTGCACGCTGGGTTCCCTCGTTATTCCCATCGTTCGTTTCGAAGAATCGATGCCATGCTCGAAACGTGCAACAAGACGAGGCGTGCAAAATCGCATGTATTATAATAACGCGAGTTTGCAACTGCGTTGCGGGAAAATGAATTGGAATGAAACAGTGTCATACCGCATATTGATCTTTTTATCAGATTCGTGTTTGCAGGAAAAATCTTCTGTGATTTCTTTGTTAAAGTAGTTATAAAACGTATTTGCACGTCGTCGGATATATGAAATTTTGCATCATTTAATAGTTCTTTCATATACAAAAGTTCAATATTATGAAAATAAGAGAACGCCTCGTTGAAAAATAAAGGTGTGCACAAATACTTTTGGAGCCACTCAAATATTTCATACAACACAGATAATACATTCGTAAAAAAAAATTTACACAAGTATTCAAATATTTCCACTGTATCAAAGGTAGAACGTATCGAGACTAAAATCCCTGGCCAAGATGGTCGAAGTAATTCAAGTGGTTGTGATTGTGCGCGCGGTTTCCGTCCGAATTCTCCAACGTGAAACGCTTAGGCACGTAAAAAAAGAGTTCCTGCCCGTGAAACACCTATCTCGCTCGCTTTCTTTTATCTCCGTGAGGCGAAGCATAAATAAGGACTGCGTTTGTGCGCCTCTTGGGTACATAATGGAGTATTATGTGACAGAGATACCACGGGCCTCTGACTCTTCCCTTCCACCCCTCACTTTTACCAGCCCCTCGACAACAAACGTGGCGTCGACTGCGCCTCCAGCCGGGGTGTGTGTACAAGATATTTACTACAAATACCCATGGTGTCCCGTATCGTGTTCTAGTGCCATGATAATACGTCCCTTTATACGGATAACGGTGTCGAAAGCAAAGTTTACCGAATTCTCGAGTGTCTCGTCTCGTCTTGCGGGCGATTCTTCGCGCGATAACACGGATACCTTGGATTATCGAAGATAGACAGAGGACAAAATCATTGTCTAGGATTATGCAAACACTGACTCGAACATTCCTATTTTAATAATGTACGGTATATTTATTTAGATTATATTTACCTTTCGGTTTTTGAGAAAATTTATATTGATTTTTATTAATACAGAAATACATAAGTACGTATATAACTATAGTACGCTATTTTTATTATAAATCTCGAAAAGTATTTCCTTCAGTAAAATTATTCAATTAGACCACCCCTGAAACACTTGAAGACAAGCCTCTCTTCTAATGACCTAGAGATAGCGAGTTTAGTGATAAATTTACGACAACTAAGAACTGTGTTGAAATTTCACTTGAAAAAGAAAATTAAAGGAATATTTCACAATTGTCTCCTCACTCTGAATCTCGTTAACAAGTTATCAAAATAATGTATCAGCAATCTAGTTATATTCATTCAGATACATATGACGAACTAATAACTATAGTAGTGTAAGTAAGGATTTCAAGAATTTATATCAAAATTTTATTATAACTTTATGTTTTTATATCATAAACCAATTTTTTCATGACTTATATATATTTATAATCAAATCTTTTTAAAGTAATAAGCATAGAATACTATTTTATGGAAACTGACTCTTTTTAACTAATTACTAATATTAGTATCTTTCGCGAAGATACTGTAATTTATCATTGATTAAAAAGAAAGAAACAAGATTCAACAGGAAGATGCTACTCGTTCGTTGTACATATACAATGTGTAACACGGAATAAACATTTTCATTGCAGAGCCCTCCACATGAAGGAGCATCCAGACTACAAGTACCGGCCGCGCAGGAAGCCGAAATCTTTAGTGAAGAAGGAGAACAAATTCGGTTTCTCGATATCGCCGCTGATGTCCTCGGGTGAGACCTTGGGCAATATATCGAGAAGCCTCTTGCCACCTCTAGCACCGCCGTCGCACCATACACTGATGAGCCACGAGGATCTCAAGATTCCTCGCTTTTTCCCGCCGTTTCCATACCCTCTGTATCCTATACAACACAAATTAGGAGAAGAGTTCAACGGTGGCAAATTAGCCGCGGATTTGGCGCTTCAGGCTCTGTACGGGGGTAGCACCTTCTATTCGAGCCATCAAACCATGTCTTGGCCAGGTTTGTCAACCGCTGCCTGCCTTCAACCCAATTGTGGCTGCCCAAGTCCGCCTAAAGACCCAAAGAGGCCGTACTTACCTACTAAGTTAGAAGAAAGACCTTTTCCCAGTCCAGGTAAACCGGAAGAGGATGGATTCCCATCGGACAGAGACTCCAGTAGGGAAGAGCCTCGATACAGAAAACTCGACGAAGATACATACTCGTCGTCGATGGAGAGACACCAGGAAGATAGATCCCAAGATAGATTCTCCTCGTCTTCTTCCTCGTCACCTACCGATCACACGGAGAAAGTTATCAACAGTGTGCCAACGTCGACGTCAACGCCGACGACGAAGGTCGAGAGCGCGTTCTCGGTTCAAAATCTGACGTCGTCTAGCTCGAATTTGGGGAATCATCGCGGCCACGTCATATGAAGACCGCTTCCGGTTCTCCCGGATCTAAACTTCCGGGGGAACCTGGTACCACCTGGATGGCCAAGCACCGACTGGTGGAGGGTACCACCGATGTTGTCGCCGATTCCTCAAGCCACGGTAACGAATTTAAACGCGCCGGCGAAGGACGACGAGGTTCAATTCCAAGAGGAACAGCAGAGAAACTCTGTGATGGCCAGGTCGAGGAGCATTCACATTGGAAATGTACAGTGATCGTTGACGTTCGAGGAAACGAATAGTTTCTGAAATGGTTCAATTGGAAACTGTACTCGAACGTTCATAACCTAACTGTTATGCAAACGAAGATGGAAGGTGTATATGATGTAAACGGAATTTAATACGAGATAAGAAGTTTTAATAATTGGTAAAGTGATTCTTATGAGAGATCAGAGATTTCTATAGAATCTTATACCGTCCTTCTTAGTTCAAATATTCTATCGTCTTGAGATTTCATCAAACATTTTTTTCTTTTTCGTTCTGTTTCTAATTTCCTTCGCTCAATTGCAAATATTTGGTCATTGTTTCACAAGAGCCTGTATGTATTTGTGTACAATATAACTTTTCTTACTGTTAAGAGATAAAAGACACAGGAGACATGTGTTTAAAGAGTGGAAAGACGCCAAATGAGACATTCTAACAAAAAAAAGTATAAAATACATATAGAAGAACGTGTGAAATGAAAGATGAGCAATGAAGATCGTCGATCGTTTATAACCTGTTGCGTTGTGTGATAATTCAAACAGCCTAGTTAATGTTTTTTTACAATTGTATATATATATATATATATATATATATAATATTTGAAAGAACTGCAGAAAACCTGATTGAAAATCTCAAGAAGTTCCCAGTTTGATGATCCCCGGTGCGTTTCCATGAGGATGTCCGCGAGTGATCTTACTCTTGAGAGTTATACCCGTTGCAAGTCTTTCGCAGAGAACGAGTCGAACTTTCGGACGAGAATTCGTTATGCGAGCCGACGATGGATACCAAAGCCGAATCGATAACTCGCCACGGTCAAAATCCTACAAAGAGAGAGATGCGAAAGGGTCCTTTCTGGCAAAGCGTGTACAAGGATGCCAGAGAAGAGTCCAATTTTGATGAGATAACCAACCCTCTCGGTGGCACATATTACCGCGCACGCGAGCCGGAAAGCGGCACGGCAGGACAGAAAAGAGCCCCCATACGAGCGAAGAGAGGTAGGAAAAAAAAATAAATAAAAACCCTCTTCGAGCAGAGGCAAATCTCTTCTTTGGGGCGCGGCCATGCGAAATAAGCCAAACGTTCTGAATGCTAACGTAGATGCGACACAGCGGACCTGTATACGAGTTATACCATCCACCCTCTCCTCCCCCCCATCCACCCCCGCGAGATGATTTTATTGCGTCGCGCATCGATACTGCAACTCCCTAATATTCTCCCCGTGTCTTTCTCAATTTTCCTTTTCTCTTCTCCGTCAGTCGTTTATTTTTCATTACCAACCTTGTAATTACTAGATCGTCGGCTGCCGGTGTGATTGTGAGAGAGGGGAGAGATTGGTAAGAGAGTCGACGAGATGAATTTACAATTATTTTTAGGGCTTTCACGGAGATTTGAAAATCTTGCGATATCTCTGGATATCTCTCTTGTACAATTTTCTTTTCTATATAACATTTTAACAAATTTCTTGATAAAACAAGTGGAATTTTATAAACCGCGATTATTCTACGTAAATTTTTAAGAAGGACATTTGTAATTTATAACTCGCAACATATTATACTTAATTACTGTGCAAGAGGATCATGGTTGTTACTATTGTGTTTTCTTTTTATGTTATTCATAGTTTTATCATTGTTTCGTTTTCGTTTCGCAAATTGTATAATTGTATAATTTCGTTTGTATAATTGGTAAAATAGCTTGTAATAAATTGAATGCGGATATTTATGTACGCGTGCAGAAAAATACGAAGAATGCGTAAAAATAGTATTCGTAAAAATGTAAATTTACACAAATATCCGCAGTCTAGTAACAAATAACATACAAGACTGTATACCTAAGTTAATTTCGTAACGCAACAAGAACTACGACAAAAGATTTAAAAAATGTTAAAAAACGATTCAATTGAAAAATATTCTTTCTCATAATTCTAAAATGTCGAACATTTTTTCTTTTTCTTTTTCTTTTTTTTCTTTTTTTTTTTTTTTGGACCCTATAGAAATGTACAAAACAGTAATTTGTTACTGTGAAGCTTTAAACGATTGGCCAGTAATAATAAAGCGTCCAATTCGAGTAAATTGTTTGCAGACGCGCCATTCTGTCCGCGGATTGTTGAATTCATTGCCGGCCCCCTCTGCACCTCTCGTTCACGCAGTTTTATTGCAGCTGATTTTTCGCGATCGACGCGCAACCGTATATTCGAAATTTTATACGCTTGTTTTGCCGCGCGAGACACGTATTTTTCGGCGAAAAATTTCGATATCGACCACGACGATCGGAGCCTCACTACAGACCAGAATGGAAACTAATTCCCACGCACACTTCCCTCCGCATCTAGAAATTGTATACAGTTAACACACCAAAAAAAAAAAAAAAAAAAGAAAAAAAACGGAAAAAGAAAATCGTAACGATTGTAGAGAATCGACGATATAAAAAAAAAAAAAAATGAAAAGAGTATAATGTAAAGCGTATTGTAAACGGATAGAAACATATCTGCTCGATATTTACATAAGTTCCTCGGCTATCGTTTATTTTCAACGTTAAACGAGAGAAAGAATGAGAAACATAGAGGATCGTGTAGGAGATTTCCATTAAAATGACTGCGTTAACGCCTCAGGCGATATGCACGTAATCATTGTTAATTATTTGCTGTAATATAACGCGACGTTTGTAAATAAATTGAACCTTAATCGAAGTATACTTGACTTTCCTATGCTATTTCCCAGTCACGTGAATAGATCCTTTGATGACAAGTACTATCACGTGTTTTTTTAAGCATTTCTGTAATCTTCTTGCATCGTCGTTTCAGGAATATTTGAATTCCTAATATAGTGAAAGCTTGAATTAATCACGATACACTCAGATAATCGAATTATTTGAATGATCTCTAATCTTTAGAAACTTTTAAATGAAAACGTAGCAATTTTTTTCTGTTTCTATTCTTGTCTTTTTCGCAAGAAACCGTCCCTTGATTATTCATTAATTGATATTCCTACAATCGATTGTCAATCAATCACGCAATATCACATCATCATAATCGATCAATTTATCATACTCTGAAATGTGATTATCATATTTTACCGAAATATTACACAGACGATTACATCTTCTGTGAACTGGTTCTTGACACACGAAACGAAAAATAGTCAGGATCGATCAAGAAACCATTGGAACGTATCTTCTACGTATTTGTAGAACTAATCGGAGGTTATGTGAGGGAGGAATCGTTGTAGGGGAAAGTCTAAAGAACGAGAAGGAGGAACTTCCACGCCTCCCCTTCGACCCTCGATCCACCCCTCCGTTGCGTCGTGTTTTATTTCTGATAGCGACGCCTCCGTCGTCGCCGCGAGGACATTATCGCCACCGCGAAGGACCTTTTCTTCCCCTATAAAGGCAATCACGCTTTCTTCGTGGCAGAGATAACAGCAGAATGGAGAGCCAGAGACGTCTCCGTTCGCGCCAGCGAATTCCACCACGATTCCATAATTCTTCGCTTGGCCACGGATCGAGCAAAACGATTCCTTGCACTTTCTTTCTTACTGCGAATCGAATTTCGTGAAACATACGGGCATATTGTTTCTTACGACGATTTTCATTGTTCGTATTGAAATTCAGCGAAGTATGAGTTGATCGTAATTTTAGCTTCGAGTAACATACGATGCGAAGATCAATCTTCCAGTTACTTATTCGTATAACTACACGACCGTGGTTACAATTTTCTTGTGTTCATATCTTTGAATTCACAAAGTTGTGAATTCTTCTGGGAATTATTGTATTAAGAGAATAAACAACTGCAATGAAATAAAAGGACACTAAATTTCACGGCCGGGAAAGGTATGAAATAACTTGAATTACTATATTGAACCTGTTCTCATATATTATTAATACAGTGACAGAATACACCAAATTACGATTCTTGTAATTGTACCACAAATTCTGATATAAATATTACAAGGTGTTTAAAAATCCTACTAAAGCAATCTCTAACTTTTAATTTCTTGGAAAAAAAATTCACAATTCACGGAAGAAGAAATAGTTCGATGGAAAACGTGGACGTTTAAAATTTGAAGAAGGGCACGAGGAACGACCGGAAGCCCGAAGAACCGGCGTAGACTCGAAATGCACGATGGGTGTTCCGATTCGAAAGTGATTACATTTGACTTGGATTCGTGCCTCCTTACGGCAAAGGCAGCCTCTGCCGGTACAGAGCCTCGGCAACGAGGACATTCTTCCCCGACAATACCTCCCACAATCGAGCGAGCAGCACTTCCGCGCATACTAATGGAGAGGCGCCTAGACTCCTTTGGCCAGCCAGTAGTCGACGCCCCAATTCACCCTTTTCCCCCCTTTTCACCCCTTTGCGCGCCACTGTGGAAAACTTCTCCCGTAAAGACATACCTTCTCCTCTAGTTTCTAGCACAGAAACACCACCGCGCGATAGATTTTTCCGAGAAAGTCGATTTCACGTTCTTCGATTATGTTCTCTTGCAACGTGGAAAAAAATTGCGAATGAAGTATGCAAAAATTTCAAGCCGTTAATATTTCTCTTTTTTCTTTCTTTCTTCTTGAGAAATTCCTGAATGATAGAATTTGGCATCGATGTGCCTAATTTCTAATATGCACTTGAACATATTTATAGAATAAGATGCGAAGTGGAAAATAAGAAGGAACCGATATTAATAAAGAGTCGACCCTTTTAACGGGTAGAGTAAACTTGTGAAAGTGACGGATTTCAATTTCATTCCTTCTATTTATAATTACACTTCGATCTGAATAAAAGTGAACCTTAATTTCGTTTAAAAAGAAAATTGATCCTGAAGTTTCTCGTAAGCGCATACGTCGATGATACTCTCGTCTGTATTCGTCTCTACTCTATTCTATTCGCGTTTTTATAGCAATCTTACCTTATTATTACAGAAAACAGAAATTATTTTGCACATTATAAAGGGAAAGGCAACAAATCGGTGCCAACTACCAAAGAAATTTTTAACTTTCATCATTGTGTCTGCACGTGAACTCGCGTCGCACGATCTCCATGGATATCTCGTCGCTTCGAAAGAATCGGATGACGCGAAGGAAACGAGCAGAGGATACGAAGGAGACGATACGCAACTCGATAGACGTTTTAATTGCGTCGGTGCGCAATTATATAAGCGCTTTTGTAGACGCCGTGTGAGAGTGAGCTGGAGCGCATCGCACGAATCGTTTGATTGCGGAAAATGACGGGCGGCAATGGTGCGAGTGGAAGTTTTGAGTGGGCGTCGGTCCTGGCAGACAATGAGGCATTCAGGGGTGGCATTGTCGGGCCGACAACTGCGTTACCGTAGACAAACCCGAAATCACCGGCGCTATCGCCGTCCCAGATCCGATTATGCGAATAATAAAATACGGTGAAACAGAGAGAGAAAGAGAGAGGGAGGGAGAGAGAGAAAGAAATAGGAAGGGATGCAACGTGGTGAAGCAATGGATGCAGAGTGAGAAGTTTGTTAATAGCGTCAGGGTCGTGTCTTTTTCTCCGCACCAGCCTTATTCTGTTTCCTCTTTATGTGGAGCAACAGAATGATCCTGTGAATTCTGATAGCAGGTAATGTAGAAAGTGGCTGAAAATTTTCAGTACGGTCGCGTCTCATTCGGATAAAATATCGTATATTATATTATATTATTATTATCGTATATTATATCATATTCAACTTGATTTTTTAGATTATTTAAAGATTAATCTCTTCTTAGTACATGTAAGAGTGAAATTTCTTAAATTGCTAATATTTTTTACGAAATAATTGTTCGTCGAATATATGAGCACATGTATAGTCTTTTTAGTTCAATATTTATTATTGTAATATTTACTGATGAATTTGAAAATTTTTCCCTGCCTATTCTTACTTCCACATAGACTTTCTTTAATATTTCATAATTCATCAAAGTTTCACGTTAGGTTCTACATGTTTTTATTTCATTATGATTGTCCTCTTCTTATCGTTGTTCAACGAATTTATCGTTGTCAATAAACAATAACAAAATCGAACAAGAACGAATTTTACAAATGTTACATACGTTTCAACCAGTCGGAGAATGAATTCAGATCAAGAATACACGATGTCCTCGGCACAGGATCAATTGGCGAAGTGGGTCGCGCGAATATTCGTCTGGAAACTAGGTAACAGGGACGTTGATCGGTCGTAAGGGAGACAAACGTGGCCCGGAGAATCGTCGTAGAAATGATATCCTCCCAAGTAGTGGCTATAATTATGCATTAGGGATTGTCAAGTCCGGTGGAAGTTGGCGAACTTGGTTAATTAGGAACGGTAGTCAGACGCCGCCCAGTATTGTCCGGCACTGTTGACTTCCGGCCTCTTCTCGCCGCCACGAAAGCCCCGCGGAGAGGTGGCTACAGGGTTGATTGTTTCATTGTTTCCGACCCCACTGTCAAATGCCACCACGCTGAATGGGGTTATTGTTATTTCAGGCCGTGGCGCAGACAATCCAAGGGTTTTCGGGATCCCCAACTGCTTCGTGGTTTAATGTCGAGGTATGTCGACTTCGGGCACGTCGACAATCGCGTTGCCTTCTTGCCATTGCTCTCGAAACTTCGCCAGAGAAACTGAGGTTACCGAAATTGGGCAAGAGTTTGATAATAATGTGTCTCGATACATGTGATTCAAAGTATCTTCTACGAGATTCTTCTTCCAGAAGAACGAAAGAATACCAATCAGCATCTTTGATTCTTGCTCAATACATTATGTTTAAGAAGGAATTCGTCGTATTATACAGTTAGATTATAAGAAAACTGTGTTTAATTAAATCACGAAATTACAAAAATAGAGATTGCTTTGTCAGACTGTCCAATTTTTCATTCGATGATAAATTTTAAAAATTAAAGTAAATTTAAATTCCTCTAAAATCTGTCACTTAGACAGATGACAGTTAGAAGAAGTAGAATTTCTATTATCTATGTAAACTAATAACTACGAATAAATACAGAGTATGATATTCGAAAGCAAACATTCGAACGTTATCCTAATTAGACAAACTTGTAGTTTTCTACTTTAAGATTTCTATAAAGTGGCTAACTAAAAGTTATTAAAAATCTGTCTCCCAGAAATTATAATTTCTTAAAGGAGGAGAAAAAAATTTTTTTTTAAAAATGCAGCAACAACGTTTCTGCTACGATCTTCGGTGGGGATCCCTCGTCAATTTATCGATTTTCCCGCGCGAATTGCACGACCCTCGGTGTCCCGTGCTCGTGTTGACCGGAAGTCCGTCCAGGCAGCACCCACTGGCCGCTTTCGGTTTTTCAATTTCGCATAATGTCTGAGCATGGTCTATCGGAGTCTTGGAAAAGCGCGCACGTGATAAGATAGCCATGGCCAATACCAGGGAATTTACGTTCGGCATAAGTTTGCCTTATATATGAGCGTCCACGGGAAATGCGACGATCCTATCGGTCCTAGCGGGCCGGGTCATGGAGATCCGTCGGTGAAATGTTGCCCTGGCTAGTATTTTACTAGTTCTGGGGGATGTGACGCGTTCGAAAAGCAACCGCGAAACCGTTCAGAGCGGACGGAGATAAACTATGTAGCTACCGTGGCCACGTCTCCAAGCGCTGTCTTTTAAAACGTAATCTTCTGCCCGGAAATCGCCCGATGATCGAGCGGCTACGATCCAGTAGTCACATATATCTTTGTTCGTAAATATTGGCAACACTTAGCGAAATTCAAGAAAAAAATCTTGAAACGAATCAGAAAAATTTAAGTACATTTGAAAAAGCTGCCTGGTAAATCACTGGATTCTTTTCATTTGAAACGTTAAACTATAGATGTCTATAGGCAGTACACTACAATTGCAGAATCTATAGACTATGATTATAGAATGTTCTAAGAAGAGCATCGACCCAATTATTTTCACATCTTCTTTAAATTTAGAAAAAGTAATAAAAAAGCGATGGAATTGAAAATGATCTCGAAAAACGGGACAAGATTGAATTTCGAGAGTTTCAAACTCTCTGGACATTGTACTAAATGCCTGATACTAAAAAGTAATACTAAAAACCAGATTTTGAGCATAGAGTTAAGAAAAACTACACGTTTAAAAGTAATAAAACTAAGAGAGAAGAAGCAAGTCTGGAAAGGATCATTTCCTTCAAGCTCCGAGGCGAGAGAAAAAAAAAAAGGAGGTCGACGGAAGGGGCCATTTCAGGGATACTTCATCACGATTTAACGCCATAAAAGTCGAATAAGGCCCGATGCCGAGGTGATGCCCCGACACCTTCTACCGCGGATTGGAAACAAAATGTCGTAAAATATCGGGTGGAAAGCCAACGATTCCCTCCTTTTCTCACCCCTTTCACCCCCTGCCTGTTTCTAACGGTATCCCGGCTTTCCCTCTCGTTTCCCCGCCCCGTACACACTGACCCGAGAACGACGGATATAAAATCGTGGCTGGTAGGGGCTGGCAGCTCGCGCTGGCGGTAAATATAAATAAAAATGGAAAGCCGACCATAATGGCCGATGGAAAGTATGACGCATACCTATACCCGTGGCTGTTTCAAATTGATATTTCGAAAGTGCCCTCCGGGTTGCAGGCGAACGCACATTCTTTCTCCACACGCTCTACTCTATTTTCTCTTTCCTAACTTCTTCTTCGATGTTACCCTGCAACGTTGTTCAACCTGGTTCTTCCGGCTTCGCGATGTTAGATTTAAACGCTGTTACAGTCCTTGAATTTTTATGGCTGAGCCTCACTCTCGTTTTAACAAATGAAAAAATTTTTTACGGTCTCTGTGTTAATCCTGCGTTAAGTCTGAATTTTTAACTTTTTGCGTTTGCTGTAACAGGGTGAAAACTTCTAATGTTTTGATAAATTATTGTCTAAAAAAAGGGATTCGCAAATTTGAGAAAATTTTAACGATAAAATAATGATAAGAAAAACATTGAAAGGTGTATCTAAATTTTAGACTTCTTTAACGTGTTATAGGGATACATCACAATTACATCATAGTTATTTTGTGGCATTGTACAATAATTGTCAGCAGATATAGTTTATCGTGATATTTTGAGTCATAGCTGACGATTTCTTTCTTCCGTCGTGTAAAAATCAGGCCATTGTTCTGTACATTGCTTCCGGAACCCATTGACCATCGGATCGGCTACTGACATGAGAAGACAATTCGATTTTGGCGGAAGGAGACTTCATCTACTTACAAGTCTTCATTTTTGGTTTCCTACGCTTATATAGCAGATGCGTAGAATTTACTTAAAATGCGAGAAATTTAAGGGAATTCATTTGAAGACACTTCTTTCAATTTTTCACTAAGAAGATATTTGATATTTGATTATCATAAAAGATTCGTTCAAGTATGGTACAAAATTGATGATATTCGTATTATATTCGTCTCGTTTCAAATAAAAATAGTAATGGCTCTAGACGCTAGTTTTAATCGATTTCAAAGGCTATAACGTCTTGAACTTATCCATACGACGCCCGACATCGATTCCAAAGCACCCAATAACGCGAATAAATCCCTTAATAAATACGTAAACCCGACGTAGACTCGTCAGTCATTATCATTCCTCTGGCAATTCACTTTAAATAATTCAATCATAGATATGCAAATGGTAAAATGGTGCCAATCGTTTCCCGACTATATCACTGACAATTTCTTCCAATGGCCAAAGATGTTGTGCGTGTTGCACGGCGCAAAAACTCTCTATAATCTCTGCAAATTTCAAATAATCGAATACATAGTTGAAGCATTGCACCTTTCACTTAAAAAAAAAAAAAACCCTAAAAAAATAACGAAGCATGAAATTGCAAATACGACAAATACATGTAACATAAGGAACTTTTAAGAAATGAGGAAGACGTGTGAAAGGGAAGCTTTCAGCAGAGGAAATTTTCAGCGGATCGGTAGAACGAAGGAAATCGACGAAGGATAGACGGAAGAAAGAAAAAACGGTACTCGCGGGAATGGCGCGACGCGAACACGCAAATTATTTTTCACGGTGACAACCGTCCCCGATAGAGGCTCAGGAATCCATGCACCAATGGATATGCAGCGGAGGCAAAATATAATGCAACGTTCGCTTCTCTCTTCTCTCCGCTCTTCTATTTCCCCGTAGCCAACAAAGGAGGGATTTGTCGCGAAGCGAAGCTCCGCCGTCGACAAAACCTTACCCTCTCCCCTTCGCACCCCTCCTTCACCTGTCTATTCGTACGCTTTGTAAAGCTTTTAGCCCATTACGAGAGCGTGTGTAGCGCGTTCGGCTCGTCGCGATTGATGTAATGCTATTCTTGCTGCCGAGCATATTTATGCTTATGCATATTCCTTCGACGTCGTTGAATTATATATATATGTACTTATGTACGAATGTTTTTTAATGTTCTACATGTCGAACGATAGTGTCACATGTACTCTGTATGTTTTATTATTCGTTATTGATCTGTTTTCTTTCACATTTACGACAACGTGTAGCGATTCCAGTGATGCTGTGTGATAAAGTCGGTCAAATGTCACAGTTCGCGTCTGTCAGATGCTCATGCTACTCGTTAATAGTTGCTGGCACTTCTGTGGAAGATTACAAGTCAGAATTATCAATTTCATTATGCAGAAAAGCACTTATAATATTTTAAACGTTAGATTTAATATGCTTTGTCTTACTGAACTTGTAAAATATACATAACAGTTACTTGAGTTAGAAATATCTTTTTCCTTTTTAGTGACCAGTCAGAAATGAAATAGAACATCATTCAACTACAAAATAATTGGAGCTCGTATAATAATTCACCGTCAATTATTATTTTTCGGAGCACGTCGTTTGTGAGTTTTTAAACGACTCGTAAAATAACTCTACTTATCAGTGAAAGATAATAAATCGAACATCGAATTATTCAGAAAGCATCTTGAAATTGCTGGTTTGCTCGTACTTTGATAGCTAGTCCGAGGTTGATGTTCGTTTGATAAAAAAAGACTCGGTTGTAATATCATCGACGACGGGCATAATTTCTGTTTTTAAATCTCGACCCATCCTTTACCATCGCCCAATCCTCTTCGGGTAATTGAATTCTTCGTCGAGATTACTTTAGCTTTCGCCATTTACATCAGCTGGAGCATCTTGCAGCGAAGCTCGAACGATGGAGACTCCTTCAACGCCGCGCTTGAACCCCGCAGGTTATTTAAGATAGATTATTATTCTCCGAGCCGTGGCAGCAAGGCATTAGCGAAAATGAAAACGCTATCATTTACAGGCGGATTAATTGCCGCGAATCACTTTATCCTCCTTTCCTCTCTCCTCTTTTCTCCTTGCTTTTCTCGCGTCGAACGTTTAATAGAATCCTGTTGTGTTACGCCGTGTTCTCGTTGTTACTGCGATTACTCTACTGTCTACAATACAACGCTCGTGAAAATGAAAACATCGCGCGAAGAATTTGTCATCGTGTCAAGCCATTTACAAATAAATATCACGCGATCCTAGCGATTGTCAACTGAATTGATTCAATCGATTTATCGTATTTTTCAGGATATTTTTTTTCAGTCAAAGATACCTCTGAATATCAGAATGAAGAGAAATCTCATTTTTCAACATTTCGCGACATGGCTCTTGCACTGGACTTTTTTTTTAGAACCTTATTGGTTTCGGTTGGAAAAGTTTAAAAATTGACAGAGATATCGCAAGATGCAGAGATGATGCAATATGCTTCAACTGCTTATGATTTATACATGTTATGTGAGATTGTATATACAATTTACATATCTGTCTAATTTATCGATCTAGCGATTTACAATTGAATATCACAGTGATTTAGGTCAAAATTTGGAAACGTCATCATTAGATATGTCCCTATGCGTATAGTAAACGAATCCGAATCTCAGTTCGTTTAATTTTTTGATTTGATACATTTGAATATACGCGTATTGTCACGAAACATTATGTTTGACACTTTGATTCTGCCAGAAACAAAGAAATCTCGATTAAGGCGACGTTTCCTACAAGCGTTATCTACGTGCACATTAGATTTATATCCACGAAACGAAGAAGTATATTCATATTTTTCAGAAATTTTTCACGCTGGTATGAAACGTGAACTAAAAGAACATAGATACGCTAAAAACTATGCTAAGAGACACGTATAAAAAAAAAAAACCACGGATCGTTAATTCCATTTCAAAACCGCGATCTCTAATTATTATCATAATTATAGGACAACCAAAATTCATTTGAAACCAAAGCGATCCAGTTAATGTTAAAAACTCGTTCAAAGTCATCGGCTGCGGAGAATCGAGCTGAAACTTGATAGATCGAGAATCAAACGGTCCCGCGTGCACGAGGGCCGCGTCACCAAAGACCGCGTTTCCAAAGAACCGATCGTCGATCGTCGATCGTCTCCTAGAGAGGGATCGAAGCCCTGAATTGGAATAGGATCGGAGCGAAGCGTGAAGAGGGGCCGTTATTGTGGGCGCTGGCGCGCGTCATTTGATCGCGCACAGTGGAAGCCAAGGCCTCTCTGTGTGCACCATTTCCCTCCTGCCAGGCTTGTCGGCCGATCCGCCACCCCCACGTTCACCCTCGTCTCTCCTCTCTTCGGCATCGGTCGCCTGTCGTTTCGCCCCGCGCCGCCGTCGAAGTTGCGCAACCCAGCCCGCAGGAAGGGTAGGTGGGCCTGCGAGGGTGGAATTTAGCCCGCAGGCCGGCCAACCTAATGGAAACAAGAAATTGCGGCAAACAGCGTTACCCACGCCTCGACGCCCCGTAAATATCGCGGCCGGGAGAGAGAGACAGCGTGGTCGAAAGCGGCACCCACAACGTGGCGTTAACTGTCCTCGTCAAAGGATCCTCTGGACAGAGATGAGATCGAGTAAATTTTGGTCGTTGATGATTTGGAACTTTGAATTCTTTCTTGAGTATTTTCAATATAAGACATACTTTCAAGTATACTTGAATCCTGTTGCTTTTCACTAAATCGCAACGGAGAAAGAAGACAATACTGAAAGACAACTGGCAATGCCAATATTTTTTTTTTTTTTCAATTCAGAGAATCTCCAAATGTTGATAGATGGATGATACTCAATACGATAGAAATTTTGTTGATTTGACATCCTGTTTTCCTATAATTAAATGCGTCGCATTTAAAAAAAAAATACTATATACGCGTGCAGGAGAAAACGACCACGCTTTTTCATTAATTGACATAAATGCTGCCTGACTGGTCAGTGTATATGCACGACAACTGAAGAGAAACAAATATTGTTTTAAATGAATCGCCCGCATACAATACAAGCATGTTACTTCTATGTTCGATCAACGTCTTCTCTTTTGGCTTTTTCTTCTACTGTTTGCAAGAATTTCAAATGACATCGAACATACAAACATCGAATTACTAAACTCCGAAATACAGCTTGTATAAAATGAATACATTACATTACATTGCATTACATTACATTAACTCAAATATCAAACTTAATTCGGATCTGTAAATACATATTGAAGTTGATTCCCTATCTCTGGATCGGCTATCTTCCAGCAGCTAAAGGGGTGCCAAGCGACGTGGAATGTCACCCTGAACATCTTTCTGCTCGGTTGTTTCATGCTGTTTTAGTTTTGGATCGTTTTGTTTGCCGGGGCTGCACAGCAGAGGGGTTGAAAAGAAGAGTGCATACATTCTCGCTCAAAAATCTTAGAACAACTATATTTATTTCGAAATTGGAAAATTCAATAGCGTTTCATACAGCAAAAAAATTCGTAAAGTATTAATGTATTACAATACGTATGAATTGAAAAATC
Source organism: Tetragonula carbonaria (assembly GCA_032399595.1). Taxonomy (NCBI): domain Eukaryota; kingdom Metazoa; phylum Arthropoda; class Insecta; order Hymenoptera; family Apidae; genus Tetragonula; species Tetragonula carbonaria. The sequence continues at coordinate 4,137,356 of JAUCRC010000008.1, forward strand.
GGTTATTAAACATAAAAAATGTTCTAGGACTTTCGAGCGAAAGAGTACATAGTTTTGAAATGATGGATGATCATTCGGATGATTTGTTTGAATGATTGAGAAGATTGAACAGAAGGGCTAGAATGTGAATAATTGTTTGGCGAAATTGCTTCGGGTTTTTCGAAAATCTGCTGATTATTATAAAGTATAAGTGTAAAGGATTGTTGATAAATTCGTTGAATTTGATGTATTTATTTGAAAGATATTAAAAGTTTTTACCGTAGAAATATTCGTAAAGTAAAACAGATAATAGATTATAATAACTTCAAGTATTGGCTAATAATCAATAGTTACTTAATTTAAAAACGAATTTATGCTTATTATTAAGAACTTATTTCGTAATTTTATTTATCGTGTTTTGAAACTATAAGTCCAAGCTTATCATACTATCCGATTATTAATTCAAGTCGTTAATTATAACTAGATTATACACGAATTCAACGAAAGAAAAATAAGTTTACTCGAAAATGTAAATGAGCAGAAATAATTCAATCGCAATTTCAGTGAGACAGTAGAAGCGTTTCAACGTGATAAAACGTCGGTAACAATAGAAACGGAAACCGTAGGACACTCATGCAATGCAACTTCCGGGCATTGGACGACGTTCCAAGTGGATAGCACTTGTTCCTGGTAAAAGCGCATTGGCCACCATCTATTTATCTAGGTCTCTGATAATCGAGTTATCGTTGCTTTCTTTTCATTCGATTCAATCGACACCAAGAGATATCTGTGACACTTTCGAGGGATCGGCTACGTTTCAAGTGCAATTTATTAGAGAAACTCTCTCGTATATAACGTCCCGACGATTTCACCCTGTCAACGGAATCTCCCGTGTTTGTCTTTTAAGCACAGACTTTACCATTATTTTACCATTTTCGTCATTTTTTACTCGGTGAACGTTTAATAATAATTCCATTTCTTTATTATTAATAATTTTCACTTTATCTTACTGCCACATGCGAATTTCATTCGTAAGAATTGTACGAATAATACAACAATTTGACAATTGAATAACTATAACTGTTATACTGCTATGCAAGCTATTCCTTTCATTATTAACTATAAATTGTTAATCTTTAATTTAACTTCTTTTCTGTATCTAATTACAGTTTCGTAAATATTTTAAGTCATCACGCTTAAGATATCTTTGAAAGGGTGTTTTCAGCCCTAGGACCGTTTTTCACTTGGAAAAAGAAATTGTTTCGTTATAAGCATCGTATGAACTAAATTCGCGCAAAATTCTAAATTTTCTTAAATTTTCTTGTTAGATGTAAAATAGAATTTTTTACCACTAACTTATTTTATTGTTATGTATATTGTTATGTATATTATTATCATTATAAACACTGCCGAATTAATTACAATCACTTATTCTTGCTTATATAAACTTCTAAATAATTACACAATATAACAATAACTACTATATCTCTAGAAATTAGAACTGAACTCCGCAAAATCTTCAAACTACAAATGAAAGAATAATTGGAATAACGACACGGTGTGCAGAAGAAAATGGCGCGAAGGGAAAACGGTCGGAAGTTTAGAAAAAGTCAAGAACACGACGGAAAAGGGGGCTACGCTGAATGTCGAGTTTTCAATCTGCCATTCTATCATTGACAATTTCGCGCAAATGGGATCGCGGTGCAAGGGCGTTGAAGCGTGCTCTCGGCGCACATTGGCGTTAAATAAGAGTAACCCAGCGAACACGCCGCCACGGCATAATTGCCTGTGAAATCACTAGATGGATTTTGCCTCCTTGTTCTGCATTTCCATCTTGTTTTTTTTTCTTTTTCTTTTTTTTTTCACGGCAATGACGCCTACACCTAGTTCAGCATCCAGCTGTGTATTGTAATTTCAGGATCGAACGGTAGCCGCGAAATTGTTTCATATCACAGCGGCGAATGTGATTCGTCTGTGCACTCGAGGGCCAACCGTGACGCGAAATTCCAATCTTCTCTGCATGGATTCCTTTAATTTCGAAATTCTATCATAAACGGAGATAGGGGATAACATTTCGTCAAAACAGAGCTTTCGCGCAATGTCAAGAGGCTATCTGACGATGATTATTGTACTCGTTATTTTTACACCGAGAATATTTGCACGTACATTTATAGAAAACGCGTATGGGATGTATTCAAGATATCCAGAATGGAAAAAATTTTTTATGACCAGACTCTAGACTTTCATAAAGTTGTGCGAAATTTAAAGGTACAAAGAAACACTTATTTAATTATGAAATGAAATATACAATTTCAATGATACAGGATGGATTAATTAATTACTTAAATCACGAAAGAAGTTAAAAGTGTTAAAGTTGATAATATTCCATTTCATGAATTGAATAATTTTAAATAGTATTAAAATATCAAACTGAAATAAAACTAGTTAATTATTTTAATTGATTAATTAACCAACCAATTATAGTAAACCAATTTCGATCACCAAGTGTCAAACAATATTCAACAAATATCAAGGTTTCACCTATTTGTATATATACATGTACCTACATTAAAACAAACTAGAGCAGAAATATTTAATTAAAACAATTCCAAATTTATCAAACTGTAGTCGAGATATTTTCAACAATGACGTTACATGGTGAACATCGGTATAAAAATAAAATTTCGTTTACGAAAATGTTTCGTTTCGGTTCAATTTCGCTTTATAGAACGGGAACAATCGGTATAGTTGAAGGACCGTGAGTCTTTTCCTTTTCGTTGCGACTTCCACCACAAAGGTGCGCTAGTACTTTGACCAGGGAAATGTATTTCCGCGATTCGGTAATCGCCTTACCGCGGCACAGACCGCCGTTACAGCCTTATCTTGTAGCGACTGCGATATAGAGAGAAAGGAGACCGATGCTATAGAGGAGCACGCGAATCGAAATGTACGACCGATCTAAAAATGAATTTTCTTTTTTTTGAAAACGATTCTAGATAATAGGTTGGAAGTTGACGAGCTCCTCCGTAGAGGAACGAACTTTCCTGAAAAAGTTATTGATTTGTTAGCGAAGAAAACGTTCTTTTTGTTTCTCGTGTTTTTTTATAGAATTCTTTTCTCTTCTTTCTTTGTCAAAAAAAAAAAAAAAAAATGTAATTTAGAAGAGAATTTATTTTTATTATTTGTTCATTTCATTTTGCCTTTCGGCTTCCAATCTTATATCGAGTTAACTGATTAAATACTTGACGGGCATTGATTATTCTTGAATATACTTTTTGCATCCTACATATTAGCCTATATTTCGTGCATAACTGTATATATTTGTCTATTTCTCATGCATATCTGGATGTGCCTTTTATATCTTGCAATATGTTTTCGCGCATATTTGGATATACTTTTTGCATGTTTCATATGCATATTTGCATATTTCTCCTACAAATGTATATGTTCATATATGTTTACATGTATATGTTCACGTGCATAAACGTCCGTAAAGCCTATTAATTACATACCTAATAGCTACATTTAAATATTACTCCCGCAGAAAAATATTTAAAAAATATCTTAATTTATGCAAAACACACTATTCCCATTTTATAAATTCCAACTTCCTAAAGAAAAACTGTCCGAGCGACGGGAAGACAATACCGTTGAACGATCAATCGGAGGTAAGAGCGACTAGAAGAAAAGGGGAAACGAGAATGCGAGGTAGCGTAACAGCCGCGGGTCTGCTTAGCATAAAAATGGCCAATTATCCGGCTAACAAGCCGGCCGAGCGACGAAAACCCCTTGGAAATGCGGAGGCTGGCTGGTCCTAACTCCGTTAGCGCCTCCTCGCCTCCTGAAGGAGATTAGTTAGCGTAAATGCCGTCGGTCGTAGCATTTTTATTCCTGATTACCGTTTCTCGTCGTGCTAATCTCGTTACCTTGACATTCGAAAACTTGACTCTCTCTCTCTCTCTCTCTTTCCCTCTCTTTCTCTGCCTTCCTTTTCCTTTACTTTTCATTGGCGACGAGGGCGTCTTGAAGCGAAGAAGACGTTACGAAGAAGGCGAGAAAAGCTACGGAAACGTAGAGACATCCAACCAGTTCGAAGGACACGCCGACAATGCCGCCATGATTTCCAAGAGGACTGAATGCCATCCTAATTCTTCGCGGAATAATCGCGAGTGCAAGTTTGTTTGCCTCCGTGTTCACTGGCTCTCTGTGTTGCGTAATGGCCTCTGACGGCTGCGGAAAACTCACCGCCGGCAACGCTTTTCACTCGGACTTTAACTGAGACGCTTGGCTTTTTTAATTTTGTTATTCAAGTATAGCAGCAATGAAAGACAAATAAAAGAAGAATGTTTCCGTAATATACTCTAATATATATTCGATTCAAAGTGTCCGAAATATTTTAGCTAGCTTGTAGCAACGGTATATGTGAATGTGAAAATTTATAAGTGAATGATTAACTCGAGATAATTCAGTTTTCCGTCAGAAGGAAATCAAAGAAATAAAGAATTACGAAAATAACATTTTACAGAGTCTGCCCTTTGAGCAGATGCTGAACTCTGACCTTTGAATCTATCCTTTTTCAGTTCGCTATTTCGAATATCCTGTCTTCTCTTCGCCAAATATCACGTAAATAATTTCTGACCTTTAAGCGAACAGCTAAATTTATTTAAATCGCGCCACTTTTGATATACATGTGCGACATCGTAATTCAACGAAAACATCTAACAATCCTCGTATTAGCCCCATTTTTCCTCCAATAAAATTAATCGTTAAAAGATACCATCGAGAAGCTGTAGTGGAAAAAAAAAATCGAGCAACGAAGCACTTCAACATTATTTCAACGAGCAGGTAATTTCTTTGGAATCCGCTTATCCCAGCCCCGAAAACTATAAACACATGTCGACATAGGGAGGGTTGGACGGGTTGGATGCTGGTTAACCAAGCTGAAGTAGCATGCAGCTGAAAGCTAGAGGCGGATGTCGCGCCGGGGCAAAGTTAAATTAAATCACGGGCGAAGGCAGCTAATATTGTAGTTTATCTGGCGGGACATTAGCGCGGTGAAATATGCGCCTCCTTCGCCTGAACTTAAAATCAAGATCCACCGAAGTTCTCAGAGCTTCGTTCCCACTCTCTCTCCCTCTCTCACACACACACACACACACACACATACACAACATCTATGTATCCATCCATCTCTCTCTTTCTTACTATGTTTCACTTCTGAAACTCGTTCTCTGTCTTACATGCGGCCACGTCCTTCCTGCTAAGTCGCGCATGAAAATACTAATTATTATACCGATTATTAATACGAAAAGTTCCATGGCGCGCTGTTAAGCTTCAGCATGGCGTGCAACGACGCCGGAGGCTGAATTTCTTGAGAGACGCAGGCATCCGGATTACGCTTATGCTCGGCTAAACGAGGAAAACTGGGCCCCCATCTACGCGAAACGGCTTCGCGGATCTGCAGAATATACGCGATAAAACGAAAGTTAGAAACGCGTTCTTCTTTCCGTCGCACGATTTCGGATCGCCAGAATTGTGCGAGCACGGTCTGTCACGTACGACAGAGAACTCGATCGTGTCACTGGCTCGTCTCCGTTGGTATTTTTTATTTACGATATAATATACAATGTATTATAATACAAAATATATATAATATATAATATTGTATATTAGATATATATTATATATTATAGAGACGAAACCATCATTGATACCATCTTATTATCAATTTACATTAATTATATCAAAAAAGGAGTTTTAACATAAAAAAAAAAAATAAGTATACTTATCTTTAATTCCTGTACCAAAAGACAAAATTACACAGTGAATATGATTTTTGACTCCTTTGGTCCTCATACCTCTTATATGTTCATGCCAAAGTAGCTTTCTGATTTTTCAATATATCTTCCGCGAAATTGTCGTTCTTCGCAAATTTGGCGTAACTGCGTCAAAAGAATATGAAAGTCGATTAGTGCAATCGAAATCTGAAAACTTTTAAATTAAAGCTTAAGAAATTTCGAATTCTTGAATCCAGAAAAATCATTCTTCGACGAAAGAAAAACTGTTAAGATTTTACTTCGTAATCATGTAAATCTGGTTTCCAGAGTGCCGAGATCTCACAAAGCTACAAATCTAAAGGTCAAGAATTTCGATAATTTCAAATAATTGCCTAAAACGCTACGAGTCGCTTCAAGAAAATACCCACATGCTTTTATATTTCTTTTTTTCGAGACGTGATAGAGAAGGGTGGGTAGACTTCACGGAGTCGATTAAATGCGTCTGAGAAACCTTAATGTCCTCGGTCTCGATCTTCCCGTCCTGAAATCAAGGTGAGAAGACAAGGCTATTAATTGGTAGGCTAAGCGAGAAACAGCCTGTAAGTCTGCCTATAGACGGTATCGCTTATCAGTAAGACGCGTTCCTCTCGAAACGCGTCGCGCTCAGGAAACTCGCTCGCTAATTAGACGTACAGTTTGGATATTCGTGTTCTTCCGGTAGGTAAGTACCGGCATAACTTCGTTTTCTCCGTAGGAAGTTAATTAATGGTTCTACCCCTTTCCCCCTATCACACACTCGACACCCATACCTCGCACACGTTACGTTGATTGTGAAACGCGAATAGATATTAGACGACATCATTTTACTTCTTCAAGTTAACATTACCATATGCATACAAGTGTACGTAACAAAAGTGAGATTCGAACTTTGACATTAACTGTGTACGAATGTTAATGGAAGTAATATAATTTTTTTAAAGTAGGTACACGAGCGTGGAACAAACTTTCTAATTGAAATAATGAGGAAAATCGAAAGATCCACTTTTTAAATGGAATTAAACATTTTATTTTGTAATTAACTAACAGCAACGAATATATTCTAGGAATGTACAAGTATATAAATACTCTTGGTGGATCATTGTGTACCTAATACAACATCGAAGAAAATGATTTCGTAGTTTGATTACAAGATCCAAACTCCTGGAAGCAAGATGGTAACTGTGAGGGGGACGGGTGGTGTCTGCCTTTCGATTTTACAGGACCGCTGCAGGACCTGAACCGTGTATCATTATAACGCATAAGATAATAACCCCCTCGACGTTCAGCGAGGCGTAGGCCAGAATGAAGTGGAGCGAGATGGGGGATGGCTGGTGCTCTCGGCAGCGTGCGCTAATAAACCTGGTCTACGTTTCCTCAGTTATATCGCACCATGCCTACCCACCTAGCCAGCTCGACACTCTATATACATAGGACACAAGAGGAGAGAGGTGGCAGAGGAGTATACACCTAACGATATTATCATCATTACGCACTATCTTACTTCGGAAGCTCCCTACAAATGATTCTCGGTCGGAGTCGCGCTAAAATGCTTTTCATTATTACAAGAAGAGAGATACAACGTGTTGTGTAAGAAAACGATGCGATGATTAGGAACAGACGAACCATTCTTTGGTCCACAGTATGTAGAATTCATTTTTGTTACCTAAACATTGCGTTTACATTGATCTATGGGCGGCCGAGTTGAATGACCTCCCTTAATCCCTTAATCGAGCAATTTAAAGTGTATCAGAGGTTCATTGTCTAATATTTTATCGATAAAATCTTATTGAAAGTGATTACTTACAGAAGCATTCGCAACAGCATCCTCGAAAGCTGCTAACCTAGCTTGTCTCACCACAGCATTTAAATCCGCACCGGTGAATCCTGAAGAAAGTATTGCCAATTCTTTTAAATCTAATTCCATCGTATCTATGTTCTGTGTTTTACATAGAGCGATTAAGATTTCCTCCCTGTCCGCCTGTATAAATCAACATATAATTTTATTCAACCGAGATTCGTATTATAAACTTACCAACTTAAAGTACTATATATAAATTTATTTTAAATTATAAAGATAGAATTTTTGAAATACAAATAGCATTTGTTAGAGTTTCTTGCTTTTATTTCGAGTTGTAATGATGAGATTAAGAGCTACATACCTCATCTGGAAGCGGACAATATAACGCTTTGTCGAGACGTCCAGGCCTCAATAGTGCTGGATCCAATAAATCCGGCCTTGAAGACGCTGCCACGACCGCAACACCTTCTCTGTCTTCAACTCCATCCATTTGTGTTAACAATTGGTTTACCACTCTGTCTGTGACTCCAGTACTATCGTGACCTCGTCTTAAATAAGTTAGATATTAAATATATAGCAATTTTAAAACTATAAATTCTATAATTTATTTTATTACCAAATAAATTTATAATTTATTTTATTAACTGACGATAATCTTACCTTGGAGCAAGACTGTCGAATTCGTCGAAAAACAGAACACATGGCTTAGCACGAAGAGCCCTGTAAATTTTACTCAATTAATCTGGCGTAACTCTTGAATTTTCATACTTTCATATTTCGTTCAAACTTGAAATATTCGTTAACATTAGAAAATTACCGAAATGTTTTCTTACCTCTCGAATACGTTTCTAACAGATTCCTCGCTAACACCAATATATTTTGATAATAATTCCGGTCCCTGAAATAAACATTTATACGTAAGAATCAAACTGTTAAGTCGAATGAGAGCGAAAATAAATATGTTTGTACTTTAACGCTAATTAAATTAACACCGCATTCATTAGCAATCGCTTTGGCGAGCATCGTTTTCCCCGTGCCAGGCATACCATACAATAAAACACCATTCTGTAGCTTAATCGGGGCGTTCTTGAATATTTCAGAATATTTCAAAGGCCATTGTAAAATTTCTACCAGTGATCTTTTCACTTCCACTAATCCGCCGATATCTGACCAAACGTGACCCTCGCCTCTGTACAATTGTATACCTTGCAATGATATTGGCGTACAATTTTTCAAGGCAATCGCTACGTCCTTTTCACTCACTTCGATTGGAGGCATGGAAGTACCTTTTTGTATAAAAATCAGGGTTAGAAACATTTACTTATAATTAAAAATGACATTGACAACATAAAGTTTTAATTAATTTGTAGAAACAATAGACAAATTATTATTAAAATATACAAACTCATGATAATCTAATAGTCAAAAGCCAATAATAAATAACAAATAATTTAATTGCTTTCTTTGAAAACTCATTACGACAAAGAATTCGGTTGAGTCTAGATAAATTAATAGTGGAATAAAAGTGAAAATAATGTAATGGAATATTTTAATCTAGTATTGATTTTAAATGAAATTAATCATTGTAAAGATACCATGACGCTTCCAAGCAGCGAATGCAGCTTTCTCAGCCATATCTACGAGATCCTGGACCATCCATCCCTCAGTCTTGTTTCCATAGTAATCCCAATTCACGTCTCTAGGCACGTACAACTTGTCCCCAAGCATTAATTGCAAAATATCGATTCTATCTACCTAATTAGAGAGTACACAGCAGAACATATTACAGACACTGATCACGATCTGAGTCGATGATTTTCTGATAATTTAGATAGATACTCTGCTACACATCCTACACGTTCTTTTCTTCTCTTTGTCAAATGTGTTTTTTACTTTCGTCAGATATTGAAAACACGCAAAACTTTAATTTATAACTAAAATTCGACATTTTTCAATTTACGTATATTCTACATTTTTCATATTACATGTACACGTATATTATAATACGCTTCAAGTATTATTCTACATAATCTAGTTCTAATTAGTGTATATATATATTTGTAAATAATTTTATTATGGATTACAATTATTTGAGATTTACTTTGTGCTTTCTTGTACGATAATCAAACAGTTATTTTAAAAATAAAATGCAATAAAAATGGAATACCTTCTCCAGATTAGGGATGGATAAAATGGTTCTAAAAAAATGACAGCCTCTAGCTGGCCTTAATTTTTGACCTATCCTGCTAACGCTTGCGCACGTAGCAATCACTGATACTTGATAACATTCTTGATACTGCATCACTGCACTAATCAACATGTCTGTGATCCTGATATCAAGAAAGTTAGATAATAAGGATAATAAATTCTTTAAATTTTATTCCCAAACGTATAAGAACATAACTCGAACAAAGATACCTAGTAGCATTTATGGCGTCTGGAGTATTCTCTTCGTCATTTATGGACGCGCTGGTGATAGACTCTAGATCGTCCAAAAATAATATTGAAGGTTGATAATAAATACATTCAGTTAGAGCAGTCACAATAATTTTTTGTAACGTTTCAGCCTTCTTTCCTAAAAATTAACACTACTTACTTTTGATGTAACATTAAATTATTATCTTTTTTTCATTTATAGATGCATAATTTCGTTCCAAATTATCTACCTTTTAAAGATCTACAATCTATCATGTGGGTATGCACGAAATATGGTGGCTTTTGTAGTTTTTCTATAAGTATTTTACAAACGGTAGTTTTGCCTGAACCAACCGTTCCGGAAATTAAAATATTCTCAGGCTCGTATTCGAATGGTAATTGCGTTTTCAAACCTAGACTGAGATCTAACGCAAGTTCACACTCTGATAGAATGTTCCTCAAATATCTAAAACAAGCAGTATTTTATGTAAACGAAAAACTATCAAAAATAAAGAAAATGTTTTTTAAATATTTTTAAAAAGAATTTTCGCCTCGGAAAAACAAAAGCTTTCCTTACGTAAATTTTTCACAACGATAATTAGATGTTTGTACAATTTTGTCACGTTAGTTATTCACTTTTGAAAGTTCTGTTCTTCGGTATATTTATTAAACAAACTCGATTATTCACGTGATAATGAGTTTTAATCATAATTTTACGTATATATGTGTACTTACAAAAAATATCATGTCGTTAGATATCTCAGTTATAATCTAATATAAAAGACAACAGTACCTCGTAGATGTCATCCCTAACGAAAGACATTCTTGATCGAAGTGTTCAGATGTTCTCAGTTGACTTTTCTCTCTCACATTCCTCACGTGTACTCTGATGTCGCTTAAATTATTCTCCGTGATCATGGCGAACTTACAATCCTCCGGTGAAATTTTCACTATACAAGAATTTCCATTATCCAGAACAATAACAGCACAAGTATTGATTAACAATTCTTTGTAAAAAGAACGCGTTTTAACATAATTTTCGAAATCTTCTACAGTCACCGAGTTTCTCCATGAAAACAACTCGATGGAAGACGGTTCCGATGTCTCGGACATATCTATCAGGCGCAAACTCACTTTCGCACCTACTTTCAAGTTCAAACTTATTCTTAAACTGTTCGACGCGTACATACTTTTGTGAGGAAAATCAACGTTAAAATGATTTCTATCCAACGCGGAGAATTTCTCTAAAAAGTCTTCCAATATAAACACTTTCACTATCAACTCTGTAGAAAGCATTGGAACTGGCGATTCATCTTTCGTTAGAAAATTCGTGCTCGTTACGTTCACGTGTTGCTTGTCTTCTGGAATCTTTTTTACACGACAAATAGCAGAATCGCTTGAGCCCTGGGGGAATTCTGGCGCCTGATTTCTTAAAATGAACACATGGTAAGGACAACGCGCGATATCGTCAAACTCGTTCCCTTCGATTGCATTCACACTGGGCATCGGATGAACACGATACACCGTGGATATTTTTCTATCTCGAAAACTCTGTAGAAGCTTGTAGTTCCTCGTTGCTTGGTCTTTTCCCGAGTTTCCATCGTTTGCAATTGGTAACAATTTTTTAAAAGCAGAAATCAAATTGCTCGTAACACCGGATTGTTTAGAATTTTCGTTCGACCCGTTAATTTTTGTATTTGCCACTGTATCGGAGACATGGATCTCGGAAAACTGCTCGAGTTTCCCGTATTTCGTTAACGGTTCTAACGATTCTGTAAGAAAGAAACGACTCTAGTGTTTCTATACATATACTTCTATTCGTAGTACATAAAAATTGGCGATAGTCGAAAGTGATCAAAAAATGTTTTCATTTCTAATAATAACGATATAAAAATAATAATATAATTATTCGTAGGGGAATCTCCGTCACTGATAATGGTAACTGATAAATAAATTTTAATTATCGTAAATGATCACTCGTATGATTAAAATCATTTAAATTAAGTATAAGATGAATTCTTATACTTTTATAATAATTTTTTCATTTGAAATTGTCTCAAGTCGTACTTCCTTGTTATAGCATTTTAATTTTACTCGTGAAGATCAAACGCGTATCTCATCGAACAGGAAATTTTAATACTTGCCTACAATTAACGTTACGGATGTATGCCTTGAAACCCACGCGATAATCGGTTGCCTCTCTGCCACCACTCGAATTTGACCAAGCAACGTCGACTGTACCTTTTCCATTTGTATTTCCTAAAAATATTGCAATTTCATTGCTTTCATAGGCAAAAGCACTGTACAAAAGGAGAGATCTTGTTTTAATTCAACTTTTAGATATAATAGAACCTACCAGGATTTCTCTGTCGGACGTAGTGAGAGGTGCAACGTTAATTTTTGTTAAAATTGGGACGTCCCTTACGAAAGATACGAATACTTCGTCATCTTCTTTAATGTTCAAACTCCTTGCAAAAATTGTCCCCAAGCATAAAGTTTCATTAAGATTCGGCCTTACGTTGTAGGACGTGTAATATGTTTTATCTTTATGTATTATTTGAATTACATTTTCCTGTAATTTACAATAAAGTATTTTGAATTGTTAAAAAAGAAAAATGATGGAAGATTGCACGATAAAATAAATGAGTTATTAATCTAAAAATCAGATTTATACAGTGAAGTTAAATTTCATTAATTTATTAACTTCATTGAACAACAATTTATTCGAAAAATATAGAAAAGAATTAATGATTCTCAATTATTAATATACATTTTGAAATTTTTCGTTTCACGTAGTTGAGAATTTGACATTAAAAACGTCATTTTTTCCAAACCGAGTGATTCTCAAAATACATGTATATTAAAAAAAAAATGATATGTATAAAATATTTTTAAAAAAATTCTCGTTTTTAATTTTATAATTGATATCTTTTGTAGGTAATTATCATTCAATGATTTCTCTTTTATCATATGATGGTAATACGAATAATTAAAATTTGTAACAGTATCAATATAAAAATTTTAATTATTAATTCCAATAAAGCGACAATAATTAAAAGTCATTACGATTCATAGATCTCTAATTGTTGAAGTGTTTTCAATGTCGATGAATACTTTCTTATCAACCTAACCGAAGAAAAAATTAATCTCGACATCTAGCGAGATGATGAGATATTGCCATAGTCAGAATCAACACCAATTTCAATTGACACATCGGATATTCCATCTATTATTATATGTGTGATATATGTTTTACAATTTACACGTTTTCTTGTTGATTACAAGAGCACAAAGCACCAACCTTAATTTCCAATTTACGTAACCAGGTGTCCGGCAAATAGGCAAAACAATTATTCACTGATATATACTTAACTACGAAACGTTCACTTTGCATTCTTTTGATCGTTCATAAAGTCACAGACCAATAAAACTGAAAATTCGAAGATGCACGAAGGTACACGCACGTATGAAGAAAATATATGATAAATACTCGGTATGTGACAAAACTTTCACAATATCTAAACAAATATCGTGTTTAGTTAGTTAGGTTATCAAACACCGAAGAAAAATAAAACACCGTTTACGATATTTTTACGATTTCAAATAGAATCCAGGTATGAAAAGTTTCAAACATACTGCTGTTTTGCTGTGAGTCGAACAACTAAATACAGGTCAAAGGCTAATTATTTATTAAAACTAGGAGTTCAAACAGTTCCCTCGAGACCAATTATTTACAGTAGGAATGTGTAGCATTCAACAGATCGAACAACAGGAAAATATTAATGAATATCTTTTATACGTTTATCAATGTATTAACATACGAATTTCTATACAATTTCTATTCTAAAGTAAATACATATAATTTTTAATCAGTAGCTATGCTTCTCTGCCTAAAGTTCAGCAATATATGACCAACAAATGACTCCTTATATAAAAGAAACGTAATTAAAATTATACTTGTATAATGCATAGTACAGGTCATTAATTATATAAAATATAAAAAACGGATATACATATACGTTTTGAAGAAACAAAGTAGTGTTGAATTATATATTTTATCGACAGGTGGCGTTCAAAATAATTTCGTCTCTGATTCGTTTAGCACAAATTGTAGCGGGCCAATCATAGAAAAGGCTAACACTAACTGTGATATTTTGAACAGCGTCAACTTCAGTTGCCCAAAAGAGACAAATGGACACAACAGTTACGTATTAATGGCACAAGAATTTAATAAATAAGAAACATTGTTAAATCAGAGTATATCACATCATAATTTGTACGTACAAGTAAGTAAAAACGATTAATTTACTCTAGAAAAATAACTTGTTAAGTAAATATTCAATTTTCGTAGAGATTGATAAAATTTTGAGATATTCTCATGATCGCTTTACAGGAATCATGATGAATCGATCATGTTTGTCTATTTTCACTCTTCTTCGGTATTTGAAAAATCGTGCTGTGGTTTTAAACAATAGTGCAACTTATGTTTTCTATTTCTTATTTAACAATATATTCTTAGTGCATATTCCCGCGCTTTTCCCATTCTGAATGGACCGTTCTATGAACCAAGTCAACAATCAGAATGCGAGATCAAAAAATATAAAAAATTCTTCGATTTCTAACAGAAAGTGGCTTTATTTTTTAAATAAATCAGTCGGGCATTGGTCAAGGTGCTACAAAGTAATGCCAATAAGTAAATAAACGAATGATTTTATTCACAATCTTTACTTAATTCGTAATTTAGACCACGTACATATTTTAACATATTACTAATGAAAGTCGTATGTCTCGTTAGAAAATGTTTTTTATCTTTATAAAATCGTCAAAACTACAGTATCATTTGAATATGTTCTTATCGTTATAATGACAATTTATTGTAACTAGATTTATACTAAAATATTTATATATAGCAACGTACGAGTTGCTATAGATATATTATGTAGAAATATTCTCAAATAAAAATATTTAATAAATTTTTTTAAATAATGTGTTTAAATAGTTATATCAATACCTGCTTTTTATATAAGGAAAAATCAAATCTTTTTATCTTAAGCAATTGCAAGAATGGCTCCGTCAAAAATTTCAAATATGGCAAATAAACAAAGTGGTACTAATGTAACCAATACAAGAAAAAGAGTAACCACTAGGAGTCAAAATGCTGCATTAAACAATGTTTTACTCAAGGCTTCTATTGTTGGCAAAGATTCCCGTATCAAAAGAAAAGCAGAAGCATCCCCGCCAAAAGAAAAGACAGTAAAAAGATCTGCATTAGGAAATATTACTAATGTATGTTATTTGTTACTTTTCCCATTTTATATTTTCTTTTTTCATATTCATAGTCACAGAAAATTACAGGCAATTGGAAAAACACTGGGAACACATCAAACACAAGAACCAAAGAAAACGGTAAAAAAGGCAGCTGTTACTCAAGTAAAACCTTTCACTCAGACAAGTTCTGTTAGAATGCTTGAAAAAGTTGTGACTAAACCGGAAGTAGTACCTCAAAAACCAAAACCAGTGCCTCGTGTGAAACCAATAAAAAAAGATGAAGAAAAAATTGAAATACCCATTAAAATTGTAAAAGTTAGACGTAGTTTAGACTTAGAAAAATCAGAAGATAGTTCTTTGTACGTAAGTGCGTTAGAAGATGTTGGAGATGACATTGAAAGGAAATCCAGAAAAAGTAATATACAGGTAAATAATTTTTGTTATTATATATCATTTCTACACTGTGCAGTTTTGCATAACTTTTAAATATTTAAATAAATACTTGAAAATAGCCAGAAGAAACTGAAAAGACAAAAGCAAAACAAACAAAAACAGAAAAGACGAACACAGAAAATGAACCAAGTAAGTCTCAAGTACCTGCAAAAACTGAAGAAAAATTAAAGACAAGTCAATTAGATGCTGTTCCTGAAAGAGTATTACCTGACGGTGTCCAGTGGGATTTTGATGCAGAAAATTGGCTAGATCCATTTCAAGTCTCTCATTATGCCATGGATATTTTCAATTACTTAAAAGACAGAGAACGTTTATTTCCTATTGGAGATTACATGGAAAAACAAGTATGCCTCTCAAGATGGATGAGAGCTTTATTAGTTGATTGGATGGTAGAAGTTCAAGAATCTTTTGAACTTAATCATGAAACTTTGTATCTGGCTGTGAAACTAGTTGACCTATATTTGACAAAAGTAACTGTTGGGAAAGAAACATTACAATTGTTAGGTGCTGCAAGTCTTTTCATAGCAAGTAAATATGATGTTAGTATCAAAATTAAATATTCTATTTTCATTTAATTTTTAAACAAATTTAGCATGTTTCATTGTTTGATTCTGTAATTCTTATTTTTCTAGGAAAGAATACCTCCGATGGTGGAAGATTTTTTATATATATGTGACGGTGCTTACACACAAAAAGAATTAATTAGAATGGAAATGAGTATATTAAAAGTAATTGATTTTGATCTTGGTATACCTCTTTCTTATCGATTTCTTAGACGATATGCTAGGGTAAGTTGCGTTAATGTTTTTTTTTTTTTATCATATTCTTTCTATCGTAACGTAACATTTATAACAAATTATAATTGTTATTTTTCAAATAGTGTGCAAAAGTGTCAATGCCAACATTAACGTTAGCTCGATATATTTTGGAGTATTCATTAATGGATTATTCAACAATAATGTTCAGCGATAGTAAAATGGCTGCATCTGCACTCTTTCTAGCATTACAAATGAAAGATTTAGGAGGATGGACTCCTACCCTAAAATATTATAGCGGTTATACTGTTGATGACATACGAGATATCGTAAATCTTTTGAACGAAGGGTTACATCGGAAACATAAAGAAGCTCTCACTACTATACGCAACAAATACAGTCACAAGTAAGTATGTCAATATGTTTCATACATATTTTTAATATTTAATTAGAGAAACTAAAGATTAAAATAATAAACTTATAAATAATGTTTATTTTAGGATATTTTTTGAAGTAGCAAAGCTGCCATTAAAAGACACTTTAGATATATAAATAGTTTAATTAAATATAGTTGACAGTAATACACAGGATTGCCTAGTTATTGCTAGATAACTTGTAGTAAAATTTCTAAAAAAATAAGATGAGTACTGAGCATTAGTTTATAAATCAAAATGATCGTTAATTTATGTAATAATGAAACTAATGTAACAAGAAAATTTTAAAGTTATCAGTTATATATGTATTAGAAAACAAACGATTGAAGCTCAGTTTAAATTTAATATATATCTACAAGAACCGGTAAATATTACATAATTTTTATTTTTCTTTCTTTTTTTAATTATTTATACAATATTAGTAATCTCTATTTATAATCTCAGTATTTGTAAGTTTTTTTCTTTTTTTTTTCTTTTTTTTTTTTTTTGTTAAGAAATTTATTTTAACGCCACACTTTTATACTCCACAAAAAATTAATATTTTCAAAAGTATTTCTATGCATGCAAAGATTGAAATAAATCTTTTATTCGTATTTTTTTTATATATAATTATACGATACATTATTGAAGATTCAATTGATACATTTATATAAATATCAATAAATGAAAAACTAGGCGATACTAGTATTTTATAAAAAGAGCCCGTATAGAGAATGTGGCGTATTGTTATACATTGTTGTTGCACTTCATAGACTAAATAAATGGTATGCTACTAAAGATAGTTAACGAATATATATTTTTACTTACCATATTTAATATCAAAAGAAAGAGATTATTTCTTTTTTTCTATGAATTAAATCGAAAGATTGCATTAAAACTATTAAATTTAAAGTTTTATATATATATATATAGATACATAATTTATAGAGGAAATTTCTCATTTACCATTAACATGAAATTGTATTCACTACTTTCATTAGTTGCATACATAAGTGCAACAAAAAATTGTTTTTCGAGTTTTACTCATGTCATAGTCACTAGCTGTGCCTGTAATAAATGTGGGATATTCTTCTTTATAAAATACCACCTGTGATATATATGTATTCAAAACTTTAGTACGATCAAATGCATCAAAATTTTTTCATGAACAATATTTATGCAAGTCATATTCCTGTCAATTAAAAAATATCTAAGATTCTTCTTAGAAAACGTGCATATTAAATCAAGAAAGTTGTTGTACATAGTGAACATGGTTATCAATGTGTAAATATTTTTATTAGGTCAAATTTAGGGTGATTTCTTTATAATGAAAATTTATCATATAGGAATACTATGCAGTAAGACTTGTTGAAATTAGGTGGTGTATATAATATATTTTTGTACCAATAATGAGTGTATTATCTATTATTTTATAAAATGTGTGTATGTGAACTATTATAATGTAATTTAATAAAATCAAATAATAATTTTTAATTTTTCAAATTATCTTTTTGTATGTTCCTTTAGTACATTATTAGCCCAAAAAAACATGTATTACAAATACTTTCAGAAAATAAAACAACATATTAGATTTCAATATTTTATTATAAACTTCGATCTTATTAACAACTTTTATAAATAAACAATGCATACTTTCAATCATGACAGGAACCAGGTACAACATTTATGACTATTACATTTTTTCAGTATAAAGGTATTTTTATAAACCATTGTGTATACTTAAAATATTATTGCCATTTTACAATCAATATTTATACTAATTCATATCTGTTTTCTTTTTAATTACATTGAATATCAAGATTCACAGTTAAAAAAAATAAAAAGAAAATATAAATATTTAAGATAATACATTTTTACACTATATTTTAACATATTGAAATAATACATATTGAAATATATATTTGAAATAATATATATTATTTAAATTAAAAATTTATAAATAGTAACAAGTAATCGCTAGTCTTGATTGGTAACAGTATACGTAATAAATAATTACGTAACATACAAGAAAAATAAGTAAGATACTTTAAGAATAATGTTACAATTATTTTAAGAATAATGTTACAATTATTTTATATATCACATTTTCTCAGTCTTTGCTACGTTTGTCATTCATATATAATTATATTAAATAACTTTTTTTATAAAATGCTATACTTCAAAAATTTTAAACAACAGAATACCTAATTTTATGAAGTTTATAAATATATTAAATTTTTCGAAATTAAAATATCTTTATATTGTAATACATGCATATAATTAATAATATAATTTCTAATATCCCTAATTTACTTTCTGTTATTTATTATTTCCAATTTTAAATTAAATATAATAAATAATAAATTTCCAAAATTTTAATTTATAAATTACTAATTTGATGCTTACAGCTAAAGATATGGCATAAGACAATCTTACCGTATGTCAAAATTGTTCTCTAGATATTCGTCTATCATGTAAACGAATGCAGCGTGGACAATCTGTTTTAAAACTCTGCTTACATTCATTATGAAAACATGCACCACATATTTCACATCTACTAACTTTTGAAAATTCCCATGGAAATATAACATCTTTGGAACGACATAGCTCGCATACAAATCCCCTAGCTTGGCATAACTAAAAGTAAAATCAGATCTTATTAAAAGTATAAATATACAATATAAATCAGTATTTATTAAAAATATGAACATTTATTATAAAAAAATATTACCTCACAACTCATAATATGCATATTACACATTTCAACCAATTCTTGTAATCTCATTGGCAAAATACCATATTTAACATGCATCAAATCTTGAATGGAATATATATGGGGTTCGCTTATTATGTAATTTGGTTCCTTCTTCAGAACATCTTGAACACTGAAATAATAAATTTCAGAATATTATTTGTACTTATAATAAAAAAGAAAAAACAATTGAAATTTATACCTTATCGCAAATCGACATGTAAATAGAAAATCTTTAAAGAAAAATAATTGTGAACGTAATAATCTTGTCCTGGTTAATTGTTTTATTCGTCTGTATAATGATGGATTTAAATCATTTATTTGAAATAATGGATCTGATGTCATTTGATCCAACAATCTATATGAAAAATTTGATACAGAGTACCTAAATGAAAGAATAACGAATATATAGTATCACTTTATATATTGTAAATTTAGTCTCACTAAGCATTATACCTATTAAAATCCCACTTAGATAAAATCTTTCCTGGTATTAATGCTACTTGATTCGTATGGCATCCAGTACAGAAATATCTACCTAAATATTCACAATAACGAAATTTATTAGCATATTTTATTGCAACTTTCATTCCACATCCTGCACACCTATAATTCTGTTTAGCTATAAGAGTGCGCCGCCTATGTATAAAAAATATCATGTTTAACTGAATAATTAAATTATATAACATATTTTTGAAATCATGGTATAATCAACCAGCAAATGATTATACACGTAAAAATAAGTCGAGGAAAAAAAATAAAATTTATTCGTTTGAAGCTTTGTTTTTGAGAAACAAACATTAGCTAAATTCAGGTATACTTAATAAATTGTCAGACTCGATTTTCTCGAAAATAAAGTTTCAAACAAAAACATTTTATTCTTTTTTTTTAACTTATTTTTACATGTAGAATCATACCCTAGAATTATATCGTGATTTCAGATACACCCTATACATATCGTCTAAATTTAAAAACTTACACTGGTGGAGGATGTGATGTAAAAATAATTTGAGGTCTTGGTGGAGCCCATTCTGTCGTCCCGCGCAATGGAATTGATTGTGAATTTTCTGTATCATCTGGATTTATTGGCCAACTTTTTGGTAATGGTAACAATCTTTGTGGTACATCCTTTTCAGAGACCAACCATTGTAATTCACTCGCTCTTGGTAATTGTTTCTCGCTAAATTTGCTAAGAAGCGACAAAGCTACCCCTTCCGCGGACATGCTACTTTCAGTTAATGTTGATTCTGTTCCATGTGCAGGGGATGATTGGTATAAATCTGCATCTGAATATAAAGATGCCATAGATATAGAAATTCCAGCATTCTTAAGTTTTACTGCATTTCGCTCGTCATCCACTTCTAAATCCTCTATATCATCTGTGGATATATTTTCTGATGGAGTATCAGACGAAGTTGATAATGGACTAACACTTTGATCAGTGGTTGTTGTATCCGTCTTGCCATCACTCAACAATTCGCGATTCCACGTCCTTCCTTTGTACCGTTCTTCTTGTCGTTGGCGCCGCCTTAATCGTATTCTTTGTTTTAAGCTATTTATTTCTTCATCACTTTCTTCAGTTGCTTCTTCCATAAGGCGCCATTGCTTATTACATTTTACTTGTTCAATGGCAGCTATCATAGCTTCAGAAACACTGAAATGTGCATTTTCTCTATCCAATTCAGCATTTGCTCTAGAAAATTGTGCAGAAGCTAGAAAATTTGTCAAACTTTGACCTTCTGTTGGACGTGGAAAGTATCCTATAGCCATAGGTTGAACACTGCTTCCTCCATCTTCCATGAAACTCTTCTTTGGTGTTCTTATATCCTTCTGCCCTTCAATTTCTAAATTCCACGGACTAGTAAATTCAGGTGCCGATCCTGATAGAAGAGAAGTTTTCCTTCTTGGCTGTTGAGAAATCTTAATTTCTGTGGAATTCGTATTACACATATCTGAATTTGTTTCACTTGATATAAGAGATGGAATTCGATATTCCTCTACTGCGATATTTGTCGATGCGTCCTCATTATTTAACACATCGGAATCTTCGCTGGATTTTTTAATATTTTGATATTGTTTCATTTTAGTTTTGTTTTTTACCTTTCTTACAGGAGTTCTTGGCTTTATGAGTAATTTATTATCCGCATTTGATTGTTTTAATTCAGCATAATTTACATTAATTATTTTTGATAATTCAACAGAAGATGTTTGAGAATAATTACTATTCTGTGTATTATTCTTTGCAACGTACGGTGAAGCTACAGGAACAGTTTTTCTAAGAGTTGTACAATTTTTTGTTAATGCTGAAAGACTACTCCAACTTTTCAAAGGTATATCATTAATTTCTTTAGAATTTGATGGTTTATCTCCATTTTTTTCACTTGATTTAACATCATCATGTTGCACAGTTTTGCAATCTGAAGATATTTTTAATGATTCTAATTGACATCTTTCAATATGCACAGCTTTATCTGTTGCAACACTAAAATTTATTGTTGAGAAATTAATTGGATATGAAGAAGATCGACGATGTCTTTTGGGACTTATTTTAGGAGAAATCCAACAAGGTAAAAACTAAAAATAAAAATATTAAAAAGACATTAGAAGAATGAAAATGTGTATTAATTATACAAGTATGAAAATATACATATTACAACAAATAAAATTTTCTTTAATCAACTTACCAAGGATGGATCAATTTCTGTAAGTAATATAGGTTGGTTTCTTTCAACTGCTCTTAAACATAGAAGTGTGGCTTCAGCTAAGTTTTCTTGACACAAAAATGCCCATGGTTCAAAGCAAGAAAGTAAATGTTCTTTGTCAGACAAAAGCCACGATAGCTTATATGACAAAGAATGACTTTCCAAACTACATAATTATTAAATTATGTTATATATAACTTATGATTTTTTTACATACATATGTTACTAAATTAAATAAATTAAACATTAAACATTAAAAAATTAAATTATCATATTCTTTTTCTGTAATTACCTTTTATATAACCATAACATATCTTTATGCGATACGATCCTAGTTGGTAAATTAGAAAGATAATCCTCTGTTTCAGAAACGACAGGTGACAATGCTGCAGAAGGTTGCAGCCAATTTAATCCTTGAATAAAGATCCAACAATCTGGTTCTCCCTTGCAATAAATTTTATTAATTTTTTTTCTATATCAAAGTTACATTGTATAATCTCTTATATAAATAACACAAAAGGCAGTAAATAAGAATATTAAAATTAATCTAAATATAAACAATGACATAGTTAATGAAAAAAAGAAAAGATATAAATATTACTAAGTATCAATGCAAATAAATAATTTACATTCAATTAAAAGTTTCAATAAAGAGGAATAATGAAAAAGAATAAGATATAATTGAGTATAATTACTAATACCGGTAAATTACACATGTCATATGAAAACAAGGTAGAGAATGTCTTACATTTCGATTAAATATTCGACAGCCATGTTTAAATATCCTTTCCATTACATTATGAAGACGATTTAAACCACCGTAAACATTCCACACGTTTAAAACACCATCGACTAATAAACCTTCTACCGTAGATCGAAGATTTTGTAAAAGTTGCCACTGCTCTTTGATGTGGGCGTCTCCGCACATAGTGATGCTCGTGAATCGTTCACTTTCTATTTTAATGTATGCTTCAATCAATTATTGTTGTCATAAAATATTTTAAATAAGTTAACGATCATTGCATATTATACAAACATTACGTATATATAGAAATCAAAAATGTTTATGTTATCCTGAATATTCATTGAATTTCCTCTTAACTTCAAAAGATTTTACTTTAAACATTATATCATTATGATGAATTTTTCTGTACAATTATACGCTATCTTTCGACACAACTATCTCTCTTTGCATGATTTTGCTAGCAAATTGTAAATAATTTAGAAACCATTTAAAAGTACATATGGACATAGAGCAACACAAATGACATTGATATTAGGTTAGAAATTAGCGTACGCGTTGAAACACGTAAACCATTGGACTAAATTGTTGGAAGCATCAAGTGGCGGCCTCCAACGGTGATTCATAAAAACTACCAAGTTTCATAGTAAAATCAATCAATAAAAAAGAGTGTACAATTGTTACTCAATCACTTAGAAGTTAAATTATATAAATTTTTCAAACTCCTTCAATTTAATTTAAATAAAAACAAAATTATTTTACACTCACAATATATATTAAATCCATCTTTAAATATGAAATTTTTACTACTGTCAAAAAGGGTTCCAAAAATACTACATTGTAATTACATATATGTATTTCAGTACTGTACCCACAATTTCGAGTTATTCACAGGTAAAGTATTATATAAACTCGTACAATGCAGAACAAAACATTTTAGTCTTAATATTAGTCGTACTCGTTAAGAGTTTTTGACAGCCACAATGCTGTATTAAAATAAGAAAACGTATCATTTAATTTAATGAACTCTTTTTTGAATATAATTGAAGCTCTGTAAGCCCTAAGATGAGGCTTAGTAATTCAGAATATCAGTATATACAATAGAATAAAAACTGGATACTTTAAACTTGTGAAAAAATTGAAAACGTTATCAAGCATCCAATATAATCTGTGAATTGTAAATATGTAATATTCATTAACTCTAATAATGATGATTAATAGGTAGCTTTTGAACGAAATACATTTTCCTTTCCATTGCGATCAGAAAAAACCGTGGAAAGAATATTTAACAAAATTTCCATCGATTTCCACATTCATTGCATAGTACAAAAGTAGTCATAGGTTCATCAGCTGAGCGCGTCTGCACTTGATTGTAAGTACAATTACGTTTTTTGCACTTTCCACATTTTAATAAATCAGTTTTCGTTCCTTGCACTGTAGCAAGTTGCGCATCATTAATTGCCTCTTTTTTAAACTGTTCCCTTAACTGTTTTATTTCATCACTTGCCATCTCTTCTGCAGTCATAACAGCAAGCCTAGCAGGTGTTATAGCACCAGCAATAAAATTCGTTCGAAGATTAGGATTTTTTACATCACGTAAATTAGCGACTCTGCTTCGTACCTAAATATTTAGATATACACTATTAAATTACAATTCAAAAATAAAAAAAATCAAAACAACAAAAGCAACTAATAGCTTACTCTGTTTTTATATCTATTGTCAGTATTTTTAAATTCTGCATAAATTGCTTCCTCCAGTTCCTCTGCTAGTTCCTCTGGTGTAGCACAGCCATCAATTGTATTTCCATCTACTCTCAAAGCTGCTGCTAACAGTTCCCTACATTTAAGTCTTACAGCATCTGTGGTTGTGGGAGCAGGAAACGTAGACTGTTTTCTTTGAATATCTTTATGAGGTTTCTCTTCTTTCATTTTAACATCGCTTCCATCTGCATTATCCTTATCTTTCTTCTGATCTCCATCATCTTTGTTTTTCTCTGATTTATCATCTTTTTTTTTGGAACTGCTTGAAGAAGTAGAATCCTTTTCTTTATTAGATCCTATAAGAAAGAAATACATAATTATCTAAAAAAGACTTTTATTTATGCATTTCAATTTATTCTTTTACCAGATAAGAATTTCTTCCAATTTTTAATGAGAGTTTTTGATAATGATATAACTTCTTCATCTCTACTTGATTTTCTCAACGCATTTACTGTCATTCCAATACGTGTCTTGGTCAGGAGTTCCAAATCAACAGGTAATTTTTGTAATATTTTAAGTAATTCCAATGCTTGTTCTTGTCCCTGTAATGTAAAAAGTTGTCAATGAAAAAGAAAATATAAATATACATATGATTCATTTATATTTCTTTAGTATAAATTACACTCAGGCACATATATGTTATTAACATAATTATAAAATAGTTTGTTATATTTTTATTCTTTATATTATTAAACATATTGTTATTTTTATCATTATATTGTATCTTTATCATCAAAATATACACTACAGCCAATTTCGTGTAATGATATAGTTGCAGATGATATAAGCAACTTTTTTAAAGCAACATTAAATGAAAAAAATTGAATTATGCAATTAATCAAATCCACACTAATAAACTTCGATTGTTAGTTTACAGTATCTACAATACATCTAACGCAATTACAGATTTTAATGACCACTTTGATATTTATGTAGATAGAAAAATTTAGTATATTTTCATAAATTCAGAACGAAAATAATATGACCTAACTTTTGCAAAGTTTTATGAATGCATTAAAATTATTATGCTTAACATTAAAAGTTTTAATGCTTCAATGTTAAATTATTATATATGGAAAAAAAATTTTTTTCTTTTTTTGGAAGGGAATTTCAAACAGTAATAAATTTGTATTTGTCGTACATTTACAATAATGTATAAAAGTAATCACAGTTTACACTGAAGAGCTTTGCTTAATGAACAGCCTCCAATATGCCGAGCAGGGTACACAACACTATATTTTACTCACTTACTCACCGTCCCGTCACCGCTCGACATCTTGTTTAATTTTTTCTGAATTCGTAATACTTCTTCCTCGGCACTCATTATGAAAATTTTGTAGTTTTTACACAAGAAACCAATATAAACACATACGATACACCAAACAGACGAACAACAAACCCTGAGTACGCTTATAACCGTAACTTGCGATGTGGAGTTCGATACTGGATAGGTAACTCACAATCACAACATGCTAAGGTTACAGTCACTATGTGTTGCAGCGACATCTTTCGTACATAAAATAAATTTGAAAACCGTGGGAATATTTAAAAATCTTTTGTGAAGATAACGATGAAAGAGCATGAGTACTGTTTGTTAATTTTCTAACTTTTACCTTATATTATGATCAATGCGATGAATTTTAACACGATACAATCGAAAATGGGTCTAATCGGGTATACATATATATATATATATATATATATATATATATGTATGTATATGTATATATATATATATATATATGTTTAATCGGACACTCACTATTTTGTTCCATATAAATACATACACGAACTTATTTCAGCAATGGTAAAGAGATTAGTAATTTTCTTATAGACTCAACAATATCATAAAAATTGTATGTATAATAATATACAACTACATCTCTCACAATAATATACAGCTACATTGGTCTGAAAATTAATTCATTTTTTTCCGTAAAAAAATAACATAACAGTACTGTTGTTAAAGATAAAAGATGTTCTATTCGATCAACTTATCATCATTTTTCATTCCGAATCTATAAAGAAATTTACACTTCGAACCCACCCACGTTGCGAAAATAATTTGCGACTACGCATTTACCTACTTCGTGTTTACGCATTTTCTTAAATAATAATAATACGTGTAATCATTCTAAAAATTTGGAAATACGAGCAATAAGAGTAAGACACGTAATCACCATTCAAATATTTAATTCTTCGATCACTGTTAATATTTATGTTACGTATATATATCGTTAGTGTTTCAGAAAAATGTTTGACGATTTGATATTTCCTATTATAGAGCGCTTAAAAATTATTTGCTATGTGCTTGTATGTTGTCATGTATCATCAGGATTTGTATTCATTCCATTGTATGCTACATGCTTAGATTTCATCATGCCACTTAATGAAACTCGCTACCGGCAACAACTGTTTAGATTGACATACTTCGTAGATGAAGAGGAGTACTTTTATTCTATATATTTTACTGTATGTTTATACTGTTTGGTGCTTATTCGCAACAGTCATGATTGCAGTCACTATTGATTCGTTATACATACAAATCACGATTATTTGCTATGTGCGAGTAAGCATACAAAATATGATGCATAAAAAACATTTCTTCATAGCACTGCACATTGCAAGGGACGATTTCACGGGATTTCTTTTATTCGCTACGTCTAGTATTTCTGAGAAGAATAATTTTTAACTGCTTTTATTTTAAGTTATGCAGCTTATTTTAATATAAACGAAAATGTTCTTCGTTTAGTGAGACATTTCATGATAATATAGGCAAAGCATTATAACAGCAACACGACTTACTAATGTTACTGTAAATGAAACTTACACTGAACGATTTAGGCAATGCTTGAACATGCATAAGAATGCCCTCCAGTTAGTAACGACAAATTTTTATATTAATAATTAATATTACAATCGACACGTTATAATTATAATGAAAAAGTAGTGAAGAAGAGTTTACAGAGTTCGACTGATTTGTTCTCTTGTTATATTTTAAGATTGTTCGAGCTGTCGGACGATAACAGTCAAAAGAGTTACTTTTGTTAAATTCTACTGACTATGATCGGTACGACTGTAAACAGTTGTGTTAAAGTAAGAACTGTTTCGCAGTTTCAGAAAAAAATTAATGAATCGAACATTCAGTATACTAATATCGTTTGATTAGGCCGTGAATTTGCATCGACCTGAAGAACCTCTCAGAATTACTTTGTATCTTGTGGCTCAGCAATTTGTGGCTCCATTTGCTTATTATTACTCTGCCTGGGCAAGTGATCAGGGATCATAGTTCCGAATTGAGTAATTATATGTATGTTAACAAGTATGTTTTACGCGTTCCAAATATCATCATTTCGATATAATATTTTTATTAACCGTATAACAGATATCGCTCAACATGGTACAAAATGTCATTAAAGATTCAAAAAATACTGCACACGATGCAAATGAGATCTAGTAAATCGTGTAGTAAATCGTAATTTAACAGCAGTAGGTTTATAAGAAATGAACAACGAGAATTGTACTTTTGGAATTGTACTTATTGTTAGGAGTGTAATTGTTTCATTTTAATATAAAATTATAAAATAATAATTAGTGTCGCTTGATATTTCAAGACATTCAAAACACGTGTGTCATACTTTACCGCTGCTATCGTTGAGAGATGATTCCTTTTTGAAAATGAATTCTCCAACAATCAATCATTATTATGGATATGGTAATGCCAATGGACAATTTTGTATAATGTTATTAAATATGTAGACCTGAAATTAAAAAATATTTATACAAAAATGTAGAGTACTGACATCAAAGCACAATATTAAATCAAATGTCCACGTAAATAATAATTTCATTAGTCTTTCCTATTCTGGATATTATATTTCTATTAACTGAAATCACATCTAAATTAATCATCTAATTACTAACAGACATAATCATTTTTATTTTGGATACTTGCATTTGTCTGCAATTATCTTCCTAATAAATGTAAACAATATATATTCGATTATTCATTATTATAATTTATCATAATAGTAGTCTATTTATTTTGGCTAACTTAATATTTACCAATATTATTAATAAGCATTCATCGCGTGCATTATACAAACGATTTTACACATTCTCGTCAATATTATGTGAAATGAAAAGCATGGAACTTGCAATCAAAATATTTTTAAGAGGTAGATTGTATCGTGCAGACAAATGAAACAAACAGAATCATCTCGATGCTTGCTGTTACTTTAAATTTTCAGAATTCAAACGAAACAAGTTTCGCTTGACAGTCACGCACAAACTATTTCATTTCAATATTCCACGATCTAGATTCGCGAAGTTGTAGAATAATCTTTTTTCAACAATGCAGGAGTCATATTATAACTAACTAATTTTTCGTCTACCGCGGAGTTATTTAGCAAACTAAAAAAAAGAAAAAGAAAGATAACACAGATTTTCTTATAGCCTACAGAATAGTCATTTTCTTATAGCCAATAAATTCTTTGAAAATTAAACAATTTACATTTCATATCATAATGAATATGACAGTACTGTCGTTAGCTATAAAAGATATGTACATTCTATCTAATTAACTTGTTTTCATTTTTTATGTCGGATATATAAAGAAAAAACTCATACTTCGTACTCAGTATTTCATTGTGAAAACATTTGTGCCTAGGCGCTTTACTTACGCATTTTCTTAAATATACATATAATAAATCTAGAAATTCATAAATATAAGGAGTAATAGTAAGAGATGCAATATACACATAACACGATTAAAATATCTACATTTTTGTTCATTAATAATAATAATAATAATTTTAAATCAAATGTATAACGTAACAATGTTTAGTGTTTCAGAGAAACAAAAGACGCGCAAGTACTCTGTTCGATATTTCTCATTACAAAGCATTTAAAAAATATTTATTATTCTTGGGACAATATCCAACTCAATCGCGGTGGAGCAGCAAATTTACCGTAACCGTAATAACAGGCACTTTATTGACATTTTATTGTCCAGCGGTAAGTAAAAAAGTACATATATACGTATACAAAATATATATATAAAATATGTGAAATATATTCAAAAGCTTAAAAATCATGTACGTATATCAAATAAATAAAGTTACGCAATAATAGTTACGTAAAATTGACAAAAGGATGGTGGATACAATTTAATAAAAATGGCTAAATAATATATAATAATATAGTTGAAGATTTTACTTGACAGTTTGCACAAATTTTTATATCACTACACGAAAACGATCTGGAAGGAATGTTGGAAGGAATGCCTGTAATTGCTGCGGTATCAGCTGTCTTAATAAAATTGTTGAATCATGAGATTTATAGAAAAAATGTATATAGATTTATAAATTAAGAAAATTTATGGTATAGATAAAAATCTCAAAATCACAACTATTTTCTAGTTCGAAAAGATGTTCGATACTGTAAAAGAAGACTGGAAATTGTTAAATAATAGAAGTCAAGCGTGCATTCTTGAGGAAATTACTAAGCAAGGGAATAAAATTGGCGAAGTATACAGAGGTAACTATTGCAACTTGTCTTTTCTATCTATATGTCTTTTATACATTAAATTTTTATAATTTATATCGAATGTTTTATAATTTATATCGAATGCTTTTACATATCATTTTTATTCATTTCTGCACTATATTTTATAATGAGATATTACTGATATTACTGATATTCATTTTCAGTTTTTGTGTTATCATGTATGTCAGGATTTATATTTATTCCGTTGTATCCTATATTCATGGATATCATCTTACCGCTCAATGAAACTCGCCACCGGCAACAAATGTTTAGATTGAAATTCTTTATAGATGAAGAGCAGTACTTTTATCTTATATATTTTTATATTGTTTGGTGTACATTCGCAACAGTCATGATTGCAGTCACCATTGATTCGTTATATATACAACTCGTTCATCATGATTGTGCGTTATTTGCTGTATGCGGGTAAGTAGATATATATGATATAATATATAAAAAACAGCTTAGTGTTGTATGATGTAGAGAATGATTTCACGAGATTTCCCTTATTCCTTATTCGCTGTCCCTTATTTGCTACAGTATATATGAAAAATAATATATTTTCCAAAATTATTTCTATCTTGGATTCAATTTACCTAGCTTGTGCAAATAAAAATGGGCTTCGTTTATTGCGAATACTTATTATAAATATAGGCAGAACGTTATAACAGCCACAAGATCTACTGATGTTGGTATAAATGAAACTTACACTGAACGATTTAGGCAATGCTTGAGCATGCATAAGAATGCCCTCCAGTTAGTAACGACAAATTTGTAATTAATGTAATAATTAAAAAAATACAATAAAAAGGCAGCAAACAAATTCGGCTGATTTGTTCAATTTTATTGTATTTTAAGATTATTCGAGATGCTAGATGTCAGCAGCCGTAGGAGTTACTTCTTTCAAATTTTACTGACTATGGTTGGCATGACCGTAACAGCCGTACAAGTGAGAATTATTTTGCAATTATAAAAAATATTAACCGATCGAACATCCAGCATATTAATATGGTTTAATTAGGCTGTTGTAAATCTGCATCGACCTGAAGAAGCTCTTAGAATTGGTCTCTTCCTTGTGGGTCAACAATTCCATTTACTTATTATTACTCTACCTGGACAAGTGATCACAGATCATAGTTTCAAATTGACTAATGACATGTATGTTAACAAATATATTTCAAACATTTCCAAAATTATCATTTCGATAATATACATTTCTATCAATTGTATAACAGATACTGTTCGACGTGGTACAAAGTGCCAGTAAAGATTCAAAAAATACTTCTCACGATGCATATGAGATCTAATAAACCATGTAAGTTGACAGCAGGAGGAATATACGAAATGAACATCGAGAATTTTGGAATAGTATGTATTTAACTGTGTAGGATGGATGTAATTACTTTATCATGATATAAATAATGAAATGATAAATTAATAATAATAATTTAATATTTTAAGACATTTAAAACATGCGTATCGTACTTTACATTGCTTCTATCGTTGAGAGACTGATTCGTTTTCAAAATGAATTCATCCTGTTGATAATCAATTATTTATATGGATGTGGCAATGTGTACCTACTTTATGTAATATCATTAGTTAGATATGCATGCTGAGAAGCTGTATATGTAGATGTATGGTACAATCAATAAACATGCACATAAATAAAATAATTACTCGTATTATCTCTTCTTCGATATTACTGCTTGAACAACAATTTTATTTTATTTTGCTTTCTTATTTTGTTATTTCAACAATCTCAATAGACCATCAAGAACTGAGCACGTCTGAACTTTTGGAAAAAACGTATCCTCATTTTCTCATCCGTTACATGATGTAATGTCATCGTCAAGAAAAACGAATTCATGACTATGAAAGTAGAAGACTTTTAAAATGAGATCAATATGATGAATATGATCTTCTTTTACAAAATTGTAGCAATTTAAATTACCCACAATTTTTCATTGTCATTGGTACAGTTGTACTCTTTACTATATGTTTACTATTTACTTTATATATATATATTACATATATATTACATATATTACATGTACAATTTCGTGAGAAACTGTATACTTATGATTACTTTTTCAATTTTTTTTATTGTATATACAGACACAAAGTCCAGAAAGCAGCGAAATGTTCAAAATCCGTGAAGATTTGAGAAATTGCACAATCCATGCACAATAAATCGATCGAGTTTATATTTATCAAATAACAATAAATTATAATAGATTTTCAAATTCTCACTAAATATATTTAATTTTGTTTCCTCATTGCATTTTATGATATTTTAAACGAAACTAATCAATGTAGCTACTTGATTATGATTGGATTATTGGCACAGCCTCATATAGCCGTTCAAACAGAAATATTTATACAAATCAAAATATACCAACATTTAAAAAAATCATTAATCTAATCAATGGTTTTATTTTTGCAGGTAGTTTTTAATTTAGATAAAGAAAAATCATTTAATAACGCAGTATTTTTCAAAGGCAATCAGTTTTATTAGTTTATGCTAAGTCTATTATTACTGGATTATTGTACCGAATTAACGAAACAGATGTACATACCCAATATCTACAAAATGTAATTACATACAGTAGAATCTCGATTATCAGAACACAGATTCATGAAAAAAATATAAATCTATTTTTATATATTTTCTATTATAATCGGTCACTTTCACTTTTAGACATTCAAAACCTGCATGTTATACTTCACGATGATAATGTCATTGAAAGGGTTAGTTTGTTGCGTTTTATATTTGGATTAAATAAATATGAAAATAGTGCACTATATATAACATATCGTTAATATTGAGTCTGTTTGTTTTTGAGTCTGTTAGGAATGCAAAAAAAGTTAGGAATTACGATATTTCAACATACATTATCTGTCATTAGTATTTAAGTAATTTAAGCATCAAAAATTATTCTACTTGGATTTTTTGACATACTGTCACACAGTACATACATATACATATATTTAATAATATCCACGTGTCGATCAAACAAGTAATAATTATTTTTATATCACTCCTTTTATATCACGTAAATAATACGTAAATCGTAATATTGATAGAAATTCCAAATGTAGGCATAATAACTTCTTTGCAAATTTAACTGCACTATAGTTTGGGAATCCTCTATCTGCCGACGTATGTTCAATGAATGCCGTATTGCAAACGACTGAATTAATATTTTAAAGAAATTATAGGTCTTGTTTTTCCAACAAAACGGACAGGCTTTATATTTATTTCGATTGCTGGAAAGGGTTGTTAACTATATTATACCCTAGTTACTTAATATCAAACTGGTATCTGTCCAGGAAACAAACAACCCATAGTCACATATTTAATGACTGTAATTTTAAGCTTGAAGTAATATCGAGGGTCAGGTATAACTACATCCACCAGATGCACTTTCTCGGTTTTTGGAAAAACATCTGTACGCTTCATTTACAATTCGTGTAGTTGCAAAGTTGCCTGTATTGATTTCATTGACAACAGCGGTACTTTGGAAAGCATGGACAGTAAGAGAAAGGGACTCAATTTACATCCCGATTAAAACATTTATAATACAGTAGCTCATGAAGGTACGACTATTTGAACACTTTTTATAAAAAAAAATTTGTTTGTAAACATTATGTGCATTAATAGCTTTTGTAAGTATATTAACAATTTGGAAATTTCAAACTGATCTAGAAAATTGCAACAATTATTTAATACACACACACATACACGCACACACATAATTGTATAATGTATATACAGAATTAAAATATCATATATCCATATAATAAGTGACTTTTATAAGTGACTAGCTATACAAGTGCTGAATACGCTGTTAGAAATGTATAATAGAAATGTTAATCTTATAATAATTAGCTTCCATTATATTACCAACTAGATATAATTATTTAAAAGTGTTCAAATATTTTCGTCAGCTATTGTAACTTATTATTATTTGGCAATGACAACCGATGTATCGCGAAATATTGTTTGATAAAATTTAATCTAAGCTTCGATTATTAGCATTCCAGAAACGCGACAAACAATATCCTAATATGTTCGAAATCTCATACTATAAAGAACTGAAGAAGTACTTACAATTAGTGGGGCTACTACATCAAAAACAAGGATTCAGAGATATTAGTGTAATTGTAACGATGATAAGTATCGCAAGCATTTTTGTTCCGACGGTAAGAAAAAGATAATTGAATATTTTCTAGAAAGAAAATTCGTAGATAAAATGAAGAAATTAAATTGAGCGAATTGTAATAAAATAAATAATCAGGTAATATTTTTCAACTTGAATTTTGAACTTGAATACGATTCGTTAGATATTAGAAACTTATGCGTCAATACGTACAAGAAATATCGACGTCGCGCTTGAATGTATACCCCATTTAGCTGCCTCTACGTGCACTATTGTAAAATTATTTAATATACACGTCTACCGAAAGAACGTAAGTTAATTTTTTATTATATAAAGAATATTTCGGATGGAAAATGTTATATGAACATATTATTTTTGCAGTTCAATAAGATGTTTGACTTGATTGGGAAAGAATGGGAACAGTTGAAGTTAAATAATGAATTACACGTTTTGGAAGAAGTTGTTATACAAGGCAACAAAATGGGCCAATTATATCGAAGTGAGATTAATATACAGTAAACTACTGATCTAAAATATCCGAATATTTGTTAATTATTTATTATTTCAAATGAAGACTATAATTTTTTTAATACCTTAAATAAAGTGTATGAAACAAATAATGATACTTTGATATAATGCAAATAAATAATTAACTACGATATATTCTTTTCAGATACTTTAGCGTCTTTCGCGATATATTTCTTGGTGATTCCATTAGTTTATCCTCTAATGGACCTTATTCATCCACTGAATGAAACTCGACCACGACAACAATTACTTAGGGTTAATTACATATTTTTTGACCAAGATAATTATTTTTTATACGTGTATTTACAGCTAGCTTGGGGAGCAGTAGTGGTTATAGTGACGGTGATTGCTGCTGATTGGTTGTATATTCTTATAATTCACCACAGCAGCGGATTATTTGCGGTGTGCGGGTATATTATTGCGATTCTTTGATGAACATATAATCGTATTTCTAATCGTTCTTATATGCATGAATAAATTTTATAATCGGTTTCCTAATTTTCCTTACAATTACAGGTATAAAGTGCAGAAAGCAACGAAACAGATCGACTCTGACGTTAAACACAAAATTGCACAATTTAGAGATTGCATAATCCTGCACAACGAAGCCATCGAGTTTGTATTCATCAACAAGAAGCGTAGTGAATTTATCAATTGACTACTGAACCTGACTAATTTGTTTCTTCTTTATATTTTGAGGTTTTACAATCTTCTAAATGAGAGCAATCAGAAATCTTATTTGATACAAGTTGGCATAAACATGATAGGCATAAGCGTGACAGCTGTCCAAGTAAATAGATTAACACATTATTTTTATTACTTTTTTAAACAGAATTTACACTATTAATCTTTTTTTATATTAATCACGATACGACAAATGTAATTGAAATAATCAATTTTTACATTTGTAACAGAAAGAAGCCAATATGCATGAATAGAATATGAAAATAGAAAATACAATATCAACTTTTATTTTTCAGACAGTCGTGAATTTTGATAGACCGACAGAAGCTCTGAGAGCTGGTGTATTTCATGGAGCTACTCAGTTCCATTTGTTCGTACTCAGTTTACCTGGACAAGTTCTTCTAGATCATTGTAATGAGTTAGCGAAACAAATGAACGTATTTAATACACTCTTAATACACTATAATAAATATACTAAAATACATAAAGCTATATGAATATATGAAGACCATAGGTGAAAAATATGATGAAAATTTTCATTTGATCATGGAAATTAATATAAATGTTTTTGTCTTTTGACCATTAAATAAAATCAATGACATCGATCATGCAAGTAATACTGATTAACATAAATTAGTACAACGAAAATCAAGTTAAACTTACGTTCATTTCTTACGGACATATTCTTAATTTGTTGTCCTCTTTATATTAAAACATTCTGAAAATATTATTAACATCAAAAAAATTTTAGTGTCAGATTAAATGAGTGGATTGAATCCACTCATCTGAAAATAAACTCCAATAGATAAACATTTAAAAAATGGCATTTCTCACTGACATTTTTATGACCTCATTGTAAATGATTACCACAAATTCCTATTATATAAGTAATTGACAATGGGGAAAATTAGTGAAGCGGTGAGTTCATACATGTAGTTAAATCGAATTCTATTCTATTTCTTTTTAACTAGCAAGTGACACAAAGTCACAAAGCGAGTCAAAAGTCAAAAAGCTAAAAAAATAGATTCATCATATTTGTTTCATATGGTTTTTAAATTTAAACCACGTTCTCGAACATGTTGTTCTATCTCGAACATAATATTTTACTTCATTGATACAGATACGACTCTGCGTGGTATAACATACCAACAACAGTTCAAAAAATGCTTTATATGATGCAAATAAGGTGTAAAAATCCATGTACATTAACAGCAGGTGGACTATACGAAATGAATATGGAAAACTTCAGAACAGTATGCATATTATGAGCTTATTATGAAATTATAAGAAATTATAAGTATTTATATATTTTCTACTATATTTAATACTAAATTTTCAATTTAAGACGTTCAAAACCTGCATGTCGTACTTTACAATGATAATGTCGCTGAAGTAATAATTTAGTTGTGGAAAATATGTCAGCATATTTGTTGCATATCAAATTCGGTTTAATTAAGAATACAGGTAATATAATATAATACAGGTAATATAATAGTACATTGTGACAAGTATCATCAATTCTGTATAATTTAAATCACAAATAAAATTAGTGTATATCTTTCATACAGTGTTCATATTAATTGCATGAATGTTATATTTAATATCGATACTTTAGTAAGATTTCAGGAAGACTTGTATAAGTCTTACAAATTCGTGGATTCTTCTTTTTCATTGTACTAAAGTACAAGCGAAATTCACATTTACTGACATTAACAAATGAAGTCAGGCAAAAATCGATCTATCCATTCCTTTGAAATTACAATACGTGATTTACCAAATATGTAAATACGTGATTTACCAAATATGTAAATAACCTTATAAAATGACATTTTTCATGCAACGTTAATCGTTCGTCGCATAAACTTTACCAAAATGATGGATAAACCCCATTCCTCTGAATTTCTTGTACATTATCACAAAAAAAAGTTTATGTTTTGGGTTGTTTGTTTAATCTAATCTATTGTTAAATTGTAGCTAGATAAAACTTAGCGTCAAAAATATTCACATCTCGCAAGTAATATTATTATCCGGAATTCTTATTCGAAGAAGAACCTTCATCTGAATACACTGTGATTCAGAAAGTAAAATCAATTAATAACTTCTTTATAGAATCAAACAATAATCTGCCCATCACTGAAGAGCCAATGATATGTTATAAGAACCACAATCAATATTTCACAATAATTTCAGAATAATTCAGATTTTTCACATACTTGGTAACATACTTGGTGGACAGATTGGTTGTTGGCAGATATTCACAGCAACCGCTGCATTATCATCATCTTATCATACAATGTTAAAATTATTCAACGATGCATACTTATCTGGTAACCGGATGATTTGCAACAATACTTATTGTTAGTCACTGTATTTCCAGTATGGAGTGTAACTGTGTTCACCAGATTGATTTCCATAGCTCTACGAAGAAGAAATTCTTTACTTTCGATGTGGCAACTTTATTACATTCAATAGTCCCCATATTGGTCGCTGTTCTGAAAAACAAAGAATATGGATAGTAAGAAAAAATGGTGTTTCTTGGATCATTTTTAATTAAATTATACTTAAATATATATATTAATATATAAATATATATATATATATATTTAATATTTTATTTTTGGAGGAAATATAAAAGAATACAGTGACTCTGAAAGTATAATATTTTTTTTAAATGTATATTTATGCAATAATGAAATTTCAAATATTTCATATATGATAATTAATATACAACATAATATAATGATAATTTTAATTAATCAGTTATTAAATTATATATGATAATATTTTACATATCATGATAAAATATAAAATATTTTATATATGATAAATACCATTTATAATGAAATATTTTATACAAGACAAATATCATTTATAATGATTGTCCAAATACTTTCATGAGCCACCGTACTTATTGATATGATTTCTGATATCAGTTTTTTATTCTAAAGATTGTTTTAAAACGAAAGTCTTTTTCTCCGAATTCAAATTAAACTCGAGACAAAAAATTGTCAGGCCGCAGCATTATTATATGAAATTAAAATTACGTTAATTATATTCTTATTGATACTGAAAATGATATTTAATGCTAACCAATGTTTATAACCAATTTATTCAGTATTAATTTAGAAAATAATTTAATGCTAATCAATATAAACTTTGGTCATGCAGTATTTCAAGAAACTGAAAATCATCTTTTCGATATATTTGATATTTCTTATTATAAAATACTCGAGAGATATTTCCAACTTTTGGTAGAAAACTCACGTCAAAAGGAGAAATTCAAAAATACTATTCTAACTATAGTCGTGATTAGTATTGTGAGCATTCTTATTCCAACGGTAAGAAAAATATATAGTAATTATTTTATAATGAAAATATAGATAAAACGAAGAACTGGGTGAATAAAATAAGCAAATCAAGTAAATGAAAAATTATAATTATACATTGGGTATAAGCGCGACAACAGTTCAAGTAAAAGCAGTGTCACAAATGAGAACAGAAGTAAATTAAATATAGTAAATTAATTTTAGCTGTTAATTTAATTTTCAGACAGTTGCAAATTTAGACAGGCCTGAAGAAGCAATACAAACCGCTTTATTTTGCGGAACTTATCAAATTCATTTATTTCTACTCAGCTTACCTGGCCAGATGCTTTTGGATCATTGTTCTGATTTGGCAAATAATATGTATGTGTTTCACGTAACCACAGAAAATACAAATATCATAGACTATTAAAATTAAAATTTATCACTCATATGCAGATATGATTCTACATGGTACAGAACACCCGTGCAAATTCAAAAATTGTCATATGTAATGCAAATAAGGTGCAAAAAATTCTGCTCATTAACGGCAGGTGGACTGTACGAAATGAACGTAGAAAATTTCGGGATAGTAAGTATCAGCCTAATGTTACTGAACAAATATGTAAAAGCGTCAAATAGATATTTTGTTTTATGCCCGGCAAACGATATTTTAAAGAAATTTATATGATATATAGATCTACTATTCTGGTCCGCCTCCTTTGTCCATGCATTAAATTTCAATTAAAATTTCTTTGAGAATAAAACATCGCTTTGAGAATATAAAATGAAGAATTTTTATCACTATATATTTACGTATTTCATATTATCAGTTATTTTCATTTTCAGACATTCAAAACGTGCATGTCCTACATCACAGTGTTGATGTCACTGAAAGATTGAATTCATTGTCGAAAATGTATACTTACGATCATCAAATTGTCAAAAATACATAGTATGATAAATAGTCAATATGTAATAATGAATATTCTAAACGAGTTTAACGAACGTGCAAATAAAAATATAAAACTACACAGTTTTGCTAAGCAGTGCTAATATTTTAATATATACCCTAACTAGATAACACCACTTCATCGAGTTTTTTGAATATTATTTTAAAAATAATTTTAGAAATATAAAATCAACCGACAGTACGGAAAGATAGCAAAGAATTCCTTGGAAAATTTTAACAATTGTTCTCGATTGAATCCTCGATTGAAAATCGTAGGAATTAATACCAGATGTACTGGCATATATATAACCTAAACAAATGCCAATGTCTCACAAACGTCATAATTATAGAAAATCTGTTACGATCAAGATTTAATTTCACACATTATG
Source organism: Tetragonula carbonaria (assembly GCA_032399595.1). Classification (NCBI taxonomy): domain Eukaryota; kingdom Metazoa; phylum Arthropoda; class Insecta; order Hymenoptera; family Apidae; genus Tetragonula; species Tetragonula carbonaria. The sequence continues at coordinate 4,177,775 of JAUCRC010000008.1, forward strand.
AATATTTCAAACTGATAACAAATGTTCCATGTATAGTAGACCATTGCAACGAGCGAAACCATTGCAACGCAAACTTCAATTTTCTTATGAACTTATTCCTTGTTACTCCTTATGTTACTGATTGTTCTTTCTCTATACTCACGTCGTTATTTTCTTATGAACGAAGAGTCATTTAATTGTCAGTCAGCAGTAACATACCATAATGATTGAAATAACACATATCCAATGATATCGAATGTAGAATATAACTACAAACTGATTTCTGTACTCCTATCTAAAAACAGTCACAATCTGGGTATAACAATTTTAAGACACACAGCTTATCTTAACACGAATGCGGTTAAAATTCTTGGAGTTCTGAAAATCTGAGGATATGAATAGTAAGAGAAAGAGATATCGAAATAAAAAAATTTTAATTTTCTGTACGCTGATGATTTAAGTGCGGATACCTACGCAAATTTATATCTTTATAATAAACATAACTTTGGAAGTAAAAGAAAAGATGGAATTTTGGAAGAAATTTTACCTATTATTACATAGTTTATATTTATATTATTTATTATATATATATATATATAATAAGTTATTATATTTTTGTACATTATACACATTCTATATACTTTTCTTATTTACTAATATCCTGAAAATGAACATAAAAATCCGCAGTTTACTAGTAATATTACTGTTTTATTGTTTTTATTTCTACGGTATTGTTTATTTTTATGTAATCTGATCGCAAACTAATCTCGAAATACTAGTGTTTCAGAAAAATTTTGAAATATTTCATGTGCCTTACTATAAGACGATCGCGTGGTACATGCAAATATTGGGACAAGATCCACATCACAAAAATAGCACTAGAAATATCATTGTAATTATAGTGGTAGCTAGTATTGCAAGCATCTTTTTTCCAACGGTAAAGAAAATATACATCAATGAGTTTTTAGAAATCTAGGACAGATAAAAATGGAGAAATTGGATAAATATTACGTGATAAAATCAATAAGTAAGTTAATGTTAGTGAACAATTGTAACTTGCAATATTTTAGACAATAGAAATATATGCGTCGTTGCGTAACAAGGACATTGATGGAGTGCTCGAGTGTCTACCACATTTCATCGCAACTTCAATCACCAGTGTTAAAGTATTGAATATGAATTTCAACAGGCAAAATGTGAGTGACATTGTTTTACAGCAACAAATTCTCGGCAGCACAGATTTAAAAGGAACTTATCGTTTTGTAGTTTAACAAATTATACCAAATGGTGGCGAAACAATGGGAGGAATTGAGATTAAAAGGCGAATTGCATGTTCTAGAAGAGCTTGTCATGCAAGGCAGCAAAATAGCACAATTCTATAAAAGTGAGTAAATATTTTCAATATTTTTAATATTTCTGAAAGTAAATAATAATGTTACACAATGTTACACAAATTATGTTACACAATGTTACACAAATTATGTTAATCAATCATAATTTCTCCAGATACTTTGGTAATTTTTTTCTCAACGTTCTTACTGATCCCGCTGATTTCTCCCGTTCTGGATATCATCCACCCATTAAATGAAACTCGAACACGACAACAACTACTCAGAGTTAATTACATATTTTTTAACGACGATGATTATTTTTTTTACGTGTATTTACACTTATCGTGGGGTGCATTCATGGTTCTATTCGCTGTAGTTGGTGCAGACTGGATATACATACTAATAATACATCACAGCAGTGGATTATTTGCGGTGTGTGGGTAAATGTCATAAATTATTGTTAATCACTTCGATATACAATAATAAATATTCTAATATTTATAATAAGTATAAACAGTCTCATTAATTACTTTATTAATTTAATTAATGGTTAGCCCAATTAATTAATCATGAATATAGACATGAAGTACAGAAAGCAACCATGAATCTAAATTACCATTCTGGTGACTGTGTTTTGGAGAATGACACGTATGAAAAATTTCGAAACTGTATACTTATGCACAAGGAAGCTATAAGGTACATATTTACGATGTTCCATGTATTTACGTGACTAACGATAGAATTCGCTTAAAAAAGAAAGAAAATAATCATTGAATTTGACTAATTTACGTTTTCGTTATGTTTAAAGATTTTTCAATATACTGAACGAATCCAGTCAACGTAGTTACTTGTTTCAAGTCGGATTGAGTATGTTGAGCATAAGCACGACGGCTGTTGAAGTAAAGGGAACCTTGCAAATATCAACATACGTACAAAATTAAAAATAATTTTAGCTAATTAATAGTTTTATTCTTTTTTTTTCAGACAGTTCTAAACTTTGACAAACCGGAAGAAGCAATGCGAAGTGCTGCCTTTTGTGGAGCTAATCAATTTCATTTATTTTTACTGAGCTTACCTGGCCAGGTGTTACTGGATAATTGTTTTAATTTAACAGATAATATGTATGTGATCTATATAAAATAAGAACATTGACCATAGCCTCATATAAAATTCATTACTCGTATTAAAACAGATACCGCTCTGCATGGTATAGCGCACCGGTGAAGATTCAAAAATTACTATACGTAATGCAAATAAGGTGCAAAAAGATCTGTTCGTTGTCAGCAGGTGGACTCTATGAAATGAGTATAGAAAATTTCGGGGTAGTGAGTATTCTAATATTATCAGCGTAAAAAACGATGATATACACACATTCTAATACTATTAGTATATATGATATACAATGATATATCAAAAATGCAGACAAATGTCTCATTTCATGCACGAGAAATTTTATATGGTAAAGAATTTTATTTGTCTTACTGTCTTTTCTTCCATTTTCTGTCTCTCTATCAAACTGTATTAAAATTACAATTCTTCTAAATGGCTTTTGAAATACAACTTTTGAAATACAAAATAAAATATGTTTACTATTATCATTTCCAGACCTTCAAAACATGCATGTCTTATATCACAATGATGATGTCGCTGAGAGAATAAATTTACATTTGCTATTTCAACAATGCAGTGTAATCCAAAGTTTTTCTATCTTATCAAAAATATAACTAGGGTGACAAACAGGCAAATATGAAATATTATTAGTTAGTTTGTACGATTGTCACGTGTATGCAAATAAAGTTATAAAGTCATATCGCTAATGCCGTGCTTGTATTTTAATATAGTACAGATCCTTACGACGCTTAAATAATCATTCCATTGAGCTCTCCGTATATTACTTTTAAACTATATTTTATAATCTCAGCAAAATAAAATCGACCGGCTACAAGGTAAAGATAGAGAAATTATTTTGTTTCAAGTAGCAACGAAATGTTTCTTGGTAGAAAATATACGAAGCACTACGGCGAGTATAGCAAAGTAAATGAATAAATTTCGATGTCAATCAAAACACAATATTTCAAAGGTCTTCTGTCGTTTATAACCACTGACTATTTAACTGGCGTATCATATTATTACAAAACATTATATGGCGATAAACTAAGAAACTTCCATATTCCGTAGACCATTATAACATTATATCATTTTCTTATGGACTTATGGGAATTACATCACATTCATTTATTCCAAAGTATTTAAGTTGGCATCAAGTTGACTGATAGTAATGTATTTAATGGCTAAGACAATATATATCCGGTAATATCAAACGTCGAATACACTTACAAGCATTATATCAATTTCTGCATTCGTAAGAAAAAATTCGTTCTGGATACGACAGTTTTAAAATACACGGCTTCTCTTAACGGTTGCACTGACTGAATTTTTGGCGTCTTGAAAACTTGAAGATATGGATAGTAAGAGAAGAAGATATCAAAACTAAACTCTCTGCTACTTACAATCCAATTGCGTATATCTATGCAAATTTCTATCTTTGCAAACGTAACTGAAAAAAACCGAATTTAGAAAGAAATCTATTTTTGCATATTACGTACATTTTATCCAATTATCTTTTCCAATTCATTTTTCAAAAATAAACATAAAAATCTGCAGTCTGCTATTGATATTACTGTTTACTTTTATGATATTTAGTGGAATCTGATCGCGGACTAATCTCGAAGTACATAGTGTTTCAGGAAACCAAAACTTTGGAAATATTTCATGTGCCTTACTATAAGATGATTGAGAGATACATGCAAATTTTGGGACAAGATCCACAACACAAAAATAGCACTAAATATATTATTGTAATTATAATGGTAACTAGTATTGCAAGCATCTTTTTCCCAACGGTAAAGAAAATATACATCAATGAGTCTATAGAAACCTAGCATAGATAAAATGGAAAAATTGGACTAGATAAATATTAAGTGATACAATCAATGATCCGCTAATGTTAGTGAACAACTGTAATTTACAATTCTTTTAGACAATAGAAATATACGCGTCGTTGTGTAACAAGGACATTGATGGAGTGTTTGAGTGTTTACCACATTGTATTGCAACTGCAACCACCATTGTTAAAATATTGAATATGCATTTCAACAGGCGAAGTGTGAGTGAAATTTCTTTTGTATCATGAAATTCACAGCTGTACAAACGTAGAAGAATCTTATTATTTTGTAGTTCAGCAAATTATATCAAATGGTGGCAAAACAATGGAAGGAGTTGAAATTAAACGGTGAATTGCACGTTCTAGAAGAGACCGTCATACAAGGCAATAAAATAGCGCAATTTTATCAAAGTAAGTAAATATGTAAGTAAATAATGCTCAAAATCTCGATCTGATTTCGAATATTTTTAATATTTCTAAAAGAAGCAGTATACGTCAAATTATTAATCAATCGTGTTCTCTCCAGATACTTTAGTAAGCTTTTTCATACTATTTTTGCTGATCCCGCTAATTTCTCCCATTCTGGATATCATCCTCCCATTAAATGAAACTCGAACACAGCAACAACTACTTAGAGTTAATTATATATTTTTTAACGCTGATGACTATTACTTTTACGTGTATTTACATTTATTTTGGGGAGCAATGGTTGTTGTATTCACCGCAATTGGCGCAGACTGGTTATACATATTAATAATTCACCACAACGGCGGATTATTTGCCGTGTGTGGGTAAGTATGATAATGTTCTGCGAAATATAGTTTACTATTAATCACTTCAATATGCACCAATAAATATATTATAATCATTGAGTTTACGATAAATTTGAACTAAAATAACTTTAAACTTAAAATATTCTCATCAATTCCTATCATGAATATAGATACCAAGTCCAAAAAGCAACCGTGAATACAAATTACTCTACTTATGAAATTGTTGATGTGGAGAATAACATGCATAAGAAATTCAAAACTTGCATATTTATGCACAAGGAAGCTATACAGTATGATTTCTCCAATTAAAGATAGAGTTTTAGAAGAAAAAAAAATATATTTATTCGATATGTGCTAATTTTACGTTTTCGTTATGTTTGAAGATATTACAATTTACTGAACGAATGCAGCCAAAGTAGTTACTTGATTCAAGTTGGATTGAACATGTTGGGTATGAGTGCTATAGCTGTTCAAGTAAAAGAAATCTTGCAAATGATGAGAAATAAACATTAAAATTCTGCGTAACTAATTGCTTTGTTTCATTTTATTCTTCAGACAGTGATAAATTTAAATAAACCAGAAGAAGCAATGCGAAATGCTTTATTTTGTGGTGCAAGTCAATTTCATTTATTCTTACTCAGTTTACCTGGCCAGGTGCTACTAGATAGTTGTTCTAGTTTAGCAGACAATATGTATGTATCATAGTTCATTCATTTACAACAGAGATATCAATTAAAGACTGAAATAAAGTTCGTGACTCATATCAAAACAGATACGATTCTACGTGGTATAGTACACCGATAAAAATTCAAAAATTACTGAACGTAATGCAAATAAGATGCAAGAAACTCTGTTCGTTGTCTGCGGGTGGATTGTACGATATGAATATAGAAAATTTCGGTATAGTAAGTGACAGTTTAGCACTATTATTCAAACAATGGTACATCAAAGATCCAGATATGTTATAAGCGATATGTTAAAGAATTTTATTTGTTATACTGTCTCCTTTCGCATCAAATTAGATTAAATTAAACTTAAAATTCTTTTACATAACGCTTTTGAAATGTGAAATAAAAAGCTTTTGCCATTATATTATGTATTATTTATAAATATTATTTTCAGGCCTTTAAAACGTGCATGTCTTATATCACAATGATGATGTCACTGAGAACCTGAACTTGCATTTGCTGTTTCACCTATATAGTGTTACCAAAAATTCCCTTGTTGTTAAACAGACAATATGAACATTTTGAAGGATTTTAATGAATAATCAAATAAAGTTATAAAATTACATGTCATTAATGGTGCTAAAATTTTAATATATCCTTTAATATAACTATGTAATATCATTCCGTTGAATTATTCTTTATATATTATTTTTAAAATACTTTTGTACTTTTAGCAAGATAGGCCAAAGTAACACAGTATCAATAACGTTGAATGTCGAATATAATTACAAACACCATATTGATTTCTACACTCTTGAACAGAATAATTTTTAGTTTCTTTTTTTGAATAGTTTGTGACTGATTAACAGTAGCAAGACAAAAAGATTTATATCAAATTATATCAAATTATAGTATATTACTCTAAGTGCACTAATAATTTGACAGCAAATGTTTATACAAATTTATTTATTTTTTCTAAATATAATTCAAAAGATAAATCCTAAGTAGAAAATATTTTTACCTACTTCATATTATACAATATATATGCTGTTCTTTCCATATAATTTTGCATGTAATACCCACATCCTTTTGTATTACAAATTTTCGATAAATAAATATATAGAGATAATAATGTTATATTATTTTATGATTTAAATTTAATGTTAAACTCGAGTTAAATCAATTTATACTTGAATCCATTACTAGTATTTCAGACAATTGATTATACTGAAATATTTCATGTTCCTTACTATAAAAATATTGATAAATATACGCAACTTTTGGCACCAGATCCACGACAAAGTAGCAAAAAATTCTGAAATTGTGTGCTGATACACAAAGAAGCAATAAAGTATGTATTTACTAATTAACGATAGAATTCACTGAAAAGCAATAAAATAATTATAGAACATGATTAATTTTACATTCCCGTATTTAAAGATTTTTCAATCTACTGGACGAATCCAGTCAACTTAGTTATTTGTTAACAGTCGGATTGAGTATGTTGAGCATAAGCAGCACAGTCGTTAAAGTAAAGGGAACTTTGCTAATATTAACACGCACAAAACTGAAAATGATTCTAGCTAATTAATACTTTTATTTTCATTTTCAGACGGTTCTAAACGTAAGTACGCCGGCAGAAGCATTCCGAAATGCTTTATTTTGTGGTGCAAGTTCATTTCATTTATTGCTACTCAGTTTACCTGGCCAAGTGCTAATTGATAATTGTGCTAACTTAGCAGATACTATGTATGTAATTAGTTCATTCAAATAGAACAGATACATCAATCGTAGACTGAAACAAAATTCATTACTCATGTCAAGATAGATACGGCTCTGTATGGTACACAGCACCCGTGAAGATTCAAAAATTATTATACTTAATGCAAATAAGGTGCAAGAAACTCTGTTCATTGTCAGCAGGTGGATTGTACACAATGAATATAGAAAACTTCGGAGTAGTAACTATCAGTCTAACACTACTATACAAAGCACAGATAAATTTTTCACTTTATATATTCACTTTACATAAATAACATGTTAAAATGTTTTATTTGTTCTATTGTTTTCTTTCGCATCTTGTATTACTAGGATGTGTTGAAATTAATATTAAAGTTCTTTTAAATAACGCTTTTGAAATATAAAATAGCTTTTGCCTATATACTATGTTTACGTGTATAGTAGATAGAAATATTTTCATTTCCAGAAACCTCCACCTTCAAATCGGGCTTGTCCTACGTCACGATAATGATGTCATTGAAGGATTGAATTTGCATCTATTATTTCAACTATACAGTATCAACCAGTTCAGATAGTAAATATGTGATGTGAAATATTAAATATTTTGAACTACTGTGACGAATAAACATATGTACCTCTAACACAGTAAATAATACCATTCCATTGGGTTCTTCATATGTTGGTTTATTATTCTAAATTTTCTCAGATCAATCGGCTACAAAATTAAGGTAACAAACTAATATTCTCACAAGTAGCAAGGAACGATGATCAAACCTGCTTTCTCGGTTAAGTTCTGAATTAAAAGACGAGGGATCCATTATTACTGGAATATATACTTTGATTAATGCTTGATATTCCAGACACTGTTACGTCTGACTGATATTGACTCAAACATGCAAATATTTAGTTCATGTCAATATTCTGACTAGTACTAAAGTCCCTTTTAGACGAAAGTGTCACGTACGAATACGCGTTATATTATGGACGCATTCATGTGCGATGATACAGCCTCTTTCACACGTAGATATTTGTAGCGTGATACGTGTATAATGGATATCGAATATATACGTAGTCAATAGTCCAATTGATGGGCTTGATGTTTTTAAATAACGATTTTCACACGATTCAGTATCTCGATTCCGATAACATATCGATACTTCTCATAAGTAACGACGTCGACAGCCGAGATACTAAACTAAATAAATTAAAACATCACTGGCGCGATCATAGCGTAGAGTCATAGACAGTACAAATTTGAGTACTATTTGAATAAAATATTTGAAAAGTAATTATTTAAATAATACACAACGTCTTGACTTGATCTTTCTCTGATTTCAAAACAATCCTGCATTAGTTTATTTTTGAACAAGAAATAACTTTTCTCGAAATAATATTTCAGTATTTGATTAACAAATAAAGTAATTCTTTTTGTATTTTAAAATTTATTTCTACAAATAACTTATAGAAACTATACCAAATAATTTCTGACTCTGATGAATAAACTATTATACATATTGTGCTACAATTATCTATTATTTTGGGTATCACTTCAAAAAGCACTAGTTCCTAATCGACGTGAAATTTGGAAGAATTCGGGGGAAGGAGGACAATCCTAAACACGATATAAAAATTTAATTTCTATTAGTTTCCTAGATATTACGGAAAAACATTCGGAACAATAAAATGAATTCAATGGTCAACGCTGGAAATGAAATCATCGATTCGTCATCGATAAGCATAAATATTCTCATTAACTAACCGCTATGACGAATATAAATATCAAGTTCACAAAGCAACTACGAATTCAAATTACTTTATTGGCGAAGGAATGTGTTGGAGAATTACATGTATGCACAGTTTCAAAATTGCGTGGTAACGCATAATCAAACTATATGGTACGTAATTATTGAATAATTATAAAGTAAAAATATAAGTAAAAATATAACAAGATAATTATCAAATATCGTCAATTTACGTTTTCGCTGATATACTGACGTTAATATGTTAATATAAGATTTTACTATTTGTTGAACGAGTGTCGTCAAGATTCCTTGGCGCTGAACAATTTCATTTGTTTGTGATCAGTCTACCTGGACAGGTACTTCTGGATCATTGTTCCGAATTAGCAAATAACATGTATGTGCGTAGTGCATTCGTATAACATACAAATACTGATCGATAGAAGAAAATACAGTTCGTTACTCGTGTCAAAACAGATATAAATCCACGTGGTATAAAATACCAGTGAGAATTCAAAAAATGCTTTTCATGCAAATAAGGAGTAAGAACTTGTGCACATTAACAGCAGGTGGATCGTACGAAATAAATATTATAATACTAATTATAATTGTCTTACATTATATTAATTACCATTTGCTTCATATTTTTTACTGTTTGGTCATCTTTCAATATCCTTTTTGATTTCCAGATTTTTCTGTTTCTTCTTCCATTTTTTATAAGATAAAACTAAAAATTTATGACTATCGTATGAATATTTCACTTTGAACAATAGGAAATGCGTGCAATAATATTATACTGTTCATCGCACAAGAACTGTAGTATCTTTCTTACTCAAATGATACAAATCAGACGTTTCAATAAGTGATATCTAAAGTGATTACTAAAAATTACTACCTACTACCAAACTGTCACCTAACAACAGAACAAAATCAATATTTCAGGATAATTGTGAATGTGCAATTTGTTGATTGTCAATCAACTACTGGACTCTTATTTTCTCGTATACATTATTCAATGCTATACTTACAAAATTATACCATAATCTATACTCGTCGATAAGCAAACAATTCTACATCGTTCTACAATGAAAGACACGTAATGTAGCTTCACATATGTCAAATACGAGGTATAACCACATCAATTTCATTTCCTCTGACAATGAGTTCCATAATATAAAGAACAAATTTCATGACTTTGTTAGATCAGTTTTGTCGCGAACAGTTTGCTAAAACGTTCTCATATTATCATCACGTTAATTAATAGTAAGGGTAAACTGTATATATTCTATATAACTTGTAATTCACAAATTTAATTAAAAAATATTTAAAATGGAAGATTCGTTAAAATTCTTAGTTGATAAAAAGTGCCTCTACTTGAGTTACATTTTCTTATAGTTGTGTTTATAAAATTATAAATTATAAATGTAAAAATTCGTGGTCACATTGTGATTCCACTCTAATATTTCATTTTATATGTTTTACAGTTCATTGAAAATAAACGTTTTATTTATGCAAGAATAAATGTCAAGTTGAATTTCTTATTTTACTGTGACATGTGATTTTCTACGATAATATGCACAGTTTGACATTTTACAATATTCTACAATTACCTTCAAAAATAAACCTAAGATCCCCAGTTTAAACAGCGATTCAGTGTTTCAGGAAAGCAGCAAAGAAAATTACAATGCGTTCGATATTAGCCATTACAAAACGCTTAAACAGTACTTATCAATTTGTGGAATAAACCCATATCAGGAGAATCGAATCAGTAATATTTTAGTAATCGTAATAATATTCATTAGTTTAACCTTTTTTGGCCCAACGGTAAGACGAATGCATGTTATATCGCTCTTTAATGATTTTCAATCCTATAATTATAAAAAAATAAGTAAGTAAAAAAGCAAATAATCAGGTAATATTATTACACGATTCGACAGACTATGCAGTTATGTGATGCCATACGTGACAAAAATTTTGATAATGTCATCCAGAATTTACCGCAAATAATTACGGCAATTGCTGGCATGATAAAAATACTAAATATCTATTATAATAAAACGCAAGTATGTATACACATCGAACTGAGATGGACAAAGATATCAAACGAATATATCATAATTAAAACAATGTCATAGTTTAGAGAATTATTTAATTCCATGGCAGAAGATTGGAAATTTCTGGAATCGAAAAATGAGCTGCTCGTATTAAGCAAATTTACGGAAAATGGCAGAAAACTTGCACTTCTTTACAGAAGTGAGTGATTTTTATTAGATGTTATGATTTTTGCAACATACTTCTACGACCATTGCTCAATTTAAAATTCTCAATTAAAAATAATTCGTTTAGGAACTTTACTATCAGCTTTTGGAGTATTTGCGTCTTTTCCTTTGTATAACCCCGTTCTGGATATACTTATGCCATTAAACGAAACTCGACCAAAACAAAATGTATTTAACGCTAATTATATGATCCTAGATGAGCAAGAACACTTTTATATTTTGTATGTCCATTTAGCCTTGTCTTCATTGATTATCGTGCTGTCAATAATCTCAGTAGACTCGTTATATATTACTATTATTTATCACGCTTCTGGATTGTTTGCAATATGTGGGTAAGTAGAATGGTTTTACACAAAAATTCTATTAAAATTATACAAAAATTATATGTATGTAATATTTATATACGTATCATTATATGTATGTAACATTTATAAACGTTCATTTATTTATATTTGAATTTTAAACATATACAGATCCCAGGTCCAGAATACTGCAGAAAATAACACCATTGAGAAAAATGGCCCTGACATAAGCAGCATTGGATACGAACAGTTCAAACAATGCATAATAATGCATTATAAATCTCTTCAGTCCGTATCGGTTATATGAAAGTAAATTAACAATCAATAAGGAATTAGTACAATATGAACTGATTCTGATTCGTTTTTTACATTTCAAGATTTTACAACGTTATTGAGAAATGTTGCCGGAATTTGTATTTGATACAAATGGGACTAAATATAGCCATCGTTAGCGTTACAGCTGTTGAAGTAAGAACTTTATGACTGAATCTGCGTAAAAATTCTTAGTCCATTAATGATCGGAAGTGAATAAAACATATCGATGCCTTTATCTTTTAGATAATTGTTTTCTTGGACCGCCCAGTAGAAGCGATCAAGGCTACTATGTATCTAATAGCACAAAATTTTCATTTGTACGTGATCAGTTTACCAGGTCAGACACTACTGGATCAAAGTTTAGAATTAACCAATAAAATGTAAGTTTTCAACAAATATGGTATATATCTATGATGTACTATAAGGAAAAACGCCACATGTCACAACTTCAAAAAATTTCCCAAATTATGCATGAACTGAATTGCAGAGTATACGGTTTATGGCGAAAATATGCATAAAAATAAATACAGATTTATATCACTAAAAAAAAAAAAAAAAAAAGAACAAGGTATTGCTAATAAGAAAAACTAAAATTATTATTCGAAAGTTCGAAACTATTCCGAATGTCCTAGAGAAGTTTCCGGACGATTGGTCAACAATGCAGCTAGATCTTTCAAAGATTGAAAAACATACTAAAACGGTGTACACGACGTGGCGTATGCTCGGAAGCCTTGAATAATAATCCAAACCGCAAATCTTCCGATGTTACGTTACTTTAAATTATGATATCGGAAAAATAAAAGCGTATGGCATGCGGCGTTTTTTTTTTTTTACGCAATCACAGATACGTGTACAAAATAAAGGTACAGTTTAAATCCGTGAACTTCCCAACAGATACGATTCTGCTTGGTATCATGTACCAACGAAAGTTCAAAAAATACTTTATCTAATGCAAATAAGATCAAAGAAACCTTGTATACTGACAGCAGCGGGACTATACGAAATGAAAATTGAAAGTTTTGGAACAGTACGTAATAATTGAAATCAAAAGTAATACGTTGCAATATGTGCGAGTGTTAATCATAATTTTTTTAATTTCAAGACTATTAAAACTTGTATGTCGTACTTTACCATGTTTCTGTCGCTGAGAGAATAATCGTTCGTGGCTACTCGAAACATTAATTTCTACTGGTCTCATGATTTTACGACAGTCCAATTTTATGTTCCCTAATATTACTGTCACTAATGAACAATACACAAGACAATATGCAAGAGAAATATTTTGAAATAAAATGGTGTAAATAATTTTACCATGTATGCCAATAAATTGTACATGGATTCAATAGAACTTTTTACTAATTGAATATTAATATTGCTAATTTCAAGTTTTTGAAATATTATTTATGGGGTTATTGTTAGAACTTTCCATTTGATGCCTTTATATTTTTTTATTTCTTATTTTCTCAGTGCTAAAATTTTTTCAACCTGCACTTGTTCTCGAGAAAATTTTTCTAAATTTTAACTTCAGTTTCAAAGTGCCGGAATTGAAATATTTTCTAGGAAAATGTGTAATAAACTTTCGAAGCAAAAGATGTTTCACATTGTTGTCACTCAAGAAAGTAAATATAATAATAAGATACACTAATCGAAATTGCGTGCTGATGCATAAAGAAGCTATAAGGTATGTGTTTATTAATTAACGGTAGAATTCACTTAAAAGCAATAAAATAATGGTAGAAGATAATTTACCTTTCCGTATTTAAAGATTTTTCGATCTATTGGACGAATCCCGTTAACTTACTAGTTACTTAATTCAAGTCAAGTTGAGTTATGTTGAACATAAGCACGACAGTCGTTAATGTAAAGAGAGTCTTGAAAATACACAAAACTAAAAATAATTCTGGTTACTCAATTCAAATTCTGGTTAATCAAAATTCAAAAATTACTGTACATAATGCAAATGTGCAAGAAATTCTGTTCATTGTCAGCGGGTGGACTGTGTGAAATGAATATAGAAAATTTCAGGATAGTAAGTATCATTCTAGCACTATTATATAAATAATAATACACCAAAGATTCAGATAAATATTTAATTTTATGCTCGACAAGTGGTGTGATAAAAAATTTTGTTTGTCCTATTTATCCTTTTGTCCTTATTTGTACATCAAATTTTCCTCAAAGTAAAATAACGCTTTTAAAATATAAAATAAAAAGATTTTATCACTACTATTTAATATTTATGAATACTATCATTTCCAAACCTCCAAAACAGGCGTGTCTTATGTCACAATGATGATGTCACTGAGAAACTAAATTTACATTTGCTGTTTCACCTATGTAGTGTCATCCAAAATTCCTCTGTTTTATCAAGGATATAACTAGGATGATAGACAATATGAAATAACATTTTGAACAATTTTGATAAATGTGCAAATAAATTTATAAAATCACATATAGTTGATGCAATGCTAATATATTAATATACATACATACATTCTACTTAAAGGTCACTCCATTGTGTTCTTTGCACATTGCTTTTGAAATAATTTTATAATTTAACAAGATAAAATTGAAAAGGTACAAGGTAAAGTTACGTTCTTACAAACAGGTAACAGCGACGAAAATGTTCCTCGGTGGAAAATTCTAATTCAAAAGACATAAGAGACTCTAGTACTAGAGTAAACTTTGAATAAATGTTAATGCCTTTCAGGAGTCATGGTTGGTCGAAAAAAATAACTTAACTGACATGTTATATTGCAAGTTGTCAATATTTCAGACTAATAACAGAACTATGGTATACAGCAGAATATGCAACCAGAATTCTACTTGGATGTTAAGAAACCAATTTTCTTATGAACGAATTTTCATAGTATACTCTTTTGTCAACAAACCGATTGACATTAATGTACTTAATGATCAAAATAACATATTTCCAATAATACTAAATATGGGATATAACTGCAAACACCATATTGATTTCTATACTCTAAAGCAGAAGAACTTCCACAGTATCAATTCACGGCAGTTTTAAGACACACAGTTTCTTCTGAAACGGTTGTACTAGTTAAAAAAAAGGTGGCATTTCACAAGCTTGAAGCTATGACTAGTAAGAGGACTTGTGATCAAAATTAAAATACTAGTAGCTTTTCGTATACTAATAATTTGACTGCAGATATTTATGCAAATTAATATTTTTATGAATATAATTAGAAAGAATCTAAGCAGAAGATCTTTTTATCTATGGTACACTGTGTCATGGAGAATATTATACTTTGAATGTTTTATATAGTTTTGCAAATTGTTCGTGTATTCTGTGCATTTTCCCATCTTAAAAGTTTTTCACATAAAAATACATAAAAATCTGCAGAAGAAAAATTTAGATTGATTATTCTTTCATAGTATTCAATATAATTATCGTGAAAACTAATCTAAGCTGGGAGCGCTTTAGCATTTCAGCAAAGGCAGTCTCCCAATATATTTGACGTTCCTTACTATAAAACACTTGAGAAGTATATGCAATTTTTGGGCCAGGATCCACGTCAAAAGAATGGGTTGAGGAATTTTATAGTAACTATTGTGATAATTAGTATTACAAGCAACATTGTACCAACGGTAAGAGAAAATTTATTTAAACATCTTAAGGTAAAGAAATATTATAAACAAAATGAGAAAACTGAAGCAAATGAATTCCTCGCAAGAAAGTAAATAATTGGATAATGTTATTAAACAAATGGAACCTCTAATCATTAGTTACTAGAGTTATATACCTCCTTATGTAATAAGAATGTGGACGCGGTAATCGACGTTTTCCCACATTTTATGGCAGGTGCGATCAGTGCCATTAAAATGTTAAATATCCAAAACAACAGACAAAATGTAAGGCCATTATCATATACAGAAATTCTTATATATAATAAATCTTCAATATATATTATCTGTAGTTTAACGAATTGCTTCGATTCGTGGCAAAAGAGTGGAAGCAGCTGAAATTAAACAACGAATTGCATGTTTTGGATCAAACCCTTATTCAAGGCAACAAAATGGCTCAATTGTATCGAAGTATTTTATCGTATCTATTCTAAGTTTTTTATTTGAATGCTGTTACCTAACAAAAATTCTTCCCTCTTTTTTTTTAATATCTTACAGATGAGTTATGAAGTCCATTCTTTTCAGGATCTTTATTGTCCGCTTTGGTATTGTTCCTATTTATCCCACTAATTTCTCCGATTATGGACATCGTTCTTCCATTAAATGAAACTCGTCCACGGCAACAACTGCTCAAAATTAATTACATAATTTTTGACGACGCGGACTATTTTTTCTACGTGTATATACAGTTAGCCTGGGGTTCAATCATGGTTGTGGTAACCATAGTTTCTGTAGATTCGTTATACATCCTTCTAATTCATCACTCTAGTGGATTATTTGCTGTGTGTGGGTAAATAAGATGCTCGTTTCATAACTCACGCAAATATTTGAATACGCAGAAAATTTGTTTAAATATACTTTTTGTGTGTGGTTTATATTATTATATATACAATAATTCCAGAAAATATCTGCACATATACGTACATAGAAAATTATTGATATAATCCTTATTATTCTGCAAAATCGTACAACAAATTTTAGAGAATCGTTGTAAAGGGAAGACTTCGATCATAAAACGATTGATAGATCTATGACCTTTTGTTAAGTAGTTATAACAATCTCGTTCTGATACTCATTTTAAAATATGAAGCTTCTACTACTTTCACAAATATTCGTATTTTTTTTTTTTTTTTTTTTACGTCATTTTGAAAGAGATTAAGTAGAGACATTTTTTTCTCTTAATTTTGCAAATTCAAATGTCTTTATAGATACTAAAAAAGCTTTTTCTTAATTAAATTCACCACAGTTTTGAAGAATAAAGTCTCTCCTTGACAACAATCCTTTGAAATTTATTGTACGATTTTCTTTTTTCATGGAGTTAATAAAAGCTCAAAATGTCAGTAATTTTTCATCGTGTGAAAACTTTCTGGAACCACTGTATATATTATACATATGTTTTTGACACACATGATAGTATATTGATAAAAAATTCTTGTGTTTAAATATTTTTACTTATATTATATGTAAATGTTACAATTATTTCATTGTTCTATCAAATACAGGCACCGAGTGCAAAATGCAACAAAAAATTCGAATGCCAGCCAAGTTGTCTCAGAAAATTACACATACGAACAGATCAGAAATTGCGTGATCATTCACGATGAAGCTATCCAGTTTGTATTTGTCGAGTAAAGTATAAATAGACTGTGGATATTTATGTATAGTAAATGTATATATATATATATATATATATAATATATATATATATTTATATATATATATATTATATATGTATATATATGTATATACGTATGAACATATGATTGAAACAATAAAATCTATATCGAATTTGTTTTACCAACTACATTATAATGAATATTATATTATAGTTTATTTTATACATATAGTTCTACGTATTATGTGCATTTATAGTTATACATCTCTAAATATTTCTCATTTTGCATAAACACTTACAGTCTAATAATAAACTCGAAATAAATTCTAATAATAAATTCAAATAAAAAAGAACGCTAATTTGTTCCCTTATTATTTTAAGGTTTTATAATATTCTAAATCAAAGCAGTCGAAATACTTATATGATTCAAGTTGGATTAAATATGTTGATAATCAGCGCGACAGCTGTGCAAGTAAAGACAATCTTCACAGAAAACAATGAATGAAATTAAAAAGAAAAAAAAAAGGACATTTACGACAGTTTTATTCGAGAGTTTTGCTTTTCAGGCAATGATGTATTTAAACAGGCCAGATGAAGCAATTAGAAGCTTGGTTTTTTGCGGGGCCAATCAGTTTCATTTATTTATGCTCAGTTTACCTGGACAAGTGCTGCTGGATCATTGTGCTGAGCTAGCAAATAATATGTATATGCTTAATATACGCATACAATACGTAGACTATATAGGGATAAATGTGATAATTTTACTTTTATTTTTACCTATAATAGGGTGATTGAGATTTAATTATAAGATTTAAAAAAGAAACCAACAATATAATATTTTTGAAATATTATAACAATTAATATTTCAAAAATATTCAAAAAAATTAAATTTAGTATGGGGCTAGCTGCGAACGAGTATAAAATTTATTTCAATAATAAAACATAATAAATGTAACTTATCACATCTTTATCCTGTGGTCTTCACGTGCAAACAGCCTGAGCAATCATTATGTTTTATTGATGTCACAACAGATATAGTTCCACGTGGTATAGGACACCAGTGCAAATTCAAAAAATACTTTACACAATGCAAATAAGAAGTGCAAACCCATGTAAATTAACGGCAGGCGGACTGTATGAAATGAACATGGAAAATTTCGGAATGGTACGTACCAATGTATTTATAATTCTAACAGCTGCTCGTTATGTATAATATTAACTGCTATTTACAATTATTTTTACTTCCTTTTTTTTTAAGACCTTCAAAACGAGCATGTCCTACATCACGATGTTACTGTCGTTAAAATGATCGTTCAACGTTTTCTACCGAAAATGTTTAGTCAAATTTACTACGCTGTAGTCCCAATTAAATCAGGAATGCGAATAATTAGTATCAATGATTGGATATAAATAAAATTACTGAAGCATATTTTACTTCATCGTGTAAAAAAATGTCATAAACCTTACCAAAATAGTGAGCCGACCTCGCAGCGATTTTCTCTCACTTTTCGTTGAGCCACAAGAGAAATTTACGTTTACTACTAATTTTAGCAAAATATAATGCAATTACAATAGTTAAGTTTACCGAAGCGATAATCATTTTTAAGTTACGATATCTACATCTCATAAATAATATATTCTTGAACGAATCCCTTTGTCGAAGTATCAACTAGAAGTCACAAGAGATACTGTGAGGATACGACACTTTTCTAAGAATTGTAAAAGCTTTGACAACATACAATTTGAAAAACTTTCGTAAAACACTTTGAGGATCTAGCGAACATATTGGCAGCGGCTCGATGAATATTTCAATATAATCATAGATCTTCAGTTTTCAAACAGCAGGTGTCACTTGCAAACCTTGAGTCGTAATAATGTAATTAGCATCCAGCGACAATCAAATTAAACTGTATGTTGTAACGTACAGTTTACCAGTAAATAACCCATTCGCGGTTACATTTGACAACTGTAACTATAAGTACAAGTTAGCGGAAATATCGAGTTTCGAATATAATTGCACTTGCAGATTGATTTTCTCGATTTTAAGAGCAGAAACTTTCGTTCATTCGGCACGACAGGGCATCCACGTCGCCATACATTGGCTCTGTTAATTAGTTGAAAACCTGGAGACATGGATAGTAAGAAACAGAAATGTGTTGAAACAGAAACTACATTGATCAACTCCGTAAGCTGAAAAAATACAAAAGTGATAATACGCAAAAGTGATAATGTTATTGTTTCCTAAATCTACTTCGCCATTACTTCTATTCGTTTCCTTGCGATAAGTGAACTTGTCGGAGTAAGTCACTTGCTTTTTGAGAGTTGAATATTATTCACAAGCTGATAAGAACGGAGTTGATCAGTTTGGTTTCTGCGAGGCCACAAATGCAGTTCGTGTCACTAAAAAGATACTAAAATCAATATATCACTATAGACTAAAATGTATGACGTAAATAATTAAAATAATTCTTTGTAGACGTTAAGTTAATTAATATAGATTATTTGAACATGTAGATTATTTGAAATAACTTAATGAGTGGTCATTCTTCCATTAATCTAAACGTAGAGCATCTAGTATCTCAGAAAACCGGAAGACAATCGCTGAATATATTCGAAATTCCTTACTATAAAATGTTAGAGAAATATTTGCAATTTTTGGGGCAAGATCCACGACAGAGGGATAAATTCAGAAATATTATTGTAACTGTAATGGTGACAAGTATTACAGGCATTGTTGTTCCAACGGTAAGAAAACCTAATCGTACGGTACATTTCATAGAAATGTTTCACAGAAATCACAGAGATACATTTTTATAAAATGTACTATAGTTAAAATGAGAAAATTGAATTGACTGAGCCCTTCGCAAGGTAAATAATTAGGTAATGTTATTAAACAATTACATGGGATTACATGCAATCATTAGTCATTAGAATTATATACGTCGTTATGTGACAAGGATATGAATGCAGTGATCGAATGCATGCCACATTTAATCGCAGCTGCAACTAGTATCGTTAAAATATTGAATGTCCATTTCAAAAGAGAAAATGTACGTGAATATTGTTATACGATGAAATTTTTCGACGAAAGCACGTTGCAAAGTTCTGAAGATCAACGCTACATGTTACAGTTTAAAAAATTATTTGATTTCGTGACGGAACAATGGGAAGAATTGAAATTAACCGATGATTTACACGTTCTGGAAGAAGTCACCATGCAAGGCAGCAAAATGGCACAACTATATCGAAGTAAGTTACTGTGCTTTTAACCTTTCAATCGAATTTTCTTTTTATTTTCCATACAAACGAAAAAGGATTTGTTCCATTGGTATTTTGAGTTATCACGAGTTATCGATTATAATCTTTCCAGATACTTTATTGATCTTTATGGTACTGTTCTTATTTGTCCCATTATTGTTTCCTATTTTGGACGTAGTCATTCCACTAAACGAAACTCGACCGCGACAACAATTGTTTAGAGTTAATTACATGCTTTTCGACCATGAAGAGTACTTCTTTTACGTATATTTACAGTTAGCATGGGGATCGGTTGTTGTTGTGATGATAATAGTTACCGTAGACTCACTGTATATTCTTGTAATTCACCACAGCAGTGGATTATTTGCGGTGTGCGGGCAAGTATCATGCGATTTTAAATGTCATTCTCTTTGATGATAAACTCTTTTTAAGGGATAATGGTCGCACGTTTCCCTTTGTATCCAGAACACTAATCGAATTTCATTTTTCAACTGCATCGAAAATGCAGGTATCAAGTCCAAAAAGCAACTAGTAGCTCGATTATATTCACTACAGAACCTGTGCCAGAGAGTTATACGTACGAACAGATCAAAAATTGCGTCATCACACACGATAAAGCGATCGAGTTTGTATTATATATTTTATCAAATGACGATAACATAAAATAGATTACGAAATGGTTATTGGATAATGATTAATTCGAATTATTCCATTGCATTTTGAGGTTTTACAATATTCTCAATGATAACAGTCGAAGTAGTTATTTGATTCAAGTTGGATTAAATATGATGGGTATAAGCGTGACAGCTGTTCAAGTAAAGAGACATTTCTAATAAATGAAAATAAACGAAAATTTCAAAAGCGTTCACACCTAATTGAAAGTTCGCATTTTTCAGACAGTCGCTAACTTAGACAAGCCGGCAGAAGCGATTAGAACTGGTATATTCCTTGGCGCTGAACAATTTCATTTGTTTGTGATCAGTCTACCTGGACAGGTACTTCTGGATCATTGTTCCGATTTAGCAAATAACATGTATGTGCGTAGTGCATTCGTATAACATACAAATACTGATCGATAGAAGAAAATACAGTTCGTTACTCGTGTCAAAACAGATATAAATCCACGTGGTATAAAATACCAGTGAGAATTCAAAAAATGCTTTTCACGATGCAAATAAGGAGCAAGAAGCTGTGCACATTAACAGCAGGTGGATTGTACGAAATGAATATAGAAAACTTTGGAATAGTATGTAATATTATAAGACTAATTATAATTATCTTACGTTATATTAATTACAATTTGCTTCATACTTTTCTTTTAAGACCTTCAAAACGTGCATGTCGTACTTCACGATGTTACTGTCATTGAGGGAATGAGTTATTTATTATATCACGAATAATTCACCAAAGTAACTGCATTTTGTACCTGAGTAGATAATACCTGGAATGTGGATAATACGATAGATAGTCAATATGTATTGTTAAACAGTTTAAACAAAGTTATCAAGTTATTGTTAAACAGTTTAAACAAAGTAGTCAATATGTATTGTTAAATATAGTTACTGTTAAACAGTTTAAACAAAGTTATCGATGCAAATAAAATTACTGAACCACATTATCTATACAATAATCCAATTTAAATACGATTAAATACGAATTAATTTTACTATATGCTACGTAACGATTTTCGTAAGAATAACATCTCAAAAGGAATGTTTCTCCCTCTTCCAAATTTTTCTGATATATCACATAACGTGAATCTCACTATGAATATAGCAAAAAAATTAATTAGAAGAAAATTTGTACTTATGTGTAATTCAATGACGATTTTAAACTGTACCATAGCGAAGAAATGGTATACAGATATAGATTGAAATCACATCACATTTTTATGTAAATAACGAATATAATACGTAATCAAATTGCAGATTTAATAACACAACAATTCTGTGCAAGTATATTTTACAAAAATTGTGACTGGTTGATGATACGTAATTTTGTCACTCGTAGACAATATTTATTGTTTGGTCATCTTTGAATATTTCGATTTCCATATTTTTCTGTTCCTTTATCCATTTTTACTCAGATCAAACTAAAAATTTATGACTATCGTATGAATATTTTACTTTGAACAATAGGAAATGTGTGCAATAATATTATACTGTTCATCGCACAAGAACTGTAGTATCTTTCTTATTCAAATAATACTAATCAGACGTTTCAATAAGTGATATCTAAAGTGATTACTAAAAATTACTACCTACTACCAAACTGTCACCTAACAACAGAACAAAATCAATATTTCAAGATAATTGTGAATGTGCAATTTGTATGTTGATTGTCAATCAACTACTGGACTCTTATTTTCTCGTATACATTATTCAATGCTATATTTACAAAATTATACCATAATCTATACTCGTCGATAAGCAAACAATTCTACATCGTCCTACAATGAAAGACACGTAATGTAGCTTCACATATGTCAAATACGAGATATAGCCACATCAATTTCATTTCCTCTGACAATGAGTTCCATAATATAAAGAACAAATTTCATGACTTTGTTAGATCAGTTTTGTCGCGAACAGTTTGCTAAAACGTTCTCATATTATCATCACGTTAATTAATAGTAAGGGTAAACTGTATATATTCTATATAACTTGTAATTCACAAATTTAATTAAAAAATATTTAAAATGGAAGATTCGTTAAAATTCTTAGTTGATAAAAAGTGCCTCTACTTGAGTTACATTTTCTTATAGTTGTGTTTATAAAATTATAAATTATAAATGTAAAAATTCGTGGTCACATTGTGATTCCACTCTAATATTTCATTTTATATGTTTTACAGTTCATTGAAAATAAACGTTTCATTTATGCAAGAATAAATGTCAAGTTGAATTTCTTATTTTAGTGTGACATGTGATTTTCTACGATACCTACGATAATATGCACAGTTTGACATTTTACAATATTCTACAATTACCTTCAAAAATAAACCTAAGATCCCCAGTTTAAACAGCGATTCAGTGTTTCAGGAAAGCAGCAAAGAAAATTACAATGCGTTCGATATTACCCATTACAAAACGCTTAAACAGTACTTATCAATTTGTGGAATAAACCCATATCAGGAGAATCGAATCAGTAATATTTTAGTAATCGTAATAATATTCATTAGTTTAACCTTTTTTGGCCCAACGGTAAGACGAATGCATGTTATATCGCTCTTTAATGATTTTCAATCCTATAATTATAAAAAAATAAGTAAGTAACAAAGCAAATAATCAGGTAATATTATTACACGATTCGACAGACTATGCAGTTATGTGATGCCATACGTGACAAAAATTTTGATAATGTCATCCAGAATTTACCGCAAATAATTACGGCAATTGCTGGCATGATAAAAATACTAAATATCTATTATAATAAAACGCAAGTATGTGTACACATCGAACTGAGATGGACAAAGATATCAAACGAATATATCATAATTAAAACAATGTCATAGTTTAGAGAATTATTTAATTCCATGGCAGAAGATTGGAAATTTCTGGAATCGAAAAATGAGCTGCTCGTATTAAACAAATTTACGGAAAATGGCAGAAAACTTGCACTTCTTTACAGAAGTGAGTGATTTTTATTAGATATTATGATTTTTGCAACATACTTCTACGATCATTGCTCAGTTTAAAATTCTCAATTAAAAATAATTCGTTTAGGAACTTTACTATCAGCTTTTGGACTATTTGCGTCTTTTCCTTTGTATAACCCCGTTCTGGATATACTTATGCCATTAAACGAAACTCGACCAAAACAAAATGTATTTAACGCTAATTATATGATCCTAGATGAGCAAGAACACTTTTATATTTTGTATGTCCATTTAGCCTTGTCTTCATTGATTATCGTGCTGTCAATAATCTCAGTAGACTCGTTATATATTACTATTATTTATCACGCTTCTGGATTGTTTGCAATATGTGGGTAAGTAGAATGGTTTTACACAAAAATTCTATTAAAATTATACAAAAATTATATGTATGTAATATTTATATACGTATCATTATATGTATGTAACATTTATAAACGTTCATTTATTTATATTTGAATTTTAAACATATACAGATCCCAGGTCCAGAATACTGCAGAAAATAACACCATTGAGAAAAATGGCCCTGACATAAGCAGCATTGGATACGAACAGTTCAAACAATGCATAATAATGCATTATAAATCTCTTCAGTCCGTATCGGTTATATGAAAGTAAATTAACAATCAATAAGGAATTAGTACAATATGAACTGATTCTGATTCGTTTTTTACATTTCAAGATTTTACAACGTTATTGAGAAATGTTGCCGGAATTTGTATTTGATACAAATGGGACTAAATATAGCCATCGTTAGCGTTACAGCTGTTGAAGTAAGAACTTTATGACTGAATCTGCGTAAAAATTCTTAGTCCATTAATGATCGGAAGTGAATAAAACATATCGATGCCTTTATCTTTTAGATAATTGTTTTCTTGGACCGCCCAGTAGAAGCGATCAAGGCTACTATGTATCTAATAGCACAAAATTTTCATTTGTACGTGATCAGTTTACCAGGTCAGACACTACTGGATCAAAGTTTAGAATTAACCAATAAAATGTAAGTTTTCAACAAATATGGTATATATCTATGATGTACTATAAGGAAAAACGCCACATGTCACAACTTCAAAAAATTTCCCAAATTATGCATGAACTGAATTGCAGAGTATACGGTTTATGGCGAAAATATGCATAAAAATAAATACATATTTATATCACTAAAAAAAAAAAAAAAAAAAAAAAAGAAAAAGGTATTGCTAATAAGAAAAACTAAAATTATTATTCGAAAGTTCGAAACTATTCCGAATGTCCTAGAGAAGTTTCCGGACGATTGGTCAACATTGCAGTTAGATCTTTCAAAGATTGAAAAACATACTAAAACGGTGTACACGACGTGGCGTATGCTCGGAAGCCTTGAATAATAATCCAAACCGCAAATCTTCCAATGTTACGTTACTTTAAATTATGATATCGGAAAAATAAAAGCATATGGCATGCGGCGTTTTTTTTTTTTTTTACGCAATCACAGATACGTGTACAAAATAAAGGTACAGTTTAAATCCGTGAACTTCGCAACAGATACGATTCTGCTTGGTATCATGTACCAACGAAAGTTCAAAAAATACTTTATCTAATGCAAATAAGATCAAAGAAACCTTGTATACTGACAGCAGCGGGACTATACGAAATGAAAATTGAAAGTTTTGGAACAGTACGTAATAATTGAAATCAAAAGTAATACGTTGCAATATGTGCGAGTGTTAATCATAATTTATTTAATTTCAAGACTATTAAAACTTGTATGTCGTACTTTACCATGTTTCTGTCGCTGAGAGAATAATCGTTCGTGGCTACTCGAAACATTAATTTCTACTGGTCTCATGATTTTACGACAGTCCAATTTTATGTTCCCTAATATTACTGTCACTAATGAACAATACACAAGACAATATGCAAGAGAAATATTTTGAAATAAAATGGTGTAAATAATTTTACCATGTATGCCAATAAATTGTACATGGATTCAATAGAACTTTTTACTAATTGAATATTAATATTGCTAATTTCAAATTTTTGAAATATTATTTATGGGGTTATTGTTAGAACTTTCCATTTGATGCCTTTATATTTTTGTTTTCTTATTTTCTCAGTGCTAAAATTTTTTCAACCTGCACTTGTTCTCGAGAAAATTTTTCTAAATTTTAACTTCAGTTTCAAAGTGCCGGAATTGAAATATTTTCTAGAAAAATGTGTAATAAACTTTCGAAGCAAAAGATGTTTCACATTGTTGTCACTCAAGAAAGTAAATATAATAATAAGATACACTAATCGAAATTGCGTGCTGATGCATAAAGAAGCTATAAGGTATGTGTTTATTAATTAACGGTAGAATTCACTTAAAAGCAATAAAATAATGGTAGAAGATAATTTACCTTTCCGTATTTAAAGATTTTTCGATCTATTGGACGAATCCCGTTAACTTACTAGTTACTTAATTCAAGTCAAGTTGAGTTATGTTGAACATAAGCACGACAGTCGTTAATGTAAAGAGAGTCTTGAAAATACACAAAACTAAAAATAATTCTGGTTACTCAATTCAAATTCTGGTTAATCAAAATTCAAAAATTACTGTACATAATGCAAATGTGCAAGAAATTCTGTTCATTGTCAGCGGGTGGACTGTGTGAAATGAATATAGAAAATTTCAGGATAGTAAGTATCATTCTAGCACTATTATATAAATAATAATACACCAAAGATTCAGATAAATATTTAATTTTATGCTCGACAAGTGGTGTGATAAAAAATTTTGTTTGTCCTATTTATCCTTTTGTCCTTATTTGTACATCAAATTTTCCTCAAAGTAAAATAACGCTTTTAAAATATAAAATAAAAAGATTTTATCACTACTATTTAATATTTATGAATACTATCATTTCCAAACCTCCAAAACAGGCGTGTCTTATGTCACAATGATGATGTCACTGAGAAACTAAATTTACATTTGCTGTTTCACCTATGTAGTGTCATCCAAAATTCCTCTGTTTTATCAAGGATATAACTAGGATGATAGACAATATGAAATAACATTTTGAACAATTTTGATAAATGTGCAAATAAATTTATAAAATCACATATAGTTGATGCAATGCTAATGTATTAATATACATACATACATTCTACTTAAAGGTCACTCCATTGTGTTCTTTGCACATTGCTTTTGAAATAATTTTATAATTTAACAAGATAAAATTGAAAAGGTACAAGGTAAAGTTACGTTCTTACAAACAGGTAACAGCGACGAAAATGTTCCTCGGTGGAAAATTCTAATTCAAAAGACATAAGAGACTCTAGTACTAGAGTAAACTTTGAATAAATGTTAATGCCTTTCAGGAGTCATGGTTGGTCGAAAAAAATAACTTAACTGACATGTTATATTGCAAGTTGTCAATATTTCAGACTAATAACAGAACTATGGTATACAGCAGAATATGCAACCAGAATTCTACTTGGATGTTAAGAAACCAATTTTCTTATGAACGAATTTTCATAGTATACTCTTTTGTCAACAAACCGATTGACATTAATGTACTTAATGATCAAAATAACATATTTCCAATAATACTAAATATGGGATATAACTGCAAACACCATATTGATTTCTATACTCTAAAGCAGAAGAACTTCCACAGTATCAATTCACGGCAGTTTTAAGACACACAGTTTCTTCTGAAACGGTTGTACTAGTTAAAAAAAAGGTGGCATTTCACAAGCTTGAAGCTATGACTAGTAAGAGGACTTGTGATCAAAATTAAAATACTAGTAGCTTTTCGTATACTAATAATTTGACTGCAGATATTTATGCAAATTAATATTTTTATGAATATAATTAGAAAGAATCTAAGCAGAAGATCTTTTTATCTATGGTACACTGTGTCATGGAGAATATTATACTTTGAATGTTTTATATAGTTTTGCAAATTGTTCGTGTATTCTGTGCATTTTCCCATCTTAAAAGTTTTTCACATAAAAATACATAAAAATCTGCAGAAGAAAAATTTAGATTGATTATTCTTTCATAGTATTCAATATAATTATCGTGAAAACTAATCTAAGCTGGGAGCGCTTTAGCATTTCAGCAAAGGCAGTCTCCCAATATATTTGACGTTCCTTACTATAAAACACTTGAGAAGTATATGCAATTTTTGGGCCAGGATCCACGTCAAAAGAATGGGTTGAGGAATTTTATAGTAACTATTGTGATAATTAGTATTACAAGCAACATTGTACCAACGGTAAGAGAAAATTTATTTAAACATCTTAAGGTAAAGAAATATTATAAACAAAATGAGAAAACTGAAGCAAATGAATTCCTCGCAAGAAAGTAAATAATTGGATAATGTTATTAAACAAATGGAACCTCTAATCATTAGTTACTAGAGTTATATACCTCCTTATGTAATAAGAATGTGGACGCGGTAATCGACGTTTTCCCACATTTTATGGCAGGTGCGATCAGTGCCATTAAAATGTTAAATATCCAAAACAACAGACAAAATGTAAGGCCATTATCATATACAGAAATTCTTATATATAATAAATCTTCAATATATATTATCTGTAGTTTAACGAATTGCTTCGATTCGTGGCAAAAGAGTGGAAGCAGCTGAAATTAAACAACGAATTGCATGTTTTGGATCAAACCCTTATTCAAGGCAACAAAATGGCTCAATTGTATCGAAGTATTTTATCGTATCTATTCTAAGTTTTTTATTTGAATGCTGTTACCTAACAAAAATTCTTCCCTCTTTTTTTTTAATATCTTACAGATGAGTTATGAAGTCCATTCTTTTCAGGATCTTTATTGTCCGCTTTGGTATTGTTCCTATTTATCCCACTAATTTCTCCGATTATGGACATCGTTCTTCCATTAAATGAAACTCGTCCACGGCAACAACTGCTCAAAATTAATTACATAATTTTTGACGACGCGGACTATTTTTTCTACGTGTATATACAGTTAGCCTGGGGTTCAATCATGGTTGTGGTAACCATAGTTTCTGTAGATTCGTTATACATCCTTCTAATTCATCACTCTAGTGGATTATTTGCTGTGTGTGGGTAAATAAGATGCTCGTTTCATAACTCACGCAAATATTTGAATACGCAGAAAATTTGTTTAAATATACTTTTTGTGTGTGGTTTATATTATTATATATACAATAATTCCAGAAAATATCTGCACATATACGTACATAGAAAATTATTGATATAATCCTTATTATTCTGCAAAATCGTACAACAAATTTTAGAGAATCGTTGTAAAGGGAAGACTTCGATCATAAAACGATTGATAGATCTATGACCTTTTGTTAAGTAGTTATAACAATCTCGTTCTGATACTCATTTTAAAATATGAAGCTTCTACTACTTTCACAAATATTCGTATTTTTTTTTTTTTTTTTTTTACGTCATTTTGAAAGAGATTAAGTAGAGACATTTTTTTCTCTTAATTTTGCAAATTCAAATGTCTTTATAGATACTAAAAAAGCTTTTTCTTAATTAAATTCACCACAGTTTTGAAGAATAAAGTCTCTCCTTGACAACAATCCTTTGAAATTTATTGTACGATTTTCTTTTTTCATGGAGTTAATAAAAGCTCAAAATGTCAGTAATTTTTCATCGTGTGAAAACTTTCTGGAACCACTGTATATATTATACATATGTTTTTGACACACATGATAGTATATTGATAAAAAATTCTTGTGTTTAAATATTTTTACTTATATTATATGTAAATGTTACAATTATTTCATTGTTCTATCAAATACAGGCACCGAGTGCAAAATGCAACAAAAAATTCGAATGCCAGCCAAGTTGTCTCAGAAAATTACACATACGAACAGATCAGAAATTGCGTGATCATTCACGATGAAGCTATCCAGTTTGTATTTGTCGAGTAAAGTATAAATAGACTGTGGATATTTATGTATAGTAAATGTATATATATATATATATATATATATATATTATATATATATATATTATATATGTATATATATGTATATACGTATGAACATATGATTGAAACAATAAAATCTATATCGAATTTGTTTTACCAACTACATTATAATGAATATTATATTATAGTTTATTTTATACATATAGTTCTACGTATTATGTGCATTTATAGTTATACATCTCTAAATATTTCTCATTTTGCATAAACACTTACAGTCTAATAATAAACTCGAAATAAATTCTAATAATAAATTCAAATAAAAAAGAACGCTAATTTGTTCCCTTATTATTTTAAGGTTTTATAATATTCTAAATCAAAGCAGTCGAAATACTTATATGATTCAAGTTGGATTAAATATGTTGATAATCAGCGCGACAGCTGTGCAAGTAAAGACAATCTTCACAGAAAACAATGAATGAAATTAAAAAGAAAAAAAAAAGGACATTTACGACAGTTTTATTCGAGAGTTTTGCTTTTCAGGCAATGATGTATTTAAACAGGCCAGATGAAGCAATTAGAAGCTTGGTTTTTTGCGGGGCCAATCAGTTTCATTTATTTATGCTCAGTTTACCTGGACAAGTGCTGCTGGATCATTGTGCTGAGCTAGCAAATAATATGTATATGCTTAATATACGCATACAATACGTAGACTATATAGGGATAAATGTGATAATTTTACTTTTATTTTTACCTATAATAGGGTGATTGAGATTTAATTATAAGATTTAAAAAAGAAACCAACAATATAATATTTTTGAAATATTATAACAATTAATATTTCAAAAATATTCAAAAAAATTAAATTTAGTATGGGGCTAGCTGCGAACGAGTATAAAATTTATTTCAATAATAAAACATAATAAATGTAACTTATCACATCTTTATCCTGTGGTCTTCACGTGCAAACAGCCTGAGCAATCATTATGTTTTATTGATGTCACAACAGATATAGTTCCACGTGGTATAGGACACCAGTGCAAATTCAAAAAATACTTTACACAATGCAAATAAGAAGTGCAAACCCATGTAAATTAACGGCAGGCGGACTGTATGAAATGAACATGGAAAATTTCGGAATGGTACGTACCAATGTATTTATAATTCTAACAGCTGCTCGTTATGTATAATATTAACTGCTATTTACAATTATTTTTACTTCCTTTTTTTTTAAGACCTTCAAAACGAGCATGTCCTACATCACGATGTTACTGTCGTTAAAATGATCGTTCAACGTTTTCTACCGAAAATGTTTAGTCAAATTTACTACGCTGTAGTCCCAATTAAATCAGGAATGCGAATAATTAGTATCAATGATTGGATATAAATAAAATTACTGAAGCATATTTTACTTCATCGTGTAAAAAAATGTCATAAACCTTACCAAAATAGTGAGCCGACCTCGCAGCGATTTTCTCTCACTTTTCGTTGAGCCACAAGAGAAATTTACGTTTACTACTAATTTTAGCAAAATATAATGCAATTACAATAGTTAAGTTTACCGAAGCGATAATCTTTTTTAAGTTACGATATCTACATCTCATAAATAATATATTCTTGAACGAATCCCTTTGTCGAAGTATCAACTAGAAGTCACAAGAGATACTGTGAGGATACGACACTTTTCTAAGAATTGTAAAAGCTTTGACAACATACAATTTGAAAAACTTTCGTAAAACACTTTGAGGATCTAGCGAACATATTGGCAGCGGCTCGATGAATATTTCAATATAATCATAGATCTTCAGTTTTCAAACAGCAGGTGTCACTTGCAAACCTTGAGTCGTAATAATGTAATTAGCATCCAGCGACAATCAAATTAAACTGTATGTTGTAACGTACAGTTTACCAGTAAATAACCCATTCGCGGTTACATTTGACAACTGTAACTATAAGTACAAGTTAGCGGAAATATCGAGTTTCGAATATAATTGCACTTGCAGATTGATTTTCTCGATTTTAAGAGCAGAAACTTTCGTTCATTCGGCACGACAGGGCATCCACGTCGCCATACATTGGCTCTGTTAATTAGTTGAAAACCTGGAGACATGGATAGTAAGAAACAGAAATGTGTTGAAACAGAAACTACATTGATCAACTCCGTAAGCTGAAAAAATACAAAAGTGATAATACGCAAAAGTGATAATGTTATTGTTTCCTAAATCTACTTCGCCATTACTTCTATTCGTTTCCTTGCGATAAGTGAACTTGTCGGAGTAAGTCACTTGCTTTTTGAGAGTTGAATATTATTCACAAGCTGATAAGAACGGAGTTGATCAGTTTGGTTTCTGCGAGGCCACAAATGCAGTTCGTGTCACTAAAAAGATACTAAAATCAATATATCACTATAGACTAAAATGTATGACGTAAATAATTAAAATAATTCTTTGTAGACGTTAAGTTAATTAATATAGATTATTTGAACATGTAGATTATTTGAAATAACTTAATGAGTGGTCATTCTTCCATTAATCTAAACGTAGAGCATCTAGTATCTCAGAAAACCGGAAGACAATCGCTGAATATATTCGAAATTCCTTACTATAAAATGTTAGAGAAATATTTGCAATTTTTGGGGCAAGATCCACGACAGAGGGATAAATTCAGAAATATTATTGTAACTGTAATGGTGACAAGTATTACAGGCATTGTTGTTCCAACGGTAAGAAAACCTAATCGTACGGTACATTTCATAGAAATGTTTCACAGAAATCACAGAGATACATTTTTATAAAATGTACTATAGTTAAAATGAGAAAATTGAATTGACTGAGCCCTTCGCAAGGTAAATAATTAGGTAATGTTATTAAACAATTACATGGGATTACATGCAATCATTAGTCATTAGAATTATATACGTCGTTATGTGACAAGGATATGAATGCAGTGATCGAATGCATGCCACATTTAATCGCAGCTGCAACTAGTATCGTTAAAATATTGAATGTCCATTTCAAAAGAGAAAATGTACGTGAATATTGTTATACGATGAAATTTTTCGACGAAAGCACGTTGCAAAGTTCTGAAGATCAACGCTACATGTTACAGTTTAAAAAATTATTTGATTTCGTGACGGAACAATGGGAAGAATTGAAATTAACCGATGATTTACACGTTCTGGAAGAAGTCACCATGCAAGGCAGCAAAATGGCACAACTATATCGAAGTAAGTTACTGTGCTTTTAACCTTTCAATCGAATTTTCTTTTTATTTTCCATACAAACGGAAAAGGATTTGTTCCATTGGTATTTTGAGTTATCACGAGTTATCGATTATAATCTTTCCAGATACTTTATTGATCTTTATGGTACTGTTCTTATTTGTCCCATTATTGTTTCCTATTTTGGACGTAGTCATTCCACTAAACGAAACTCGACCGCGACAACAATTGTTTAGAGTTAATTACATGCTTTTCGACCATGAAGAGTACTTCTTTTACGTATATTTACAGTTAGCATGGGGATCGGTTGTTGTTGTGATGATAATAGTTACCGTAGACTCACTGTATATTCTTGTAATTCACCACAGCAGTGGATTATTTGCGGTGTGCGGGCAAGTATCATGCGATTTTAAATGTCATTCTCTTTGATGATAAACTCTTTTTAAGGGATAATGGTCGCACGTTTCCCTTTGTATCCAGAACACTAATCGAATTTCATTTTTCAACTGCATCGAAAATGCAGGTATCAAGTCCAAAAAGCAACTAGTAGCTCGATTATATTCACTACAGAACCTGTGCCAGAGAGTTATACGTACGAACAGATCAAAAATTGCGTCATCACACACGATAAAGCGATCGAGTTTGTATTATATATTTTATCAAATGACGATAACATAAAATAGATTACGAAATGGTTATTGGATAATGATTAATTCGAATTATTCCATTGCATTTTGAGGTTTTACAATATTCTCAATGATAACAGTCGAAGTAGTTATTTGATTCAAGTTGGATTAAATATGATGGGTATAAGCGTGACAGCTGTTCAAGTAAAGAGACATTTCTAATAAATGAAAATAAACGAAAATTTCAAAAGCGTTCACACCTAATTGAAAGTTCGCATTTTTCAGACAGTCGCTAACTTAGACAAGCCGGCAGAAGCGATTAGAACTGGTATATTCCTTGGCGCTGAACAATTTCATTTGTTTGTGATCAGTCTACCTGGACAGGTACTTCTGGATCATTGTTCCGATTTAGCAAATAACATGTATGTGCGTAGTGCATTCGTATAACATACAAATACTGATCGATAGAAGAAAATACAGTTCGTTACTCGTGTCAAAACAGATATAAATCCACGTGGTATAAAATACCAGTGAGAATTCAAAAAATGCTTTTCACGATGCAAATAAGGAGCAAGAAGCTGTGCACATTAACAGCAGGTGGATTGTACGAAATGAATATAGAAAACTTTGGAATAGTATGTAATATTATAAGACTAATTATAATTATCTTACGTTATATTAATTACAATTTGCTTCATACTTTTCTTTTAAGACCTTCAAAACGTGCATGTCGTACTTCACGATGTTACTGTCATTGAGGGAATGAGTTATTTATTATATCACGAATAATTCACCAAAGTAACTGCATTTTGTACCTGAGTAGATAATACCTGGAATGTGGATAATACGATAGATAGTCAATATGTATTGTTAAACAGTTTAAACAAAGTTATCAAGTTATTGTTAAACAGTTTAAACAAAGTAGTCAATATGTATTGTTAAATATAGTTACTGTTAAACAGTTTAAACAAAGTTATCGATGCAAATAAAATTACTGAACCACATTATCTATACAATAATCCAATTTAAATACGATTAAATACGAATTAATTTTACTATATGCTACGTAACGATTTTCGTAAGAATAACATCTCAAAAGGAATGTTTCTCCCTCTTCCAAATTTTTCTGATATATCACATAACGTGAATCTCACTATGAATATAGCAAAAAAATTAATTAGAAGAAAATTTGTACTTATGTGTAATTCAATGACGATTTTAAACTGTACCATAGCGAAGAAATGGTATACAGATATAGATTGAAATCACATCACATTTTTATGTAAATAACGAATATAATACGTAATCAAATTGCAGATTTAATAACACAACAATTCTGTGCAAGTATATTTTACAAAAATTGTGACTGGTTGATGATACGTAATTTTGTCACTCGTAGACAATATTTATTGTTTGGTCATCTTTGAATATTTCGATTTCCATATTTTTCTGTTCCTTTATCCATTTTTACTCAGATCAAACTAAAAATTTATGACTATCGTATGAATATTTTACTTTGAACAATAGGAAATGTGTGCAATAATATTATACTGTTCATCGCACAAGAACTGTAGTATCTTTCTTACTCAAATAATACAAATCAGACGTTTCAATAAGTGATATCTAAAGTGATTACTAAAAATTACTACCTACTACCAAACTGTCACCTAACAACAGAACAAAATCAATATTTCAAGATAATTGTGAATGTGCAATTTGTATGTTGATTGTCAATCAACTACTGGACTCTTATTTTCTCGTATACATTATTCAATGCTATATTTACAAAATTATACCATAATCTATACTCGTCGATAAGCAAACAATTCTACATCGTCCTACAATGAAAGACACGTAATGTAGCTTCACATATGTCAAATACGAGATATAGCCACATCAATTTCATTTCCTCTGACAATGAGTTCCATAATATAAAGAACAAATTTCATGACTTTGTTAGATCAGTTTTGTCGCGAACAGTTTGCTAAAACGTTCTCATATTATCATCACGTTAATTAATAGTAAGGGTAAACTGTATATATTCTATATAACTTGTAATTCACAAATTTAATTAAAAAATATTTAAAATGGAAGATTCGTTAAAATTCTTAGTTGATAAAAAGTGCCTCTACTTGAGTTACATTTTCTTATAGTTGTGTTTATAAAATTATAAATTATAAATGTAAAAATTCGTGGTCACATTGTGATTCCACTCTAATATTTCATTTTATATGTTTTACAGTTCATTGAAAATAAACGTTTCATTTATGCAAGAATAAATGTCAAGTTGAATTTCTTATTTTAGTGTGACATGTGATTTTCTACGATACCTACGATAATATGCACAGTTTGACATTTTACAATATTCTACAATTACCTTCAAAAATAAACCTAAGATCCCCAGTTTAAACAGCGATTCAGTGTTTCAGGAAAGCAGCAAAGAAAATTACAATGCGTTCGATATTACCCATTACAAAACGCTTAAACAGTACTTATCAATTTGTGGAATAAACCCATATCAGGAGAATCGAATCAGTAATATTTTAGTAATCGTAATAATATTCATTAGTTTAACCTTTTTTGGCCCAACGGTAAGACGAATGCATGTTATATCGCCCTTTAATGATTTTCAATCCTATAATTATAAAAAAATAAGTAAGTAACAAAGCAAATAATCAGGTAATATTATTACACGATTCGACAGACTATGCAGTTATGTGATGCCATACGTGACAAAAATTTTGATAATGTCATCCAGAATTTACCGCAAATAATTACGGCAATTGCTGGCATGATAAAAATACTAAATATCTATTATAATAAAACGCAAGTATGTATACACATCGAACTGAGATGGACAAAGATATCAAACGAATATATCATAATTAAAACAATGTCATAGTTTAGAGAATTATTTAATTCCATGGCAGAAGATTGGAAATTTCTGGAATCGAAAAATGAGCTGCTCGTATTAAGCAAATTTACGGAAAATGGCAGAAAACTTGCACTTCTTTACAGAAGTGAGTGATTTTTATCAGATGTTATGATTTTTGCAACATACTTCTACGACCATTGCTCAATTTAAAATTCTCAATTAAAAATAATTCGTTTAGGAACTTTACTATCAGCTTTTGGAGTATTTGCGTCTTTTCCTTTGTATAACCCCGTTCTGGATATACTTATGCCATTAAACGAAACTCGACCAAAACAAAATGTATTTAACGCTAATTATATGATCCTAGATGAGCAAGAACACTTTTATATTTTGTATGTCCATTTAGCCTTATCTTTATTCATTATCGTGCTGTCAATAATCTCAGTAGACTCGTTATATATTACAATTATTTATCACGCTAGCGGATTGTTTGCAATATGTGGGTAAGTAGAATGGTTTTACACAAAAATTCTATTAAAATTATACAAAAATTATATGTATGTAATATTTATCTATGTATCATTATATGTATGTAACATTTATATATGTATCATTATATGTATGTAACATTTATAAACGTTCATTTATTTATATTTGAATTTTAAACATATACAGATCCCAGGTCCAGAATACTGCAGAAAATAACACCATTGAGAAAAATGGCCCTGACATAAGCAGCATTGGATACGAACAGTTCAAACAATGCATAATAATGCATTATAAATCTCTTCAGTCCGTATCGGTTATATGAAAGTAAATTAACAATCAATAAGGAATTAGTACAATATGAACTGATTCTGATTCGTTTTTTACATTTCAAGATTTTACAACGTTATTGAGAAATGTTGCCGGAATTTGTATTTGATACAAATGGGACTAAATATAGCCATCGTTAGCGTTACAGCTGTTGAAGTAAGAACATCTTTATGACTGAATCTGCGTAAAAATTCTTAGTCCATTAATGATCGGAAGTGAATAAAACATATCGATGCCTTTATCTTTTAGATAATTGTTTTCTTGGACCGCCCAGTAGAAGCGATCAAGGCTACTATGTATCTAATAGCACAAAATTTTCATTTGTACGTGATCAGTTTACCAGGTCAGACACTACTGGATCAAAGTTTAGAATTAACCAATAAAATGTAAGTTTTCAACAAATATGGTATATATCTATGATGTACTATAAGGAAAAACGCCACATGTCACAACTTCAAAAAATTTCCCAAATTATGCATGAACTGAATTGCAGAGTATACGGTTTATGGCGAAAATATGCATAAAAATAAATACAGATTTATATCACTAAAAAAAAAAAAAAAAAAAGAACAAGGTATTGCTAATAAGAAAAACTAAAATTATTATTCGAAAGTTCGAAACTATTCCGAATGTCCTAGAGAAGTTTCCGGACGATTGGTCAACAATGTAGCTAGATCTTTCAAAGATTGAAAAACATACTAAAACGGTGTACACGACGTGGCGTATGCTCGGAAGCCTTGAATAATAATCCAAACCGCAAATCTTCCGATGTTACGTTACTTTAAATTATGATATCGGAAAAATAAAAGCGTATGGCATGCGGCGTTTTTTTTTTTTTACGCAATCACAGATACGTGTACAAAATAAAGGTACAGTTTAAATCCGTGAACTTCCCAACAGATACGATTCTGCTTGGTATCATGTACCAACGAAAGTTCAAAAAATACTTTATCTAATGCAAATAAGATCAAAGAAACCTTGTATACTGACAGCAGCGGGACTATACGAAATGAAAATTGAAAGTTTTGGAACAGTACGTAATAATTGAAATCAAAAGTAATACGTTGCAATATGTGCGAGTGTTAATCATAATTTTTTTAATTTCAAGACTATTAAAACTTGTATGTCGTACTTTACCATGTTTCTGTCGCTGAGAGAATAATCGTTCGTGGCTACTCGAAACATTAATTTCTACTGGTCTCATGATTTTACGACAGTCCAATTTTATGTTCCCTAATATTACTGTCACTAGTGAACAATACACAAGACAATATGCAAGAGAAATATTTTGAAATAAAATGGTGTAAATAATTTTACCATGTATGCCAATAAATTGTACATGGATTCAATAAAACTTTTTACTAATTGAATATTAATATTGCTAATTTCAAGTTTTTGAAATATTATTTATGGGGTTATTGTTAGAACTTTCCATTTGATGCCTTTATATTTTTGTTTTCTTATTTTCTCAGTGCTAAAATTTTTTCAACCTGCACTTGTTCTCGGGAAAATTTTTCTGAATTTTAACTTCAGTTTCAAAGTGCCGGAATTGAAATATTTTCTAGAAAAATGTGAAATAAACTTACGAAGCAAAAGATATTTCGCATTGTTGCTACTCAAGAAAATAAATACAATAATAAGATCCTCAGAATTACAATTATACGGAATGACTATTGGTAAATATAGGAAAGGTTGATATATGCAATATAAAAGGTTTTAATGAGAATAAGAATATCATAGAATATTTAATGTTAAAAAATTATAATTGTATTATAATTGTATAAATCTTCATGATTATATGTATACAATTGATTTATGTCTTTGTATATATAAAATTTTATGCATCAATTTAGATCTTTTTTCATGTACAATTGATAAATTGTTTTACTAATTATTGGTCCTATAAGACGTTTCTTATCACCAAATTCAATATTTGCTAACAATAATTCACCATTGCAGCTAGACTCCCGGAAAGCTTCGATTAATAATTGCGGGGTTGAATAATGTTCTACAATTGCTGAAGCTTTATCTATGGACATCCCTTTTAATTGTAATAATTGGCGAATAAACATTTCATTTACTTTAAATACCTAAGAAATTTATTGATGTAAACATTAAATTCATAATCTTGAATACTTATTTAAGTAGTATAAATACCTTTTGTTTGGATGCTGCTTTGTTAAATTCTTCAAATACCATAAAATTACAAGTATTATTTGAAATATTTGTTTGTGTGACAACTTCTTTTTTGCAACCTATCAAATTTTTTTCCTAGAAAAATATTTGATAGTACGTGATTAATACTAAATTAAGTAACTAAATAAAAATAGTAAAATTTTTTATAGAAAAATTATGTACTCTGAAAGTTCTTATCAAAATTCTAGTTATTGATGACAAATAAAATATAGAATCTTTATGATTCTTAGTATATTTAACAGAAAAACCGTCTTGTATCAAAGTATTGATAGAAGCCTGCATCAATGACGAATGTGGTATGGTCAATCTTTGACCCTTTTCATGTTCTTCAATGATATATATAAGATTTGTAATTCCAGATTGCTTCAATCTGAACTATATAAAATAATTTCTTAATTAATCACATAAAAATATAAATCATATATTATATATATATGTATATTATATACATATTATATATATGATATACCTTTTGTTCATGAAATCTCCCATCTGTAATACTTGCACTTAAATCATCTATTCGTTTCCTTTCTACTATGTAAGGTAGAATTAATTCATTATTTTTATTTTTTCTACATCTAGCAATCCATGCAAAATCACCAACTTTTAAATGACGTATTTCAAATAATACACCAAGTTTTGTTAGTTCCATGATAATAGCGTCATGTTGAGGTTTTGTCCTACCACTATATCAAAGTTATTTAAAGATATATTATGAAATATTAAAATTAAAATTTAATGCAATAAAGCATACCCAGCAGTTTCTTGTGTATCTACTAATAATATTACATCAAAGTTGCTTGATTCTAAATAAATATTCTTCCGAATATCATTTATAAAATCTATCTCATTATTTTCTAAGTTATGCACATGATTTATATCTTTTACATTTTTCATTTCTTCTTGCACAATTTTTGGGCAGATATTATTTTTCTTGGTCTTTTGTTTTACAAAATTTTGATCAACTTGTTGCTTATGATTTTCAATAGTAATAATTTCTGCAGATTTAGATTTATATATTTTTGAAGGTTTATTTAGATTTTTAGTTTCTATTTCCTTAACACCTTGTGTAAATACTTGCATGTTCTCGTATTTATTATTAAAACTGGTTGAATCCTTTATCAATTTGGATTTTTGTGTAATGAATGTCTTTAAAGATATTTGAATTTGATTTAATGCTTCAAAAGAATTTAGTGTTTTTATGTCAGTAGTTGTAATTTTACATATTATTTTTGAAATATTTATACCAAGCTCTGTAAGATTATACCTATACAAGTTATATTAATTTTAATAATACTAAACAATTAACTTCACATGTAAACTTAAAATTTGTTGTCAATAAATATTATTACCTAATTGGTGCACCTATCATGGAAATTAAGCCATTTTCAAACAAATTTAAAATTGAAGTTTTTGTTGCATGACCACATAACTGTCTTATTTCAGACAATAAGTCTACTTCAGCAATATATCCTAATAAATTATAACATTCATCATTGATTGAATAATTCAATAATAGAAAAAACACGCAAAAATTAAAAATAATCTTTCAAAAATACCTAAATAACATTCGTGTGTCTTCTTATACAATATCAATAAGGCAGCATAATTTTCTACATTCCAAGATGATAAATTCAAGTCATCAAACGTAACTAGTTCTGTCTTGAAACAAAATATTCATTAAATTTATTTTATGAATATTTTATAACATCTGCATGTAAAAGATGTATAAATATATTTACTTCTTCATGTACCAAATCTGCATCCACAATAATTTGTGATCTGTGTTTCCTTTTAAATACAGATTGTTCATTGCAACTACAATGCTCGCAAACATCATTCACAATTGTTGAATCATTATTTTGAGCTTTATATTCTTTGAGTTTTCTATCTAACATCGAACATAATTTCGTACCGAAGTGTTGCAATATTATACAATCCTTCCCAGATTTTAATGGCAAGGGATATTTTTTTAATGCAGCGAGTGCTTTCGAAAAATGATATTGCAAATCGGAATTTCTTGATGCAGCCTCTTTTCTCCATTCTTCTAACCAAAATTCAAACAATGGATTTGGATTTCCAGGCTTAAGTTTTAGTCTTTTCATATTTTTATATCATGATATACAAAAATTATATCACGTATATAATATAATCGTAAATACCATTTATCACGCAATTAACGCATTAACTAAGCACAAAATATTTTCGAGATTGGAGTATACATATAAGAGTTCAACAAATTTCAAACATGAAACCATTGACTAAGGAGAGAATAGATTTGACGTACCAATGCTTTTTCGTATCATCTATTTTCTGCATCATTTTCGTGACATTATCGTGATTTAATTTACTACTTATTTGAATTAAAATTTATATACAATGTATATATAATCAATATACCTTACTCTCTTGCGTAAATACTAATTTTATATAAAAAAAAAAAAAAAATTTTGAAATGAATTCTTATCTTTGTGTCTTGTATAAATATTATGTATTTATTAGACATAAAATAATATCTTTTTAAAAGTTTTAAGTCCTACTTAGTGAAACTTTGCACCTACAATTTTAAATGAAACAAAAGCAATATTTTTCAATTCGGAACATAAAAGCAAACGCGATCATTATTATCAATTATAATACAACCCGAAATAAATATTTTTTCGCAGAGAAATCTTGATTATGGTTTTACTGTCTACTTTTATGAAGTACAAACCATAATTAGTCTGTCAAAACATTAATAAAAAAGATTTTTGTAAAGAAAAATACTACTACTACTACTACGTACTACAAACGAAGATAATGACAAAATATATAGTAACAAAAATGATTTTTCATGCTCTAAATAAATTTCTTATTAACAGGATAATAAATTATTCGGATTTTTT
The DNA here is from genome assembly GCA_032399595.1 of Tetragonula carbonaria. Lineage (NCBI taxonomy): Eukaryota > Metazoa > Arthropoda > Insecta > Hymenoptera > Apidae > Tetragonula > Tetragonula carbonaria. The sequence continues at coordinate 4,220,540 of JAUCRC010000008.1, forward strand.
ATTTTGTAACATAATTGAGTAACCAGAAGAACAAAAATGCATGTGACTCACGCGAAGAACGTTGTTATCAAATAGAAATTGTTGAATCCCATAAAGGAAGTGAAAGCTGAAAGAAAAATATAAAATTATTATAATTTGTTCTTGAAAATAGGAAAATGTTTAGTAAGTTTAAAATAATGAAAATTATTATTCATTTATCACGGATAAGAAAATATTACATTATACAGATGAAATATGTATTCCGTGAAAGATATAATGCGAAATATAAAATGAATATAAACTTTTCTGTCATTCTATTAATTTTTCACGTCAATTAATATGTTAATTATTAAATAGAATAATAATATCAATATATTAATATTAATTAATTCAATTAAAAACATTTCTGTATGTTAATATATTTCAGATTATAAGGTATTTCTTAATGTTGTCAAGTAATCACGAATATTTCGTATTTGCAAAAACTATAATATTGAATGTTCGTCAGAATTTTAAAAACTTTGTATTTCGTATATGGCGCTTTTTTATTTTCAATAAATGAAGCTGCGCAATATACAAAAAATGCGATGCGTAGAACGTGTTCGAAATTATCGTGATAACATATCTTCCCGAAAATTATTTGTTAGAAATGCATATACATTGAATACTAAACAAATAACACAAGTTTCAATAAATATATCAACACTTAAATAAATGTTACCATACCTTTGTGAAAAGTTATCAGATTTTAGTTATCAGTTAGAAAAGCCTCTTCGAATTTTGTTGCACATTCAACCAACAGGAAATTAGAATTTTCAAACAAACATATAAAAGAAATAAATAAAAATAAAACACTGATCAAGTTTAAATACTACTTTGAAAGCTGATAATATGAGTTAGCAGTAAATGTGACAACTAAAAATACGATTAAAGAGAAAAAAATAACTCCGTTATAAATTATAATAATATTATAAGTTTTGATAACATTCGATAAATTACTATGTTAAAACGTATATTAATTAAATGAAGTTAACAGTACTATAGATATGAAAGTATTATGCAGCTAATAAACGTCACGCACATACATCCTCACACCACGATTTTCGACAATAGACTAACCAACCCACCGCACAATAGATTCGCACCGTAATTTAATTTGGCAGGGTGGGGGCTCGAACATGAAGAATATTCTTAAGAGTCGCTAAAAAATAAATCGGTAATTTATGGAAACAATATTATTAAAAAAAGAGAAAAATATTTTCAACTTAAATTTATATTCAAAATTATTGCAAAAATACATTATATAATTTAAAATAAAAGATAACTTTCTCTTTCCTTCTCTAATTTTTCTTAATTAAATAAAATAATTAATCTAACAAAGTATCTATATATATAATTTTTAATTTTTTTAAGTTAAATAAGCATGTGCACAGTAGTTCAAGTATAATTTTTACATTCACAATGATTCACAAAATTATAATTTTACATAGATCATATCATTGACTATACATCAAATCGTACAGGGCGTAGAAAGCACTAATTTTTTCCAAGTATCGATATTGCAGAACGTGAAACTCGAAATTTTGTATGATATTACATCTATCCTGTCATTAGTTAATGACTTATTCAGTCGATAATGTAGGGAACATAGGTAATTTATTGGTAATTTCTGTTTGGCATTTATGGAATTTTCTATGAGACAGTAAATGTATCTTCTAACTTGAGTGTAGCACAAAATGCAGACTAATACGAATTTATTGTAATATATTATTTTATGTAATGATTGAAAGATTTCTACGAAATAATTAGTGTACAGAATGAGATTTCTACGAAATGATTAATGTACTGAATGAGTATAATTGACATATGATTCTAATAACCGTATGTGAGGTATGATCTCATTTCCTGGTAAATCATACGTGCTTTAATCGAAATTTTCACAATTAAAAATTCTTATTCATAATTGTCATTATTACAAGTATATTTTAATTAAAGTATAATATTAAACTGCATTGTCTATGTTATATAATAATCATCGAATTACCAATAACAATAATTATAAGATATCAAAAAATGCCATTGTAAGCGAAATTGTGTTTTTATTTTACCTATTATTTTATTGAAAAAGATATATTGGTATTTTAGAGTTCAGATAATTTCAAATACTGAAATTAAACTGAAATTACAAATATTTGAAGTAATTCTTTTGCTTATAAAAGTGTTACATTTCATATCCTATATAATATTTAAAATACTTTTAAATGTGTAGTCGTATACATATGTGTATAGAATTTAGAAATGGCAACTGGAGGTAGTAGTTTTATAAGCAAGCCAGCCAGAGGATGGTTACACCCTGATCACTTAGTGAGTAAAGAAGGAATCACCTATACTGTTAAAGTAAGTTTCTATTTTTCAATTATTAATACATACATTAATACCGACAAGTTATAGATATTTAATTATTATATTTTATGATTTTCAGTATATAGGATGTCTTGAAGTATACACATCTATGAAAAGTTTAGATTTTGAAACAAGATCGTGTGTTGCCAAGTAAGATTTTAAATATTTTTGTAAAGTTTATTTCATATATAAAGAAATATCGTAAAGAAACATCAATACCTTTTGAACGTATTACCAATTTCTTTTAGAGAATGTATAAACAGAGTTTGCGAAGCAGCTGGTTTAAAATCTGCGGATAAAAAAAGAAGGGTATGTACATTGTTAATTTTTATTTTTAGCAATTTCAACTTGAAATTTATAATAATTTATATTTGAAGGTGGATAGGAAAGTGTTAAGAGCAATTGCTGATAAACCTCGCATGGAACATACAGGTGCTACAATAAATTTGACTATTAGTAGTTGCAGTTTAGCTTTGACTAACATAGAGACTGGACATATTATTGCTAAACATGAAATGCCACGTATATCTTTTGCTTCGGGTGGAGATACGGTAAATGCAAAAAATTGCATGTTATAAAATATTAGTTTTTATTATCATTTCTACCTATATAATTGCAAAGTGTGAATTGGTTAATATATTTTTTAATAGGAAATACTAGATTTCGTAGCGTATGTTGCTAAAAATATGCAAGAATGGCGTGCTTGTTATGTATTAGAATGTGGAGGAGGTCTAGCACAAAATGTTATATCCACTATTGGACAAGCTTTTGAATTACGATTTAAAGAATTTCTTACAAAACCGGCTTCATTACAGTAATTATAAATATCAAACAAACTTTATTTATTATAAAATTTATCTTTAACACCTTATTTAAAATATTTCTATTTTATAATATAGTCCTATGTTAAATGGAATGCGGGAAGCAGATAGAGATTATTATAATGATCTACCAGGCAAAGTACCACCAGATATTGGTCCTCCGCCAGTTCCACCTTTACCAATTACGGCATCAACACTACCTAATTTAAAACATCATCATTCTGCTCAAAATCATGTGTCACGCAACAATATACAAAACTCTGTATTACATGACACGTTTTCGAATTCTGATAGACATCATCAACAATGGGCAGGTAATATCTTTTTTAAATCTTATTATTTAACGAAATTTTATTTAATGATGAAAAATAACTTCATTTATATTATTATAGAAAGTGGTAACTTAATTGATCTGAATTCTGATGAAACATCAACAAATTTTAATATTCCTCCTGAACATAACTACGTAAATGACAGTGTTATAGCAGCTACCAGAGAAAGTCACCGTGATCAAACACCGCTTTTCGATGTATTTGATATGCGTAAGTAATTTAAGATGGAATATTTTCACTTAAGATTTCAGTGTAACAAAATATACTTTTATAGAGCCATTTAGTTCTGCGATATCAGATATGAATAGATTAAGTCCACATTCTCAAAAGCAACAATTAAAGCAAGAGATTTGGTTCCATGGTAGTGTTAGTCGCGCTGAAGCAGAATCAATGTTAACGAGAGTAGGTATTATTACGATTTATATTCATATATAATTTATTTTATTTTTGCAATTTAATATATTTGACAGGATGGTGATTTTTTGGTTCGAGACTCTCAAGGCTCGCCTGGACAATATGTCCTTACTGGTATGAATAATGGTACACCAAAACATTTACTATTAATTGATCCAGAAGGAGTAGTAAGTATTTTAAAAAATGTCACTGAGAGAAATTTACATACATTAAAGAAACAAATATTTATGATTGATATTGTAATTGCAGGTTCGCACAAAAGATCGTGTTTTCGATAGCGTCAGTCATTTAGTAAACCATCATTGTGACAATGTATTACCAATTATATCAGCAGACAGTGTTTTAGTACTTCGATATCCAATTCCCAGACGAAGTGTGAATAATTAATATTTACAAGACTATAATAATATACTAAAAACCGAATAAGATTCACATTTGGTATCGGTCAATCCCACTAATATTTGCAAAAAAAGTCTACACCGAATATGATGCTTTTCAAAGCAAAAATTTTATGTCATGGAGATCTTTCTTAAGAAAGGAAAGAATGAAAAATGATTTATTCTATTCTTACTGATAGAAGGAGTATTTGATGAAATAGCATCTTATAATTATTAGTGTTATCATAATGCAGAGAGAAGTGTTGAATCGTATACAAAATTCAAAAAATTATTATTAATGTTAAATTACGATTAACGTGTAAAATTTTTTATCAAAATATTTGTATGCATCAATTTTTTTGTAAAATAGTATATGTATAAAAAATAGTAATATTTACAATATTTTTTTCTTAATTTATTAAATTGAATTTTTTAATGTTACATAACTTTTCAACAATTCCAATATACTTATGATAAATATACATTTTGCTTTTCATTAAATATAACATCCAACATAAAATATATCAGTGCTACAACTCTCGTATATTAGATAAAAAATTTTTAATCCATTAGGATTAATTATTCAATTCAATTTGATATTAAACAAAATATAATCGTTTTATTCGATTTAAATTCCTATGTAAGATTCGAAAAGAAATTTTATTATGCCATTGTTACATTTCAAAGTGTGCCACAATTTAATTTTCCAGTGAAGGTCTAGTATTCACTGCTAAATACAATGAAATTATACATTTTTAATTTTACACATAATTCTATCATGTAGATCGTGGCTTTTATAAAAAGATGTTTTTATAATCTAATTTTATAAAACTCGTAAAATAATTATGCGCATAAATTATACACTCATATACACACATACACATATATATTTTTACGAATTTTGTAACGTCCTAATAACATGATATTTTCATTCCATATTTATGAAATAATCTTCGTTTGTAATCTCGATTTTAATAGAAAATTATATATTTATATTTTATCTAAATATATAATAATAAAGTAAATTTTGTATTCTATATATTTATTTGCAGAAATATTTGAACTGATATTTGAGCAGAAATATTTGAATCCCAAAGAACTTTGTATTTGTAATTTTTATATTATGCATACATTTATTGCGGTTAAATTTGATTATTGTAATATTTCTAGTATTCAAATATACAAAATATAATAATTAATATTCTTACTTTTCATGATCTTAAATATACATGTATAAATTGATGATGATTATAAATATAGTGTAAATTATTGCATTATACATTACATATAAAATTATATTATATAATTTATTATTTATATCATCATTTTATGAATAACTATATATGTAATTATAACAAATCTAAATATTCATGAATATATATTCATATTTTTACTTGAAAATTTCGATGTATATATATTGTGTGTGTGTGTGTGTGTGTGTGTGTGTGTGTGTGTGTGTATATATATATATATATATATATATATATATATATATATATATATATATACACACACACACACCACATGCATATATATATATATATATAACACATTATTACTATCTAATTTATTCAGATATGATAATAACATAAAATAAATATTGATATGAAAAATTTGCATAATTCATTCTAACCAATTCAAATAAATTTTAATAGGAAAAAAAATTGAATTACACCAGTCTATAAAAATTACTAAAATTTTAGGTCGGATTTACAAGAAATATAACTAGCGAAAGATAAGTGCAGTTTCAACGTAATGTTTGCTTTATTGATGTTTGTTGTCATCTGTTAAAATAAATGTAAAATACGAACATTTTCACTGTTTTTCCCATAATAAGCAAGAATAATTTCATCCAAACATATAGTATAAAAAAAATATTTTTCTTTAACTTACAAATAAAAATATTTCACTATTTTAGATAAAATAAATAAAAAAGCTATAGAATTATTAATAAGTAAATTTCACTGTTATATTAATATATGTAAGAAAACACGAAAATGTCAGAATATGATAAAGTGAGATCTGGAAAACTTGTTTTGAAAGGCGAAAAAAAAAGGTATAACTTAAATATCATACTTAACCTATTCATTTCAATGCTTAATTAGAAATAATTTCTTGTCTAATATCCTTTACAGAGTTAAGAAAAGAAAATTAAAAAAACAAGAAAAAGAACATGTCGTAACTTCAGAGGATAAAGATACTATAAGTCATGGTATTATAATACTATACGTGCTTGCTTGTGTTGATTAATCAATGTCAAAGTTATTATTATGTTATTTATAGGTGGTTGGTGGAAAGCTACACAAGTATCAGAAGTCACAGGAACTGTAGCAATTGAATTTGGAAATCATGTCTATATGAAAGCATTAGATAATGGATTATTTACCTTAGGTATTCCCCATAATGAAGGGGAAGGACCTTCACCAGAAGAAATTCTAACAGCTTTCCCAATAAGTGAAACTAAAATTGCATTGAAATCTGGTTATGGGAAATACTTAGGTGTTGATAAAAAAGGTGTTGTTGTCGGAAGAAGTGATGCAGTAGGTATGATTGAACAGTGGGAACCAATATTTCAGGTAAATAAATGAGATTTATAAATTCAAAGTTTATAAATCTCTATAATTATCTTATTAAAACATCTTTGATTTTTTTAGGATAACAAGCTTGCCATTTTAAATAGCAATGATTGTTTCATATCAGTCACCGATGAAGATGATATTATCTGTCAAAAAAGGACTGCTGGCTCTTCTGAATTTTGTATTATAAGAAGTATAACCCAAAAAGCTCAAGATCCAAACAAAGACGTTCCCAAAGAAGAACAAGGTTCTCTTCATGATGTTGAAGTGAATTATGTGTAAGTAATACAAATCCCATTATTTATTTTAATACATAAAGATATAATATTATGATAATATTTCAGGAGAAAGTTTCAGAAGTTCCAGGACAAAAAATTAAGAGTAAGTAAGGAAGATAGTTCTAAATTAGAAAAAGCAAAAAAAGAAGGAACTCTGCATGAAGCTTTATTAGATAGAAGAAGCAAAATGAAGGCAGATCGATATTGTAAATAATTTTATACAAATTACACTGTGTATTGTAACTATTGCATTGTATGTATAATTATATAATTATTGACTTTTAAAATGTATAAATATTTAATAAAAAAACATATACATAAAGGATATTGTATACATTCATTGTATTAAATAATTTAATAAAATTAAATAAGTTATTAATAATTTAATAATTTAATTAAATAAGTTGTTTCATTGTCTTAAATTAAAATTTTTATTTTATTCATTTATTTTGTTTGTAATTTTCATTTGTAAACATGTAACTTTGCTTTTAAATTTATTTGAAAACATTATCCCATGCTATACATAGACAAATGAAATTGTCATTTAACATATTGAAATTTTATAATTTAGTAATTAATTTTTAAATTATACCTTCGATCTATATTATGTATATACTTACGTATAATTATATTATTGTACACATATTGTATAATCCTAGAAATTAAAATGCGCAATAAATTCAACTTGAAATGCTCACGTAAGTGACAGAATGCAAATTCAGTTTAGTTCGAACTTGCGCCGGGTTGAAGTGTGTAACGAATGTTGTTTATTATATAAATTTGTTTACAAACATTACTTTAATTTATAATCTTCTAATATTTTCAAACAAATGGCAGAACAATTAATGAATGAATTAGAAAAAGCTGCGCAAATAATTTTGGTATGTTTATATATGATAAAATAGTTTTCGTGAAGGTTATAAGTTAAATGAAATTATTCATTAAACTTTTAAAAGATCGTGTAAATATTGATTATGTATAATATTAGTATTATTATATCTCCATTTTATGTTTAATTTAACAAAATGTACAATGTAAAAAAAATACTTAAAAATATCTACTGTATGTTTAATTTTAAATGTTTTATAATTGAAATGTCATTTATTTTTCTACTACAGAATTTATTATGATTTATTTGTAATAGTTTACTTACATGTATTTTTTGATTAATACTTACGCGTGGAAGAACATATGTTTTCATTTGCATTGATAATTGCATTCTCTTTTTAGGCACCACCAAATTTAGTTACAACAGAACAACGTCATTCTGCAGAAGAAGTTTTTTTAAATTTTCGAAAACTTAAATCTCCTTATGAACTCTGTAGTCAAATTTTAGAGACTAATACAAATGATTATATTGTTTTTGAAGCAGTTGGCTTAATAAAAATAGCCATAATACGGGAATGGCCATCATTATCACAAACAGATATTTCCTCATTAAGAGATTATCTGTTACGTTATGTTATAAACAAACCAAACTTACCTCCATATGTCAAAGGATGTATATTGCAAGTTATTGCAATTATAATAAAAAGAGCTAGTGTAAATGACTCTGGACAGGCACGACAGACCATATTAGGAGAAGTTGAAAATTTAATAATGACTGGTGATTTACCAAGAGTAAATAAAACTAATTAAATTTATATTGTTCCATGGTTTTATGTACCGTAATGCTTTCTAATATTTTTAGAAACTTCTGGGATGTAATCTTGTTTCTGCAATAATGCAAGAATATGTAATCAATTCTAAGTCTGCAAATATAGGTTTAACATGGGAAACACATTTCAATGAAAAGAAGATATTTCAAAATATTGATTTGAAAAGAATTTTTAAATTTTGTATTGGAATAATTGAAGAATTAATTAAAAAAGATTTACAGGAAAATAGCATAACTTTTCTGAAACAATTACTCCCAATTTTAGAAAATGTATTTACATGGACATTTGTTTATGTAAAACATACAAATATCCTTTTTTACAAAAACCTGCTGTTGCAGTTTCTCTCTCCTTCTCCCTTTCTCTTGATTTTAGATATTTTAAATTATTTTCTTTATTATTCTTACTCTTATTCTAATTCCTTAATTCCATAGCACAAGATGTATTGGAAGATGTTCGGGAATCGATAAACTGTGTACCTTTGGAATTGGATAAAGATTGGGAAGATATAATGTTAGTCCCATCTGTATTAGATTTAATGTTTACATTGTACTGGAAAATACGAGAAAATCCACACTTAGCTCATCATGTAAGAACATGTTTAGTTCAAATGGTAAATTTGAGTGGAACAAAAACACAATCTGAAGAAATGGAGATGCAATACTTCACTAATTATATAGAAAGATTTTTAAAATTAATTACAAGCGTTAATATTATTGACGAAGAAGCAAGTGGAATTGCTAATATCATTAAGAAACTTTTTACATCTTTTCAAAAAAAATTTTACTCTTTATCTGCTGATATGATGAAAACATTTTTGGAACAAATGTCGCGGTTGACTTGTATGTTTTTAAAAAATGCAGCACAAGAAGAATCAGTAAGTAATGATAAATTATAAATAAAAAATAATTGTAATTATTATTACTAATAAAATTATTTTATTTATTGTAGTTAAGCATAGGCGAATGTTTATATACAGAAGCTCTAGATGCTTTATTTGATGCGTGGTTGTATATTTTATCCGAAAAAGATTTATTCTCTCAGGAATTTCTTAAGCAAACTTTTGTTCAAATATTTAGCATATATTTACAATGTCACTTATCACCCCCAGAAGGCATAAGAAATATTGAAGATAAAGATCTTGAGAAAGAAGAACTGGACAATGAAAATGCTGATAAAGATAAATTCAAAGAACATTTACAAATAATTGGTAAATTTTACATATATTTTGTGCTCATAGATACATAATAGATGGGTACACATGTTTTTCTTATAAAATGTATTCCTTATTTTAGGAATTTTTGGTAGACAAGTACCAAATTATACCCTTCCATTATTGGCACAATTGCTCGAAGATCGTACTTTTAAATTACGTGAAAACTTCAATAAATTATTAGAACAAATTGAATCACTTCATACAATGAAAAATGATTCTCTATCTAGATTATATGAAGACATACATTGGCTAGTTCTTATGATAGGAAATATACTTTGCATGGAATCTGATGGTGAACTTGCTTTAATACCTACTGAAATAATGAGATACGATATGGAACAGGTGTGTAAATAGAACGAGGACGATAAAACATATGGATTTCATTTTGTAATAATATAATAATTTTTTTTATAAGAAATAATATATTTTTTGTAGGTGCAACAAGGAAAAGTTGATATGAATTTTACATTACAATTTTTAGCTTCATCAGAAAATATTTCATCTTCCATTGATATTGCCACAGAATCAGTAGATCATGTCATTCGGTTAGTTGCAAGTATTTTTCGTTTATGTGTCATAGAAAAAGCTGCAATGTCTGTTCTATTAGATAATATACTAAGCCCTGAATTAAGTTGCACTATAATTTGGTTTCTACACAAATGGTCTTCACATTATCTTTTATCAATAGAATATCATTATTCTGAGATATCTCTTACATTTTTACATACTTTCGGAGAAAACACTGCAGGTGCAAAATGGGCCATAAATTTTCTTTTAGAAAAAATAGAATTCAATATTAATGCCTTCAAAAGTGAGCCGGCAGTAATGGAAGAAACTATTAAGTTATTAATATCACTTGTTAGTAGAACAAAAAAGTAAGTTTGTATTATATTCAGTAAAAGAAGTATTATATTTTATGTGTATCATTTTCTACCACGTATATTCTTTTCAGAGCTGATTATGTATTAAAATCTGAACGCTTTGGAAACATCATAAATTTGGCTATAAAAGGACAACATGACTTTCCGCAAGTAGTTAAAAAAGGATTAATGCAAGCAGTGGTCCAAGTTGCAATTACTGTACAAAATAAGATAGATCAATCATATTGGACACAGACTTTGCAACCTTTGTTAGACAAATTTAAACAAATTACTTCAAACGACAAATTTTTGCAATGTTACCATCAAGAGGAAATTAAAATTCAAGTTATAGATGTTTTAGAATGTTTTATTGGTAAATCAGTTTAATTATTATTTGATTTTTATTAATTTAGAATGTAAGTAAACTGTAGATAAGGTATTTAATATATTTAAATAATATTCATTCTCTCCTTCATATTTAAAATATTACATTCTGACACTGTAGGAGTAGCACAAGGCGCACGAGGATCAGAAATAGGATTACTATATCAATACATTCAACCGGTATTACGCCAGCTACCAAATTTAATATCTTTATACCATAATTATCAAGATATAGTACAATTAATCTTAGAGTTACTTTTTGAATGTACAAATGGACCAGAACCAGTTCTTCGTGGTTTTACTCAGGCAAGATCATTTTCGTACAATAATTGTCATGAAAAAATAATATTTATTTCTATTATAATATTATTCTTTTAGACTGATACTGCACAGATATCTGAGATATATTTAAGTGCAATACGAAATTATACGCGTTGTAATACCAATAGACTGACTATAGATTCAACTGCAGAAGAGGACAATTATCAAGATATTTTGTTACTGATGAAACTTTTAACTAATCTTTTATGCGAGAATATATTGCAAGATAAAACAGTGTTTTTACATGGTTTAACTATAATTATGCCTATGATGACTACGGATTTATTAAAATTTCCATGTTTGTGTTTACAGTAAGTTGTATAGTTATTACTTGGATTGTTACTTGGATCTACATCATAAAAGCATTTTAATTAAATTTTAATTAAAATACTTTTTTTTACAGTTATTTTCAAATGATAATGTCTCTTTGTAAAGTTGGTTCCCAAAAAGTACTCAGTTTGTCGTCTGAACTACTACGACCACTTTTAGCATCGATAGAGTTAGGTTTATTCTCGTTTGGTCATGAAGTATCTATGTTATGTTGTAACATAATTGAAATTTTAACAAAACGAATTTTTCAAAATATTCAAGACGGCCGTCCAAGAAGTCAAATAATGGCACCGTTTTTAAATGTAAGTTAGTCTTTAAAGTAATAATAAAATTATATATAACTTTATTCTAATTGATAATGTTTCTGTTTTAGTTACTAATTACTGTTATTTTAACACATCAAGTTGATTCAAACTTTATATCAAATGTGTGCATATCTCTTTATTATTTAATACGCTGTTATCCAGATGAATATGACCAGATTGTACAAAATATTTTATCCAGTCAATCGGATCAACAAGTTGTACAAAGATTAGCTGATGCTTTTACAAAGTTGAAAAACAAATTTAATCCAAATGAAAATATAAATTTTCATTGGAAAGACGTTTATACAGATAAGAAAAGATTTAGAAATTATTTTGATGAATTTATTTCTAATGTACAGGGTTTTTTAATGATTAAATAAAATTAATTAAATAACATTTTACTTATTTTTCCTGATTCCTATCACAGGAAAGGAAAAGCAAATTTTCAATGTTTTCAATTTAATACAGGGATACGTTATAAAAGATGTTCCTTAAGCATGTAAGCTTTTTATTGACCGATTTATTACACGTTACCACTTACAGTGAGTCTAGCGAAAATCGAATAATTATAATAATAATAAATACAAGTTACAGCATCGATGCATGTTTTTTTTTCCATAGCAAACGATCAAAAATGAAAACGTTTCTGCATTAGAGTTTTTAGTTACCTTACAAACAAGTACATGAACTTACATACTTGGTACAGGTCAAATCATCGTTAGCCTCTTTTTGTATGTCTCCAGATGATTTTCGACATTTGACAAAATGCTTGTGTTAATATTAAATTTATTTATATATTTATATAATATACTTTATCTATATATAAGGTATATATATATATATAAGCAAACATGTTCTTTCGCGCTATCTCTTTCGCACTCACTCTCTCTCTCTCTCTCTCTCTCTCTCTCTTTCGCGCACACGCGTTTCTCCATTCTCTCCCTTTGAATTCCTCTCTTTCTCTCGTTCTCGTTTCTCCTTAATTCCGTATTTTGACTTCTAATAACAACAATGATTATTAATCTTATCGACAGCGTTCCTGCATTTTTGTTCATAACGCTCGTATCATTTTTTCTCCGTTCTCCACTTGCATGTCCTATTTTCTTTTGTATTTTTTTTTTTTTTTTTAATTCGGCTCCTCCATGCTTAATATTCAATTTCCTTTTTTTTTCTTCATGTAGTAATAAACTGTGTCTTTAACCCCCTGAAGCAATACTTTTCTTTTTACTTAATTTTACTTACATGCACAATTGTTTGTTATATATGGTATAACAAATAAATTATTCATAAATAACATGATTAAAATATAAATGCTACATATCGTAATATTCATAAATATATTATGCATATATATAAGTATTATGTCCTTGTACAGTTCATAAATATTTTCTTATATATGAAAAAAAACGAGTGAATATCGTAATTATGCACGGATTACTTTTTGTTTTGTTATGTAAAAGCGCATTTCATAAATCTTTCGTAAATTTTAATCCTAGATCTGTTAAAGTACAATTATTCTGTAGATATACAATGAATATCTTAGAAAAAGCAATGCAGAAAGAGTACACTTCTTGCATCCTTCAGTTCAGATTTTTAATGTTCTTGCTTTCAAGAATTAATGTTATGAATATTATATTTCTTATATGTATTTTTTATATTTATGTTACATGGATTTTATCATTCCCATTTAAAATAAGTATTGAAATCTCTTTGATATATTATTAGAGATAAACAACAACATAGTACTAAACATTATCTTCTGATAAGAAAGGATATGATTTAAAAAATATTGCACAATGTTTTCCATAGACTTTGAAGGATGAAAGATCGTTTAATTTTTAAAATTAACCAAAATTGTACTCCTTTTATTATAATAGGAAAAATTAAATATGGACTGATTTTGAGGATATTATGAAACACAACAAATCAAATAATTAATTTTATCACGGTGGTATTGTCCATTAACTCGTTTATTTTATCATATTATACTTTATCTAATTGGAATTTTTTTCAATAAATAAATAATCAAAATCCCCAATAAATATATATTTATATTTTAAGCTATTTTATAACTATTTACGCAAAAATTGTTAATTGTAAAATATATATATATTGTATATACTTGGTAATATTAACTAAATGCATTTACAATTTTATTAAATTCCATTACTTTAAAATAACTTTACTCCTTAAATTGAGGACTGTAATTACACTATGTGGTTGCAGAAATATAACATAAATTAAAATAAATAATAATATATAATATAAATATATAATAAATAATATATATATATATAAATATACAATAAATAATAAAATTCATGTATACAAAAAAGAAAATGACTAATGTTGACATTATCGGTTCGTTTCCATCTATCATTTTTTGCTTCAAAGGGTTAAAAGCGCCGAGTGCGTATATAACTTATTAAAGTACGATTTCTTGCTCTTCATCGACACGTATATCGTCGTTAACAAAATAAAACTATCAGACTCTACAACAGTTAGCAAGCAAAAACGGTAACAGGAGCGGGGCTTACTTTTGTGTAGACCACCGCGTACAAACGACCGAGAAAATAATCTGCTTTGAAATTTCTTACAAACTTCTTATTTTATCTGTCGTTCAACAACACAATATGTTAGTAATCGTTTTCCTGATATCTCGGTTACGTAAAATTGGTAGAAAAATTGAAATACAGTTAAAATTGATTAAGAAAAATATCTCTTAAACGATAATGATGACTATGCCAGTAACTAACACTGACAAACGTTTGTACTGAATTGAAAACATGTCTGACTCTCGTCGTTTCGTCTAAATAATACTGCAAATCATTCGTATTATTATTACAAACTTTTTCTGTTGTGACAGAAAAATGTTTCTCTCGATTCTTATACTCGAATACTGATCCATGCGGTAAGAGTAAAAATTTAAGTCAGCGTTGCGATCCCAACATGTTACTTATGAGTGAAGTGTTTGTTACTCGAGGCGCAAAATGTATTATACTACAGCAACACGAAACAAGAGGGAAAAGGATTATTTCGATAACGATTGTAATAGACAAACATAATTACATAAACGAATTACTAACAATGAATTATTCAACGATTACTGTTTAGAATTCGCGTTCGAAATAATCTGCACCCTTCCTCAGCATAGAATCTCTGTTTCTCTTTTTTGTTTTCCTTTTCGTTTCTCTTTCTTTCACGCTTTGACTATCTCTTCCTCTCAAATATGAACACTCGGAAATTCGTAATCTCGCTACATCTCGCCTCTTTCCTTACTTCTCTCTTTCTCTCCCTCTCTTTCTTGCTTTCTCTCGTGCCACATCTTCTCTTCAAAGAGTATACCTACAATGTGTGTACTCTCTTGCCTTGTTTTCTATGATCGTCTTAGGAATGTTTCATTTAGGCATAAATAACTCTTCACTGTGTATGCGTTCCACGCTTAAAAGAGACTCGCTTCGTACGACCGACTAATATCGAAAAATTCGAATATACTATAAGATAGGTATCGCGAACTCGCGGTGATGTCTCATCAACGTTGTGTACATTTTGATTGCGTGTCAAAATGAACGGAGAGACCAAGGGAGCAGAGTTGCGATATTCTGAAAGTAATAATTTCAATACGATTCGAACACGTATAACACGCCTTTGCATTTAAGAATTGTTTCCATTCTCAGTTTCCATTATCGTTTTATTTCTATCCGGTCGCCAGGAGTAAAAGGGCTGACGAGTAGTTAAATCAGATGTCACGAGATATTAATCGGCGGCTATCGAAGCTGGTAGTCAATCGTTACGTTGTACGCGTATTTTTCGAGACGTTTTAATAATCGAAGACTACCGAAAATCGAAAGCTACAGAGATCATGAGATTCGAAGGCCGAGTGCGACCAGTAAAGCATCTTTTCGGAAGCTTTCGCAATGACGCTCGTTACCTCGGCCAATGCATCGGCCACTCACTTATTTTGGTTCGACTGCTGATCTATGGGCGGAACCAGACCAACAGGCGAAGCGTTATTCAAATTCGTGGTTGGCCCTTTGCGCGCTAGTTTTGATCTGTAATCAGTTATCAAATATAAGTTAATAATGGCTCTTTGTTTACAAAGCGATTTTTATCGATTCTACGTAGCGATTTGAATTTATACATTAATTTCTGATTATACGCAAATTTACCTAATTTGACCAGCAAGAAGAGGATTAATAGCATATAACCAGTCATAAACCTCCTTATCTCCTAATGTTTGCAATAAATATCCTCGATGTTTTGTAACGACACTGTAAAATAAGGAATACCGGTTCAAGTAATCAATGACACAGATTACACGCAACAGTGAACAACTTATTTAACACGCAAAGGTAAATAATTTACCTGAAAGTATTAGGTACTTTCACCATAGCTAATTGATCTTCAGAATATTCAACTTGAGCAGTAGCTAAATTAATGAGAGCTCTCTCCACTGGATCCTTCTCTTCCCGAAAGATCAAGACATATGGTCGTCGCACAGCCTAACGACCACCAATAATAAATACTTTTAATATCGATCAATTCTAGAAATGAACGAATAGAAATAGTTCGTTCAAAATGTACGTACCACCCAGCGTTTTTTCCAACCATTAGTCTTGTGTTCCAGTACATTTAAGTATCCTTTCCTAGCAATAACAGGACTAATACGAATTTCCTCGACTTCCGGCACGTAGAGTACCAAATTTTCCTTCGACGGGGAAGATGAACCCAAAGGAGCCGGTGCAATGGTACACGATTGGTTAGTGGATTCGCTGGCTAATATGCTCTCCTGCAGTTCCTGCAGTCTAGCTCTCTCCGGTGAACTTAACCTAAAGATGCACGACTTAGACCTGCTCCATACTATTATACCAGCAGCCTGCAAGTAACACTCTAGCATCACCCTGATCGCGTCCAATTGTGCTGGCGGTTGTCTTTCACTCGAAAGTCTCGAGTTGTCGTATCTCAGAATTGATAAAAAGCGATTCTTAAAAAAGCTGGTTGCGCTGAAAGCGCGACTTTCACCGAGCGAAGCTATTCGAAACTTGCGTAATAATAAACAATTACTGATCAGTATTAGAAACGGACGTCGATTGAATTTTAATTTCATCGAGTTTGTTGCAAGCTAGTGGAAGAGTACATGGAAAAGACAAGTCGATCTTCAAATTGAATTCTCGCTATCTTCATTCGTTATTGTTGAGAGATATCTTGATTTTTTCATTAATTATCCAATAGTTTAACACTTTTAATTTTCTGGCAATAAATGATAATATGAATGAAGAAAGAGAGTATCTTTTTTTTTTGAATCTCGAGAAACAAATATATATCTATTTTTGCCATCAAGGTAATCAAAAAATACGGTGATGCGATGAAGCGTGGACAACCGCTACTAGCAGGAGCACTCAGGCATGCAGAGAGGGTTACCTGCTTTAAATAATCACTAGCTCTCTCGTATACTGACTCTTGGGACGAGGATGATATCACTGAAGACATCATGGATGCTGACATATCGGTCATAGTGTCTTCTCCGGGTGAAACGTCGGATAATAGAATGGGTTCTTTGCTTGGAATTCGACCTTGAATAAGTTTAATATACTTTGTGGCTAGTTCCTTTTCTCTTTCTGTCATTTCCCATGGCTCGTAAATGTCTTTACTCGTTGAACGCTTCAATTTCACTGGGCTAGCGTGCGTTTCATTCGTTGCCTTTGCCATCATGTTGCAAACCTCCTACATTGAACAAATAACGGATGTATTTATTTATCTTTTCTATAACTCTACTCAAATATAAAGATTTTTAAATCTTTGTAAGACTAAAAATATAAGATCGTTCTACCTTTTCGCTCTTTGTGAAATCATGTGACATTTTGTTGCAGAACGATACTTTATCGATTCCCAATTTTTCTCGCAATAGCAATGTGTGTCTTACTCTCTCCACTTCCTCTAGTCTTGTTAATTTTTCTAACTCCCATTGATGATCGAATATTAAACTATCTCCTCGAGGTCTCCATCCGTGTAGGTTCTCTTCTCCCCTAACGTACGTAGAGCTCGTGTCCAATACGCGACGTTGTCGCCTCTGAACGCCTGCAAAAAGCAATTGCAAAAGTGGGGTAGGTACTGAATAAGAGGAAAATGAAATGTTAGAAAAAAGTATGAACGTTTCGTTTCGGCCAGGTTTGAAAATTTTCTTTCTTCTTCTTGGGGAATATAAACTTAACGAACAAAGGATGAAACATAACGAAGGAAATTGCCAATTCGTTAACAACATGATATAACAGTCATCGTGAGTGTTTCGAGTCATTGTTAATTATTAAATAATCAAGTAACGTGACATTCCGAAAATAAAATATCCTTTCTTTCAAATTCATTTTATCGACTATTATATCGATAAGGAGGGACAGGATCAAGAGGGGTCTACGCTAAGGGTAGCAAGACAAACCTGGGCTACCTGCTTCCGAAGAACGACGCAGCACCAGTTCGTAAACGCCACTGAGTCTATTTGCTTCTTGATTGCGGTAACTTCCGCTGAACAGATGTTTCAGAGAACGCGGCCCTACTCTGGCATCTCTGCCATAAATGATCATGCTCAAGTCTTTCGTGATGATCGCTGGTCTTCCACAATTCTCCAACTAAAGAAAAGAAACGACGATAACACGTTGTGGATGGATCTAATATCAGTCTCTATTAAACGTACGTATAACACGAAACATTAGAAAGGAGAATAATATGAAACGTTATTAGAATAAGCGTACCTCGAGATACGCCGAAATGGTCATGAAGATTTGCTCTCCGTAAGCTGTTACTCTATTCAGCAAGGCTGAATTATGAAGAGAGCTATCCCACGCTGCCTCAAATCTAAACATGCATCTATCATCACCGGGCACCTCTAAATATTCGCCAGGGAAAAGACCTAACGAAAGCACTGACGAATCGTTGTCCTCTTCTTCTGGCTCTGGCGTGTTTCTGATACGTCCGACGACTAACTCTCTCACATCTTTCCATCGTAGTTCAGATGCTGGTTCATGTACGATGGTAATTCGAATACGACGCTGAATTCCTTGATGAAGGAGAAACAGTCCGCGACACGGTAGATCGTCGCTATGGTCAACCACGGACGGCACGTATTCACCGTTCGGAGCCAATTCGCAAATCTCGAACCAAACTAACACGTCGTATTTCGCGTGCACATGTGACGTGCTGGGAGACGGTAAAACACTACCGAATTTTGGTGAGCGTACAGGTTGGCTGATAGGTATAGATGGTGGAAGCATTCTCTTTGGTGGTTGTCTCACGCTGTGAAATACAAATACAATGCAACTGAGTGTATATTTGACTGAGGTAATTTGACAAGACGATATTTCATCAAATTGTTATAAAATACTAATCACGGGTGGAAATATCATCTCGTGCGAATTTTATTCTATAATTGTGAATTCCATTGGAATTATTCGACACTTACTATTCCAGCTTGGCATCTTTATGCAAAGGATGTTGCTGATAGTGTCCAAAAACTTCGAAAACAATCGGTTGAGTTTTTAGGTATTCCAAGAACGATTTTGTTACCGTAACCGTAATCTACAGGAATTCAAGAAAAAGAATATATATATATATATAAAATCAGAGCTAATCACAATCATACATGAATAAATTTCTTTTCTTTTTTAACGTTAACTTACATTTTGCACGTGATAAAATCCAGGTGGATTTCCTTTTCCGGTATTTTTCACCGGCTCTGTTGAAAATGCTTCATCGTGCCGATGCAAGAAACTATATGAGATATATCACAGTTGTACATTAACTATTAATCTTGCGTGAAAATCTCTTTATTATTATTATTAGTATTATAGTTCTGAACGTACTTGAACTGGCAGAAAATGTCAGCATATTCGGTAGAAATGCCCATGGCCTGCAATACAGTAACTCTGAACGTGAATTCAGTGCCAAGCTGCAAATGATCCGGTAGATCCTCTTCCTTCATATCGCTGGAAACTGAACTATCTCCTCTACCACTATCTGCATCGCCGATATCATCTTCGTCTTTTACCTCCTTTTGCTCGTTGTGGCCCTCCACGACACGTTCCTCGTGTAACAGGATTTGTCGATTTTTCTCAAGAGTCTGGGTCAACAGGGTGTTGCGTTTGTTCTGCTTTTGATTTCCAAACAAGTCGTCTTCGAAGGAAATTCTAGCTGATTGTCTGACGCCACTTGAGTATTCACTGTTTTCCTCTTCTGGAACAAGGATTCGTTACGAAAATCCTACGCCAGAATCTTTTTTTTTTTTTTTTTTTTTTTTTTTTTTTTTTTTTTTTTTTTTTGGAGAATTCGAACGACGTTTCATTTCATTACGTGTATAATAATAAACTTTTTATCGTCGTAATTGTGTCTGGACAATCACGAATGGAAATATTCTAATCCACTGCTTGATAATAAGAGATAATTCTAGTGATTAATTGTGTCACTTATAATTAGATTGCGGATTTCCGTGCATTTATAGGAAATTTTAAAGTACATTTATAAGAAATTGAATGTAGCGTACATAACGTAAATATATATATTAAAAATATATAAAGTATCGCAAATGTAACATGTTTTATCTGAATTATCTATAGTAGAGTTATCTTCTATTATATTTAGGGCAATTGAACAATTTTTTACCGAGATTTTTACCTTTGTCCGATCATATTTCTCAAAAATATGAATTTGCATAGAAATTTGCAATCTACTTATAATGCAATCTACTTGTACATATATACAACGACACGGTCAAGTTGAGTTTAGTTAATCATTCACGTAACATACACTTCCCCCCGTCAGAGGAAATAAAGGACAAGAGATTATGTAGACACTGATTACGTACCAACAACAGCTTGCACAGCTACACGCAAGTAGCCTTTCACGTCTCCCTTTTCATTTACTATCGCTACTTTGTGGATCAGTGGTACGGGATACATAAGATTACTCAGGTACACGAAAGACCTATGGCAACAAATGAAACGTAAATTTGTTACATTTGTTACGTTTTAGGAAACCAAAAGGGTAAAAAAAATTTTAAATTTTAAAACAACCAGTTTGTTAAAAAATTATTTAAAAAGTTCTAGGGCACAGTTTTTGGAAATGCTTGATTTTGAAGAGAAAAAGCCTTCGTACGAACCTGCCAACCATTCGGAACCAGGGAAAACGGTCGTAGAATGGATCACCTCCGGTGATAGATTCGATATTGAAATCCGGGGACGTCGGTGATAATTCTGCCTCGTTGTGATACATTTCTCGCATAAGCTCGAGTCTTTGTCTGCACAAAAGCGAAAACGTCGAATCTCCGTTGTTAATTGATTCGCTTCTTCTTTTTTTTTTTTTTTTTTTTTTTTTAGCCATTGATAAAGACGTAACCAAACATTGTCGAAAAGCACAGTGAAGGACACTCGGTACATAATACTACGCCGTATGCGTCGTGTGTGTTCGGATGTATTGGAAAATCGTATGACAAATCTGTAGATGTTTAAATAAAGGGACACGTACGAGAGATCTTTTATCTTCTCATGTTACCACGAAAAATATTATTCCATTTAAAAGATAAAGTCATAGTACATCGAGGACAATACTTTACTAATTTCTGCTCTGTCCCTATATTTTCATATAAAGAAGGAAGAATTTTTTCTTCTTCTTCAAATTGTTCGATTATTTCAATCGTTCGATAATTGTAATTTGTATTACGTGTAATTCGTAGTGACACGTGCATGATGAAGTCACGAAGCGATAATGTGAGAGAACTACAGCCGCAAGGAGCGCACGTGTTCAGCGAGACGCAATTGAAACGTGTTAAACGGGAGGATTAAAGCCTTCGGCTAACATTTAATCAATGTCATTGCAAGACAGATTTCATTGCAACAGATTTCATTGCAGATTTCTTTGATTGACATTGATTTCATCGCAATCGTTGAAACGCAAAAGCAACGGGGGACTTTGGAAACGCCTGAAAAGAAAAAGAAGAAGGAAGAGGATATACCAAAAGATACGATAAAGAAATTTTATAAAATACATGGAAGGGTTAATTCCGCTTCGGTCATCAATATCAAAAAACAGACTAAACACGGTTGGCCATGCAGATATCCTTCATCGATATACATTTTCGTCAAATCCAGCACAGTTGCAAAGCGATATTTTGTTGGGAGAGAAGAATAGAGAGAAAGAGTAAAGAATGTTTAAATCATCACATAGACAGTGTACTGAGACGTAGTAGCAGAAATAATACTGTGATGAGAAGAGATTAAGACCGACATTTTTAAGACGCATATCTATATCTATATATGTGTGTATATATACACATATATGTATATACATATATATATATACATACATATATATATACACACACACATATATATATATATACATGTATATAAAATTTGACAGAGACAGAGGATGGGCATGAAGCGTGTGACGATAAAGAGGAAAGAGTCTCACACGTTCGAGCACCAACCTCGAAGGCAAAAGATTTGCGAGCGAGAACTTCGGATTAGAGTAGGCGGTTAGACATTGGAAAATATCCTCTTTGGCCTCCGGAGTGCTGGGGCTCGAGTCCTCGTTGTACACGTGTCGCATCAACTCCAAGCGCTGTCTACAAGTTAACACGTATTACTTGCGTAAGTGGTTCCTGTGCGTTTCTATCCAAGCACGCGTCTCATTAAAAGCGATGATAATTCCTGATCCGCGTATTCCGCGTTCTATCGGTCGTTTTAATCAACCCCCCTTTCGATCGCACGATGAATTTAAAGCGCTTTCAAATCCTATAGATTCCGATCGTAAAAGAAGGAGAATAAAGAAAGAAACCAGCCGTTACTTACTTCTTCTACGTTTCATACTGATATTAGGGGAAAAAAGTGAGATCGTGAGAATAGCTGGATATACTTCCAATAACCACCACCGATGAAGTACAGATCCTGACAGTTTTCTGATATCTAATTTTACTCGAGAGATATTTATTTAAATTTGAAACAAGATACATGAATCATCCTATATACATATATATATATATATATATGTACACATAAAATGATAACGTGAAACATGTTTGAGAAATAAAATGTGCGATAAAATGCGTTTACAACATACCTGAGTTTATCCAGTGTCCAATAATGTGTGGCGCCATTCTTCGTGTCCTGAACTTCCACAGCGACTATAGTGCGCGGGAATGGTCTTTCTTCTTCTTCTTCGTCGTCGATGGCGGGCAAGAGATCCGGAGGAAGCGGCGAATAAAGTGTATCCGTGAGCAAAGTAAACTGGAATTGCACCTATAAAGAATATATATATATATATACGATAGTTTAAACGAAAATGAGAAAAGTTTTCGTTGTCCGAAATAAATATAGAAATATGCCTCTGTGAGAAAATGAACCGATCGATGAAATGTTAAATTATAAAAAATGATCGAGACGAAAAGCGAATGAAATCGATAAAGGAAAAAGATCAGTAATGAATAAAAGATTAAGAATCTAGACCAAGAACAAGAACACAGAGAATAAGAGAACATAAAGTAATTATTTGCGAATACAAAGTATGTCTTTCATTTATTAGAACGTCAAAAAGGCGGTACGCAATAGTGTATCAATTTTGAAAATTTTTTAAATCCAAGTGATTCAGACTTAAAGTAATTGTTACGATCAACATGATCGGTGAAAAAGATTTTCTTCGAATAATTTATTTCGAAATGTTCAACAATTTTTGCGAAACCGATCGCTCCGACCGAGTGTTCGCGATAGCTTTTAAAAAATATCGGAAAAATGTGATAAAAGTTATGAATGTGTTGATGATGTCATGTTCAAAAAGCCGCATACAAGTTTGATTTTATCATTCGGTTCATTGGAAAATGAACCACGGATGTACCTTCTTTTTGAGTTCGACAGAAATAGCGTTAGCTTCTTTGAGGAATATAGCGTTGCCCCATAGATCATCCCGAAGGCTTGTAAATTGATGATATTTCCACTTGCGGAAGGCCCAAGCGGCCAGTTGGAACTCTCTCTCGGTCCAGTTGCTCTCTGCGTCAAACAATGGGTTGACTGAAATGCAAGCCATTACCAGGCAAAACAGTCAGAAAAGCCAAGCATTTTATAGAAAGATACAGGTTCCTTCGTTAAAAGAAGCTGTTGGCATTCTGCCCACGATCAGATGATACACCATTTCATTTTACGACAAGCAAAGGAACATACCTCTAAGGAATATACTTCGAAATGAAAACTCGATTGATCAACGACAAAAGGAGAAAAAAATAAGAATTTCAGAAATAAAAGAAACATAGTGATGTCATATCAGTTAATTACATGCGTGCATCGCAAGTTAATTGAAAGATATAATCGAACAAAGAACGTACATTTAAAGAGTATATTATTAATAGTTCGTTACGTACCACCATCTGATCGTCAGACCACACAGACCCATAAAATAGTAAAATTTGTAATGGAATGAGATTGAAATTATGACGGACATCGCTCGCCGTTTGCTAGATTTACTCCGAAACGATTTATCATATATAAAATTTATCATATATAAAATTTAAGTGGATCCATTACAAATTCGAATCTTTTAACGAAAGGAATACAGCTATCCATTATATGATCATTCTTCATTCGTATGCAGAGTTTTCATCGCTGGTTTAACATTATAATATTTCAATCCGTAATAATTATTCACCTTATACTACTGTGCTTAGATATTTGCTTTCGATAATTGTAAAGAATTAAAAATATGTAGAATTTATCAAAATCGTTGAGTATGTATACTCACCGAAGATATCTTCTTCGATATTGTTAAAGTCTTCAGGCGTGTAACTGCTATACATTGACATCGTCATGCTTTGTTCTTCGACTTGTCTCTGCAATGCGTCTATTCGAGCCTCGTAGCTCTACGTACAAAATAAAAATGATCCATATGAATTGCTTTACGTTGAATATTTATCAATGTATAGAATATTGGTGTTGTATTTACCTTTCTTTGTTCCTCGAACAATTGATCTGCCTCCTCCTTCTCTTTACGGAATTGTTCTTCTAAAACTAACAATCTCTTTTCCATCTCAGCCTTTAGATCGATTCCTTGTTTTTCCAACAATTCAATCTGTGCAAAATTCCAATCAACTGTTTCTCCATTTCCAGGAGTTTCTGCAGGAGATCCTTTCTCCCTTCGTTCACGTACTGCACACACAAGAGAAAATATTTTTTCTTTTTTTTTTTTTCAAATAATATCATAGTAAATATGTTGCATCGTAGAATAGACTTTTACTCTATATACATATATTAAGTGAAAAGTAAGCAGAACAAACAAACTATACCCTGATCAGGATGATTGAATCTGAACACATGGTTCCTTCCTAAAATGACGCGAGATCCAGTTTTCAGAATGATCGGTTCAGTGACCTCGCGTCCGTTTACATAAATTAAAGCGCCTTTCTTCGGAATCAGAGTTATAATGCCCTCGTGATTTTCGAAGACGCAATGCTCGCTTAGTATGTGAGGACCGCATAATTGAATATCTTGCGGTATGTTAGCTTCGGCGCTACCGATACGCGTGAAGCCATCTTTAATGTAATAAATCAAACATTCGGACATCATTGGATCCTCGTTCAAATTCACCAAGTGAGGAGTCTTCTTCGGGGAGAACACGCCAACCGTGACACCATCCTCTTTCACGGCAACACCCATTTCAGCGAACACTGCCTCTCGTTGTAAACGGATCAGCTCGGTTCGTTTCAACTTTTCTTCCCATGTTTCATTCAGTTCTGAAAAATAAACCGAAAACACACTCTTTACGTTCTAATCTCTACTACTTTTTGTCTATAATTTATTTTTTATTACATTATCATATTTATAAGTAATGTCATACTTCTGTTTACAAGTTGCCGCACGTCTGTGTATCTGTGTAATTTATTAAGAACATTATATCTACCAGCAATAAGTTTCTCTGAAGCTTGTAACTGATCCACTGCTTCCTCAGCAATGGTCGACGTAGTGTGAGACGGAATTCTGGATCGAGGTTCCTTCACGTCGTCCTCGCGTTTGGTTGCTCGGACGATCTCGTCTCCTACAGGACAAACAGAATCCAATAAAAATATAAGAAGTACAGAAGGAATAAAATTCAGAATGGCGAATCTCAGCCAGGGATGTCACACGCGTCTCGGAAACATCAAAAGCCATAACTAAAGCAGTGGCCTAAGTGAAAGAGAAAATTTTTGCCAGGATCTGTCTCATGATCTGTATCACACAATGAAATACGTTCCTTAGAGAGAGAAAAGTGATAGAATACGTAACTGGACCTTTCCCTTCGTGAATAAAACCTGTTGTTAATATTTCATAAATATCTTATAAATAGAGAACTTGTTTGAACAATAATACAGGGAATCAGTATCATTTTATGGAATTAAATTTTAGAAAAAGGAAAAAACGCGAAAATTCGCCAAAGACTTCTTTACCATAGAACAAATTAGGGACAAAATTCAGTGTGGAATCTCAGATAATAAAATTGAAATTACTTCGGAAATTTCCGAGAGTTGAAAATATTTTCATACATATTGTAAAAACAACAAATACAAACGATCTGTATATATATGTGTGTATATATATATATATATATATATATATATATATATATATTTATGCAAATCAAGCGCAGCGCTCAGTCATAAATATTATACTATTCAGCTACAATGTTGATTAAATTTGTTTGATCGAATTCTAGTAAACGGTGCTCGTCCGAGATGCGTTCGAATTGTTTATTGTCGAGTGCCATGCAATACCTTTAGGCTAATTCGGGAACAAAGTGATGGGTCTAAATGGATAATAAGCGAGGCAAACACGTGTTTACTGGAGTAGGAATTCTGACATAATGGGAAACTATAAAGCCTGAACTTTTATATGGCCGTTCGACGCGAAATGAATTGTAATTACGCATTTACTTATATATTTTGAAGATTCTCTTGAACAGGCTAACTTTCTTCAGAGATATTTCTGAAAAATGATATCGCGATGCCGGTGATGCA
Organism: Tetragonula carbonaria; assembly: GCA_032399595.1. NCBI lineage: Eukaryota > Metazoa > Arthropoda > Insecta > Hymenoptera > Apidae > Tetragonula > Tetragonula carbonaria. The sequence continues at coordinate 4,247,807 of JAUCRC010000008.1, forward strand.
TCGATCTTGATCAAATTGTTCAATTTATAACGCAGAAGTGCAAAATTTATGGAATATTCAAAATATCGCATTCGTAACACGAAATAAATACTTTTTCTTTACCGAGTAAAGTGAATCTCTGTTTTACTTTTATTTCTCTGTTTATAAAAATATGAGTTTGTACTAACTTTTGTACTCCGCAATCTAGACACATATATTATCTGTATTTTCGTCAGACAAATGATATTTCCCTGAATTTTCGATTGAAATCGAATCTTTTATAGTGATTTGTTTTTGTCGATTAGTTACAACAGTTTTACATTTTTTACAATTACGTTTCATTATAATTCAAAATATCGTAACAAACGATTAATTGTAGCAACGATCAACTTGTCTACTTATTTTTACTTATTGCTTATTGAGAAAACCGTACCGAATACTCCAATGAATAACTCGATTGTTTTATTTGGGTTTGATTTAATATTGGCAGGTGTGAAATTCACAAGGAAGTTCAGTTTTATGCAACTATTCGAACTATCCTTCCTTTGATGTTCGCATGTTCATTGTTTTTTTTTTTTTTTTTTTTTTTTTAAATTCTTGACGAGAAACATTGCGTTTAACGCTAAAAGCCGTTAATTATGCAGCCTACGAAAAGACAGAAAACAATGATAATCATTAGGTGCTGGTTACCACAGGTTTAACATACACATGTTAAAGGAAAAAACAGAATGCATTTCGCGAAGCATATGTAAAGAGAATTTTGTCAGAAAATCGACAAAAACACAGAGAGATAGAGATAGATAGATGACACGCATTATGCACTTGGCCGTGAATTAAGCGGACGTTCAAAGAACAGGCGTAGAAGAGTGATCGATTGTCTGGCTTTTATAAGACTTTTCGCTGTGTGGATTGTCGATTATTTTACTTACTAGATTCTTTCTTTTCATATGTGACTTTACCATCTGGCCCTACGTCAAGCACAGGGGAAACAAAGAAAAAATGTACTATATAAATGGTGGCTTCCCTACCGCGCACTACTTTTTTACTATTTGCTTTCTCCTTGTTTTTTTTTTTTTTTCTCTTCTATCTATTTCTTTTTGTTCGTCATAATTTATCCTTTTTTTTTCAACCTTGTACATTTTATATAATATCTATCGTCCTCTTTTTTCACGCAAATAAGTTTGCTAATATTCCTCTCTTTTTTTTTTTCACACCAACCAGTGTGAAATATTAGTCTTTCGTGAAAGACCAATACAAGGTCATTTTCATTGCAGAAATATTAGAAAATATAAGGGATCAATTTTAATTAGGCACATGCAAATGTTCACAAATTATTAGAATTTAAATTTCGCTTACTGTTGTTACTAAATTTCATTATTAGCATATGTCTATCATAATATTATCTGCATATGTCTATCATAAAATCACACACGTATGTGTATTCGTACGTATATAATAAAGAGGGTATCAGTCTCTCAAATATACAGGTAAAAACCGACTCACCTTCTTGCACGTCAATACCCTCTTGTTTCAGCAATTCACGCAACTTCTGAATCTCTTCTTTAAGTTCTCGGATAAGTTTCGCATTTGCATCTTCGTTAACGACAGCTTTGCAAACTATTTGTTTCGCTCTGTCTGCATATCTGTAGTTTGTCACAGTAAAAAATAATAAAAAAAATTATTTTACACAATTATTTTGTACAAATAAATTACTAAAGAAGGAAAATTTATTTATACATAGAAATTTCTGCGATTAAATTACAAAGAATTTCGTAAGAATTTTTCACAAAATATAGATATTTCGAAGAGATCAACTAATAAAGAAGAAAACACAACAGTGAAAATTACAAGGGTAACGAATAATTATACCGTAAGGTGGAGAGGGTCTCATCGTAATTGATGTCCGCGGGGCTCACTGCTGCAATCATCGCTGTTTTAGAATTACCTCCTAGATTTTCTCTCAAGAGCCATGTTAGAACTGAATCTCTATAAGGGATGAAATCAGCTTTCTTCTTCTTTTTAGTTGCCTAGACGAACAAAACAGAACACCTTCTCATTTATTGTTTCTTTTTTATGAAAAAAGATTAGCAGCAAACTAATATTCAATATTTGATTTGTAGTAATTGGATTAATTGTTGAATTAAGAGAAGAGTCGTTGATACATGAACTTACCGCCTAAAAATCCATAACGAGCAATAAAATAAACAAAAGATACGGATTTTATTAATGTGAAATTTAGGTAGTATCTGAGTAATTTTGAAAAATTAAAATTATACGACTTTCATACTGTATAAAGCTTATCTAACATCAGCATGAACATTTATTAATCACGCGAGTATTTCGTGTATGGAAAATAGTCTTCGTATCTTTACAATGTATGGCTATATGATTTATGGCAGTATGATTAAAATACAAAAAAATATAAATTTTAAATTATCTCGTTACTATAAACTATTATTTTTTATAGACGAAAAATCTTGCTTACAATTTCAGCAAGGGCACTGATGACTTTTCCCAGGGTCGTCAAGCTTTTATTAATATTGGCACCTTCTTTTAACCTTGTACCCTTTGCACCAGTAGAATCAGCTCTTTCAGAACCTGCCAAGTCGACCAAAGAAATTTTACTGACTTTTTCTGTCACTAGTCCAGTTATAGAATCGTGCTTTTGTTGCGTGAAGAATATTGTAAATACGGCGTGAGATCTGCTGGATGTCTCATTCATATTTGTGGCTGCTACCGTTCTAAAACAAGGGAAATATATATAAATGTAACGAATAATAAAAATGTCATAACATCAAAGAATAAAGTCAAGTTAAAATAATTAAAAAATAATTGAAATTACATTGTTGTTCTTAAACATATTTTACGTAAATATTTACACTATTAATATTAATCTGAAATTAATATTAATCTTTCAGCTAATTAAACGCTTTAATTAGTTCAGGTTAGATGTTTTATTAATTTTTTTACTTATTGCGCATACCTCGCTTTGTTTCCTTCATCGATAAGATCATGAATGTCTTGATACGACATCACTGCCAATTTTGATAGATCCTCGACATACGGTCCAAGTAGAGGGTGCTCTCGTACACGAAGATTTCCCTTGTTCTTGGGGTTTAAGAGATCGCGTACCCTTTCGCAATATATTTCCATGTAACTTACTTCCACAGAATACTTCAGACATTCATTTGAATTGCGACTAATTTTTCTAAAGAGGTCCTTGCAAATTTGAGGTATTATACCCTCTTGGCCTTCTTCTTGTTTGCCCATCATGGTGTACGATTTACCAGCACCGGTCTGTCCGTACGCAAATATACAGACGTTGTAACCTACGTGTACACAAAATTATCGTAAAAATTATTCATTAGTTAAATAATTTTTATTGATATCTAGAGACAAAGTTTGAAATCACTAATATTCTATAATTGATAATGTATTCCTAAAAATTATATTACGAATAACATAAAAATTGTAATAATAAAATTCTCTTTCAATTACGATTTATCATATAAGAAAACAATCCAAAAATACAAAAGTGATGATGTTCTCAAATTTTCAGACAATAGTATATTCGTATGTTGTGAATATATGTCAAGAATGTATGAGAATTCGAACAGCTAATTCCTATCCAGATGGTATGGCGATTCCTAGACGTAATAAATTCCGCGGTATGCGACAATTCGAGTATACGCGATGTCTAAAGTATTTGAGAAATTAATTGCTCGATTAAATCTCTGCAACATCCAAAAATCTCCAATTTGCGACATTCTCACCTTCAAAAGCGTGCTCCAGCATCTCCTCGCCGATATCCTTATAGACCATTAGTTGTGAAGAATAATTTGTGTCGTTTGGCTATGGCATAGAAAATGGTCCATTATTATGTTTGCGATAACGTGATAAATAATTGAATTCACTTGTATTTTTCTACTTCTAATTTTCATGATCTTAATCTTGTCAGTAAAGTATACGAAGTTAGTAAGATTTAGTCAACAAATTTAATCTAATGAAAAAAAAGAAAAAAATGAAATATAATTTAGAACCTCTCTAAATAGTCAGATTCTATTTATCGATCTGTGACTTTAACTAGGTATAATGGGTATAATGGGTATAATGGGTACAATGGGTATAATGTGGTAAGTGATAGGCTTTACTAAGAGTGAACGAATCTGTGCTCCATTTATAATATACTTCTGTAAAGCAATGAAATAAAATAAACAGCAATACGAAGGATTGATCCTTTTACCGATATCCAATAAAAAGACAGATTTAATTATCGGTGATGGACGAAAGATACTTACGTCCATGGAAAAATAGGAATAATCGTAGTTGAAACTCTTGACCGCATCTTTGCTGCCCGGTGGTGCCTTGGGGTTCAATATTGCTGGAATCACGCAAAGGAGGGAATTGATAATACAGGAGGAAGCTTATAATTTAGGTTACTTGTTTGTATTTTTCTTTCAACTTCTTCTGCAATTATAAATAAATCGTGATTCTTGGACAAGTTCCATAAAAACTGAATCAAAAAGTACAAACTTTTTCCGTCTGTACATACTGATCTAAAGATACAGAAATCAACAGATATAAAACAACCAGATCGATAGATAAATAACAAGATTAATACGCGTGTCATACGTTCAAATAAGATCAGAGGCAGATGGTTATATAATAAAAAAAAAAAGAAAAAAAAAAATAATGACTAAAATACAAATATACGAACGTGGAAGTAAAACGTCAGTAAAAACGTGTGAAAATTGACAGAAAATTGGCAGAAACTTTAATTGTATCACGAAATTTTGCGACAAGACTATTATACATTGACGAGCTGACGTCAACGTAGTCTCCGAAGTTTATCCAATATTAAACTTTCCCTTCGATCCATTTGCATTTTACGAGACTTAAGGAGTGACCGGAGTTACTTCGTTCAATTCGTGACACGTCAAACTTACACGAGCAATTGCATTGAATATCGAGTAAAAAAGTTCCACAAGAAAAAAAAAGAAAAAAAAAAAAGAAAAAAAAAACAGAAAAGCCAGAATTTTCATCTCGTCGTTTAACATAACAAAACCTCGGTCGCTCTATACAAATACAATCGCGATAATTGAACAACGAATCGACGACGAGCAAACAACACCTGTGTAAATTCGATACAACTGTAGAAGCAATTGTTCTCGATACGGAAAACCTGACAATTATTTTTCCTTGGATGAAGAAATCTATTTCGAAAGGAAAAAGAAAGGAGATGATAAATCAGTAATCAGGCCACACATGATACAAGACAAAAAAAAAAAAAAAAAAAAAAAACAAAGAAAGAAAACATAGGGTAAAATATTCGAGTGAACATCAGCATGTAGGTATGGATTAATTATACTCACAAGTGGTACTGCCGGACATTTCGATGATGCATTGTGCCTCACGGCAGATCTCCCGATTATTAAAGGGCCGTACCCTCACCGCCACCTTTACCGACGACATCTTCCTTCTGTTTTCAATTCAGCGTCGGATCACGACGGCGGCGGTGCTGGCGGATCGACTTTTTCCTCGTTTTCTCTGTGGCGATAAAGAAAGAGGCATCGTTAGCGAGGCTGGCAACGTGGAAGAAAGACACGATTGCTGGCTCCATTCACTGCCGACCACGCGCGCTTCTCTTAATTGTAACGTTCTTTCGAGATACGATCTTATTCGATGATAAATCGCTATTATACATTTCAGGCGAAACGTCGGAAAGAAGAACGAAGCGGCGAGGAATAATAACTGAAGAAAAAAATTCTTTAAATGCACGTATAAATTTCTAGCAGTGTACGCATTCCACGAAAAGATGAAGAGACGGTGGTCATTCATTTCTTCGGCATCCATTTTTTTTATTTCACTTGCGTTATTCTGTGCAATTCCCTTTACAGGCTTCAGAAACGTTAAAGTAAAGAAGTACACAACTCGTTTCGAATTGGAAAATTCCTCGTCGTCGTGTTCTTCTTCTGATCGAACATTAAAAGACATTTGATACTGAATATAAATGTCAGAAAATAATTAATATAAATACATAAATTGTCGTTTAAAACGAAGAGATCTATATCTCTTCTAGCAAAGAAATATCTTTCCGCGAACTCGTGTGCGCATAATTCTCTTCAATTCGTATGAGATTCGAGACGAATCTTTGAATATTAATAAAACTACAACAAGGAGAAAGATAGCAAACGTATCAACGTCGAAACAGTTTGATTGAGTTTATCATGGCGTATTTCATTAAACCGTAATCGAATCTCAACGACGTCACGAGGTTCATAGCGTCGTCAATTATCTTCGAAACAAGAGTAACAGCGTATGGCGCGTATGTCGAAAATCGATATTCACTGACAAAAGGTTCGTCGATCGATGGATAATTATCTCTCTATATAGGAAACAATCGAGCCAACAAATATCAAACGAACCAACGCATGAACGGATGGAGAGCATTAGTATGGTTCGTCTCCGTACATCCGATTGATTATTTTTCCAATTGCTGATTTTCCAAACTGAGCAATTCTTCAACGTGAACATTCGTGTCACTAAATAGAACTTCGAGATTCTATTTAAAATAAGAAATATTCAAATATTTCCTGATCAGTGAATTTAGCGAATAGTCACTTCGAATTCTAGTATTATATTGATATCTATATCTCTACAAATGCTATGCGCCATCTTGGAAATTCTTTATGTTGTAGAAACACTGTAAAATAAACTTTTCACTTTACAATTTAAATTTACGTACGTAACTTTACGTCAATGTTAAAATATTTCTACGCAAAAATCAATAATTTAAGCACGCGTTTATTAATTTCATTAATTGACGTCTTCTCCGTTACGATGTTTTCGTAAATGTAATTTATTCAGTTCATGCAATAAGGGATTGAATATCAGGATAAGCATAATTTTAGTTGACTATAGGATATGTATATACCACAAACTGTAATATTTGGTCCTGTAATACGTAATGAATAGCTGACGCGTTTTTGACTGCAAATTTATCGAGATTCTTTTGTCTATTGAGATGAAAGAATCTATAATAAGTATTCTCGAAATCATTAAAATCTATATAATCAATTTTATCTCCTTGATCGACTATCCATGAAAATTAAGTAAACATGTAACTTCTACCTCAAGGGCACGAGCTATATGTAAAAATCTCATCATTAAAATTATATTCCAAATCCTATACTCATCACATCGAAAATGATAGAACTTTTCAAATTTCAATGAAATTTCAGTTAAGTTTAAAATCTTATCGATCGAATCGATTAAAAAATTTCGTCCAAAAGTGTAGCATTCGACGAAACGCGTAATGCAAGAGAAAATTTAATAAATTCTAATAAATTATATTCTGTACAGCTAATTCACTATAAAATTCTATTGCTTTAATTATAGATTCTATTGCACTTTATAATGCAAGGCTATTAAATTAGTTATCTTCATTGCGTTTTTTTTATGCCATTTTCGACTCTATTATATCTTCCTATCGTCAATAAATCTCTTAATTTTTCAGCAAAAAAAGAAATAATTTTTTTAATTTAAATTTTTCCAACATGATTTTATCAAAACATCAAAGATCTTTTCGTTCGTTAAAGCGAGATAAAAAAAATCATAGAAGTTAAACCATGTTGTTATTAGTTAAAGGAGTAGTCTAATAATCAAGCTGAGTTGCTTTTTTTTTTCTGGAACGAACTACGGACAACAAGTTTGAATTATTGCATCGAAGGATCGATACGATGCATTCGAAGCAAAGGAATTGTATAAGATAAGAGTTGCTCTCGAGCATCGTGCCTTCTATGATTCAGTATCACAACGGATGATAACAATTAACGTTTCCAGCAAACGTATTATTGCCACTCGGGACAACATCAAAGATACCTACTATTTTATGACCTTTTTTTTTTTTAAAAGAATGAAATCGCTTGATCCGATGAATTGGAAAAAAAGAAAAAATAACGAACGATGGTCCCAATACGAGAGTAGTTGAATTTACGATTGAACATCACGATCTATTTTTAAAATATCCACTTTGAGTAATTGATTTTCTCTTAAACCATAAAAGTTTCCTGTTTGAAGTCCGTAACGATAGAATTAATTTATGCGAACTCTACCTACACAATGAAGAGAAATAATCTTGAACGTCATTCTATTCAAATCATTCTTGTCTTTTGTGAATTATACATAAATTTACAGATGTATATATTTTATATCAATAAGGAAATAGGTATTCGATTTGTAAAAATATGAATTTTAAATTAAACTGTACTAATTATCTTTAGTATTTGTAGTGTAAATGTAATTTGTATACATCAGGGGAGTAAATACATCGGAGAATTCTCTTCGAGAAAAATTTCCTAGCTGAATTTGGAATCGATGGAAATCCTGCTGTCATTATCTTACGCAAAGGATGAAAGAAAGTGACATTTCAATGAGAAAAAAAAAAAAAATCCTCCTAAGTGATGCAATTCTCCTTAAGGTATATTAAGTTACGTCAGCGATATACACCGTGGAAATGGTACCACTCTCGTAACGGAAAACCTTCGATATTCCTAGAAATAAATTTATTAAGGCAAAATTGAAATTTTGATCGTAAAAATAGAAGCAAACTAATGGAACGTATGTAAATCGATAAAATGTACACCAATGTTACCAATTTTCTACAGAGAAAATTTCAAATCTGTAGATTGAAATTAAAAGAATTCGAATTTGAAAAAACTTCAGCGTTTAATTCCACGTTTCAAGGAGTTTTTTTTAAAACGTTTTTAAGTCCCGTGACGCATCTTGGGTTCGATAATTACCGCGTCATTTAAAAATAAAAGTAAAAACAACTATGCTGGCTCGAGTTTGCAGCATCGTTTAGGAGAAACTGGTACGCCGCCGCTTTATTAATTTATTAAATACGAGTATGTGTAATTTAGTAGGCCAAATATGCGATAGCACGAATATTCTTGATACGAGAACAACAATATCATTATTATCGATCGACCGATAGTCGATCGATCGACCGATAGATTGAAAAAAGGGAACTGTAACCGCCGTCTGATCACGCATTGACACGAATCACTTGAACGATCTGCACAAGCACTGTGCTCATCAACAGCTATACGATTTAAATCGTTTAACGCAGATATGTTTTCATATATTTTATTGCTTGATCAATCAGAAAAATCAGAAGGAAATCTCCCAAGAAATACTTTTTGCGTGAAATCAATACATTTCTTTATATTTCTTTATTTTCGAATTTGACCATTTGAAGTCAAGTAACAAACATTTTTACAAAAAGTGAAAAAAGGCGATTTCCATCGAAAAGTAAAATTTAACACGTGGAGAAATACTGCGTGAATACTATAACTTTACACAGTATGATGTACGTTACTCTTTTCTGAGAAATAAAAAATAATTATCTTTTTATGGACTAAATAAATCAACAACGTTGTTAAAATCTACCATTCATTCGCTGTGTTAAATAAAAAATATTAATTTGTACGCAGCATTTTCATTTTTAATTTCGCTTGTTAAAAACTCAAGTCTTTTGAATAGACGGTTTCGCAATTGTTCTCCACTTGCCACCATATAGAGCCACTAGGGAAAAAGGGGTATCGGTATTCTACTGAATATTCTTCATTATTCCAGCATACAATAAGACAGACCTCTTTGTTAAAGAAACGTAAATAGTATTTTTGAAAGATATACCGCGCATTCGCAAATAATAAATAATCTCGGTATAACCGTATTACCTAAAATGTAAAAAATGACCTGTAAAAATCAGCAACAAGAAAATTTTGACATCGATCGTAGATTGAAATGCAACAGTCAGCAAGTTAGTAACGAACATCAAGCTTCTTTACTCGATTATCGATTGGTACGTTATAAGACAAAAATAGATTTAAATCTGTATTAGCATCACTCGAGTAAATTTAAATTAAATATTAATAGCAGCAAAAAAAAAAAAAAGAAAAAAAAATAAGACGCGTAAAATATTCTCTGTCTGAAATCAACATTCATTTAACGCTAATAATTCATTTATAATTTAATTTAAAATCACTTGACTTTTTAAGATCTTTTTTTTTTTTTTATATATACATATATTGTTAGAGTGGAGAAGTTGTTTTCATATATGTAATCTATCGCGACTGTTAATGAAAAGAAGAAACTACAAATTAAATTTAAAAATACGTATAACAGGAAATGAAGTACGTACTGCAATTTCATGAAAACATACACCACTGTGCGCGTGTAAGTATACATTCTTGAGATGAACGTAAAAACATAGCCACCGCGTAATCGATAACAGCAACCGAGTTCGAGTTACACAGCGACTCTACGAAATTCCAATTTTCTATCTTTTATAACTGGACCAATGTATTGTAACTCGATCATTCATCATTCGATACGAATACAACGAATACAATTAAATATTCAATTACACTTAGAGTATCTGCTTTTGATTTTCAATTAAATTGATATCGTTCCCCGCCCAACGTAGGCTCAATGTCTTCATTCAAGTATAAATAAATTCCATTTTCAATGAAACGTCGTATATATTTATTTACAATAACTATTCGTTAACTATTGATGGTGCTATATATCGGGTCATTCATCAATTCAGGTGTATAGTCGTTGCACCGTGCAATATGGAGATTCAGATTAAAATATATAAATTATTTGCCAAGAGTACGATACTTGAAAATACTTAAAAGAAAACTTGTCATTCTTGAGATATTTGCAAAAATTAAGTTCAAGAGTGAGCCATTTATCTACCAGAATAAAAGCGTCGCGATTCAACACAATCATCTTCGACATAACTCATAACTCAAAAGATTTTAAATCTTTTTTGAATAATTCTTATAAACACAATTCTTATAAACAACATTTTCTTATATACTACCAATACATTATCATACACTATTAATTAAACTTCAAAAGAAAAAAAGCAAATAACCTTTAGAGAATTAATCTTTTACTGCAAATTCTGAGAAATTTATGCTTCTTGGTTGTTACAGTTCGAACAACCAATAAATAAGTATACGGTATAAGGCAGCGTACACGATGAACAACGTATACAAAATGTCGTCGAGCGACTGTTGACAGAATTCATTTGTCGAAAGTAACTACTAGGTATGTAGACGCTTCTTTATCAATGAATACTCTTAGCATGGAGTATTCCATGTACATCCTGGATACAAGAAGCTCGAACTTATGACATGGTATGATCGATAAAACGGCAGAAAAGTGTCGCGAGAAGCAGGACGGGCGTAGGTGAAAGAACATCCACACGCGTACACATAGATTTTCACGATCGATCGTCGTGGCGAAGACGTTTCTACTGTTCTTACCCTGAACTCCCTGCTCGAGAAACGAAGCTCAATCTTCAGTTGTTCGTTTTCTCAGAATGAATTCAAATTGAGTATTCACTGTTGATTCGAACGCTGGGGAGAACGATGGATGACAGTCGCCGTTGATGGACGCGACACTTGACATGAAACTGTGGAAAACGTTAGAAAAACACTCACGAAGCCTCACAGTTGTTGACAATCACTGTTATGTCGGTGCACTAGTTATACTTGGACGACCCTCGAAATTCTTAGCGAGCACGTTATACGTGGACATTATAATGCATTCATCCACGTATCGCTCACGGCTGAGCGTGTACGCGCGCGCACCCACACACACACATACACTCACTTTACACTTACTGTCGAACCACCCTGCTGCTCGAGAACGAGTCACTACAAGATCCCCGGTCGGTGGTCGGTCGTCGAGTGACGAACAGATTCGGAGCGCTTGCGCACTTACCCCTACGGCGTCTATTAGCCGGTGGCCGAGTTACCGCGTCAGCGCCATCTGTCGGTCACCTGATAGTTATCATATCCCTACCCATGCGGTGTCCTTTGAGCCCTTCGGGTCACCCCGATTTTAATTTATTCCTTTTGGCTAACTTTTTTTAATCTTCCTCTTTTTTCCTCTGGCGAAATGATTCGAAATGACTCGATCTCAGTCACTTTAATTTATACCCTTTTTAATTTATACGGGAAATGAGTCGCGCGCGATGAAAATAGAGTAATTTCGATAATTATAAGAAATGAGATACTGTGTACTTTGGAGCGATGTAGCTGTAGAATGTAATTGCAGTTTTCTTTAGTAGAATTGTCATTTATTTTTACGTAAATGAGTAAATGCAGTTCATAGCAAATGTTTTACGTACGTGAGATTAGTCGTTATAATTCCGTCAAGATGTTATTATGCGCTAAGAAAATTAAGAAAATTTCAGACCAATCGAATACACCAAGCAACAATAGTACGTTTCACCAAAAGGCGTCTGCGTAAAAGTTCTTAATTGAAACTATCGATCATAGCTTCATTCGAGCTGGCCATTCATTGTTACAAATTCATTATCGCAGTTTGTAAAAGGCTCTCATCGGTGTTTATAAGTTTTCTTGCTCAGATCACTGGCGAGTCGATATTTTTCTACAATCACCTACGCACGCGAAAGCGTTGAAGATTCAGTTTTTTCCACAGGTGTGTTTGGAGTGCTGCCGGAGATCCTGCTGACGTAAAATTGCAATCTCCGTGCCTTGATGCAATTTTCAAATTGGAAATAAGGTTTTATTGACGCATCCAGCCAGATTATTGGGATTATCGATAAATAATATTCAATACAATATATTTCACAGAGATCACAAAAATATTTAAATAATCAATTATGCATTATATTATATGCAATAAATTATAATATTCAATGAAACTATTTTTAACACTTATATGCTCAGGATGTATAGATTGTAATTTCTTCGATAAAAAAAGTTGTTAACTTAAGAATTAATTCGTATCGAGTGGTATTAGCAGTAATAATTCATATCAATGATTCAGTCACGTGCGGTTTAGGTACGAGAAAAAGTTAACAAAGCCTAATTTAACGAATTTCATAAAACGATTACAAAAGTTCGATCAAACGTTATGTAAAATTAATTCGATGGTTCTTTTATAATTAATGTGAAACTAATATATCATATCTATTAATTCACGAATTAATTCTTGTTTTCATTTGTATCTTACGAAATGTTACTATTTTCCAGTTATGCATGCGTCACAACGGTTCGGTAGTATCATAGTTCACAACAGAACGTGACACTTTATAACCATCGAATGATATCAAGAAAACTCTACCGACTATTTTCTTGAGAACGTTCTCGGGGGAATTTTTTATGTCTTGAGTTTTATTGAGTAGACCGACTGTAAAAAGCATACGCTCAGTAAGCGTAAAATGTCTTGTTGTACAAATAATTTATTGATTTTCAACTTGTCTAATTTATAATTTATAATGCTTGTATGTATCGACGAGATAATATACTTGATTATGAAAAAAAAAGAAAATAAACCGTAAATCCAATCGATGCAAAAATAAATTAACAATATTTGTTCGATAACGATTAATTCCCATCGTGTTTGTAATCCTGTTTAAGCTTCGTATTGGAGCAAGATATTATTGTGCTTTTTATAAACGAAGTTTTAATTAAGTTACGATAGATGACAAAATTATAACATTTTTATAGAAAATACTTTATTAACATAAGAGATAATTAGATAATTTATAGCAATTAAATATTTTATACAATCAAGTACTTTCTAATGTAATTATATATCTCGAGTTATCAAATCTCGTAACTATAAAATTAAAATTTTTAATTTTTATACAAATGCAAAATCCCAATACAAAATGCAATATAGTGACAAAATTTGATTAAAAGTATTGCAAAATCAAATAGCTAAATTTAATGGAAGTTTAAGTTTCCTTACGCGATAAATGTGTTCAAAAATTCACAATAATCAAATCTGATTCTTTCTGAACATTCATACATATATATAATACTTGTTTGATCATTCCATTCGAGTATCAGCGAAAGGTTTTTGTCCGCCTATTTACTACATGGATATTACTCCTAAAGATGGGGTAGGATAAGAGGTTGCTCGGAGGAATAAAGGTCACATACCCATTCCTCATTAGGATATCTATGACGTCTGCTTATATAACAGATTGTGCAGAGATATTAATTTATTACAGAAAATCTGTCAATATCAATTGTTATATCAATAAACATTGCAATAGTTCTACATGCAACAATAAAATATATCGTTACATACTACGTATATACTCTCTATTTTCTCTAATCTATTTCTTTAATTTTTTTCTCTATAGATACCTTTACTTCTGCCTACTCGTGCAAAAACTGATCAAAATTTTGTTTCTATCTAAATTCGTATATTTAAATCTTTCTTTCATTTTTTTTTTTTTTTTTTTTTTAAGAAACAGAAGAATTAATCTCACATTGAATACAACAAATTACATCATACGGGGTGGAAATGTTTTCGCGATACATGAATCTTCGCCGAATGAGTCGCGAGATATCAAATACATGCGTAGACAACATCTTAAACCCTCGCTTTCATAAATTGCACATCAGACTTCTGCTCTGTTTAATGTTGTCATTGTTTTACATAATTCTTTTAACCTTACTTACAAGCTAGAAAAGAATACTTTTCTATATCATTTTAAATTATTCCACTGGACCTGCACATAAATTTCCCTCGAAATTGCGAACAGCAAAATTTCATCGTTATTTATTTAACGTAATAATAGTTTCGTCAGATAATTTTTCATAATTTGCTGCCAGAAAGAAATCGTGCAGCTATTAATATTAATTACACGATACTGCGTTACCTGAAGATATAAGATAATTATGAACGTCGATTAATATCAAAGTAAAAAGAAAAATAATAAGTACACGGTGACGCATTTTTTCCCAATTGGCCTAATTTTTCTCTTGTTTAATACCACGCCTATCTTACGGAGGACAGCTCTTGTAATTAAGATAAATTGATCATAAAAACATCAGTCAGGAAGTGGTTTGATTTCAAAGAATCACTGCGATGCCGTATCAGGTGTGAATTACTTTCAAGTGATTAAAGTAAACCAACGCTGCGAAATCTCATTTAACCTTATTTCTCAACGGAAAGTAAAGTAAACTTTAAAGTAAGTAAAAGTAAATTTTCAATCTCCATTAATATTTTAATAAATATGTACACATTAATTATTAATTATTATTAAACCTATTTATCAAGTTATTTTTATATCAAATCGGAGTGTTTCATGCGAGCATCTTTAAAAACATTAAGAAAGTCTATTCTACACGGAATAAAATTTAGTCAAATCTAATGGAAAAATCCGTAAAATTCTACCGAGAAAGACAATGTCTAAGAGAGTAATAACTATTCGATGAAAGATATTTCAGGGAACTATGTCATTTTATTTGTCAAAAGAAACAGCCAACAAACCGAATATCATCCGTAAACGAGAAATGGCTGCGAGAGAAATTGTCAAGAGACCTATTCCGCCGTACCTTGTTCCAAATTCAACGTGTCCAACATACATTTGTGTGAAATAATTTTTCACGAAAAGTAAGAAACAACTAGACAACATCGGAATTTTCCTGGCGTTAGACGCCCAAAGATAAGATAAACGAAGGGGAAGGGAACATTTTAATCTACGATTAAAAATATTCGGATGATCGATCTGAAGTTGGCGACGGTATGCGCACATGGTTGCCTGATAGGAATTCGCCCTCGAAAACTGGAGTAGAATCGAAACTGGTAATACGCGATAGTAGGTGGAAAGCAATATGGCGGACTTTACTCAGGGGTGTCGAGTGCGCAGGCGCCGATCGACATCGTGGTCCAGGGTCGTGCATGCCCGCTTTCTCCGTTTATGGACCAATCACATCGCGCTTAGAGGGGAAAATCAATAGGCGTAGAGGCACGGATGACGTCAGCCTGCAACCCGACGATCGACCGATGCGACGCGGGCGGCGCCGGCCAATTTCTACAGAGCAATCAATAAGTAAAGATATCCATGATGTCGGCAGTAGCACCCACGTATCTTTATTCTACCCTTATACGAATACCTATCTTCCCGCTTGTTATTTACTCGCTCCAAAATCTAATCCAAAGTCTGTTAAGTCTATAATCTAATCACGAAAGCCATCGCTAAAGACGGTGATCATTTCGTGAATACAGTAACCGAGTTGTTACTATTGTTAAAAGTTAAAATTATTAAAGTCATTATTAAAAATTAAGATCCTTTTCTATTTATCGTCGTGCCTGTTAGTTTATAATTTTTAAATATCGTGCAAGTATATTCAGCTTGTATCAGAAAACCTATCTTTAAAAGCATAACAATTTACCACGCGAAAGCTGTCTCTAAAAGCGATACTTTCGTGGATAGAACACTCCAATTATTAATTTGTCCTCGTTAGTTAAAGTGTTATCTTTACTTTTTTTCTATGAATAAATAAGAACAAAGATGATGCAAGAAAATAATGTATTTTAGTTTTATCGAATGTTTCGAAATAGTAGATAGAATATTTTAATCAAGGAAGGTGGTAATAGAGGTAATTGAGAAAAAATTGAGAAACTCGATTATTTTTTTAAATCGGAGTATAAAATACTACTGATTTGAATTTCTTGATAAAACGTTAAAAGAAAGTTGGAGAGATATTAGATAAGTATCTTCATAAATGAGTAATTTAGACGAAAAGAATATTATCTTATTATTTTGTTTTAACATTGTACTACGATATCTTCCCAAAATTGTTCGACAAAATCGTTCGTCTGTAACGTGAGTAAGATACGTGGACAGTGCCATTGACGTGCATTCATATTTATAAGATTTCGTTCTTGGATTGGGACATCCGGCCATTGTTACAAGAATGATAAATTTTTTACAAACTTTTTGTAAATATTTATTGCCTATAATTTGTTAGATTTTTAGTTCTCTTTTATCTCGTAATATGAAAATAAATGACTTAATAATATCATGTACTAAGTAAAGTAATAATTACGAAATATATTTTACTAAATTATTATCAATACCAGTTTCAACTTATATATACTACACTGTTCTGTTATAAATATTATTTATTATTTTCGTATCAGTTCGTGTTAAAATTAATAAACGTAAATTATAACGTATAATTAACGCTTTGTTATTAATGTTACTGTAAAATTTATTGAAATGTTAGAAAAAGGATGTGTTGAAATATGTTTAACAGCGAGTCAAAACAAATAAGTACTTGACAGTTTTATGCGTATTTAATTTTCAATGTATCGATTTAAAGATTATTTTTTTATCGATTTTATGAAATTATTAAGTCATTATTACGTGCTTTTAACTGTTAAAAGAACAAAAATAACTTCAAAAGCTATGGATATCTTTGTTTCAAAAACTTGTTCAAGTTTCATAAGATTTTGCGAATTGTAAGATTAAAAACATTCGTATTTCGACGCTCGATAGTGAATTTCAATCGACATGTCCCTAATGAACTTAATTCAGCACAAAGGTTTAATTTATGCTGCGTGATCTTTTCAGCATCAATCTTCCATGACGTTGCATCTGTATATCTTAATTTTGAAAAACCCAACTCTAGAAATAACGATTCGCAACTCGAACATATTTTTGTAAAAGTGTACCATCGAGTGGCTTCGTGTCTTATTAAAAGTAAAAAATCTTGCAGCAAAAACGAGTCGATTTGACGCGCGTCGATTAGGGCGAAAGCGCCACCTTCGTTCGTAGTTACAACTTCTGGAGATGCACTAATTTATAATATTCATTTTTTTATTCGAAACGTATTACAAATATATTTTTCAATTCATTGGTCTTAAAATTAATTACAAAAAAATATATCGCATATATTGCATGTTATTAAACCTTTACGCAACTAAATGAATAAGAGCGAATATAGATGAGAACTTTCTTTTTCAAATTCTGCTATAAAAAAAAGTGTCGATAAAAATCATCTGTTAAAATATTCGAATGTTTAAAATATTTAGAAAAAAATTATACTTGTAGTTATTAAAATTACGTTCTGCACTTAAAATTTTTACGTTCTTATGCAGCACTCATTCTAACATATATAAAAAAAAAAAAAAAACTACTGACGTCTTCAAAAATCACATATTGATTCTTTCATTCCGCAAATTTAACAAATGTTTTAACAATAGAAAATGATTATGTCAAAAATGATCCAATTTCTAATAACGGTCAATCAAACTTTTGATTTTTTTGTATATATACATAGATATAGATAGTATATTATAGTATTGTCAGTTTTGTGTGTGTGTGTGTGTGTGTGTAGTACATCCTTAAACTGTCATTGTACAAAGTAAAACTAACCATGCTGACGAACTAATCATCCACCAGAATGAAAAAATATAATATCGTCAAAGTTCAGAAATAGCTGTCTGACTGAAGTTGTATGTATTTATTGTATATTGTAAGCAGACGAAGCAAGCAGGGAATTAATTTGTGACGCAGATGACGTTCCAGAGATTACAATAGACGATAGATTTCACACAAACGTAGTTTACGATAATTACAACGATAGTATCGTGTTTATGCGTTTATAACGAATATACTATTAGTAGAAGTTTAGTTAAAGTGATAAGGATGTTTTTAACTCACCAGATACGCAGGCAGTGACGTGAAAACAGCTGAGGACCTCCGGCCATACTGGTTCTAGTTCCGCGATGTTCCTTGAGACAACGTGGACGCGTCACGACGCAAAGCGATTTGACTCTCGCCAATCGATTATCAAAGGCGCGGGTTAGTCGTCTTTTTCTTCATTCTCAGCACTCGCTTGTGCAGCGTACTAACCGAGTGGCGCTGATGTCTGTTTTCTCCTTACGGAATAGTGTGACCCTTCATGCAAAATTTCCAATCCACACTGTCCATTGATATCGTGTCAAATGAAAACGGATCTCACCGCAATGGTTATCGACCTATGATAATTTGAATAGCGCGCTTTGATTTGAGCTTTATAAATTAATCTCGATGTGAAAAAACCGCTCTTCTATTTACAAATATTTCGAAATATTATACTACATTTAATATTTTTAACAAATAAAGATAATTTTTATGAAATAATATAATTCGTAAGACACTGCTTATTTCATTTTAAAATAAATAACTTTCTGATAAATTTCGATGCTATTTATTATTATACGTGTACAATATAGGAAACAAATGTGTATAAAATCGCAGATATCTTTCGAAGACAAATGAAAATATAGAGAATATACGAAATTAATTCTCAAGAAAGAGTCACATACTAGGTAAACATCATTTTTGAGACTGTCATACTGTCTCTACCTCTTTAACATCCCGATGCATTCTTGTAACGGCTATTCACATCATTCCAATTCACTATGTCGAAAATAGCTTTAACGTAATCAGGTCGAACATTCTTATATTGCAAATAGTATGCGTGTTCCCAAACATCGATACCAAAAAGTGGTATTAAACCAGTCGTAGCTTGAAGAGGATCTTGGTTAGCGCAAGTAGCTATCCTTAAAGATTTTGCTTTCGGACAATATCCAAGCCAACCCCAGCCAGAACCTTGGACTGCAACAGTAGTTTCAGACAATCGTTTTTTCATTTCTTCCAGACTACCAAAATCTTTATCGATTTGTTTGACAAGTGCGGCTGAAAGAAAAAATATTTAACGAAAATATTTATTGCAGAACAGCTTAAAGGGAAAATCAATAATAAAGAAATATTTACCATCCGGTTTACCACCATTTGGTGAAAGATTACACCAGAAAATTGAGTGATTTAAATGGCCTCCTCCATTAAATTTAATAGCAGGACCCAATGCAATCTGAGTATTAACATCCCCTTTGGCGACAGCTTCTTTCAATTTTTCTTCAGCAACATTCAAATTGTTCACATAAGTTGCATGGTGCTTGGAATGATGAAGCTGCATAATTTCTGCAGAAATTATAGGTTCCAAAGCTTTGTAGTCATAGGGTAATTCAGGAAGTGAATGCTTTGCCCTTATAGATGTATTTTTGCTAAAAGTGAAAAGTACGTACTAAAAGATTATCAGTAAAATATTTATTAAATAAAAAATAAAATATATTTTATATACAAATTATAATTGTACAACAAGTTATACAAATATTGTATTTTAGAAATATCAACTTTTTTCATTGACAATATGAACATTATCTGACAAAATAATGTTTACTATTTGTTATTTTTATCATGTTATAATCATTTTATTTTTTATAAGCGATTAACTATGTATAGTTAATCGCACGTTGAAAAAATTCTTATCCAACATATATTTACGTGCCAAGAGTCAAACTAAATTTATACTGACTTTTTATATGCATTTAGTTAACTTAAATAACTTTAAAAACCTGCTATATATATTTTTAAAAATTATGCCTTCGATATTGTCAAATCAAATTTGACAGATGCATCAAATGCATTATATCGTTGAATATCAATAATAACTTATCAGTTAACTAATCATTTTTATGAAATAAATTTGAACTAGAAACTTAAATTACTTAAATCGAATAGATTTAGTTTAGAACGAAGAAAAAACCAATTTGTATCAAATATAGTTAATTCGAAAATTTTGTATTTTATATTTTAAAGTATAAAAAATATTAATCCCTCGTACACATATAATATCAATAAACATTATATATACATACAATATCAATAAACGTAATTATCTCATAAATAAAATAAAACGTTTAATACTAATAACAAGTAGAAAATGTGATAGGTTAGAAATTATATAATATAAGTTACGCGAGAATTATAAATGAAATATAAAATAAACTCACATCGTATTAAAGAATAAAGCACGTTTTGCTACAAACATTATTGAAATGATAATAATTCAACTTGTTTTTATGAATTAATATCAGAAAAACGTAAACTCTGAGCGTAACCTTCACTTATAAATCTGTCACAGTCGTTGCAAAAATCTCAATGCGAGAGTATGTTAAAAAATAGCTCGATTATCAACTATACAAATGTCAGTTATTATGTCACAGTTTTTTTCCATTGATTGCAAGCACGTGCTAATTTTCCTTTAATTGAAATTATCTACTTATTTTGATGAATGTTATAACTGAAAACTCGAATGATTTAAAAAAAATTTTTTTTAATTTTATGAATATATTATCTTTTTGAAATTTAACTTAATAACTGAAACTAACTAAAACATTTCGACATTAATATTAACTTAAAAACATTTCATATAACATCAAAAAAAAATACAAATAATTTTATTTCAATTGAAATTTTTAAATACGCAATTTTTGTAATTAATAAAAGTTGATGAATTAAAGAATTTGTTTTATCTTGTAACTGTCATAAATAATTGATTCTGTTTATTGAAAAGTAATCTTTAATTGATAAATTACATATTGTACAATGATATCAAGCAGTTTTTATGCAGAATTGAATTATGCATAAATTATATTTCAATTATTGATAATTTTTCAAAAATTATATCCCAAGTATGATGGATATTGAAATCCAAATTGAATATTATATACAAAAATTATAAATGAATTCAAAAAGAGAATTATATAAGAAAGATTGTAAAAAATATGCGCTTTTATACAGGATAGTATAAAGTAGCAATGTAAATATTTTGTACATTTGTTCTTGAAAACAATTTTTAGAATGTAACTGTAATGTTTTGTGACCTATAAGATCAATGGCATGTTTTAGTGAAATTAATATTATTTTGTATTTCATATAATTTACAGGTATTCAATAAATCTAACAAATAGACCTCAATTTTATTATACACAATTAAAAGCACATTTTATGCATCAATAACGAATGTTGACACGCATGTTTCACAATGAAAAAAAAAAAAAAACAATACATACATACAAATTATTGCGCACACAACCGTGTATAAATCTACGTATGTGCGTCGTCGTGTACCAGATATTAACATTTGTGTATTTACATAATAGAAAAGACGTAGCCTTGATTATTACTTTATTGTTATTTATATTTTTTGTGATCGCCTCAAGAAATCTAACAAGATAAACTACTATCAATGTTGTAATGAATTTACGAAAAGCTATTTAAAAATAATATTGAAGCATTTGTTCGAAATAACGAATAATTATTAGAAAATTTAATGTAATTTCATTGCAAAAAAAAAGAGATGTCTTCATCTATCTACCCCTTTATTCCAACGCCACGTTATTTTGTGAACATATAATCATATGTAATCAAGTGCTATCTTTTGGCATTAACGTGACTTTAAAAATTTCAAATTTACACAAATACATTATAAAAAATTATACAAGAAATAATATTTATCATAAGATATTTCCATGTTATAATTTCTAAATATGAAATATTTGATTCAACTTATTGTGTATTAAGTCACGCTAAGCCTTGTTCATATGTAACAAGTGTTATATATATAAAATCATTCTAGAAAACTGTTCATTCTGGATCGCTTTGAAGAGTCTCACCATTAGTTAGAACTAACGCATCGTCATCAGCTTCGTTATAATCAAGAGAAAGCATGCTCTCTCTTCTTTTTTTCTTGTATGTCCTTTCATCGTCACTACCTGGTGCACTTTTGTCCCTTTTGGTCCTATCCCTACCCCTAGTTATTCTAGTTAGCACCTCTTCCCCATTAGTTTTATTGTTATTTCTATTATGACTTTTGCTTCGCAATATCCTCTTATTATTTCGACTTTCTTCATGTTCTTCTTCCCTATCACTTAATTCCTCATTCTCTACTTTAATGATCAAAGCAGCCGAATCACTTGAGCTTTCGTCGTTATGATCTGCTTGACTGGGTTTTCGTTCAACCCGTTCTGTTCTTTCAGTATTAGAAAACTCACACTGCGGCGATCGTTGTGATGATAACGGTGGAGTCCTAGCACCTTTGCACACATCACTATCTTCCATTGATTTTGAAGTCTTTATTTCCGAAATTGAATTTTCCTCGGAATCTTCCTTCTTTATCGGTGGTGTGTGAGGTGACAAGCCATTTGTTAAATTATTTTCACTTGAATTTGCTTTTAACCCTGCATTTTCTTGTTGTAATAATGTAACTGATTCGCGAGCTTTACGCAACTCTTGTTGTAAGAAATAAATTGTGCTCTGCATTCCTTCAACGTCCTCGTCCAAATCTTGCAAGAATTCATCTAACTCTGTAATAAAGACATCACTAAATGTTAATAGCTGCTTTAATCTGCAACATATTAATGCTAGATAGAATAATAATTAATAACAAAAGCAATACCTGATTGTGATTTTTTCATTTCTTCACTGAAGCTTCTTTGAAGAGCAAGATCTCCTTCTAACTTAGCAATTCGTCCACTAGCAATCATACGACCTAATTCTTCATTTTCTTGATATAACAATCTGCATTTTGCCATTAGTCTTTTACCTGTATTGCTACAAATAGAAAAATATATATATATATATAAAGATATTAGGTATTTAAATTTAGTATTTATTTTATCAAAAAAATGTAAATTATTATTTACCTATCTGGTGTAAATTTCCAGGCACTAAGTTCATTCTGAGTGTCCTCTAATTTAGCTTTAGTCGTAACAAGTTCTTGCCTTAATTTTTGAATTAAAATATTAACAGCTGGATCTAATAAAGCAGATCTTAATGCCACAGCGGACGGAGCGTGAGCAGCTTTCATTTCAGCAATCTGACTCTAAAAAAGAAAAAGAAAGAAGAGAAATTATATACTATAAAATTTTTTGATCTTCTATATCTTTTCACTAAAAAGTGTAAAATCCACATACAATATATTCTTGTAACTCTTGTTCTTTTGAAGCAAGTCTTCTGACTAAAATCTTCTCTCTATGAGATGCTTCTGCATGTTGCTGTCTATATTTGCTTTCAGAGTCCCTCAATGAAGATAGCTCACCTACAAAAAAATTTGTATCATTTCTTTTTTCAATTCCTTCATTGTTTAAAGCTATCTATGTGTATCATCAATTTCTTTTAATTTCTTTATATAAATTGTAAAATTAAATAGAACATGACAATAAAGTATAAACATATACAATTTGTATTATTTTTTAAAAAATTATTTTTCAAATAATTTTTAAAATTCTATTTCAAACATTAAAAATTAATTTATTTATATAAAATCATTAGAAAATTCATTGATCGATAATTGATAATTCAAATTGAAGATATAACATAAAAAAATACTGAATTTCCATGTTTTTTATAATTTTACTTATGTTTACATTGTATTCACATATTTTATATAAAATTATATTTTTATAATTAAATTTAGGATATAATAATATTTTCTTAATTATTTTTTCCATCTTTAGTAATATTATTTAAATGATATTGAATCATATTATAAATTTATGAGACACATAGAGAACTTAAAACCTTAAAATACATATGCATATAGTATAATGGTACAGAGTATTCTGTACAATCTTTTTTGATATTTTATAACTGTATATTTTTGGTGAAAGAAAGCATAGTGGTGAAAATCTACTACATACTGTTTTGCCCTAAGTGCGCATAAACAAAATATGTTTTCATATGTATGTGACATTGATTGCCTGACAACTGACATTTTTAATTAGCGCATACTTTGAGTTTGGAGTCGTTGCATCGTGCCATTTGTGAGATTCTCTGTGCTTCCACCGAGACCAAGAGTGGACGTTATTTTTCTTCCATGAAAATAGATAGACTACTTGTTGCAGACACAGATGTTGTCACAAGATGACCTCCCGGCCTTATTTGATCAGGTTTGTATTTTTTGAGATTGGTACTTGGACATCAGGAAGTTATGGTGCAGGTACAAATGCATGCATGAATTGCGTTCATAATGGGAATAAACAGGAATGGATGTCTAGGAAGATAATTAAAATTGTTCAGATTTATCAGACATGTCTATATATAAGATGATGTTAAATATCGTATATTGGGATAAGAATTGTTAGGATTGGAAAAAGCAGCTGGAATTTCAGATCATAACTGCATCAATTAAAGGTTTCGTACTTCACCAAGACTTAGATTCACGCACCCCTGGCAAAGAGTTTTGTGAGCCAAAGGATGACATGGGGCCTTTGTTTTTACTCTTCTGAGTGGTATATTCAGAGCCAGCAAGGATGTTGTATTTCATTCAATCCTCGCAAAGTGGAAACTCGATATCCAATGTACACACAAACACACACGCACTTTCTTGGCTTCTGGCAGTGTGTTTTACTACACTGTAGATTTATACGTGGCACACTGCACGGTCACTTAAAAGCTCATATTGAAAATAAGTTGTGCGTGTTTATTACAGTGAAAGAAATGATTCATAATGAACACGTTAAAAAAAAAAAACCTTCTCATTTCTTCTTGTCACACAATATCACTTTTTTCAATATACACTTTGCTTTTAGCAGTGAGTGATTTTTAATATCAATAGTAGCGCAATTTAACACCAGATAGTAAAATTATGCATTTTTGCATAATATTATATTAAATCTTTTTGTATAAGCAGTGTATATGACCGCCACATCACTTCTGCTCACCAAAAAAATTTGAAACACTGTACATATTGGCATCAATTTAATTACCCGCACTACACATCACAAATGTAGTTTTCAAAATATTACAATATTACTATATCACTAGCCTTATCCAAAGTATATTTCCAATTGATCTAATCAACGTTCTATACAGGTACATAAATTTTCTACAATTGTAATTTGCTTATCGATGTCGTAAAAGATATTGTTAAGAATTTCATCTATATTATTATGATACTTATTTACTCAAAGTTTTTTCAATTTTAAGATTTACAACTTATCATTATTATTATCCAAAACACAGTACTAATATATGTTTGATCCCTAATCTTAGCGTCCCTATAAGAGTCTTGTCTCATACAAGAGACTGTTGTGTTCTGGCATTCATAAATTCGCTTAAGAAATGTGGTGAGTGAGTTGGTCTCACTCAAGTGATCTCAGTACCTTCCTGAGCTGCCGCCTGGGCCTCTAGACACTCCACATATATGTCCTGTTCATGCCACTTGGCTGCTAGCTCGTCCTTTGTCATGCCGTCCAATTGTTGCTGTGTTAGCTTCACACGCCTTGGTTGTCTAGGAGAATGAGGACTGCTTGGTTTCCCTCCAGTACTAGCGTTCTGAGGACTTCTTGGTGAGGATGGGCCGGCAGATTTAACATCGCTGCACTCCTCTGCCATTTTATTCGAGGTGTTATTAAAACCACACCTAGGTCCTTAAGTAAATTTTGAAGTCTGCACACGTCTTCTTGTTTAACTTTTTAACTGCAACAAGTGCCTCGATGATGCGCTATCAGTGCTAGCATACATTTGTCTGAAAAGAATAAAGATATTTTTTCAGTGTAGCGTATATTATATTAATATAAATAAATTAAATTTTTGTAATGTACTGCAATTTCATTGCTTATAGATTTATCTCGATAGATTATTTCATAGACTTGTATCTTAATAATAATAATAATAATAATAATAATAATAATAATAATAATAATAATAATATATTAATGTAAGCTGACTATTATATATTTCGTTATTCACAATATAATATTAATAAATAATATATAGTAGATTTTTCAATTATAACTTTTTCAGTATTCTATAGTATTTTAGAACATATTCTCATAATTAAGGTTAGATATATAATTACAGTGCATCAATAGCGAAATAAAGTACAAATATTTTATTCTACATAATAAATAATTTACAGAATTATATTTATAAGTTCTCCAAATTATAATTGGAAATTTTGTTTTGAAACAGTATATTAATATCAATATCGTGAAAATTTGTACGCACGAGTACGAAGTTACGTTATGTATCGTTGGAGCTCATATCGTAAACTTGTACAACGGTACGCTATACACATTATTTACTACTTCATTTTCATAGATAGAGATATTATATACACTTGCATGTACTAGAATAAAACTTTTTTAGAGCGCAGGTTCGGACCCGGCTTTTAGAACATACCGCGTGATTGAAGAAGATCACGTGGCACGTTTAATGTTTTATTGCGACATGCAAGGTAGGGAATGTAGGATCCAGTTATCTATAGTCGAAAAGAACATTGACGCCATTATGTCGACATGTCTGCCATGAACGAGAATTTCGCGATATAGGATCAGAAATTATTTATTTGTTCGAGCATCATCGAAATTACTTACATGTACGAATTATAAAGTAGATTTAAAAATATGTCTGTAAAACAGTTCGCTTATAGTCGTACAGCCGTCCAGATGTTTAATTCAACTTCAACAACACTTTCCAAACACAGATCGTCGCGAATTTATTACTATGTAAGATCATCTAAGAATATAATATAATTTCTGCTCTCTTCACATACCTGATATAGTGACACGCCTATCGTTCCATTGAAAAATGTTTGTATCCAGTATTCGATATAACATGAAACGATGAAACACGACACCATGTATGTGTATACCCACAACATGTATGTACATACATACGTATGTATGTATATATATATATATATATGCTGTGTATGTATGTGTATATATATATATATATATCTGTATACAAATGTAATTTCGTAGCCTCTATAAGCAAGTGGAGAAGCTTTTGTTAGATTTCTCGATTGATCAGTTGGCAAAAAGAGTAAACGTTATATACGGGATTTGCCTCGGTGTCCCGTGCATTCCAAATGTGACATCAATATACGCACACAATATACGTGTCGTATAAATTGTCAGAAACCATATCACTACAGCCTAACACAGTAATATAACTAATCACGAACAATGATTACTGCCGACATTACATTCAGAGTGACTAAAGAAACGAATATCAGCGCATGCTCCAATCACAATTGTCCAACTACGGTGCTGTCATAGAAATGTACCAAACGTTTTTTTGTACATAGACAATGTAGAAAATGCCGAAATAAAAGAAAGGGAAAACAATATTTCAAAAAATCACCACCGGTCGAATATTTAACGTTCTTTATACGTTTCTTGCAACTATGTACTGTTGATCTTATAATTATAATAAACTTACGTCGAGTATTAGGGATATGTAAAATATCTAGTACATATATTTCAAATATCGAATTATAAACTTCTGCACTGACAATGAGTATTATCGTGAAGTTCTAACTGATCTAAAATATTTCAAGATGGCACGGAGAGCCCGCCATTTTCAAAACATAACGATACGAACTTCACATAGCTGTATGGTTTCTTCTTTAGAAATGATGTACCTACGCTAACTTGTTTGAAACAACGATATATATTCTTTTAAGTATTACAAAATAATTAAATACTCCAGTAATAAAATATCTGAGTGAATCTTCCATTAAAATGATAATAATAAATGATAGTAAAAATGACAATTTATTCCTTTGTAAGGCCAACTTTTTAATTTTTCTTTATTCCTGGGTTTGTCTTTGTAGATTTCGTTGGTTTTGCTGTTTTCGAAATTTTTGTAGGTGATTTAAGCATTGAGATACGACTACTTGTAGTTTTAAGTGTTTCCAAGTTTGGCGAAGCTTGTTCAGGAGACGCAAGCTTCTTCGTTTTCGATACATCTCTACAATTGTAAAATCAATTTAATTCAAATATTTAACATATGTAATATCGATAAATAAGATTCAGTATATACCTGCTCGATAAATCAGAGCTAATCGTGAGATTTGCTTTACTCGTGCTGTATTTTCTACTTGATGATAATTTTTGTCCCACGTCCGAAGATTTTAGCAACGAGGTGTTAGAAGTAGCAGGCGAAGAACTGTAAAAACTTCTACGACGAAGCGTGGATTTTACATTCTCTTGCTCAGAATTCGCGTTTTTCCGCGTCGTAGATTTAGAGAGCATCGGTTCAATACTACGTCGCACTCTCGGTGTTATCGTTGGATTTCTTTTCGCTTGCGTCTGTTGCTCGCGCGTCAAACAGCTTAATTTCGATGACGATTTGATAGTTGTAACTGTATTTGATCGAATTGGCTTGTGGCAGAGACTGACAATGACAGAAGGAGGTATACTCGCCGGTGCTGATTTTACAGACGCGCCATCATTATCTAACACGATGATAAATTTATTAATATATAATCTCTAATGGAATGTTATTCTTTCTTTTCAAATAATATCTATATAAGATAATGTATAAATACGAGATAATCACCTTGAATAGTAGGTGAACTGTCGTTCAAAATTTTTGGTTTCTCGGCCAACAACACCTCGAGAGCCTTTTCTAAATTTTGATGTGCCCCCATGATATATTCAGTTATACTTCTGAGATTATTACTCACGGTTACACTCTGTAGGGAAATTTTTTCTGCAAAAGCGGATAATTCAGAAAGTACAGTGGGAGAACTCGCAAGCTTTGGAAGTGACGGTCGTGGTTCTGCATCCAAACTCTTGGTTTCGATATCCCACGTTTTCTGACGTTCTAAAGTAGGTATAGACGATTGTATCGGAGATGTAACATGACTTATAAATGGATTGGAATTTATACTTTTTCTTCTTCTCTTAGGAGCGCACTAACAATGAGTAAACAAATTAATTAAAAATATATGAAAAATAAAAATACAAGTATATTAATATTGAAATCGAATATTAATATTGTGAACGATATAATATACTTACTTCTAAAGTCATATCATTTGTACGAAGACACATTTCCGGTTGTGTATGACTTCGCGTAACACTGATTTGTTTTGCAACTTTACGTTCGCAAAAGACATTATTTGCATTATGTGAAGCGTTTAAAATGTTTGTATTACGATTGACATTCGGATCGCATACAATTATGTCGAATAATTTATGCGATACGTCGCGCAATAGTTGAACAACGTCTTTTGATAAACGGGGTAATAGAGTACTGCCAGTTTCTTCGATTTTTTGTGAAATATTATCCTGCAAATAAATGGAATCTTTTATCATTAAAATCTCGTTGATTTTCATTGGCGGAGATGTACAATTGACCAGCCAGAAAAATTTTCGAATATTGACTCTTTTCATCGTCCGAATCAACGCTAGAACTATCTTTGATGTATTAAATATTAAATTCTATTCTCAGAAATATTAAATTCTATAATGTATATTTTTCTTACAATCTGTAAAGTTATACGTTATTTTATTATTTTATTATTTGAAGCTATTTATGTACATGATGCATTTACATTACTCATAATTTCAATACTTGCGCGCATTCTGACGTGTTTAATGTTTAATGTTCATCTGAACATTAATACAAAAGTTTACGCAAATTTTTGCACAAATATTTTTTTTTATTTATTATTTTATTATTTGAAGCTATTTATGTACATGATGCATTTACATTACTCATAATTTCAATACTTGCGCGCATTCTGACGTGTTTAATGTTTAATGTTCATCTGAACATTAATACAAAAGTTTACGCAAATTTTTGCACAAATATTTTTCTTATAATAATTGCAATAAAATATAATAATAACGATATTAACAGAAATTACGACGGGTATTGTTAATTTTTACGTACGGTACTTCCAACAGGTCCGGTGCCGCTAATACTCCAAAAAGATGCGTCTTTAATGTGATCAGGATTAGGACATTTACACGCAATTCCTCCTAATTCCAACACTGCTCTCATGTTAGATATATTACATTCGATCGCAACTCTGAGAACTCCTTGCTCACGTGTTTCGATCTTATCGTCATTCTTTTCCGAGACAAGTGGATCATTGTACTTTTCAAACGAAAGCAGTTTAAATCCAATCGCTTGTAGGAAGCTGGCTAACGTTGGTACGTCCGGCTTCGTTGAATATCGAATATCGCGCATTTCATCATTGTCCCAGTCAATTTGCGCATGTATGCCGGTTATCCATTTGAGCACCCACTGATAAAACTTTCGTTGCGCACTGGAAGCATTTTGATTGCTAGAAACAGACGTGCCGATATCCATTTCGAAGAACTTGTGGCACGAAACTGAGTGGCACGCGAGATAAACATTCTCGAATTTGTGTTCAAATTTTTTTTCTACTGGTAACCGAAATCATTAGTAATGACGTTACATGTATACTGGTTTATTTATATGATAACAGTTCGTATTATTGGATTATAAACGTTCAAAATGTGACGGATAAATGAAAACGTTTGTCTATAAATTTGATCTTGATGCAAAGATCTTTTTTACTATTTTTTTTTTTTCCCTGAAAATTATATACGTATAGTTACACGTATATTATATATTTCTTGCAAATAACGTATAAACAGAATGTTGAATTTCAGTTTAACCATTTAGTAGTATATAAAGAATATTATGGTTGAGGTTGTATAAATATTTATTTAATGCATATAATGTTTGTTCAATGATGTATTAGAAGAATAGTTGTATATGTGATAACTCATAGATTGTATATTTTACATTTTTATTTTTCTAATAGTGTAACAAAAACTAAAGAGAAGATCTATCGTATTCTTACGTAATTATTTTGTACATTTTGTTCTTACAAAATATGGATATTATTTAATAATTGATTCAAATCGTATTTGAATTCTTTTATTTGACGTCAAAAGTTGTATTGTAAATTTTATACATCGTCCTAATTCACGTTTTAGCAATTGCTTATTATTATATTGTGTTAAATAATTTTAGGTTATAGTTAAATATAAATAAAACAAGTAGAGAATTATGTTTAATTCTCTAATCTATAGGTAAACGACAGTTGGTATGAATAATAATTTATAGAACGAATATATATATGCAATAATCTTTTAAAATTGTGAATAATAAATTAATGTTCTTTCGCTGATTTTATAAATTTATTTGACTTGTTCTATTGTTTTATTGTGAATCATTATTTATTTTACTTTTCTTATTTTAGAATTTATAAAAAAGCAATTGTTTTATAATGGGGATCTCAAGGCCTATCTTAGTGGTTATTGGTGCAAGTACACAATTATTGCCACATACTTATTGTCTGGAACGATATAGAAAATTTAGAGCTAGATATGAGTAAGTATAAAGAAATATAAGCAAATATTAATTATTTTATAATTAATATTTTGATTGTGATTTTATCAAATTTTGTAGTTTTGAAAATAATGAAATACCAGTTCGAGAAAATATTCAACGAAGATTTGAAGAAGTAATAGATGATATAAATCTAGTACAGCCGTTAAAGATAGAAAAAGAACGTATTAAGCTTTTTAATGTTCATGATGTAGAAGTATTTCATGCAGGATCAATATATATGAAATCTGGTGGGATAGTTGGTATCCCAGCAAATTTTGAATATGAAAATATTGACAGCATTACTGAAGGAACCATATCCATTCATTCTGCGTCATTTAAATGGGATTTAGAGGCGATTAAGGAATTTCACAGCTCTTTAGTACTTTCAGAAAATGCCCAAAATTTTGCTATGGCTCGAGAAATTTTAAAAGTTGCAACACTTGATCCAATATATAAATTTTTCAATGTATTTGCAGATATGATAATAGCAATTGCAGCGTATGATCTGCTTAATTCAAAATTAAATAGCACTAAACAACAAAAAAATATACAAGTTTTCTATATGGCTATTGTTGCAATTGGAACTTTTTTTCTTACCGCAATAAGTCATTCTGCATTGGAAATATATAGAGAAAAAGAAGTCAATGAAATAATATCTAAGCTTGGTAGTAAATATATTCAAGGTGGTGTGGAATATTATGAAAAATTATCACAAAAAAACAAAGCCTTAAGAGTATTATTGGGAATAAAGGGTACATATTTATATACATCTACAGGAAATCAAAATAGCTTGTTTGGAATTTCAACGAAACTTGCAAATTCTGAACAAGTAAATTACTTTCAAACAAAATTGCAGAATATCTCATCGCAATTAGTGTAGTAATCTATTTTTCAAATATTCTGTATAGAAAATAGCGATAATAAAATTGATGCTTTCTAAATTGATTTTATTTATTAATACATGTTAATTACACAATTTATGTACAATGAAAATATTTTTAAAGATACTTATCTATATGAAACGAGGTTAAATGTTTCAAGTTAAATGTATTCACAAAATATATAATTTTGATAATTTTGCATTTTGTTATATAAAAAAATTACAAGAAAGCAAATATATTTTCGATAATTTTATAACAATAAGTTTTTATTCTACTAATAAATTTATAAACGGTTATAAAAGTTGATAAATAGTAGCTTGCTTGTAGAACAGTTTGTAAAAATGTTTGGACACTCCATAAAAATTTGTCGATATTTTAACGACTATAATATGGTGAAAAATATTCATACAACAATCCATCACTTAGGCTCATTTTAAAATGTATTTTGACAGTGATTTTGAGTTCAACTATTTTAAAAGTGCATTATGTATACATATAGTAAAATGGGGACAATTTTTTTTTCAATTATAAAAATTCAAACATTTGTAAAAACACAATTTTTTTTATATAATTATATACATCAAATTTTGAAGATTGATTTTTATTTTTTACAACGACTTCTTAAAACTTGCCGTACGATCTTCTTTTTTGCTATTTTATAGAATTTTGAATATTGAAATTATGCAATGAAAAAATTCGATGAAATATTAAGATTTTTAAAATTTTTGTCGTTTAACATTCAAAATTCAATAAAATAGTGGAAAAAATTGTACAGCGAGTTTGAAGGAATAGTAAAAGAAAAGCTTCAATCTTCCAAACTTTAATGGATGTAGTTATAAAAAAAAAAAATAACAGGACTGTTAAAGTAAAAATATTACATTTTAAAATGAGTCCAAGTAGATTATTTTTTTTTTCACAAAATTATAACAGCTTAAAATACAGACAGATTTTCATCCAAATATTTTTGCGACCAGTATTAATATATATATATATATATAAATAAAGAAACAAGATAACAATCTAACGTTGCTTCTATCTGGAAACTATGTAAATCTTTTACAGTATGTATTTTCTACATATTATATATCATATATTGACAGAATAATAGTCATCTTTAAAATTTATATTATAAATAAATACAAGATACTTACAATCTAATATACAAAAGTACTTACACGATTTTTAAATATACAGAATTTTGCACTATGTGAGACCTAGAGAACCAAGCTGAAATATAAAAGAAAATTAAGATTGTTTTATACTGTTTTACATTAAAGTATAAATTCATATATATAATAATTATATATATATTAAAGGTATATATGTACGTTGAAATAAATGAAATATGTTTTAAAGAAATTAAAAAAGTTAATTTCATTTATTATTTGTTTTTATTAAATTCACTATTATTTTATAGAAATTTTTGATTAATGTTGTATCAAACATTTTTTTACTTGAAAAATTTGAAAAATATTTTACCAGTGTCATTTTATCTTCTTCTTTTTTAAGTACTTTTGCTGTTTGTTCTTGATCAAACTTGACAACTGCAGCAATCACTCTAGCAAGCACCATTGTTTCTCTTCCCATCATATATTCAAATAAAATATTTCTAAGATATTCAATCTCTGTTGAATCCTCTAATGTATCATGTCTTAGCTTCATTAATTTTCTAAGTTCAGCTAATTCTCGTCTCTGCGCTGTTAGTGTTTGTTGAAGAGTGTGGAAAGAACCAGTGTTTGATTGTACAGCTGCCATTGCAACTCGTGAAGTACTCTCTAATTCCTAAATTTTAAAAATTTTAAAAATTAATAAAAATTAATTTCAATTTTTTATTTTATTTACAATAGTTTTTATTGATTATTTTCATGCAATTATGCATTTAAAAATATGGCAAGAGTATGATTAATAAAATTAAGTTGTTTAAATTTGAAAAAAACTTTACCTCAGGAATTATATCAGTTTGTATATCAGGCTGAAAAAAATATAAATATAAATAAAATTATAAAAAATAAAAAAATAATTACGCAAAACTGAAATAAATACAAAAAAAAAAAAATACTTAAAAGTAAATAAAATATAAAATAAGACATAATTATAAGGTATAAGACATAATATATATTTTAATAATAAGACATAATTATATATTTTAAACTTCATTTTAATTAACCAACCCTTCTTTCATTTCGCCATTCCCGTGTTAATTCATTAATTTCTTCCTCGTGTTTCGCTTCCAATGTGTCAGTTTTTTGTTGTACTATTGATTTCCATTTCTTTTCTATTTCTCTAATTTCATCTATATGTTCCTTCTTTATTATTGTAATTTTTTCCATTAACTGGTTTATATCTTTTGTTTTTTGTGATATTAAATTTTTATTTTCTAAAATTAGATTTTCAATTTGTTCTGATTTAGCTGTCAATTCGATTTGAAAATCTTTTAATTGTTCTTTATATTGTTGAATAAGATTTGATTCATAATTTTGTTGACGATCTAAATAATAAAAACATAGTTTTATATTTAGTATACTTAGTATTAGTATTGAATATTTATGCATTTAAAAAAGACTTAAAAATAGAAAAATGAATAAAATATACATAATACAATTACCAAATCGTTTTTCCAATGCAGCATGCAATTCTTCTTCCTTATCATGTAACTGAGCTTGAAATTCCTTAACTAATTGTTTTAATCTCATACTTTGTTCTTCCTCATTTGTTTTCAATTCTTGTTTCAAAGTATCCACTTGATTTTTTAATTCATTACTAATGAAATGCATTTCCAATTCTTTTGCTTGGAATGTTATTAATGCTTCATCTAGTTGTGCTTCTAATTTTTTATTTTCTTCCTCTAG
This sequence comes from Tetragonula carbonaria, assembly GCA_032399595.1. NCBI lineage: Eukaryota > Metazoa > Arthropoda > Insecta > Hymenoptera > Apidae > Tetragonula > Tetragonula carbonaria. Next base: position 4,283,368 of record JAUCRC010000008.1, read on the forward strand.
TTTATCATTATTTTTGCTAGAAAAATCATCTATAGTTTTATTATTATTTATATTTTTCATTTCTTCGTTTAGCGTAATATTCGATTCTCTAAGAACTTTTATTTCATTTTGTAGTTTAATAATCGTTTCTTTTAAATCTTCAATATTAGTTGATGGGTCAGTTCCTATTGCTACTTCCTCCTCTATTGATGATGATTTCAATCTTTCAATTTCTTTCAATAGTTCCATATTTTTAGCGTCTAGTAATTTTAATTCTGCCACTTTTTCATCTAATATAAGTTTTAATTCATCCATTTCCGTCATTAATTGTTGTTTTGATACATCATCATTCTTTATTTGAGACAATAGTTCCATATTTGTATTTTTTAATGTATCAGTTTCATTTTTTAATTCAATATTTTTGGATTCTATTTGATCTAAATTGGAAATCGTAGATTTTAAATTATTTACGTAAGATTGAAGTTTTGTATTTATATTTTCTAATTCTGTAATTCTATTTTTTAAAGATAAGTTTTCAGTAACTAATTTACTGTTTTCTGATTGTATTTCTTCTAAATCAATTTTTATTTTATTTAAACTATTTATTTCTGATTTTAAGTTATTCATTTCTTCTTCGACATTTTTTAATCTTGACACTTCTTTGTCCAAAAGTATTAATTTCATTTGAAGTTCTTTATTTATTTCTTCCATTTTCTCATTATTTTCTAATGTTAAATTTAATTTATCTATTTCATTACGTAAATTTGTATTTTCTTTTGTAAGACATTCTTTAGTTTTTTCTGCTTTTTTCTTATATGAAGTTACTTCTTCAAGTTGGAAATTTAGTTCCTGACTGTTAGACTGTAATTCTGTATTTAATAATGTAATGTGACTTTTTAAATTATCTATATCTTGACTTTGTTCACTTAAACGATTTTTACATGATTCAATTTCTTTTTCTAATTCTGCATTTTCAGTTAATAATTGTTGATTGTATTTGTCATAATCTATAACTTTTTGCTTTAAATTTTCATTAGATTCATTTAATTCTTGATTATGTTTCAAAAATTCGTTTTGTTTATCTTTTAAATTTTTATTTTCTAAATTTACTTCATTTTGAATTAATTTTAATTTTTCTAATTCAGCATTGATTGCTGTATTATTATTTTTTAATATTACTATTTGGCAGTTTTCAGATTTCAACATATTCATTTCGTTTTCTGATGTTTTTAATTGCTCCAATAATTCTATATTTGAAGCTTTTATTTCACTAATTTCATCATTTAATTTTTGGATAGTGGCATCTTGTTTTTGTTTGATAGTTTTTAACTTTGTTAATTGCTGAATTTTTGTTTGTATCTTTTGTTGTAGAGTTTCATTTGATTTTGTTAATTTAATGATTTCATTTTCACGTTCTTCAATTAACTTTGTATGTTTTTCATCTTCGAGTTTTAAATTAACTAAAAAACTTTCTTTATTTTCTAATTCTTCGTTCAAAGAACTTATTTTTTTATCCTTATCGAATAAATTTTCATTTAAAATTTTAATTTCCGATTGTAGAATGCTTATTTTTTCTTTTAATTTATCACAATTAAGGTTTTCAGATTTCAATAATGTAGCAGTTTTTGTTGCTTGTACATATTTCTGTTCTAACTCTTGTAATTGTTTTGTATTATTATTTGCCTCTTCAAGTTGTACTTTCAAATCACATATTTCATTTGAAAGTAATTGATTTACAACATTGACATTGTTGAGTTTTTCTTGTAAAGATTTAGATTCTATCATTAATAATTTCACTTGCTCGGGTAAATTTCGTAAGTCATACAATTTGAAATTGAGATTATCTATCTCGGCTATAAGTTTATGATTTTTTGTATTAACTTCACATTGTTGTTCCAATTTTATAGACATTTCATTTAATTGTTTATTATAATTTTCCAAGTTTATTTCTAAATTAGATTTAAGATACATACTATCTTTTAATTCAGTTTGTAATTGATTATATTTTTGTTTAAATTCTTCAAATTCTTTTAGTTCAGTTTGAAAATTTTTTATTTGCAAATTTACATTATTTTGAATAATATCATTTACTTTCAGAAAAGTATCAAATCCATTCTTTAAGACAGAAACTTCATTATTAATCTCTGTGATGTATTTTATTGCACTGTTTTTAATATAAATGTTATCTTCTTTTAATTTTTTTGCAGAAATTCTATAATTTAAAATATTTTTAATTAAATTATTTTTCTCTTCGCAGAGCAAACTAATATTAGAACTATCTGTTTGATGTCTGTTTTTAAGATCAGAGATAATAGATTTACAGGATTCAAGTTCTGTGCATACTCCTAGTAATTCAATGTTTTTAATTTTTAACTCATTGTTCAACTTAATTATTTCTGTATCGTCTTGTATTTTTTCTTTAAGAGATTTTATTTCCGTTTCCTGAATTAATAATTTTTCTTTCGTTTTTTCAAGCATTGTTTTATATTCATGAACTTTAGCATTGTAACTTTCACACACCTTATCTCTATCAATCAGAGCATTTCTCATATTTTCTAATTCTTTATCAAGACTTTGTATAGTAGCTTGCAATTTTTCAATTGTTGTTTCCCCTTCTTTTTTTCTTTCTTTGGCAATAATTTTTTGTGCCTCTTGTTCATTTTGAAGCTCTGCATATTTTAATTTATAATTTGAAAATTCCATATACAGTTTTTCTTTATCCGTTTGACATTCTTTAGCAAGCTTTTGTAATTCTTCTAATTTAGTTTTTGTCTCTTGAAGTTCAATTTCCTTTTCATCTAATTTACATTTTAAATTTTGATATATTTCAGTATCATGCATTTTTATATTCTCTTTATTACAATTTTCTTCATGCCCATACTTTAAGCCCATCTTTTCATCCAGATCAATTAATAACTGCTGCATTTCTGATTTTCCATTTGAAGTATCTTGTACAATTTCCTTTTTTTCTAAATCTACATTTTGAGTATTAGATGATAATTTTAGTTTCTCTAATTCAACTTTATATTTGTTAACAATTTCACTTAAATTTTCCTTGGATTCTGTCATATACTTCAAATCCAATTGTAGCTTTTTGATTTGCTCTTCTTTATCCTCTAATTCTCTATGTATTGAAAGTTTATTTTCAGCCAAAGATATTACAGATTCTTCTTCACGTTTTTTTAAAATAATCATTTGATCTGTTAAATTTTTAATTTCTGTAGATACAGAACTTAATTCTTTTTCTTTCTCTGTATAAGAATTTCTTAATGTTTCGTATTGAGATTCCAATGTATTCTTTTCTGTCAATATTTCAGTAAACTTTTCTTTATTTCGTTTTAAAGATTCTTTGTACTTCAAAACAACATTTTCTAATTTTTTTAACTTGTCTTTCAATTGTGCATTTTCAACTACAAAAGCATTCTCTTCAGAACTAATTGACGATCCAGTACTTAGATCAATAAGATTATCTTTTAAATTCCCTTTATCATTAGTAGTATCTGATAAAGTCGTTTTTAAGTTTGGTCCAGTTGTTTGTAAAAGTTGAATCTGCAATGTATGTAACATTGAAATATGATAAATAATAACAGTAAACTTTTTCAATATTACCTTTGTATTCAATGTACTTATTATATGATCTTTCTCTTCAATATCATTTCTCAATGCTTCTTCTAAATGAGCTTTGGCCTGTTGTTCTAAATGACACTGTTCTTTCAAATCAGCTATTCGCCTTAATACTTTATCTTGGGTTTCCACTAAAACTGATTCTAACTTGCCTTTTACTCTTTCTAATTCTTTATAATGTGTTGCTAAATCTGTATATCTCCCACGATATTTATGATACTTTGCTTGCACTTTCCTATATGCTGAATATATTTGATCTTTCGAGACCTTGTCCAACTGTGGATTTATATTTTCATCTATTTCGCTAGCAGACTGGTCTACATCAGACTATAAGCAAAAAGAGATAGTTACATGTTAATCGTTTTTCAAATTTTATGTTCTTATAATTGTCCTACGATACCTGCAAATGATATAAATTAGCAGGACTTTCGTAAATCGGAAAAAGAGATGAAGTGTCACTAGTAATACTGCTAACTGATGATCTTCTCGAAATGCCTATGGAATTCGATGTGGGTGTCATTAAATCTACATTTTGAAAACCATGTTTAGCAGGACTGTTTTTGGGAGTTTCTGCAAATAGTCATTTTCGTATTAAAATTTTTTTTTAATTTAAAGAAACAAAAAAAGGAAAAAAAAAATAGGAAAAGAAGAATGGCTTACCATCCCCTTCTTCTGTTAAACTAAAATTCTCATTAGATAATTCTTGTACTGAACTGTTGGACAAAGCAGGAGATACAACTGCCTAAATTAAATCGAGTCATTGAATCAGATATGAAAAATGTATTCTTACAGAAATAATCATTTCCTTTCAATAAATTCGCAATAATTTCATTTTATTAAGTATATTACAAGAATACATCATTTGCGTTTTAATTCTAAGCGAAATGTCAAACCTGTGCTAGTTGTTGCATGCTTGCTTGTAACCTGGCAGGTGATTGTTTCATTTCTTCTGCAAGTTTATCTTTAAACTTTTTGAACATTTTGGCAAAGTTTGTACGATATCCTCCAGCTTTTGTTAAATTACATGAATTTCCATAGACTTTTATTTACGTGAAATTAAGTTGGGATCGAAGACGAAAGCTGTCAAAATTGAATGCAACCACAAACATTATCCTATATTGTTCGAACAAGTACTTTCAGGGAATAAACGAATCATTGATTAGCAAATGTAACATTTAATTCTTTGAGACAATATATCTTTACTGCGATGATAAAAGTTTTCACGTGAAAACCGTGTATACGTAGCACAGTTATTACCATTGATGTTGATAATAGTAGATTGAACTGACATGATACTATCTTTGAATGAACATATTTGAATTGGTTCATTGTGTGACTTTTTTGTATCGTACATAATTTTATTTCTTGAATTGACTTCTTTTAGAGCAAATAAATAAATGAATAAATATAAGTTGAAGATGAAGATTATTGTAACTAGAATTGGAATATAACATATTGTAGGATGATCGTGCAATTTTTATTTGTCGAAAGATATTTCGATCTTTTTATAATATATTTAGATATTTAAAATATGAATTAAGATATGAATTGAAATGAAACATTGGAATAAAACATATAATTGTCTGATTACAGCATAATTTCTACGATATTTTATTCGTATTTTATAATCACCATATATATATATATATATATAGAATCTAGTTACTTTCACGTTAAGAATAAATATAACCATATATAACATAATATTAGTTTACATGTGAAGTAGGATACTGTTGCTTACATCCTTTAATTTGCAAGGAATTACAATATTTCTATTTTCAATGATTTGATTCAAGGGGAGAACACTTTTAATTTGTAGAAAATGGTACGGTATTATCAAACATAAAACAAATAAGTAACAATTAATAACCTAAAATTAGTTTTATAGGTGAGAAATTCCTACAAACGATCAATTTTATTTAATTTAGCTTCAAAGAAAATTTTTATAATTTCATCTAAGTATTTAAAATTTTTAATCCTTTTTTATTTTATACTTAGTAATATATACGAGAATTGTAATATATTGAATCAAATTTGTCAAAATATAATTCAAAAATAATTGCATACTTTTATAATTTTTATATGATATATTATAGTTATATGTAATTCCATACGTACATATTAACATACTTAATTATTTTTAAATTTAATTCATTATATATTATAATACATTGCAGGCTTCAAATGATGGTATACCTCCACCTACTGCGGTGCCAGGGTTTCCACCGACAACTCCAAACATTGCTTCCAGTTTTGTATCACCTATTATGCCTACTGCACCATTTATTCCTCCTCCTAGTTTACCACCTGGTCCGCCTGGTATAATGCCTCCACAGTTTTCGATACCTCCACCTGGCTTTAGTTTCCCAATTAGTGCTGCTCCTCCGCCTGATGCTGGAGTCATAGGTTAATATCATTATTATCAATTTAAGGATATTTATTATTTTTTAGAAGTAATATACTTCATTCAAATATGATTTATATTTTAGCTGCACCTCCTCAAATAACAGCACCGGGTATTCCTCCTCCAGCACCTATAGCAAGTGAAGTCACATCAGGTGTTCAATCCATTGCAACAACAGAAAAAAAGACTGATTGGACTGAACATAAGGCTCCTGATGGAAGAACATATTATTATAATAGTGTTACGAAACAATCTTTGTGGGAAAAGCCAGACGAGCTAAAAACACCTAGCGAATTGCTTTTATCGCAGTGCCCTTGGAAAGAATATAAGTCAGAAAATGGAAAAGTATACTATCATAATGTAACAACTAAGGAATCTAGATGGACTATTCCTACAGAACTAGAAGAATTAAAAGCAAGAATCGCAGCTGAAGAAGCTGCAGCTGCAGCTGCAGCAGTTGTTGCAAGTGCTACAAATACGTTAGTAACTTATAAGATTATATTTATTATAATTCATGATATAATTAAGAAAATTTATCTACAATTATTTATCAATATTTTGTTTTCTCAGTATAGTTCCTGCAGGTATTCAACATTTATCGCCAAACGTTGCAATTACTAATACATCTCAAACTAGTACACCAGAACCAGGTGGGAAGTCTGCAATTGAACAAGCTATGGCTGCAACTCTTGCAGCGATAAATATTCCTACTCCACCCGCAAAACCAGATGAAGACAGCAACTCTGCAAAAGGATCAGCAAATGATAGTCGTACCAGTACTCCTGAACCAAAAATGCAATTTAAAGATAAGAAGGAGGCAATTGAAGCATTTAAAGAATTGTTAAGGGAAAGAGATGTACCATCGAATGCTACATGGGAACAGGCAGTAAAATTAATTCAAAATGATCCTAGATATCCACAAATGAAGAAATTAAACGAACGTAAACAAGCATTCAACGCGTATAAGACACAGAAACTTAAAGAAGAACGAGAACAAGAAAGATTAAGGTAAGTAACGTTCTATGATATTAACATTTTAATGTAAGAAACGAAAAAAGAAAAATGACAAGTTATTTCAAACAGATTGAAGAAAGCCAAGGAAGATTTGGAACAATTTTTATTAGAAAATGATAGAATGACAAGTACAACAAAGTATTATAAATGTGAAGAAATGTATGGTAATTTGGAAGTGTGGAGATCTGTTGGTGATTCAGATCGCCGTGACATTTATGAGGATGTTGTTTTTAATTTGGCCAAACGTGAGAAAGAAGAAGCAAAACAATTAAAAAAGAGAAACACTAAACGATTAGCTCAAGTTCTAGATACTATGACCGACGTTACATACAGAACTACTTGGCAGGAAGCACAAGCATTGCTCTTACAACATGCAGCGTTTGCAGAAGATGCAGATTTGTTAGAAATGGACAAAGAAGATGCATTACTTGTTTTTGAAAATCATATACGTCAACTAGAAAAGGACGAAGAAGAAGAGAAAGAGCACGAGAAAAAACGTAGAAAAAGACAAGAACGAAAAAATAGAGATGCATTTATAGTAAGTTGTAGAAAATTATGAAATTTTGTGTTATTTTTATAAACTGTTTTTAATAAGAATAATTGTTTTATAGAGTCTATTGGACGAACTTCACGAACAAGGAAAATTAACATCAATGTCATTGTGGGTAGAACTTTACCCAATGTTATCCGCTGATTTAAGATTTTCAGCTATGCTTGGACAATCTGGATCAACTCCATTAGATCTTTTTAAATTTTACGTCGAAGATTTGAAATCCAGATTTCACGATGAAAAGAAAATTATAAGAGAGATTTTAAAAGATAAGAATTTTGAAGTGCAAGTTAATACTACTTTTGAAGAGTTTGCTACCGTTGTATGTGAGGATCGAAAATCTGCAACATTGGATGCAGGTAATGTAAAATTGACGTACAATTTACTACTTGAAAAAGCTGAAGCTCGAGAGAAGGAACGCGTAAAAGAAGAAACTAGAAAGTTCAAGAAATTAGAAACTGGCTTTAAAAATTTACTGAAAACTCTTAACGTTGATTATCAAATGACGTGGGAAGATGTGAGAAGTAAGATTGAAGAAGAACCAGATTTTAAAGCAATAACATTAGAAAGCGAAAGAGTTCGAATTTTTAAGGAATATCAACATGAACTCGAGGAAAGTTGTAGTCATCATCATATTAGAAGTAAAAAAAAGAAAACAAAAAAGGTGAAACGAAAGTCACGATCACGATCACACAGTGTAAGTAGATCATGCAATTTTCAATTCTGAACATTTGTTTCAAAAAATTGTTTTATTCCTTAGGAATCTGAAGGTAGTGATAAAGGTTTGAAGAAAAAAAGACATAAATCAAGATCACCAAGTGTTCCCAGCAAATCGGACAGTTCCGAGTCTGATACTAGAAAATCAAAGAAAAAGAAGAGCAAAAAAAAGAGAGGCCGTAGTCACTCCGTAAGTTCAAACAATCGTGCAATATAATTAATAATTTTCAGTTTGTTTAAATTTAAGTTTAACGATTATACAATTAAAATAGCGATCACATTCGAGACTTCCATCTTCCGAAGAATCACCGGAAAGAAAACGGAAAGAAGAGAAACATAGAAGAGCTTCTGCTCACAGCGAAGGCTCTATTACTGAAAATGCTGAACATCATGAACTTTCAGAGGATGAATTGGAAAAGCAAAGGGCACAATTACTTCGCGAATTACAAATGCAGCAAGAAGATAATTGATAAGAATCTAATATTCTATGTAATTTTAGATAACGGCAATATTAAATTAAATGTAATTTGTATAAATCGAATTATTTTTTTATTTCGTTAATATGTTGATTGTAAAACATTTTTTTATAACTTACACAGGAAAAACGGATTAGTTGAAACAGTATATCCTATAGTACGTGATAAATCATAAATTTACGAAACTACATCCTTTTATATCACGTGAAATTAACGTTCTAATTACATATTTTTCTAAGGATAATTTTTACGATACATTGTTTCAAGATCTCGTAGAATTTATATTTACGGGTTTGGTAAAATACACGATCGAAACATATTTGGGATGCGAGAAAAAATCTATATGTATGATCCTTTATGTATGTCAAATCTATACATCCTTTATGTGTGTCTCATTCATTTTGCTTATATAATAAGATAAAGTACAATTACTACAATTACTATAAACTGTATATTCCTTTAATTTCATTGATGTTACTTTGTGACGATCGTCGATGTCGGATGATTTTTTAAACGTTTCAAGTATTTTTGAGTAATTTTTTGCAATTTTCACGAAATAACTATCCAAGTGAATTACCTTACGAATTATTTGACTAATTTATATACTCTTGTAATTTTTCGCTGCTGTTATATTTTTACTCGAGTTAACGAAGGCACTGCTTTTCGAAATGTCATTACGGCCCTGTTTCATAGCCGAATTGACGGAGGGTGGGGTATATATGGGGGGAGGTTTAGCTCGATGGTTGCCAGTTGCTACTGTCGTAGTTTCGACAGATCAGCATCCTGATCGGTCTCTCTCTTTGCAGTGATTACAGTGATTACAGATACAAGATTCATTGACAATTTTGCAAAACTTTTACGACAGACGTGAAAGTGTTCACGCGAAACGCTCTTAAACGGTATATAAGTCGAAAGAATCGAAATAACAATGTTGAGTCTTTGCCGTCAAGCGTTAATAGTTAACAGTCAAAAGTGAGTAACCAAACGCGAAACTATTTAGCAAACTATATGTCTAGATGAAACTAAAGAGTCCGTGGTTGATGTTTTGTCTTTCTTTTCTTTTTATCGGAACTTACACATGCTAAATCCTACCGTGATATATTGATTATTTTCGCGCATTGACACACGTACTGTTACAACGGTAATAAATGAAGGGGCGCGCTTATACGTAGATGTCAGTTTGCTGGTGTGCATTGGTCCTCCGATTCGTTTTCTTTGTCTAAACTTCACTGTTCGCCTTCGTCTACAAAAAGGATAGAATAGTTTGCGGGTTCCGTCGGAATTTTCCACTATAAAATGGACGTGAAAGGTGTTCTACGTACTATAGATATAGTTCATCGGTTATTACGTTTTTTTTTGACAATGTATGTTCATATTTTTTTTTTTGTCAACTTTTTTAAATGTTCAAATATTCTTCAAATATTCGCTCTAATGCGTTCTCTTCGCAACTTCATCGTAACATAACATAATTCTACATGAAATGAATACAATAAATGAATATGAAATGTGAAATCTATCGTGAAATGAATTAAACGGATTATGTCGAAACATATTTGTCTAATTTAATATTGCTCTGATTTTCAGTATTGATTGCTAATGAATATATCTATTGAAATGCATAAACTGGGAAACACACGTTTTGCGTACATTTCATCGCTTTCAACTTTTTTTTATATCGCTTTTATTTCACCGGCGAATGTGTATTAATTTTAATTTATATCGTCGAACGATTCTTACACAGCTATTTATAAATGTTCGTAATTTCCACGTATTGATACTATTTCGAAGTAATGTTTTAACTCGTTGTATGTATATGTGTGTCCTTCAAACATATTTTTACAGACTAACTAACGCATATGCACAGAGCGGAGAGTAACGTCTGCTATAGCATAGTGGACCTTTGTAAATGTGTAAATTACACAGCGAAATTTTTTAATGTAATGGCTTCAGCATTTCCTAATGTAACGTTTTTTTTTAGTTTATTTCAATTCATATGTATTATGTAATAAAATATCTTGCATATCGAGAAGAGACATATTGAAAAGGAATGTTTGTAGTATTACTGAAAATCGTGAATTATTATTACCGTACTCTTAAGGCCGTATTCTACGATTAAACAATTCCGTATGTATCAAATATATCCATTCAGTCAGTTCGTCCGTTTAACCAATTTGTAACTTCATTGATGTGATTTTCTTTATCAATTTTTTTTCCATATAATTAATTATACATACAACGATAACTGTAATAACATGGGTCAGTGAATTTATGTTACGTTATGTAATATTCTGTGTCGATTCGAACACTTGTGTGAACAAGTTTAAAACAATATTTCACCCGGAAAATAATATCTCCCGCCGTTTTTTATCTATGCAACGTATATATTCTTAATATTTTTGTAAAAATATCTTTTTTGTGTTATAATGACTACAAAAATAAATAACAATTTTTAATTTTCATCATTTTTGTATTATCACTATTCTGTTACCTTAACCATTTATTGTATTTATTTTCGGAAACTAAAAAGATAATTGAAAGAAAATATCGTGCTGCAGATAACATTATGAGTTTAACTCTCGCTGCTAAGTAGATAAATAAATATTTACAGATGATATCAACGAGCTAATATGTATTCTGTCTTTAATCTTGTCGCGTTATGTGTCAGTAAATTTAGATACAAATGAATTTATCAATATTACAAACATCTCAAATCTAAAATAAATTTGATTTCCTACATTTTTGTTATTTGAAATTGTATATATTTCATATTTTTATAAACAGAGTGAGTGCAAGGTGCTTAGGAACGATAATACCAGTACCAAATCCTATTGACTTTCCTTTGGAAAATGAACCTGTGCTTAGTTACAAAAAGGACAGCCCTGAGAGGGCAGAATTGGAAAGGACTTTGGATAAAATGGCCAGCGAGTGCGAAGAAGTACCTCTGGTTATTGGAAATGAAGAAATTAAAACGGATTTATATAGATACCAAGTTATGGTAAGTTGAAAAATGTAACGATAAAAAAAACTGAAGAGTGATGTGATAAATAAAGTGTATATTATAATATATAATTGTAATACATCTGTTTTAGCCACATAATCATAAAATAAAGGTTGCAAAATATTATTGGGCAACAGCTGATCTAGTCAAAAAGGCAATAGATGTTGCTGTGAAGGCACAGCGCGAGTGGGAAAAATGTCCCTTTGAACAACGCTTAGAAATCTGGTTAAGGGCAGCTGATTTAATGGCAACAAAATACAGACAGAAATTGAATGCTGCTACAATGCTTGGACAGAGCAAAAGTGTTATTCAAGCAGAAATTGATAGTGCAGCAGAATTAATTGATTTCTTTAGAATGCATGGGTATTTTGCCAAAGAGGCTTTAAAATATCAACCAATATCACCTTTTAAAGAGACATTAAATTCAATGAGATATAGGGGAATGGATGGTTTTGTTGCAGCAGTATCACCGTTCAACTTTACTGCCATCGGTGGTAATCTTAGCTATACCCCTGCTTTAATGGTTTGCATTTTTTTTTTTATTATTTCACTTTTATGCATCTTATTAAATAAACGATTTATACATTGCAAATTCAAGTATAGTATAGTATAGTTATTATACAATAAACATGTGTTACAAACGTTGTATTATATATTTCTAGGGTAATGCAGTACTTTGGAAGCCATCTGATACAGCTTTACTTTCTAACTGGTGGATTTTTAAAATATGCAAAGAGGCTGGTGTACCACCAGGTGTAGTCAATTTTGTTCCATGCGAAGGTCCCATTTTTGGTGATACTATAACTGCTTCACCTTACTTATCCGGAATAAATTTTACTGGATCAGTTCCAACGTTTAATCGTTTATGGATGCAAATTGGTAAAAATCTGGGGAAGTATAAGAATTATCCCAAATTAATAGGCGAATGTGGTGGAAAAAATTATCATTTTGTACACGTGAGCGCTGATGTGGAGTCAGTTATCAATGGGACCATAAAAAGCGCTTTTGAATTTAATGGTCAAAAATGTTCAGCTTGTAGTAGAATGTATGTTCCAGAATCCTTGTGGCCAAAGGTAGATTTCACACATAGTTTTAATTTCAATTTTTTTAAACAAAATTTTTCAATTTCAAACATTATCATGTGCATAGATAAAAGAAGGCCTTTTATCGATTCGTGACAAACTTAAAATTGGCGACGTTAGAGATTTTACCGTGTTCACTGGAGCCGTTATAGATGCTACTGCATTTAAAAGAATTTCTGGTTATATCGAACATGCAAAAAAATCATCTAATTTAGAAGTGATCGGTGGTGGCAAATATGATGATTCGTACGTTTCATTGTATATATAAAATCTGTTAAATACCTATTTTCTTATTATTTTTACAATCTTTTTTCTCATTAGGGTCGGATATTTCATTGATCCGACAATAGTAGTGACAAAAGATCCCAAAGATAAAATAATAACAGAGGAAATATTTGGACCTGTCTTAACGATATACGTTTATAAAGATTCAAATCTCGATCAAACAATGAAATTGGTAGAATCCTCGACACCTTATGCTCTAACTGGATCGATATTCGCACAAGACGAGTAAGCGTTTCATTTTACTTTAAAATATTGATATTGTATCTTATCACACCTTGGTACCTTTCAGAAAATGGGCGAGAAGAGCTTTGGAAGAATTTAAGTATACAGCTGGTAATTTCTATGTTAATGATAAATCGACGGGCTCGGTTGTTGGTCAACAACCGTTTGGTGGTAGTAGAATGTCTGGAACAAATGATAAAGCTGGCGGTCCTCATTACGCTCTTCGCTGGGCATCGCCGCAGTCGATCAAAGAAACGTTTGTTCCTTTGCGTGAATACGATTATTCGTATATGAAGTCTTAGATGTAAGTATTATTAAAAGCTTGCAGTTATAATGTGAAGATACATATACTGATGCAGTAGCATCTTATATTACAAACTGAAAAATGCAGATTTTTTGGGTTGTTCGGCAAGAACTAATGAAATATCTTCATGCATTCCTTTACGTGAATTCATGGAATTTACGTATAAGGCTATTTGCACGCGCAATGCAAATGATATGGGCTTTGTAGGAATTTATACTATGAAGCAAATTGCTTAAACACGAAGTAATTCACGAAAAAGATAGTTGATTTTCAGAACAAAGCAAGTATTCAGTAGTTGGTAATATGTATACCAACTGAACAGTATTTTGTGTTTTTAACAAATATGTTTGTTAATTTAATATTGCGTAGCATACAGAAAAGACGAACACAAAAATGAATATTTCTAAGCTACTTTTAAAGTAGTCGCAACATAAATGCAAGTCCATCTTAATATTTGCTGCCAATAGATAACATTAATATTCTGCAAGTTGCAGCGTGTAGAGTCTATATATTAAGATCAAGTGTTTCAGTACAATAATATTTTAATATCTCAGGAATTACTATATGTGGTTGCAAACAAAGAGGCATTTTTTTGATCATACATTACAGTGATATATGAAATTTTATAACAATATTATTCAAGTATGGTGATCGAGATACATAACATCTGGGAGTGTGTTTGAAGATTGTGATAAATACGTACTAGTTAGAAAAACCATCCGCTGTGTTTTTCGGACCTTACTTTTTTATATTCTTATAGAGAGATCATTTACAATGACTGATATTATGTTATAAACGCGCAGCGTGAAACATTCATTTTACTGTGTAACTCACAAGACAATATGTAGACGCGGGACGAACACAGTAAAATGTAAAAGTTACCCTTAAATTATGTTATCAAGCCTGATCGTCGATCGTTTAGGCACGTTATTGTTGACAGTGTGATTGAGATAAAGCATCTTGCAAATCGAACAATGACTACTAATTAAATATACAATAATATGTTAGATGTTGTGGCTGATGTTATAATGTAATTTATTTTAAGTGTACCATAGCAATAAAAACACTTACAAATACAATTAGATATATCTAATATAAATTTTTCAACTACATCGTCAACAACATCAATCGTATAACTTTGACTTATCATTGCATTCGTTAAAAGTATTTTTTTATTCTTAAGACTAATATTAAAAATAATTACTTTTAGCAGTACACTTAATCAAATTAAATAATTTATCGACACAAATAAATGCCACAGCAGCATAAATAGAAGCATATCGTCTACTCCTGTATTGTCAGTTACCCTGTAATGATAATGTTGACAATAATATTGCATTCTTAAAAAGTAATGATTGTTATTATAATTTAGAGTGATATTTTAGTATATTTTATTGCTCATTACAAATTAATTAAAGTATCATCATATATTGAACAATTTTTTTTTTAATTCATCTATACAGAGGTCACAGTGGAGAATTAGATAATATTTGTTAATATTTATTATTTTTAGTTGCACGAAATTTAATTGTTAAAAGAAAAAGTCCTTAGAGAACTATTTTTCGTTTAGATATTAATGTTTAATAAAAATTTTAGGTCATTAAAGGATTCTATTACCTTTTGTTCTTTACCTATTCTATTTTACCTACCTTTGGTAGACAAAGTTATGACCTACAGAGTTTCAAGATATTTAATTTCAAATTATATGGTCACATTTAATTTTGAGTCAATCAATTAAATTATTACATATCTCAGATATTAAAATTTTTAATCATCTTTTTTCCAGTCTATAATTGTAGGTAGGAGAAATCATTTTTCATCCCATGTACTTGTACCAGAAATACAAGTTTTATTTAAAGATATTTAAATATATATTTATAAATAATTAAACACATACATATTTATGGTAAATTAATTTAGACGATATTTTAATTTTACTACTGTTAGTACAATAAAGTGTACCACAGTATATTTGTCAAGATATAAAATTTTTTAATACACTGTCTTGTTATAAAATAACAGAATTCAATAAGAATTCACGTAATAATTTCATGTATCTTCACTTTAACTGCTATAATGAAATACATTAATTTTCCGATGATATTTTAATAATAATTTGAATCTCAACTTGTAGCTTACAATTATGGAATGGTTAAAAAAAAATATTTGCACACCATTGTATTTGTTATAATATTTATATACTAATTAATTAAATAGAAGTATATTGAATTTTATATGATTTAGTCATACTTTCACGCAACTACAACTACAATTTAGTATTATGAAAATGAGAAGTTACTTAGTTACTTAGTTACAGTTAAAAAAGTGAAATTCCTACATGCTGCCTAATTCGTTGACCAGAAACGTTTGAAGAAAATTTTCTATCTTTTGTATGTAATTATCAGCTAGAGAACAAATTACTTCCTCTTTTCCTTTCTCACGCCTTAATCGTACTATTTGCATTTTTCACAGTTTCTCATTTCCCTTCGTTACTTGGTTGGAACCTTACCTTCCGCCATTTACACTCGACTTTCTTCCTTGTGTTCGTCTCTTCTTTTTCTTCCTCTCTTTTTTTTTTTCTTTTTCTTTTTCACGGCACGTCAATGGCGCTGCTTTGACGAGTCCTGGAATGGGGTTGACATTGGAAGACACGGACGGAAGAAGAGGGATTCGATGGCTTAGGAGAAATCGTCGTTAATGGCTTTGCCGAAGGATTTCCTGGCGTTCTCGGCGCTTTTTTACGAGTTTTCCGGGCGCGACGATCTAAAGCGCTCACTCAAATCAAGATTTTCACCTTTTCAACGGCAGATGAGGCGGATGGCCAACCGTCTTTTTTTCTTCATCCATCTTTCACTGCTTTTCGTCCTTCACGATCCATCCTTTCTTTCTTTTCTCTAGTTGAGCCCTTTCAGTTTCCCCGCTCCTCGTTTCTTTCGTGCTCGACTAAATGACTTGTTTTTTCGAGTTCTGCTTGGATCATTTCGTAGCAGAAGAACGAAAGTCCCATCTTCTTCCCGGTAATCTGAAATTGACGTAATTATGATGGATGTACAGCTATCGAAATTAATCGTCCCGTTTTCAATATTCTCTGCTGCCTATGTTTGTTGGGTTTGTTGGAACGAGGCACTGACCGTATTACTCATAGACATAGTAGACATAGTAGAAAGTGAGTTGCAAACAAGGTTTTTAGGGAATGTTCAACATCGATCATGAGTAATTTTGGTTAGTTGAAATCAAATA
The DNA here is from genome assembly GCA_032399595.1 of Tetragonula carbonaria. Lineage (NCBI taxonomy): Eukaryota > Metazoa > Arthropoda > Insecta > Hymenoptera > Apidae > Tetragonula > Tetragonula carbonaria. The sequence goes on from JAUCRC010000008.1 coordinate 4,300,263, forward strand.
GAGATCGAGACATAAAAAGTTCAAAGTTTACAGCAGAGTTAATTAAAGAGCTTCTCCAATTCTCAATATAATTTTATTAAAAGAAAAAAAAAAAAAAAAAAAAAGAAAAGTCGTATCTTTAAAAAAGGAATTAGGTGATTGAGAAATGGCTGGGTGATTGTATCTCGATAACATAGTCCTCGCTAAGATGTTCAGATTGAATAAAGAAAAAGCTTGACTTCCGGTACCATCTCGCAGACGGCGCTTATGTCTCTCTCTCACGCAATATTAATTCTAGAGGAACAATGTTTAACCGTTCTATTCCACTATTTGAGAATTATCGCTTCTTTCATTCTGCTTAGCATGGCTTTCTATTTAATTTCCTCTTACTTAGCATCTGAGTAAACAGATAGTTTTTCCAACGGATGAGTTGATCATTTTTTTTTCTCCAAAGAATTTGTTCATCTTTATTTTTTACCCTTCGTCGAATTAAATTTTTAGAACAAGGAAAGCAAATTAGCTTGAGAGTTGCGTGTCCATTTTAAATAATTTTTCATTATTCCTCTGTCAGTGTATGCGTTATTACGTCGGGCACCAATTTATATGTCAATCGTGAAAACGTACGGCGATAAAGATAAGAACATCATCAAGCGAGTACTTGGAGAGTAGATGGTCCGAGGTTTTGTATCACGCTATCGACGAAGACTCTCGTGTCGATATGCCGGCTGAAATTCAATGATATCCGAACAATTAAAGCGTGCTCGCGTTGCGTTGCAAGAACACAAGCAATCAGAAGACCAGAATGAGAGGGACAAAGGGAGAGAGAGAGAACGAGTAAGCGAGGTAGAGTAAAGACGATACTACGGTGGCACTCGAGGGGTGGCGTTGGGTTTTAAAGGGTGGGAAGGATACAATATTTCAGAGTGGCGACAAGGAGCAAGCCTGCTTGCCACTGGCAAATTAATTAAATTCCTAGAGGCTGGCTGGAAAGACTAAGGGGTTGGTTGGCGAACCGGGCAAGAGTCCTGTGTTCAGCCCGTGGGAATATTGTAATTAAGATATGCACTTCCAACCTCCATTTTACCCATTGCAGTTCCTACCTTCTCCTACCTTCCCTCTTACGCTCTCACCCTCGCCGCGGTGGATGATTTACGCTTCGAAGGACGCGGTATTGTCTGTTTCGACCGTTTCTAAATTGCATCCTATTATGGTTTGGGCTCGAGGTTGACGCACCACCGAGATTCTACTTCCTCCTACGGCTCGCTGCTTCAAATTACTCCACTCTGATTGACGCTTAACGTTTCTGTTTATTGTGCGATATACCGTATACGTATGGAAATGGCGTGAGCGTGCACGCGAAATAAAGGTCGAAACACGCCGGGGGTTTTCGTAGATTTGTAAAATGGAACGATGGTCAAACCAGATGTTCTCTCATTGTTCTTACACTGCTGGAACTCCAATTTTTCCCCTGTCGTTGCAACGTTCTTTTTATTGTTAGAATTATCTTTTTTCTTGTTTTGCTTCTTGTTTTGGCACGTGCATTTTACTCGGTCTTTTTATTATTGGAAATAAATGAATTCGGCGTCGAAACATTTTTATACGCGCAGTGGTGAAATCACGTTGGAAAGTGAGAAATAATTGACTGTTTCTACGCGAAATAAACGTACGGCGACGTTATTTTTTTTTTTTTTTTTTCAAAGTTTAATCCTACAAAGCAATATTAAAACGTGGAAGATTAGCATAGTGTATACGTTCTACGCGACGAAAAAAAAAAAAAAAAAAAGAAGAGATTCATTCTTTCCCCTTGCGTATGGAAATGCGATGAAATTTTTCCCTGTGAATCACCGGGACTCGGTGTGATCACCGTTTTTCAATATTATCAGAACATCGACGCCATTCATTCTATATTTTCATTGAAATTTCACGCTGCATTACTTCTTTTCTTTCATATTCACTCCCCGTGTTTTGATACATTTCTCTCTATTTTTCTATATTTTCAAATGTTCATTTGATCAGCAGCTCATTCGAATATTTGGAGGAATTTTCTATAAGTATGTTCTGTATGTCCAATGCGAAACATTTTGAAAATGCATACGTATCCAAAAAACAGGATATTTCGTGCAAACTCGCAAAGATTACGAAAATACTTGGACAATGAATTAACTACTTGTAATTGTATGAATAAGTTTTAATATTTATTGGAGTCGTCTTTAATACTTACGATATATTACAATATACTACAATGTAAATTATTAATTTTTTCTTTATTATAGAATATTAATATTTCACTGCGAATATCTTTTACTACGTAAAAATTTTCTATGGTAAGCGTTCGAATATATTTACAAGCCGCCTGTGCCTTTTTACGTACAACGAGACTCTATCACGGATATGTATTAAATTTGGAAACGTCAACGAGATGTCCAAACAAATTACAGAATTCTTCATTTCGATTCGGTCACGTATATTTCCATAAACAAATGACAGGTTTTTGTAGTCTCGCGTCGCGACGTAAAAATCGATCCATAGACCGCGCCGAGTCTGATGGCGTCGGGTGTTTGACCGACTTCTATAGAATTAATGAAGAGAAAAAAAAATTCGATTAAAAATGTATTCCGTCGACATCGTAAGCCACAAAGCGACGAAGACGGCCTGGCCCGAGAAAACGGACGAGATTTTAGCATTTTCATAGACTGAAAATACGAAATTCGTCGAATTTACCATGGAGAACATTTACGCCCTGTTTCTCACTTTAATCCTAATATTTCCTATCATCGTTCAGCTCCAAATGTTAATCGTATGTAATTGACCTACACGAAATTTCTTCCTTTTGTAACGTTTGTAGAGAAAATTGTATAGTCTGAGTAACTTTTTAGAGGTTATCGCGTCTCTTAAATTTGTCGAGTACTTTTGGTAAATTAATTGTCGTGATTTAACTTAATATGTCGTGATTTTGTGAGTTAGATTTTCAATATACGTATGTAAGTCCGTAGTTTATTTGAATTTCATGAAATGAAATTTTAATCAGCGTTTGGTTAAATTAACTCGTTTCGATTGAATTATTTAATTGTCTATAATCGTGAACTCGTTATTTGAACGAGGAATGTTGTATCATATAATATGCGATTTCTTTACCGATTCTTTATTCAAATAAAAAACGTTTAATTGGAGTCAATTGGAATTAATTTAGAGATATTCATTGTTTCCTAATTAAACATAGATAACAGATTAAAAAGTCAACGGTTGCATCGGATATCCTTTGTCCGTATCTATTCAATTTCTTGAGAATTGGGTTACTTCACTTTTACTTTTACTTTCTGTGCGTATTTGGCTTCTGTAGGTATTTGGCTTCCGTATAAATTTCCACGAACCTGCGCAGTTTAATAACTACGCAGCACTTTAGAAAATCCAAATCATTGAAGTCACGATGAATTATACTTCCTCTGCAGGCAGATCCAAGAAAGCTATGCACAATTTTCCATTATTACGCGACCGACTCAGAAACTGCCGACAAACCGCCGCCCACTTCCAACATACTGCAACACTATCCCAAAGAATCTACGGTGTTCAGCGTCGCCAGCTCCGATTCCAAGATATCGTTGACCAACTTGAGAACCGTTTCATCCTGGCCAGTGGTACCGAACGAAACGTTATCGATCGTTGACTCAGCGGCCGAGACAGAAGCCAGACGTTCGAGTGAAACTCGAGCAAACATGGTCGCGAAATATTCGTCCACGTTCGTGAAAACCGATCAGATTTTGCCCGTCGTCGACATCACGTGGAATTATAGTTCGTATCGGTTCAAAATGTTCGAGGCGTGCCTACGGGATTGTTACGGGGACAGATACCCGCCAGGTGAGGTGGTGTTGAACTCGATGCAGCTGAATCTGTTGGATTCTCGCACGAACGTCCCGTTGAACGTCGCCGGTTTGCGTCTGTTCGACTTCCTGAAGGATGAGAGCGAGCCATGTTTCAACGCCGTTTCAACGTCGAAGAAGCTGGAAATTGAGTATCTTAATCCGTTGGATCACTTTGTGACGAAACAAACCGACCGGCCAGAGACTGTCGAGAGATTCACGGAAACGGATGAGCAAGATCGCCGGTACAATACGAAGGCCGAGAGCCAACAGAAGGACGCTATCGGGCCCGTAATCACCGGCCGAGAAAAGAATCAGACGAATCGAAGATCCTCCAGGAAGATCGAGCCCCCTTGCAAATGCTATTTGTCCTCGTCCCGGCGTGTTTGCGGGACGAACGACTCTTGACGCGGGAGAAGAAACGTACAAGACGATTGGAGAACACGGAGGATCGATTAGAGCAACTGGCCTGATTGGGAAGAAAGTTCGCGAGAGATATTCGTCACCGAGAGATATATATATATATATATATACCTCTTCAAGAGTTTTCTTTTCTTTTCGCGTGTACTTTATTTTCGCACGTGGATGAGAAAGATGGTTCGCTTTTGAGATCTTGGAACATTCGAATTTTATAATTCACTCTTCACGAACATGTTTGTTTATAGTGTATACTATAATATGGCTTTTTTTCTTTTTAGCGATTTTTCTTTGGAAACATTGGCCTAGGCAATTTAAATGAATAAACGCGATTCTTACGATGGATGTGCTAATTCTTAAATAGTATTTATCATAGATAACTATAGAGAAGTACACCCTTGTTTAGTAAAAGTTGCATCATCTCGACAATACGGTGTCCTGCTTTTGCCCTCTGAGACTTAACATTCGTATATTCCGTTCAAGCTCATTTATAGCGATTCTGGAATATTAATATCCTTTTGGAATTTAGATCGACGATCCAAACCTTCTAACAAGTGATAAAATGAAATTACAAGTAAATGTCCTGATTTAAGTGCTCACGATCCAAGGATCTACTTCTAGTAGTTGAAGGTTAATTGCATTGTGACGAATCCGTTCAATCAACGTGATTAAATTACACGGTATCGGAGTCCGTATCGTTCTAGCATCGGCGGAAGGCCAGGTTTGGCCGTGGGCGGGATCAACGTTGGACGTGACAATGACGTTAATATTCACTAATGACAGATATACACCACGTGCCACGTGTGTATTCCGGCTTCGTCGTCAGACGATGGAGTTTCATCGGCGTCCGTTTTCAATAGAAATCTGTAATGGGTAGCAAGGATTAGATAGAAACGGAGTTCCCACGGGATAGCTTCCTAGGAATTGCGTCTATTTATTGATCGTCCGTTGCATCGGAATATTCAGACGAACCTTGGCCTCCATCCACTTTTGGCTCGTCTTTCCCTTGTCCCTTGTTTCTCTCGTCGTCCTTGAATGGTAACCAATAATTTCGAGGATTCTAGTAGCACCCAAAATAGAAGACGGTCGATTATACGTAACTGACGGCCTGAGAATTTCGTAATGTATGACTGGATCGTGAAAATTGTTGCACTGGATTTCAACGTAAAATACGCAGTATACCTTGAAGGAACTAATTATCCAAAAAAATCTCTATCGTTCGTACAAAATCGTCTGGTAATTCCAATTTCTTACAATTTGAGCTACCTCGCGCGAGTGAATTAATATTATTGGTGAAATTCTAAACGAGTACCGATAAATAACGTTAACAAGTTCGACGAACGATACTTCGCTAATATGAGATTTCGCTAATAAGGTATGTATAAATGGGATATTAAAAATAATAATAAAATTGTAGCAAAAAAAAAAAAAAAACTGCAACTTACAATTCGTAACTCGCCGACTTACTAATAGTAAATAGTTTCTAATTTATTGCGCGACGGGGCCGTGCTCGAAATTTTTCACAATTTTCCACCTCAGAAAATATGATCTCAGATCCAGTATCGATCAAGCCGTCACACTTGGATGATTCGTACCATCCGGCCTCACGGTGGAAAGTCGCTGATCGAAGATGAAAATTAATTGCGTTCGGGAGAACGATTATCTGTCAAGGAATTGAAAGGAAAAGGCCGGGAGATAGATCAGTCGTAGAAGGGAAAAGCGTAGTTTTCCTGGCTGTGCTATTAGCTCTTAAGCTAAGCCGGAAATTCCAGACCGGAAACCGGCAGTCGCAGCTCGGCTGGATACAGCCGGGGCAAAACAAAAAGATTGAGAAAAAGAAACGAGAAGGTGGCACGGTGGCAAAGAGAAAGGAGAGAAGGTGAAAGATGGAAGGGTGAGTTGCACGAGGAAAGAAAAGGATTTATCGTGGATCCAGCATCGAACGCGTACTCCCACGTGGTCGGAATGCCGATAGTTTGTTTAACGCCTTCTATAGACTTCTCTCTTCCGGGGTGTATATTCAATTAAAGCCAGCCTTCATTATTGCCTCTCCGAGCGTGATATCTCTCTGATGCTGCATTGCCGATTACGTCGCGATTTTCCACCTACTTGTTCTACGAGTCAGAAGTAAGTCTAAGACAGAAATCTTTCTTGTTATACTCGTAGTATGCCACTACAGTATTTTATTTGCCACTTTTTATTTTATTTCTTCTCGATATAGTTTTTCTCATATATATATATATATATATATACACATATATATTTTTGTTGTATATTTATATATTTCTTATATATATTATTATTATTATTATTATTATTATTATTATTATTATTATTATTATTATTATTATTATTATTATTATTATTATTATTTGGAATACCAGAAGTTATTCCAAACGGCAATGTCCGAGGGATGCTTTTTGCTGTTCTGATAAGAAATTCCACGAAGCTTGTACATTATTTTCCATTATTCGCAACTGTTTACCATACGCAACAGTTCTTTTCAATTTTTCCCGGCGACCCTCGGACTCACGACAGCTTCACGGGAATTTGAATTTTAAAGCGCATTCTTGCGCGATACCTGTGCATCATGCACAAAGGGAAAAAAAAGTTCACGTTGCTTCTTTCTGCTTGCAGCAGTCGTTTCGCACGTCACGCGTGTTGCATCGCGTCTCAGACACGTAATCGTAGATTCCACCCATCCGCGACCCTATGAATTTTCATCGCGATACTTCGTGAAAACGCATTTGGTTGCCTTGCTTTTTCTACTGGGACTGTACACGAAAGAAAAAGAAAAAGAAGAAACAAAAAATCAAAAGAACCGCCCGTAAATGGAACTCGGATTATACGCGAATCTGCTCGAGTTTCAGCTAAACGTAATTGAAACTTTTACTACTATAATTCTTTGCTCTTCCTTCGTTGAACTACGTTCAAGAATTTTCCAGATGTCTCGCAGCTTTTACTTTCGTTCGTCACGAAGTGTATCGAACGTTTTCACGTATATAAGAACGAAGTTTCCTCGACGAGTGCGCGAGAACAGATTGGTAAATCCTTAATCTCAAAAATAGAGAAAAAGCGCAAGTATACGGGGTTTAAAGAAGTTTCCCTAAGGTAGCTTGCAACTTCCGGAACTTTTCGAAACAAACCCACCTCGGACAGTTTGAATGCGTGCCAGGCTGATACTAATTGACAGTGATACCGATTGCAACTAGCTAACGTTCTGTCAGCCGCGTCGTGAAAATTTCGCGCGCGTAACGAGACGTGTGATGGCCGTGGGAGCGAGAAATAATCATGGCGCGTTTTAGAGGTGACTTCGCCGCGGCAAAATCCGATTCCGGTCGAGCATCATGGGGCTAAGCGTCTCGAAAATTTGAGCACGCCGTCGAACGAGGTTTTATCGGGTTTCACGGGGTGGCGGCGACGGGCGACGGGGAAAGGAGGAAAACGAGAAGAACGCTGGAAACATGCAGGAGGCGGCAATAGGATTTCGTGACAAGTCGATTTGCCGCGGAGCAAAGTTCTCGGATTCGTCGGCGTCTTCGTCTTTCACGCGTGCTTTCACGCTTCCCAACAATGTCTACGGGTGGGGAAATTCGCGCCGTTCGATCGCGGGGAAATGGAATTGCGATAATCGGACGTGAACCCTGTGTGTGTTCCGTTACTTTTCTCCTAAAGCAAGCTCTAGGGTTCAGCGGAATTTCGTTTCGAAGGTTAACGTTCATACGCGTTCACAGGTGGTAAATCGTGTCGTCAGCTTCTATTATTTATTCGAAATTAATTTCACGCACGATGTTTCGCAACACCTTACCTATTAGTTAGTTCTACGCGTTGTTTCAAAGTGTCGCTCTGTTTCGTTCTGTTTCGTACGTTCGAAAAATCAGTATCATCGTAACAAGAGGCAAGTGTTTGGGGAATGCGAGCGTTGTGGTAGCGATTCCGAAGCTCTTGATCGCTGGCCGTATTTATAGCGAGCGTCCGGAAGGAAGTGGGATCGAACGGTTGGCAATTAAACCGCGGTCTGGCGTGCCGGTTTCGCGGAAACTCGAACGATACGCGTGCCGAGTACGATTGCGCCCGCTGAAGGAGGTCGGCTCGAAGGCCGGGCGATCTCATTTCGCGGGCGCAACTTTATGGAGATCGATGCTTTCGGGAAATAAAAGCCAGGCTATAACCTCGAGTGCCTCTGGTGGACGGCCGATTCTTCTAGCCGTCGAAGGATTTGCCTATTCCATTACGGCTCCACCTTTCCCCGTTTCCGATTCCGATATCTTCCTCGAGGAAGGTTGGCCCCGTTCGCGAGAAGCCGTCCCGTCCTGGCGTATAGTCAAACTTAGCCGATGAATATAAATGCCAAGGGCAACGCGGGGGCGGCGACTTAATGCCGTTGGAACGGGACGGGCCGGCAGCGACTTCCGGCGGAATCATCAATCTCGCTTCTTGCCCGTTTGCCTCTCCGTTCGTATCACGCGGGTCGTTGTGCAGACGTGATTGTTGAAGGGACGGATAAGTCGATCCACGGGTTTCATTGTCGGATAAATCGTATCTTTCGCTTCGCGTGCTGGTATTATCGGTTGTTTCTGAATCCTCGTTTACGGGGGTGTTTGAATAAGAATACGAATTGCTCGAAATGTTTCAGAGTTTGGCGAAGACGTTTCGTAGCTATAGCTTGTCGTTATATCTAGCATTAGATCGAGAAAGTTTTTGCTGAACGCACGTTCTCTTTTCGCGGAAATATACGAAATGTGAAGTACGAAAGGTGAAACAAATTTTCGTTTACAAATTGGTATTTACAGAGGTACGAATTTCGGAAAATATTTGCAATTGTAATATTTCATTGATAGCGGGTACTGGGCGAATTGTATCGTAGGCTGAGCTTTTCCTCGAAAGAAAAAAAATAAAAGTTTTTGAAATATTGATTTTCTCGCCGCTCCTTCGGACTTATTTTCACACGACGTGTTTGACCCGTTCTTTTTTTCTGTTTTTCTTTTTTTTCCCCACCTTGTCTGAATTTTTTCGTTGATTTTCCACGGACGACGTCTCGTAAAAATCGAAAGACCAAAAGAAGAAAGCACAAAGTTGAAGGCGGTGTGCCTGCTTTGTTAACGTACGTCGTTTAGCAAACTGAATGTGAAAAAGGGATCGAGAGGATAGCGGGTATAAAAAGAGAAGGGAGATGAAGAGGGACACGTGTTTTCTTGCTGGACAAGCCGATGGACATGGTTGGTAAAGCTATCTTGCTGATGTTGCCTCAGACACGATAGGACGAAGGGTCTATGTATATGAAGGAATCGATAGCTAACCGAGAACTTGCGGAAATAGGGTTTGATGGATGGCCATCTACTAGAGAGTGCGAAAGTTGTTACGTACGCTTCATTGAAACAACTTTCCAAACAGTCAATTTTTATATATTCGCTAAAGATTCTTAATTATATCCTTCCGATAAATACAAATATTGTATATTGTTTAAAGTATTTCTTTTCTGAAAAAATTCGTTTAAAAAGTCGTTTTTTTTTTTCAGGAAAGATATGATTTAAGAAAAATAATAATATCTACATCTATCTGAAGGATAATCCTTGAAGCTGAGGATCTTGCTTCAGCTGATATATTCGTATTTTTATACTTTTTCCGTTTCCTGAATGACCGTCCACTTTAAACATCATCTCCATATAATATTATCATACAATAATATACGTATATAATAATATTATTCTTCTCTGTAAATGTCGTTCGACATTTCTCTCCTATCACTTTTGTCCGAATAATTCCTGAATAGTCGTCGCCTAACGCGGTATTTACGATTCGATCTCGAGTCCCAGGATGTTGCTCTGCTGATTTCCCAGTCGAATCCGTATTTTTCTCCCGATTTAATGCTCGGAGACGCTACGTTTCACCTGGTGTTTCATTCCCTTTCCTCTTGGCCGTTCGTCGCCGTCCATCCGTGTCCTTTTAATCTTTTCCAAAGATTCGTTGACCGTCTCGAGACTACCGAAGGATATCCGTGCGAGCGTGTTGGTCGCTCGACACATTTAAACGGCTGCAGAATCACTGACTTCACAAGGGAAAGAACTGCGTCGACTGTCCCCAGACAAAGGGATGAGAAGGGGATGAGAAGAACCTTGTTTCTCCTTCGATTCTGTCCTGTATTCGTTTCAATTTCTGTCCCGTCTTGCACCTTTGCTTTCTCGTTCGCGGGAATATTTTGCGACTTTTTTTTTTTGACCAATGCCTGTGATCATTTCACTGTGCTTCCTGTCAATTGCGGATGTTACAAGACGATGGATAGTACAGATACTTGAGAAGGGATTTTATCAAGTTGTTTATAAAGCTAGTTTGTCCCTGTGAATCGAGAGTTTTATTAATCGACGAAAATAGACGTGATAAAAGACACATTAACTCGTAATTTGACAGATAGAGGAACATCACGACGTTGAATTATTTTTTCTAAAAGTTACCTTGGGACTTGTTAGATATTGTTTTTTTTTTTACATAATTGCTTTACAATAAATGCACAGATTATTTACAGAGCATGACTAAAGAAACGTTGCTTCTCAAAAATTTGCTTTACTCTTCACGCTAAATGTTACAAGTGCTTTACATCAAATATATTCTATTTATTTTCGTGTACTGGATATATGTATATATATATGTTAAAATGTATAATTTAATAATTGTCTATAGCAGATTTTAATTGTGGATACTGATTTTAAAACGTATTTCGATCGTCGACGATGTCTTCCTCCGTAGATTACCGAGAAGAGACGGCGTCGAAATCAAATCGCCCGGGGCGATTCAGTCTGCCAAACTTCGCGATCGATCGTTATTAAACTAACTCGTTTCACCATTAATGGCGGCGTAAACTTGATCATTGGGCAAATTTATATAGATTTTCGAATTGTCTCGCGTGAGCAACCATCGTTCTCGTCACTTCTGCTTCTTCAAATCGTGGATAACAACGCGAATTTCACGGAAGATCGGCGATAACAATGACGGCGAGACGGGAGAGCGATAGAAACGAAATACTCACTGGAAAACGTGCTCCTGGTTTCTTGAGTTCTATATATAATTACTTTAAGTAAGTTCCTCGTGTCTGTGGAGGTGCAACGCTTTTGGTTTTAATTTTTCAACACTTGTAAACTTCCAAGGTCGGAACGTTTTCTTTCTTTTAACCTTTCAAGCTTTTGCGTGCAAGTTTCTTGAAGCTTATTCTTTCGGAAGATTTCTTTTTTTATAAATCTTTGTAACCTAATATTAACTGTTACTTGAACTTGAATATTCACGTACTTTTTATCTATATTTTATTTATTATCTTATCATTGTTTTATTATTTCAATTTATTTAGATCGAACATTAACAACCAAAATTTCATTTTTTTTTCTTTTTCTTTTTTTTTTAGCGAATCAATCGCGTTTAATTTGCAATCTTTTATTCCGCAGTTTTCAGTAGGAACATTTTAATCTGTAACATCCAACAGCAAGTGTGTCGGTTTTCTCAGTCTTTGAGAAATTTGTTTTAATATATCGGAAAGGTATCTCGATCGGAGAGCGTCAAAATTCGGAAATTTTCAATTTTACCCTTCTTCTTCGTCGATAATCGGAACGCGAGCTGTGGGCGGTGTCGTGAAAGAGGTGAAGGGATGGCAGCCGAATTCCGTACTAGATCGAAGATAATGGCAGCGATGAGACGGAAGAGAGTCGATCACAGAAGTCACTTATCGACCGAAGGAAGTCGTTTAACGCTTCGTTACGAACGGAATTCCTTCTTATTTTATCTATCGCCTCCTTCTTCTTGCCGAGCAAAGAGAATGACAGAACGAAATTGGCATATTGGCAACTCGTTCTTTTATTATTTTTGTCACTGATTATTATCTTACGTCACGATTCCGAATCATCCTGTACATTATGTACGTACATTTAACGGACAAGTTGCATTTTTTTTTTTTTCAAGTTCAAATCAATTTTTGTATTCGTATCAAAGTGTATTGTAAAGAGCATTTGAAGAACCATTTGTAATAGTTGAATGTAATTTTAATTTCTTTTTTCATTTTTTTTAACTTTCCAATGATACATACGAGAGATACGTTGGTAATTGCAATTCTGATTGGTTGCTGGCTATACTGTGCTACATTCGTTGCGTGTTTTGCACGTTATTTTCAAACAATTATGTAAATGCCCGGGGTATCGTACGTTTTATCTCCGTCATAGCAGTTTGTTTGTATAATTTCCGCGTTAAGAGATTAAAGTTCACAGATGAAAATTTCGTGCAACAAATGAACGAGATATTTCAGAATAAGCGGTATTTTTATTTCGTATTTTCCATTTTACCGATGCGAAACAGTCACGCTTTCTACGAATGCAGTCTCGCGCTTTTAATTATTTTTCTAATTAACATAAATCTCTAATTTCGCAAGATTCGAATTTGCTTCGAAAAAAAAAAAAAAACAGGAAATCAATTTGCGCTGATAGCAAATCTCTTTTCACGCTGCCATTTTTTCCAGTTGACGAAATTAATCAAATCCTCGCTTCTCTTTTCAGCTGAAGTTCGTCAATCCGTTCCGTTTCCTAATCCCTCGTATCGCCAGCGAGGGGAGATATTTCCAAAATTTTCCCGACCAACCGAATCCGATTCACCTTTTTTCACTTGACGCAAATCAGTCCAACCGCTGGTAAAAACCACCGACTATGGCTAGGAGAAGGGGAGAACGTAAAGAGAAAAAGATCGAGGTCGTGAAAACAGAATCAAGATGGCTAAGCCGATGAAGCCTCTTCATTTCGGTGGACCCTCAATCTGTTCGCGTAAGTTCCACTCTCGACTGTTATCTTATCGATTGACTTTATTACCTAAGTATACTCGGTACGTGAGTAGCTCGAGGGGAATTGGTCGATTCCGTGCCAGACATTGAATCGGACATTGCCTGCCGTGGTGTCTAGTCATAGCGCGTCAGATGAATGGCACTTTATGGCACTATTCTCGTTCCACGTTCAGTACGTACATTCGCCATTGTACGAACAACAGTTTCTCCATCGAAAAACTTTACGTTAGTCACGTTATTCAGTCTTGCGTTCTTATTTACCTCTGTGAAAATAGACGAGGAATAGAAATTGATGGCCGAGGTTAGCGACACAAGTGATTAATATCGTCGATTTGATAGAGGAATGCGCTATGATTCTTATGAATATTCGGACATTGTGATACTCGAAAAAAAATATTACTCTACACGTATATTTGTTTGTAACAGTGTTATAAAATTAATTGTTTCTTTTTTTGTTTTTTTTTTTTTTAATACGTCGAAACAGTTACTGTCGTTGATAGAAGCATAAATTTCAATTATTCAGTGATGCACATAGTTCTTTTCTGAGATTTAGACTATCAAAAGAGTTCGAATAACGAACAGATTGTATTAATGTCGAATCAATTCTCAGGCACGTGCAAGAATTGATTTCAAATCAGCGAATTATTTTACTTAACAAAATTGTACTTGTCTTCTAAAATTGCACTTTTCTTTCCAATTCTAAATTCTGAGAATTCGCCGAAAAATATATATCAGAGAAACCAATTTACTCAAGAGCGAAAAGAAAAGAAAACAGAAAAGTCCACCCATTCGCGTGAAAGAAAAGAAAAAAAAAAAGAAAAAAAAAGAAAAAAAAGAAAATTCACGCCACACAAAAGAACCGCGGAGAAGTCGGTGAAAAGAAAAGGTTCTCGAGCGTTTCACCTCGAGAATTGCTCGTTTTAATCGCGGACGACGATGCAACGAATTAGTCGTCGTTCCGTAAACCCTTTCTTCGCCACGTGGCTCGAGTCAACGAGCTTTCAGAGGGTCGAGAAAGCTTGAAAGCTGGTCGCGAGGTGCGAAAGCGTGCTCGAAAGTATCGAGAAGGTGGTTCCAACCGGAGAAAGAGCAAAGGAAGACGGGAAGTGGGACGAAGATGGATACGAAACAGCGAAAGGGAAGAGAGACTATATAGTCGTTGATGGAGGCGGGCGAAAGAGTATTCTCAGGGAAAAACACGTCTTCGTCTACTTCCCGAGCGGAGTAAATTCTTTGTGTTTTCAAATTAACTTAGCCCATAGAAAAGCTATGCACTTGAACTGTTTCCTCCCTCCTCTCTCGCTTCCTTCGAACGCTTTTTCACCCTTTCGTCTATCCACCCCTAATTCTAGTTTCATTTCTTTCTTTTTCCTTTTTTCAGTGAATTTGTAGCAGTCATTTAGGAAAAATTGCTTTTCGCCATCTTCGATCAACCGAGTATTTTTATTTATAATTTTCATCAATTTCTATCGTGATTATTGTTTGTTATTAAACAATTTTTATTTGCTTCTCAGATTACATTCTTGTGGAATTTTACCATTTAGGTTGTCTGTTATTATAATATCAATTATTATACGTGATATCTTCAAGACTAAAGATATTTCGTTGCAAATCGTTTTCATCGTGTTAAGGAGACGTTTCGAAAAGGGTTCTAGCCTACGTTTTTGAGATAGACGTTGGAACATGGTATATTTTTTGCATGCAACTGACATGATGTACATGAAAGGACGCATGTGACGTGACGATACCAGATTCCAGGCTCTTAGGTTCGCGTTTATATTCAAAGGTCCATTAGCGAAGCTGCGTTAATTAATATTTAACTTCCTGTCTGAAGCAAAGGGTATTTATTACGCTTTGTATCAGGTGTCTGTAAACTATATTCGGGACGTGGTTATGATAGCTTACTTTAGTTAATTTCCATTGTGTACATAGACCGAGTCGACCGGTATTCTCTCCCTCTCGCTCCTGTTTTTAGAGAGTTACTTTGCTTGATTTTCTATCGATAGTTTCGATAAACAGCCTCGCCTGGCACAAATCGCCTACGGTGAACATACATGCACAGTTGCATTCGCAAATAAATGCATCCCTCTTTCAAGGATGCTAAAAGCGAATTTCTCTATCGTCAAGCTCCTCTATAGCCAAGTTAAATATTTCCTTTTTTGATAATTCAGAAGTTTGCACGAGCATTTATGCTCAAGAGGGACGGTTTCATAGCTTTTTTGTTTTTTACATTTTAATTTCTAAATTTTAAACTTGATAACCGGGACTTTCCTTAGAACTCGCACCTCTTGTGCATTCTCTACGCTTGAAAAAAAATTCGATTTCATCGAAGTTCTCATCGTTTCCGAGTTTCGAGGATTGTCGGTTGTCAACAGCGCGAACGGAGACCCCATTACGCGAATCACTTCTTCGGCCACTTTGGTAATTCCGGCGTTTCTACGGTTAAAGCTTCTAAAACAAAGATTCACGTAGCTATTTCACGGCCGAGGTGAATTCCCCGTACGTCGTGAAATCGCTTTGAAACCCGTTTACCCTCCGTCTGGTCGTTTCTGTGACTTGTTAACACCGTGGGATTAATCGGCGTCGCTCAGTCTGGATGAAAATTCTTGTTTACCTAATTAATTAAATTTCCGTGTTCGATGTGTGTCTTGCTAATGAAAGGATGTAACGTCACCGACTTGGCGGTGCAAAGGTATACCGCGCTTCGCTGAATATAATTCCGGTCAGGACGGAAATGTACTGCCAATTTTCCAACATCGTTCGAGTGTTTGCCCGGCGGCTTGGCCACGGACATTCAAACTAAGTACGGCCACGTCGAAATGCTTGATCTTTCCGTACGACGAATGCACTTCGGACTTCTGGATTACGTGCTCGCAGTTTCGAAATATCAGCGAACAGTCATTGAAACGCGACCGCCAGTCTGAGTTGTTCCCCTCGCTTGTCAACTTTCTACGCTCCTCTCGCCTCCCCATAATTACTTCCTCTCCTCGAAGAAGTTTCTAATAACGTTCATCTTATCCCCTTTGATATTCTTATAGCGTATGCATAAAAGGATGGTGGAAAATTAAACGCTGCGGAGCGTGAAGAGCAGCCATTTTGGTTGCGACGTTTACGGGAGTTCGTCAAGTGGTTATGCCTCGCTTCTGGGGCTGATACTGTCTGGGGTACTTAGTTAATGAAGTTTAAAAACTAGCTGAGATTAAAAATCGTCCTGGCGTTTGTGGTATTTAGAACTTTCCCTAGAGGGAGAGCGTGGTTTCACGGTTTCGTTTCGAGGAAGTAAAAGATTGCTTTTCTTTTCTATCGAGCGATAGGTGTATTCGCTGAATTTGAAAGTAGAATAATTACAAGCGTTATTTTATTATTTCTCTTCCTTCCATCGAAAGGTCGAATTATAATTTTATATGGTTATCCTCATTTATCAACGTGTAGTTTCATTCTGTATTGATAGAAAATCAAGGGATGGAAAAGAGATATATTTTTCCTTCCCCCAACGAAACATGAAATATGTAGCTTAAAGCTACATTAGTTATTTTTGTTGAAGAGCAAGTAGCACGGTGGCGAGGAAATTATAATGTGATAAGGAAACTGCGGAATGGATTCGAAATAAATGTGTACATATCTACGCCGTGCTCGAGTCTTGGATGCCATTCTCTCCTTTACAAGATTAAATCTCGCGCGCGCTGTACACAACGTAATGCCGCGCGGAAAAATACATCGGCCGAGAGTTTCATCCTGAGAAGATAAAACCGTTCTCGAGGATTCTTGGAAATCGACCGGAGTTCCATCGATGGAATTTAAGGAAATCCACTCGAACTATCGGGAGAAACAATATATGAAAAACGAAAGGAAGAGACGAGTTTCAGACTAAGTATCATCGACTAAGTATCCTCCGCGTGTTGTTTCTCGGGCAAAGGGAACCCAATTTTAATAAATATATTTAATTTATTTATTCCTGTTATTACCAGCATATTTTAAAAACAATCAAATTGATGTTCTTTAAATTTATACTCTTTACATCTTCAAGCACGTCTCACGTAACAAGTGTGAATCATGCAAACATGTAAACCGTTAACAAAGAGTCAGAAAGAAATTATGCGCGAGAAACACATAGGATTTATTGCAATCAAATTTAGTATGATTAAATACTGTGGGTAGATTTTTGGTAAATTTTACCAACCTCCGCGATCAGAATCGCAGAGGAATTTTTTATCCTAATCAAAAAATTCTACCAAAATCGCTGTACCTCGTTATGACAAAGCCGCGTATTAAGTATATATGTAATAAAGTGCATAGAATCGAAAACGCGTAACGTTTCGCCACCTTGAAACCGGCGGCGCGGGTCGAAGCGAGTCAACAGAGAGAGGTCGCGTTCTCGTTGCTTTTCACACGGACGAGAAGCATGAATGACCCATGGAAAGCGACGAGACATTTGTACGGCAATCAGGACGAAGCACGAGGAACCATTCAAAAGCTGTGGGCTTTCATCGCCGCCTTACAAGTTCCACCACTTTCCGTTCCCGTCGCAGTTTTCTCGCTGTATGTCTGGTTCGTCGCTCTTTTCCACCCTTGCGTTCGCCACTCTTCGAGCCCTTCTTTCGCATTGGACACCCCCTTCCTCCTGCCTAACCACTCTTCCATCCCTGTTTGAGCCGCGCCGAACTGTATATAAAGTGGCGCTACTAAATTGGAAACCGCAGCTTTGTCGATGCTGTTCTCATCCTCTTCTTTTTCACCTCGACCGTTTCTTTTCCACCGCAAGCCTGCCTTCCTTTTCGCTTCGTCTCTCTATTCGCTTCAAGCCCGGCCGATGGTCAGGATGGATCGTTGTTAGAGTTGACATTACGGCTGGATTTATTGGCCTGGGCGGTTCTCCGAACTTCTTTTCGGGGTCGGTCGACCAAGGATCCAAGGGTCGCCGAATCCCAACAGTGGAAAATTCGTCTGTTCCGACGCTTTGATAACTTTTTTCTCGCGCCTCGCTGCGCGAATCTTACCTCGTTCTTCGCTTTTCTCCGGCTTTTCCACGTCCGAGTTTTGCGGTTTTCTAATTTCTCCAAGTCGAATTTTCTCTTCCCAGTGGCCTCCAGATGTTTCTCCATTTCTCTCTCTCTCTCTCTCTCTCGCTTTCTCTGTCTTTCTTTGTACGCGTTCCTTTTTCTCTTCTTTCTTCTTTAATATTGTAATGGACGTCGAGAAGAGAGAGAGAGAGAGAGAGAGAGAGAGAGAGAGAGAGAGAGCTAGAGAGGAAGCAAAGCGGTGGATGTTGCGTTACGTTAAGGATGATAATGGCGGCTTGACTTTATTAAGTTGGCCTGCCACAGTTGAGCAATTGCCATCCAAAGTTTAACGTGAAAATATTGACCGGGACAATTTGATATTTGACGGAATGATGATATAAAATTAAATTCGAATTTAATTACCTTCGGATATATATATATATATAAACAATTGGTTTATTTAGAATATCTTTCAAATTTTATTATTTTCAATATTGTGCTTTTCGAGTCGACGAATTTAATGGGTTTATGGTAATTTAACAAGCTAACCGCTATAAATATATATATTAAAATTCATTACGTTCATGGTACTCTACCATGACCTAACAGGTTCAACGAAATGTTTAGTCACGGATTTAGTCACGATCAGATTGCGAAGCTCGGTAAGGGGTGGTAGAGAACAGGGAGAACGTCGATTTCCACTGTGGATGAGTATAGATAGATATCACACCGATGTATTTGATATATGAGAAGTCCGACTTACATGGAATTAATTAAGATTATCCCGCATACGCCAAGTACCATCGTTTGAAAATGTCCGATAAGGATTTATCCGACCCCTTGCTGCTTCACGTATAATATCGCGAGATTCATTGGATTTACTCTTGCCGAGAAACAAAACTGAGTCGTTATCTGCAGGATAATTACACTAATTCTTTTTGAAAAAGAATTTTTTAATCTCAGTTTTATGAAATGAAAATCCTGCTTAATCTAAAATTGGATCTCGACACGATTCTGATTTAACTTTTAGTTAAGTAATCCTTGGGATACCCAACCGAGCTTGATCCAATTGTGGACTTGTTTTGACTTGTCTTTTATTTGGACTTTAAACCTTAGCTTTATTTTGGTTAACAATTCAAATCGGATGATTTATGAGAACTTGGGACACATTCTGCATCTTGTATTATAATTTGCATATTTTATATTGATTAACAGTAAGATTTAATTATAAAATAAATCCGATCTCAATGGATTTAATCGTAATTCATAATCCAAGTTTTCGACTTGTTTTCGAAATTCATTTTGACATGATCTTAAATGATATCTTGATTCGATCTGGTCCAGGCCTTCAATCAGAATTCAAGACAATCTCAACTTGATCTCGTTTTGATTTCAAAATTTATCCTGAACTTGATCCTGATCGAGCTGATCTCTCGAGTTTCTGTCTACAGTATGGAAAGTTAGTAATCAATATATCTTCCTCCGAAAGACAGATGTTTCCTCCGCGTATATTTTATCGTATTGTTCAGCATGTGTATCCAATCGAAACTTCTACGGTTCTTTCATCATGCAATCTTTATACATCGTGTATCCTTCAAAAGCATCGTGGAAACGTCTGGAACGACGCTCGAACAAGAACTCATTGAACTTTCTTGTTTTCGTTTCTTCTCACTCGTTGACTTCGACGATCGAGTGATCGAGCGAAATTCTACGATATCTTGAGGGGAGGATGAAAAAGAAAAAGAAAGAAAAAAGAAAAAAGAACAAAAAAGAAATAAACGCACGTCTCTCCTTGAGACTTTCTCCGCGGATTTTATCCGGCGATATTATAACTCTCGGGGAAAGGGGCTGCGTTCTCGAGTCGTTGGAAGAATGGCGGTATCGACGTCTTCGGATTAAAGTTAATCCAGTTGAATCGGCATTCTCGTGGAAACCACCGACGCGGTGCACTTTAGTTGATTGCTTGATTTAACGTAAACGGAGGCATGGACCACGGAGGAGAGCGACTGCAAGACGAGCCGGAAAATGCGCTTTGCTTTGTCTGTCCCTTGTGATATCAACCCGTGGTCTTCAGCGTCTCTCTCGAGCTTTCGCACGCCAACCTTCCTTGCAAGACATTCGTTTCCACTTAGAATATTATTTGGAACAACATTACGTTAGAGCTAGAACATTTGCGTGGAACAATACGTGCGACAATATGTTTAATTTATCCAGTAATTAATAAATATAGAAAACGTTACAAATCTAGTACTCTTCAATTCTGAAGTGCCGTAGAACGATTTGTGAGACCTTTTGCATTATTTTATACTATATCAGTTATATTAGCTATTTTTATCGTGCATCTTTCGATCTGTTGTCTCGTGTCCAACCACGTTTTCATCTTTATTCGACGCTTATAATATCTATAGTACTTGAAGATTAAAACTCACGTTAGAATTTCTGATTATGCCATCTGTTCGTGATAAATGAAATTACGAAAGCGTGTCGTTTATTTCATTGCTTCGATGAAATTGAAGAAACAAAATCTTACGAAACGTAACGTTTAACGTTCGAAGATTCAATTTGGCGTTACGTCTCTCTCTTTTCACTAAAAACCCAGGTATATTTGCAATTCGATATGTTTTTTTTTCTTTCAATCAAGCTTTACGTGTCAGCAGACGAGGACGTTGGCTTTTCCAAAGAAGAAGATCCTTGGAATATGTGCAAAGATCGCTTGGAAGATGCACGATTAATTTACGATCGATAAGTCGCAATTTAGGTAAATGCTCGGGCTGTAGTGGCAACAGTAACGAGCCGGGACGCGGAATAAGTGTTCCTCGCGTTCGTGGCAATCTCCGAGAGTGAAAGATGTCTCGGGAATGGATAGAATATATTCCGTGGAAGTTCCGATGGTACACGGGGGCTGTCTTGCTGGAAAAATTTCTCCCCTGCTAGATTCCGCGCCGTTCATAGAATACTTGAAGATGGTTGCTGTTTTTGTAACAAAAGAAGATACAATCAGAAGGACACCCACTGTGTCTTATACGTCACTGAATGCTTCGAATTCACGTCCACCGACGTGAAGTCCACGAAGTCCACGAAGTCCACGAAGTTGAAGTTCTTTTTTTTTTTCTTTTTAAACGAATAAAACATCCATTTCCTGCGGAGATTAATCGAATTAAGAATTAACTTGGCTTAATCAAGATCAATCGAATTTTAATGGGAGATTAGTTAATCAACAAACAATCACGTGCGAGAGAATTCTGATTCTTTCTGTGTGGACAGTTCGAAATTAACAAAGACGGATTAACTCGGGAAAATATGTTTTTAATGGAAACGTACTAAACAATTGCATTAAAAAAATTGCAAATCTCCACGTAAGTATATTATTGAATCAAAAATGTCTAATAATTTGGATAATGAGTCAAGTGATCACTATTCCCGCGATTTTTCTCCCAGCGTGATGCATTTCGATGCCTTTTGCGTGCAGGCTGGCTCGAAAAATCGAGGACATGGCGTCAGATAGCTAGGAGACGTATTGGAATTCTGGAAAATTCAGCTCTGGGATTTTTCCCCCCCTGCTCGGTTTTGCGAATCACGCGACCCAGCCGCCTGTTTCGGAACTGGGGCAACGACGAAGATGTCGTCGTACGTGATTGAATATCGATTATGTGTCGAGACTTCTTCTAGCTTGGCGGTGTGGTTGGACGAGGACACACCATCGGGCACGATCATCCCAAGGATCCATGAAAAAGAAGGATTGTCAAGCGAACGATTCGTGAAACCTTTTCTCCCTACACCAACGTGGTGATTTTCCACCTGCAAATTTCACGATTCTCGCTCCCTTTCACACTTCAGCAGTTACCAACGATTGTTTTTCGCCAATTGATCCTCGATTATTCTTCGTTGATAATCGAATTTAATTGATAAATTGGCTTTTCAGTACGGTTGTCACGGTGTCGATTTTTCTCTTCCGATTGAAATTCGGAATGGAGATGTTTGCTCCCTGATTGAAATTTAATCGCGTGTATTTAACGTAGTGGGCACAAGGATTTCTTTCTGTATAGAAAGATGCACATATCTCGGTGTATTGTTCAAGTCGGGTGGATGCAGGAGAAGATCAAAATCGTCTGAAATTCAGACGATTTTCCTGTAGTTAAATATTCAAATTGTAAGCTCCCCCCCCTCCCTCCCTCCACCGAATTTAAAATTCTATTTTACTCTGCAGCTTTTGTATCAATGTATTGTGCAACCAAGTATTGTACTTTGCGACCAAGTAATTTATTTTGAACACATCGTAAGAAGTTTTCAAAGAACGTTGAGAAATGGTTTAAATTGGAACGATAACATTTTATAAATATTTATGTATTTGCTGCAAATTTATGTATCGTTAAATAAATATTGTAAATACTAAATACTTCTTACAAACTCTTGTTTCTCTTTTCTCTTCTCTTTTGATATTTTTTCGCCAAAATCGACCTGGAAGTTCTTGAATTTTGAGCAAATTAAGTACCTACGCTTACAAACCTCCGACAGATTCTTCGATTCCGTACTTTCGAAGCGAAATATCGTCAGAACTACGAGGAGAATTGCAACTGAAAAAGGAAAATCCTATCAAATTGATTCGCAATTGTTAAACAACTTGCTAAACAATCGCAGGTTCTTCGAAGTAGATCAACATTAACGAGCATCGAGTTTAGAGTTTGTCAAACTTTGAATCGCATTTTGGTTCTCCGAGACAGAATTTCCAAAGAATATCCTTTATAATGATCACGTAGATGATAGAAAATTAAAATCTTTCTAAGATCAATGTTAGGAAAGATATTTCTATTGTCCTTGTCTTTTATACGATAAGGTTTATATTAATAAATGGCTTCATATGCTAAGATTACTATATTTATCATATTAATGCCATCCATTATGCTGATTATTGTGTATCAGTCATTTATCTTAGCGAGACGTTTGAATTTTTACAATATTCGGAAGGAAATTATTCACTTTTACATTTGCTGCATGGCGTAAGAATAAATATCTTTTTAAAGAAATGAATTCAGGATTATTAAAACAGAGACTTCGCGTTTTAAAATAAAATTAAGTTAATTGCTCTACAATTTTTTTTCACGAAATTATAACAGTTTAAAGTATTGACAATTTTTCATCTAACATATGAATATTTTCATTCATTTTAAGAATTTCTCATGAATTTTGTGTGTTTGGTTTAAATTAGAGCTTTTTATTTTTTATTCCAAGTTAACATTTCGTTTGAAATACGCGCGTTTAATTATTGGATTTAAATCGGTAAATCAGATTACAGCGCCATATAGCGGTGAATATAGTTTCTACGATTCTCGAATCTATCGATATTTCTCACGATCGATTTTTAAACGGGAAGCATGGCGGAAAGGAGCACGCGTCACCTGTAAAGAAGAAAGTATTAGCCAGAAGAATCATCTAGAAAGAAGTATCATTCAGAAGTTCTCGGATAAAAATATAAATCAATAGTTGTTAGATTTGTGTTTGTGTTGTAAATTTTTAAAATAAAACATGCATTTTTGGCTTTAACTGAAGGTAAGATTTAACCAAATTATTACATATAATTTTCAACAATTAAAGAAATAATAGCATACGAATGTTTGAACAGAACATACTATCCTGAAAGTTATTTGTAATTTTATAACAAAATTTCAATATCAACTCTAACCTGTTCAAATATTGTGACTTTGTAGTATGACTAACTGTTTATACATATAATATTCTTTTATTTCTATTATATCATTTTCTATTTATTTATTGAGTCTTTAACTTCATACTGCGTAATTTTTAGCAATTCCAATACTAAATTCAACAATAATTTATTAAGGATGTACGTATTAATGGCCTAAGTAATAATTTTACTGCGTAATATAATAAAATTTCTAATGTCTCAGTTTAAAGTATTGACAATTTTTCATCAAGTTTCTAAATATTTTCGTTTATTTTTAAGAATTTCTCATGAATTTTGTATATTTGATTTGGACCAGAGTTTTTTTTATTCTTTATTCCAAGTTAAATCGTGCAAAACGCGCGATTGCAGCGCCCCAACGGTGAAACACGGAATATACTTCCTACGATTCTCGAACCGGAATCGATATTTCTCACGATCGATTTTTAAACGGGAAGAATGGCGGAAAGAAGCACGCGTCACCTGTAAAGAAGGAAACATTATCCAGAAAAGTCACCCAGAAAGAGGTATCATCCAAAAGTTTTCAAGTAAAAATATAAATCAATAGTTGTTATATTTGTGTACGTGTTGTGTATTTTCAAGATAAAATGTGAATTTTTGGCTTCAACTCAAGGTAAGATTTAACCAAATTATTACATATAATTTTCAACAATTAAAGAAATAATAGCATACGAATGTTTCAATAGAACATACTATGCTGAAAGTTATTTGTAATTTTATAACAAAATTTCAATATCAACTCTAACCTGTTCAAATATTGTGACTTTGTAGTATGACTAACTGTTTATACATATAATATTCTTTTATTTCTATTATATCATTTTCTATTTATTTATTGAGTCTTTAACTTCATACTGCGTAATTTTTAGCAATTCCAATACTAAATTCAACAATAATTTATTAAGGATGTACGTATTAATGGCCTAAGTAATAATTTTACTGCGTAATATAATAAAATTTCTAATGTCTCAGTTTAAAGTATTGACAATTTTTCATCAAGTTTCTAAATATTTTCGTTTATTTTTAAGAATTTCTCATGAATTTTGTATATTTGATTTGGACCAGAGTTTTTTTTATTCTTTATTCCAAGTTAAATCGTGCAAAACGCGCGATTGCAGCGCCCCAACGGTGAAACACGGAATATACTTCCTACGATTCTCGAACCGGAATCGATATTTCTCACGATCGATTTTTAAACGGGAAGAATGGCGGAAAGGAGCACGCGTCACCTGTAAAGAAGGAAACATTATCCAGAAAAGTCACCCAGAAAGAGGTATCATCCAAAAGTTTTCAAGTAAAAATATAAATCAATAGTTGTTATATTTGTGTACGTGTTGTGTATTTTCAAGATAAAATGTGAATTTTTGGCTTCAACTCAAGGTAAGATTTAACCAAATTATTACATATAATTTTCAACAATTAAAGAAATAATAGCATACGAATGTTTGAACAGAACACACTATGCTGAAAGTTACTTGTAATTTTATAACAAAATTTAATTATAATTCAAACCAGTACAAATATTATAATATTATAACCTTGTAATTGATAATTCATCGTATATATATACACATATATACGTATTTTATTGTATGCTTTTACACACACATACACACTTCCACTGTAACATTTTCTACTTATTTGTTGATTCTTTAACTTCATACTGTGTAATTCTAAAACAAATTTAATACTAAATTCAGCAGTAATTTACTAAGAATATAGGTATTTTTACACATTTACCGTGGTTTGACATATTCCGTGTTCTAACTTTTCATTTCTTTTTTGCAGGTTATTTCTTGATCAGAGATAGCATGGGCGTCACGATTAATCTGACGACAATCTGATAAATTTGCAAAATTGATAACATTTTATTCATTTTGGTATATGTTCAATTTACATATATTTGCGATACAATTCACAATATGTAATTTCGTAATTATTTGGAATACAAAAATGAAAAGAGGAAATGAATCTAATAATATTTTATTTGTATACAGACCAGCTTAACGGTATACATATACTGTCAAATGAATGTATTATTGTATTAGATTATAAACTTCAGTTTTCATACTTTACTATACTATATGTTCTTTATTATACTGTACTTGCTTTTCTCGAACGCTGATGCGCAATTGAAACGACTCAAAGCAAGATTTCACACGCGTTTCTCGTGGTATTGTTTCTTAAATATGTTTAACTGTAAAATGTTTATTTATACAAATAAATTTTTATTTATTTTGCAACATTTATAACACGCGATGTGATATACTAATGTGCATACTTCCTACCATAATAAGGAACATTCAAAATACAATTTCGGAATACGATAACTGTCTTTCATTTACAGTATTCAGTATTGAAGAATACTTTATAATTTATAGCTAATAACTTTAAATTTCATATTCAAGTTTCTTTATAATCATGTTCTAGAAAAACAGCAATATTTTCTAAATGAACATATCATTCGCCCTTCCCCTACGAAAATCAGCTTTATTTTCAGAAAATTTTTGTGACCGCGCGCAATGCGGTTGGTAGAGTCAGTGTTTGTTGCGAAATATTTTTATATTTTTCTGAGCAAAATGGCTCTCATTAAATTAAATAATTAATTCATTCAAATTATATTTCGCGAAGTTAGAGTCAGTGAGTCCGCCGATTGTTACTTAAACGCGCGTGTTAATAGTCTTTTATTTTTCTTTTTTTTGTATTTTTTTCTTTTTTTGTTGTTTAATACTCGTTTTTGCTGTTAGAGTCAGTGCTCAAGCGGATAAGGCTTCTCCTGGAGATCAAAATGGTAAATAGTTTTATATATTGTATCTCAATTTATTCAATTTTTCAAATTTAACAGCAAAGTATAATATTTGATGTTACAGATGCTTCACAGCATCAACTTGCATTTTTGGGGGAAAATTCAATGGTGGCTCTGAAGTCAAGAATGTAAGAAGTCTTTCATTATCTCCAACTTAAGACTTTGCTTCGTTTTTAAATATAAATTCTAATGTTTAATGTTTTGTTACAGATCTTCTACAATCTTCACTTCCCCTAATTCTGCAAGAATCTTATGATGCTTCAAAAGCTAAAAATGTAAGTTCTTTAGCATGTTGTATTCAAATTTTATTCTTTGTAGCTCTCTTTCTATTGAAGTTGAATGTAAAATTATAATTGTAAAATAAAAACACTTCAAATTATTCCAATTTTTATTATTATTTTTAAAATTTAAATTTTCACAAACAACACCGTGTCTTTAGAAAGGAAATGTTTTATGTTTTTTAAGAAATTTTTCACGGCGTTCATTTCCACCACGGGATTCTCAGTGGAATCTACTTGATGAGGATCTTCACGATAACTTTCCCTGCTTCAGTGCAGCACCGGTGATAACGTTCTTCGCATCTATGCCGTGAGTCGCATGCATTTATGTTCCTCCGGTCACTCAACCATGTCGAATCGGCACGGGTGACTGGTTGTATACGTAGAATTTTTAATGAGCATTTGTAACAATTAGAATACATACATTTATAGTAAAATTAAAGTATCTTCAGCATAAAAAAGTGTTTACCAAAGTAACATATCCATATGAACAGATAAATTATAAATATTTATAAATAATTATTATTAAAACGATTTCGTTTGAGCATTTCATAGTAGAGAAAACGGATATCCTCCATCTTCGTTGCTATGAAAGATTCAATTATTTATACTGACAACTTATTTTGTTATAATAATTATTAATTTTAAATTTTATCTTCCCTTTTATAATATTAAATGATTTAATTAATTGTTTTATAATTGTGAACTTCAGTAGAATTTGAACTATAATAGATTAGAATTCTTTCCGTAGAAAAATGTATGAGATTTTATGTGCAAGAAGGTATTTCGCGACAGGCAGATTTTTGAATCAAAGCAACAAGTTTGAACATTTGCTTTCACATTTTTGAAAATGTGCTTTGATGAAGAAGTCACCTGAGATTATTTTATCGACATTTAATTTACTGTATAATTGTTTCATTCGCAACTGTACGTACAACTGTACCATTATTGTGTAACACTTGCCTAACCTGGACGAATATTTCTCAAGTATTCCCAAATACGTGACAAAGTATGTTCGCGCGTTTTACTCACCATCACTCTTCAATAACACGACGTATTATTATTGTGTTATTGAAGAGTCGCTCTCTGGCTCCTCCGGGAGTGCCCAGCAACGGAGCTACAGATTTTTGGGCTCACGATAGTACGTACTTTTGAGCGATAGTGAGCTTTCCGTTCGTTCCGGCCGCGTCGCGGTCTTTCCTTTGTATTCGCGTTTGAAATGAAAGACATCGATTTCGTGCAAGTAAAAATATATATTCGTTTGACATGTCGAAACGAATTCGTTCGCACCACTTTTGAAAATAATTTCCTCAGTCGTTTCAAATTGGGCAAGTGTGTCGCAACTGTATGTAATGTCTATAGATCTTTTTAACAAATTGTTCATTGTTTTTATTCTCTTGCAATTTGAATAATTTCTGAAAGAGTAGAGTCATTACAGTTTAAAATAAAATAATACAATAGTCCGTTAGATACAAATTATATAAACTAATCATTTTTTTAGTTTAGGATTTTCAGGTTTAATCTTTTCCGTGTTCATTGTCAGGATCTCACTCACGTGCCCAGGTGCTACTTGGGTGGGTGAAAGACATTGGGCACGATGACCATAGTTTGTAATTTTATAAAAAATTTCTCAGCGACTGACAATGCGTTAGTGTATCGTGCACGACGTATTTTCCGCATGTGTGTGTGGTTAGGATGTGGAATTGCGTCGGTTTTATTGTCTCATTCATTATAAGTTGTAATATTTGAAATATTTATGCACTAATTTATAGAATTATGAATTTATTATCATAATACCTAATAAATACACTATAATTACACTGTTATTATAATTATACTATAAGTTATAATAGTGATTGCAAGTTAACACATATAGTTTCTGTAGAAGTTATATTTATTTTTTCTCAGTTATTAATATTAGCAGTAAATATAAATATGTTTCAGTCACGTTTTACGCAATGATCGCTAGCCATTGTCAGTCGATTTCAGGAAAACGGTACGTAAATTAGAGTGTGAAAGTTGTGTGTTAAGCTCGGGTGTCGGAGGCGTCCCGGGACGTCCTCTCTAGTTTAGGTCTGCGCCCGAGTAGTATGTGTGAGAACCGTAGGGTGTATGTGTTGGTGTGCCTGTTTTGCCATTTTTTAAATTTAGGGCGACTAGTTAGGATAGGTAGTTTACTCTGGTGTGCCTGTTTAATTATAAGTAGGTAGGGCCGGGCAGGTTGGCACAATCTCTGGTCGCGTGTTCCCTTTTCGCGTGTCCAACCTGTTTCTGGAAATGCAATTTGAAAAATCGACAGTGAAATTGGTACAAGTGGAGCATGCCACTTGCTTCTGATTTTACTCTTCGATTTTTCGAATTTAGGATCGCGGTCGCGGTCGCGGATAGGTCGCGAGTAGGTCCCGAAACGAACGTTTATGTAGGTATTGCTCGAGCACGCACACGCGAACGAACAACGATCACTATGGTCGATGGTCGTCCACGTGTATTGGGATCAGCTTTTGCGGTTTATATTATTATTTCATCTTTATAAATTTTTTTGTTTGCGATTAGAAAGACTCGAGCTAGATGTAAGTTTCAGCGGGCATTGCGCTCGAAGAAAGAAGAGGCTAAAAGCCGAAGAGGCCCGGCAAACTGCCACGAAGAGGGTTGCAACAAATGGCTTCTCATCTTCTGGATCATTTAAATGATTCTAGAGCATGGGAAGTCATTCTTTTTACTACTTTGTCACTATGCTCTTTTTGTAGTTGTATATTTTTCTTCTTCTTTATTATCGTTTATCATCGTTTTGGGCAAATTGCGGTTTTGCTTGTTAGTGTTGCGAAAGGTCGATTACGGATTGAATTAGAGTTGCGAAGAAATGATAATCGCGTTTATTTTAGAGTTGCGAATTATGATATCGCGATTGTCTTTTGCAATAGTTGTTTTACCATATGTTGTTTTACATTACAAAATTTATCTTGCTTTCTATTGTTTTAAATTTAATTATAGAGTCATTGTTTTTAATTAATTTGAGAGTATTTGAAGTAACTTTTTGTTCGTGCTGCTCTGTATTGTTCATAACAATTTTCATTGAATTTAGTCTTAGAGTTAGCGTTGCGACATTGTTTCATCGCGATTTCCAGTTATTTTTAATCTTATTGTTCTGTCGCGATTTTTTTTTTTCATTTACTCAGTGTTGCGATAATGAACGATCGCGTTTCTTGAAGTAGCGTTGCGTTTACAAAATGCCCAAATTCTTCCAGTGGATTCGTGGAAGGCTGTTCCTATCTCTTGATCACCTGATGCATCTACAGATGTGATCATACATCAGCAACCTGCAGCATGATTGCATTGAACACGCGTAGCAATTAGTGTTGCACACTTTTAAACGTGAGTTCATAGAATAATAGTGTATTTATTTTCAGGAATTTTAAACATGTCGAAACACTCTTCGCGTTTGATTTTCAAAATTTCCTAGTTCTAGTACTAATCAATTAGTACTAGTGAATTAGTGTTACGAAACAAGATACGGTTGTTGAGTATGAAATGCTTGTTTTTTAGCAACTCTTTTGGTTACTGTATCGCGGTTTTCTTTCACTGACTTTTCTAATGATCAACTTCGATCGATTTTATTTGATGTAGTTCCTTTTCTAGCTCTTCACTTGATGGAGTTCCTTTAATTCACTTATGCTTCTTGTTGTGAGCGTAGAGTGCACTAAAAAAAATCAGTGATTTTTTACTGTCGCTCGGTATTTCAGAGCATGGGACACGAAGTCCGGGGAGACGCAAGATGCTAGGTTTATTCATATACGTCGTCTGTGTCTAATAGATTCACGGTCGGTATCAGATCGGCAGCCGATCGTATTTTCTCGTTCGGGGCCGCAAGTCTAACGGTCGGTTAGCTGACGAGCCCTTCGAGTTCTCGAAAAGCGTTCGGATTCCCCGTGAGGATGGAAGTGAATTCGATTCCTCGGAGAATCCACTTTCTGTCTGATGCCCTTTCTTTTCTGCCCCGTACCGAGTGGAGATTCAAATCTCGAGCCGATTGACTCGAGACCACTTTGGTGCCGATCGAGTCTCTCCACCGCTAGATCCCACCTCTTCCACTTATCCGACTAGGCGATAACATCGAGAAATAATCTGGCGGTTCCCTGCCAGGCGCAAGTTTTCAGGGTGAACCGTCTTATTATATTCGATGACCGGGATTACCGTGACCGGTTCAAGGTCGTTCCATCGATCCTACTCGAAAATATTCCCTTGCAATTTCATGGTTTATCACCTTCGCTGAAGCTTGTTCGATCGTCCTCTGTTGCATCGAGTGAGAATAAGTTAATTCATTGTGAATTTTTGTCGAATTTTAAGAACGACGAGGAAAGTTCGAATAACATCGATAACATCGTTTTAAGTTTCGTCTCATCGTCATTAGAATCATTTTCTATTCTTTGAAGAAATCTGTGAACGAGTTTTGATCGTTTCGCGTATCAGAATATTTGTGAATTATTCGCGATGTTAGGTTGTTTCTTTTTACAGAAATTACAAGTTTTTGATTATATTTATTATACGTAGCTTCAAGACAAACTTTGTCTTGAAGAGTTTCACGAGCAAATTTAAATAATATTACGCGTGTAGATATTGTGATAAGCTACTTCGTTTACCAGGAAACGTTGGCTCAACATATTTGATAAGCTTTGATAAGCTTTTGTAAAGACTCGTCATATTTCAGTAAACTCTAACCAAGTAGAGTGATGAGTACAAGCTACATATATGTCTGATGATACTTCGGGTAATATTTCATTCTATACGTTGACAGGTGTGTTCAGTATGAGAGTGGATTCGAATTATATAAATTATAGAAAAAAATTCAACGCCTATTGTATTTATCTGAAAGTCAGTTTCTTAAAACCATCCAATATAGCGTTTGCATTCGTAATGCATTAAGATTTATAACATAGATACGTGTAGATATACATGTCGCGCATTGAAATATTACTGATAACTACGAATGGATTATAAAGTAATTTATAATGAATGACGAATCAATGAATGATGTTCGAGCGGCGTTCTCTGTGTAAATATATATGAGTGAAACTCGAATGAAATATTATACATATTATACATTTACTTAAAGTTACTCACGCTTAAAGTTAATTGTTTGACCTGTTATTATATACCCTTCTTTACACTTCTTTACACAAACCCGTTATGCAAGATTTTGTTTTTCTTTTCATTATCTTTTTCACGCCATACGAGCTCTTTCGAAGGAGGCCGAGATAAAACACGAACGGGTGGGGGCGCTCGAGGTAGGCGCAACCTCCAAGGAAAATATTGACCTTTCCGCGGAAGTTGTTCAGAAATCTCCGCAAACTATACCTGGAGTACCACCTGAAAGGGGGCTCCGGCTTGTTTTCACAGTTGGCGGTGGTGCTTTTGTTAAAGTCGACTCCGCCGTCTGGCGAACACATTCGACTGTTACGAATTTTTGGCTTCGACGATTCTCTTTTGCAATGCTTTCTTGCCTTTTTTTTTTTAATTTTAAACTTCTAGTAATTGTCTCAGTTATAGATATCATATATAGTATAACAGTGTAACAGAATATAGTAGTATATAATATGTAGAATTTCAAACGAATATTCGGTAATTTTAAAATTTCATATTTTATGTATAATTACACTTTTAAATCGATTCATCGAAGAGAAGAGTTAATTAATTCGCGCCTTTTCGCGAAGACGCTTCGAAATTAGAACTCGTAGGTTGTGACACTGAATGGTTCAAGGATATTCTTATCTTCTTTCATGTGTTACATCCAACACTATCAAACTGATAACTAGAGTCTCGAGATCCACTAAATTCTGAGAACGTCCGACATTGAATCGATTGCGACTGGAGTAATTAAAAAGAGATGGCATACCGTTTGACAAGCTTGTTCTACTGATTTCTTCCACTTCTTTCCTCCTTATAATTTTTTACTTCATAAATAAATTACGAAAGTTGGATATTCACATGAATTTATGTTCTTCTATATATATTAAATATATCAAGTGAAAACTATTAAATGGTTGGCTTTGGCTCAATATTTTCAACTTCAAAATCAACCAGAAGCTATCGTTATTTAAATTTCAAACAATTTTATTAAATTTTTATCATACGACACCGACAAAGTGTTCATGAATATTTTTTTATTACTTCAATGTAATATAATATTTATTTAGCTCACCTTTGAAAATGAAACGGGAAGAACTTTCAATTTTAAAGTGTACTTTTGTCACAAAAATGGCAATGAAACAATCTCTGAAATTTAACGATAGACTTTGTGAACAATTCGAACGCAAGGTGTCTTTACCTTCATTATCCACGTATATTCGACTGTTTGGTCAATTATGAAAACCTCCCGCGATTTGTACCTCTTGTTATTCATGCTTGAACAAAATCTCATCTTTCTTTCTCTCTTTCTTCCTCTTTCTTAAATATTGTTTGCATAATAGCGAGGCTACGAGCCGGTTGCTTAATGATCCGGCCTCATCAACTTCCGTCTTTCGTTTTAATCTCGATTCCTCTCGTACAAAGGTCATCCTCGACGTTCTTAATCTGCATCCCCCGTCCATCCTTTTCCACGATTTCTTTTTCGTCTGTAATCTGCCTCTCTTCGTCCGCGTACCGAGCCGTTTCAATTCTTCGTATTTATACCTCCGCTTAAAATGTTTCCTTCTCCCTCGTCTCTCGTCTCTCTATTTTATCTGAATTTTCCGTCATTTAATCAGTCACTGTCTCAATGAAGTTCACCGTTTAATTATTGCTATTGCCACACCGTTGTTTTACGTAAGTAATTATAGTCACGCTACCTGCGACGATTAAATGGAAAATGCCTGGCGAAACGAATTTCGATGTTAAAAAAGTTAAAAGTTAAGAGAGAACCAGAAGAATCATCGTCCATATCTCCAAACAAATTTATAAGTGAAGGTTAAGATTGAAAATCAGCGCGCAGATGTAGCGATCAGAACATTTAATTAATTTAAGTTTGACGTTTCTTTCACGATATTGCAATTGTTCGTCAAGCAGTCAGATAGCGATCGTAATTTGTAAGATGTTGTTTTGACTCGTTAGAAATTCGTTTGTAATTAAACTGCGGATTTTTATGCATTTTACGCAATTGAAACTTGCAAAAAAACGCACGCAATCCATATATATGTCCATCCACATACGAAAACTTGATATGAATCCAAACAAAAGCAAGAACATCTATCACGATAGGTGTATAATGGACAAAACAAATTTCGATTTATTATCCTTAACTTCTTCAGTCAGTTTCGAGATGCGTAAAAGTCCACGGCTAATATTTTCAAATTATCAACTCGATCGTGACAGAGACTTTAGGACCTTGCTTTCATATTTTTTCCATTCGACTTGTTCGTACAAATTATCGCGGACTCTCGAAAAAAAAAAAGAGAAAAGAAAAAAAATAATTCTCAGCGATCACGTTTGCCCGAAGAATGGCGCGCGGCGAATTGCATTGAGTTTCCGTATCGGCTTTTAGCCGTGTCCCCGAACGCTCCCTCCATCTTTATTCTCGGCGGGAACCTCGGCGCAACTTGTCGCTATTCATTTACCCTTTTTCCCTCGTTCCCAGGAGAGACGATCCTCCTCCGTTCTCTTGCGGGACACTTTCAGCCTCCGGCTCCGGACCGGAGACGTTTTGAGAAAGTGCGAACGATTGGGATTGTCTCGTCTTTTACACTGTGAAAGGACAGCCACGGCCTCGATGCACTTGAGACTCCGGTGAACAAAGGATCGGGCGATATTTTTTGCCCGGGGGAACAGGCCAACCCGACAATTACAGCGATCGATACCATCTTTTCCCTGCGATCATTAAAACGCTTTATTTTTTATCCCCCCCCCCCTCCCCTCCTCTCCCCGGCCCTTCCTCTCCTCTCTTATTTCATGCCTCCGTTTCTATTAAAATTTTCTTTGTGACTCTCTTTCGTTAGGATACTTTTCCCTCAACGTGTTGACTGTTGCGAGAAGGACACTCGATCGTGCTAACGACGACCTTTGCTAATGGACCATCGTGCGATTAATTAAAACACACTCCGTTCGAATAAACAGTATCACTTCCGTAATGTTTCAGTTGTTCATCGTTGAGACGTGATTATAGTCGACGTTTGGCATTGCGTACGTTGTGAAGCAAGGAGTTTCTTCGAGTTTTGAAAGTTGTAATTAGTAAGTAATTAGGTTAACCGATCAGACGATTTCAATGAATTTGGAAAAAGAATCGTTGACGCTGTGGATTATAAATTTTAGAGCATTTTGTTATATTTTTTCTTTTTTTTTTTTTTTTGATAATTCATTGTTTCGTTTAGTACTTTGCATTGTGTAAGACACGTATGAAAGATGCGAATGAAATAATAAATTTAGAACGAGATTGTGCGTATACACTTCACAGTTATGCGATTATTCCTTGTATAATTGATTCTCATTTGACTTTGTCTATTGGTTTTGCAGGACTGTGATGTTCAACTTTTTGTCGTTCAGCTTTTCATTGTCAAGGCTAATCTTATTGAATGCTAAGTCCCTTTAATCGCTACATTTAATTTAATATCTTATTACTTATTAAATATTCACGATTGATCCATTAGCAGAATTTTACAAGAACAATTACATGAACTTTCCTAATAAATTAATAGATCCTTGATGATCAACTATAGTTTTAAAGTAGTGGCTTATAATGGCGGCGCTTGAAATCGTGAGCGTGCTGCAACTTTCGAAATATTCGTATTTATTATCATCACAGTTCTTATTATTTTTTTATACAAGAGAATCGTGTAAGATTGTTGATGATAAATTAAATATTACAAACAGATATAAATAAATTGATAAATACATTCGTATATCGAGAAAAATTGAAGGTGTTGCAGTTTTGCAGCGTCCATGCGCTCCTGGTTTCAAGCTTGAAGAGTTTTGAAATTTATTACTTCTTCCCTCTCATTTCGTCTTCTGCAAAGACGTTGGTCAATCGGTCAACGACAAGAGAAAACGCGGAGAAGTTTCTTGAAATTTCGCAGCGTTTCAGATGAAATTCAGTCGCAGTAATCCAGCGTTGCCTCGTAGTTCCGTAATCAGGTGAAGTAGGGCGCTATAATTACAGACGCAATTTGTTTCGAGCGTCGATGCACGACTGCTTGGAAGTAGCTCAAGGATCATCGTCTTCACTCCGCCTCTCCTGTTCCGCCTCCGTGAATGCGGATGGGGAACTGACAGAGAGGTAGTAAATGCCCCTGAAGTGAAACGCTGTCGAAATAAACGGTGAATCTCGATCGGTCAGTACGTTTCACGGTTTCTAGTTAACGACTGCATTGTCTCTTTCGTTTATCGATTTTTTCGAACCTTGAGAAATCGTCGCCCACGAAAATCCCAACTGATACATTTTCGAGCAAAATGAGAAAAAATAGGTATTTAATTAACTAGAATTGAGGTGACGATGAAATAAGTAAGCACATGTGTGACAGACAGATTTTTATTTCTAAAAGTACTAAACTTAATGGTTAATGTTACCAGAAACACTCGCACAGTTTTAGAATTATAAAAAACCTGATATCAATCGTCTCGAGTGATTTGGTAGTTCTAGCGTTAATTCGGTGCATTTTATCAAATTTCTGCAAGTTCGTTGTATTTTTTGTCGAATTGATTTTTAATCAAAAAAAAAAAAAAAGAAAAACCAATTAAAATTAAACCAACTTCTAAATATTAAAACAAATTGTCGCGATACAAAATATTTATAAGACAACGAATTGCGCAGAGCCAGTGTGTTCGATTCGAAACTTACGCTAATATACGACTCTGTTCGAGGGTTAGTTTACTTCCGGCTACGTCCGCTGGAATCGGAAACATCGTTAATCAACGAATGATATATAAAGTAAAGGGAGGAAATAAAGTAACCGGAGCAAACGTCCCGGCGTGGAAAATTACTTTCACGATGACGATGAAGAGACGGAGAGAAGGGAGAGCGTAGGGAAGAAAGAAAGTATAAGACGAGAGGTGTCGACGGGATTCCAAGAAACTGGCTGGAAATAAGAAATGTCATTAAAGTTCCTCCGTAGGCCACGTGTCGATTCGTTTCCTATCATGGTTCCATCCTTCGAGTTTTTTTTCTCAGCCCCTCTCATATTCCTCGCTTCTTTGATTACACCTCATTTTCATCCACCGTCTGATATTTGCATTGGAAATTTTTGATAGAGCGGAGGCATGGCCATAGGAACCAGGCTGCGGGCAACTCTTTCTTTATTTCTCCCGTTTTCCTCGCCCTTTCCCCCCTCTTTTCGTGATTTTGTTTCTTGGCTTCTTCGATTTTCTTCGCTTCTCGCGTGAAGTATGTTTCTCGTCGTGAATTATGTTTCTAATTACAAGCCATCGAATCGTTACTTTGGCAATGGAGACTAAACACTCAGCACGTTTAATGTTAGAATATCGTCGATAGCGATAATCCGTATAAATTTACATTTTACGAATACATAGAACGATATGTGGTATTAGTTCCATATATTTTTCTTCATTACAGACCTATTCGACTACTTTAGATTTGAGATTTTTGTTAATATTGAAGTGTTAGAAACATGCAGTTGGTTTTTAGATCGGTGAAATATGATTACGTACACTTATTTACTTATTTGGAATATATTAGGTATGCTAAAAAATAAATATTTTACCTGCCTATTTCTTACAGTTAAAAGAAAGTTAAGTATTTAGTATAGTGATTGTAGAATACTTAAGAAAACTATAATACTACAGTTATTCATTTAACGATAATAATGACAATAAATACATTATAACTTATAATCTTAATCTTCGAACAATTATCATTGAATCATAGATGATAACGATTTTCAGAATGAAATAACCTGACTCAGATCAAATGTCAACCATCGTTTCAACAATACTAATAGAGCTCTAGACTCTTCTAATCACCCAAGCAATGTCAATAGCTTCTATTTTTCCTAACACTATCTTTACATTATCAAATTCTATCAAACGTCTAAAATTTGCACTCAAAGCTAAGAAAATTCTAGTTTCAGCATATATCGAGCAAAAATTTTTCCACAAACCATCCTTATCGCGTGCCGTATGACACGTCCCCTTCACTGCGTTGCATTATCGTACGTCCCCCTCATAAACAGGAAGTCTGGTCTCGCGAAATGAAACTTCCCGAGCAGTGGCATTTGCGAATCACGCGCGGAATGTCAAACTGTGTGTATGTCAGTCGTGTAAGAAGCTCGATAGTGATTTGATTTTGCTCATTGTCAGTCAGGCAAGAATTTTTATTCCGTCGCGGAATAGAATCTTTCTTAGATTTCTCATTTTCTATTTTCATTTCTCGTCCTCGTTTATCATCGATTTCGATTCCTGTTCTACAGGGTGTCACGAGGGAAGTTTCACTTTGTTCTTAATCCGTTTGGGTGAAATAAAACACACATATACACTCCTGTTTCTCGATGGTCTTCGAGATTTTTTGTTTTCATATTATTTGTTATTGTATTACTTTTTTTTATATTTTTTATTAGTATCTGTCGTAGATAGTGATATTTTTAATTGCGCGTGTATTTTACAATTTATTATTATTACGTTATTTTTGAAATATACGTATATGTGATACTTGACCCAAGACTTTCGTCTATCTTTTATCAACAGTTTATTGAATCGTTCCAATTGCATAACATTTTCACAATTTTCTGTTTGTTTGTCCAATTTTCCTCTCGAACATTGTCTCTCTATTATTCAATTGTAGTCAGTCTGTTTGACATAGATTTTTCTCTTTAAGACGGTAAGAATCGGTGACGCTGCAAATCGTCAATAACGTCATGTACAATAAATTTCAGTGGTTCTAAATCCTCAATAGAACTCACTGGCTCCTGGTGGAAATTACTGTTGAAAGTAGCACTCTGGAAAGTAATCTGAAGAATCGTTAAATCAAGCGAACGTGAACGCCAATCATTGCTACCATTTCCGAACGTGATTTAAACAATTCTGAACATAATAATTTTGATAAATAAATTTTCACTACGATAAAATTAGACGATCCACACTGAACGACTGTTGCCATAAAACTTCCATAACGTCAATAGAAAGAAACAAGTGACGACGATGAAATATAACCTTTCTTTTCAGGACACAGTGTATAATTTCCATTATACGGCGATGTTAGTATGTTGATAGGATTTCGAGGACCCGGCGCACACCTCGTAGAAATACGTTCCATCGTCGTAATACGATACGCGGCTATGAATAATAATATTTACCCGCGAACGTTTCGTCCGGAAGCGACGATAGTGGGTGGCACCCTCGTGTAACAGGCGAGTTCGATCGTCGATCTGCCACGAAAGTTCACGGATTCCCCTTGGTGTACGCTGTTATTCGCTCGCCTATGCTAGATTTAATTAGTTTTCGACGAATCCTCGGTCTTGGTGCTAATTAAACTGGTTTCAACACTCCTCTTTCTCTCTCTCGTTCTCGGTTTTATCACTTGAGGGGAGGGGGGGGAGAGGGAGGAGAGAATCGCGTAAGCGGCGCGAACGGGTTACGCGAATTTGTTTTAATTGTTAATTGGCGAAAAGAAAAAAAAAAAAAAAGGAAGTCACGTCTGGAATGTTGGAATGTTCGAAATAACGAGTGTAAAGGCGGAGGCTGAAGAACGGCCGTGTTCAATTTTCCTGTTCATTAGGCTTCGAAAGGTTTATGGATTTTTTGTAATAAGATTCCACGGTGTTTTTTTTTTCGCCGATGAAGTTGTTATCGGAATGACGAAAAATCGCGATCCTATCCGCGTGGTTTACTGACAAATCCTAGCGACGAATTTGCTCGTAATCGTGGATAAAATTAATATAAATCTGAGATTATATCGTTCGAACAAATATAAAATATGGAATTCGTAGTACTAATTACATGTAGTATATCACAGAAGTACTTGTAATTTAATTGAAACGATTATCCGATAAATAATTATTCGTTGTAATATAAATGAAGATTTGAAATACTCGTTCGATTCAATAATTATTCAATGATTCAAGAGTACGAATATCTCGGTGACTTTGTACAAGTGTCACGTTATTGTACGAATAATACTTCAAATATTGCAAAGAAAATTTATGCATATCTACCAACTGAATAATATCGTGATCAATTAAAAACCAATCGAGTCGGTAACACTATTACAGACGAATATATAGAGCCAATGATCTCTGGAATAGGTATCACGGTGTTTGAATATTAATAAGAGTAATTAATAGTTGTAAGGCATGCTAAAAAAAAAAAGTACCTGGACTGTCGTGCGAATCGGCGAAATGTTTCTATCTTACGATATTCAAATATCATTTCTACGTGGTGTATATTCGCGTTTACTGATACCGGGATCTGTTCTCGCGTATTACAACGATATAACCGGTGCTGCAAGACTTTACTAGGGGCCTTCCGCCAGCGAACCCTTTGACGGAAGTCTTTGAAGGTGGCCCCTTCGTGAATTCCATCGTTGAGCGCGACCTAATTGCTCCGAACTAGCTTTCGCGCAATCGAATTTCCGACGATTTCGCCGGCCTCGCGTATCGATTTCCTGTTCACTGGCCAGCACGATTAATTTCGCCCAAGCGGCAACTCACTCGCGGTATGATGATAATTAAAATTTGTTGTCGAATCACAATACTATATACCGATTTTCGCCGCGATATATCGCGTGGAACAGTAGATTCATTGATAAACAGCGACAGAAAAATTGTAGCGATATATATACTACAGATCGAAGGTTTAGAATCGCGGTAGATATCGAGTATTTAAAAAAGAAAAAAAAAAACAATTTCGAAATATCAATTTAGCAGGATTCTGCCTAAATTCTACTAAATTGTTAAATCTAGTTAAGAATCGAAGTGATAGAAATTACTATTGATATCTCTGTAAATGGTTGGAGCACTTTATACGGAATGTGGTAATTGGTCTACACGTTTATACACAACGTGATAATCAGTCTGAGAGAACAAATTAATTGGCTAGAATTTTCAAAAATTATTCGGAATAGACGACGATGGAAACTTACGTACATTAGAGTTAACAATTGTACCGTTTGAATCTCATTAGAATAATTCCAGGCCGATTAAGCGACCTAAATTTTCAATCAGATCGATCAGTTTATTAAAATTCTGTTCCTTCGGAAAATTCATTAGCAAAAAATGGTATTATTTACGTGCACGTAAAATAATAATACATGATAATAATAATACCACACTGCAATATTATCGTGATCAACAAAGAACAAGACGAAAAGTTTAAAGTTTAAAGGTTCAAGCCGAGTGCAGAAAAATTAGGACAAGCGTTCTCCAGCGAACGTCGAAGATACTCGACGAAGCAATTTCGAATTCGAAAATGTGAACCTGAAAGAGAGGAGAAGGAGAAACGCGAACGGTTCGCGAGAAACGACAATGCCAAAAAGAGGCGATGGGCGAGGGGGGAGGGAGAGGTAAACAAGAAGGGAGGTTGGAGGGAAATAAAACGATCGAGAGCGAGAGACGGGCTGGAACGAGGGATAAGCGAACAGCAATTCCGTTTCGTTAAGCAATTCCGACGCGTTTCGTCCGATAACGTCCGGCCATGGGGTTCTCTCATAACAAATGAATTTATTCGTGCGCGAGTTTACGCGGCGCGGCGGGGCCGGCCACGCGGATAATTTACAAGGAAACGGACCGAGCGGCCACGCGCGTAGATACCGGAACCCGACTCTGGGTGGTGTTTCCGCCGCTTTTTAAACGGGGAGGGTCGCGGCTTTGTTTGGTCGCTTTAAAAGGCACCACCAAGTCGCGGCGATTTTTCACTTTTAATCTCGGCCAACTCGACTCTCTCTCTCTTTCTTTCTCTTTCTCTTCCTCTTTTGCTCTTTTTGTTTTTTCTTTTTTTCCCCGGTACCGTAGAGTCCCGTAGGTTCCAGGCTCAACAGCTCGTTCGAAGAGTTTTTTTTTCTCCCGTCTTCTTTTTATAAGCGTCTGTGTTCCTTCTTTTTTTTCGTTTTTTTTTTTTTTTTTTTTTTTTTTGCAAAGGGATGATCCTTCGTTTGATAAAACTTTTGCACCTGTAAAAGGTAAAGATCTCTTTGACGCGAAGACTCGTTTTGAATTTTTTGTTTTTCGATTTGTGATATTTGGTGTTCAATATCTCTTGGCACTGTGCGCAAATAGCGTGAGCGTGGTTGATCGGACATTGTATTTTTAATTGGCTTTCATCAAGCAACTTCTGGACCGAACTGGAACACTGGAAATTTGGATTGTTTATATAATAACGTTCTTATATATGAAATGACGTGTTTGCGATAACACGGGGGGATAAATATCGGCAATCGTAATTGATTTAATTAAGTTGGCGTTAATACAAAACGAACATTCGATCTTCTTTGGAGTTCTATTGAATTTCACAACTAATAATTACAATGGACATTCGAATTATTAATGTTCATTAATAATGCCGGTGTAGCTGCTATCTGTCCATTGGGTATTTATTAATTTCAATAATGCCGTGTAATTGTTTTGGCGAATTCCGTGCTTCGAAATCGTTATAATATTGCACTTCAATTGCCACTGTTTGAAGCTTATGCAAAGCCTCTATTTACCAATATTACATTGCGGTGGAGATGTTTTTGGAAATTATTTTCAACTTTTCTCCATTCTACGTATGAAAAATAATATTCAACTTAGATCTGAATTGTAAAGTTAAAATTCTTATATTACATGACCACTACTATTATTGTTAGAATATATTAAATCACCATCACTATCGTTTATTTTCCACAGCTTTTTACTATAATAGTAAACTAGATCGCAGATGTTCGTGCATTTATGAAAAACTGCACAATACAAATAACATGTAAAAATATGGATGAAACAGATATCCCAACATTGTCTTCGATAATATTTAATTGAAGTCTGAATTATAAAAGTTACATCTACGTACATTACGTAATCACCACTATCATTATTAAAATGCACTAAGTCACCATCACTGTCATTTATTTTCTACAGCATTGCACCAATGCAAACAATTTTTACGTGTAAAAAATACGTATCTCAACATTATCTTTCTTCACTTATTATATACTTTTATGGTAGAATTGAATATTTTACATTTAACTCATCTTACATATCATATAAATTCACATAAACTAAAATCCGTAATTTTTCAACGTTCAGTTCGGGAGTCGACGCGAGAGAAACGATATATCTACTGTTCATTCATTCGTCGTGGATGTATATACAAGTATCGACCAATTTTTTATAAATGCACGAACATCTGCGATCTAGTTTACTATTATAGTAAAAAACTGTGGAAAATAAATGACAGCGATGGTGATTTAATATATTCTAACAATGTAGTGTAATAATTTTAATTTTACTTTTACAATTTAGATCTAAGTTGAGTATTATTTTTCATACGTAGAATGGAGAAAAGTTGAAAATAATTTCCAAAAAATCACCACCGCAATGTTGCCGAAACCGATTGTATCGCGAGAAGTCCATTTCGCAGGAAGTTGGAGAGAGAAGCGGCCATGGAGACACTGTCCCTGTCTCTCGATATTCCACGCGCGTTCCTTGCAAACGAGATTCCGACCAGAGAAACGGGAACGGGAAAAATTTTCAGCTGCCTCTTGAAACGTCGTAAGAACGGACGTTACACGTACTGCAAACTATCTTAGGATGTTCCGACTGCGACGTGTCAGTAGATCCCTGCCGATTTGCATTATCATTGGTCGCACTTTTAACGCTGGGGATCAAATCGCCCTCGCGGAAACAATCGCGATCAACGCGTTTCTTGGCCCAATTTTCCCTAGAAGAAGAAGCATACGTATTTCACGAAATTTCGCCTTTCTCGGGTTTAGCTTATTTGGGGAATTACGAAGTTTTCTTCCCAGGTTTCTTTTTTTTTTCTTTTTTTTCCCCTTTTTCTTGAAGTTCCGGAAGATTTCGTTGTGAGAGAGTTTTCTTTTTTTTTTTTTTGTTAATTAAATAGAAACCTACGTTCCCTTTACTTACGATGCGAGACTATGATACGACGAAAATTTGGAGGAACTTTGTGAAATTAGTTCAGGCATAAATTTTCGCTTGGGAATAAAATTATATTGTCGACGCAAGCTTTCGTTGAACAAGCTAGTAATGGACATACGATTTTTACGTTTGAACGTATCTGTACCAAGATAATCAAAGCAACAACAAAATAAACAAAATACACGTATACAGGTTGAAAGAAGAATGAAGTGTAATTGAATGAAAATAAAATACACGAGAGAGGTGGCGTTGGGGTCGGCAGCGAGTAGAAATTTATTCTGTCGCGTAATAAATACAAGCGTTTCGCAGTTCATAATTATTATCACTCGCGACAATACTCGTTTCATTTTACGAAACAAAAGTGCCTCGGCGTCGGCATGAAGAGCATTGTACGCGCATGGAGGTTTAACCGGGGGAAACGTTGGACGACCACCGTCATCCGGTGTTAATACTTCTCTCGGTGAACAGGAAAAACAAGATTGCAAAGTGTGCATTCAGCGTGGGACGCGTGTGCGGCGCGGCGTTTAAAAGGCGTGCACTTTAGTCAGTAAACAGCGCGTTTCGTTAATTCCGTGTAACAAGAATCTGCAGGTAATACCGTGAAATATAGCGCAATCTCTCGGTAGAAATCCGGGTAGATTCGATATGATGTTTCGTTCACGTATGTTTTAATAATTTCGAGTCGAACTCGTTTATTTTTCGTTGTTTATCTCTTGCAATAATTTTATCGTGTCACCGAGACGATTTAATCCGAGTCATATCTTCCCCCTCCCCCCGTCCGGCTCCTCCTCCTTTTTTTCCATTTCAT
Organism: Tetragonula carbonaria; assembly: GCA_032399595.1. Classification (NCBI taxonomy): domain Eukaryota; kingdom Metazoa; phylum Arthropoda; class Insecta; order Hymenoptera; family Apidae; genus Tetragonula; species Tetragonula carbonaria. Next base: position 4,344,957 of record JAUCRC010000008.1, read on the forward strand.
TTTATTTCATTTTTTCCCCCATCGTTTCCTCGCGAAACAAATGGCCAACGATGTCGTTGAAAGATAATTACCCGTCCGTTAAATGCTTCTTTTTTGTAATTAATAGCTGCGACCAGGTATAAAAAGGGTATAGAAATATAGAGTGTAAAATCTTTATTTACAAATCTTGCTCATTGTCACGGAGTAATATCATAATTATCAGATACTTGTAAATGTATATACACGATCGTTGGACACAGCTCGTTCCAAAAAATTTCCTATTGTTTTACGATTTAATTTTTACTATCATTACTGTGCACAACCGCGATGACAAACGAGAGGGGGAGAACAACGCTTTTGAACTACTCCTCCGGATTTCGAAATTAAAACGAGGAAGCAAACTCATAAATAAAAAGAAATGACAAATGATTAATGTTTTATTTTGTTACACGCACGTACTGATGCCTATGATATCAAAAAAGCGAAGAGTTAATAATCGTCGCTTCGAATTCCATCACGTAGCGGGAGCTACGCTGGAAGCAGATCAATATTCTTCCAAGTATCCAAATCACCAAACATCCTCCGAATGTCTCTAAAAATCCAAACTGTCAGATTATAACTCGCGGCGACACGACGCGGACGTCCTAGGTAGCAGGAAGAAGTGCTAATAGCACGTGAAGCACTGAGGAACATCGTGGGGTTTGTAAAAATGAGGAAATCGGGCGGGGGGAGAGAGAAGTGTCGGGTGGACGCCGGGTGGACGCCGGGACAGGGAAAAAGGCAACATTAAGAGGCGCTGAGCTGGCGACACGGCAATCTCGCGAACTGGCAGGAAAAAAATCTTGCTCTCACTGACACGGGCACCGGCTGCAAAAGAACAACTCGCTAAAAGGTCGTTAAGGTTAATGCGCCGCGAGAAGACGAGGAAAGGAGGAGAACCTAACCTGAAAGCGAATTGACTCGCTCGTTCCCGCTTCATTTCGGCGTCTGGTGGAGCCCTATGGATAGGTGAGGCATATTATTTATGCTGAGACAACTCTCGACACCATGGAGAGACCTCGTCTCGGCGTTATGCTCGTCCGATTCGCGAGCTTCTACACGCAGCAAAGGAATGGTTTAGTAGCGAGGGAATGGTCCACGAGAGATATACTAGATGGATCCGAGGCATCGGGGAGTATTAAGGGTTTAGAGGCTTCGAGTTTCGAGGGAGAATGTCTCTTGACTTGTACGCGGATCTCGTTGGTCGCGGAGATTTCGGTAGACTGGATTTTTCCGAGGAGAAAGTTTCGAGATGTTGGGATTTGCCTCTTCTTCTCGTTCCGCTTTTTCCTTCGTTCTTTTTGATGCACGAGCTTCTGTGCTCGGAAGGTTGAAGAGTATATAGAGTATATACTTTTCAATTTAATTATTTTCTTAGAGATTGGAAAGTATTTCGTGACGAATACTGTGTATTCAATTTTTTTTTTCTCACCAATTATCAAAACAAATCACGTACATTCAGTGCGGATAAAACGTATCCAAGTTCAGGGAAAATTCTATAAAAGATAATGGAAGCGTAAGTTTAGAAAGAATTGATTTGAGAAAGACGAACACATTTTGAGAAATCGTATTTCCGAAAACGAACGAAGGAATTTTAAAAATTTTTGGACAAGAAATTGTGTGTTTGATCGCGTTCTAAATGTCCTCGTATCATAGTATATGAAATCATAGTATATCGAAACAGGAGGAGATTGTTCTTTACCATCTCTTTCCCTCGTTACGAAAGTATCTGAACGACGCGAGGAGAAAGGAAGACTGACGTTCAGACGCAAGTGAAAACAGATCGTCTGTAGTCAGACGTTACGTCGCTTCCTAACTCTGAATTCTCTCATTTTTTTAAACAATTTTTATTTCACATTCTTCTTCGAATTAAGAATTCGAAGAAAAAGTAAAATACAAAACAAGATCAAGCAAATAAAATTCACGCTGATGACTAATGATCAAGAACTGACTTAATATTTATAATACAAAGACAAGGCACGAATCGATCATAGATCAACTGTAGTATGATTCAGAACCAGAGAAGAGTTCAAGATCACAGTTTTACAATTGTAGAAAAACTTCCGTAGTTACGAAATTAAAAATCAATAAAAACACATTTCCATTCATTGCAAATTCAAGTGCGGTATTCGTGACCAAAACGAAGTGACGCGCAAAAAAAGATACATAAATAATCGTTTCTAAATGAAGCAATTATTCTATATATGCCGAAAAGATTGATAATCTAAACGATAAGACTCGATTAACTCGTCCACCCCTCGATCAACATCATTGACACGTCGAGTGATAAATGCTTGCAGAATGAAAAAAAAAAAAAAAGAAAAGAGAATCGATACGAATTTCCCTGGGCTTAGTTATCGTCAAGGTTTTACGCCACGTTTCCTCTTCGTGGCCACCGGCTATTTATCTCCGCGGACAAATTTTATTATCACGCAACGGGTCGGAGTTAGCAGAATGGCCGGGGGAATTTCCATTGCATATAAAAAGAGAGAATCCGCGGGTCTATGGGGGCGACGAGGGGCAGAGGGGTAGGATGAGGGGGAGGGGGGAGAGGGGACACGTTTCACGCCTTCAGAGAAATCCTTAAAGCCGTTTAAGCCCTGCGGTGACGCTGGATCTCACGTAGCGACGGCAGAGGCGGAGCCGGGAACGCCGGCGTTCAACGACGGATGAATGGAGCTTAACTCTGCGGCCGTCGCGATTTGTACGCGTATTCGTTCCCGTCGATTCGAATGGTTAATTCACCGATAATCGCCGCGTCTCTCTCTCTGTCCTGCGTTCCCCGTTTTCTTATTACACGTCACGTTCGCCGGCTTAAAACGCGAACACGCAAACACAAAAGGTACAAAATATTATTGAGTATTAACGTCTTCGTTATCTCTCGTTTCGGCGTCGTCTGTTTCCCTGATCATTCAGTTGGTTCTTCAGTGTTTCGCTGTCACGTAGCCCGAACTGAAATGTCAAAACTTTTGAGAGTGCGTAGCAAATCGATAGGTAAACCGAGAGAGGAAAATGTCCTTTAAGGATTTGTTTGCTTTCGCACCAAGCGGAAAAGAACGAAAACCTTTTTGTTCCTTTTCTCGCGAGTTTTTCCAAAGCGACAAAAAAACGAGCAAATCTCCAAACGACATTTTTTTTTGCTTGTCTACATGCCCTACATGCTCCCGAAGTTTCGACATTTAAATTCTGCATGTCGTACTAGGACTACAGGCGAATGAATAACAGATATAAAATTCATATCAGCGAATTTTCAAGTACAATATTAATATTAAAATATTGTATATTTTATGGTTAATCGTTCAAATGTCTGAGAATACGTCGTTGTGAATTTTCAAATTCGTTATTTCGCTGGTGGTTTATATTATTTACACTATAATATATTATGTTGTTAATAGTTGATAATATTATATTATTTACGTTACAATTATTATTATATATTATATTATTTACTATATATTAACATAGTACAAATAACAACGATAATTCATAAAATTCTCTCCTTTCCCAATAATAGTTTTGTGACGTCATAATGAAAGAGCACTTTGCTTGGAAATTGTTAGTAGATTTACCATTAAAGCCTTTTCAGTAGCTTTAGATACTAGAATAATGGAGGACTGGTTAGAGAAAAGGAATGGTTAAGTGAGGACTTTGGAGAATTGTATTTTCGCAATCCTCTAATAGCTAGTATAGAGAAATTTTCTCAATCTTTCACACTAAAACTTTCCTGCCTCTGGTAACATTTTTTCCAACATAGAAATTATAAATGACTTTTTTTTAGAAATTGTGAATAACATTTTTAGAAAATCGCAAAACGTGGTCAAATTTAAATTAAATCATTAAAGGAAGAAATAGAATTTGTATGTATTTCTTCTACAACAAATTTTTAATAGAAAATCGCTCATACCATTAGTTCACACTTTACAACTGTATTTCGTAACGTGAAATTACACTACGATATTTAAAGGATAGGACAAACTTTTGTTTAGATTAGTTATTAAGGTGAATTACTAATTATGCGTAATTCATCTTAATAACTAATCTAAACGAAAGTTTGTCCTATCCTTTAAATATTAGCTGACGTTTATTTCCCGCAACTCTGCACGAGTTTTATACGCATTTTGTATATTTTTACACTTCCGAATTCATCATAAAACAGAATGCATAAACGTTCGCAGTCGGAAAAAAAAGAAAACAGGAAAAATTAAAAGGAAAGAAACCATGGGGAAACCATTGTTTCGCCGTGTATATATTTGAGTTTGCCGGAACGTCATTGTCGAGTGAAAGCTTTTCGCACCTCTTGATACGAAGATATTACAACGCTAGGGAGAGAGGACGAATGGCGGTGAATGTGGGATTATCCGATCCGTGCCGTCGCCGTGATATATCATAAGTTCCATTATGCGTACCGCGTGTTACATTATCGTTGTACGTTTCGGTTTAGAGGCATCCCTCAGATGAAATAGCCATCGCCTTCCTTGTACTCTTACGTGTACGACGTCGTGTCAAATTCAATTTAACCGGTTCGAGGGATGAAAGACGTGTCGAGACTCTTCAACGCCCCACCCCCATCTTTCTACTCCTTTTTTCGGTTTCGATGGATTTCACGAGGTAATTACTTACGTAGCGTCTATTTAGACCGGTAATGGAACTACTGGTGGTGTATTTCTTCGATTGAATTTTATGGTGGATTTTCCGCTGGAAAATTTAGAAGCTCGTTACAGCTGGCTTCGCTGAGATTCGCTGTTCAGATTTACTTCGATCTTCGAGGAGGAGAGCTTTCGCAACGGGAGTAATCACGGGAGTTTCGAACGGAGATTCGAACGTTCTGACCTTTGTATTTTTTAATGTAATTGCCCGATTTCTGAATTTTCACGTTCTTGGCGTCAAAGGTAAAAAGAGAATTTTTTTTCCTTTCGCTCGTACGAGACATTATAATTGTAGGAGAAAAATGGGAACAAATCCAGCATAGAAGTTGAAATTTTTATATTTGGCTGTAGATTTGAAATTAAAAAAAAAATGTTACGTTCTTGCAGAATACTTATATTGACTAAGTGTCGGTAATTAATTATGATATTTTTGTAATATACGATTATTATACGTCAATACTAAAGGAAAGAAACAAACGGGCAGCAAATTGAATCGATTCGTACCGAGTCACCCTGTATGATAACAGCTATGTGGATATTAAACGCATTCAAAATGTTTGCAGCGGTCACGGCGAGGAGGATGGCGCAGCGACTTTGTATTAGAGGTCTTCCAATATGGGACCATCTCGTGATCCTCAACCCCCCCGTCTTGTTCGAACGTCCTTTTTCTCCAACATCGATTCCTTTCCTCGCGTCATACTGCGCGGTGTTATGATATTATGAGCTTAGAAATATCATAATATTGGCGACGTGTTTCCTGGGATATTGAATTTTGAACATGGGTGAATCGGACGAGAAGTCGAGCGTACGAGAAAATTTTTGCATTGAATTTTCTGCGCCCGACTCGTGTTTCTTAAATGCGGATACGCTGCAAGATGTTAAATATTTGAAGAATGCTCTCACACTTGTTTTTAACGTTCTGTTCACGTTGTCGAAGTCGAGCTAACGAATGAAGAAGGATTTCGAGTTTGAGAAATTGGATTACGCACGACTGAGGATTTGCATGCGTGACGTTGTAGAAAGAATAGAACAGTATTTTTCCGTGGAGGCTACGATGATGTAAATTTCCAGAAGTTTCTGAAAATTCTCAGAGTAGGATATAAATCGTTTGATTTTTGAAAAGTTGAACATTAATCACGTGTTCTTGCAACTAGAAATTAATGGATAATTCTATTCTACAATTTTTATCTATTATTAATTCTGATATCCTGATTCTCTTGTACGAATTCTCTTAAATCACGTGCAGTAAACCGCGTGCAAGATCACGTTAACATAACACTTCAGGGTTACTTCAATTAGGAACAGAATTTATTAAATCGTTTCATTCAACAACTTCGTGAAACAAGGAAAATAATACCTCGACAAATTCATACTCCAATGTTTCTCCACTACTATCGAATTAACCTTCGAATATTCCACAAAGAGTAACCGTAAAGAGCAGCGTATCTGCACAAAAGGAACTTCTACTCTCCGTTGAGCCATCGAACGGAAAGTTGCCCGATATCGCGCGGCATTCTTCTCTCTTTAAAAAACAAGTAACTCGTACACGTCCAGGAACCATTCCCCCGGAGGTATTCATTAAACGAGGGAGGGAGGAATTATCGAGGAATCGTCGAAGCGTCGTCTTTCAGTGGCTCCATCCGACCGGCAGCATAATCTCGCCTCGTTTCGTGTCAATATAAGGCGAAACTTCGACGAACCGTCACCCGCGGGAGGGTTCCCTACCACCGCCATTTCGGTCGACTTTTTAATTGCGAATTTTCCGCGAAGAAACACCGTAACTATTCAAGGAAGGAGAGAGACAGAGACAGAGAGAGAGAGAGAGAGAGAGAAAGAGGGTAGCGCGGTAATATTCCACGTCCGAGAATCGAACAGGGGAGGAAAAAAGAGAATCCGATTTCTCCGACGATTTTTTTTATCCTCCCCACCCTCCTCTGTAGAAAAACTTGTCCGCGAAAATTCAAGAAGATATTCCGCGTCGAGTTTCGCTCATCCAGCACACCCTTCCTGTTCGTTTTTTCTTTTCTTTTTTTTTTCTTCTTTTCTATTTTTCGCTTTCGTGAAAGGCGGTCGCCTTTGAGCAACGAGCGGGGGAAAGTTGCAAAAAAGTTGAAAAGCTTCCATCTTTCTCTCGTATTCTTTTTTCCTTTTTCTTTTTCTACTTTCTGCCCGTCTGCATGCGCCATCCAGCGTCACAGTCACGGCGGAATCGTCCGGATCAACTTTTATACAAAGTCCGCCATCGCCGGGTGGGCCTCCCTGCGTGTAAATCAAAGGACGCAATTAATCGGAGCCTGATTGCAATACTTCGCGAACTTTCAATATCCAATTTCTAACCGGCAAAGAGGACCACGATTGGCCGACGACTAATGCGAGCTTCCGCATTTTCAGCCTCTCCCTTTTTCAGCCTCGTCGCGAGCCATCGCGTTATCTCCTTGCTGGACACCGAGCCAAGTAGCGCCCGTCTTCCCTTTGTGAACCGCGTCCACTCCCGCGATCTATCAACATTCCATCGGCTCGATTTCCACAAGGCGAATTGAAAATTTGTTTTCGTTTTGCTTTCGATTCGTTTGAGGATTTACTTGACGCTCTAACTCTCGTTAGAGTTTCGTTGCTTCTGTAGATTGGAGCGGTTTGGTCGGCCCTCCTTTGACGGACTAGCGTGTAACGGGAGAGAAAGAGGTATAATTTTTGGACAGCGATAGGACTTTTTATTGCACCGCAACGGAGATCTTTTCATTTTAACGGGGAGATTTCGTTTTAACGAGACAGTTGTAATAAATCTTGAGTTAGGAGGTAATTTTGCGAATTCGTAGTTTTACCACGATATTTTTGGGGAAATTTCTTCGTCGTTGAATTTCGATGATAATCCGACAGAGACGTAAAGTCTGCTTATTGTAAAAATTCACAATATGCGGAGATATCTCAATGTTGTTTCGCCGTAATAATTTCACTATAATAATTTATCAATATTGTCCACTGTAATAATTAATCTGCCATCTATAAATTAATCTTTGTTCAATTCTAACCAATTACCGTACGTATTCGCCGAACAAATGATTCCAACTAACCTTAATCTTGGAAAGTAAATTATTCGTTAGAAAATAACATCCAGGCACTGATGAATCAACGCAAGATATTCAATGTCGTGAGCTGAAACTCCTTATCGTTCAGAAAATTCGCACGCTATTAACTAATATGACCATCCTCATCCTCGTTCCTTCTACCGGAGAGTTCCACGGAGAGTTGCATGGTAGACGAACGATTATACGAGCCAGGCAAAGAGCTCGAAAAACTTGGCAAAAGAAGCGTAACGCTACAGTAAGAAGATAATTCCCCGTTGATCGTAGGAAGGATACCTCGTCTTCCGGGCACCATGGAAAAAAACGGATCGAAGAGATTTCCAACCGGGTTGAACCGAGCCTAATGGGGAATGGAGGCTTAATTACAGGCTCAGGCGGATATTAAGGGTATGCACGGCAGCTCACACACAGTATAAACGTGGAAGCTGTCGCGTGTGTCTATCGGTCGAAATCGACTACGATACGAACGAACGCGGTGCAACGACCGTCGTAGGATGAAACAGACAGACAGACAGACAGACAGACAAACAAAAAAAGGGGAGGGGGGAAATCGACGAAAATAAGACGAAACGCGAGGGTTTGAAGTGGATAACGCAGATAGATTGACGGATAAGTACCCGTCGGGGGACAAAAAATCGAGTGGTGTCTAACGAGTGATGAGCAAAGAGAACAAGAGAGAGAGAGAGAGAGAGAGACCAGAGACGAAAGACTCGTGACAATGGCTGGTGGAGAAAAGAAGACGAAGAAACGCTCTCCGGTTATTTCCATCCCTTGAAAATCGACGACGTGTACGGCGTAGAAACATTAAATGGTCATAATTCAAGCTCGTTGACAGCTCTAGAATATACCAATTAAGGGAGCTGCACGGTGGCGGATATTAAGATCGAGCCTGGATACACGCGCGCGACACCGATGTTATCGTCTTTTGCCGCCTCTGCGCATCAATGGCTTTGCCGTGTGTGGTTTTACACACGTGCTCCACTTGTCACGTGGCGTATACACGACCGTGTGTGTGTGTGTGTGTGTGTATAGACGCACCACAGGGACGTATATACCGGGCAGACGTGGCAAACGTTATTGCGATATTAGACACATAGTGGCACCGGGCTACCAACGCGGTAAGTAAACCTCTTTAACACAAAGCAAATGGGAATTCTGATTTAACGCGACTCTGCCAGTTGAGAGAGAAACTCTCTGAATACGATTGTAGCGGTGCTATCGCGGTGACAATTTTCGACTCGTTTGGTGGACGCGGTGATTTAAATGTTCTGATGTTACGTAGCTTCTCCTTTAGCTGGTTTCTTTAGATGTAAACGCGTGCGTACGAACGCGCAGTGGCTTTGTACATTCGAGAAGTTTTAAAGTTCAGTGTATCGTCAAATCGGAAACTTCCTCATCTCGCATCTTCGAGCTTAATTATTTTTATTTTTTTGATCTATCATGTTAAAATTTTTCGATCGTAATGTGATTTTAATTGAAATCAAGAAATCAACATTTTCCTTCCGTGATCTTCAACTGCCACCAGCCGTTCATTCTTCAATCAGTCAACTTTTTACCGTTATATAACGTTTTAGCGTTACCCCTTATTATCCAAACAGCGATAATTACCGTGCCTTGAGAACCCGTAATAATCCCTCGACTTTTCAATTCATCTTCCGATAATCCCTGCACCTTTCTTCCGTCTACAGTTATCTACCACCTTTACGACGATGTTTTACCAGTCTCGAACAAAACGATAGTCGACCACAATGACATCGAAAGTTATTCAGACACCGTGATCGAATATTTTCGAAGCTCTTACACACCGGGATAAAGGACCCTCCGGTTCCTCCCCCGTAATCTCAGGCAGTAAAACGAAGACATTAGCGTGTTGAAATTCGAGGGCAATGACTTCTGGCCCCGTTCGATCTGTAATACAAATCAGATCATCAGCATCGTCGTCATCGTTTAAGATATCCCGCTACAGGGTACTTCCAAGAAGTACTTCCCTCCGATCGAACAGCCCTTTATGAATGCCAATGGCAAATCCGATCGAGTCGGTCACGCGAAAACCTCTTCGTCCATTACCGCCTAACCGGATCGAGAAGCGAACTAAGTAAGTAGCACCGGTATCCGTTTTATTCTGAATGCAAGAAGACGGAGGCATAATCGCTCCTTGCGCGATCACACGTTCGTCGGCCTGGCTGGCCCCTCGCGTGGACTTCTCGTTTGAAATTCTATGCATTCGGGAAAGGGAATGAATATTCACGCAGTGCTCGAAGACGCGGAGTACGCGCGCGTGCGCGCCCGTGCACGTTTCACTTGGCTCGTTTCAGCTTGTAAAAGTACTAATTAATGGTAAATACCGACGATGCCCGTTGAAAACCGATGAGATTGTTATTTTCATAACGCGGATCCTCCTGTTTTTTTTCCCCCGCATCTTTAACCCAGGGGAGAATCATTTTGAATATTTCTCGAATTCACGCCGAACTTTTGCGCCCGAGATTAATTTCACTGGGATTCAACCTGAACTTTTGTTTCACACGCGGTTTTATTAGATTTGAAAATTTTTGTAGTTTGGCTTGGTGACAGACCAACGAAGAGAGAGAGAGAGAGAGAGAGATATTTCTTGCGTATATTAAATATATTTAAAAATATTTAAGTTTATATTATATATATAGATATTCATACAAATAAAATATTCTGCAAGTATTACATAATAATAGGATAGTTTTGAGAAATTTGGAAAATGAAAGAGAAAATATAGAAACAGATTTGATGAAAAAAAACGTAATACTAATATTCGATATGTTTCATTGCAGGCAATTATTCGTTAAAAAAAGATCGTCAATTAATAGTGTGCAAATACTTCTCTCGATAAAAAGTCACTGTACATTTTCTCATTGTACATTGCCAAGCGATTTAATTAATATTTGTTCGTATGTGTTTATTACTTCAAGTATAATATTTAAATACATTCAATAATATAGAGTGTTGTCCTCTTAAATTCCAAAAAATGTGAAAGATAATTTTTATCAATCTTTATTAAGTAGCATCAAGTTTATCGCGTCTTACGATCTATAAATTTCGATATTGTGTCATATGTGGTTTTTTTAATGCTACGTTGACGTTATATTAACGTTAATTTAGACGCTCGTTATATCTCTTCGTTTCTTTTTCCCCGAGACAGTATATGATGCTGTAACGTCGTTGCGGGAATTGTGTATGGAACGATGATGCCGTTATAAAAGTTTTATCGGATAATATTATTTACTGGTTTATCCAGATTTTTATCCCGGCTTCTAGGTATATTATCTATTATGTAATTTCGTCGTAGAATATTCCTGAATTAAACCTTACGAGAAAATTATGCACGCTAGCAGTTCACGATGATAAATTAATACAAATGGCTCTACAATTTTTACGCATCGTTTGTTACATTTAGAACAATCTTTCAGGATAGTGCATGCGAAATACTTGTATCCTTCTTTTTTTTCAAGTAAAATTTTAATCACACGTATTTTCTTTGAAATATATACACGATACATTTAATCAAAATAATATATACAGCGCGAGTAATTACAGGAAATCTTGTAAAAACATAGATCATAATCGCGGTATAAATATAATATAATATAATCGTGTATAAAGTAAATTTATTCGATCAACAGATAGATTGATGATAAAAATTACAAAAAAAAAAAACAAATTACAAAAAAGGAAATAAATGGAAAGATTTGTTCAGTATAAATAGATTGATGGGAGAAATTACCAAAAAAAAAGAATGGATCTTAGAAGCGTAGCAGAAGATAAGAATGCAGAAATACGAAATAAAAATTACAGATCTAAATCATATATTTGCCGTGAAGATGCTCTGCTACTGACTTCTCCTGCCAAGCTTGCCAACACCTTTCGTGTATAATAGCGATATAAGTTCTCTGGCTCTATATGAAACACTTACGAATCTCTCGTGTGTGTGCACATTCTATCTCTAGAAAACGCGGTTGTCTTACTGTCACTTACAGACTACCTTTGTCACGTAACTAACTAATGCCGCCTTTCGAATCTCGAGTGTATATAAGTACTTGGACTTAAACTATATTAAACTGTATTCTATTTCTACGTAGGTATAGAACAACTCGCGAAAATATTCTACTTAGCACTTATCGTTAGAAACTTGGAACGCTATACTTCCAAAATGTGAAATTAAATTCGTCCTTTCTGAAAGGCAGTGTCAAATGTTCAAATATTTTCACGAGTTACTCTGTATGCAAGTCCCCAAATGTCAATAGTAAATCGCTTGCCACAAAAAGTAGCTTGTGCCATCCAAATAGGCATCTTTTTGGTATTGAATTATGAATCAACAGAACTAGCGATCAGCCTCTGAACTCTTGAGAGCTATGTAGAAGTGAAATTCACAATCGCACGAAAGATTAGATACATCGGAATCTAAACGTTAATTCTCCAAGAAGAGATTCGAAAGGAGCCGATAGAAAGTCTATTTAAATTTTTCCTACCTTTGGCCACAAACTTTCCGAGCAATCCAATATACATGAATTTCCTCGTTCTCCAATTTACAAAAGTTGATCAGCCTCCCGAATGGATCGCGTATCTCTCATTTTCGATCGATCAAGTTCCCGTACACGAACGATAGCGTGTTCGTCGTTGTAAAAGTGTCGCGGACGTTTCCACCGCGAGCCACACCGCGTACGAACTAAAACTTTCCTAACGAAAAGGAAGGGAATGCGCAAGGAACGTTCTCCGATAAGGATGGCGAGTAATGAGTAATAGGCTGCTTATTTTCAAAGTTCCTTTCGCGGACCGGGAGGAGAGAGAGAACGAAGGAACCTCGGAGTAGGTTTAGGTGGCAAAGGGTGGCGCAAAGGTAAGAAGGGAGCTACCGGGCAGATAATACTATTAATTTACTTCCAAGAATCGTAAAATTACGATGAAACTTTAAATTGGATATTTTATCTGAGAATCTTACTGGATGTGCTCGGGCGTTCTTTCACCTCCCCTCCATTTCGTTCCCTCCACCTCCTTCAGATATCCGGAGAGGGAGAGGAGGGTTCTTTCTTTCCTCTCTTCCTCTCTTTTATCCACGCCGTTTTCCAGCGTCGCGGTCTTCTTTCATCTCGCACGCTCGCATACCATTCAACGGAACAACGGTTTCCATCGAACGAGCTGTCTAATCGGTCTTATCGCCGGGATATCCCTTCCGCGAGCTTTTTAATGGCGGCCTATCAAAACGGCGGCTACGGAAGAGAGTAATCAAGAGCCGGGGCTATTAAGAGACTTCCCCGACGAGGAATCCAACGGACGAACTTCTTTGAACGTCGCGTGGTTTTCCAAGTCGTTCGCTCAAACCGTTCGTGTGAGAATTGTAACAAATTGACTTTCAACTAAGCGCGCTTCGAACTACGGAGAATTGGAAATGAACTTCGTCCTGCCTGTTTAGAAGATGTGACGTAAATTCGATTGGCGGGACCTAAGTTCGCTCGCGAGCAAGTTTGATGGAGTATTGCACGAGTTTGAATATATAAAATATGCATTTTTTTCTTTTTTCGTTGGTGTTCCTTGACAGGTTTGACAATCGGTTCAAGAGTCAAGTTGAGTGAAAGATAGATGTATTTTTCGAGGGGAAAATATGGATGAACTGAGGATGATATTTTTGCAATTGATATCCTTCCAAAGATAAGTGGAAAGTATTTTATTATACTGCCGGCATATGTATTTTCCTTTACATTATGCACACTCTGTACATCTTTGCACTCTTTTTTCCCCTGAGATTCGATTTTATAATTTTCACTGTTCAATATACAGTATACAATTAATGTACATCAACGACATAACAATTGTACAATTAATGTACAATTCAATATACAAATGATGGTTTTACACTATTAAAACTTTAATATTACAACTTTAATAGACTCCATAATTTTTTTAATTTTGATATTATTTCATCTTTATGATCTCTACTGCACGTTTGATCTAACTGACATGATCAAAGTGGCATGTGCACCACTTTCTACAATTTTCATCTCGCTAAAACTAACTTTGATCGTTTCAAACGAACAGATGTTGCATAAAGTTTACGGGAGAACTCTCGAATCAACGTTCGAATCTAAGAAATATTTTTTCCTCGATAGAAGCTTGTTGCAAATCCGTAGATATCTGGCAAAGTGATAGCAAACAGAACGCTTCGGGTAACAGTTCTCCAGGGATCGTGGGATCGTTAATTTGGCCAGCGTGACTTGACCGATGCAACTGATAACCCACCTTCCATCCTCGAAGTTGCACGGCTGGCCAGACTTCCTTCTCCGCGCAGGAAGTTCAACGACCTTGCGGAGGTGGCTATTGGGTGACAATGAGCCTAAGGTAACCACCAGCGTCACCACGGTTGTTGTTGCAGCACAAGTTGGATGATGTCTAACCTCGGTTTCCGTCGCTGCACCGCCACTTCCTCAGCCGTGAACTTGCCTTTGAAGGGAAGCTTCTAAACTGACTGCATAATGAGTCTTCCTACTTACGCACCATCTACGCTCTTCTATGAAATCCCGTCGGCATTATATAGTCGGGTAGTCTTGTAAATTTTCCTCGTGAATGCTACCTTGTCAATCGAGATTGATATTAATATTTTTCTGGATTTATGAATGACGTTTTCAATGGCTAAGAGTAATACCGATAAAGATTTTTGCATTGAATATAATGAACATTTAAAAGAATTCGACGCGCAGGGGATATATCTGTGGAAAAGAATTAAATTAGAAAAACGAAAAATGAGCGAACATATGAAAAGAAAGAAAAATAAAGAAATTTTTAAAACATTCTCTAATTAATCATTGAAAGAATCCTAACTATAGAGGGTTAAATAAAATTTGAATCCCCGGTAATATCTTAAAATTACATGAAAAATTGCATTTTAAATGGAAAATGGGTGGAATGTTTCTTGTCTTTTCATTCCTTGAAGAGTTCACTGTTTTTCCAGTGTATACCGATTTTTTTTTTTGTATCGACTTTCTTCTGATGAAGTAAACTACAGTGTTTACGAAAGGCTGGCGACGAAACCCCACGTGTAGTCGAAAACCAACAACGATGGGAGGCTTGCGAAAGCTTAAAATACTCCAGGTAGAAAATTTCGTCGGCACAACGCTGTGCCTGAAAATATTTTGCGCCTCGCGGCGCCCAAGATTCACTCGTTTTCATTACGTCCTTTTTTCCACTTCTTTCTTCTCTTTTTCTTTCTTCTTATTTCGCTATTCGTCCTTCAGTTCCTCTGTTTGCTTTAAAGCATCTCCCTTTATTTCTCTTTTTATCTTCTTCTTCTATTTATCTTCTCTCTCTTCTTACTTTTTTTTGTTTAAGAACTTTCACTGTTTCTTTCACTTCTGCTTTCTTTGCACATTTTTCTCTTTCTCTTCTTACGTTCAAGATGTAGATATTTAGAGGATTGTTCATCGTCGAGTTTCTTTCAATAAATCGTGTATTAAAAATTTTTCTTTTTCAAGAATTGAACGTTAATTGATCCCGATTTAATTTCGATTTCGAAATACTAGCAGGTAGTAGTAACTGCCTTTTCTAATTCAAAGTTTCAAAATGGAGGGACCATTTTTGTACATTAGATTTTACTTTCAACGCTTGTTAAATCCGTCATGCTTAAATTTTTGAATCTGGTGTTTGGTATTTGATATCACTTTAGAATAGCTAAGTCCTATCTTCATTAAAAAAAAAAAAAAAAAAAAAAGAAATAAATTTATAACAGTGAATGTTCTTGAATTTAAATGGTAAAGGCTTCGATTTCTTTATTTTAACGTCTTCGTTTGCACATTCTTTCACGTTCTACAATTACCGAATAAAAGAACGCGATTTGCCACGAAATATATTTTTTATATATATATATATATATAGAACAAATTGCTATGCAACGTTCTTCCTTTTTTTCTTTTTTCCTTACCTAAAAGTTACGTCCGCAGGAATTATTCCTTCGATAACTCTGAACCATCGAAACCTTAATCATCGAAACTGCGCGGTCGCAAATAATCCTTCGCAGTTGCAACGTGCACAGGTTTTCCGGGACGAAGAGCTCGGCGGTATCCTTTTCCAGGTGGACGATCGCGGCAAAAGAGAGAGAGAGAGAGAGAGAGAGAGGATGTGCGCGCGGTTGTGTACAAAAATACACGAAGAAATTTCTGGTGCACAACACACGGCTTGAAAAGGGGTTGGAAACGTCGGAGGTGGAAAGGGTTTGGATACGGCGGATGGAGAAAGGGGGTTAGATGGGTATTTTACGTTTGAGGGGTCGGTAAGCTTCTGATGTATTACTGGCTGAGCCTGCGGAGTCAGCGCCGCCGGTCCAACAAACTGGACAATCCGATTTTTTCCTTCTCCTCTTCTCTCTCTCTCTTTCTCTGTCTATCTATCTATCTTTATCTCTATTTCTCTCTCTCTCTCTCTCTCTCTCTCGCTCCGTGTCTTCTTCCCCGAAACGGAAAGGAAAAAACGTCCACGACGAAACTACCGATCCTCGACGAACGCCGACTAGCGCCGCGACGCTCTTGTGCACGCGCCAAGATTCCCAGGGCAAGATACAAATTGTAATCCGGCGTGATTGGATCGCGAAATTAGCGGTGCGTTAGTCGAACGAGGACGTTCCGCTGTACCAAGGAAAATTGAAGGGTTTCAGTGAGATTGGATCGAGCGTTCGGGTTCTTTCTCTTTTTCTTCTTTCCTTTTCTTTTTTCTTTTTTCTCTTTTTTCGTCTATCTATCTTTTTGTGTGCAATGTTGCATGCAGTTTGTCACACAAACGATTTCGGCTAGAAGTAAAAATAGAATGATCATTTGTTGAGGATCATTGTTCATAATTTTGAGGTTCTAAGACGATTTTTTACTATACAAATTAGAGTCTCGAATAGTTTTGATTATTAATTGCATAGGGTTGTTATTTCGTAGTACGTATATTTATATTCACACATTCTCTTTTTCTCTGGTTTGCAATTCCTATGCGGATATATTCATATCAAGTTGGTGCAAAAGTTTGGATGGCTTTGCATGTATCGAGTCTTCGACTCTTTGTTAGAACAGCATCTAACAAATGGAAATAGAGTTCATTGTAGAAGTGTAGAACTATTACTTGGAAGTATATACATTTCTTTAGGATGTTGGAACAAAGATTTTGTGAATCTTTAAACTCGTATCTTAGAGAAGGATTCATCGTTTCTCTGTCAGAAATTTATGTTACTATATGCTATTTGATATAGGTATGTACAATATATTTTTATCGGTGAAATAGCAAGCGGAGAGAATTACAGTGAAAATTTTTCGAAGCTTTTCGGCCATTCATTCCAATTTTTCTGCGTATATACCGTATTCGATGAGGACTCGATAGATTGTACGATGTCTCGAAAAGAATCGATCGTCTGTATTTCATTTCATAGCGGCCAGTAATATATTCCGAAACGGGGGTTGCTGTGATTTTGATTGACTCTTTAGCGAACGGCGCTCCAGTTTCGATGGATTATTTCATTTCCGCTCGTTCCGCGCTTTATGTGTTTCGAGACATACGGATTTTTGCATTTGGTCGATCGTTCTTTGCACTAGCTCCGAAAAAATGGTCGTGTTTTCTGTCTACGAGCATTTTTCTTCTTGGCTGGCAGTAATAACGATGATAACGAAAAAAATGTCACGTCATATTTCTGTCATTTCTATGCATAAGTAGCAAATCTCGAATTTCACGTAAAAGGATAATATTTCATTCACATCAGCGATCGTTTTCTTTAACGAAATAAAACACGATGTGCTTTAAAATTTAAGAAAATTGATCAATTTAAAAAAAAGAACTACTCCCTTCTAAAGATAAGAAACTCGACTCATCTTTTCCTCCTTCGTAATCTTCGTTAAAAGTCAATTCTGAAAAACTTTATTTCAATGTGGTCGTAATCGCACAAATTACAACAGTATTTTCGACGGGCAGTCTTTGTTTCACTTTCGTATGTTCGCGTCATCGAAGAACATATTCTTCAACGTGAAACACATCGATAATAGTTATTATCGTCGGGGAGCTCGGAACGCAACGCTTGCCAAGCCTTTAATCAGATTACGTAACGAGTGGCATTGCGAAGCTCTCGATCGACTTGAAACAAAACGAAACGAAACAGAAAATCCATCAGAATCTCATAGATATCTCGATGTAATCCCATCTCGCACTTCTATAATCAATTAAAATAATAACCGTAAATACGCTTCTGTGTCTGGCGGCAAAACGTATTTTCCTTTCGATTTTCCCGCGCTTCACGGCAACTGTTTCTGAGAAACTCTGCCGCAGGATCTCCGGCAATGGAAACCTCCCTGCCTATAAGCGCGTCTTCAGAGTGTATCTCGATCGCTAATAATAGTTTCAATCTGGCAACGCGCGTCGACAGATCTCCGACTAATTATCTTCATCGAGCGGTGTCACTCGTCGTTAAAACTAAGTAGGACAGCCGAGAGAGACGTGCTTCCTGAAGCTGGTTCCGGTGCTGCGTTTCCTCGATACCCGTGCGCATCTGCGCCTGAATGCGGCTTACTTATATCGTACAAATTGATATACGTTGGAGATACGCGTGTGTAGATACGCGCCGGTTTCACGGATCCGCAGCTCCGCGGATTTGCAGTCTCACGGATTTGCAAAGACCGTGATTTTGCCGCGGAAAGATTATTGTCAGACAACAGATGTTTGTTGTCAAACTTATTACATGTTTTTGCGACCAACGAAACGGAATACAAGCAGAGATTTATCTCGCGCGTTGAACAGCACAGTGTTTTCTTTTTTCCTTTTTTTTTCTTTTTTTCTTTTTCTTCAAAATGTTTTATACATTTCTGCGCACCGCGTGTGTTCCCTACCGTGTATTTTTCTATACATTTTCTATAAATTTTCTACAAATGCACGAAGATTCGAAAGAGACCGAAGTGAGTATTGGAGTTGAAAAATTAATTAAACTGATTGAAAAATCCCGGAGTGATCTCTCTGATTGTTACAAACGGGAGAAAAGAGTTTCTCGGGATGTTGACAATTAAAATATCTTCGAATCAAAGCGTTCTCAACTCAATGTTCCTATTTCTCGGGACATACCTATTCTCACAAGACGTCTTACTGAGTGGAACGAAAATTTGACAACCACTGTTCCAACTCGTTCCCTCCACGTCTTGTTATCTTTAAGCTTTTCGCTTTCATTCTCGCATTGTGCTTTCTTTCATTTCGTTTCAGACTGATAAATTCCGTTTCTCTCTCTCTCTCTCTCTCTTTCTTTTGTTTCTCGTCTCAAACGCTCTTACTCCTCCCTTCCAATCTTATTCTATTCGGCTTCTTGTTTTTTTATTTCTCGTCTTCTTTCTCTTCCTCTTTTTACAGTCTCCTCTCCCTTTTACCGACCGTTCCTTTTCCTTCGTTTAGCCGAACGCAAAGGTACGCACATCGTGCCTCTCCTCCTCTGCGTCTTTCTTCGTTCGTTTCCATTTATACGCGTTATTCCGTTTCGTCAGCGCGTTTCTGTACTCTTCTTTTCACTCTCTTTCCTTTTTTCTTTTTTTTTTTTTTTTTGGTACCATCGGTTCTTGCCGTTTCGAACAATGGTGAGTACGCGCGCAAATTTCACAACCCACGCGAACCCTTTCTTTCTCTCGTTTTCGTCTTGTCGTTAGCCACCGTAATCTTTTATTCATTCAGCCACCGTTTTAGATTTCTTTCTTTCGTTTATTCTATCGCGAGCATGATAGACGTTGTCTGTTTGCTGTTCCCCGCTTTCTTCTCTTTCCCTCTCTCCCTCAACCCTTTTTTTTCCATATTTCTCGCTACGACTTTGCTCTTCATCGATTTCCCCAGTCGATTCGTTCTCACTTCGGTCGTACTTTACACTTTTCATTCGTTACACTTTCATATCGTCCAAGGTTGTGTAAGTTGTGCTTCCAGTTTTGTATATTTTTTTCTTCTTTTCGGATCTTTTCTGTTATTCGTTCTTTCGTTTTCTTTCCTTCTTTCTCTCTTTCGCTTTTTGTTCTTCGCCGATTTTCTCTGGCCGGATTCCTTTAGCCATATCTCGTTATTCTTTCGGAAGCTCCTTTCTTCTCTGTATTATTTTCTACGCTAACCCCGTAGCCTTCTCTTAAATCTTCTTATAGCACCACTCGTTACGTTTTCTTTTCACAGCCTCACGCTTTTTGTGAAAATACACTCGCGAGCTCACCTACGGCCTCTGCGTCCCGGCACACCTTTCCGTTTAGTCTTTTTGTTAATATCCCACCGTCGTCGGGACGTTTATAATCTATATTGCATAAAATACGATCTGCGTATTGAATAAAAAGAATCTCTTATTTCTTTTATTAACTGTACGTTTGAGAACTGTATGTAAATACGTCACGAAGGAAACTTTGCATCGAAATATTCGTTGTATTACTTTTTCTTTTTTCTTTTTCTTTTTTCACGACTTTCATTAATATTTGATAAATATAAGTCTGAAATTTCGTCATTTCGTTCTTTCACCATAGAAGCCTTATCCTTCAATTCTAAATTCAGAATCTAACTTTAAAATTCTTCAATTCTAAATTCAGAATATAACTTTAAAATTTCGTCATTTCATTCTTTCACCATAGAAGTCTTATTCTACGATTCTAAATTCGGAATCGTTTATAATTCTTTCGCTCTATAACCGCCACATTTCGTCACCATCCATCAATGTTTTATTGTATTTAAGGGTAATTTTAAAGAAGGATTTCAGATGCTGTCAAATTAGACGCTGAAGTATCTAAAATGTCCAGAAAGTTTATCAATTACAGTAAAATTTAATTACAGTAAAAAGATCGCCTCTCGATTATGAATTCAAAACTCGTCATTTGTAATTCTCCCACTGACAACTCGGAAGAGGAGATATAAAATTTTTTCAAATCTCAAATTAATACCGGAGAATCTCGCTTTCCATATAGCAGTCCATAAAACCCTCGCACGTTTAATCATAATTGGACCGCGGATTTTTATGAATTTTAAAATCCAAAACGGAATTAAAAAATCCCACAGTATGCGAAACTGTATGAATAATAATAATTGAAGTAAACCACTCGCTGTGATATTTATAGTGTCTGAAGGAAATCTCTGTTTAAGCTCGGGAGATCCCTGCAATTCCGTTGATAAAAATACGACTTTCAATTAAACTCGCTAATATCGATCAAACTACCTGAGCTGAATTTCTGTAACCGCGTTCAAAAAAGACACCAATATTCATAAATAATCGGTCTGATCGTATAATGAAAACCTTCATTCTTCACTCTAAATTCAGTGCTCGTCTTTCGTAATTCTTTCGTACCTCTTGCCATGTGAGTTTCACGAACGTTCGTAAAAAAGACGATGATCGGGTCTTTCTCCGCTTTGCACTCACTTTTTCACCCCCCCTTCCCCTTTCCACCCCTGTAACCCCTCGCGAGCTTGGTCACGCACGCTCCGCGTTCCCGCGGACGCGCAAAAGCCGCGCGACGACGCTAAAGGCTGGAAAAGAATATTAAAGGAAACGGAGGATACGCGCTTTCATATTTCGTTGGCGTCTTCAGGATGCGTGTAGCATCAGTGTCGGGGGGTGGGGCTTCGATTCAGATAGAGAAACCGAGGAAATTTCCGTCGCAAGATATAGAAGCGCGAAATGAATTCAAAGACCTCTGGTGACGAGCTGCTTTTTTTCGGTATCCTCTCGTCCTGGGTTGAAATTGAATCGAACGAAAGCGCACGAGTAACGTTCCTTTCTCTCTCTCTCTCTCTCTCTTTCTCTCTTTTATCTCGATATTGATTTTCGTATTATAATAGACGCGAAGTGTCTGAATATGAATACGAGGTGAGACTAATTTTCATTGTTGTCGACAGGATTGTATACAGAATTGCACTTTATTTGTAATTTCGTTTCTTCAGTTGATTTATGTGATTGAATTCTAGTTAGCTCTAGAGGGTGATCGTGACGAAAATTTCCAAAGATCCGGTTAATATTCTCTTCGTTATTAATTTTCTTTTTTTTTTTCTTTCTTCTAATATAGGTATTGTAATTTCAGGAAACTTGAAAGAACGAAAAATATTATTCAAAATTATCATAAACTCACGGAATATTTTTTGCAATACGTTCCTCAATAATTATTCAACTTTAATCGATTTATTTTATTCTAACAATATAATAACGGTATGCATTTCTAATGGATTTTTAAGAATTTTGCTAATAGCCGATTCAGGAGAATGTTGGACATATAATTTTCACACGAGATATCAATCACTTTTAACATGCGAATCGTCAGATAATCGTTTGCTTAATCATGGTGGACCAAAATGGCACGTTATCACGATGGACTTTTGTTCGAAACTGTCACATAAATCTCTCTATTCGCAGAGGTTTGCAGATAGTTTCCCGTTTAAACGCTCAGGCGGTTCACGATAAGAAGTTCAAAGATTAATTTTGAGGGACCGAATCACTTCCGGGCAAATCGGATTAAAAGTATGATCAAGGCATTGATTATCGGTACGAAATGAATGGCAAACGGTTATTAAGTCATTCTCTTAAGTGACCTGAATAGAAAGAAAGCTGTCTGACAATTATGCTTCTATAATCATTTTCTTGAAACACAAATCCTAAATATGTTCAATAGATATATTTTTAAACTGATTATAATATATTTATATAATATATTCATATAATGTAAGTATTATATATAATATAATTATATACATAATATAATATAAGTATTAACATTACATATTGTACCACAACTATTATACATTATTGTATAGTTATATATACGAGTCATTTATTTTATTCCTGTAAATAAAAATAGAATCTCATCTATTTAAGATCAATTTCAAAATCACCATAACAACAACAAAAATCAAGACTGTGTTCGACTTTTTCACGGAGGTAGAATTTTTAGTCTTAAAAATTAGGGTTAAATGCGAAATTCAAATAATTTGTAAGATGTCTGCACGAAAGATGGAAAAGTTTAGTTTCAAAAGATGAAAGAAAAGAAGGCAAATTTTCACATCAAACATACCTATCCTCATCGATTTCACCATCTTTCGCGCCCAAGATCAAATATTCTGTGAACATTCCTAAGAAAAGAAATGTTCAGTTTGATCTTGCGTTTCAAGGCCAAACATTTATTTATCCTTCCCGCGAAAAGGAAATTTTCGATTTGACTTGAAGCTTCAAACATCAAAAACCCACTGAACCATCATGCGAACATTTGCTTTCAAATATTTATTCAACATCTCCATTGCAACGGTGTTTGCCTAAGTTTGACCTAAGTATAATAGAACGTAGAACGTCCTGGAAATGCTGAATTGTTTAAAGCGAATCCTACCAGCATCGGAAAGGTGGAAATCAGTTGCCCATCTTTTCTCCGGGGAAAAATATTCCCGTTCGCAGTGGAATGCTGGCGCATGGGAAAATCAAGGCGCGTCTTACATCTTCCTTGGCATTGATTGAAGTTTGTCTTTCGTTATAGAATCAGGATGGTCGCCATCTCCGCTGGAGAAATGTTATTTCATTACGCATGTCGCGTGTCAACCGTCGAATAGACACGGAAAATCGAACGAAGAATGTATACCGCTCACAAAAATTAGGAGATACTTCAAAATATCGCTTCAATAAGTATGAAGCATTTGATTTTTTAAACAAGAACATCAGAAAAGCAAACGACAAGTCAAAGGAAGTTATTTAAGAAAAAAAAATCAAATTTATAAAGTTTCATATTCATTTTGAAATATAGCAGTGTATTAGGTTGGTCAAAAAATCAAAACTATGTTTTTCTTGTGTGTGTGTGTGTGTGTGTGTGTGTGTGCAAATGGAAAGTAAATTCTACACGAGAAACAGAAATTTTACTAATACTCTGACTTATATTTTGCTCGATTGTCGTTTGCTATCTTTTAATCAACTTCGTGATTCCGCGTTCAAGAAAGTTCTTGTCTTTTTCGATAAAAAAAAAGAACAGTTTCAAGAACGATTTGATAATCTTGTCGGCAAAATTTGGCAAACTAATAATAAAAAAGTTTTAAGGCTTCTTTACCGTACACATCAGACAATTTCTCGTGAGCTTGCATAGCGTTTCTGTGAGAAAAGATGCGATGAAAATGTTCCTTTTTGACTTTTCATTTTGAGATCGAGGCCGAGTAAACAATTATTAACGAGATCGTGCATCTTCTTCTTCTAAAACAAATTTGAACGATCAAGTATCAGATTACAGAGTGAATATGCGATTTAAAATGAAGTTAATTACATACGTGTATGTCCATGTATAAAAAAACGCAATTACTTTTTGACCAACTCGAGTATATAAACGAACAAAGTTGGAAAACTACCTTCTGGACCATAATGCAAATTCATATATGATGTTCGCGAAAATTTGTAATCAGAATTGCGAGTGTGTGGATTAGCCTTTAATTATAATATACTATATTCTCTTTATATTGTAAATATTAATCTTCGAATGCATATTTGCCGTAACTCTAAAACTTATAGGTTTATAGGGATGTTCATACTTCAGTTCATACTTCAGTTTTGAATGAAACGAATTTAATCGTCGAATTTGAACTATCTTTTTTTTTTAATGTAATGGGAAAGGGTGGAGTAGAAACGAGAGTAAAGAACGGAGATAGTAAGAAAGGAATAAAAGAAAGAAGAAAGGGGAGAAGAAGGAACGCCTTAGGGAGCAGTACTTATCTCAGCTCCTCTTCGTCCCATAGTAGGACCTAAAATAGAATTCTTCTTCTATCTATAGTATGTAGAACTTTTATATTCTACTAACACGCTCATTACTCGACTGTAAATCTGTTTTTTTTTCGAATTAGTCGAGAAAGTAAATTTGTATTTGACATTAGTAACCTCAATAATTTCGATTCGACCAAACAGTAATTACATGTCTAAGACAACGCTGGATTATTGATTTTTGTAGTAAATATCTTGTAGCATTTACAGATTGATTTCTTGCTAATATAATCACGATATATTTGTCTTATTGCTAGTGAAATTAGAAAAAAAGAATTTTTATAATTGGTATAATACGATAGACATTACACATACGTGTAATTATATTAAACAATAATATACGTGTACACATCTACAGAATATCACAGCATGAAAATTTTGTTGCAAGGAAGGAAATGCGATTTTCCTTTGTTGTCCATCCGCGGGGAAGATGGAGGAAGAACAGGCGGAAAACAAGAGCTTGTTTGGGAGACGGTTGCGAAAATCTCGTGGCACGTGCCGATTTTCATGAAGGTGTCAGCCGGCGTGACACGTGATTCCTCGCTTTCCAGCCGATCGAGCTTTCGAAACGTCCCGCGTTTAACCTATTCTTCCTCTCTCCCCCCCCCCTCTGCTAGGGTATTTCCTTCAACCTTCTTTGCTACGTGGATGTCTTTCCAAGGAGACCAGACGCCAGCTACGCAGCCCTGTCACAGAGAAATCGGCTTTCTCAGAAGCCGATTCGAAGCAATCGTGTTCGATTGCGTTTTGCGTTTTCGACGTACCCCTTCTTCTTTTTCTTCTTCTTCTTCTTCTTCCGCCTGCGCAAAATTAAAATTCTATTTTCTCCTCAAGACCTCATTTGCCATTTCGATGAATTCACGTTCGACGTTCCACGAGAAACGTAAGGATCTTAACTCTGTCGTTGATATATGTCTTTGTTGGAAATTTACGATTAAGATTTATAATGAGGTATCACTGCCTCATATAATATTTCATATTCTCTTGTATTTTTATCGTCATTGTTAGGAACTTATCTTGTATTCAGAGGTTGGTTCTTTCTGACGAGAAGGAGACTAAGTTCATTATTGATCGATCAAGACACGCCTTTTATATAAAAAATTACACAGCTTGTTCGGTATTACTTCTGAGGTTCTCATTCGTTCGTTTTATTCTGGTTTTATTATGTGGCGCATGCGATAATTTCACAATATGTCCCCCCCTACGTTCCCTTTATAATGGTTACGAATTTGTGGAAAAGATTCATAACCTGATCGTAATATTTTTCATTACGATCGTTTTCCACGTTTCTAATACATTTTCCTTCATCCTGTGCAATATTTCATTTTTAAAGAGAGAAATTGGACCGTATTAAAGCTGCCGGTGACCTCACTCACTGTAGCATCATGCGATTCTCCATGACGTTACTGTAGCGTCACGTGATTCTCAGCGCTTATAACAAATTTGCATGAATTACAATTCAAGTGTTGTTACACCTTCTTATTTCACGCAGTCAGTTTCATTGGCTGCAAATTCGCATTTCGTAAATTCTATCATTTCGCGAAACAGAAAAAAAAAACGCAAGAAAATAATTTAAAAAAAAGAAAAAAAGAGAAGACGAAATCAGATGATCGATTGATTGATGACCGATCACGCGTCACGTTCGAGCGGAATCGAGCTCTACCGCGACGATCGACGCCGAGACGCGTCGAAAGGCTTTTTAAATAAACCGATTACCATTCGCGGCGGCGTAATTATAAACGAAGCGCCGGTCGGCGTGGCGTGTTAACGAAAACGCGCGACGTTCGGCGCGTCGCATACAATGCGACAGGCGAGAACGCAAGCGAGCGCGCCGAGTCTCGCCATCCGCCGGCTATTAAATGAAAAACCATTAAACTAATCAATGTTACAGCTTGACGTTGCTGTCTCGCGCGAATATCGCTTCCGTTAATACTATTTAACGATTTACGTAGTCTCGCGGCTTTCGTATCGTATATCATTTGTTTTCTCTTTTGATACAAATGTCAAACCATGGCACAAACCATGGTGGCGAACGAGAAGAATTTTAGAAAATAAAACGGAGAAAATGCTGTAATTTTAGGGAATACTTTGCGCCACGAGGTCACCTTTCTGGCGTGATAAAATTAATTTTTCCGTTATGAATATTGGAGTCATCCGTGGCGTGACATTTCATACAGTGAGTTAAACGAATTAGCAGGGCAAAATTAAATCAGAGTTGGCCGACTGAATAATTATAGAATAATTATAGTGCAAAATATGACGGACTGAGAATCACAGCGGTGTAAATTAAGATCGTGGTCTTTAAGTTTTCGTAGTCGATCAAGGTATAAATTTAACTTTTGTTGTGATATGTTTTTCTTTTTTAAATTTATAATAAGAGATAGGCTTGAGACATTATGAGACTTATGTGTATTCTGAAATAAGTGATTCGTATCAGTTGTTTAATACAACAGACTGTTCAATATACAATTTAAATATGAATTTTAAACTTTCCACTGGGTGTGCTACACCCATTGCAGACATTAAAAGCCAATTCAATGCACTGTTAAGAAAATGTTTGATATCTTTATTTTCGCGAACCCTTTCGCAAATTTCTCCACAATATGTAGTGTCAATTTTCACTACGTCAACGGACACGATCATGTTATTGGTGTTTTAAAATAGGAGAGGAAGTCATTTTGTTGCATTATACTCATGGAACGTGACGACGAAGTTTTGAGAATAATTCTGTCTACTTCAACGTTGCGACAGTGTCGATAGTTATGTTCCTTCGTTCATCCCTCTTCTGAGATATAAAAGGCATACTCGATATTTTTTCTTTTCCTCTTTTTTTTTTATATGACTGTGCAAGTTGGTTTTCGCAAAAGCGTGAAAAATGGAATTTTAACAAGGATTTCAATTCGCAGTGCTGCGAAACAGGCAAGGCTTTCGTATTCGCGAGAACCAAAACGACGACGCGAAGCGAATTTACTTGGAGGAGATTTCCTGCTTTTAAATCCGTGGAATTATAAAAGATTTTTCATCTGAGAGCATGTCACCTGGGAGAGTCGCTGTTTCGACAATGAAGCAGCTCTGCGTTAGAATGTTTCGAGGTACAAAAATCTCTCGACGAAGTAAATGAACGAACTTCCCCAAAATTTTCGTTAAATTTCGTTACGCGAAAATAATATCGTGTCTACAATAAGGTTAGGGAACACTGAAAACCTTTATAATTGGAGGAGGAGGAACACTCTACAAAAACAATAATGGTCTTGAAAATCGCATTACCAGACCATCGTCATTCTTCTTTCGAGCTCTTCTTCCGTGCCTGTCTCGAATCTTTCCAATACCAACGAGACAGACTGGAAAAGAATACTTTCTTATATTCCACCAACAACTGAAACGAACAGTCTCAGGTGATCGAACGAGGACGAACAGTGTCAAAAGAAAGGCCATAATATACTAGTATTACTATACTTATGGAAACATAAAGATTTTAACCATCTTCTTATGATCTTAACCATTTGCAGAGGCTTTGTTTAACAATTAGAATAAGGAATCCGAACAACAGTCTCATCAATATGATATGATAAAAATAGTCATGAATATGACAAAAGGTGTACATCTTCAACTCCGAAGAAAAGGAAATTGATAAAAAGAAACGGAAATAAATATAATAGAAGAAAAGAAAGTATCGATAGCAAAAGTATCTTCCTTTGGGATTGATACGGAAAACTCATTATAAATCGATAAAAATCTCTAAGAGAGATCTTTAGAGTGAACGAATCCTAAGATCCTTAATTCTGCGAATGTAAAATCTTAAAAAAACGATTTCATTCGATATCGGATTACGTTCAATATTCCAATAACAAATATGTCCTTAATTTCATAAGACGAGAATGGTCGAAAACAGCACCAAAAAAGTCTCGTCTCTGTATTCCTTTGGAGGGAGAGACCGGTAAAGAAAAAAAAACAAAAGCAAGTAGAAGAGAAAGTACCGATGAAAGAGGGTACAAAGGTGTATAACGGGGGTTGTATCGAGCTCTTGCCTCGAATATCGTCGAAGGTATCCGCCTCGAGGTACATCAGCGTCATTAGAATCTGTCCCCCAGGTACCCTCGCGGCTCTTTGTGTCCTCCTCCTCGCCAGTTTTTCGCCTCACGCTCCTCCATTCACCCCGTAGATCGTCTTCCCGTCGTATCCTGGCGTCCCTTCTCCGTCGCAGTAGAGCACACAGGGTGAATAGAGTCTTCTTTATCAACGCTTTGAAATCTCGATGCGGCTAACGGCAACAGAAGAAGAGGGGATGATTTCGCGAGAGGGCTCGCCCTTCAAGTGCGATGCAACTGAGACGGGTAGCTTCGAGAGGGGGAGAAGGCCGTCTCGAGAAATGGAATTAGATTTATTAAGAGGACTGACCTGCCAGCAGGAATTCCAGCAGGATGAAGGACGCGGGGGTGGCGCGCACCTGTATCCACCAGGCGAATAATAATGTCGCAGCTACTCCGTCCACTGGCGATTTGCTTAATTTATTCTTAACGAGTCGCGGACGAGGCAACGTTCTTGGCCTTTGTGAGAGGGATCGTTGATTGTTAAAGAGAGGACCGGCTGTGGCTTGATAATTATCGAACGACCGATTTGGTCTGATCGCCGCGTTGGAATTGCGATTTCTTGGCGTTTCTTTGTCGCTGGCGAAAGGACAGAGTAGAGATGAATAACTGAGAAGTTCGTCAGCCGAATTGGATAATTTTGATCGAATGATTTCACTCTTTGCTAATCATGTTGTAGTCGAATGAATTGGGGTTTCGGGTTTGTCTGTCGCTGGTTCAGAAGAATTCAAACACTCGGCAGCGCGTGAAAATGAAGAAAATTCTGCATCTACGTGCAACGTCGATTAAAAACGTGTGAAAATGACGAGAGTCTCAGAAATACTACGTGAATAAAATATGACCAATTAAATTAATTAAAGTCCTCGATATGAATATGATGCAGATAGTGAAATCTTTTTTAAATATATTTTCAATATTTGATCCTTTCCAAGAATTAATCATCGAACACTCGAAAATTTCTAAATATGAAACACTTATAACTGGATCATTTTTTTCCACCGCCGAAGCGAGCGTTTGCGTTGCAGAAAGTTGAATAATTCGCGGAATGTAACTAGTTGAATACATTTTCCAAGACAACGCTTTTCGTTTCTACAAAAGTGCTAATTAAAGGCGGACCAGAGTCTCTCTCTCACACACACAGAGCGCGCGCACACACACACACACAGCGCGCACACACACACACACACACACGGTACACACGCGAACTCCAATTTTTACA
This sequence comes from Tetragonula carbonaria, assembly GCA_032399595.1. NCBI lineage: Eukaryota > Metazoa > Arthropoda > Insecta > Hymenoptera > Apidae > Tetragonula > Tetragonula carbonaria. The sequence goes on from JAUCRC010000008.1 coordinate 4,374,752, forward strand.
TCTTTGTCCCGACCGCGAATTCACTTTGCAAATTCGCGACTTTCGTTTCTTCTCTCTTGCCTTCGTTGCTCTCCCTTGAATTCAGACCCGGGCCGAAAGCTGATAATTTCATACGGCTACGGCGGCGCGCATTCATTTATATTGCAATTAAGAAAATAAGCGAACAAACCGAGCCCCGGTAGAGCAACCCTGTTTGCAATTCTGAATTTCGCCAGCGGTGAAACTCTCGCCTATTCGGCGATCATTAACATTTGTTTCTAGTTAACTAGATCTGGGATAGGTTGTTTCGCGGCGAAATTATTTGCTATCTGAAAGAATATTAAAATAAATTATTTCACTACTTCCCTCTGGAATTTTTTTTTAATCTGATCGTAAGTTTGTATTATTACAATGACAATTAACGTCGGATTGTTCATACGAAACTGTCGCGGTTTCTTCGAAAATTGAATTTGATTGGACAAGAACATTCGTTGTTTCCTATCGTCAGTTATTTGACTATGTTGAATGGTACAGATTTGCTGCAAATAACACAGACTCGATACTATATTGGGACGATATGTTAATAACAAATAACGTTATAAAGAATCAAATTTGATAATTTTTTTTGTGATCTACATTTTGTTGAATCTGATGATTGATTTTCTTAAGGAAGATTAGAAACATCCTCTATTCTATCTGTACAATATTTTATTTTATATATAAAGTATATTAAATAGAATTTTAATAAAAAAGAAACTGCGATAATGAAACTAGATAATCGATAAAAATGTATCGTATTTCGTGGAAATTATTTCGATCATATCTGTAACTTTCCGTGCATTATTTTTGAAGTGAAGAATCGTGACAGAGTTCGGATTTTTCTGTATTTCCTTTTTTTTTCTTTTTTTTTTCGACATTGACGACCATTGAATACGAGATTTGAACATTGTTTGATTTTGGTTACTGTCATGTCTCGTATACAGCGAACAGACGTCTGCAACCCTCGCGAGCTCCATTAATTCCTGTTGTATGCACACGCGGCTGTCTACCTTCAGACTTTGTCACTTGTCAGATAAAAAATGATGGATTCTCCATCGCGGCTTCGACTAATTACGGTAGACAACGTTTTACCTTTTTCTCTTATACATTTTTATATTCTTATCGAGTTAATACTATAATAATACTATAATATCATGTAAAATTGATTACCAATTAATGACTAACTACTTATTACGGATAACTAATGAATACCGAGTAAACGACTAACTATAATTACGTGATTAATAACTACACTTTCATTTACACAAATAGATTTTTATTAGTCACGTAGATCCAGAATAGTGGTTAATGACTAATCATTTAAAATGAACAACGACTAATTATAATTAATAATTAGTGACTTAATTAACGATTAATTAGAGTTGCGCTAGCTAATTCCACGTAGTCGTGACTACAAATCAGGTAATTTTGATCAATGTCTATTTAACTATAACTAATGATCAATTAAATTATTCTGTGCCATACTTATAGCAATATGAAATAAATCAAAATACTAACATAGAACATTTTATTTATTTGTAATATTGTAATACGCTCTTGATTTCTCCTTTTTTTTTTTTTAAATCAACTCTCTGCCTCGTTGAAATCTAATTCTGTCGCAAAGTTGATCAGTCTTTTTTTCTCAAATTTTGTCTTCCACGTTCCACGGAAATCGCTAAAACCAATTTCAATTTCTCTTTAATCGGAACACACAATTATTCAGCAGTATTTAACTTTTATATCATAAATTTTCCATTTCCTTAACTTAAGTTGTTAAAAATTGTTGTTTTTCGAAAGACTGTCCAATGAAGTTAACTCGTTCCTTATAGCGAATATATAAGCAAATCGGTCAATAGCATCAGAGCATCTTGTGCTCCATCTCGTGGAATTAAGTCCGTCATTCACGCGATGACATTGCGAGACGTACGAAGAGTGGCAGCGAAGAGAGAAGAGAGGATGGTCGAATGGTCAAAAACTAGCCGGTCACGTGGCTGTACGTGCACAAGAGCAGACGGTAGACCCTTTTGCTCACCGGTGGTGGAGGTAACGGAGGGTAAGTATTCCATCGTGTTTAGTATTCCGGCGCCATTTGATTCCTCGGCTTCAGTACGTGGGCCGCATTGTTTTCGAGGCTGACATCTCACTAAGGCGAATAAGGAGGGTCGAGTTCCGTGGGAATTCGCCCGAGGAATATTATCGTGTCTCCTCCACCAGTCTTCGCTTTTCCAACGTCCGTCTAACCCTCCCTCGATCCACTCGTTTCTTTATTTCACGTGTTTGTTAACGAAAACCCGTTCTGCGTGAAAATTCTTTCGTCGCTTGATTCGTCGTTTTTTCTCCCTGAAAGAGGTTGTACTCCCAGAGTTCTTCATTTGTCGTGAGTAGACCACGAACGCTATTACATACACATTTCTGGGAAATTTAAGAATAAAGATATATAGAAATATCCGGGATAAAGCAGTCTTTGTAATTTTTAACAGGCAAAACAAATATAGGTCCGTAAATGTGTAAAAGTGCATAAACATCTAATCTAATTATTACATCATTCACGTAACTTGGACATCTGAAATAACTTTCAAATTAGCGTAATACATTATATCATCATACTATTGCTTTAACAGCCAATTTAAATTTACAGTCTGTTCATTCCATGAAAAGGTAGTAAATATTGCTTCTAATCCCAATACCGTTGTCTCTACCGCAAAATCTCTCTATTTAAAAATTTTTGAAAAATTTACGAACAGTAGCTTAGAGCAAAGAACGTCGTGAGCTTCACCGAGAAAAATACATCTCGTTTACATAACCTTATATAATCAGCCATGGATGTTGCAGCGCCAGCTTCTTATTTCCCAGCCTCGGAGGTTCGGTCCCTCGGTTTATTACGCTAATTCCAGGGTCATGTAACCTCCGCGACATTAGTATAAACCAGCCAGGGTCGGCTGCAACATTAAATCTTGCCGTGCACACCAGTACGTGCAAGTCTTCGAAGTCTTAACGGTAGCGAATGCCAACCTCTTCGACTTGGGTTCACGCCCCAAGCTGCGTACCCTGTTGTGTTTTCACCGCGATTGCTCCCGTAGCTTCGGAAGTTTTCGCGCGACAACTGCCTAAACACGTCAACCTTCACCCTTTTCAACCCCTTCCAGCTTCTCGTTCAGCCGGTTGCCTCTGTTCGCCAATTAAACGCGAGATTAACCTTGCGGCACGAGCACGCGATACTACTCCACGTTCCTTGATACTTTGATCCTCGGCGCGCGCCGGGATCTTTACTTTTGCTCGCAGACAGCGTTGGGAATCGGGGGTCGCGTCCTTGAGGATTAAATCGATCAGCAGAGGAAGTTGGACAGATAAGGGTGGACGCTCGCAATCGAGCGCAAACCGAAACCTATGTTTCGCTACGATTAACCATGAATCTGTCAAAATCGGTATTCTGTTATTTACGCGTGCGTTATTTCGAAGCGTTCTACTATGATTTCTCGTCGAAATTAATTTTGTTATTTTCGTTGATTAAGCGTTTTCACTATGATTCCCTGTTGAAATTAATGGGCATTTCGTTGTTTCACCGGCGAATTTATCGATTTTCGAGAGGATTGATGTTGGAAATATTCGTAATTAAGGGGTAATCTACTAAGTGCTTAATTGATTTCGGAGTTGTTTCGATTGGTCCTGAATTATTCCAGGTTTTTGACGTGATTTGTAGAGATATCGTATTTCTAAATGTTTTTTAAATGAGCAGCTTGAAATTTATATATCGAATCGAAGTTGCGTTCAACGGTGCGTTCAGCGAAAGAAGAACGATGAATTTATAACAAAAAAGAATTCTCTTTGTCATCTCAGAGGGGTGAAATATCAATTTTGAGACACCTTCTCGGAACGAAGATACTCAAGATAAACATATTTTCCTGTAAAAGGCTGTTGGATCATGACTTGAGACGCGACGTGACGTTTTCATATAGTTCACTGTGTTAATTAACAAATTCTTTCGAAAGAAAATCAGCTTCAGAAAGCAATGAGCACTGCTCACGGATCATAAGAAATGGAAATTCCTCGCCGGGTGAAGCACCGCAGATGCAATTAAACTTTATATTAAATTTCCTTTATAATTACAAGGGAAACACGAAGAAACATGTTCGTATGGTGTTATATTCTTTATGAAACGTAATATCGTGAAACGAAATGTACATTTTAGATATTGCATTTTAGAAATGCAATGAAATATTATATTATAACAACTATTTTTTTTCTTTTTTTTTTAAATCATCCACAAATTTTTGGGAAAGTACATGTTTTAAAATAACCGAACTGGCGAGGTGTCTAATTATAAGATTTTCAGCGTTTTAAAGCAAACAATCTTGCTATAACACATTGATTTTTATGCTGTACATGTTTTTAAATAATTGTCTTCAAATCGATCTAGTTAGAATATCATACGAATAATGTGCCAGTCTACAGACTCGTCTCCGTTTTTATTTACTTAGTTGATATAACGTAATAAAATCGGTCATCAAAGAAAGAGAGGGTGTTTCTCTATTTCTTTCGATCAATACATCTAGCGGATATAAGAGAAAATTTGCGCATATGCAAACCTTTAACGAAATATTCTACTGATTGATATCGATTGCGATACCTACGCAGGTATACAACATCATTTTACAGATATTTTAGATACAATTTTCTGATATGAAATTTAATATACTCAAATCCATCGAGCCAACACACGAACTTCAAACTCAACTAAAGTAATGCCTACGCAAATATATCTATCCATAAAAAAAAGAAAGAAAGAAAGAAAAAATATTCCTCACAACCGATAAATCCCAGTCTTTATTTTTCCCGAGCCCAATTCGCCTCTTCCTCTTGCTGAAACATTTCTAATTAAAAACGAAAAAGGAGAAACTACAAATAACATCGCCGGAGTCACCGCTCCGAGGCACAAGGGTGGCCTCACCCTCTCTTTCTTCGTCCCAAATATTATTCTCCCAAGAGGTCGAAATTCATCGTGACTCTCGATACGAAGGAACTTGGCATGAGAAACTGCCAGGCGAGAGAAAGCGGCGCAGATCGAATGAAGCGCAGCAGGGAAGGGCGGGTTCTCTGGCTATCGTTTGAGAAAGTAGCAGCGGCTTGAAACCGAGGGGAAGAGACGTCGGTGGTTGGACGACGACGACAACGACGACGACGACGACCGATGATCCCGACCACGCTCTCTCACGTACACGAAATATTTCTGGCCAGCGTGCGAAATTCGGGTAAACAGATTCTCCGTGTGGAATTCGTTCGATCGATAGGCGACACGACCATTTCCCTTCCTGCCAAACCTGTCGAATGTCGAAGGCAGACGAGCTAGCCGTTGTTGCGATAAGGATGCTGCACAGAACGGAAACAAGGGAGAAAAAGATTGAAAGGGAAGAAGAAGAAGAAGAAGAAGAAGAAAAAAAACAGGGGATGGAAGAGGATGCTGTAGGAAGTAGGAGGTGTAAGATGAATCATAGATTCAACGAATCGAGGAGTAAGATCAACTTTGTCTTTGGAAGATTCAAGAATAAGGCAGAGAATCGTGAGACAATTGGAGAAAAGTTTGGTATTTTTTATTATTCAATAGAGATTCCTTCTTACGATTTAGATGTTGTATATTTGGGAATCAGAGGGTGGGAGTGGGGTAGTTTTCTTAGGATCGTCGATTATCGCATTTGCGAGACCGATATTCTTTTATTTAATTCGAGTTAATTGATTTCTTGTGCTGGGACACGAGAATCTTGGAATTAAAAGATTATAATAGGATGTTATGCTCACGTAATGTTTGTCATCTATTATTTTTTTTTTTCACTCGGTATTTATGAATCTCTTTTATCGTCTAAAAGTCGTCTGAGAAGTAAGTGCTTTGAAAAGTCGCACGAGAGAAAGGAAGGGAAGAGAAACTTGGAATCGTTGAGCACTGGCTCAAATGTCCCGGAGGGGTTGGGCGCGAGCTCGCGATGTCCACGGGGAGTCCGATTGGCGCCGGTTACAGCGAGACACAGACAGGAAGGCGCCGCGTGTCGTTATTCCGGCGCCAGATAACCCATACCTCTTCGACTGTTCTCCCGTTTTGTGGACCCGACCGCGTTTCTCCTCGTCGATCTCCTTCCACCGGCATTTGTCCCGTTGCTCTCGACGGTCATTTGTAGAAGTTGTAATTCCAAAAATTGAAGTTGACCAAATTGATTTATTTCACTCATGGCGATGAAAAATACATTTAACAAATTTACGAACGTAAAGGATCGCACGAAAGGGAAAAAGTCAAGTTTTAGCATTCCTTGGAAAACGAAAATTTATTTTCCAGTATTCGTCACAACTTCGTCAACATATTTTCTCGTACGTATGTTGAAATAAAAATATGAAATTCAGGAAATTTTCAAATTCTCAATGTGGCACAGCCGCATGCGATACAGGAGTGTGCGAAAAGCTTGTTGAACTTGAAATTTATTAAAATTTCCATCTTACTTGTTAACATTTTAAGTGAAAATTTTAATTTTCTCTTTTTCCCTTTTTATAGGTGAGATTCAGATAAATATTTTGATAATTATCGTACAGTATTGTCATTGTAATGATCATATTTAGACTAAACAAACAGATGTGTTTGTGACGTGTGATTGGTTATATAAAGCGGTTGTTCGTTATTGAAGAAGACAAACCATTATTTCGTCGAAATACGCAAGTAGACGCTTTCATTAAATGTTTCTGCATTTTCCAGCGTTTACTTTAACATCCAGGCGTTTATTTTAACGAGAAAGGGAAACGTAGAAAATTCTGACGTCCTTTTTAATTATAAGAATTGCTGTCACTGTCGCGAAAAAGGATCGAGTTATAAGATACCGGTTTGTAATGCGGAGTATTTTAATACGACCTATTTACTTCGCCCCCTCCCTCCCTCGAAGTCTAATGGCGTCTAGATGACACTCTCATTATTCATGTCTGTTCCATAAACTTTTCAGTTCTCTAATATCAAAATCGTCGAAAGTCAATTTTTGTATAAATTCGTGACGCAAATATAATCGAAAGGTCATATTTCATGCAATTTTATATCTTTATGAACACAACTAAATGTAGTCTAATTAATGGAACAAATCTCTCTTTAGTGCAATGCCAAATGAAGGTTTCCATTTTGAATATTTTATACAGCTTCACGTGTCTTTTTCTAGATTTCGAGAATTTTAATGCGTTCCCAAAGATGCATAAATATTCGCATAAATTAGAAATTCTACGTTACATTCTTTTTCGCAGAAACTGAGAGATAGATAGACAGATAGAGAGAGAGAGAGAGATAGAGAGAGAGAGAGAGAAAGAGAGAGAAAAGAGAAAAGAAAAACCAAAACGTTCACGATATGATACGAAGCTAGGTGAAAAATGGCACCGTCACTAGTTTTCACTTTGCCGCAACAAGACTTCGGGTTCTCAATCCCCGAGTATCGCTTCTGAAGCACTGATGTAGATTTAATAAAGAGTCACGCGGTACCGGTATACGCGCGCCACGGGTAGCATTTGGAAAAGATCGAGTGGAAAAGAAGGGAGCACGTCGTAAACATGGCGCCAGATACTTTATATCCAGCTCTTTTACACTCGCTGGCGCAGGGACGGTACAGTGCGTCGCGAAAATTTCATCGGCCAGCCATTTTTCGTTTGAAAAATGTAGAAACGTGGCCAATCTCCACGCCCAGTTCGCTCCAGTGATTGAACGATCGTTTAATTCTATATTCTTTATTTCTCACGTTCGAGTTGAACGATTATCACGCAAACCAGTTAGATAGCGTTAGTTTTAGCGTGTTACTAAACAGCAGCATTATTAGATGATCGGATCGTTTTAGTTTCGCAAATAATAAAAATGTGTCTTTATTGAGAAATCGAGGTAGCAACATATGTATTTTTGTTATATGAGTTTAACAGTAATTAGTCTGTCGTTACCTTTATGTCTAATACGTTTACTGCGACAGTGTTCTAGTATTAAAAGGTCTTTAAAAAATACCGTACAGAGGGTACAGAAACATCATTTATGAAAAACTGTTATTGGGGGAAACACTTGCAAACAGCAAATTCGAAAATCCATCTCTCGATTCTATAAACTCACTGTGCAATATTGTATAACAATACAAACAAAATAGTATTTACAGAAAAGAAAAATAAAGAAAAAAATTGTAATCACTGAAATTACAGTGAAATGGCATGATTCATATTGCGACAAAAAAACAAAAGCCTGTTAAATGGAAATTTAAAGATCTATCTGCAAATCCTTCACGCTCGATATTAAATGAAAATATTACATGTATGTAAAAGTAAAAACACAAACAGCTGCACTAAAAAACCTTTCGTTGCACTGGAAATACTGCGAAACAACACCATGCGCGTGATATAACAATGAAACCTAGTAGTAACGAATCTGAAAATCCATCTACCAATTTTACCTTGTGCTATACCGTGAAATTTCATAAGTTCCGCCGTGTTTTCATTATTGGTTTTCGACATTGTTCAAACAAGTTATATTGTTTTTAGGTATACGTATTGTTTGATAGATATAGATATCAAAACAATTGAAAGATTTCAAAGGATTTTTATGATGATTGTGTTTATGTTATATATGTGAAAAAAGGAAGAGGAAAACCGAAGCATTAATGATAGAATAAAATAAAGTGAAATAGTGAAAACATTGATTCAAAGTATCTCTAAGCTCAATAAGGATATGCTAAAGAAAGTCCTCAAAGACTCAAGAAGCGAAGTTTTCATTAAAAAATTTCGACCACGTTCGAAATTAAGGACAAAATTTCTGAGTGAAAAGGCATGATATAGGCACGATACTTTTATACTTTCGGGTCAAACTCTTGGTAAAAAGAAAAAAGAAAAAGCAGTGAAACTTATAAATGGACTATAAATATTTGCAAATTTGTGAGAAAAAAGATAGACGTCCAAAGTATACTCAATATAATGTTTGATGGCTGAAGCAAATTTTCGTTCAAGATTCACTTTCATAGTTGTGAATCACACAGAGCACAAACAGCTTATAGAATTGTAACAAATCTCCACTCGTCTCTCATTTCTTCAACGAAGAACTCCATCATCCATAATTTGCCCGCCAATTTACCTGGTACGGCCAATAACAACGTTTATGGAAAACCATATCTCTGTTTATTCACAAGCATGTGCAATGCACACAAGCTAAACAGCTCGAGCCATCAGCATCACTTACCACTGAAATCATCATCCGTCCCATCAGACGCATTAAACATTCATCGAATGTGCAGTGCGTCGAACGTAGAACCCGATTACGATGCCACGTGTTGGTCAGACACACAATAACCTGCAAATCGTTCCATCTTCGCAAGTCGATTCACAGGTGCCGTCTCGTCGATAAGTGGCGGTGGAACACGTTCGCGTTGTATTTCGTGGAGGTGGAGGTGGAGGAGGAGAGGACAATCGTGCCAGCATTAGGACGTCTGTCCTGCACGTTTCGTACACAGGATGGTACACGGTTGAACGGCGTCCATAATTCAGAAATATCCGTCGGACCGAGCGAGACGAGACGAAAGGTTAGGGAGCTTAGGAGCGAGGCAGCCAGGACCTCGTGCATCTTTCACGAGAGAGACGTCGCGAGGAGTTGGGCAACGTCAGCGGGGAAAGAAGACACTGGCTGAAAGCTGGCCGATGCCTCGGCTAATTTATTTAATGTTTAGCTGCTGCTATAGCCCTCGCAGGAAAGCGAGGAAACCGTTCTGGTTAACCTCCCGCTACGTTTTTTTGAATTTTCATGTTGCAATCACACTTTCCTTCCTGGCCGAAGGAGGCTTTGATTTCTTTTTTTTTATGCACGAAGATTCAGACGAGAGATTCACGCGACGTGTCTTCTTGAAACTAGAGAATTTGACGAGGTCGATTAAATTGATGAAATTGGTGATTGCAGCGGTTATCAGGAATTACAAACAGATATTATTGCGATAAATTTTTGCTCGGTACAGACTGGATTCTAACCGATGGATAACTTTGTTCTATCAATAGAACAAAGAGACTTTGAAAAATAAAAATCTGTAAAAGCATGATCATTGCATCTGCATAGAATTTATCAAAATTTTCACTAATGTATGATCGAAATATTGAACTTTATTCTAGTCGAAAATTGTAGACCACCGCAGTATTTACAAGCATCGATTAGAGCCGAATATACAGGGTATTCCAAACCTTGATCGTCAGACTTTGATCGTCAACGTGTTTTAAAACTATATACTATATTTAAGCAAAAGATATTACATATCGATGGAAAAAAAGAAAGCAATCAACAAGATTTGCCTCAATAAATCAAAAGCACGTTTATTAATTATGGACGAGAGAGAAAGAGAGAAAGAGAGAGAAATTTAAGAAAACCTTAAACCGAATTAACCGAGGATGAGGCGAGTACCGGAAGGACGTTAATCCTGTGAAACCTAATAGAAGGATCAAGCCTCGGTTCGCTTAAAGCGTCGCTAATAACGCCGGGCGAAGAAAGAGCGTGGGTCGAACCTCGTTCACGAGTAGCTTCATAATTATTTCGAACAACACTCGCCACCACAATTAAGCGTGCGACGTAATAAGCGGCGCTTCGTTATCCATTCGGAAACGTGACTTTTTGGATTTTCGAAACTGCGCGCCCACGCCGAGTTGAACTTTACAGCGAATGAACGGTTGTTGGAATTGAAGCGAGAGAGAGAGAGAGAGAGAGAGAGAGAGTAGTGAGAAACGAGAGAGAAACAGAAATAGCAGAGAGAAGGAGAGACACAGAAAGAGAGCGAAACATAGATGGATAAGTGCAAAGAAAGAAGGATAGAGAAGAGAAAAAGAGACACACAGAGAGAGAGAGAAAGATACAGAGGGAAAAAAGATAAATGGAGGAAAATAGAAAAAAGAGAGATGGAAACAAAGACAGAGCCAGAGGAAGAGAGAGAGAGAGAAAAAGAGAGAAGAGATGAGGCAAAGGGGAAGAGTAACGAGGGTTAAAGAGCGAGTACTCGTCAATTATGAAACGCTTCTCTCTCCATTGGGGGGAGAAAATTGCAGCCCATTAAGGGAAACGCTACGTGTCCAGGCGAACACAGCCGACGAAATTCACGCGAACTGAAAAATTTCAATGCATGCGCATTGAATTTCGTGACATTTTGGAAAGCCATAGCGCGCGTTGTCGGTATGATTTCCAATTCAATTAACGCGTTGTGTTCAGAAAATATACAACTGAAATTCTTGTCTTTTCCCACTCTTTCGATCGATTTTGCAATTTCGATAACCTGGATATTTATAATTTTTGCTTCGATTTTTTTTTTCACTTGGTTTTCCGTTTATCGTAATCGATATGTGATTACCAGTATTATACCATTTTTAAACGTGAAACATTCATTGAAATAAATTTTTGAGAATATTTTAGACATATGGAGATTGAGACGAAATCCCGAAGTCGACCAAACGAGTCGATTCATTATCTCGAGTTCGAAAGTTCATTATCTCTCGTAGTAATGGCACGTACAAGCAAATAACATATTCATAATTTATTAACCTAACCCTAAATGCTTCTTCGAATTTTCTTCCCCTCTTATTTATTCTCGAACTTTCTCTAATAATACTTTCGCGACTCGCTGTATATCCTTTATCAAAATCGTTGTTTCGTTTCGTGGCTTCGACCAAATAAGAACGTTGTAAATTTATAGCACGGTTGCAGGAGCTTTTTTTTCTTCCCCCTTTAAAAAGAATTTCACAAAGAATGCCGAGTACCAATAAATCGAGCAGCACGATAATAATTGCCGTTCCGGTTTTATCGATTATTTCGTTGGATCGCCATGGCGACAACAAATTAATAGTTGCCATTATTTCTTCGAGCTGAGGATGGCAAAAACGGCTGGCGAATCGAGCTTAGCAAGCGAAGTTTTTGTACGATCGTCGGTTTCCTACGTACAGCACGGACAAATCGGTCTATACAGGAATTCGAAACGTACCGTGTTTCATTGTTTTTAGCCTCGTCCCGTCTGCTCCCGTTGCGCTACGAATCGGTAGAAATACTGGCGAATATACTACACCACTGCGACAGTTAAATCTACGAAAGCTCATACGTGCATGAATCATGCATGTATATATACACATTCGTATTAACGAGTCATTGAATTAATATTCGAAATAAACGCAAGAAACTTTGGTGTACGAGTGTGTTCTACAAATCTGAAGTTTCATTTACTCTCCCTCTCTCTTTCCATCTTTGGAATATTTCCAAAAAATAATTCAATGTAATAAGATCGTTATTTGAAGTTTTGTTGCAGTTGCAGTTTTAATAAAGAACTAAGAAATATATATATATATATATATATATATATATATATATATCAAACATGAATATATCAATTCGTAATTGCGATTTGAAATGTAATTTCATACACAAATATAGTTTCTATAGTTTAATACAAAGTACTTCTATAAGGTGGAAAAGTTCATGTAACATTTTCTGATTTACGATTTTAGTGTGTAAATTCAGCAAAAACTTGAAAATGATTATTTTAAAAATTACTTCGTAAAAATGACTTAACTAAATTCTCACCCTCTTCGTTTCTGTGTCGTCTAACTCAAACATTCTCGATTTTCCACCAATTCTCACGGAAATTGCCTACTTTTCTCATTTTGTAGTTATTAAAAGTGAGCGGAGAAAAATGATTTGAAAATTCTTTTGATATTCTTTTCATCTTTTTTCTTTTTTTTTTCTTTAAATTTTACTCTGTTTTTTTTCCAAATACCAACGTCATACAGAGTTTCGGTTGAGAGTTTGCCGACACGATCGTCGGACGATTCTTCCTGCAAGATGTTTCAGAGATTTCGAATGCTTGGATCACGCGACAGTGAACGGAACCGAAGGATCGCTGACATAGCATGCATGTCAATACCGAGTACGGTTCGAATGCTCTGAACGACCTGAATGCCTGTACCCAGTTCGCTTGGCGCGGCCATAGACCGATTGTAACGACGATCTACTCGAACTTCGTCGACCATGATCACGAATTTCCTTTTAGAACGTGCACGTAAACGTCGCGGAAACAACTGTTTATGAAACTGCTGTTCCCTTTGGCCGCAATACCATTTTGACAGATAAACAATTCGCGAAAGTTTAGACTTTTTTTGAAAGCCAATGAAACTGCCTTCCAATACTGTCTCGATAGACGATCGTTATCGGGACAAAAATTCAGTGTATCGAGATCTTTCTCTCATTCACTTCTGAGAATAAACGATTCAGTCGAAATGATAAATATAGTGGAATTTCTTGTGCACGTTGTGTTGCTTTCATATATTACTCAAATATTTTTATTTATTTCTGTGAGAGAAATATTTGCGCTGAATATTTGCTTACTTGTGCAAAATTATGCCGGTTGCGTTTATTCTGATTTATCTTGGAATCTTCTAAAAATCAAAGAATGACGAAATTTAATTTTTGATTTTCACTAGAAGTTTGTAAAATTCAATTTTAGAAAAAAGAAAAAATGGATCTTAATCGGTATAGATTCTGAAGCTCTAACTTATTTCTAACAGAGAGTCTAAGAATCTAGAAACTTAGAGAGAGAGAGAGAGAAAGAGAATAAAACAGTTCGTTCTACTGGTGCAAAAGGTAATGATAACACCATGAAACTTTTACGGGTAAATAAAGACTGCTGCATAAAATAAAGTGACCATCGAAAAGCCGTTGGTCTTCGAAGTCTGTCAAAAACTTTTTTGAGATTGCGACATTCAACAATTGTTTGCTTCATGCATTTAAACTTTTGCTTCGTTTGAATCACAATACTTGCACATTTTTAACTTTAAAGGCTGAAAAAATCGAGCTGGCAAGATTCTGTACTCGTTTCACGTGTTTCGACGTCTGACACACTTTGAAATCTGACTCTACTGAAATCCAAACACGAAGCAAGAGTTTAGTGTAAAATTTCAATCTTCGCGTGTGTACGTAATTTACCAATTTTTGTCATAACTTATTCCTAAATATCGAATGTCGTTGTATAATAATCCCCCTCGTGTGTGCGTGCATAAACACAATACTTATTCCGTACACGCTCGCTTTATGGAATCGCGGTTTTAAGCGTTAAAAGTGAATTCCCACCCCTCTCCCATATCGCGTTTCAGCTCGTTAATTAACTCGTATCAGTAGCATCTATTAAATTTACATAATTTATATAGCTCGCGCTTTTTCACGTGATCGTTTGGCCGCAGAATGACGCCGATTTATACTGCATTTTAATTAACCGATGCTCGTTTAATATCACGTTTTATTGATTTTTGCAATCGTTGTTTGCAATAGAATATTCTTTGTACTTTAAAACGACGACGAAAATTCTGAAGATTCGACAATTTATTTCCAATTGGTTGAGTTCAATAAATGAGTCTCACGAAAAATTTGTCTGATCTGACATTCCATTGAATGGTCCTTTCTCCTTTCTTTTTTTTCAGTATTACAATGTGCCATTTCAATTTATGATTTCATCGACGAAGTTACAATATTGTTGAAAGTTCTTTTTCAACGATAATGATATCATATTATATAAATTCTGTTTGCGGGTTAAATTTCAAAAAATGAAGAGTGTCGTAATTCAGTGTAATTGAGTAATTATAACGTTACCGTATCGTTACAAATAATTAATGAGAATATATATATATATATATCAATTTAGAACAGACAATATAATTGGACATTTAAGATCTTTTTTATTTGGTATTTACTGACTGACATCATAGTTGAAACATTCTTTGACTGGTTAAATATGTTTATTTATTTGCGACAAATGAATTTTACTAACTTATTATTTATTTGTTTCATTATCGTTTGTGCTAATGCGTTTCATTTACCCGTTAAACGTTTCATTTACCCAGAAACTAAATACTTGTAGCGAGCTGTACGGAACTCTTGACAATCGTTCAATATTATTTAATGTTATTTTCGAGTTTGTTGCTCGTTGTTTCTCTCCTCGTCAAAGTTACGACGTCTGTTAGCTCGCTGAAATACGAAACGAAAATGGCTTGCAGAACCGGGCCGGTTCGCTTCGATTGAAATGTAAAATTCACGGATAGCCGCGCCATGAATATTGCTCGTCCTGTTTGCCGGAGTTCGCGCGGTCTTTTATTCGCTCGGTCAAAAAGCACGAGTTTTCCCACTGAGTGAAACGACCGGCCAAGAAATCGCGAAAGAAGTTGCGTTTATGTCGGCGATGCGTGAGATTAAAATACAATCCGTGAACGGAGAAACGTTGCGATGTTGCGTAAATCGTTATTTTTCACTCTTCCCTTTCGTAGATTTTCTTTCGAGTTAAATCCTTTATCGAGCTAATTTATCCGATTGCGAGAAGTAGTTAATATCGCCTTGAAACGATTTCTGTATGAGTTTCCTCAGATAAATTTGTACAAACGAGAAGTCGTTTGCGTTTGAGAATAATCGAACCGAATGCCGAAGGCTTTGTGAAATCGAAATAACAATTAAATAGACCCGCGTGATGATTTGTCTCGGATGTTTTCGGTATCCTTGCTTATCGATTTTCAAATTCACATAGTTCTCCATCGAGCTGATTAATTACGATTACGCCGAGGGAATCGTCCAAGGCTTAGTGCATACAAATGCGATCTTAAATTCTATATCTCTCGTATGTGTTTTCATTTCGATCGAGAGGAGAAATAAAATAAATTAAAGTTATGACTAGCAAAGAAATGGAATTCAAGTGAAAATTTGTTTTATTTACCGAGTATTGCGATCAACATTCTACTTTGAATATTTTTCTACATTACGTGAACTCTGCAGACTTTTGAGATCTCGAGTTTCCCAAAAATGTATCAACATAACGTAATGTGGCTTAACAATTTCGAACGATTGATCAGACGAAATTTCTTTCAAGATTTGACTTGTGCTTTTTGTTTAATGGTAATATATTTACTCCTAACAACGCAATCATACATACAGGATGTCTCATTTGAAACGACCCAGGCGACTATCTCCTAAACTATTCGTTATCGAAAAAAGTATTACAAGTAAAATTTATTTATTTTTTTTCGAAGAATAGATCACGAATCTTGTTGAGATGGATGTGTTTCCGACAAGTTTGTTTCCTTAAATGAAACTATTTTATTTTTCTTCGGATGGATATACGTTTCATGGACCTGTCGTGACATAGCATGAAATATTGAGAACGGTGTAATTATAGTTTAGAGGTAGAGCAAATCAGTGCATCGATGCTCGCGGTCACCATTACGAATACGAAAGATAAGATAATAATTTCTTTGAATGCAGGTTGAATGCACGTTGAATGCAGGTTAACTATTAAAAGGCAATAAACTATCTTGAATAACTTTGAAATATCAATCTATGTATATTAATGAATTCATCACAGAATGGATTACGTGTCCACTCGAAAAAAAAATGCATACATACATTTCATCGAAAATCTTTGAACTCTCGAAAGCATGACCACCAAAACATGTTCTCCTTGAAACAAGGTAAGGAAGTTTCTCTATAACAAATAGTTTAGGAGATAATTGCGCGGGATGTTTCAAATGGGACACCTGTATAAAATTGTCAAAATATATACCATCGCTATAAACACGAGCACCATCGTATCCCTCGTTCGTACCAGATTTAATAGCGAAAAATTACTCAGTCGCGAGACTGTTATCGAGTTTCGATCGTTCTCGCGACGAAACTGTGCCTCTAACCGAATAACGAAAGAACGAGAGAGAGAGAGAGAGAGAGAGACGAACGTAGACAGAAAGGAACGAGAAGCAAGGGGATGGGCGGGCAAGTTTTCGCGATGCCTCGACACACAATAAAACTCCATCGATTTTCACTTAGAGAGAAAAGTCAGCCGTTCTCCCCTTTTACATTTATTCGAGTTATCTTCGATGTTCACTGGCAGGCTAGAAACCGGGGAAAACCGACGTCCTCCAACCGAAAGTCCTCCTCTATCGAGGAGGCCACCATTTTTCTGTCCCTTCATCCTTTAACCTGAGGAAAACGGCGACTCTTCGACGACTCATTGGCGGTGGTTATCGGCCGCCTTATCTCTCACCGGGTTATTTATTATTACCACCGCTAGGAACGAGCATTAAATTTCCATTAACCGTGTTCAACGCAAGAATCAACCGGTTTCGGCTGCGTAATTTATGCGCCACGCCGTTGATTCTCCTTGGACGCGTCGGCGAAGCCATCCCCCTCCCCCTCTTTCGTTTCGCCACCTTATCTTCGCGATTCGAGCCCGAGCCTCTTATTAAGCTTCCCACGAGCTTTTTCCTTTCTTCTTCGTTCAGATAAGTGCCTGTGCAACCCGTCGCGACGTTACGTGTTCTCCCTGCTCGATAAGAGGTGATGCCGCAACAGTTTCTTTAATGGGAAATCGTTTCTCGAAGATTTGCGATTTTTTTCTCTCTCCCTCCGAGTTTTTAGAATGTCATTTGGGTTAGGTTGGGATTTTCGAACGCAATTTTTACGTCGTACGGTCTGGCACGGTCTTCGAATTTTTATCTCGAAATTTTGCTCCGCTCACGGTGAAAGGGAGAACAGGGAAATTTTTAAAGAGAGATTTTTAGTATTCTTTCTTAGAGATGGAAAGAGCACGGTTAAGTAAGATTAAGGATATTGTTAAACGAGGTGCAATATTGAAAGTAATCTTGGCGAGTGTCGATATTATTAAGTAACGACATTTTTAACACGCTGGAATTTTAAATATTTTCACTAATCATTTAATTAGCTCGAATTAATTTTATTATTAATTCAAGTTTCCATCGTTTCTCGAGTCTATGATTTCTTTTTTTAATCTATCCGAGTTTGTTTCTCTATATTTTCTTTGACTTCTCAATTAATCGAAGAGATCGAGACATCCCCGTACCACATTGTGTTTTCCCAGCTGTTGGAACTTACGAATTTTCGTTTTTCCATTTAAGTGGCTGGAAGTTTCAACAAGGCGAAATGATCCGTCGCGGTGGCTTCGCGAACTTCGCGAACCGCAAACGACGATTCATGAATTCATAAGCGGCTGTGAAACGTTTCTTCTGTCACGAATTGAAATTTCACCGTTGCTCGATGCCACCCTCTTTTCGCCCTCCGAGTCGTTCCTCGGCTGCGTCCTCGCTTATTAATCCAACCCTCATTATTTCGTAATGAAGAGTAAATGGATTTCGTCCTCCCAAGGGCCGAGAGAAGAAAGCTGCAACACCGAACTCGCTACAAAGTAAACAGCAATATATCGAATGCAGTTGGAAGAGGGTGGCCTAACCTCCCTCCATCCCCTTGTACCTTTCTTTAACTGCATTGTCCGTTAAATTACTGTCACTGTTGCATTAAACGTTCTCGTCCAGTTACACTGAAATAATTAAAATTTATCGGCAACACCGTTAATGAATGAAATTATTAACAAAAAAAGAAAAAAACACAAAAACTTTGTAATTGTCGAAATGTATCATCGGGACGGGAATTTTATTATTAAATCAAACTGTTCTTCGGGATATTGCTAAAATATTGTGGCGCGATCGTTGAAAATATTGTTGTCGATTTTCATTAATTGTAAAAATTCAAGTACGAAAACCGGTTTGCACCGGTGCCGTTTGAAGAATTATGAAAAAAATCCTGCACGAATTCCAACTGGCGGGGAAAATGGGATTTTTGATACGTTAACGTATTCATTGAAGTGGATTTATTAAGATAAATGGTTCTTGTGATCATTTGAAATCATTATCATTTGCTTTCGATTTAACGTTGCATTCGCTTCGCGTGAAATTTTAAATAAATTTATTTATTCTTTATGCTGAACGCTGCGATAAAAGGTAATCAATCAATTACTGAAATTAATGAAAAATGTTATAGAGTGCGATTCGACGGGATAATGTTTAAAAATAACGTCCACAAATTGAAATAAATGTTACGTAACAGAAAATGATGAAGTTTTGATTCGTTGATCGCGTAAAAAAATATGTTTCTGATGTTACACAGCGACGCGTCTGCTTTTCCACGAAAAATTCTTACATTTTCATTTGAAATTCTAATTTCAAAAGAAATTCAAAGTCCTGTATTTTCGTCTGAAATTCTTGTTTTGATTTAAATTCTTCGTTTGAAATTTTAATTACGATTCGAAGTTCTACCTTGATTCGATTGAAAAGAAGGACAAATTACTGCATGCAATATTCATACATCGAAAAATCTCCGTAACGTCAATCTATGGTATTTATGAAAAGATGTATGTATTTTACGTGACCACCAGGAATTGTGTGTTAAGTACTTCAAATTATCTTCGAACATTTTCTTGGAAATTTCCGAAATTCAAATATCCTTACCGGATCTCGAAGAGCAAACTTCAAACGTCTTTCAGATGTTTGGCCAAGGAGGTTTTCAGGCGGTTTCCTCGAGGTCCTGCGTTATTTTCGCGCGGTGGAGGGAGGGGGGTGATGCTGTCGGTAACGCGGTTATGGAAATTACGGAGCTTCGAAACGCTTTCAACGACGAGAGGAACAGGCCGAACTGCCTCGACAGAACGGAGTTCATGTTTTGCCAAAACTTTCGTATTCTTCTTCGTCGTGAAAACGTGAGACTGGTGTATGGTTAATGAACAGTTACAACAGTTCGGCGAAGCTCGAATGGCTCTTAGTTGGAACTTTCTTCTATAATTCATTTCTTAATTTGGTATAATATGGTAATATAAGATATATAAAATTATATCATGATTTTGGTACAATTTGGTAATGCGAAAATAAACTCTGACGTTTGATTGAAAATAAGTATGATTTTATGAGAATACGATGTGCACAATTTTATCGTGCACAGTTTTACAGTGCTACGCAGAATATTTTTACACTTAATATTTATCGCACGCATCTGCGGAAACGATGCTTTTATTTTCAATCATTCGATTATAAATCTGGTATTTTATTCACATTATGTGGAGTAAAATATGAAGAAGATATTACGATATAAAAAATGGAAAGTATTTATTGAATGTATCTCAATGCTCATGGCTGACAGTATGCATATTTATCTATGAGTAGATATTTAAAATTACAGTCGCAAAACCCGTTTATATATATATATATATATATTGAACAACTTTTACCGACAGAGATATTCGCAGATTGAACCAACAGTCACGTTTCCGCGAACTAATAACAATGAAATTTCAACGCATTCGTGAAAAAGGAATTGTTTCGAATAGGCTCGCTGTCATGCGAAATATTCGCGATTCCAGCAACGGTACAAAGAACTTTAATCGTCGATTTTCCCTCTCTCTTCTTTTCGTTCCCCATTTTTTTGTTTGCTCTTTTTTTTTCAAACGCATTTCACGTCGGAAGGAATTCCACCGAGTCAAATATTTCGCATCGTAACGGCCGAACGATTTCAACGTTTAGCGAATTAATTATTGGAAGTGCAATACGCGTTCCACGGGGCTGTCAGTCGTTACAAATTCACCGCGATTTGTTGGTTAAAAGCACTGGAGACGTCTGCATGAAAATTCACGTCAACATTCAGTTGTGCACGCTAACGATCTGTAAATTCCCCGGAAATTAGTTCTCTGCCCCTACCCGGCGCCCCTCTCGTTTACCCTTTATTGTCGAATGCGTGAAATTGTTGATCGTCGATTCGTTAAGGTATGCAACCTCCTGCCGGCTACGTTTGAAACGTTTCTGTAATATTATTTCATCGCGTGTTTCGCCCTTTGTGCCACACCAAATCAAACGGAGTATATTTAATCGTTCGCTCGATGACGTTTTATTAGACGCGTGTTTATCATATCGTCGTTAGTAGAAAATATTTTATGAAAGTTAACGCAGCGAGCTATTTCCTTTCCTATTTCCTTTTTCTCTTTTTGAGAATTTTTCAGTGAAATTATTTTAATTTAATTTCTATGAAATAAAAACATGCTGCTATTTGTTATATATATATGTACTTGAGAGTTGTATTATCTTATTTTAACAGGTTTTGTTTATGGGACAAAATACTTAATTTCTCTAAGGTATATAAAGTATAACAAGAGCTATATTTTTCGTTTTACAGTACTATCTAATTATTTATGTTGTTTAAAATTCTTTGTTAACGATATTCATCTCATTTTGATTATTGTGAAACAGAAATGACGGTTAGCAGTGAGTGTCGTAGCAATCTACGTGTTAAACGATTCATTACTGATTTTGTCTGACTTTGAACGACTACGGATTCTATTACTACTTATTTTATTTTCTTCAGATATTACAATGTCTGACTATGATCGATCTTTACTACTCATTTTCTCAAGGCGTTGTATTGTCTGGCTGTGAACGATCCACTTGTCTGATTCTTTTGAACTGTTACATCTTTGAATAGTTGCAGAATAAGAAATATTAAAGAATTTTTTTCGAGATAAAATTACGTTGAAAAAAATAACATGTTTATTTTATTATATGTTGTACAATTAGTGATGGGTAAAATATAAAATTTGAACTAAATATACTCGTTTCATCGAAACACCGTCTGTGTTACATTTCTGTGTTGGCTTTATCGGAAGCAAATTTTTTTAAAAATTTACGTTAAATTGCACAAGAGAAACTAGTACTTGTCGAAGCCAATTTTTCACGAAATGACAGCTATCTGAACTTGAACGTGTAACTTTCGCTGTGAATTTCCTTTGTTAATAAAAAAGAAAAAGGAAAAAAAAATGCACGAATCAAAATTCCGCTTGGTCAAGATAACCGTTAGAGGACAAATTTTTATTCAAATTAACTCGGCAGTTCGATACCAATTTTTTGAAAATTTCATTTCGAGGGAAACGCTCTTTAAAGTTTCAATTATCCGTTTAATCACGAAACGTCGACGACAGCTCAATATTTTTGGCAAATCAATTTTTTTTTTTGGCTTTGTCAGAAATATGTAACCCCTTGAGATATGAGAGTGCATCGTTGAGGTATTAAGATATTAGAAAATGTACAAAGACATATTACGCTAGAGCGATCGAACGGATTTTTCGCTCGCTGTTTCACGAAGCAAGTTTTCCTTCGCAAGGAAACTCCGTTCAACAATGCGTTGAAGAAAATCGAGAACAATAGCAGCTTTTAAAATTTTCCGAAACACTACGTCGAGAGCGACGAGAGATTGAAAACTGTGCCATCGAGTCCCCTCGGGGGATCGCGTTTTAAGGATCGACGGTGTCGCGAACAAAATTACACAGCACGTGCTCACAGTAATCGTTGTTCTTCGGAAAATATTCAAGAAGCTACAAGCTGGCCCGGAAACACGACAGTTTCGAAAGTTTCGACGATAAGAAAAAGAAGGGAGTCGGAAAAGAGGGACGGTCCTTTGTCGATCGCAAGTGGCGAAGTGAATTGAAAACTTTCCTCCTAAGCTTCTTCGTCGCTTTCTTCTTCTTCTTCTTCTTCTTCTTCTTCTTCTTCTTCTTCTTCTTCTACTTCTTTTTTTTCCTGCCTTTCTACGCTGTCGATCTCCTGTCTCTCTCTCTCTCTCTCTCTCTTCTCGTCCTGTATTTTCCACGTCACCTTCACGATGAAAGTTCTGTTTTGTGGAAGTTCCAAGTATTTTTCGGAGGAATCGCTACGAGAACGTTCCTAGAGGACCTCTTATGGCTGTTTAATCCTTTTTTTACCTCGATGTTGTTCCGCTCTTTGCCCTATATCCCCGCGTTCATCTTTCTTTCCTCTTTGTCGCTTTCGTTCGCCGATTTTGATATTTGGAAACGCGATGGCTCCTTGGGAAAGTTTCAAATATACTTTCGATATAAGATTGATGTTTTTTCGCGATCGCGATTCAATTTCTCGCGACAGAGGAAAAGATTTTGTAATACAAATCAGTAAATATTGTATCGAATGGCCGTTCTTAAAATATTATATTAGATGAAATTTTGACATAATTGTTAGGTTAGAAATGTTCGTGGTGGAGATTGGTTATAAAATTCATGGAATTATATAAAGAATTCTACGATTAAGCGACTCGAAATTCTAAATTATTACAGTCTTCAATATAGTACCAATTGAGAGTTCTTCTTCTTCTTGATTTACGATGATTTCTCTAGCCGTTTTGATTTAGACATTTCAAGAGACATTTTCGAATACGTGAATTCTTCGAGAAAGTTTCTGATTTGAATTTACTGCAAATAAATGATAATATGCCGATTTCAATGAACTTCTAATAACAATACGGAAACACAAATGAAATCGAAGCACAGTAAACCGATGTTGATTTTCGCGCAAAACGCTTTTCCTGAGTTCGAAAATCGCGCGGAATTTTTCATCGCGCGGGTTAAACACAAATACACAAAAATGAAAGAACAAGAAAGCAAACGGCGCAGCGTTGCAATAAAAATTGTATTAACATACAAACACAGAAAGCAATTAAAATGATTGGAATAATAGCGGTACGGAATAACAGAGGAGCGGATCTCTGCATGCCTCAGGTTCATTTGTTTGGCGAATTAACGCGAAGCTAAAATTAATTTAACCTTATCCGTTAAATCCGTGTTTAACCCGCGCGATGAAAAATTCCGCGCGATTTTCGAACTCAGGAAAAGCGTTTTGCGCGAAAATCAACATCGGTTTACTGTGCTTCGATTTCATCCAAATTTTCTATTCGTCCGACGGAATGAAATTTCACCCTGGACACAGAATCATTAATATTTCATTTCTCGCAATCTCGCGGAACACACATACACACACACACACACACGTACGTAATTAGAAATAATCCGATCGGTGAAATATTAACCTTTAGATGTTCACAGGCGAATCTGAAATTTTTATTTCGTTTTGTTCGATTCGATTTCGAACCAACGGCGGAATATTTTATAAATATGAGTAATGTCCCTTCGTTGTTCGTTGTTCTCTTTTTACAGCTGAAATAAAAATCTTTGTCGCCGAGTTTTCGCTATAGAAGGAAACTATTAAAAGTGTTTTATTTAATTTTTTTGTTTTAATTTTTACAATTTCAGACGCGTCTCAATTGCATTATATTTATTTATCGTATTATATATTTCTTCATACTGATGCAAACATTAGAAACATTTGTATGTTCGTAACAAAATCGTAAGAAGAAAAAATGCTCTTGTATGTAAATACCTAATAATAATTACCACATAATAATAATCTCAATTATGTAATATATACAGTCATCATATTTTTGTATATTAAAAGTCTGTTTGACGCAGTACTTTTTATTTTTTTCTTCTTTTTCATTAACCGAACCGATTATAATGAAAAAAAAGAAAAAATATTAGGAAATGTCAAACAAACTTTTACCTTACAAAAATATGGTGAACCTAAGATTATTTCGGTGACTATAGTTTAACTTATAATAGATCAAGATGTTTATCGTGTTATGAATTGAACAACAAATATTTTCTCGTCAGTTATTATATCAAAGTTTAATTCGAGTTTAGTACTTTTCGTTATTTGACCGCAGTTTGTAATAAATAATTTTCGCTGAATATAGAATAGAATATCCATAGAGAATCTATTCTCGAAAATGCCGTGAATTTTCCAAGCAATTGACTCTCATAAAAAATACACCGCCAAAGTATGACCGACCCCGAAGAATAATACAACGATTTCTTCGAATTCTGCCTTATAAATACATAAATTCGCTTTTCCGCGCTTTATTCTGAAATCAACTTGCGTAATACATAATTCGATAAAAGCACTCTTTCGTAAATCGATTACATTAATTTAATGATTATTACTGTCGAATTGGCTGAAACGTGCTACTACTTTTCTACTTAATACTGAATACCGAGCGGTTTCTCGATCCTTCGAACGTTCAGTTTTGTCAAGCTATTCTCCTCGAACGTTCGTTAAACCACAGAACAACAATAAAATAGTAGAGAAAATAATATTCAAAATAAATCTTCTTGGAAAAAAATTTTCTTACAGAGAAATTTCATTTCATTTCATTTTCGCGAGACTTTCCTACTTTTTATATTTTCATTACGTAATTGCACGAACATTTATTTTGACGACGTTTATTTCTGTCTCTATATTCTTATTCGTTTGTTTATTAGTTTTATTTATTCAGTCTTTTATTTCTTATTCTCTCTCTCGTTCGGTGTTTTGGAAGAACCACTTTCTCGATCGATAACCGTACTCCGTATCATTTCGAAATTGGCATCCAACATTTTTCCATTTCGTTATGGGAGAGAGATGGAGAAGTGAAAGCCTGCGGCAATTTATTTAATTGGGCCGATGTCCATCGCGAATGGACGGGTTAATTGATGCACGAACGAAAATGGATTAAAGATAGGACATCGATAGGAACACTGTTAATGGGAATAGCTTAAATAATTGATCGTCACAGTTTTCTGATTACCTTATGGCTAGTTCGTACATCGTTCTATCTTCGTAAATAGGAAAAGTTTTTCAACGCGTTTCATTGAATTTTTATTACAATCAAGTGTGCGTGGTTTATTAAATTAAAAAAGATCTCTCACGAGATATAATTACGACGAAATATTTTTCTCAGATTTTTTACTTTCACGGAGTAAAGTCAAGAGAGAGAGAGAGAGAGAGGAGAGAGAGAGAGAGAGAGAGTTACATGATGTCAATTCGTGTGGGTGACTCATATTGAACGAATCCACTATATATAGTTTGAAAAACCAAGTTAAACCGAATTGTCAGATTGACATTTCTCCGTTGAACGCACGATTTCTTGAAGAATTTCTCACGTTATACTTCTCTCACTTTGACACTTCTCTCTCTCTCTCTGTCTCTCTCTTTCGTATAAAAATCATGCGATATAAATTTCACAAATTTCGCCGAGAAAGGAAAAGCCAAACGATCGTCTGAATATCCGGCTACCACGGAGTTGGCAGCAATCGATACAGCCGGCGATTAATTAATCAATTCGAGGTGGCGGCGTGTTCTTTGAGCGACCGGAAGTCCGGCTGTTGCCGAGCGTCGAATGCACAGGGCGCGCAGGGGTTGAAAGGGTAGTATAAAGCTTTTCAGCGCTAGCGGATCGAATTGTTCGAACGCGGTAAAGTCTGTTATGCAGGTTTGGTGCTTTTCAAGAGGCCGGGTAGAAAATCGTTTTCCAGGCAGCCATTGTGGCGACTAAGCCGATTCCTCGTTGTCGAGTAGAAACGATTTGGTATCTCCGACGGTGTACACGGAGCGTCGTAGCATCCTGACGGATCCAACGGGGATCTAAATCACGTTCCTGTATTATGCCGCGCTATCAATAAGACCGGGGCGGAAAAAAACGGCAACGGTCTTTGTTCTCTTTCGTTCTCTTTCAAGCTTTCGCCAGGCGAAACGTCTTTCCCCTCTCTTTTCAAAAACAGCTTTCAAGGATTGAAAGCTGACGAACGAAAATTGAAAAGGTGTGTATACCGTGTGACGATTGTTTCTCTTTTCCACAGTTTTCTCTTTTCGTCTCGTCACCCACTTGAAATTTCTTTCACTGTCAATTATCGCATTATTGGGTTTCAAGTGGCTTTCCGGCATTATTGCGGAAACAAACGTTCTGTTGTTGGTGCTGTTATACTTCGTCATTGCACTATTCATGTAGGAAAGACTGCTCTTTATCATAAATCTTCGAAAATAGTAGCTGTAGTTTTTATGATTGCGAATAGGAAATATTCTTAATTACATTGAAAGGATCTTTTTTTGTAATTTTCGTGTTCAAATTATTTTATCGTTGTGTTTAACGTATTTAGATGCAGTGATAGATATGTTTGCTACTCTGAGGACTTTTTTTCGGTAATTTTTATGCTAAAATTATTTTATTGCTGTATTTCACATATTTAGAGGCAGAATTACATACATTTTACTTGTAAGTTTTTGTAAAGAGTTTATATTATCGGTATTAAAGAGTTTTTTCAATATTATAGCCGTGAAAGGGAATTGTAAGAATATCTTATTCCTCGCTATGTAACATAATTTTATTCAATTCTCAGAATATTAAACAGATCTCGTATATTAAAATCTCAAATATTGAATTCTTGAAAAAATCTCAGTTACTAAATTTCCAAATTTCTCAAAGTCTCTGACACTAATCTCCTAAATTCTTAAAAATTAAAAAAAAAAAAACAAAAACAGACACACATGCATACATTAAATTCTCAAAAGTCTCAAATAACAAATCCTCATATTGCCAAAAAAATCTCAGACATCAAATCCCTATATTCTCAAAGATCTCAGGATATACTAACTTTCCAAATTCTCCAGAAATCTCCTCCGCGAAACGGGTCGCACGCTTTTCTCCTTTCGACAGCTTCATTCTCAATTCTCGTCTCAAGCAAACCGAAAGAATTGCGCGCGAAAAAAAAAAATAAACAGGACGACATCGAAGGGTTGACGAGAATAGAGTATTAACACCCACTGTCGTGACACGGTTTTATGTCGAACAGAGAGAGGGTGAGTGAATAGATGAACGAAAGTCGAAAACTCTCCAGAACGCGGCGGGGAATTATGGATACCATTATAAGGAGAATGATTAGAAGTCCTTGTAATATTTTTATTACCTCGTTTCACGTGTACGCTGCTCGCGCGCGGATTCGATCGGTCGCGAATCGTGCCGCTCGAACAAATCGTATCGACGTTAAGGTAGAAGAACGAAGCGGATCCGTGGATTCGCTAGACGAAAAATCCAATCCCTTTTCTGGCAAAAACGCGGCTCGATTAATCGTGGACCTGCGTTGAACATTGCGGTTTAGGCTCTACTACGTTAATCGATTATCGACTGGCTCGCCGATCGCTTCGACACGTTCGACGAAAGTTGTCCTCGAAAGGTGTACGGCGATCTTATTAAGAGATACGAAGTTGATTCGTGCTGATTTTGACCGTACAAAGATACACGAGGCTGATCTTGGACATTGCTCGTGATTCATGGTGTTGCACCATGGGGATTTCGGTTTGTAATTGAATAGACGTCGTTTAATCAAGAGAGAAAAAGAGAGAGAGAGAATGAACTCTATAAATTGAAAACGTCATTTTTTTGACATTGAAATTTATGATTATTAATCTTATTAATTTTGTTTAATTATCGACTAATCGATTTATGTCTTTGTTGAGAAGTTGAACAACAAGTTGTGTGAAAAATGAATTTTAAAAATTCGTAGAAGTGAAGTTTGACTTTCGAAAGACCTAATTGATTAATCGGTGTTTCAACTTGAGAGAAAGTGAGAATACGTACATATTTTAAGATAATCTTCATTGTAAAGAATAAAAGAAACAAATACCTAAAATTTATAACAGTTACAATGTGATACGCAATAAGATGTACAAGCGGGCAAAGGATGATTCTTCATAAAACAAGAAAAAAATATTTTAATTATGCTTATTGAAACAAGCAAAAAAATTTTTTCACTCGAGATATTCGATTTTCGAGAAAATCTAGTTTGAAGATTTACCAATTATGCTTGAAGTTAAGTTAATTCTAGATGTGACGGAAAGGAATTGTTGATAAGAAATTATCAAAGAATTTATCAGGAGGGCGAGTGTAAAAGAATTATTAATATGAGGTGCGAAAATAAGTAAAAAAGAAAGAAAGAAAGAAAGAAAGAAAAAATCCTGCATTTGCAACGTGTTCTGAATTAATTTCACAAAATGACAATTGGCCGCATAAATTTGTACGAAAATTGCTCAAGAAGAAAGTATCTTCCTGACACTTATCCGACAAAATTTCTCAAAAATCCTCCGCTCTGAAGCTTCAGAGAACGAAGCAGCGGGATAGAAGCGGGACAACCTATGAATCCGCGATCATGATCTAATGCAACCGCCGTCTCGGGCTGCTGTCTAGTCAAAAGAAATCCAGCGCGGGGGAGGGGGGGGGGAGAAAACGCGCGAGAGGGGAAATCAATTTACAATTTGCCGCATCGACGCGGCGCGAGAGTGCTCGGTAAAAAATGGCGAGCCGCAGTGGCAGCGAGAGAGGCCTCAAAGGACAGGGGGTCGAAAGCAGAAAGCGAACGAGGGGGTGAGTCTTGTTCTCGCGGGAACCGAAATCACATCCTTAATTTCCATAAAAGAGTGCGAAAGGCCTCTTTCCTCTCACTTCAATCGAGTGCCTCCTTCTCCTCTTACTTTCTTCTTTTTCTTTTTCTTCTTCTTCTTCTTCTATACTTTGGCCTTCATCTCCTCCCACGGGTGAGAAGATCTCTCCCTCTCTCTCTCTCTCTTTCTCTCTCTCTCTCTGTCTTTCGAGGGACTTGAAGCTTCGTAAGCATATCTCGTTCATCCTCTTACCTCGTTCGCGACTTTGCCACTCAGCGCACCCTCGACCCTTCTCTCTTCTTCCGCAATGATACTCTCGTTCTCTCTCTCTCTCTCTCTTCCCTCTTCTTGTTCTCCCTCGCTCTTTCTTCTCTTCTCTGTGTCGGACTGGATCAACGTAATTACCGACGAGAAATCCCGTCCGACGCCCACTTTTTCAACGATGCTCGCGTGTATCGCGTATCAATAGGTCTTTCAGGTTTAATCGTTGATCATTCTCTGGATTTCTGTCATTTTCACTCCTTGAGAGTGAGACTTTGATTGGAAACAAATAGTCTTTCTCTAGTACTCCCTCTGTCCGAAAATATGGTACACATTTGAAAGAAAATCTTAGATTATCTAGAGTTTCGAAAGCAACTGGCAATACTCATTATATTGGTATTGTTTACATCGATAGCTAAATAACCTAACACATTTGGCTTGCTCTTGAGTTCAGTTGGAATTTGAAGACCAAAAATTAGTTTTTGTTAAGAAAAATAAAATAGTCACCTCTGTAATTTCAAAATGAAAAACTTTCACCCAAATAACGTGAATTTACAAAGAAGAGATGCCAAATCGAAGCAATTGACTAATGAACAACGTCATGGTATCTTGCAACAGCTATTATAGTATATGAAGAACAAAGAAAAATTAGAACACGATGCTATTAATGAATTAATGAATTGATTGAATATGTTCAAGATGCATTTAATAAATTAGAGAGAAATAGTCTTGATAACGTTCTTATAACATTACAAACGTGTCATGGAATCAATTATGTTGACAGGGGGGGGGGGAAATTCCTATAAAACACCTCATATAAATCAGGTAAAACTTCGTCGTGAGGGTCGATTAGCTGAAAAGTATATATATGTTCAGAAGAAGCATTCAACAAGGCTAAATCTCACTTTAACTAAATTTCGATTACATGAAAATTATTTGTATTTAGTTATATTGTGATAATAAAATGAATTTAATATTTTTTTATATTTAATTTTAGTTTTATTTGATTTTTTTCGCAAATGTATAGCATATTTTTGGACAAAAAAAAATATTAAAATGTATACCATATTTTATTTCGGACAGAGGGAGTAATATTTTAACGTATACGACGTACAGTTCGAGTATCCTGATGTAAATGAGTTATTGTTACTGATTTATAGATTATTGTCGTTCAATATTATATTGTTGTACGAAGTGGCTCACGTATTTGTTTCAAATGATATAAATTCAAATATATCTGTGCAAACGCAGAAGGTAAAGAGAACACAAGGAACATAAAGGGAACTTTTTCCTTTCACTCGACTTCCGTGTACCATTGTTTCACTGTTTAAATAATTTGCACGATATGTAAAGTACAGGGAACAAAAAATTGAATGAATAATTCTTTTCTAATTAATAAAGTACTTCTTATTTTAACTGCAATTAATTTTTTCCTTCTTCTTTACAGCGTGAATATAACAATTTATTTACGAATACAGTAATAATTGTTACACAGTCATGCTCATAATTGTTACATTTATATTTTTTCATTTATATAAAAAAATTACACTTTTCGATTTCTTTGCCCATTTTTCCCTTGAACTACAATCAAAAATACACCGACAGAATCTTTTGTGGATAAAATGAAAAAGTCACGGTAGTAAGGATTGAAACGAAAATACAATTCTGTCTTGTTTCTAGCAATTGCTTGCTGAAAATCAAACAAACAACAAATCTTACAGACAAATTTACTTTATTCTGAAGGAACACAAAAAATTGAATAAATAATTTTTCTAATCGATAAACATGGAATTTTATTTCAATCTCTTAAATTGTTGTTTTAATCTGTTGAACTCTTATTTTAATCGCAATTAATTTCTTCCCTCTTCCCTCGCATTGCGGATATAACAATTGATTTACGAATACAATAATAATCGATGCAATACCGATGTAACCTCGAGCATTGATGTTACATTTATATCTCTTCATTCATATCAAAAAAAAAAACTACACTTTTCAATTCTTTGCTTATTTTCTCTCTGAAGTACGGTCAAAAATATACCAAAAATATACAATGGAAGTTTTTCTCAGCCAAATGCAATTTCGTCTAAAATGTCGAAATAGTTTTGTTCTAGCAACCAACAAAAATTTGTTCCACGGATGAATTTATTAAAACACTGAGAGGTATCACCGACTCTACAGTTCACTCAAAACCTAGAACAAACTCTACCCTGGAGGACAGATTTTGTTTGAAGCCGATATCTCAATCCGTTCCTAAGATATAGCTCCGCTTTCGCAACGTGCCTTGTTGCAGCACACGGAAAGCTGAATGGCGGTCGAATTCCCGGAAGCGGCGTGGCCTACTTTTCGTTTGCGGAAATATGTACGCAGCGTAGTAATAATAGTGAAAAAAAAAAGAAAAAGACGAAAGCTCAGCGTCCGTCAGCGGGACAGCGAGTGTGGGATAGGTCAGCGAGACGTTCAAAATTATGCCTCTCTTTAAAAGGCCTTATCTCTGCAATGGTACGTCGCAGGTGAATGAGATAAAAACGATTTTAAAGGGGAGATCTCGGATTTTGTCGTCATCGTATCAATGATACGTTTCGACGAGACGTAAGGTACAGTTACATAGAAGGAAGGAAGAGTTTGATCAGGTATAGTGACATTGATGGTAATGAATGATTGGTAATATGGATCTATCGTGTCGAGAATGATGCATAGTCGGAGAATAAAATATTTTCGATTATTACTGCATTAGACTGACCAAAAAGTAACTCTTTGGAAAAATGAAAGGCGGTGTTTTCATGAGAATCGAAAATTATTACTATTTTCTTCGATTACCTTTTGCAATTTATCTTTTTCGACAAAAGAACGATTTGATATACTCATCAAGTAGTGAAATTTAGCAAATCAATTCCGACACTGTCGTAGTTTTAATGCATTTTACACGTCAGACAATTTTCTACGAATTTGCACAGTGTTTTTCTTTTCTTTTTTCCTTTTTGGAAACAGTACAGCAAAATATGACGAAAATGTTCCTTATTGATTTTCCACTTCGAAATCGTCGTCCAACAAACGACAGTTAACGAAATCGTGCATTTCCTTTTTCTAAAATAAGCTTGAACAATCAGGTACCAGAGTAGAATGAATTAAAATGAATTTACAGTTTAAAATAGAGTTAACTACATCATACACGTATATCCATTTATTTTATTTATTAGAAAAGAACGCAATTACTTTTTGGCCAATTGAACAGCTGCAAAATAGCAGTTTGATTATAATGAGTAAATTGATTGAAGGTTGACATTGAATTCGAAAATGGTTTGAGAAATATGAATTTCGAAAGGAGTTAGTTTCATACTTTTGTGTACAGACTCGATTATTTGTTATAGATTATTAGTTGTGGACACAACTTAATACAGTAAAGAAAAAGATGTACGTAGTAAATTCTTTTACTAGCCAGGTTTTGCCGTTCTTTCTTCAAACACGTTACATTTATATATTTATACGTGAAAGTATAAAAACATTCACTACAGCTCGCGCTGTAACATTCATTCATCGGGAATGAAACAAATTTCTACTTCCTTAATCGTAAGAATATAAGATTGCATAAATATCCGCAGTATAACAATCGTAAATGCCAGTGAAACATAATGATATCTAATCGGTAGAATTCAATTCGTGAAAATTATTTCTCTCTCCCGAGGAATGGTCAAACTTCCTCATATATATATATATATATATATATATATACATGCATACATATAGAAGTCTTATACTTGATTTATCAATCATTAAAACGACGAAAGGCCCAGACGAGCACGCCGCTGTAGGCGGCTTCTCAGTCTGGAACAATTAGCCGACACACTGGAAACGGCTAATTGACAGACGAGAGATAAAACGGCACGATCGAATCGTAATTGAAGCTTCCACGGCCTGGAGCACGTCAATAGCCCCCCGTCAGACGTCGTCCACGTTCTGATAAGTCTGTCGACTCTCTATGACGCGAGCTATTCTCCGTGGACTGATCCCGGAACCTGTCGTGCAAATTGAATATTTGACTGTTTCGTTTGTCACAATTGTTGTGCAACGTCCTTTCCTCGAGTGAAATAGAGAGAGAGAGAGAGAGAGAGAGAGAGAGAGAGAGAGAGGACGTGAATGTCACGTCGCTTCGTCTACGTTACTAGTTTCGAAAGAACATTATCGTGATAGGTTTGAACACGACCATTCCTCTGTCGATGCGTTTCCCATTTCTCCTTTGATGATAGTGGCGCAATTTAGTAAACCTGCGTTTCTCGATTAGTGGGATTGTTAATTATTAATTTATCGAAAACCAACGCTGCACCATCTCCTCCTATCGTCAGTTGCTTTTCGTTATGAATCTCTATTGAATTCGTATTATTGTATTATTATTATACATATGTCATTATTTGAAGAAACTTTCGGGGGCTAGTTCAAAATTTCTGTCATACCAGATCCGGATCTATATTTGGTACGAAGTTTGCAGAAATTGAAATATTTCACGGTACTTTTTCTTTTTTAAAAAGATTTGTTTCTCTTCTAATTTTTAGAATTACCCTTTTTGTACGTTTAATTTGTTCGTTCGTGTAATATACCTATTATTCTAATTTTTTGTTCCTTAATAATTTACAGTACGTTCCTATGATATTTCTTAAATTTTGACGTTATATCACAACGAAATATATTTCATTGTTATGTTACATTCGTTTCGTCATATTATATATTTCAAATTGGTATCGCAAATTCGCTCTTTAGTACCACGAGGGGATGATAGCACTTTCTATTTTTTTGCAGGACATTTCCAATATGTTACATTATTATATTATTAATATCATATTATTGAGATAGTCGTTCCAGATAATTTTGTTTTCATTAAAAATATCCCCGTATTGTATCATTTTCGTACAACGTTTGTTTGTTTATCCATACAAAGAGTATTTAGATCAACGTAATATCAAAATATCATGTTTTACAGCCCACTGTAACAGAAGCTAAAACAACCAGATACTATCGTTGATGATCGATCGACCCAATATCGTGCGGCAGCGGGCAACGAATGCGAAAATTTCATGTTGGAAATTCGTAAAATGAAATTCACTTACCTCTGGCCGGTCCCGGGTGGAGCATCATCGTCGAAAGTTGCTAGGACAAGGGGGATAATTAATGAAGGATGAGACGCAATCCCGTAGCGCGAACCTTGCCCGACCCAATTTCCACCCGGACAATTTGTCAATGTACCGGAATTTTTCGATCGCCCACTGGCAACAATCTTGCGAGTCCCACGGGTCCTCATTCTTCATAAAGGAACATTTCGTAAAAGCTGGGTTCGTTTCTTCGAAAAGCTACTTCAACTTTCGCTGAACGTATGAAAATCGAGAAACGAGGTAAAAGAATTTTTATTAAGACTTACTATGAAGAAAAAAAAAAAAATAAAAAAAATAAAAACGAACTCTGCATTCTTTGCAAAAAAAAAAAAACTGCAACTACGATTGACCCAGTTTGTGTGCAAAAATTGCCAATGACAGTTATTCGAAGAAGCCAGTGAGCAAAAATAGAAGAAGAGGACGAACGAAAAATATTCGGGGAAGCATTAAAGAAGCGACGAGGATGAACACACACGTGATCGTACAATATAACGTTGCGTTTATTATTATCGTTATTCATTAACCACAATCGTTAAACGTTCACTTTCGTATGATACAACATTAGGTTTCTATACACATTCTTTCTTCTCCTGCCTCCCACTAAATGTCCTCTTACAATCTGCTTACGCCTATTTTTCTTCTTCTTTTTTTTTTTTTTTTTTTAATAGTAGTTCCGTTTCTTACGATTTCTTAGTGTCTGTACTTATATACAAAAGCGCTGGATCATTCGTCCATTCGGCTAAGCTACGAACAACCCAATTTTTATTCATCTCGCGGCTGCCGGTTGGTCTAACACGCGACTCTTTCTTTTTTTTTCATCTTTTTCATTTCGCGTTCTTTAAGCTTCCACTCTCGTCTCCTAGACACTCAGACCTACATTTTCTTTTCTTTTCTTTTTTTTTTTTTTTTTTTTTTTTTGTTTCACCGAATCGCTCCTTCCGCTCAGGGAAATCTTGAACATTACGAGCATCTCGTTACATTCCCATCCGTTTGTTTCGAAATTTTCTTACATTGACACGTTTCTATTCGTCGTTCGTTCAACGTCCCGTTTACGTATATTGGCTACAAAATAATTGACAAAAACCTGTCAAGTAAGTCGACAATTTCATTCAACACGTTTCCAAGCGGTTCGTTTCGATCGGTAACTAATTACTATCCTCGTTGTCTCGCTTGTTTTTTTCTTATTTCCTTTACTTTCTTCGTTCAAGAGGAGGGGTGGTTTTCATTCGAGAAAGCGGAACGAGCACGATTCTTCTGCTAGCAGCGACAGGCACACGATTGTTCTTTGGTTTAGTAAATAAAAAAATATCGCAGAAAGGACAATGGTCACTCTTTGGCGAAATTTTACCATCACTTACGTACTTATAAATCACGAGTACAATTTTTCTTGTCGACAATTTGCGAAATGATTTTCCTGTTCTAGATATATAGAATTATGGCGAGTGTTTGTTGTTGTTGTTGTTGTTGTTGTTGTTGTTCAAGATATCGACTACCATCTGTGAAATTTTGTTTCAATCAGTTTCTAGAACTATGTCGAATATTTCGGGGAAATTGCGATCGATGCGTAAATTCGGTACATTCGGAAGATTTACTCACTTTTCATAACGACTGTTTTGAAATCATTTCTTGAGTGTTTAATATTTGAATATTTTATAATTATTGACTTTTCATTGTTCAGTTATAGATGATGTTTTTAATTCAACAGTTGCATTCTTTGCTTTTGTCTCAACGAAGGATTTAAAAGGACGAAACAAAATAAAAAAAAATGAACAATAAAAATGTCTGTAGAAACGGGTTCTGTTTTGTTTCAATGATTTTCAATTCGATGAAAAATTAATTACGTCGCATCTAGAATGGACAGAGTACATTCTTCAAATTCCAATCAATTGTTTTCTGCGTTCGTAATTTGCAAAATCGAAGAAGGAAATCTTTCAACAAGCATAAGTCATACTCTTTTCTCCAAAATTTGCAAACAGATTGAAGGAAACAAAATATGAACTTCTGTAATATGAAAAAGAAAAAAGAAAACGCACCGAATCAATTTCCACCTTTGCAGAGAATTATTTCATTTACAAAGCACAATCGCGAAAACCCCTCTGTCATTTTCCCCGTACACGTACACAAACTCTTTCGAACTTTAATCTCGACGTTCTCTCGATCACGATCAACTTGCGAAAATTTAACATTCTTTCTACCTTCTCAAAAGCTTGTCATCGTCGCGTCTCTGAATTGCATCTGAGAATGGTAAACAGAGGGGTCCGGTCTACTTCGTTACATTCGGAAATTCACGTGATCAATTAGGGTATCGGACACCGGTCGGGATATTTCCATTTCTTGGTACGTTTGCCTCGATCTCGAATCGTTTCTCTTGGCCGTTTTTGTCGCTGGAAGAACGACGGGAACGATTCCCGGAAGGTGTTCAGGCGACAAATACAAATTCCAGCCGCGCTCCAACGCACTTATCATCCCCGTCAGAATCGGTTCGACCGCGATAGAAAGCTCCGAGAAACGACCTTCTGAAACCGGGGTGGCCCGGATCCTTCCTAGCTCGTGAATCTTCCGCCCGTTTCGGATCCTGGATGCAGCTGCTCGGCATCGACGGAAATCGCTTCCGGCCAACGAGATCGAAACACCGGTAACACTTTATCGATCGTTTCTCCGTTTTAATTGTAATCGTGTCTCTTGGCGATTATCAGCGCGCAATTTAGCTTCCAAGCGTCGAACTGGTTTGGAATTTCTGTTTCTTTTCGATAGAGAGAAAGAGAGAGAGAGAGAGAGATATATATATTCCATACAAGGATATACTATTATTGGACGAATTAACTTTCAACGAAATTAATAGAAATTCATTCATCGATAGTCGATTGTCTCTTGTATGTATCTGAGAGCCTTCTATTCCGAGATTTTGCAAGTTCACATTCGAATTTATCAATACGATCAATCTGTTAATTGCCAAGATAATGGTAAATGTTCCTCAAAGCTTTCGAAAAGAAACTTGTCCAATTCTGTTCTGGATAGCAGGTTATCAAATCAATTTTGAACAAATCCAATCGAGTTCTCCTCGAAGATTTCGCTTCGATAAAATTAGGAATGGCCTTGAATCCGTGTATTTGATAATGTACCAAAATACGATAATTACGATAATTCGAATTAAACAGAACTCTCGATAGTCTTAGCCGTCTTTTAGTTTTTCACTTGTTCGCGGTTTCGCAACGCGGAGAGATGAGAGATCGTTAGAGTACTTGAGGAGTTCGCAGATCTACTTTGTGCGACATCAGAACTTTGTCTGTTATTTTCTTTTGGACGAATCGGAGTTCCCTGAACGGTGACCTTGTCAAGCCTTGTAAAATCACTGTGATTTTTTTCTGCCTGCTAGCAAATGTCCGCGTGAACCTGTCGCGTCGGAAGCCAAAAACGTCTCTGGTTTGCGTGGTCGGCCAGCATTCAGATGACGTTATGCGAGAGGGTGCCGTCGTCCTGCCACGTGTTCGCTGGAAAGAAAAAGTCATCTTTTCAGATTCTCATCGAGACGATCTCTTCGCTAAATGGTAAGAATTGTGGGGGCTGCACGAGCCTGGATAATATCCTGGGTTACCTCTATAGTGCATGTCCTGGGCCATCGATGGACACTTCGCGTCCGGTCGCTGTCGAAAAAAAAGAAACACCAAATTTTTCGTTAATTTTCGACTTAAATTGAACGATCCTCGCGCATTAAAGCGATCATGTAACGTAACACTCCTACTCGAAAATTTACATCACCCGTTCGCTTTAGACGAAACGAACTTTTTCTGAGAAACATTACGAATATTGCAATTATTGCAGAGTTTCGATATAGATCTTAGTAGAACTTCATCCGAACCTTTAATATTATATTAATATTTATATTATATTAATTTTTATAGAAGTTTCGAACATTGAGTCTCCGTTACATTTACTTAAGAAAGTCCTAGTTTTCGGAATTCTAACACGTTTCGATCATTTCGAAGTTCTCTAATATCTACGTAAACTTCACTTATTTGCTAGATTCTAAGGTCCGATTTAAAAAAAAATACGTAAAAGAAATGAATATCGAATTGCACGCTTCGCGTTTGAACTTCGTAGCGACCGACGTAATTGAATTCACTTTAACGCGATCAAGATTCCCGTAATCTGTTAAGTCGATGAAAAATCAGTAGAGAAGCAGCGCGTGGCACTATATAGCCAGGAATGGAAAGTAAAACGAAGCAATTCACCTTGTGAAAATCAATGTTTGTCCGTATAGTCCTGTAATGAAGATCCTGCAGCGGCCTCGAATTGTTTCCCAGGGGTGCCTTCGGGATGGTCGACGGACCTTGCATTAGTTTCCTTAGTGCGTAAAGCTGGAAATGGGATTAGGATTACGATGTAACGATGCCGTTCCCTCGTTCAATATTTAACCATAAAGCAGAGCTTGTTAAGTAATGGCGCGGTCGTGAAACGTGGTGGGGGCACGAGAATAAGGGGTGGTGGTGGTGGAAGCCCAAGAATAGCCCGAGGAAACGGGAGTTGAATCTCGAAAGTAATGTACTTAGGCCATCGGTGTTGGTGCTGCCTGACACCTTATTAAATTATTTATCGCCCCGCGATTAATTTTGCAACAGCGCAAAGGAGATTAATAACACGGGCGAAGGATTTACGCGAGTTTCTTTAGAAAATTTCGCGCGCTTTCGCATCTAATCTCTCTAGCGTCATCTTCCGCTGAGAAGGAGGACATCCTCTTGGACGGCGAATGACTAAAATGAAATTGGTCTGTACACACACAGTCGGTCGCACGAAAGTCTACTCGAGTGAGAATTTTAAAATGAAATAAAATAAAAAAAAACGACGATATTCTGAGGTTATGCAGATTCTGAAAAAATGTTCATTGCACATGTATCGTACATATAGTTAGTTTACATTGAAATTTTTGTAAGATCGTATATATATATGTATATTTTAAAACAAATGTAAAAAACGTTGTTGATAGTTTTTAGAGTTGATAAGTAAATTTACGTAACAAGATCTATAAAACAAAAAGAAATAAAACGTGGATGTAGACCTCTGCGCAACGATGTTGGAGCAACGATGATATTAATCCTTTTTCGGACAATTTTGAGAGTCTTTTACTTGACTTATACAATTATACGACGCTATAATACGTTACTATTATATATGCTATATAGTGACACTCTTATATTTGTCGGGAAACAGCAGTAAATCTATATTCAAAAAAAAAAAAAAAAAACGCAAGTAATTTAAGATCAAATTGACGAATTTTTCAAATGACCCTCGCAGATGCGTTGTTCGCGAAAAATTGGAATCGCATTGCGTTTACGTAGAAGGTGGAAG
Organism: Tetragonula carbonaria; assembly: GCA_032399595.1. NCBI lineage: Eukaryota > Metazoa > Arthropoda > Insecta > Hymenoptera > Apidae > Tetragonula > Tetragonula carbonaria. The sequence continues at coordinate 4,414,465 of JAUCRC010000008.1, forward strand.
GTGAAAGGTTGATTAATTGACCAATCGACATACAGAGAGGGGTGATAAAAAAGACTCGAGCGAGGAATACAAATCGAGGTGAATTGGGAGAAGGTAACGAGGATCAACACTTACCTCTCGCGCTGTTACGTAAATGGGTTTGTTGAGGATCAGCCATACCGCCGTTTCCCAACAGCCTGGGTGAGTCGTGCTGCCCTCGTAAGTCATGTAATCGTTCGTGTTTGGAAGCAGGCTCTTCAAAGACAGGTGACGTACGGGCGCGGAATCACCTGCACAGAAAGACCAATCTCTCGTCAGAACGATATATTACGATGCATCAAGAAATAGAAATATACGAGTTAGGTTTAATTTAATTTTGAAATTATTTAAAAAAAAAAATATACTCTTTCGATGTTGCTTTTAACGTCACTGATTTTTCTGAAAAGCAACCTCGTAACGAGAGACGATTTTATGTGCGCTTTGTAATATAGAATTAATCGTAGTTTTCTCCACATTCATTCGTCTTTTCAAAGGCAACGAGAATTCCATTCGTTCAGAGTATGCTTATTTTTACAAAAGGCTTCAAACATTTGACTCGATAAATAATTGCACACGAATCTAGAGCATTCTGGGAACAACTCGGATAAAATCTACTGGAACAAACTTCTCGCTGAAAACTGAAAAAGTTATCTAACAATTGACTTGGTGAAAGAAACAGTGATTTATTGACCTTTTGCACTCGACTGTTTTCCATAGGGCGACACCATACTTACATTTAGCTAACAGTTAAAATTATTTAAAAAAAATTTTTTATAATTACTGATAATTGTAATGAACATACATGTGGTGTTGTACGATAGAATATAACGACGTAAAAGGAACAATAAAATTTCAAAAAAAAGAAATTCTTGAGGATAAAGGCAGTCGTAAGTCAGTTGACATTCATTATCATTGAATACATTCATCGAATTATTATTCAAATAATTCAGTGATAATTCACATAAACTTCTCATTGCTTCTTACGAAAGTTTATAAAATGGTGAAGGAAATTTATCAGAAAATTGAAATTGTATATCATTAACTTCTGTATATAATACTATACTTAGTGATTGTTTGAAACATCAGAGAAATGTAATTCACAAAATTTCATACTAAACACCATTCAAACAGGATGATTGTTTCTGATGTTACGTCATTTTATTTGAAGTGATATCTCACTCGCTATTTCGTAAGTATAAATTGCTGGTAGATGATACAAAAAATATTTCCGAGAGTAAAGAGTTAAAATACTCTCTATAAATTTGCAAGTTCTTTACTTATTCGAATTATCGAAATCGACTTAGAAAGTCCTTTCAAAATCTCGCCACGATCGATCCAATACAAATTTACAATCGTATCGAAAGCTAATTTTCAATTCTAATGGCCAACGACTCGAAAGCGCGACGCTTTCGAGTTTTCAATTTTCAAACCAACGTAACGTATCGCGTTACCGGAGGTGCTTATTATTAAATCGATCGAATGAACTCGATGCTGTTGATCGTTGTACGAGCAGGAGAATTGTCTGCCTTATACGAGCGAAGAGAATAAAGGCTGAACTTTTCCCAACTTTTTCTCTTTGTGCGGCATAACGAAAGCGCATCGGTAAACAGCCGGAGCGTCTGTCGTCTGAATTTCAGAGTATTTGCATGCTAAACGATCAAAATTCGGCGGGTTCTCTTATTCTATCGGTAGAACGCTGCGTTGCATATTCAGCGACGTTATTTCGAACGCGACAAAATTACTCGATATTCGTCCGAGGCCACTCTTTGAACTTCAACTCGCGAAACAGACAGCCTGGGGAGGGAGGGGGAGAAAAAAAAAGAAGAACAGGAGATCTCGCTTCGCCGGTGCCGAGGGAAAGGAACTTTGTACGCTATATATATAGAGAGAGAGAGAGATAGTTTATTTATTTATTTATTCGCGGAAAATGGACGTACAGCATCTTCTATACAACGAGGTAAAATCGACTGTTGTTACTACTGGTAACTTCGTCTCCTTTATTGTCTCTTTTATCACTGGAATACCCTTTATGCGTGTTTTTGTTTGGAATTTTTGTTAGGAGTATTCGTGTTTTAACTTTCTCTTTTTCTTTATATTCCTCTATGCTGCTTTTTAGACCTAAGAATTTTCTTATTTTGCATTGTTCTTTTCTTTTTTTTTTTTTAATTATTAGAACTGCTATTTTTTCAAGTATTAGAATTATCTCGCTCGGTGCTCTCCTTTCGATTTTTATATTTTTATATCAGGAATTTTCCTTTAAAAGAGATCTCTTTCAATTCGGTGGAATTCCATTTTTAACACTGTAGTCGCATTGCTCCATTCATTTCTTGCAACTTGTACCTTCTTTTTTTCCCATATTTTTGCATCGTTTTTCTTCTTCTCTTGGTGATCTCTGTTTGGATAGCTTCCTGCGCTTCCCTTCGTATTTCACCTTGGCTGATAGTAAATGAATTATAATCGAGCAAACTCGAAAATAACAATCTTCTCCATTTTCATTCTTTCAAGTCGGGTCTTATCATTCTAGACATGTCGACGGGCACATTCTTCTTGTTCACGGATATACAAAATCACCAAGAACGTTAAAACATTACAACCCGCGTATTTATTGTTTTTCTTTTTTTTTTTTTTCATTAAGCACGCAAGTTTTTCCTGTCGATAAACGCATGGAACGAGTTCTGACTAACCAAATCAATTACAATTAACCAAATTAACTAGATCGATTTTAATTAATTACAATTGAGTATTGTCAAAAATCGTCAAGCTCTCGACTCATTTTCAAGCTTCAACGGATGCGTAAAAACGGCCACTCGATGTCTTTATATTTCCCTTTGTTTGTACGGCTACGTGCAACAACAATCGAGCACAATTAAAACAATTTCTTTCCTCGCGTTTTCCATCGTTAACAGCGCTTTGCCGGTTTATAACTGACACCGACTGTTCACGGATGATTTGCGCACAGTTCGTAAGTAAAGACGTGCTCGTAATTCCCACTGTGTTTAAATCACCGCAGAAGAGCAACAATAACAAATTGATGGTGGTCGTCGAACGATCGTAAAGAGAAATCGTGGTTATTCCCGTCGATCTAACGATTCGGTGTGGCGCGTTCACTCGTAAAACCGATCCACGCGCGCGCGCGGCAGTGTGTGTGTATCACCTTGTCGTCGTCGTCGTCGTCGTCGTTGAGACGACGATACGAATAATCGATAAGGTGTGACCCGGGTCCCGAAGAAATTCACTTCACAGCGGCGATTTCGATTCTTAAACGGGGCTCGTTCGACCGTGCGCGAATCGCCAGCGAACTGGAAAACCAATGAAACACGAAACGAGAGGGAAGCATCCGGCTAATCGTCGAATATAATCGTAGAATTATACGGCCGAATGGTTTATCGAATCGGGAATTTCATAATTAAAATGCCTTTGGAATGTTCATTATATATTTGCGCCTCTTCTCATTCTCTTTCTCTCTCTTTCTTTTCTTTTTGTTTCTATGAAATGTTGAAATGTTCCTTTAAAATGCAGCGGATGGATATTAACTTTTTGCTCGGCAAGTTGATGTATTTTCTTTCTTTTCTTCTTCCTTTCTTTTTTTTGTAATTTCCATAGAGTGGAGTTTCATAATATGTTTATCGATTATTTTAATTCGCGTTTTAATCAAGATTCTTGTTTTTGTCGGAGTTATTGATATAGCTCTTAAGTTGATAATTATTACTGGTTCAATTACCGGTAATTAACGATAAAATGTTTTATATGAAAGCGTAATTTTGTAATACGCTGGCGATGTAATTTTTAAATAATATCCTTTAAATATTCTTTGAACAATTAATAATTAATTTTGCTATTTTGCGTACCGTATTATATCGTATTTTCGTTCTTCTATAATAGTCTGTTAATTCAATTATGCAAAATTAATTGCGAAGATTAAATTACATTAATTATGAATAGACTATATGCGGATGTTCATATAAATTCATGTTTTCCTACAGGAAATGATGTATCTTAAAAGAAAATCACGTGTTTCTTTTATTATATCATAATAATTATAGTTTTGCATGAGTACATTCTGTACATCTTCACAAAAATATGAATTATGAAGATCAACTCATCACTCATATCATAGTCAATCGGAAATTCTATTTCGTATACATACTTTAAAAATCAGTCCATGAAGAAACGAAAAATCAAGTATCATCTAATTATCTAGAAACGAAATGAAACGAAACGAAAAACGAGAAGTTTTGCTTGTTTCATTTCCATTCTCTTCAAAGAAACGCTACAGAAATTTCATTTAAAATCCTTTCGTCCAAACGAAAAATCCCACCGCAAGCGGAAAATCCGATCAAAAGAGCCTCCCCCTCTAAAAAAGAGCCTCCGCTAAAAACTTTACTAATCATCCTCATAAACGAGAAGCGTACGAGCGACCAACTCAATCTCAAAACTCGATTCAGTCCTTTTTTCACACCCCATTCACACCCCCAACACCTATTCCACCTTCTAGGCGAGCCCTGTGGATGATTAATCTGAAAGTCGGAGATCATTTCGTAGAAAGAACTCTCTCCATCGTTTTGGAAGAGATGCTTCTTCCGTCGTCATTAATCGGGCTTAAATGAAAATCATCGTGGCCGAATGGCCAGTGCTCGAATAGGAGAGAGAAAGAGAGGGGCTGAAAAGCTTCTTCTTACGCGGTGGCGTCGCAACATCGCGGTTACGAGCCAGCTATCCCTTCGTATCGAGGCGCGTGACATTAAGGAGGAGCGAGCGTGTGTCGGGGCAAATGGTGGGCTGACACAACGGATAAATGTGGCGGCCCTCAGCCATCCGGTTTGTTCTCGTCTTCCGTGGCGAGGGAACATTTTTAGGACAGCATTCAGCCCGCTTAGAGGACAGAAAGTAGCGGACCCATCAACCTTTTATCCATGAATCCCTCGTATCTTTCTCTTTCTCTCTCTCTCTCACTCTCTCTGTCTCTCGCTTAGTCCCTTTTCCTGCTTTCCTCTTTTCTATTCATGATCTTTGTTCTTATCTCTGTCTCTTTCTATTCTTTTTATTTCCTCTAGTAGTTTCTTTCCCTCTCCCTTTTCTATTCGCGATCTTTCTCCGCACCTCTCTGCTCTTCGCGGTTTCTCTTCTTCCTTTCTATCAGTATCTTTATCTCTATCGATCTCTCTTTTCCATCAACGATCTTCTTTCCATTTATCTCTCTCTATTTCAAACTGTGCTTCCGTCTCTCTTATCTTCCCTTTCTCCCTCCAAGTATCTTATCTCTCTTTCGTCGTGAGTCTTTCTCTCTCTTTTCATCAACGAACCCCTTCTTCACCCTGTTCAAATTGTATTTCCGTCTCTCTTATCTTCTCTTTTTCTCTCCAAGTCTTTCGCCTCTCCTTCGCCGCGACCCTCTCTTTTCCATCAACGATCCTTCTTCCTACTTCCAACTTCTCCCTGCCTATTTCAAACTGTATTTCCGTCTCACTTATCTGCTCCATCTCTCTTCTCCCTTTCGTCGCGACCATCTCTTTCCTATCAACGATCCTTCTTCCCACTTCTTACTCTCCCTATACTTCTGTCTCTCTTTCTCACTCGAAGTCTACATTTCTTATTCGTCGCGACCATCTCTTTCCCGTCAATGATCCTTCTTCCCACTTCTCTCTCTCTCCCTATTTCAAACTGTCTTTTTCAAACTGTATTTCCGGTCTCACTTATCTTCTCTTTCATCCTTGAAGTCTCTCGTCTCTCTCTCTCCTCGCGACCCTCCTTCCTGTCCACGATCCTTCTCGCCAACTCTCACACCTTGCCTCTCAGACGCTCCTTTTCTCCATTCGTTTTCCCGACGTTGAACGCGTCGCGGGGACGCGTGTCGCCGCGCTTTATTTTTATTTATCGCGCCGCCCCGATTCCCTTTCTTCGAGGGCGTCACACGCGGAAAGCGCCGCGTGATAAATAATAAGGAGGACGCCCGGAGACGGAGAAATATCAAGCGTGTCCGAGGATCGAAGGGAAGGAGGGGCAGCGCTGCGAACGGTTCTCTTTGTGTGATTAATGGCGCCGTTGTGTCGGACGGAGAGAATGGGGGGCCGCAAGGAGGACGTTGTATTGTGAGAGTGTTAATAGGTTGATGAGTCGAGATGCGGATTAATTGAGGATGATTGGTGGGCGATTTCGGGTGTTCGCAAATGGCTCGTGACTCATGAGCTTTGGACGCCAGGGGAAGAAGATGTTTTAATTAATGGGATAGATTGTAATTTTTTTCAGAAAATTTAACAGGCAGAACAACGAGTTGTATTGTGAGAGTGTTAATAGGTTGATGAGTCGAGATGCGGATTAATTGAGGATGATTGGTGGGCGATTTCGGGTGTTCGCAAATGGCTCGTGACTCATGAGCTTTGAGCACCAGGGGAGGAAGATGTTTTAATTAATGGGATAGATTGTAATTTTTTTCAGAAAATTTAACAGGTGATAGTGGAACTTTATGCTTTTTTTGACTCATTATATCGATTCATCTTTGTATATTTTATAGTATGCGTGCTAAATATCTCAAAGATGTCATTCATGTCATTAATAATAAAAGATGTAATTAATTACATCTTTTGTATGTAACTTGATACAATTCTTCCTTGATACAGTCTTCCTTCTTTCGCAGTTTTGTAATCAAAAGGATTTTTAGTGTTAATTGGGTTTTTTCTTTTAAACGTTCTTCCTGAGTTTAGTAATCTTCTTAACGATAAGTTATACTTTACTTCGATATTCAAAATCCTTCTCGTACATTATTTAAATCAAATGCATGTAAAATAACCAAAAAGCATACTTAAATATGTACGAAAGATATGCAAATATTTGATCTGTTTTTCGTGCGTGTTTGTCTAATTATTGCTCGTGCATACTTTGCGTATTCGCCTGTTATTCGTGCATACTTGTCTATTGTTCGTGCATATTTGCATACTTGCATATGCCTTTTGAATATTTGCATATTTTCCCGTTTTTCGTGCATATTTGTATATATTTCTCGTGCATATTTTCGTGTGACTTTTGCATATTTTTCGTGCATATTGAAATATGCAAATACGCGCGATAAATGTGCCTTAATAAACATTAAATTTTGCGTAATATATTGCAGTTGCAATCGCAGTATTATCACTTTCGTCTATTATTTGGTATCAATGCCGGTAGGAAATACCGGTGGAAAATAGAAAATTGTATTATTGTGTGTGTGTGTGTGTGTGTGTGTGTGTGTGTGTGTGTATAAATGCTTCATCTTCATCAAAATAATATCAACAAAATAACAATACGAATGAAAAGACACGCTTACGTCTTCCATGTAATAAAAAGAGAAAAGAAAGCATTCAGGCAGGTGACAAATAACGATAAAGAGAGGCGCAGGATGGGAAAAAAGGGGACGTAGCCAGAGTATCGCAGCAAGAATGAGACGAGGTCTGGTATCCAGATACGAAAAAGGGGGAACAGAGAGTGATTAATGAAATGCATTAACTCTTGCATGGAGGTCGCGGGGAAAAACCTCGATGAGATTGAGAAACGTGTCACGCGCTGCTTCGTTCCATTCGGGCTCGCTACTCGATTTCGGAGAACGCTCCAACGCGGTGGCAATGAATTTTCAGATTTCTGCTACGCGGCGCAGAAGGTTCGCTTGCGCGCATGCACGAGCGAGGCGCAGATTAAAAAAAAAAAAAAAAAAAAAATTGAAAAAGGGGAAGCAAAAAATGAAAAAAAAAAAGAAGAATTATTTCGACGTTTTCTAACGCGATGTAACGTCGATCCGTCCGTGGTGTAAGCTTTTTCGTGAAATTGATCTTTTTAATTTTTTTTTTTTTTTGTTATGGATGTTGAGTTATTTTGTCTTTTTTTTGGTTTATAAAATGTAAAAATTTTGTTGCAGGGGAAAACGTATTAGATTGGTACACTTGAAATATTCTTTTTCAATTTTCTTTTTTTAAATTACTCAATTTTATTGCGATATCTTCTCAAGTGGTACACTTTTTATTTGAAGCCCAGATCAGTGTAATTACGTACTTATCAAATTTTCTCGCTTTACTAGTTTTCAGAAAAGTGGCAATACGTGTTTAGGAGAACATTAAGTATCTTGTAAGTGTTGTAAAAATGTGAAAAATTATCTTTTTATGATTTCCTATATCTTAAATCGAAGTATATGTTCTTGACTCTGATTTTTAAACATTAGACAATATATTTGTCGCCGATATGAATGCATTGATTGAATGCTTTTTGGATTTAAATTGTTCTATGAAATCTCACGAAAATGAACGAATAAACTAATTCGTAGGTAATAAAACGCAGATAATTAAAATCAAAATGGCTGCTCGCGAAAAATTTGAGAAAAAGTCGTGGAATATCTTTTATTGATATCTATATCACTGACATATCTGCAACAAACAGATATTTCGTTTGCTTTAGACACGTTCAGCTCTGGGAAAATAGGCATTCGTTTCGATATGGATGCAGTTTTGTGATTTTTACTATTTTTCTCTCTCGCTCGCTTCCCTTTTTCTCTCTTTCTTTTTCACGTTGCAACTACATCGCAACGAAGAACGGTTAATATTTGCATAAAGAAAATATTTCGTCGATTTCGAACTGGCAGCGTTCGAAAACGATTGATTTTTGGAATTTCAACCTCTTTCGGAATTTTTCCACATTAAACAACGCCACGGGAACGTGAAAGAGTGCGATTGAAAATATGGTCGAAGCACGGCGAGGATAAAGGGGAGGATATTTGTTTTATTCGTTTTAAATTCTGACAAGAGAAGTAGAGCGTGTTCCAAATTAGAGGAGCGGTATGAAACGGATTTATAATCGCGTAACGCGAGGTCGAGGCGTCACGCTGAATACTAATAATATAAAATAAACTTTCAAGATAAAGGCGACGTCGTTTAAAATAACGACGACTGAGCGTACCTCCTTTTTCCAGGATTTATTGTATTATTTGATGCTCGGCCATATCTCGAGTATCGAGCTAATACCGAAATCGAGCTTAACGAAATTTTACGAGTACGTCAATACGAGTTTTCAATACTTCGTCTTTTAATTCAACTCCAAGGAATTTGTCAATAATTCCGTATTCTTTAATAGGCAATGAGAAAAGATAGATATGTTCCGAAGATTCGATCTTTCCATCTCTGACAAGACGTCCAAGTTTAGTCACGGGAACCCATTCTTTGTTGTCTTCCTTGCCACGTCCACGACCACGGTCTCGTCCTCTGCCTCCACGTTTTCTACCTCTTGGGCCACCACGATCACCTCCCCCACGAGAACCAAATCCTCCACGAAAACCTCCACGCGCGGCTGGAGCACTGTCCGCCTATTCTTACTCTTTTCTTCTAAGTATGGTTACCGTGACACGAGTCACGAATTACCAATGTGCTTGTATAATATTAACAAAGTCAAAGCAACATTTTACAAATTACAAGTTACACAGTTATTTCTTGACTTGTTTTATTATCCGTCATTCCAGATTTGTGAAGAATTAAAAAATTCTTGAAACACGGTATTTTCTTAAAGTATTTCGTCCATCGAAAAATTGTCTAAAACCTATAATAGTGAAAATCACAGAACTTAGAGAAGTTTCTTCGTCTGGGAGTGCTAATTTCTACATCTTCAGAAAATACAAAAAAAATAAAGAAAAAAAAAGAAAGAAAATGATAAAATCTGCTGCGTGACCAGCAGAAATCTTCAAATGGTTGCAATAATCATTAAAAGCAATACGAATACTATCGACATACAGCAATTATCCTACCCGAGCGTATTAGCCCATTTAAGATGGCTCGTCGGAACAAACGTAAATACACACACGCTTTTTCATCTATTATCGAATCGACTATCGGCGATGCTCGCGTTGCGTCGAATATTCTTCGAGAAACCATACGTGTGCGGCTGTCGTTGCGTGGAAGCCGAGAGCAAAGGGCTCTTAGGAAAATTGACCAACCCTAATGGCTCGGCCACACAACCGGGGATAATGATGATGACAGTGGCGATAATCACGATATAAGAACACCGATGGGACACGCCATCATAACGCTGTATCTTCCTCCGCTGTGTGTCAAACTGAAGTTCAAGCGTAATTACCGTATGCAGCGAAGATGAAATTGCACGATTTTGCCGAACGTTTGTCGCGCACGTCATTCACAAGGGATCGCGAAGATCATAGTTTTAAAGTTACGAAGTAGTAATTGGGTTTTACGCGGGAAGTTTATGTTATGTTAGTCGCACGTTGTGTTCGCATAATATTTAGAAAATATGAGAATGGAAAGGGGAATTAGGAGAGAGAAAGAAGATCGTAACGATGGATTGTGCAAGAGATTATAGGATATCCATGAGTAATGTCGTTTTTTATATGATACTATACAAAATTTTATTTTATTTAAGAATTAACGCAGTTTTAATCTGTAATATAATTTGAGCACGCTAAACGTCAATATATTTAACTAGATAGCAATGTTTATTAAACGACATTACCTATGGGTATTCCTAATACGTAAAAGAGAGATTGGCGTGAAAAACGCAAGAATGTACTATTTAAAATAATTATTTTTTATATATTATTGGTTGCGAAATTTATAGTGTCGTAGTATGTCATAAATAATTTTTCATACAAGTTATAATCAAATATTACAGCATCATTTCGTGCATATTTTTCAAAGAGAGATTATTATTTTTCACATTATCGTTTCTTTACATCTTAATATTAAACATTCGAGTGGAAAAATTATTTTTTTATAGAATACTTGAAATTATTCATTAAACGATATGTAAAATTTGTGTGTTAAACAAGCAAGAATAATACAAACGAGGAAATATTATGAGGAGAAATTAATTAATTAACGTGGTTAACAAAAGTCACGAGAAACGCTGTAACTTTACATGCCGTAATTGTTACAAATTACAAATGAAAATGAATATTTGCTTGCTGTTTTGTAAGCAAGTGATCGAAGCAAGAGAAACAGCGAAGAAAGATAACGAAATAATGAGTTCCATTTAATTGATACAAGATTAATTATCTTCGATCGGTTGTTTCATTAATGAACGATACGCGTACATTTAATTTCATTTGTGCAAGCGCGATCTCTTTCGAGGTCACTCATTTCATTAAACAGATTCAGTTTTCCAAATTAATTCTACGTTTGCCCGGTATAATTAAATCGAACTCTGGGAACCATTTGCCAACCTAAATGCACAAAAATCAACGTACAAACAGACTTAACTGTTTCATTACTATTTCATTACCAAGGAATCAAGAATAACGGCGACGAGAAAGAAAAATAATGAAAAGTATAGAAACCAAAAATAAATTCGTACAGTATTTTCGAAATTTTGTACGATAGGATCTTACGTTTGGTTTAAATAAATTTACTCAAGCATAAACAAGATTTGTTGTCTACTGCACTTTACTTAAGAATTCTCTGTGGCAAATAAAAATGACGATGATAAAGATGGGAAAATAATTAAAGATAGAAAAATTGCAAATAAACAGATCGTTTAATAAATTCGTCGCTTCATGAAAGAGATACAATAGTAATTAATTATTAAAAAAAAAAAGAAAAAAGAAAAATACATATGAAATTTACGAAGGTATTTTTTCGTACGTGTATAAGAGTAATTTGACGAAAATTTGTAGAATTGCTAACTGAACAGAAAGGTGTCTTGAATAAAAAAAATGCAATAGAAAATGTGACCTACACTCTGACGTTATCATCAACGTCAAACAGGATTGTGTGACTTCGACATCACTGCAAAACTTCTCCGTATTTCTGACACTTGCGCGAAAATAATCACACTTAAAACGGATATAGACCAGAGATGGCTAACTGGCGGCCCTTGCCCCTACTTTCCTGATCGTTGGCGCTATCCCCTCCACTACATCGATCTCTCCACTGCCAGTTGAGTGCCGTAGTCACACATTCGCCTTAGGTATATACGTATACATGTAAATTGTTTTCTTTGCAATAATTGCTAAAGTTAAAGGAAGGTAGGGTGTGGAACAGAATGGCAACTAATTTTCATGGTGGAGGAACCGGCAGACTGAGCAAGTATATAATTCGTGCGGCCCGCAGCGGGGAAGAAGTTCGTAAACGAATGAAGAGGAGTATCAGTCGATCAGAACGCGGCAAACGTGCAAGAACCTAGTGTCGATTAAGCAATATTCACCTTCACTCCCTGTGGATACGGGAGAAGAATGGACCGAACGTATTCCCTGCGTGTTATTTACAAAATTCCTTAGAAACCAGCTTTGGCAAGCGAGGAGTGAACGATACTAGTAAGATTGACATTCTAATTGCGTCCATCCCAACTCTTCGCCGTTGTGAAGTCGAGAGTATAGGAGGTTATATTTGCATTTTATAGCAGAAATGTTGTTTTGGCTCGCCGTACTGAGTCTGCACTAACTGTGCATCAGTCGGAACAGAAGAATTGTTCGAATCATAACTAAGCAAACAACACAGTGGAGCGTTGCGAAGGAAGAGCGTGGGAAGGAGCGAGGCATAAATTTGGAAACGCGATTTTGAATACGCGATTCGGCGTTGCGGTGCCGCGAGAGCTCGCGTGCACGGACGAGCACACACAAGCGATTCCGAAGCGGGTAATGAACACGGCAAAACGTTCCATGAATCATTGGAAGCGCCGCTGGCGCACAGAAAGCGCGGATGAAAGAACGGAAATTTCATTCTTTCCACGGATTCTGGCCTTGACACGACGGAGTTCCTTGACGGACGGGCGCGAATGCTCGCGGGAAACCGACGTGAATGTTTCAAGAGACAGGCGAGCCGGCGCGTACGATGCTACTCTCGGTGTAATCCGTTGTTTCAGCTTCGTTCTTCACTTTTCTCTTTCGGCCAGGCCGCGCGATAAAACTGTTTCATCCGCGTGGACGAAACGCCGACGGATTCTAGGTTGCTTCGAACGAAATATTTTGACCCCTATCCTGCATCAAAGACTTTTACACTGTGTAAAAACCATCGTCAAGGATGAATGGACAATATCAAATCGAACGAAAGATCTACAGCGCAGTGGAACGACTTCTATCAAAAAAAAGAAGCTCCTTTTAGCAAGGATTGATCAAAAAATAAAGAATTATACCAGCTCGATTAAGAACAGGACACACATAATCAAGAAGACTGATCCTTCCTCTCTTTTGCAGTAGATGTTGAACATCGGTCACAGCTCAACACGTTCTATATGAATGCACCAACTTTGAGGAGCAGAGATGATTCTATAGGATTAATCCCACCACTGCCTTGACTTCCCAAAACCATTTGAAGAGAACGATACTTGATGGATGAATCTATATTACAAAATACAAGCACCATATAAGTACTTATTAGTCACTAAAGATGTATATTTCAAACTTGTACAAAAAAAAGACTTCGAACGAAATAATAGCGCAGCTTGTTTAACGAGCTGAACTGGCGTGAACGAACTGAACGATTTCCAACGTTCTCTTCTTTCTTTCTTCTTCTTTCTTCGACAGATGACGAATTTACGAATATCGAGGGTCGTGACGCTGCGAGGTCAATCAGTGTCCGAAGTAATTATATTTTGAGCACAAGATCTTATATGAGTTTCGCTCGAACGAAGCATGTTCCTGTTTTTTCTCAAATCACTGCTGCGAGTTAACGATACGAAAGAATTGAGGAAGTTCATTTATTCATTGTTTATGAGAAAATTCCTTGTTTGAGAAAATGACAAATTGAACAAATCAGCGTGGAATCGCTTTGACGACGATCGAATCAAATTGGCTACGAATTCTTTTTTGACTGCTACAAAGTGTGACAAATACATTGATACTCTCCTTTGCTCTAATTGGAAAAAATAGAACAAGCAAAATATATTAAATTTATACGCTTCGTTAGTTCAAAATTTTTAAAATAAGAAATATCGAGAGCTTCACAGATCACCAATTCTTAACAAAAAAAACTGTTCGAGTTTATTATTATTTAACCCTACAGCGATCCTTGAATTTCTACATCTCAATTTTACGTTCAGTTTAAAAGGACGTTCCACACGAAGCTTGAACGAAAGATCACGCACGCTATTACATCTTTTCACGTTTCGTTTCGTTTAAACTTGAGGTACTTGAGGTACCTCTTTAATCATTGAGAAATGTAAATGAGATAAACGAAAATGATCGAGAAAGAACGCAGAAGAGTTGAATATCAACGGCTACGAGATGCATTGGTATCAAAACGGAAACGGGGAAATTGGTGAAAAATCTCGAGAAATCTGCAAACCGTCACGGAATGCCTTGTATTCGAGTGAGTACAAAAGGCAAAGCCCTTAGATGCTAACACGCATTGCAGTCATGCTAATTCCTAACTGCTGGTTGCACGCGCGGATCAGTTTCTTGAACGTGGCCCTCTGTGATGGAACAAAGCGCCGCAAACGGATCAACCGCGCCCCCTTCCCTTGTCATGACCATCAACAATGACCTCTATGCTCTATGCTTTCAGAAATACCGCCATTCAATATTAAACGATGCTACGCGTCAAATGGCCAAATGCCGATCAAATTCGATTCGATTTTAACGAATTTCTCAGACCAATTAACCAATTAATCGTACGTCGCGACCTTCGAATCTTTGCTTGAAATATTTCGAGCAGTTTTCTCTCTATGAATGCGACGATTACTCAAAAATTTTTTTTAAATAATACAAGACATTGGACTTTTTGGTCAATTGGTAATTCAACTCTGTTGCTAATTCCTTTTTACGATATTTTCAAAAATAATTTTACCTTTCAGAATATTCACTACGTTTCGCGATTTAACTAGTTTTTGTGTTTTGTTTTTTTAGCGATTTGTGACGATTTAATCGTTGCAAGAATTTTTGGAGCAATACGAGGTATTGAAATTTTTGTTATTGGTAATTTTAACGAATTTTTTTACGATATTTTTAAGGATGATTTTATCTTTCATTTATTTAGATTTTAAATTAAATGTATCGATTACAGTTTTCATTTTCGTTCGCTTTTCTAGAAGACACGAAAAGACAAATAATACTGAGAATATAGGTTTTACATTTTACGAATAACAACGAAATATTGATAAATTTTCTTGTAGAAAAATATTGTACAAAAGTATGAGATCCGTATCGAAACCATATTTTTGTTCTGTCGTTTTCTCAGTGGGAAAAAAATATTTTTCATATTTAGCACAGACGAAGAAGAGAGTTTATCAGTGTAACGGATTGCTGTTTTCGATAGTTCGTTCGATGGTTCGAAGAATCGACTGCGACGGGCCGATAGTAGCTTCGAGGACCGATTTTTCGACAGGCTTTTGATCGATTAAGGGAGATTTGAGTACTCTTCTCAGTTGTTTCGGAGATTGAGGAAATTAATGAACACGTTGGAAAATTAGCAGAGATGAAACTCGTTACATGAAAGAAACTTTCTGAGCCACAGCTGAAAAGTGAAGAATATAAAATAGTTTTAAGACCTGTTAATTCTATAATAATAATATTAACAGAAATAAGAGAACAAAATGACACAATTTGAATTCTGGCCATGGAAATTTTGAATCAAGAATTTTTATTGAATTCTGGAAGGTAATACTCTTCGAATAATATTCTCCATATAATAATACAATATTCTCAACAAATATCATCAATATTCTGTATAAATATCGTCAGTTTTCTAAAATATTAATCAAATGAAACAACAGTAAAAGCATGGCAACGTATATCAACATATTTTCGTGCATTGTACGGATTCTTGTATTTTTAATAAATGCATAAAAATTTCGCGATCTCGCCGGAAAATTGAAACTGAAATTGGCACGGAAACAAACGAATCAAGAATAAATATCGGTTCTTTAATTTCCGCGTAGAATCAACGTAGCATTTTGTTTATCCGTCGGTTATTTTCGTGCGTCGATTTACCACACGTGGCGTTTGCAGCCGTGAAAGGGTGCGAGTAAGAAATCGCGGGATGAAGGAGTCCCGACAAAAGCTCGCTATTAGTTAGACGAAACAAAGTGGAAATGCCCGATGTATGCATGCTGCACATGGCATCCGTCGAGCCGTGTTCGAAGATAATAGAGCATAGACCTTTCAACGTAAAGTAGCTTGGAAAGACGGTACGCGGATTTTTCTGGTTCAAATCCGCCCGACTGTTCTCGGAATACAGCATCGTACGATCGTGTCTTTTTTTTTTCTTTTTTTTTTTTGTATTGTTTCTCGCGATATCTCCTAGCTACATATTTCAACAGATGCGTATGTATGTAGATAATGTACTGAATGTAATAGTACTACAATGTACTCTAACGTATATACAGTACTGTATACATTAAATATATTAATATTAATATTAATTATTATATGATACATGTATAATATATGTAGTAATATATTATAGATTATATAGAGAGTATAGTACAGTATATAGTACTTAGTAGTATTAATATATTATCATATATACATCTTAGTACTATTATATTCAATAATTAGTTATATACACATGTATATAATACATACGTATCTGTGGAAATATATAGAGAACATATATAGTATAACATAGATAGTATACTACAGTATATAGTACATTAATATACTATTATAAACGATATACAAAATATACACGATAATATACCAATGTACTATAATGTTAACTGTACTGTATAGTTAAAGAGTAGTGCCGCAAGAAAAGCATAGAGAGAGTGTTACTTAATTTTTTCCAAATTTACATTATATATTTAGATTATATATTAATTTAAGAGTACCATATACTGTACTGTTAAATTATACAAACATAAATATATTTTTATAAGAACAGACAGAGATTTGTTTCGCCTGCTAATATTAGTAATAAAGAGCATATGTAATAAGCACTTTGCTGTAGATCTTTTATACATGTTTTTGTATATTCCGGACATCTTACTTTCAAATTTTCCATAAACGTATAAGCATCCGCAGGCTACTAGTTAATTATACTTCCTGAGAATTATATCAGCATCTGATACTTCAGACGATTGTGGTTCAAAAAAGCATCCAAGATCTTAGAGAATGACTAGCGAGAATTTTAGGACGATTGCATTTTACATGCATTAACAAAGAGGTGCATTAAAGAAGTCAGTGCGAGTGTCGAGCTCACGAAAGTATTTTTTAGTTTCACACTTCCTCTAAATTATCCTATATTTACAGAACGCTCTTTCCCAATATCTTTCCACGACTCTAAGCGACATAAATAAATTTTTTTTGTAACCACGAGTGTAAAATATATCTCGTCGAATGAAATTTTTAAAACTAGCCATCGATAGGGGGATTTAACTGACAATGAGAAAAAAATTCATAGACCACAATGAAAAGTATTGTGAAACATTAAAATCCATTGGCAATACGATTTATCGGAATTCTTGCAAATCTTGCAAAATCTCCAATTAATTGTATCTCGAATACAAAGTATTAAATCGCTTCTATTCTATTTACGAGTTTCCTCGTGCACGTTCCCGTTTCGATCGATCGTATCGTGCAGGAGATACCGTCGACTTCGACGATTTCACAAGGAGGGAAAAATCGTAACGAGCGATTACTTCTCGTTTCAAGTCATCATTTCGTAGCATCACCGCCAGATGGAGGTTAATACAAATGCTTACGAGGTCTTCGAATCATGCGAAAAAAGCTACGAAGAGTTTTATATTTGCTCGCCGCGTCGGCAAAGTAATGGATCACATTTTTCATTTCACTTTGGAAAATGCGCTGCATAGACATATTCGCGGCTATATTCATATTCAAGAAAGTTGCCGGCGCTTGTCTTATTTCGTCTCTCCGTGTTTTATTGTTCCCATATATTACCGAGACAACGCAAGATGTAGCGCCGGCCACGTACGAAACGTTCCGATTTCCGAGTTTCATCGTATCATTCGGGGAGCTTCTTCTACAGTAAACACACCCAGCTGTTTCTTCTTTTTTTTTTTTTTTAGCATCGAAAGTGTTAAATCTGTCAAAGTAGCGAGTTTATCTTTTCGTAGAAACTTACGTCTTTGAAATTAGTACGAGTGTAAAGATGCTTTCAGCAAAATTAATGGTTCGTTGATATTTTCGAGATGATTTTTCTTTTTTTTATTATAATTGAGTTATGATGTATATATAAACATGCAGACTCTCTTAAATGAGATAGTTATAGATTATAATATTTCTAAGATGTACTAAACTCTTTCTTGGATTGGCGTTTCTTTATGAAAAAGTTTATAAAGATCTAAATTTATCCAAACATCCGTTGCAAGCACAGCGAGTTTATCGTATTTATATTTGGGAAAGAATCTATCGAGCTTTTACGACAGTTACCGTGTATTTTGAAAATGTTTTAACAGCAGAGTTTTTTGTAAAAATCACATTAAAAAAAAAACCGTGTCTGTCGCGAGAAGGATGATGAATTTAATCCAGAAAATTCAGAAAGAAATTCAATTACGTATGTATATATACCAGAATAAATTGCAATTACATTAATAATTTGTATGCACGATTTCAGCCTAAAGTCATCGCGTATTTTGAAATCTCGTCAAATTATATCGTAGAGGTAGTAATAACGACCTGCCTGCTGTTTTGTTACCACTTATTAATTTATGTGCATAACTGATTGTTGATTGTCAAAACTGATTGCATTTGGTTTATACTATGAGTTTGGATTCGCGGCGAATGAAAGTTGATACAAGCTGATGTAAACAATGCAATGGATCAGTACGTATTGCTCGAGATAATATTCCAACCGTATCGTTGTAAAGCACTTTGAAAAAAATTTCCTCGAAGCACGAGATCTCTTGCATTTCGAATACGAAGTTAAACAACATTTAAATTAAAAAATTTATACGTTTCCTCAAAATTGAAGCCACTTTATTATGCAATAACTTACATAATACTGACTATTTCCGGTTCTGTATCCTGGTCGTCGGCAAATAGTCGCAAAAGTTAACAACTGATTCTGACGAGCCAATCGAAACGGGCCGCGCGTTTCACACGCGACGGCGTTTCGCATACGTACGCAACATTTGAATGATACTGATTCATAAATATTAACAGTCGGTGTTTACGCTGCGGGGCACGATACACGGGTTATGTTCGATTCGTAAAACGCGCGCGCGTATGCGCATGACATAATCTCTCGACACAATGATGCGAAATTATAGAATATCTCTGACAACTCTCACCGTCGACAAAATATTTTCTTAATTTTTCTGTGTTCGTGCGTGATCGAGCGCGGCGCCTCGATAATTTCGTTTCATTCGTGTACAGGTTGATAGTTTACAACTTATCCGGTGTCACTTCGCGCTGCGAAGCCGAAACGATAGAACGGAATTGCACGATAATGGGATTAGACTGCGGCCTTCGGCTCCGTTTCTCTTCGATTTACGAGCATTGATTAAATTTTACTACGGTCGTTTCGTTTGCAAACAGCGCGCACACGGTATCGCTTAAGGAAACAAATCAATCGTTTATTACGGATGCTTCCTTCTTCTTTTTTTTTTTTCAGCTAGATTTCTCTTCGCATCGCGACGCAAAACAAATTGAAACGATCGTGACGCTAGTATTTAGTAGATAATTCGTAGTATTTTCGTGTTTTGTAAATAAATTGATTAATCCGTTTCTCTTCTTAAAGTGACGAATGAATTTTCTGCAAAATGCAGTACGTTGCTATTTTACATTAATTCTTTGTATAAAAATCAAGATTCTTTCTTGAATCTTTTAAGTGTTTTATCTCATTTTGAGAACGTGCGCTTGCGCGAGTAATTATTTTTAAGTTGCGGCGGGCATACTCGACAAAAGCAGAGTAAAGTGCGTCGAAATAAATTATATAATAAAACGACAAGATTTTGTGGTTACTTTTTTAAAAATCATATTTCACTATAAAACTGTATTATTTTATTAAAAAATTATACATAATTACAATTGACAACAATTTTTTTTGTCCTAATGTTTCTGTTCTAAAACGTTTTTTGCTTCACCTAAATTTTACTTTGCTAGCAAATGCAAATTTTGTTTACTACACGACGAGTGTACATACTCGGCATAAGCATCGAAAAGGGTTGAAGTACATCACGTACGAAACGAATAATAAAATACAGAAATAAAATACAGCTGCCTGTCTAAATCAAATATCAACTGCAACAAAGTTATAAACATAACAAGATAAAATTAAGGCAACAACCAAATAAAATATCCACGTGAATTTTCTCAAATCATATCCTCTACCCTATAATTTAAAGAAACAAACAGAAAATTCAGTTCAATCTTTTTATATAATTACATAACAAACTCTCATCGATCAAAGATCCACCGACGCACATACATATCGCATGCAACACGAAACTTATTATCCATTCCTACACCCCCGAAATTTCCCAAACCATCAACAACTCACACCTTCTCGTCCCTCGTCCCTTCAGAATCCCTAAAATAGCGATACGTTCCGCAGAATCACGGCCGAGCCGCGAGGCAGGCTGCTGCCGACGACCGGAAGTCAGTGTTGGCGCGATACAATCTTGCACTCTCGCGAAATTTCGCAATAAATACCTGGAAACTTTCGGAGGAACGACAACGAGGAGCTCGCGCGCGCGCATCGTTGGATCTCCCATTGTTGTCGCGGATGGCGTACGTGCACACATCGACGACACGAGAGAGAGGGGGGGGAGAGGCGAGGGACGCCGACGGTACACGACAATGGAATACTTAGATCCACCCGTGTTGGTCCACCCCTCACGGCATTCTCCATTGTCTCATGATTTATGTGCCGTGGTCGCGGTGTCAACAGGGTATTGATTAAAATACACAGACAGCGGCGCGCGTACACACGACGCACACCAGAATATCATGCCAACGGGGAGAGGGGGGGAGGTAGGGGGAGAGGGGGATTTATGCACACAGAAGCTGGGTGAACGGGCCGGAGCATCGTTGTCCCTCGTTGTAAATCGAGCGGTTGTCGTGTCGATCGTGTCCACCGCGTAAAAAGCTGCGCCACCGAGCGCATCCATCGACGAATCGTTTAACGTCGAGTACTCTTACCGAGAAAGGATCCCACCACCCTTTTGGAAACATTGACGCGGCTTGGTCCTTTCGGAATTCTCGTCGTTTCCATCGGAATTCTTTCGAGCCGATACGTTCCCGCCATATCGTGTTCCCTTTCCTTTGGTTCCTTTCGAAGAAATTCCGAGACGCGTTCTTCTTCTATTTTTTTTCTTTTTTCCTTGATCAGGCTGTTTCTAGAGGTGTTGCGAATCTTCCTTTATGTGCAAATGGTTGAGAGTATGAAATTGGTTGTTTCTCACGAAAACGTTTTAACTGATGTTTCCTTCTACTATTTTGCACTAGCTTGCTGCAAATTTTGAATCGTCTCATTTTCATGACGATCGAACGATCACGATATCCACGATTATCAAGTAAAATGCGATGTACATATTGTTATCGGGGATTAATTATAGAATTATAAATTTTGATTTCTAGTTTTTAAATTCTCTGCACGAATCGTTTTCCCATCTGTCACGTAAAAGATGGAAAAAATTTCCAAAATAATCTCGCCGACGGCTGAGAGAAATCACAGGAACTGCCGGAGAAAAACAGAAACGAATCTATCTTAGGACTTGCGAAAAAATCCAGAGCTGCGAACTACTTTTCACTCTAAAAAGGCATTATGAATACTCTTGCGGGACGCTTCTTTAAATCATCGCAAATCATCTCATCAGCTGCAACAACCCTAAAGACGCGCTCTCTACGCGCATCTTAAACGTTTAATCGTGGCCGGTTCATCTTCCGTTCTTCCTATTATTCAGCCAAACAACCTCGGAACAACCTCGGAACAACCTCGGAACAATATCGATTCGTCTCTCGCGACGAGATAAACTCGCCCTTTTTCGAGAAATCTGGCCGGGATATACACCTTCGCTACTGCGAAGTGACTCGTTACCTTAAGAGAGTCGTTTTCTACTCACGCCCCCTCTCTCCTTCTCTCGTTCTCTTTCTCTCTCTCTTTCTCTCTTTTCCCCTCGCTGTCTGTTTTTCCCTCGACTTTTCACCCTCTTCTTCGAGTCAGCGAGTCGCGCGTCACCCTTTACGTAGCCGGCAGCGTCGGCACACTCTCCATCCCTGGCACCGTTTTATTTATTATCCGGGGTTATCCCAGCGACAGACTGCGCGGCCAACTTTCCACCGCGACTCGCTGAAGCGGTCCACGGCGGTATTTGGTGCGTGAACCGCGCATTCATCGCCACGCGTTCTCCTTTCCTCGCCCTCCTCGCCGGAGCGAGGTCTCTTCGTTTCGTTTCCGCCTTCGAACTCCGGAGCCTCGGTGGTTCCTGGATTTCATCTGTGTGCCTCTCCCCCTCCCTCCTGCACGTGCCACTGCCACACCTTTTGACGGTCCACTAATTGCAGCCGCGAATGAAAGACGCGAGCTACGCAACGATGAATCGTCCGCTATGTGTGTCTCTGTCTAGGTAGCGTATTTTTCAATGTCACTTTTTTATTACGTTCGAACCAAGTGGTACGAGCTGGAATTAGCGATGGTTCGCCTATGTTCAGAAGGCACGAGGTGTATCGAAGTTTGCTGTATGAATGAAATAGAGATGGTTTCTCGCGATGGTAATTCACTTGCGCGGAGAAGAAGGGGCTTGAAAGCGTCAGAAAGTATTTCACGAAGGGATCTGTGGTAATGAATAGGTTCAGAGAGGGGTAAATGTATCTTTGGGAGAATTCGAGAAATCTGTGGAACGTATCTACGAAATGTTCAATCTGTAATGCTCTTACTGTGATATTCAGCCGACGAAATGTTTCTATTTAGATTTCTAGCTTTTTTTAATTACAGTCGCAGGAACATAAAGTTTGCATAACTATTCTTGGAAGAGTTGTGTAGGATTGAGAATGTCAATCGGTCTATACTGATGTTAATGTTTGTAATTTTCATTCGTAATTTAGTGCAGCGGCCATTTTATCACGTATTGAAAGTCTGCAAAGTTCTATAGAGATATTCAGAAATCTATATTAGTAATTACGATCTAATAAGCTAACACTTCATTTCCATCAGGGGAGAAGGTGTAAAGAAACGATTGAAACATTTTGTGTTTAGAGGAATTAGACAGACAGAAATTTTTGTAATTTTAATTTTTGAATCGATATGACGATTACTTTATTCTATAGATGTGTGTTCAAATACATACAATTCTCCAAGAATATTCCGGAATCTACAGACTAATTGCAACAATTCATGGCCAACGAAATCTGGTGGTAATTATGATTCTTTTAAAATTTCGTTTCCACCGAGGGAGGCAGAAACGACTGAAAGATGTTTTACAAGGAAATGTATTCAAAGAGGGATAGATGTGACACGAAATTTTCGTAAATTTCGGTGGGTGATCACTTTATTTTATAGACAACACACACGATTGAAATACACATACGATTCTTCTCAAAAATATCTCGGAATTTACAGAATCTACAATTGTGATTATTCATGGTCAACGTGTTGGGTACCAAACTGTCGAACTAAAGTTCTCGTTGCCGGTGAGTTCGGAGGCTTTAGAAATTCGGTAGGGATGTGTGGGAGACCGGAAATTCCTAATAGGATGGCGAAGTAACAGGGGATAAATCGTGATCATTATACGGCACGGCACGAACGAAACTATTAACATCCCATGGCAAAAGCAAACGGTAACGGTGCCTGCCTACCGAGTTGAAAGCCTATAACGCGCCAGGTAGTCTGAGGCAGTGTTAATGCCTAAATGCGTATTGATAGTACACGCTAGAGGCACAGACGAAAGGTGTTCGCACATTATACGTGAAATTACGATGGATCATAGTCTGCACGAATTCACGCTCTGTGGCTCTAGAAAATTCGTAGCAGCCATCGCCATGATCGAGCGAAACTTGCTCTTGGAATTTTAATCGAATGGAATTTTAACAAAGCTTCGAATCTTTGAATTTCACTTCCGTGAATGTTCCTGAAAATTTCGACTTACGCGATCGGAAATCGTGCAGAAATTTGTCGATCGATGGAGAAATCGTCGATCGTTGAATTAACAGTCGGATGGTTTTTTTTTTATAAATTTGAAATTAACTTCTGCTCGAAATAACGAGCTTACAAAATTTATAACGATTTGCACGTTCAGCAAAGAAATTCAAACGAGATATTCAACAACGAATATATTCGAACAATTAACGTAGTATGTCAACAGATCTTATTATAATTAGGTACTGGTGATTAAAATACAGGATTATCCACCGTTAAGAAACAAAGAAAGAGAGGAAATAAAATATCATTCAGGTCTCCCGAAATGTAATATAATCGATCAAATTCCCATGAAAATTTACGAATTGGTCAGATAGCTCACGTTTGAAAGTATTGAATCCATAGTAATAGAATTATACGGTAGATTACTGTGAATCATCGTTCTAACACAATTTACAAGATAAAACTTGGATAAAAGAATTATTATTAACATGTTGATCGCCGCGTTATATATCTGGGTGACAGACAAGTTTCTATTGGATGAAAATCTTATTTTTAAATCTTAAGGGAAGATATATTTAGTAGATAAATAAAAAGGAAATATTTAGTAGATAATGGAAGAAATATTTAGTAAATGATATTTAGTAAAGAAACGAAAATTTATTAATTTTTAATAGTCAAATCATTTTTTTAATTAACAAACTAAACTCGGTATCAAATAATAATAATAATATAGTAAATTTTTGAATTATTTCGAGTCATAATTACATTATTTACATCCTCTTTGCGAATTCTCTAAATTTATAGTCTACATTTGAGGGATGCAAAAACTTCTAACTTGACAAGCTAACACTGAAGCACATAAACTTAAACGTGATAAAAGAATAAAAAAACAAAAGCATAAAAAAAGAATAAAAAACAAAAACATAAAAACAGTAAAATGTCTAAGGATTCGTGGCCCAGTAAAGAACCTACTTGATTTGGCGCTCGGCGATCAACGTGTCGAATACGTGTGGACAATACTCTCTTACGCGTTTCTGCATCCTCGACCTTTCCAACAAACGTACGCCGTGAAGACCCGCGGTGTTAAACTAGTTTGTAACGTTTCGAAGATCCACGATACCTACGAACGGATAGAATTGACCTACTCACCGCGGTACTTGACTTTGTTGAACACGCTGGTTATGATCTGAAGTTCCGGGTGCAGCGTCTCGCCAACCTGTAACAGACGAACGACAGATATTTTTCTTTTTGAGCATCGGCTGCGAGACGACTGGAGCTCGCGACTGGCCTCGCGGGCCGGCTTCGTTCATTCCAAGGCCCTAATACGTTTTTCATCGATTTTCCATGAAACGAAGGGCGGCGGAGGGAGAGAGGAGGGAGAGAGACTTCGACACTCGACGCTGCTAAGTGCACCGCATAAAGAGGCGAAGGCGAACAGTCGTTTCGAAACTTCCACGCTGGCCGGCCATTAAAGGTAACCGTGAAAGCCGAGGCTAAAACCGAGAGCCGGCAACTCTCTCTAAAGTAACGATAAATAATGAAAGCTCATCTGGCCATCGAGACCGGATCAAAACTCTCGTCGTTTCCCATGGTGACGGAACATGGTCTTGGTCTGCCGATCACACGCGTCATACTCTCTCTTCTCCTTCTCTTCTCCCCTCTCCACTCCACCGGATCTTTCCTATCTATATATATATCCACCGTTTTCCTATCTGTCTTCGTTTACACTCTCTTCTTATCTTTGTTTTGACTTCGAGAGTCTCGTTACCAGGAAGTTTGGCGCCATTCTGACTTTACTGAGTATCATTGTTGCGAGCGACGCTCAGAAATTCATGGCGTTTCACGAGCTATTCGTTATTCAACGTGGCGTCGCCTATGTGTTAATGTGTTGGGCAGGGTTGTGAGTAAAAGCTTTTTTTTTTTTTTGGACGAATAGTTTCGTAGACTGAATGAATGTGTATATGGAGAAGTATTTTATTTCGGTAGAAAGAGGATACGACTTTAAATGGATAAGAATTATAGAAGAGAGATTCTATGTGTTATCTCAAGATTCTATATATGTAGTGAGTTATTTGAGACGATTGAATGGATATAAAAGTTTGATAAGACTGTTTGGTATGACTTCGAACGCGTTTGGACGAATGTGTATTGGGGAAGTTCTTTATTTTGGTACAGATAATTTGGTAGAAAGAGCGTTGATATGAATAAGAACGGAATTCTACGAAAGTTTATTCTCTGTGAAGATCTGTGTCGAGGACTAAAACATTCACACTTGTTTGGCAATCGGAGTCTTCTTAATTTTAAGATTTTAAGAAGATTTTAGTCTCATGTTCACATTCCCTTCAAATTCTCGATTTACGATCCGTCAGGAGCTATTTTAATTCATGTGGGAATGTTGCTTGAAATGGACCGATTCATGAAACAATGCAATTTCATGAGAATTATACCGATAAGATTTGAAAGTAACATGGAAAATTAACACGCAGCACAAATAGTTATTTATACATACACAATAGGCATTAAATAAAAATTAAATAAGTATTAAATAATGGAATTGAATTAAGTGTTAAATAAGTACTAAATTATAAAATTAAATATCAAATTAAATGTCAAATTAAATGTAACAAAATAAGTATTAAATATGATTTCACTGAAGAATTCGCTGTCGAAGATTTCCACCGAAGTTTATAATGAATATAATTGACTGTTCAAATACTCACAAAATGTATACTTCTATTTTTAAATATCCTACAACTTCTAAAGAATAATAGTGACACGATTGGTACGACATAGAAGAGAAAGGGATTTAGGAACTTTTTTTTTTCATGTAAACGAGTGCATCAAGGAAGAAGATTTTTTACTCAAATCTCGAGTAAATATCCGGTGTAATTATCGCGTCTTCATCTGGCAAACAAAATAGAGGTAAGCTGTATTATTAGTTTCCGAGCTCGATAATTTATTAACCGATAATAAAATTTTCAACTCGCTATAATAAAGGGGAATCAATGGCTACGTTATTGCATTATACGGCTCGTTTGGTCTAACAATTTAACGTATTACTACGTTTGTTTCGTACCTCTTGTTGCACGATTTAATAGGACAGTGATAATATTTATTTTCCTTGGTAAAATTTATATCCGAGTTACCTTCCAATTAATAATAAAATAAAATATCACCAAAAAGAGAGACAGATTCTCCACAGTGGAAATTACTACGCCAATTACAACGATAGTAAAAGTCAGATTTTCATTATGATGTATAATCAGATAGTAGATTATGCAAGTTTATGCAAATCCGCACTTTTGTGAATGGGAACAAGGCAATGAATTTTAAATAGGAACTTCGCGTAATTCGCTAAATATTGCAACTTTACTTTTTGCATGTATTATAATTGTACGCATATGTCATAAATTGTACGCATTACGAATTACCTCGAGCATATATCAAGTGTGTACGTGTGCACAATAACAATAATTGCTTCACTGTCGTCAGAGAGAGAGAGAGTTTAAATTAGCACACGTAACTTTTAATGTAAAACACGAAATGAAATCCAACTTGCTACAGTTTTCCAACAAACGTAACGAGCAGATATTCTGATATTTACAGTTATCGATGCACGCGCAAAAATAAACGGGGACATTTCCAAAAGAATACATACTTTCGCAACTTATTCATTGCCAGGATACGAAGGAAAAACGCATGTCAACGCAATTTAAAAAAGAAAAAGAAAGAAGTAAAAAAGGAAGGAAGGGAAAGAACTTGTAGAAGATGCAATGAAAAATGCAAAAGCTTGCCAATATATGCGCAAAAGTAAATGGGACGTTTTTAAAAGGACAAACTCACTTCCGTAACATATTTATTCCCGCAATATCAAGGAGAAAACACGTCAACGTAATTTTAAAACAAGAAACAAAAGAAAAGGAAGCAAGGGAGCAAAAAACGCCCAGAAGATCCAGTGAAAAATGCAAAAAGCCGCCGCTGTATGCCGCATGTACAAAAATGAACGGGGGACATTGTTGAAAAAAATAAATACTTCCTTAATTCGTTTGTTTCCACGATACGAAGAAAAACAACAACAACAACAACAACAACAAAAAAACACGTCAACGCAATTTGAAAGGAGGAAAAAGAAAAAAAGAAATGAGGGAGAAGAACCATCCCAGTAGAAGATCCAGTGAAAAGTGTGAAAAAAAGAAAAAAGGAAATCGTGTGTGTTTCCATCACCGGCTCCACTCGTCACTCGTCCCTCACCGCTTTTCCCTCTTCCTCAGTGCTTATATATCCCCTTCAATCAACGCAAACATCGTCGAATAATTTCACCTCGCCCCGTATTCATTAAAACCCACCGACGTAATTCCCCCGTCCGGCATCCAAGGATCCAGAACAAACGAGTAAAACTTCAGTCGATAAATCCATCCCGGTGAAAACGAGCGACACGAGTGTGGTGGCCGCGATGGGTGGCGCACACGCGGAAACGGATGGCAACGCGCGAGTGAAAATATCCGGGAGCTCATTTAGCCTCGTCCGGATTGTTCGAGCGTTGACAGGGAACGCTGCCACCGACTCATTTGGATCTTATCCCTCAGACACCCCCGGGGTATAATCCGTTTGAATTACACCCGTCGACACGGCGCCCCTCTGCCACGACACACTTTTACCAGCTACCACCGGCATCGCGAGATCGAGCACCTGTTAAAGGTTGGCCCGCGACACCCACGGTACTCGCTTTGGGAACCGTTTCAAAATTCTTCCTTCCTTCCTTCCTTCCTTCCTTCGTTGCCACGAGTGTATTGTTATGATGATGATGATGGTGATGGTGATGGTAATTTGGAGATTTAATTTGGAGGTGATAAGCGACGGAGAGAAAGAAATTTGAGTGGTAAATGGCTGACAAAATTGTTAACTTTTATAAAGTGGAATTGTATTTGACTTCGAGAGCAATGGAAAGAAGTAAGTCGAAAAAAGCGTAGAATGAAATTTCCTTTCATCCGAGGCTTCGTTTTCGGGGAAATTTAGTTTGACAATTGATCAAGCATACTTGAAATATAGTTGGTTAATTCCAGACGCAGGAAGTTAGTCTGCATGCATAGGTCAGAAAAGTGTAGATTCAATTTCTTTTTTATTCCGATTTATTCATTTTCATGGCTTTGAATACGTTTCGTTAGAAATTGCCGTGGCAAATTTTCAAATTCGACGAAACCTTAAATGAAAACATCCTATTTTACGCTTTCTGTTGCTCCATTTTCCACATGATGGAACACTGGATATTTCTACACGCTGTATATTTGAAAAGGGAATGTTGATAAGAGACTATCTGATATAAATCAGTAAATTTCAGGTAGAAATTTTAAGCTTTGTGTTTTTTTGTTTGCCAGTGCAGTTGTTCGTATTTTAAGTATGTCGAATTTTAAGTATAACCAGAATTTTGGCCATTTACAAAAGAAAAAGATAATTCATCGACTGTAGCTACTTGTACTCCAGTTTACGATTTAAGATTCCAAAATCTGCTCATTTGATGACGTTGTACAGAATAAAATTTTCGAAATTTGGAAAGAGCTGAACATTTGCGCAAAAATGATACGAAGAAAGCACAAAAAAGAAAAAAAAGATCTTCGTGACACACAATATATCAATATTATAAAAATTCGCACGATATAAATTTTCAAAACTACTGAAAAACAAAAAAAAAAAAAAACAAAAAAGAAAATCAGCGATTCCTTCGTAAAATCACGAACGTATAAAACAAGGATAAGAGCGAAAAATCAGGCTACGTCGTCCCGGTAATGTCATCTCTTTTCCCCCGAATATTGTAAACTTCCGGAGTAAGTGGTTTACATTCAGGTTGCCCGTCGCGTCGCGTCCTTAATGCATCCTAAAGGACTCTCTCTCTCTCTCTCTCTCTCTCTCTCACCCCTCTCATCGTCATCGTCTTCTTGCCGTTTCTCTCTGTTTCACGGCCGCGCTAAAGACCCACCTTGGTGGAGATGGCGAAGGAAAAGGAAGACAGGGGCCGGCTGGCTGTGTAACTTTGAAAATTTATTCCGGAAGTAAACGTCGCGACCCGCGCAAAACCAGAGCTGGTAATCCCCGTCACGCGACCGAGCCGAGCTTTTTCGCGGGTATACGCTCCCGGCTTTTTCTTCTCGCTCCCCACTTTCCGTCTCGCGTCGTTAATCCCTCGGCTGACGACGACCACTGATTTTGGGTAATGATTTGGAAACGAGCCGCCCGCCCGTGGATTTTTGTGTCATTAGCCACTGGGAACTGATGCCAACGGAGATGAGAATTACGCTTGCTCGCGAGGAACACCGCGTCGTGTTTCAGAACGATGCGTGACTGTTGATCGATGCTAACGTAGAGCACTATACGGCGATGTTGCCGTAGCGTCGTGTGATTTTTACTATCGCTATGAATATAAACACGTTTACCGTGTGCATCGTGGAAGTATTGGCGCACCTAGTCTTCTTGCAATGTTTTTGTGAAAACAAATGATACATTAACAGAATCTGTTTTCGTAAATAGTCGCGTAGTTTCACTGTGTGAATTAGAAAGTGACGTAGCAATTTCTAATAACGAGTTACGCGATATTAATATCAATAGAATTAGAAATAATTATTGTATTGATGTACGAAGAGTTTTTTTTTTCTTTTTTATGTTGTATTTGAACAGAATATAAAATTAACAGGGTATGATTTTAATGTCATGTGTGATGTCATTCGATAACATTCCATTACGTTTGATTTATTCAATTCTCTCATCCATGGTTCAACACATTTTTCTTGCAAAATGTTGTATTATTTTCTATTTTCTTCAAAAATTCTGTAAAAACTATTTTTTTAATATACAGCTTATATTTTTGACAATTTTGATAACAAACTATTCCACCAGCAGGTAATATTCATTTGGACATGCTCCTCGAACACATAGCATATTGATTTTTAATTACTATAATAAAAAAATACATTTACAAAGATGTATATAGGTACTTGTAATTTCGAGCATAATTGTAACAAGTGAAAATCCAGAACAAATATCGTAATGTTAGAAAAACTTAAAAGAATAACATAAGATCGATACGAAATCGAACGAATATAGGAAATTAAGAAAATGAAATTCAATCTGATCCAATCTTTTCTCACAAAATTACACACGTTCGCCTCAATAAATAAATTCTTAAATTATAAATTATCGTCAGTTAAATGAAATAAGTATCGTAGTATTGGATAAAGTTAAAAAAAAAAAATCGGTATGTTTCGGAAAATGAAGGAAATTAAGTAAATAGAATTCAATCTAACGAGTGAGGTTTCGGTTCAATAAATTATTAAATTATCGTATAGTTAAATGAAACGACAAGTATGAAAATGTATAAACATATTTCGAGAATATTTCGAAAAATGACCATATGGGGAGGGGAGTACGTATATAAAAAGGAAATAGAAGCTCTAAATGAGTTTATCGATGCTTCGATAAACTATCCTAAACGACAGCCGATTTTGTTGAACTATCGTGCCAGAAGTCAGAAGCATAAACGTTTGTTTCCTGGCGTTTGTTGCCTCAGAATCGCGGGCTTTTTAGTTTCTTCTAGCGGAACGCCGGTTTCAGAAGGGTTGTAAGAGCAAGAGCAAGAGAGAGAGAGAGTGAGAGAGAGAGAGAGAGAACGTCGAATTGAGAGAAAATGTAAGAGTACAAGAGCGAGGTCGAACGGGCTGGCGAAAGCAGAATGTTTCCTTCGAAACTTTGAAATTTATTCTTGGAACAAGCGCCGCACAGCCGCTTGTTTGCCGGATGTTTGTCTGCGAGACTTTGAAATAATTGCTCACTAATAAGAATGTCGCTAATAAAATCTTTCACTCTCTTTCTTCTAACGTTCCCCTTTCTCCTCACTTTTTTTCCCTCGTTTGTTTTATTCCGAATTTATTTATTTATTTATTTATTTTTTTTTGAAATACAGGCGCTTTTATTTTTTCCACGACAGATTCGTTCTCTCTCTCTTTTTTTCCATTTTTTTTTTTTTTTTTTGATTGTGAAAAAAAGAGATTTCACAGCACGTGAAAAATGGAAGATTGTTCCGAAGCGTAAAAACTCAATATAAATAAGTTATTTTCGAAAAAAATGTTGCGCGGAAATTTTTAATTATACCTCTCGTTGAACGCATTACTTATTTTACGAATTCATACAGATTTAATTTATTAGTGAATTCAAGTGAGAAATGGAAGCTCGCATGTGTTTCAAACAAAACAGAGAATTTTCGCAGTTTGATGTATTGAAAAGAATCGCTGGAACAAAATATTCAGATATATTTTGAATAGGTCGAATTTTCTCGTGAAATAGGCAATGCAAGAAAAATGACTGGTAAAAAAAAAAAAACAAAAAAAGAAAAAAGAAAAAAATACTGACTAGAATATTTCGCGAGCGGTACAAATCCATACAGTTCGATTTCTGTAATTACATTTAGTAAAATACAAAGTTATATTTTGCACGAGCAGCCAACTTGTAGACAAAATTTCTGAATTGAAAAACATTTGGAAATCTCATTTTCACTAAAACGACAGATTCATAACTTTCGTAATTTTCTTCGCTTTGATTGTCGACGTTATCGCGATGGAATAATTATTTCGATCGAATGGACACGGTAAACACGCGATACCTAGCTCGCAAACTCGGCAACAAATTTCCGAGTTCCACGAGCTAAACTATCCCCTGTCGACGTATAGAATTCCGTTTACCAGCCTTGTTTTTCAATCCCCTTGCTCTTGCTGTCCCGATCCATTTGGGAGTCTGTATTTTTGTTTTTTTTTTTTAACGGGTCTGTTGATCATTTGATGAAATTATCTTAATCGAAGTTTCTACGAAACTCGACGACGGATTATATCGCTGCTTCAATGCTTTTATCTTTCCTCTTTTTCATTTTTTTATATTTTTTTTTTATTTTTATTTTACCGAAACGAAAGGAATCATAAATGTTTCCTTGATAGAAAAATATCTCTCGCGCATATACACATCCTCTCCGCTTAAACAGCGTTCATATATCTCATGCATATTCATTTATCTAGTAATCCCAACGTGGCAGAGTGGAGCGTTTGTTACAAAATTGATGCGAAACAGATGGAACGTACACTTTACAATGTAAATACTGTTCTGATACGAAACGTTAATATATAATAGAAAAAGTGATAACGCGAAATCTCAAGTAACAAATCATTCCATTTACGAAACGGTGATTTATTTCATTTTAATCTTCCGCTTCATCATCTTCCCTGTTCTGAATCTTTGAGAATTTTTCCGTGACCCAAATATATCACACGTACACGCATGACAGAAATACTATTGATTGTCTACCTGTGGTATTAACTTTATATTAACTTTATAATGTATGTCTTCCAACGTATATATAGTAAACTCGAACGCTCAATCACTTTTACTTCTAAAAATTTAAATATACAAAAACCCAAATGCATAAAATATCACCCGCCTGTTTGCTTTTATATCATGATTTAAAGTTCGAAATTCAAGTAGGTACATTCGTATATAATAATTTCAGGGAATAATCGTGGTCTGTCTATGTAAATTCACCATCAATGCTTGTGTACACTCGCGATCGGCCATTGCATCGCATCAATTTCAAAAAATGAAAAATCCACTGAACCTAGAGATCAATTCTTTCACAAAACTACCATTGCTTGCACCCATTAATATTCTAATGCTAAATACTGAATAATTTTGTGGGATTAAAGGAATGACACAATAATAAATTTTGAAGTTTGAAGAACTACTTTCAAAATGCATCCATTTCTTTTATTTTAAAAGATGTTTTTACACTATGTAGGAGATATAAAGTGAGGACATTTTTTTCCTCGAAAGTGCTATGAATATCTACATATACGTATGTGAAAACATTGAAACATTTTTTCCATGACTGAATCTGCGATGGATTTCTAGATTGAAGGCAAATTCTGACACTGACGTAGTTTTAAGCTTTTCTTCTCATTAAATAATTTTTTTATAAGCTTGCACAGCGTGTTTTCCTTTGGAAATATTACAGCAAAATATGACGAAAATACTGCGACGAAATTTTATTTTTTTTTCATTTTGAAATCGGCGCCAGACATAAACGTGCATATCCTTTTTCTAGAACAAGCTTCAGGTATTAGATTACATACACAATGAATTTGCAATGGTTCGAAACGAAATTTTCAGATAAGTATATGTCCATTTACTAGAAAAAAACGCAATTACTTTTACTGTTTCTAATATTTTTTCAAATACTAATTCAAACCCGTCTCAATATTTTTTATTTCAAACTCTGCTCAACGCTGTACGAAAATCCGCCCGCGTTACTCGAAAATCGTCGCCAAACTTCCTCACTTCGAGCATCTCGTCGAAAACTGAACGGTACCATTCGTTCACTCACCTGCACCATCAGGGAAATCGCGACGAGTCCTTGACTCTTGTGCTGCGCCTCGCTCATGTTGTGATACAGTTCCGCGTTGAATCCGTACACCTGTATCTGAAACACGAACAGAAAGAGGAACGTGAGAACGTGAGAAAGTAGCCGGGATTGGGATTTTAGTTGGCCGCCATCGTAATTACGCCGACAAAATTTCGCGCTCGCGCGAAACCAATTGGCAAGAGTCGCGGCCGCTTTGTGGGAAGCACGTGCACACACAGAAAACGCCTGCCACGGGACTGTCTTGTCGAAATTGCACGCTCCGCTTCGTTTCGCGCGCCTCCGCCGCCGTTGCTTTCGAATGAATTAATCGCCGAAAGATTTCAAAGGGATCCTCTCATCCTTTCACGTCCCACCGCCGCCAACACTGATCCTCCGTATCGCGAGGATTAATCCTATGTGTACGAGTACAGCTCTCTTCGTGCCTTTGCCCACGCCACGGCGATTGTTTCCCTCGACTCACCGAATGCACGCGACCTTTCATTTTCGGCCTTTCATTTTCTACGTTCGCATCCTTTCTCACTCAGTTCTCGAGTCGCAAAAATTTCTTTCTTCTGGCGAGTTCGGGTATTTCAGCTTGGCTTTAGCGCTTCGTTTCTGAGAAATTTGCGATCGAATGTCATTGAATTTTAGGACTTTTCTTTTTTTAGAATATTTATTTCCCAGTGAAATTCAGACCTTAGTTCAGTTTCATCAGAGTTTTGAGAAATTTTAGATATTTTTTGAACGCTTCGAGATTTTCAGAAATTGGAATTTCTCTCTGAGAAAGTGTAAATATAAGAACGATGCGATCGAGTGTCATTGAATTTTAGGATTTTTTTTTTTTAGAATATTTATTTCCCAGTGAAAGTCAGATCCTAGTCCAGTTTCATCAGAGAACTTTGAGAAATTTTGTTAGAATTAAAATCTAAATATTAGAGTGAGATATTGCAAATTTCTTTATTGCTTCGAATCTGTCATTGAGTTTTGAGATATTTGAAAGATTCTTAGAAAATTTCTTGGAGCATTCTCCGATATTTATCTAAATTCAGGATAACCTGTTTCTCTTTCAAATGTTTCCTCGCAAAGATCGAATACTTTGACTCGACGTTGTATTTCGTGGAATTCGGAATCTTTAGAAAATTTCTTTTCCAAACGAGGTTGGACATTTCGGTTCTACGGTCTGAGCTTTACGAAATGTTGAATTCTTGAAAGCGGAACTGCTCCCCTTAAAAAGTTTCGAATGTTTCGGTCGGAAATTTTGGGAAAGTTTAAGTTTTCGTGGGAAATTTTTATTTCGGGGATGGTTAAACTGCGTTTGAGTTTCGACAGGTTTCTCGTAGAATTTATATTTGCATTGATTGTTTGCATTAATTGGCTTAAAACATTTCTCAGAATATTTATTAAAAACCCACAAGTATTTCGAAAGTACTTAGGTATTAATTTCAAAAATCAAGTTGCGATAGAAGTGTTACAAAAGCGGTATAGGTATCACAAAAATATTTAGCTATTAGCTAATTTCAAAAATGAAGCCACGATAATTTTCAAAATTATGCCGAAAGTGTTGCGAAAGCAAAATAGGAAACATGATCGTTTAAAGAGACAAACGATTGTTACAGAGTAGTATAAACAATCACCTCAAAATAGTAATTAATTATCGACAAACACCGACAGGCATTTACATTATTCATGAGATTACGCAACACAAATTTCTATCACGCAACAAACGTGAGATTCAATTTTAAAAATTTTTAAACTCTCTGAAAGTTTTCTCTGAAAATTTTTAAACTCTCTGAAAATGAAATCTCGCGTCGGATCACGCGTTTAATAATTAAAGAAGAATCTGGACCGCGGCCGAACGGTTGAACTCCGATAACCTCGATCGTTTAACTTCGCCCGGCTAAATTAATCAAGCGTTAGATATTAACCCGCGAAATTGCTTAAACTGTTTGACCACTGTCACGACGATTTATGTTTCATTCAGTCAAACAGGATCCCGGTGAATAATTTCGTGCCCAATGAAAATTGATCTCACACCTTCGACCTGAATAATTCCTTCGACGTTATTCGAGCCAATAAACCAGCCAGCAATTCCCCCCCATGTATATTTTTCACGTATTTTTCTGAAGTATATATTTCATAGGAAAGAGGGAGAGAGAAGAGAGAGAGAGAGAGAGAGAAAAGGATCACTATTGGGAATATTCTGACAGCGTATCGTTTGATAATAATGAAAATTCTTGAGGCTTTCGAGTCTTTATTACTCTTTATTAAGAGCTTCTGTTTCGATAAAACAGAGACCGCTTCTATCGCTTTTTTTCCTTGTAAATAATCGATCGATAGAGATTCCTCTATGAATTCCTGATACCAGTCTGCGCTTTCTTTTTTTTTCCCCCTCCCCCCTTCTCTATACTTCGTAAAGCGGAAGAAAGTCGATGGTTCTCGTTGCTCGTTTCATCGTGGAAAAATCGCGGCAACAAGATTAAGAAACCTCTCGATAGAAAGAGAAAGAAAAGAAAGAAGTAAAAGGAACACTATTTTATATAATCAACAAAACGCTCTTGGATATTCGATATTCGATTCTCGGGGATTGCGAAATTTCTCTGTTACCTTTTATGAAACTGTTTGCCGTTCAACTTTGATATTAATTTGGCGGTGGTGACTTTGAAAGTAGTTAACTGTGGAATTATAAGTCATTTTATCAGAAACACGCAGATTTTATAATTGGGAAATTACAAAGACAAATCTTTTTTTTTTTCTTTTCATAAATCTCGCGGAGATTTTTTAATTGTGAAGATCACGAGGAATGTTTGAAGGTAATCGACGGAACTTTTACAAAGGTGAAATTTTAAATACATTTTGAGGGAAACTTATAATTTAAAAGCGATTTATTAATGTTCTTCTACGAATAGAGAAGTTCTCGAATTTAAAAGAATTACAAAGAATACTGATCAGGCTTCTTGCAATTAGATCGATAAATCTTTTAGTAAAATTGATAGAAATTCTACGATTAACGGAAGTTTCTAATGAAAAAAGAAGAAAACTCCAAAAACTCCTGCAACTAAGAAAGATTCCAACGAATATTTTCTTGAGTCTTACAGATTCAAAAATCTATGAAACGATGGTAGAATCTTACAATAAAATAAATTTGATCATGTATCAATACAGCAAGATGTGGAGAAAAGGGAGACAAAAAAATTTCGAAGAAAGAATACCGACCGAATTCTGTTCGAAGCTGAAGGAATGAACGGCGCAGCAGCTAAGAAAATAGGATGCTCCGTCTTCTGGCAATTCTCTTTGTTGTTTTTCCTAAATCGCGTTTCAAAGACGCTCTCAATCACGCTCGGGGCTGTTTCGAGCACCTACGTCCCCGTTCATCGTTCTCTCCGTGTCGATGTTAAGGTTGAAACGGGATATTCGACGATCGTGTAAATTACAGTTGTAAATTCACCGGCGCGACAAACAACTGCCGCGTCTCCCTAAATCTGACCCAGCAGCGCTCTTTCTTTCCACGGGGCAACAGCCGCTCGCGTTCGTCGTCATAAATTTTCGACCGGTCTCTCGTACAGCACACCGATTCGTCTCACTCGATCTCGATTCTCTTTATGGTTGCCCATCGATAATCGCAACTTGTTGTCTGGAATCTTTCGGCAAGCTGTATAATTAAATTTATCGCGAGACGTTTTGGCGAATTATCTAATTTTTCTGTCTCGAGTGAGCTGTTTTTCCCCCCCGATGATTCGCGATTCGTTTTATTTTTATCATTCTGTTCAAATTCATGTATTATCTCTGTATCCTTTAATTCGTTTCATTCCTGTTGTTTCATCATTATTTGAAGAAGAATATTTTATTAAAGAACGTCTATAAACAAACAAAAACGATAATCTTCGATTTCTGAAAACACAGGCACAAAGTAGATGTATATATAGACATAAAAGCTTGGCTTGATGCACTTGAACAGGATGAGAGTGCCTTTTCAAGTAAGTCGTGTTGCAAAACTACCCGTTAAAAGAACCAACCTCCAGAATAATTATTATTCTGGTTGTACGTCGGAGTCGAAAACGAAAAATCAAAGACCGACTTTTAACCATTGTTTCGGTTTCCTTCGATCCGCCGTGCAAGCTGCGCCCTCGTCTCTTTCTCTCTATAATGACATTGGCGCGGCACTTCCGCCGCTGCTTCGACCTCGTTGAAATGCCTACGACGCGACGAATCGTGCTTCAAAGACGTCGCTAACGCTGTTGCAACACGACCAATCTTCGATAGAAAGAGAGAGAGAGAGGGAGAGAGAGAGAATATATATATATATATATGGAAAGAGATGGTAGATTGCCAAGGATGAACGTAAATCCAGTGCGCCTGATCAAAGTGCGACTGGCACTACTCGCAAAAGGAGAAGATTCCCCGCGTTCTAGACGATTCCTCTTCCCTCAGCCTTTTCCACGTTTCACTTCATATATTCATAAGTATCCACTCGAAAGTATCCTCTTATTTTTCCGTCTGTCCAACGCGTGAAATGCGCAGACTATTGAATACGTTGTTCAACTTTTGATACAGTGAGATGGATGGAAAATTAAGTTAAAATTAAATACATTAACATTGTCTAAATTACTGTGTTATCTTTTCGATGATTATGTAATTGATATGTAATCAATTTTGCTTTCGCTTGTCAATCAATTTTGGAAGAATTGTGATAAAAGGAAGATGAAGTCATTGTTCATGAGAGAATGAAAGTGGAATAGATTAATTTTTTAAATGGTGTTTGAAAGAGAGATTAAAATTGACATTTTTAGAGATAAGTTTTATTCAGTTATACGTCAAGAGAT
Organism: Tetragonula carbonaria; assembly: GCA_032399595.1. Taxonomy (NCBI): domain Eukaryota; kingdom Metazoa; phylum Arthropoda; class Insecta; order Hymenoptera; family Apidae; genus Tetragonula; species Tetragonula carbonaria. The sequence goes on from JAUCRC010000008.1 coordinate 4,453,668, forward strand.
TTAATTAATAATGGAAAGTACGATATGTTGTAAGAGTGTTAAGTAGTACTGGTCAACGTGTGATCAGACACGATTCTTATACATTGGGTTTCACTTCGAGCGTGATGCAAGTAAAAAAATATATATTACATATTAAATGCATTATTGTCAGAATTAAATCTCTCGGCAAGGAAGATGACAGTTTTGAAATATAATTTCTAAATTTGTTTCAAACGTAACTATTAGTCATAATAGTTTCACTATTAAATATTTCATACAAATGTTCTACATAATTTTTACGCAACACGCATAATTTATTAAAAGTTCCTATAAAGTATCCGAATACTTTCGCGAACAACCGTATCTGAAAACCGTTTTAATAAACAATTATTAATGGAAAAAAAGAATCACAATCTGGCTGCGCCCGAAGTATCGTTCAACGAAAAAAATCTTTTTTTTTCTCGTTAACGTTTCGTGATTACATTCGCGTTGCCAATATTTTCGTCAGAACGGGGGAGAGAGGGAGGGAGAGGTATACCTCAAAAAAATTATCGCAGCCAATGATCGAGACAAATTGAATCCAGCCCGGACGTAAAATGAAATTTCACAATTTTCGTGCTGCGAACTGGCTAAATGGCTAGCAGCAGCGAAAAGTGTAGCAGCGCGAAGGGGCTCGCCGTGTGTCGATTTAATTAAATTTTAGGCAGCCCGTGTAATCGAATCCTAGTACAACTGCGATTACGAAAGTCGTTCTATGTTTAATGCCCTGCAGGGAAATAGTAAATGCAATTTAGAACGTCCTGCGGCGCGGTTAATTTATTGATATCGGGAGCACCATCGTAATTTTCCGCCGGTGCTAATAATGTACAATAAAATTTTAACGAACCTGCCCCGTCCGCCGTCGAATGAAACGCCATGGGAAACGCCACGGGAACGTGGAAAAAGAAGAAGAAACTGAAATTACACGTTTAACTTTAGCGGCGAAGAGCGGACTATATTTCCCTTTCCGATACAGCCACCGCGTCGAAATTCGGAGAATTAAATCTCTAGAGGCTAATTGCATTGAACAAGCATTTAGAACGTGGAGTAGATTTTTACGAAGCGAGAATTAATCGAAGCTTCTCGAGCAACTATCGAATATTTTGCAACATCTTTCGTAGCTAATGCCACTAATTCTGTGTCTTCTGAAATTTTGCGCATCTAACGTGAAAGAAATTCTGGCTGGAAATTCGATGTAAAGAATGTTCTGAAATATTCCGAGTTAAAAGATTTTTCAATATATTAAAAAGTGTTGTAAATATACGTATGAATAATATATTGATAGATATGGGATTTACAACGTACTGAATCTTAAGTTTCTTTTCTGCAAGAAACTGGAAACGTCATTTATCCTAGTCTTCAAATTCTACGCCAAGTTTTTCCACTTTATGTCATGGCCTTTAATTTCTTGCATTAAAAAAAAAAAAAAAAAAAAAATTAAAATTAAAAAAATTAAAATTAATTAATTACAACAATAGTTGTAAAATTACAACACGAGGTAAGGCATGACAAATAATCAATATAAAATATTTAAAAAAGGTACCGAAAAGAAAGAATCCTAACCCAAGCCAAAAGAAAAAAAAAAATAAATAAAAGAAAAATCACTTTCCTATCCTACCGTAACGTGAATCAAAGGGGCGAACAATATCCCCTGAAGTTTCAACCCCTGTTTCGTGAGGGTTCAAAGATCGATAGAAGAAGCTACTCCGTTTACGCTCTTTTTCCGAGTATCAGTAGCTGCGAGCTGTTTTTCCGACGGCTCGTTAGATCGATCGAGTTTACCACGGTCCACTAGCTGACATCGAGATTCGTTATCGTCTCGGCTACCGGTGACCTAGGGGTCGAGGAAAAGAGGAAGAGGAGGAGGAGGAGGAGAAGGAGAAGGAGGAGTGGGATGGTTCGCCGGAAATTCAGGATTCAGCCCGGCGCAAACACAGACATACTCTTTCGAGTATCTTCGCTTCGTCGGATGGTTCGTTGGATGGATCTTCGCGCGCCATCCGCATTCCGCCTCTTACCACCTCTCTTCTCCCTCCCCTCACCATTTCGCCTGTTCCACCCTTGTGCTTTGGCCGATACTTTGCCGCCACTACGGCATAATCACCGAGTTGAAACACTGGAAATCCGCAAGCGAAGCCAACGTTACGTATTACGAACGCTTTAAACACTCGCACCGCCGCCGCCGCTTTGAAGGATGAAAACCGCATTTACACATGTGTGTGTGTGTGCATGTGTGTGTGTCGTTACAGGCGTGTAAAGGCCTCGATTGCCCTTCGAGTTCTTTAGGAGAGGCTGCCTCAGCGATTTTCATCCTGACGACGATGTCGCGACGGGACAGATCGAGCTTTTGCACGGAGATTTACTCCGAGCCGTATTCGCGTATGGAATTATATAGTAGTCTTGCTTTCTCGAGAGATGGTTACCATTAGAATTATTGACGGCACGACATGTATATATATATATGAATACATGCAGGAAGTTACTTTTGAATATCGATTATTTGTACATCTAAAGTTCGTCAAAAATTTCTAAAGTCCTATATCCTAACTATATCACTTCATTGTCAAATAGCCTTCTCATTTTTAACGCTAGAACTATATAGAAGGTAGTCAAAATGATTTGTAATTTTGAATTTTGAATTTTGAATTTCTAATTTTTATTTATTAAATATTTCACGGATGTGAAACAGTATATATTTTTGGAGATTTAAATAATTTTTCGTGAAATATATAAACTTTTCCTACTTCAATGTTTCTGATGGGAATTTTTAATGCTTTTAACTCATTGACAGTTTTATTGTTAGATAGTGTTAACATTTGTCGATATCCTTAAAACATGGTACTCGAAAATTAATTTTTTAATAATTTTAAATTAATTAATTAATCAAAGATAGCGAGATAATGAATTATAGTCGAATACGTGATAATTCCGTTGTGTAGTACCTTGAGTGATGTGAATTTGATTACGGATTAGTATGTCGTATAGATCGCAGAAAATCGCGCAGAATTAAATTATAATTTAGGTGTTAATTATGGTGTTTTACGTAGTGGCTACGGGCATAGAGCATTCCCTTGTACAGTAACTTGGATCACGCCATGAGTTATGGCACAGTGACCTGGATTGCAACATGTTCTGTTATGTAATGTTTTGGATTACGTCATGAATTATAGGATAGTGATCTGAACCTTGCCACGAGCTTTGCTATCATAAGTTAGATTACTGCAGTTTTACATATAGGAAAATTATATGAATATGAATTATAATTTAATATGTTCGATGAACACATTATTTGCTTACTATTATTATTTTTGATCATTCATTATTATTTATTTCTTACGCAATTTTTAATACATAATCTATATACTAATAAGAATATTTTGGATGCTAGTCACGATCATTAAACGTGTGAATATCAATTGTTAATTGAACGTTATTCTTCGAGAAATTTTCAAGTTTCTCAGTTCAATTCAACTTGTTGTCGTTTGATGTGATCCAAACTAATTTCATCAAAATCGAAAACAATAAAGACGTCTCCGATTCTCAAACAGTAGCAAAAAAGATCCGAGGCAAAACCTATAAAACCATAGAAATGAAAAGTACTGTATATTCACTCTTGAAACAATTTCCCAACGGCTTTGCACGCCGTGTATTTCAACGTGCAAATACAAAGGTAAAAGGGGAAACTCTAATTTCCAAGCTAGAGAAATGATGCAAAAGAACTGAAAACGCAACGTTCAATTTCCCCGAACGCGGAGTCGCCCTATCCCCTTTAAAAATGAATATTTTAACGTTTGCGTGTAAAGTCGCTGGGAGATATCTTAACGTTAAGATATTCGCGGGATAGATATCTGACGAGCGTGTCTCCTCTCGGCGGTGGAACGTTCGCGACGGCTTGAGGTTTGAAGGATAATTCGTGCGTTAGAGACGGCGTCGCCTCGTCACGACGTTCCTGCGGCCTATGGGCATGCCATCAGGATTTCTGGCACAATGCTGTATTCCAGCGTGATAGATATACAGCTGTAATCCCACGCGCGCGCTCGCCTTCCTCCCTCCCTCCCTCACTCTCTCTCTCTCTCTCTCTCTCTGTTTCTCTCTACCTACCCCCTTTCTCACCGTGGCTATATTAACTCACGAGTGCTGCGTGCACCGACGGCACTCGTGTACCACCCTCTATGCATCCACCGTCGCGACAATGCACAACTCGGGCTCGAGGGTGCGCGTGCATTAATATGTAGATGCGCGTGTTGCGTACGTGCACCTGTTGGGATTTCGACATTCATATGTAGATGCGCGCGCGCGCGAGTACAAACGCGGGCGGTTTTATTTCGCGGGAGAAAAATTTCCGAAATCGCGCTTATTATCGGCCGTTTAAACGCCGTTGTTTAAGTCGCGTTAACAATTTAATTTGCCACTGGCGCTGTTAGAGATTTAATTTGATGCACAACAGCTGCGTAAATTGTTGTTTGCAATCGTATGACAAACTGGTATCGCAAATTGGTCGGCAGTTGTTAACGTATCCGGTCTACGTTGGGCTATATCGTACAAATGAGTTAAAATTGAGTTGAATTCATTTAACATTACACGCGTTATTTAACGTTAACAATGATCAAATTGAAATCGTATTTCTGGCGTGCGCGGGCAGGACGTGGCGAAGATCGGATTAATGATTCGCGATCGCTGTACGAGCTAATATTTGAATATTTCGATCGTGCTATTTAACAGTCGAGTAAATTTCGTGCCACGATCGGAATATTATTGTTTCAAGGTTGCACGAGGGAGCAACACGGTTCGAAGACAGTCGGTTTAAACCGAATTTCAATCCCCTAATTTCTCCCTTTCCTACGCGGGAATAAAAACCGCGACGTAAAACTTGCCGTGACGGTCGTTTAACAGAAGAGCTGAATCGAGGACGAACGTAGCTCATTTTAGATAACAATGACTTTTCATTCGTATCGAGTCAAGCGGCGCGAAGTTACGACGACAAAAGGGTCCTTCAAAGGGCGGCTTTCGGTAAACTGTTTCGAACTCGTTAAACAACGATTCAACTGAGAAACGCAAAAGGCGTCGATTCATTAGTCAATTCCTTTCGAGCGAACTTCCATTCGAGGGAAACGAAAACGAAGAAAGAAAAAAAAAAGGAGAGAAGAAAAATCAGACAGAAGAGAGAGAGAGAGAGAGAGAAAAGGGAGAGAAGAAAGGAAAACGAAGGAAATATTATAGCCGAGGTTTCGTCGTAGAATCGAAGGGAAAAGTTCTTGCTTGGCCGCAAGTTCAACCGTGAACTTCGATTGGTCCGCGTCAGGTTCGAAGGAAAAAATCAAAGGGGCGTTCTCGAGTTGACGGCCTTTTAACACCGGCTCCGGAAGTAAGAGTGCCACTTCTGACAACAGACAATTGCAACGCGACGAGAGTCGTTCAACTATAAACGACCACTACAATTACGCGGAACGCGCAGCCACGCTCTCTCTCTCTCTCTCTCTCTCTCTCTCCCCTTGCTGGTTAATGCTCTACGCGGAATAATTAAGCAAATTTGCGCCGACGTTTCTGATTTAACTTCTGCCGGCGCGGCGTTGCGGTGGTCGCGTGGACGAATTTGTCCCGTGCTTCCCGCAAGGCCTCGATCTGTCGCCAGAAGAATCGCGGAAATAGTCTCGAGCACGTGGTTTCCCGAGTACATGCCTGCTGCTTGGACTAACGAGTCGAGTTTCCTCGAGCGACCGAGTCGAACAATCGATAGCGAAATTACGTGAAACTGCCAACGTTCTGATAGCGCGCGAAACGTCCTTGTCGCGAGAAACGAAGTAATTTTATGAACAATTATTTGTCACGTTCATTTGTTTGTCGAATTCTAGAATTTCTCGAACATCAGCTCGGAAGATAATATATCAGAAAGATGGAATTAAAAAAAATTGCAAAATTGCTATAAGGCGATTGATAAATTGATAAATTTTGGAAATTTAAAACGAACGAGGTGTCCATTTCATGTAAATTTAACAAAAAGAATTATCGGAATTATTGTACGAGTAAAGTTTCATGTAAATTTAAGAAAAAAGATACGACATAATAAATTTCAAAATTGTTGGACATTTAATAAATTGATTAAAAATTTCGAAAACTTTCGAAAGTAATAAAAATCTTCGTTCGACAGCGAGAGTGTTGTGTAAATTGTTAGACGATCATCGATAAATTGATCAAAAATTTTAAAAACACGAATTCGAGAAGCAGAGTTTCACGCAAACTTGACAAAAACATATGACATCAGGTGCATCGAGCGAAGAAATTTCAAAATCGTTAGACAAGACCGACAGATTGTCTAAAAATCTCGGAAACGGGAACAAAATCTTCAATTTTTCAACGCAATGAAAATCGTTAAACGATCGATCGATTGATAAGAAGAACTTTGAAAACGATATGAGTAACGCTTGTTTTAATTCGAGAATTAAATAACGAGAATTTGGTTTGTTTCTATTTTTCACGTACGAGAACAACTCTGGTTAATTATAAACCGATGACACGATTTTCAGTAACAACTCGGCGATAGTTGGTTACTTTCGATGATAACCCCTCCAGTCCCCTCCCTCACCCCTTACGTTATTACCTGGCATTTGCATCGGAAAGATTAAACCGTGAAGTTAAATTACATACTGGCCGATAGGTAGAGGGAGGGGCGGGGGGAGGCGAGAGGCAAAGAGGGAAAGCAGTAAAATCAGAATACTCTCGATAACGGGCTCGCGTGCGATAACGCATATTGTGCTGATGAATTGCTCGCATACCTTTATCTACACACAGAGAATACCTTTCTACAAATCGTTGATTATTCGACAAACCATTCGGTGCAGGCGTCATGGCAGCGTTGGTCTCATTACTCGGAGTGCAAATCGAGAAGTAATCAGGATAATTTATACAATACGTTAGATAGCGCTGCGCTGATTACGCGTCCGCGGGAAAGGTTCGCCAATTGTACAGGACGAAGATTATGTAATTCGTAATTTTTGTTCGGAATCTACTTAATCAATGAATGTAAGAAAATATGATGCAATTCACGCCATTACACCGACGGTCTTTGCTCTTTTACGAAGAAGTTCCAATATTACATCCTCTGAATTATCTGATAGTTATTTTCGGATTTGGTGGAAAGATATTTTAAACAATGAGAAACAGTCTGTTACGATAATCTTGAACGTTTTAAATTCAACGAGATTTTCTCGGAATTTTTTACCACTTTCTACTACTGGTAACATAGATACGTGTACGTATACATACGTGCGTTGGATGAAATATTCGTTAGATTCTTAAGCGAAAGTTCTTCACAATTCTCGATAGTTTATAATGCAATATAATACAATTTATACGAGATTTCCAATTTCGTCCTTACAGTTTGCGACAGTTCAAGTGCAAGAATTAACCTATCGTTCTTTTTATGGATCGTAGCGCCGGTACGAAAGGCGGAGAAAATCGAGAAAGCCTCCGAGCCTTTCAAATTGGACGAAACTTCGGGAAATAAGAAGTCCATCGATATAGCAGATAATTTAACGATCCGTATGAAATTTCCAGTTGCAGCGGGTTCACAACACGGCAGAAGCCGTAGAAATTAAACCAATTATGCCTGTCAATTTACGTCCTCGCAGGTACCATAATAATAGCACTCGAATCCCGTCGCACGCTGTTTGACCATTACGGTGGCATACCAGCTGTCATGCTTCTCGTAAATACCTACGCCCATCAAAAGGGTCCTCAGGATCCCGCAGCGCCGATTTCCATAGCCATTGATCTATTCTGGACCCGGTGCTAGAATTAACCGATCGATTGGCCATCGCCGTGCATTTCGGATCCGCGACCACCACCGGCTGGAACGCGGCTAATTACACTCGCGATTCACGTTCAACCCCTTTGTCGTTCGTTTTCCATCTAATCACCTCGCGGCTCCCTGTCTGATTCCTATCGAATTCTATTTTTACAATTACATTGTTTCGTGTATATCTTGCCATTTGGTTAGCAATTTCACGGACGCGTCGTTTCGCAGTACGAACGCGACGTTCGAGGTAAAAGCGAGGGAAATGTGGTTTTTTTTTTCTTTCTGAAATAAAATTTTAACTACACTTCCGCTTTTCACGAGGGAGCATATCGAAGCGTCGATCACCGATTTTGATGAAATTTGGGCGTGAATGTAGTTTTTTTTTTTAAATATTTGACATGTGTTTTTCTTTTTTTTTATCGGCAATCGTCGATGTTGAAGGGGTGAAAACCAAAGTTGACATATTTTGTCAAATATTCCGGAAATTACGGAAGATACAATTTTTGTGCAAACTGATGAAACTGCTGTTTTTTTTCTTTTAATGATAAATTTGACGGTTGTGTACGATTTTGTGAAAAAACCATTTGTTTAAACAATATATGTATTTTTAAAAACGATATTTTTTATCATTTTTTGATGTTAATACATTTTCTTGAATATTTATTTATGAAACTTTATATATTCAAACCTAAATTACGGATAAACTGGAATCTTGATTTTTGCATTACAAAAAAATTCATCGACTTGACAAAGTACAAATGCAAATAACTAAACAGATACTTCACTTTGAAGCCAGTTTCCACGCGACACACAATGTACTTTCGCGACATATGCGATGAACTAGCATGGCATTATTTCACATTTGCATGTTCAATTATTTTATTTTCAAAAACTTTTGCTTGTCAAGCAATTTCGGCATTAAGATATTATGCGATTACGCGCAAGTAGTGAAAAAAATTATCTAAATTCTATACTTACATCTAACAATCTAACAACGAAATTTTAATACCACTATCACATGTTAAATCTAAGTACACATGATTCATGTAATAGTGAACTTCTACGATTAGCTACAGAATGACGGTCGATCGGTATCGATCTATTGTTTCGAAGCCAAATGACGATAACACGCACCGTCGACACAATCGTATAAAAATTTAATTATTTAATTTAAAACAGGATAAGGAAAAAAAGAAACAAAAGAGAACGACGTGGAACGACGCCATGTTGAAAGAAGTGGAATTTAACAACAAAGTCGAGCTCTTCGAAGCATCTTGAGCCGAGGATTTCGTGTGTCTGATGGAATTTCCTCGAGAATGGCCAGGGAAGCTTTCCATTCTTGCCCGAGCATATACACAGCCGAGGCCTGGCTCGGGTTCCTTGACCTACTTGCGCGCTCGAAAGAACCGACTTTCGGATTCGACGACTTCGTCTCGCCTTCACGACGAAGAAGATACACCGGCGAGGAGGCCATTTCCACGACGAGAAATGTTGTCGCGCGACGGCGCCCCGTATTCTTATTGCACGCAACACTGCCACGTAATTTCGGCTCAATCTTCGACGAAAAATTGAATGCGAATCGATACGAACGAGAGTCCGAACGAAAAACACATTTACCCGTACGTGCGGGAATACGTTGCGTATTCGTTGGAATTCCCGTTGGTATATTAAGTGGAAGCTGAAAATTTTATTTGCCGAAAGGAATTTGCCATATTACGTTGCACCGGGTCGCAGGAATGTGATAAATACACTGTCCCCCGATATTTCGATTTTATTGTCATGCCTCGTGATTAAACGGAAGAATTTTATATATGACGTAATTGAAAATGAACTTGCCGAGTAGTATTTATTTTGAAAATAATACCAGAGTGACGATCGATATCTTCATGTTTAATTTCGAAGACAGTAGCTGGCGACGTGGAATTGATTGGCAACGCGTTGAATCTTGAAACAGCTTGTCCTTTTCTCCCATGATCTGTTGTAGTACATTTGTTGGATTCCACGTAATGGGGCAACACTTATAATTTTATTTCAGGGTTTTATTTCACGTTGCAGTCGTGATCAAGGACGATGTTACAATCTTCTTTATGGAATACAATGTTCTTTTCTTCGTAGCACGTCTTTTTATAATTTTATAATTTTATCTATGGTAAATCGAAGGGAGAGGACCAACTACTGGATTTTGTCCAATGAATGACTGTTCGCTTTAGGAAGACTATTACTGAGCCAATTTATTGTCAACGTTGGTTGGTCATCCAACACATTGTTCACAGATTTCTTTTCTTGAGATTTAATCTCCAATTAAAATAAACGACAATTGTTTGACAATTGTCTTCTGTTAATTTTGCTTTAATTAATGGATTTGTAATTTTTCAATTGACTTGTATTTAGTTTTCTAACTGATTACATTATTTATATTTACATTGACTATATTCCTGTGCATGAAGTACTTCGAAATTCCACGATGTGCATCATCCGCGAAAATAATAATCGATCAGACTTTGACATAGGAACACTTTGCTCATTCATTGCAAATTACAAACAAATTGAACTGCATTTTGCAATGAAATTTTTCGATTTACAATGACCGCGTAATAATAAATGTACAATCAGTCAAGTGTTTTGCAACTGGAAATTCTTTACAGCCGAATGTTTCGTCTGCTAAGTACTAACACAAGACGTCATAAAAATCTCATAAAAACCGATCGTACATCTTTCTCACGATTTGACGGCGGTCCAGAGATCAAACGAACGTTATGGAAGTACAAGTGACGAATGGAGACCACGTCGAGCCGCCAACTAATGAAAAGGTTGAAGTGCGGCCGACAATTATAGCCGAGCATTCTCGATGAGCAGCATCGGGGGCTTTCAATGCGCCATGAATCAACGCCAGTCAACGGCATTTACCATTGGCCGCATTCCTCCGTGTTAAACGCACCCCCTCCACCCACTCTTATCATTCATTTCCCGTTGCAACTATTTACACCGTTTCCTCTTATCGTTTTACTTATCTTTCACCGTATCGCGCCAATTTTCCAACCATATTTCTCTCTCTCTCTCTCTCTCTCCCTCCTTTCCTTTGTTTCATGAAAGTATTACGCTTTAACCGGTTGAATGCCTTTTTCCGAAACGTGATTTCGCGGAAGTGGAAATTTCAGTTCAATTCAATTCAACGAATTTCTTGCTAATGAAGAAGAGAAATTTGTAAGAACCTATTTGGGAGAAAATTTCTCTTTCAATCTTGTAACATTTTCTTAAAGAAAATCTGTTGATCGAGGAAGGCGATTTATTTCGTCGATCGGTTTTCTAATCTCCTAGCAACTTCTTTGCTTGCGATGACCCGACGTCAGCGACATTGAAAATAAAAATAATTATTACAAGTAATTACAAACTTGTACATTCATAGTATTAACGAATAAAATGAGAGTAATGTTGACATCATAAATTAAATACAAGCGATGCGCGAGTAAAATAATCGAGTAACTGTTCGATGTACAATGATTCTCATTAATATTAAACTGTTATAATTTTATAAAAAAAAAGTCGTTCTATAGCTGGGCCTTTTTCCAAACGTGTCATTCATTTTATTCTAAAATGTTTTTACACCAGCGTAGCGTAGAGGATACCTTTCTTGTTGAAAATGCTCACAAATTATCTTAATAATATTCAAGAATATTTTTTCACGACCGAGTCTACAATGAATTTGAAGATTAAAGCCTCTCCTTTATAATGAACTCGGAGAACTTAATATTTTGCCACTTTATCGAACTTCGAACATTAGGCGAAAATTCAAAAAAATCATTGTGCATTTACTTCTGAAACAAGCTTGAACAATCAGGTATCAGATCACAGAATGAATTTGCGATTTAAAATGAAGTTGATTTCATTTCAAGATATACATATATGTTCGTATCTAAAAAAAAAAAAAAAAAAAGAAACTACTTTTTGATCGATTAAAACGTTAATATTTATTAATATTTTATTAATTAAAATATTAATATTTTCGAGAAGAAAACTGACTTCACTCCACCATCTGCTACATAAAATGAACGATGCGTTAAGCAGACCTCGAGTTTTCAAATAAGTGAAAGTAGAGACTTCAAGCTTGAAAATAAATAAGTCCAAGTCCATTCATCTACGATTTTCCTACGATTATCGTATTTTTCTTTTTCATTGCATTGAGATTTATTTTCTTCAAATTGCAACATTTTCCATGCTTATCTGTTAGCGTTCGAATATCAACGGGAGTTCAAAAAGTATGACACACACCACCTCTATTTTTCCAAAACGATCTCTAGAATTATTCGAAACTATTCGAAATATATATCGTGTAACGTTAAAATTTTCGCGAGACGATCGTTGCTTCTCGTATACTGAATCGTGGTTTAATTCGATCGTCCGCGAGCGCTTTGATTTTACAACGCCTGGAAGAGGAAATTAATTTCGCGATATTAGACGGGAGCGGAACGCGCGTTTCCGTAGGGAAAGCAGGGAGTTTCGTTTCGAACGTTTCGTTATACACGACGTCGTCCAATTTAACGATCGTATTCTTCTACGAGATCGCTTCGTCGCGGACCATATAGCTCGCGGTATGTAAATAACGGTTACGTTAGACGAGTATCCGCCACGAGTTTCCGGATATTACGTCGGCGCCGCGAGTCGCCAGAAACGACTTTGAATTGCGATTCGACGTGACCATGCTTCGTCACTCGAGGCAACGGAAACGTATTCATTTTATTGAGGCAATTTCGCATACGATCGAAACTTATGAAAATTTGTCTCCGCCGGTTAAGTGCTATATACGATACACGATTTGCTCGATAAACAGTCTTTGGTAAAATAATGGAGATAGAATAACGAAGAGAAATATACGTAGATATATTTTTTAATAAAGGTGCAAGTAAAATATGACACGGGACTACTTTTTGAAGAAAAAAATTGTCTATTCGGTGAGAAAAAGAATTGGTGTATTTGGTGTAGTTAATTATATAGGATATATAGAATTATTACAGGACATTATTACATGTAAAATTGATACATTACAGATATGTATATCTTCAGAGAGTCTTAGGTGAAGTTCAATTGACAAATTAAAGTTGAGTGTTTGAGTGTTATAATTAGATAATTGCCGGTTTTCCTGCATTTATAAGAAATTTGAAGATGCAAAAATGCAAAGAACATAAAGAACATAAAATACCAAAGGTGTCACATCCTGTATAATAGTTAATGGAGAAAACAACTTTCTATATAGTTCCGTTTCTCCGAATTTCATTCATGAAAATATGAATTTACTAGTTCTAACTAATAATCTAAAGTGTTTAAAACAATTAATTTATTTACACATTACAAGATAAAGAAGGTAAAGGATTAAAATATATATTGAACAAATAATATCAAAAGTTACATGTACACAAAGAATACATTCTTAATTTGTTACATGCTCCTCGTTCGATATTAAATTTTTATATGATAATTTTTAACGAGCAAGTTTTTTGTCAACAGTTTTATTATCCGATGTTGAAATGATACGATCAAATTGTCAACAGCTGACATCTCTACTCTGTATTGTGTAAAGTACCAATAACACAGTAAAAATACCTTCGTGTAAATTTTTAATCGATGATTTCTCTCTTCAAATCAGTTTCAATAGATTGATTGATAATGTCTGGAAATGTTATGCAATAATAGGCACCGGCGTCGATGAATATCGAAGATCGATAATGCCGGAATATTTACACACTGAGATTGTGTACGCGAGTACACAGTCTGTTGTAAAACGAATTGGAGTCGTCTGTCCGTAGACGAATTTTGGAAATTTCACGCGTGTACAATGGTTTTCTAAATCTCGAGAACAAAGAAAGAACTGCAAAACAATTTACGAATACAGTCACATCAAAAATATGGTATCGTTTCTTCGGAATCTTACATAGACGTAAAAAGAAAGGAAAATAAGGAAAGAAAGAAAAATATGAAAGTGAAATAAGCTGATCAAAAGTATTTCGTTTCGCGAGGAGATGTTTGCTCAAGCTTTCCTTATTTCCGTTAAAACGACAGCGAGAACAAACGGAGGCACGGGCTATCGTCGCGAAAAATGCGAAAACATTACGAGGTTCGATAAAAAGCGAACTCTGTTCTACATACGCGTGTTCTGTGTGTGTACAGTCGAACGTTATCGAATGCTGCGAAAACCCTCGAAATGTTTGCAGAGGCAACGAATGTGCTGGATGATATTCACCCGTGCAAAATACACGATTCAATATCAACCATACGTTCGATCGTCGCTGTTGGCACGATAAATTTTATCATTTACTTTTAATAATCTGGCGAGGCTGCATGTATTTTCTTTTGTCCCGTCGTGACGAATAGAATCACGCGTGAGCACGGGTGAAACTTTATCGCAACGATTTTTCCCAGTGATAAATTGATAGTAGAACGAATTTTCGTTCTTCAATCTACTTTTGACGTTAGATTATTTACGGCGTTGGGGAAAATCATTTAAGTTAATATCATGGAGAGCCATGTGCTCTCGAATTTTGCTTCACAGACAATTTTTATTGAAAAGATTTTTACTGAGAATTCTTGCAAATCCACGCCTGCTGCACTTTTACATCTTCTATATTTTTTATTCAGTTTCAGAGCTACTGAAATTTTGAAATTTCTGTAATCTTGGCAGCTCTCTCAGAAACTTTCGTAGCATTTTTATAATTTTTATAATTCCGCGCAGTTATACTAAATTTGTGTGAATCCAGATTTCCAACAGCTCCCTTGAGTTATCCTAATTTTAGTGTATCTTCGAAATTTTTACAAATTCAAGAAAAGAAATTTCTCTGTAACGTCATGAAACTTTGGAAATTTCTAGAATCAACTTGACAATTTCGAAAACATTACAATTTCTTTAACCCTTTAATATAATTTTTAACAAAAGTAGAAATAAAAAAAATAACAAAATTATCCCCGTGAGGTAAAAATAATAAAAATTCCAAAAAGAATCTAATTATATTCAATAATTTATGTAATTCCCAAATTCTCTGAAAATCCATCCGAAAATTTCTTCTACCAGTTCAAACCGGAACTATTTTTTCCCGATACAGAAATAGTATAAATATTTTGGAAATTCGTTCACTCTGTCAGATTATATGCCATGCAGAGTGGAACGAAAAGTTTGTCCGTAGCTGTCATAAATGAATTCTGTATCTTCGATTTGATGGAAAATTTCTTAATCATTTAACACTGCGGACGCGTCCTTTATGATTATGACTTTATGATTCTGGACGCGTGGATGTAATGTTTATATTTCAAATTTTCAGTTACTTTTATTATTTGATTATTTAGGCTCACACTGATGCTACAACTATGATAAATCAAATGTTAATGAAAACCTAATTACGTAAAATAGACATTCGTGCGTTCAGAGCCATAAAGTCGCTGTTAGCAATTCGCGCGCGTCCGCAATGTTAAATAGTTAAGAAATTTCCAAGAGAACTATTTTAGATTGTGACCTATGATCCTTTGGAAAAGTTTTACCTTCGCGATGAATAGAAAATACAATGCAAGAGAAGAATTTCAAGATCAATTTTGTGGCATTTACACGTATTCCCATCAAATCGAAAGTGTAGAATTCATCTGTGATAGCCGCGGGCAAAGACTTTTTCTCCCAACCCTATACATATTTCCGATCAATTTTTCCTCAAACTTTGGAGCAAAATCGCGTCGCGGTTCTTCCACGAACAGAAGCAAAAGTGTCAGATGATTGTGCTGCGTGGAGGCTGTGTTTCGTAGAACAGCAACCGAAAGCACTATAGCCGCTTGCGTGGTATCTGGCGCGCATTTTTTTTTTCTTTTTTTTCAATTTCAATCGGCGAGCTTTTGATCGGTCTGGCCGGCCGATTTAAAGCAAACAGAAACGGTAATCGGTCTAACCGATATAAACGGGACACGTCTGTATGGACATCAACCGCAGCTACGGCCAATTTGTACGAGACTGTAAACAAGAACGGCACAAAGCAAATTCCGTGCGCCGGATACTGCGAATACCGGGAAATGATACGGCACCGATCGCGCCGATAACTTAAGCGAAAATTACCGTTGCGGTGCCAGACGCGTCGTTTAGCAGAGGCGCGCAACCGATTCTGCCGGCCGCTTTCCTGGAATTGCGTTAATTTTTATGAATCAAGATAAGGAAAAGAACGTTTTAACAGAAACGATAGGGACAACGTGGAGGAAGTTACAAGCGTGTAAAAATACAGGGGAAATACAAGGGGGAATGTAGAAATATACAGAGTTAATTCTAAGCCCTTCGTAATCGACGAATAAAATCATTTGGTAAAGAAGAAGAGAGAGAACAAATTGTCGTCGAAAATAATTTACAGATATACTATTAGATTTCATGTGAATTCATATTCTTGTTAATTCATCTGAAAAAAAAAGTGAAATCAGAGATTCTTGTTAAATATTCGAAATTTCAGAGATTCTTGTTAACCATAGAATTTCCGCCTTGTAATTTCATATTTCTTTCGTATTTGGTGTTTATACGATATTTTTGAATCATTCGGATCATTACATATATTATTATTATTGAGTGGATTTTCGCAAGCTCGTGTGCAAGCTTATTGTGAACGAATAATAATTCACAGACTGTTCGTAAAATATTTTCCAAGAAATTCTTTATGTATCGTATTCACCTGTGAAGCGATCGGATAGAAAGAAGACAGATTACGAGAGGGAACGTAATGGATAAGGGGTCAAAGAGCAAGTTGAAGATAACAGAACGGGTTAACCAGGTTTATTGGGACGCTATAGGGACGGAAGGCTTGGGTTATGAGAACCGAAACCAGGTTAGAGTTCACGTTATAATCCTAGAATTTCGTAATATAGTATGGTCCGTTCCGCCTGCGGCGAAAATGTCTGTTAACGTATTTACGAAATCCGTCTTCGCTGATTTGATCGTCAAACGGCCATTTACTTTCGTCTCCCCCGATGCGACAATTTAAAGTGGTTTTGCAATTTAAATCGTCGCGTCGTTAAAATTTTCTAATAAACAGAATTTAACTCTCGAAAACGAAAAATTATTCGGCTGAAAATGATTTCTTTTTCTCTCTCTTCTGAGAGAACGAATTGCGATAGGAGACTTTTACGTTGCGAATGTTTAATACGATGATACGAATTGCTTTTCTATTATAATTTTAATATTTTATTAAAACATGTTACTTTGTCAAAAAAGTTTAATCCTTTGTTACAACAAAAAATATAACGATCATCTTATCTAGCCTAGCTATCATTTTTTTTAGTTTTTATTCTGTCGAGTAAATTAAATTATTTATACGTCGAGAATTTTGCCTATGACTTTCAAATGTGTATTATTATAAACTGTCTGTATCATCAACAACATCAAAATTCCCTATCATAATCCCATATCACGCTGTTCCTAAATAATCTCCTTTATCCCTTTCAACCGCAAACTTTCCCCAACCTAAATTAATTAAATAATCAGCTGTCCCACAATCCCTCCAAAATCAATAGTTGAAACAAACCCTTTCACCAAGGTCGAAGGTTCAATACTCGAGGACACATACATCTCTGTTCATAACTATTAGGATATTTACGAGAAGTTGGGCGAATTTTTATAACTATAATTGGATGTTTGAGATAAATATCAATATTTATAATTTATATTCATTTCTATAAATATTCTGAAATTAAATCAGTTTCAGATCTATTTTTTTCAATAAAATCCACATTACGTGAATCCCTCGAAAAGTTAGGCGAACGTGTACAATTGTAATTGAATGTTAATATTATAATATAATTCATATTCATTTCTATACAATATTCGTCGAGTCTTTTATCGAATCAGAACACGAAAGAAGTCTCAAATTTTTTTCCCAATGAAATTCAGATTGGCAGCGTTCTAATCTTCTAATAGATAATTTTTGCGAACAGTCTTCCAAGAATTGACTACACACGAGAAATCATTACGTTGACGTGAAAACTCTTTCCCTCCAGAGAATCCAGATTTAATTATCACGTTTCTACCATAAAAGCTACGATAAAAAAAAAAGGATACCGAAGCAAATCCTTGATATAGCGAGATAGCGTCGTGTTGTCGTTTTCCACGGAAGAAAAACGGAAATAGCAGAACGCGAGCAGGAGGGAGACAGAGGGGCAGGAGCCAGAAGGAGAGGGGGAGAGGAAGGGTCTGTTTGAAAGGACTGGCAGGAGGACAAGGGGATTCCCAGAGCCACCGGCACTCGAGCGAGTCTGAACCATTACCGGCATGTTTGAGCGACGAGCCGCTTTGATGCCGAAAGCCTACTCGAGAAGGAGCTGATGGAGTGGCTCGAGTGGCTCCTCGAATGGTCCCTCCTTGTCCCAGCTCCTGAACCGGATGTCCACACAAGCATGCCCGGTCTGAGAGTCACGAATTTATGGCCGGCGTGCGCAGACTAAATCGGCCTAGCGCATCGCCCTGTTCTCGATTAATTATTGATCGTGATCCAGCGCCATTGATGGATGGGCGATTTACACGACGATTTACGCAGTCCCGGATGCAGAGTTTTCTGCGTACGTTTGAAATTGAATATCTTCGCCTGATGAATACTCTAATTTATATTTTCATGCAGTGTGCAGCGTGTTCCAGGATTGATGGTAAAAGAGAAGGTGGATGATTTCATCGTGGAAAAAATTGAATCGGAAAGAAACAACGAAATTTTTTTCATTAAACTTTTGTCCTCGAGGAAATCGAGGTTGAACATTTATCAAGTACACTTGAATTTTAGCTAATTTCGTTTACTGGACAGGCGCGAATAATCGACACGAGGACGTTCTACGCGCAAAAATAACTGGAAAGTGTGGAAGAAAATTTTTTTCATTTAAGAAAGTAAGGTTTTGAATGTGTTTGAATATGGAACACTGCCTTGATGCACGTGTACGATCAATTTTCAAACTTGATTTTCTCCATAACGAAGCATTTTACAAATAAATTTTATTATTATTTTTGTACGTGGAACAACCTTCTGATAATTATTCTCTTCTGTCTAGAATTAGCTAAATTCAAATATACTAGATAAATTTTCAAATTCGATTTTTCTCGAAAACAAAAGGTTTTCAAACGAAAACATTTTATTCCTTCTTTTCCACTCATTTTTTCACGTAGAATCACCTCCCACTCGACTGCAATACTAATACTGGGACATCCTGTACATTTAAACAATAACAATTTGACGTCAATTTTGAGAGGTTTAGATCTCAAATTACCTTCGATATCCTTTAGATCCTATTGTAAGAAGAGGATTAATACGGTTTCTTTTTAAAACTGGCAAAGCAAGAAGTGTGGCGTGATAATCATCAGGAAATTATATTTTAGACGTACGATGTTGCAAAGTCACGCATGGTCGTTAATTATTCCTCATTAATCGCTCGAAAATTTCAAGCCCCGATAAATTTTCGAAATATATGCAGTACTGTGTAGAATCTAAACCATACATCGACTACTTCAAGATAAAACGGGGGCAAATAAATTACTATTTTAGAAACTATATAATTATCCTAATTATCATTAATCTAATTATCGTCTTTAATGAAACGTCAGCTTAAAACGAGAAAGTTCCGTCAATCGATAGGTTTTAACAACGAGACGAGATCTATAACAACGGAAACGTGACCGGGAACAATACGCCAAGTAAATTCTGAACTTTCCAATCAGAGCCAGCCTTTCGGAAAATTCTAGCTTTATCTGTCTCTGTTACAACGTCAACGAGCCAGAACGTCGAAAGATCGACGCTCCGCTCCGTTCCTTCCTTTTTCCTCGCCGTTTACGAATTCGAAACGTGGCGATCGATTCGCGCGTAGATATGCACCGGGGTGGGCGAATGAGTGAGGGGGTAGGGGGTGAGGGGGTCCCGGTCGAATAAAAATGGAAATCGCGGGGGCAGTTTACGCCGGGAATCAATGCAATCCTTTTCCGGATTAAAATTTTATTTGCAATTAAACGACGATGGACCCAGCTGTGTTTGCTGTAGCAATGATCTGTCTGTCTGATGAAACGGGAGGAAGAGAGAGAGATAGAAAAGAATAGGCGAGCGTAAAATAAAATAAAAAAGTAAAAAAAAAGAAGCGTACACTTTGATTGAAACAGACTGTAAAGCGTTCGTCGGACCCTTGTTGTCGTTGTTTTTTTTTTTTTGTATTTTTTTTCTTTCTTTCGCGGTTATTAAAAACAACGATCGGCGAGTAATCGGTCCGAGGCGAGGGTTGAAGAACATTGCGTGTAACTAAATATACGCGGGGCAATTGGAACACGAGGAAACGAAGAGCTCTTAATGGAACTGCAAAATCGTCCTGTCCTTGTTCCCGTTGCTAAATGGAAATTCACGTGAATCCCTTTTGAGAACACGCACGTTGAACAGTTACGAATAACTGCCAATCCAGAAGGCAAACTCCGGCAAGCGGGGGGTAATTTTTAATCGCAATTGCCCCGCGGCTAGCATGATCCTTCGCTATTATTATTAAACGTGATTGCCGTTGCTTTTCGATATATTAGTTCGGACCATTAGTAGCTTCAAGGTTCTTTCCATCTTTTTCGTCAGCTTCGTTGAGCGTTCAAGGTTTAACCATTTCTTTTAATAGTGAAATCTCTTTTTCTTATATTAGTACTTTATTTTACATCTTTGATAGAAGGGAAGAGAAGTAGCTAGCTTCAGTACTTTTCTACAACGTATCTCGACCATGTTTTAAAGAATTGCACGTAGAATATTCACGTTGCCAGACGCTCTGTATTTATTCGAATTTTTATATTGCCGCGAATGTAACCGAACGAATAGAATCTGGATAGAGATCTTCTTCATCCACCAAATGTTGTAACACGAATGTCCTATATATTTTTCCATACTTCGTTCACTCTGCTCATTTCTCGACTTTTAAATTTCCCATAAATGAACAAATATATTTGCAACATTTGCACTAATTATAGTTGTTTACTGTGTAACAGTAATGAAAGTTATATCAATCAAAAAAGTTATATCATCGAAGAACTCTCGAAAGAAACGTACAGAGAAGCTAAAGAAAGTGTAAAAGTGTACGTGCGTAAGTTAATATCTGCAGATGGTAACTTTGGAATTATTATGCGAGACCACGTATCCAGTTATGATATGTACTCCTGTCGATAGTTAATGATGCAAGGCTGGTTCTTGCCACTGGAATTGTTAATGATTCAATATTTATTGACTACCGTTGCCGGTGATTCATTGGTATATGCTTAAGCTGTACCGTTGTAAAATTTATCGCGGGACGTTTATTTGTGTCAGCGAAAGCGGACTAGCCATTTATGATTGATTTATACTACTGCGATTGACTTGTACTACTCGCTATATGAAAGAATTACCCATACTCTGATCGCTGTACGTTATCAACATTCTTGCAATTCTCTTTTATAAAGTTCAATTGGAGCCAAGTTAATTAATTAATTGTCTTGTCTATATAAAAATTTTTAAAAAATAATAGTAGTTTAAAGACTATAACTGGACTGCAAATTTTTATGCGTTCATGGAAAATTCTCTTCTATAAAGTTCGATTGGACAAATTAATTAATTAATTGCCTTATCCGGTATAAAATTATAAAATGTAAAAGACAGTAGTTTAAAGGTTATAATAGACTGCAAATTTTTATATTTATGGAAAATTTAAAAATACAAAGATGTACGGAACGCAGAACATGCAGTGTTCGGCATAAGAATAGTCAATAATTAAAATTAAAATTAAAAAGTGATTAAAGAATTAAACAGCTAAAATATCTGAAGTATCTAAATTTCTATCGAAATTTTCTTTTCTATTGGCCTTTATAAAAATGAGTGAATTTGCATAAATATCCACGTACATGCCCCTCTGTAACTTGTAACTTGTATTATAATACAACGTATTATAATTTGCGTTAATAATATTTAATCAATAATATCGTTAATGACAACGAAATTTTAGTACTGTAATACTGTAGTTATTATAGTAATTAACAATAAGTTTCTATCGAAGTTTCCTTTTTCATTGGTCTTTATAAAAATGTGGACTTACACAAATGTGTTTGTAACTATACATGTACTATAATTTGTATTAATAACATTTAATCAATAATATCGTAAATAACAACAATAACAAATTACAGTACTACAGTAATTATAGTACTACCACTGTCAATTGATAAATTGTGAGGCCAGTGAGCTCGATCGACGACTAAACAAACATCCCTCGCGATAATCTTTCAAAAAAACTGACCCAAATATCTCCAAGCGTCTCGATACTTCTGAATTGCGAGCTGTGCGCGCAAGCACGCACACACGTACGTACATATAACGCGTCTAGCAACGTGACGAGTAGCGCGGAGGATTTATCATTCGGCGCCAGCGGTAGGAATTCGCCAGTTCATTCATCAGCGAGAGTTATACGGCGCGGCCGTAAAACGGATGGGGGAGGAAAAAGTGGGAAAGAAGGACACGGTGAAAATGGATGCGGATACGGGCCGCAAGCACGGCCGCTGATTGCGTCCGCGTCCCGCTCGCACCTGCTCGCGTGCGGATTTCGGATTTGCTGCGTGCAAACACGCAGCGTCGCCGCTGAATTATGTGCTCGATTAACCCCGAATCGATTTCAGGCCGCGTCGCTGCCGCGTTGATTCGAAAATAATTGTTTTCCGGCTTATGACCTGTTCCGGGCAGCTTCTTTCCGCGACCGACCGCGGCTTCGCGCCCTCTCTCTCTCTCTCGTTCGCTTTGTCCACGCGAAATTGTGGGAATTTTGTGGTGTAATTCGGAAGAGACGCGGCCAGGACAAGTGAAGTAGGTGAGTGGGTGGTGAGTAGAAGAGTTGCGAGTTGCGGCTAGGGTTTAAAGAGCGGTCGAGATAGAAACTGGGTTGTTTTCGGTCTTCCCTGTTTTATGGGTAGCTTTGAGAGCTACAGATCCATTATATTGAGTTTCGGATATTTTTATATTTGTTTTTATATTTTGTACGTACATATTTTATATTACATTTTATTTCACGTTTTACGTTTATCATTTATCCTTAAACATTATCATATATTCAACGATGCGGATCCTGCAACGAAAAACGTAATTTGGGTAATTTTGAAGAACAGTGTAACTGTAATTTTTCTCGCATTCTTTGTAGCTTTGAATACATCATTCGCCTGAACTTAACGATACGGATTTTGCACAATTTTTTCTTTTTTCGATTTTTACGTGTTCTCATATTCGGAAAGTTCGAGATTTTGTTCATTTTTTGTCCATTCAAATTTATTCGCTAAAAAAAAAAAAAAAAGGAACAAAGGAAAAAAAATGTTCACTAACTTTTCGCGTTTCGACAACCTTTATGTGATCAATCAACACAATTCGCTTTTGCAGTGACATTTTTGAAACTAAAAGTTTCCTTTCAAAAAGGCGGAAGGTCACAGGTCTTTGCGTATTTTTGTTTTTTTGTACAGAGCGGCGGTTCAAATAAAGTGCTGCAAGCTGTTCCCTCAAACACCAACGAAACTGTCTATTGTTTCTTTCTTGAATGGAATCGCTTTGTGTATTGCAATTTTTCATATTAATTTTTCGTCACTCCGGTGCTATGTTTTTACATCAACGAAAATAAAATCGATCGAAATTTGTCACGTTATCGTTTCACTTTATTGGTAGCATTAATTAATTCAATTCGCTTTTCAGAAATTAAGAACGACGCATCTCGTATAATTCGTACATTATCTCGCAACGAAGAATATACAACGCGCCATTCGCAAAATTCATAATTTCCCCAACAAACGAGATAATCATCATGATTAATAAATTTATCACGAATTTCTATATAAATTCATATTTTTAAAAATACAAGCATGGCATGTAATTGTTCCACGTGTGACAAGTATTACACAGAAACCTTACGCTTTGTATTCAATATTATTTTATATTTTAAAGTTACTTGCAAACGCGTACAAATCCTATTAAGTTTTATCTATCGACAAAACAGAGCCAAAATTTCCAGAAATCCACGAGCAAGATATCAAGCACGTACATCCTTAGCTAACATCGTAGCCTAATTTCGAAGAGGTCCAAGGTGACTGGCAGGAAACGAGCGACTTGTGTATCTTCTCCGCCGCGAGCAACGAAATTCGTGGAGGCAGGTGTGTTGCTTTCGACATTAATTAAAATCGAGGAAATTGTGGACGACGAGCAAACGCGGCTCGACGATATTCTTTCGCGGTCCGCCGACCGTCCACGCGAGGAAAACTAGGTCGCACGTGGAGAGGATTCGCTCGCCGGCAGAATGAGCAGGTCGCGGTTAATTGGGTCATCGTCACGTCGCGTTTAACGAATGTTTAATTTGTCTCGTTACGAAGCCAGCCCCGTGATTAATTTCGATTAACTACGCCGCCGAATTCTCGCCGAGTCCTCGTTATACTCTTAACCTTGTCCACGATTCGCTGATGAGTCTCGGTGAAAAGACACGTCTATAGATCGTTTCAACATAGTCGCTTCTTTCCTTTTTCTTCTCTCTCTCTCTCTCTCTCTCTCTCTTTTTTAACGAGCCTCTCGTTATACTTTCAGCCTAGCGCAATTAGAGTATTGTTGATTCAGGACGGACGATACGTCCTTTTTCTTTACTTAAAAATTCCTCTCTCAGAACTTGTATTATTCATGTTTCCGTATGCTTAGTTACATCTTTCCAAAAATTCCAATAATACTTTTCAGAACAATGATTCTCTCCCGAGCAGATAACTTCACAAAAATTCACCACCGCTGCCTCTTGTTTGTTTCGCTGTCTCTACGATTCGAATTTCGAATTTTCGCCAGACTGCGAAATTTTTAGGGAACAAGCAAGAATGACCGGAGGCCCGGTAAAGCGTAAAAAAAAAAAAGAAAACAGTGAACAGGCAAAAATTGCCTACCGGTTGTTCCGTTTTTGGAACGCTGCTGCTAAAGAAAAGGAAGACAGAAAAAAAAGAGATAAAAACAAAAAACCAAGTGAATTTATTTTGCCGACTTTCTGCTTTCGATATACGAAAGTAGGAAAGAAACGGGAGGGATTTAAATCCCAACATCGAAACGAGGACTCGCGGTAATATATAATTAAGGGACGGGAATTCCGGCGGATTTTTAACGAGAATGGTCAATATCATCTCGATGAAAGATTCAGTGAAAATCCCCACTCGTTGAATAATCTTCCGCTGGTATGCAAAATCCGTCATCTCTAATTTCACCGATATTTTAGTTTTTCTTCGAACGAATCTCCTTTATTTCTCTATTCCGCCAATTTCGCTTCGTACGGAATAAAACGGCGATGTTGTTTGAAATTAGATTCGTTCCGTGGCTTAAGTGATATGAAATCGTTTCTCTGTCTCTTTCCCTGGCCCGTCCCTCTTACATTTTTTTTCTTTTTCTCTTTTGTTTTCAATTTTCCGTTTCTTTTGTCAATTTCACGGCTGGATTTTATCAAGTTTCACCGGACCGCAGATATTAAATTCTGTGCACGAAGTCTTTGAAATTTCGACGTTTCCACTGTCCGCTATGAAATTGTTAAACAAATTTCTCTACGCTTTCTCACGACTCTTCTTTATCGGGCTTGTTAAATGATCCTCTCGCATTTTTATTAGAAAACAAAAATAGATTGAAACGTTTTTTCTCTTTTTCGTGCAAAAAGAACGCAATCTGATAATTTTGTGCGTGGAATATTTTAAAAAAATGTTGAAATTATTTAAAAAATATCAAAAGTGTTAAACACTAAAAATATTTAAAAAAAAACATTTCATCCCATTTCAAGCATTCGATATCGTGTTTTTCTATCCTTAATGAACTTTGCCTAAAACAATTTCCCCGTTTAATACGTAATGAAATCTCTACGGGGTTAATTTTTTAAGAGAAACTTTGAGAGCATTATAATCGTTTTTTTTTCAGAAACGTGTTGAAAAAATTGTTCGACACGTGTTCCAATTTTACGCGTAAAGATCTTCAGTCGATCATTTCGGCGACTTGTTAAACGTTTAAACGAGAGCGATATTCAAATAACAGTGCGACAGAGGGACTTGAATTGAAACGTCAAAGCTCCAAGGACAGAGGACATTTCCGAGAGGGAAAATTGACAGTGAACGCGAATTTCCAATGGCAATTGTTTTCGTGAAATCGGGCGTTGAATTTCGTGAATGTTTCACTCACCTCGGCAGGAAAAGCGTAGTTATTAATGCGATGCTCCGATCCGTAATCGTTATCCATTCCGTAGTGTATGTAGATCTCCTCGAATTGATAGTGATAGGCGAGTGGGCCACCTGTTATATTGACTCGCACCTTGGCCTCCCGATCCGCTCTGAATACCAGGAACTGACCGGTGTTGTGCAAATGCCCAGAAACCTGGAAACGAAATCGATTCGAAACCTTACTTGTTTGCGAAATCGATCTACTACCTTTGGTCTAGTGTAACTAAGTTACAAGGGTTAATATAGCGGTTTCCAATGAAGTATTTCTTTTCTCTCTCTCTCTCTCTCTTTAATCAGAGAAGATTCGTTTTGTTTTCGTATTATTTATTCGTAGTTTTATTTTCGAATTTTCATTCAAGAATCAATCTAGTTCTGTCGAATGACAATGGCAAATTTTATTATTTCCATTTTATTTTATTTTATTTTATTTTCATTGGGTATGATCAATTAGGACGTGAGTAATGAATTCGAAAGCGTGGAAATGTTTTTTATAGCCTTCGATCGAGCCTTATACCAAAATTTTAAACTTCAACAGTTATATCATGGTATGTCGGTGCAACTTTCATCGTTATTTGAAAATTTCTAACAATGCAAAGGTAAATTTCATTCTACTTGTCAATAAATAAGTCGCCAAACTATCGAAACTTGAAATCGTAAATTTTTACGTACGATCAGCGTCAATTCTTCATTTATATTTCATCTATATTCGTTCGTATGCATTTAGTTACATGCATTTTCATTGATTGCCTTCAATACGGAGTCTTCGTTTTTAAAATAACAGATATCAATAACCACCATTCAAAAGAATTCCAAGTGCTTTTCGATTCTTGCATAAAGCACAGGCGCACGTGAAACAAGCAATTCCGCGATGGCGGAAGAAGCAAACGTTCCTCCGCGTAAATCAAAATACATCAAAATCTCGTTTTGAAAACAAGGACTCGCGCGCGTACGATCGATCAAAATCGCAGAAAAAGGACGTTCCATTCCATCGTCGCTTTTATAACTCGGCCGTCTGATAAATTTCTTATAACCTCGATTTCCTCACTCCCGCCCCCGTTTTCCACATTGTCGACTCGAAACTTCCCTCCCATGCACCACCACACGGGCACAGTTTTCTTACCGCTTTCCAATCTAAATATCCTCCGCGGTTTGAAATTCGATAAATCCATTTCCGCGAGGACACGGCAATTCGCGGAAATCTTCGCGAGATGTAAAGCGACAAGTATTGTAGAAATTAAATATTTATTTAATAACAATGCTAGTGATTTGCTCTTGTCCTCGAGAAACTTCATTTTTCCGTATCATCCTACCAGCAATTTATTTACGAAGCATCGCTTCTCGCAAGTAAAACGACAGCATTGGAAATAATCATTCAAATGGTATTTCGTTGATCGTATAGAGTTAACGACATAGTTTCAGTTTCTGGAAAAATATCCTCCAGCATTTTGTTTTGAACTTTCGTAAGAAGCAACAAGAAGTCCTAGTTCGTGCGAATTATTCCGAATTATGTGAATTATTGAGTGTGAATTAACTCAAGACTGTGTTGAGAAATATCTTCTTTTTCAAATTCTCTGTTCTTCTTACGTACGTCGTTATTATAGCTTTCATTCAGATGTAATACTATATATCGCATTGCCAAATGTATACGTTCATTATAATTATCAGCAAACTGTAAAAAAAGAAAGTCCAAATTGTTAGTTAGATTTAAGTACGATGTTGCCTCAGAAGGGACTGTCGAATCAAAGGGTTAAACGAGGCTAATAAATAGAAATTAATAACTAATAGACTCATAGACTTCGAGGTCACCATTCAAAAAAAAAAAAATTCTTTTTACAACTCAATCGACGCTATTTCCGACTCGGTCCTCGATCGACCCTCATTTTTTTTCAAAAAGAAAAACCACCTCTCGCGCTTCTCCCACTACGTTCATGTTTTTTCCTTATTTACGCATTTCTTCACTCGGCAAACACTGCCATCTGGTATAATTAAACGAATTACAGCTAAAATAATGTCTTAAACCTACGATGCCGCAGTATAAATGTACGCGCGTGTCTCTCGTCTTTTCTCGTCTTTCCACGCGGCAATTACGAATGGTCGGGTTTCCTTTTCGTCGAAAGTGGACGAAAGTCCCGTTGAAAAACCAGCGGGACCGGAAGTGCACGGAAGAGGGGAGAGCACGACACGCTGCGAGGATTCTATAATTAAAATGGCGTAACTCCATTAAGAGCCCGCACGAAATGCAATTATCCCGTATTACGCGCGTGCCGCGCAAATCATTTTCATTTAAATCGCCGCGTTATTCCCGGGGAAAATTTCAATTCGAGCACGGCCGCGTCCATTGAATTAGCAATCGGCGACGGGCGGCGTAAAATTTTGACCAGCTTGCGCCGTTCATCTGTCCTGTAATTCGACCAAGAATTAACGACCGATTAAACTGTCTTCGATAAACCTTCTTCGATCGGTTTCCCCTCGGCGCGCTTTAACACCCTGAAAATCGTTCACCGTGACTTTGCTAATTGCATTAGTGTTTAACTACCATGCTTTCGCGTAATTTGCTTATTAATATCCTTTTTTCTTTCTTCTTCTTTTGTTTTGCTTTTCTAATTATTTTCTCGTCTCCGTTTGTTAGTCGATGTGCTCTCATGATTAATATTCTTCAACAAACACTCCGCCAATGTTCGTCGATAATGATTGCTGCATCATTTATATAGGCGTATACAAATAAATAAAGTTTAGAAATTTTTAAAAGTCGTGGAATTCGAACAGATAGGTAATGCAAGTATTCTCATGTATTGAATTAAGATAGTACGCGTCAAATATCATTTACTTAATCTCTTCTTTCTGGCTGCTGATGTTGAATTATTTTATTGTGCTC
Organism: Tetragonula carbonaria; assembly: GCA_032399595.1. Classification (NCBI taxonomy): domain Eukaryota; kingdom Metazoa; phylum Arthropoda; class Insecta; order Hymenoptera; family Apidae; genus Tetragonula; species Tetragonula carbonaria. The sequence continues at coordinate 4,482,570 of JAUCRC010000008.1, forward strand.
CTGTCTTATTGTATTGAATTTTTAAAGTAATTCTTATTGAAAGACAGTAACAATAATCGACAAAAAAGTATTTCTATTCAAAAGAAGAGTAAAGACTGTAACAATTAGGATTCGGATTCCATGCATTTATGGGATATTTTTACATGCATTTGGATATTTTTATTTGTATAAAATATTCAAACTATAGCATAATATACACAGTGGTAGATGAAACAGTTTTTTTTATCTGTTTCTTTCGTGATGTTTATAAAAATTTACAAATGCATGTAAAATCTGCATTTTATAATAATCAATTATAATGTTAATCAATTGATGTTAATCAATTATAATGTTAAGAAAAAAAGAAAAAAAAATTAAAACAAAACATTTCATGATAAGCAGTGTAAGTAGTACTAGACCGTCACTGGTCAGACAGTCACAGGATATCAATCAGTTTGCTTCGATACCTGTTTTCACACTCTTTGCTTCTTGAACGCGTACGTTCCCTAATTATTGCAACAAATATAATTTTGCAAGTATCCAATCAAAGTACCGTAAATAACAATCGCTCTTAACTGCATCACGCGTGTACCTATTAATTTGTCAAACAGTTTAATTTATAATGACAAATTAATATTAATTCATAATTTATATTGAACAAATGATAAAATATTCATGACAAAATGTCAATAAAACAGACTGTGCAAAGTATGAATTGATATTAAATATTATGATGTTCAATATTATAATAAAAGCGTTTCATAAATTACTTCCATTTGTAAATTTAATATCGCGCCTTTTCAAATTATTTATCACGTGTAAATAACATGCTACACTTTCCCTCAGAATTTTCAAATATATATTATCCGATATATCTCGCCAACGTTTCTCAAAATTCTCAAAATTTATTACCTCGTGGAAACGTATTGTCCCCGTCGTTGTTTATCACGGAAGTTCATGCAATCGTAATTTCTCTTAAAATTTCCCCGAAACATTCGTCCGTTTCGTCCATACGCCATCAAATTTACCAGCGCATTCCGAAACAACGAAGTCTGTCGGAGGGAGAATATCAATTTTCGTTTCTTTTTCAAATTCATACCACGATATCCCCCTTGAAACTCATCTTACGATTATTTTCCTAACGTAAAAGAAGAAGAAGAAGAAGAAGAAGAAGAAGAAAAAAGAGAAACTCACCCGTAAAAAATTTCTCGCGGAAAAATCGTTATTGTCGTTTCCTTTCTCTCAATTCTCAATGCTCTTTCGTCGTCCGTGGTTCGTCGCCGTTCCCGCGAAAGCGACGTTCACGGTGGAAAGCGAGTTACAACAAAAAAAAAAAAAAAAAAGAGAAAAAGGAGGTTACAACACCGGCGCCAAGAATACAACCGGCTGTGGTACAGGCCGTGGAGAACGCAAAAAGGGAAGAGTTCTTTGTAACGAAGTTAATGAAGCGTCCCTCTATATACAGGCGGCGTTACTTCGCGGTGTTTCGCAGTTTCGAGGCCGCGGTTACAAAGCGTTAATTTCGCGCCGGGCCCGCAAGACCGGCAGATGAGCTCTGTGCACGGTCAAGGCTTTACTAAATTTCCCCTCCCCCCTCCCCCGATTCCTAAATTACCTCCCACGAGCGACTCTATCTTCGACTCTGTGGCTCTCATCTTCTCAGTCTTTTCCACCAGCGGGGAAACACGCTCTTCCCTCGCCCGGTACCTTCTAATTAGTACGCCATCAGCGAAACGAAAACGTTGAACGAGTTCGTCAGATCTGTGAAATCACGTGTAATTCTCGTCTGGTTTCTCGCCAACGGCCAGTGTTTCCAGTTTCTCGAATCGAGAAATGGAACATTCTGATATTTCATTTCGGTCCTTTTATACAGGTTCAGCAATACGGATTGGTGCGGATAGACTCGATTTCTTTGTTCGTCAAGAGTATTCGAAATTACGCACAGATTCGATTTCTCAGTTTATTATAAACTGGATTATTTGTCAGACTACGTATATGTTTAAAAGCACTTGAGTGTTATGGAATCTCTGGTCACTCTGTTCTCTAGACGTAGATGCGAATTTGCTTTATTTTTAAGTAACAAATTCAGATTTATTTTTGGTCAATTTTCATTTGTATTTATACAATATAATTGTAAAAACAAGTACTATCTTTATACTTATTTATGTAAATGTCATATACATAACAGCATGAACAGTACATGTCTTAATATTCATTTATAAGAACAAGCATTATCTTTATGTTTATTTTCAAGTATTATAAATCGAAACGCAAGTCATTTAACTAAAGGTGTATCATTTATTCTTGCAAGATGTTCGAGCACAAGACCATCCTGGATAATCAAACCGCGTATTCTGCACGCAATTAAATTCTTCTCTGCATTTTTCCGCGGTCACAGGAAACTTCCGGAAAGTTTGAACAACGTGCAAAAGAATTCACGTTGGCACGTTTCTTGGTTTCAACGTCAACATCATTCTTGAACGTCACAAGATTCTTTTCCACTCGTCGGAACGTGTGAGTGAATTGAAACATAAAGGCCGGATTAGAGGATCCTTCGCAGCAGCGAAGTTGCTCAATTAATCATACACGGTCTAGCTACATCATCCCGATATAATAAATCAAACTTAATCGAGTGAAACGTTCGAGCGAATCGCCGGGCCGCAATTAAATACCCCGCGGACATAAATATTCCGTGAACTCCCAGCAGGCAACCTCTGACGTTACGCGAAAGAGGGCGGACGACGACGTCTCTCTCGTTTTCACAGGTTCGCGACACGAATCCAGGCCTCGCCACGAATTCCGAGCAAGCTGCTAGGCGCCAATTATCGAAGCTAGTGAGAAACACTGCGAGGCGGTGGCCATGGGGTGATCCCCTTGATACCTTGGTAATTTCTTCGCGGCAGGGCGGCTGACGGGACAAGGAGAACGTGTTTCGGCAGCTACGAGCAAGAAAGGGCGTGAACTCGTCCCTCCACCAGGGCGGGTAATTGATTAGGCATTTAATTGGACGGAATAGCAAGGCCAGACACTGTGAGCCGTTGTCGCCTCTCTCTCTCTCCTCTCTCTCTCTCTCGCGCTGAACGAAGAAGTAAGGGAAGGAGACGGAGAGTTAGAGGTTCCAAGCGAGAAGCGCAAGGCGAGGCTGGGAAGTCCATTTTCTTGTACGTCGTGAGAAGCTGAATTATAGCGTCATCAGTTAGAAATAATGAGGTAACCTCGGGGAGAAAGCAGCCGCGGACGACACGTCGGCAAAAGTCGCCGGCAGATAACTTATTATTTTGCAATAGATTTCCGCGCCTCTGTGGCCTCGGCCTCGAGCTCTATCCCGGCCAACCTAGCACGCTGCCCTCCCCTCTCCCCCCCCCTTACTATTAAATACGTCGCCATTTCTGCTTCGACGCGTCCGTTTATACCCTCGCCTCGAGGCTTTGACCGATTTACTAAGTCGCCTTTTCCGCTTGCGAATCGCGACTACGTCGGGTTTCTCTCTTTTCCTGTTTCTTCACTTCCTCGTCATGTTCTTCCTTACTTCTTTCTATTTTTCTCTTCTTTAAGTTTTCATCATCATCCTTTTCAAGCTAATATGAACAAGAAGAAGTACATACATTGATGTGTATGTGTCAAACTCTAGGATCAGTCGGGGAGAAACTTTTTTTTTTTAAAGAATTGCTACAATGTTATATTAAATAATCCTTTATAAAAACGTTTACTAACTATTGCGCACAATTTCGCGGCGAATCAATCCTCTCCTAAAAAGCCAGGCCATCTTAACCCGATAATTTGAAAGTGACGACTCACTTGTTTTTTTTTTTATAACGACACGATAACATCTTATTATAACCGTAACATCTAAACAATATATCAACACACTGTATTCCGAAAAAGTCATTACTTTTTGGCAAGAAATTATAGTCAGTTAAATTATAGTTTAAAGAACGAGCAGAAAATTTTTGACAGTGATGACTCACTTTATCCTTCAAACGAAAACGAACAAGAAGAAAAATTGACATTCGACCTATATATTTGACTTATCCTATAATAATAATAACAACAATAGAAAAAAAGAAAACGATCGACGAAATATGGGATTAAAAATTCCGGAAGTACCACCGTAGTAAATCTCAGCTACCGAGTTCCCGAGACTTGGCGGATATAAATCCAAGAAGACGCCAAGAAGTAGCGTAACTCACCGAAAGAACATAACTCATTATGCTGCCGATGAATTTCCACCTTTTCGACTCTAATTCGCGGATAATCCTCGTCCCCTTTTTCATCGCCCTCCCCATTCTCGGCAACTTCGAACTCGGATCAATGAGGTCGCCGGAAGAAGACTCGCGCGCGGAAGCAGTTGCTGCCAGACCGAACCTGCACAAAGGCCATCCCCTCGCTTCTTTTCATACGGCTAGCATAAGTTCGCACGCCGTCTTCGCCGTTTTCAACGCGTTCTCCACAACCCTCGTTCGTTCGCGAGCGCGACGAACGACTTAGTCGTGTGCGAGGGAAGTCGAAAGAGGGAAGTCGTTCCAGCTGCCGAACACAATCGTCATTCCGCGAAAATCCCGGGTTTCAGATCGGTCTCGCCGATGGGCGGCTGGAAAATTCACGAGACGAAGTACCAGCCAGCCTCTCGCGGCATAATTTTCTTCGGCGAGCGAACTTCGGGTCTCGGGCGCGATCGGTGATTAACGCGGCTGGCGGGAGTTTCTTCCGAGCTGAGTTTTCGGAGATCAAAGGGGAGTTTCGCGTTTTCACGATCGATCGGAAGCGTTCTCCGCAGCCGTGTGGAGAAAGGATCTCCTTTTGGTTGCTTTTGACGCTCGGCTCCTCCCGCTGTCCCGATTGTCTCCTGGGATTCTTAGATCGGATGAAGAGCGGTTGTTGAAGGATGAGTGTTACCTTTCGTTTCTGAAGAAGTTTCAGCGAAGTAGTTCGGATTTTCATCTTTCCGCGGCGTTCCTTTTCCTGAAAGTGGCGGCTTAGAAATATTTGGTTTTTTAAAAATTGCGTTTAACCCTCGAACACTGTCATCGGGTTAAAGATGACTAGAGTGATTTATGTCAGAATTTGTTCTCTGTGACAGAAGTTAGTAATAAAACTAAATTAACTAAAATTCAGAATATTTTATATTTTATATTTTATATTTTATATAATATATACATATAAAAGCATATTACTATATAATGTACATTTAATATTAATAATATTAATATATACTATTTTCATTACAAATTACAATTAATACATACATACATACATACATATATATATATATATATATATATATATATATATTGTATAAAGTATACTTTTGTATATTTTGTATATTAATTTCATTCTTTGTGTTAGAAATCAGTGATGAAACAAAATTAAGCTTTTACGAACTGCGTTGGTTTGTTTCTCATGTATATGTATATTTCGATATATTTTTACACGTTCTTCATGCTTTCCATTATGTCAGGTAAGTTATTAATTTCATAATCTTTTGTAGACGAAGGTCCTCTTCGTTGCAGGTTAGCTGTCCACAAAGAGATAAACAAAAAGCTCCTATATCTCCACGATAATTGAATGAATTAACATTACATTCAATTATACTCAAATACGGTACAATGGAAACATGAACGATTTGTCTCTGAAGCATCGATCGAATTTCGATCCAATAGAGTCTCAAATTACACTCCAAACCGTTATAATGCAAAGATATCACTTTAGTACTTTTGCTTGTTTCTAAAAGCACAGTTCTAAAGTGTCACTGGTTCACCTTGCACATCGCACTACGTGCGATTCTCATTCAATTAAGCTAAATCACCGAGCGTAATCGAATAAACGAATGGATGTCGCGCGATCATTGTCGAAAATCTCCTTAAACCGTCGACGCGGAGACGGTTGTTTAACAATTCGCTTTCACCAGAGCGGCTGAACACTGACAACCACCGAGCGCTATCGCGGCGAGCGGAAAGCCAGCCGCCTCGGATCCCAATTTTCGTGGAACAATAGCTTGGACGCGAGTTAACTAACAACCAGCCGTTGTTTGCGCGACAGTTACGACGATTTATACACCGGCGAAGTCGCCGGTCTCTCCTGCCAGATTGCAATCGCTGGGCTTCGATTATACTTCGATACTTGGATAAAGAACGCCCGGAAGGAGTTCCCCACGACTCGAGAAACCGCTGACACACGTATTGCCCCCCCCCCCGCCTGTTATGGCAATCGTTGGCCTCTTGTGAACGATATTATATACCGTAGCATTTTGTGGACGATCTATGCCAATTGCTTTGGATGATAATATTTTTTTTTTATCATAGAATAATAATAATTTTTTTGTATTATGGGAATCGAAGCATCTCGCTGCTCAAAAGTCATGGAACAGACGATTTATTTCCAACGATTCGATAAGTCTCGCTGACTTGGAATGGAATTATGGCTGACAGAAGTACAAAATTTGTGTCAGGAAAATTGAAGTGCAAGGAATAAGGAATGGTTTCTGATATAAGTTTGTAGTACGAAATTTGTATCGGAAAAATTGAAGTGAACGATTCACTTGAATTTTCGAAAAAAAGGTATCTTCACTTTCCTCGCTTGCTACATGATGTAAGATCATCTTCAAATCAAACGAACTCACTACTTTTGAAATGGAAGCTTCATGCTTTAAAATCGACGATCAAGTGGATCGTTATATGATCTTCTTTCAAAGTTACATCAGTTTGAAATATCGACAATTTTTCATTGTCATTGACATACAGTTACACTCTCCTCTTTGCATATCGTTGCAGAAGTTAATATAATATTTTTATGAAAAATTACAAATTGATCTATTTGGCAAAGATTTAAGTGTTCAATTTCACATGTAGTTTGTAATACAGTTGCTCGTGTATCAACCCTTTTCTGCATGATCTCATTTCCTTTTCAAAAAAATATTTGTTCTAAGAGTTTTAAAAACTATCGGAGTAAATTTTTAGTTTAGTCCTTTCCAATTTCGGCCACTTCGCTACCGTTCCTTCAAGAGGTCCGCTTCATTGCTAAAAACCGAAGAAATCAATCGGGGAATGTTGAAAAAGTCGCGTACCAGTTTACCAACATTAGAATAGGTATCTACACATCTATCACTTTTAAATATAACATTTACACAAAGTAGAGCAAACGCAACTTCAACGGGCTATCTAATTATCGATGGAAGGAAATATTTGCTCAAGGGCTATTATTTCCCAGGCTCGTCCCCACTGTGTACAGTTGATCTCAAAAAGAAAAATGTAGAGCCACGGCGGGCCAGGCTTGACGGACCGAGGTACCGCGTATTCGCGAGACTCGTCGCGGCTAGTCAACGGTTTATTCGCGAACAATGGCCTTGTGTCGAAGGGAATTCTCTTTCGCGAGGAAAAAGTAAGAGGCGGGGAACAATGGTGCCCCTTTATTCAGAATCGTATTGCCCTGGGTAAACGAGCCCCAGTTCGTGAAACGAACGTTTAGAGAGCCACCGGTATTATCTCACCGGCGGGGTACATTCTTCGCCGCTATTCCGCGATTTCGCTTATCTGTCTGTTTATAAATGAATATTGAACGAAATGAAGAGAGGGATGGTTTCGTATTTTTTCCTTTCTCTCTCTCTCTCTCGTTTCGCCATTTCTCTCCTCCTCGTCCAAGGATCCCAGTGAGCGCGTATCGCGCGTATGCATCTGTCACGGCGCCATTGATAAAGTTTCGAGTTTAAGGGGGACGCAGGAACCGAAGGGAGTAAGGGGGGAGAGGGAGAGCCCGCGCGTAAGTTCGAACGGATGTCCAGTAGAACAGCACCACATATGGTCAGACATAAGGGGAATAGGATGGGTCGTGTATTTCCACGCGAGCGAGTAGAATGGATCCGTGCACGGTCGGACGGGGGAAACAGGAATAGAATAGGACAGGGCATAACCCGACGAGGGTACAAAAGGATATGGATGAAGCTTTCAAATAAATTGTAAGTAACAATTCTCTCCTCCGACCGCCTACCCACCACTATTCTCGGTGTTCCGGCTGTCGCGTTATCGATCATACGACTATCTTTCCGTGAAAACAGTTAAAATTGCATGCCTGCGGCGTGCACGGTCACGCGAGTAACGTGAGTCACAGAAATTAACAACGCACGCCGACGATTTCTTGCCGCGTCTATTTTTGTTTCTCGCTGGATCGTTAATTCTCCAATTTGCTCCAATGCTGCTTTACTATCATTAGAGGCTAGATCGAAGGATAATTTCAGCAACGTATACGTTCAACAACGTTTACACATTTTGAGATGAAATACGCGCGGTTATGGTTTTCCGTAGCTTCCCACGAATGGAATGTGGAATTTCACTTATTTACGCGAGAATAAAAATTCCAATTGATTCCATCCGGGGGGGGGGAGATGCGTTATATAATAATATCGAACATAATACGCGGAAAAAATATTTCGCCGAAATATCTTGAACGCGAATTTCTCCCGCGACCGATAACATCGGAACCGTCTCTCTGGGCCGGTTCATTTAATTAATCCCGATCATAAATTCCGCTCACCAGCTGCCCGAACGCGTTTCACTCTCTTTGGTTCATCGAATTTTTGTCCATGGTGGAAAGGTCAATGAACATCGTACTCCGTTTCTCCCACCGAAGACAGGTGTAATTCAAGAAGTTGCCGGCCAGGTGCTACAATCATCCTGTGTCGTGTCGCGGAATGATTCACGACGATTCGAAAGTCTAGACGTTCGTCGACTTCATCCTCAGTAGTCTCGGGCTTGCGTACAATTACCATTTTCTTCAAAATTCCGTCTCGATCGCCGACAGTTACACTGTCCGACAATCCCAGAATTCATGTGCGTCGACAACGATCATCCAATGGAAACGTTGGAGGAACCGTGTGTAGGCGTGTGTGGACGAGGGACCAGTGGAATAGGGAAGCAGAACTAGTGCGCGAAATCCTCGTTGAAAAGGATCGGAACAGAATCGGTGAATAGGGGTGGAACGGAGGGGAAAGGGACAGAGCTCAGTCGAAGACGTACGTACGGTGGAGCCGGGGGAGCCGATGGCGCGGTGATTCGCTCTATTGTTTAATTTAAGTGCCAAAGTTTAAATCGGGTTAAACGTCGTATAAATTCACGAGTGAGTACGCGAACCCACCCTTCGAATGTTCCGTTCGCCCTTCGGGCAGACCTCTCGTGTTCTTGGTGGATAGGTGAAGGTATATGAACCGGGGGAGTGTATTTAAGTAACGCTGGGACCAGATGTGACGTCACTGCGGCTTCCAGCCGGAATCGTTAAGGCTGACATTGCCTCAGCCCCGGTTTTTCACTTTGCTCTTCTATCTGGCGGATTATCCTCTGCCGATTACGAAGGGTGTTCCGATGAGAGAGGTTCCCTCCGGATAGAGTTTGTGAGTTCGTGAAGGGGGGAGAGGGGTATAACGAATCATTTTTAGAGAGACACCGTGGGTTTGTGATCGGTTGTATTTTGTACAGGGCGTCATTTTGAGTGAAAAGTGTTATATACACCATGAGTCGATTCGTCTTTGTTCAGAACTACTGATTGTTGGAACATTATTCCTATATTGATTCATTGAAATGTGTGTAATTTTTGCATGGGATTGCGTGAAATCGAAGATGCGTTCAAGTGCAAAAGTATACGTAACGAATTGATAATAGAAATCAGAGAGACTGCTGTTATCATCAATCTTGTTGATATTCAGTGAATACAGGCTTATTTGTGTGTATAGAGACAAGAGGTGATCATTTCGAACAATTTGTGTAAACCAATCTGAACTTATTATAAAATAAGATAGTTTGCAATAAATAGTTATTATTAAAAATTAAATAGTTTGAACATATTTTATTATTTGTCTTATATTATTTTCCCTTTCATATCTCATATCATAAAACGAAGACGATGGTGTATGTAACATTTTATGCCCTTTGAGTGTTTTTGATATCTTGATAAAGTCTAATGGTTGAGATCTGGTTGACAACTTGTATGAAGAGATGGAAGAAATAGTTGCTCGTGCTAAATGTTCTATTTTGCAGTTTAAATATTGTATTTTAATACTGTAACGACATATAGTTTTCAGCAGCCGTGAATTTTTAAAAGAACTTGTCAGTTCCTCGATGAAAGTTACTTTCGAAAGTACCTGCTCATTGTAATATTCATAAGTCTTTAATTAAGTATTACAAAGAATCAAGTATGACGAAGAATTTCATTTTTGATGACACCTAATGTCAAATCTTACTGTATTTTCTTTGTGAAATCATTTGGAAAATGCACTCGTCGATGATATGATTTCTTTCTCTTCTCACAAATTGCAAGAAAAATCGGTCCTTGGGAAGATCGACAATATTTCTAAAATTAAGGGTTAAGCAAAGTAGTGAGGGCTAGACTTCCACCTTTTTGAGCAACTTAAATATACAACGTGTAGCGTGTAATAGCTTATACTCAAGTTTTCCAAAATGGTACTTGTATACGGTATTCGGTATCCGCGGGTAGTGGCAAATTATCCTTGGATTATTAATGCGACAAGTCTCGCGTGTCCGCGGAATTAATGGGCTGTTTAGAATATTAATTTCTAAGGAAGTACCGCGATACAGGCCCAAATGGATCTGGCCTGACGCATCCCTGTAATGTAACTATTAATCTTCCGGGTAGAAGCGTGCATGTGCGGCCAGGAACTGCGTGACAAAGGGCAAAACCTTGATATCTATAACTTGTACCGGCGTATTTCGGTGGTGTTCTGCTCCCACTTTGAATTACGGCTTACGCCGGCGAAGATAACCGTATGAAATCGCATACTGGAGTTACTCCATCGACAAAAATATCGATTCGGGTGTCTGCTCGAGGAAAAATTTATTCTAAACCTACCACGAAAGGGTATCGTGACCTTTTTTTTTTATTAATGTAACCTCATATATTCTGTTGCAAATTTCACTTTTTTATCTTATAAATTCTATCATAACTTCGTAATTTATTTGTAACAATAAATACCAGACAGTAAAAGTGAAAACGATTTCTGAGCGAGAGCGTACGTCGTATTTGTAACATCAATGTTCAAAAATCAAATCAATTCATCATTCGTGTATTATAACAGAGAACAGTGTGATGAAGATTAACCCTACTATTACTAACTACTATTATGGCATGTTACAACATCGCGAACGTCATAAACACTGTCATAATTTCCCTCTCATCTGGCACATAACACTAAATGCCTCAGTTATGCTGAACAACATCAATCCCCATGAATCATAAATTACACGAGTTTAGATGAAAATTTCCTTGATGATTCGACTCTCGAAACTAATAAATTACAATTGCACCTAAACGAAAAAAAAAAAGAATTTTTGTAGACCATACTATTTGACATATTGAGTGCAGTTTTTTTATGGGTCTACGAATCCAGGTTTACTCCTTAGGTGTCTTGTTGTTTTTATGCGTTTTTTATGTTTTTACTTTTTATTCTTTTTTTTATGCTTCTGTTTTCTGTCAAGTTTATAACATGAACATGCTTCAATGCTTGCCAAATTAGAAGTTTTTACGCATTTTTTGTATTATTTAGAGAATTCAAACGAGACCTCTAAATTTCATAATTTTCTAATGTATCACGAATAATTACTATAGTATCATGTATTTTTATGTAAATAATGTAGTCGTGACTTTTTCAACATTTACTACGTTATTATTCGATAATTAATTTAGAAATGATTTACTATTGAAAATTCATTTTTCTACTAAATATCATTACACTTTCCCTTGCCTATTAAATATGAAAGTAAGATCGTCATCTACATATGGGTGATCAAAAATGTAAAAGAAAAAGGGACAAAAGAAACATCTTCAAGATAGTAGTCTCTCTTAATAATCTAATCCGCACTCTACATCGACGCTCGCGTGAAAATTTCAAAGGCAATTGGAAATCTGCAGAATTTTCCGAAGGGGAGCAGCAGTTTCGCGGAAAAAAATTGGCGCAACATTTAGAAGTTTCTCGTTGTCAAGGGGCACGAGATGAAATTTCACGCGGAATTTCCACGAGGAACGTTTCATCTTTATGCAGAGTGTTTCGCCGGGTCGTCTGGGCGGGGAGGGGGAGGAGGTTGGCACGAAAAGAAACGCGCATAGTTCGAATTTGTCGGGCAGGACACAAAGTACCTTCTACGGAAATGCCCGTGAAAAGGTTTAAACGCGCACCCGGGGGATCGTTTGCTCGTCCTCTCTCTCTCTCTCTCTCTCTCTCCTCTTCTTCTTTTCGATTCCTTTCTCCCCCCTCTTGATGCCAACTTCTCGCTGGCCCGAGTCAATCTTTCCGGACGCAAGTAGCCGAGTTCTCACGAGGCGAGCACATCGGATGCATTCTACGCTTTGAAACCAGCTACAGACTAGGGTATGTTCATTGTTTGGCACCATCCTCGAATCATTCATCCCTGCAATATCCAACCTTCGTCGTCCGGAGGGTACAAAAGCGTCCATAAGTCGTTCTTCTTCGTCTCTTTTTCTTAAGTCGGATGATCAAGCGTTCGCGAAGAAAACCCATCGTTATATTTGCTTCGTTATTACCACGAATCCGCAATCTATTTTCTTTTTCTTTTTGTCATTTGTCGTGTCACTTGTGTTTTCTTTTATTGGAAGCGAAGGTGATTTGAATGAAACGTTTTTATCGATTGATTAGCTTTTTCGCTCTTCTTTTTTTTTTCTTTTCTACAGAAGCGAAGTTGATTTTCGAAGAAGTTGAATCTCGTCATTTGAAGAGATTTATGAAATTGGAGAATCATAGAATTAAAGGTTAATCGTCTGTAATTAAATCATAGAATTCAAAGTCGATAAAGAAATATAGTACAAAATAAATCGTGGAATTCTGAAATTTCAACGGAACTAATTTCAACTCCAGTCCTCGCAAATATTATAGCATGAAATAATCCATTTCTAACACAGGAAAAGAATGGATAGAGAAAGAGCAGAAAATTCCACAAGCAGTTCAAGAAATGCAAGAAACTAAAAACGTATCACCTAAGAGACGAAGAAAAATATTTAAAGGATAAAATATCGTTAACAGTAATAAGAACTAAATGATAATAGTCCAACTAGGATTATCAAGGAGAGAAATATGTCAATACATCGAAAAAGGAGTGAAACAAACAATGTACAAAGAGGAAATATATTGCAACACATACAAAGAAGAGAATTTAAATAATACTAGAATGCTCCATATACAACTAATTAAGAAACACTTGAGCGGAATAGAAATAATAGAAACAGGCACCTTGCAATAGAAAAGGAAGAAAATATAAAAAGAATATTCAAATGCATGCAAGAAGCCATGAATGAGAATGAAGAGAATGAGAAAGAAGAGATGACCAACAAGAAACAAGAGTATTCAAGTGCAAATATGAATGCAAATGCATTTTATATATATACAAAATTATATTTGAATATAATAAAACACGATATTTCCGTTTATATATATATATATTATTTATATAAAATATATATGTATATAATATATTATATATATATATAAGATATTTATATATAAAATATATAAGATATTACTAGATAAAACATATAAAACAGGATATTCTCAAATTACTAAGATAAAGCGTATGTAACAAATTAAGATTGATTTATAATAAGATTTGTAATACGCATAAACCTGATATATAAATGAAACAAATCAATTAATCAATCGAATGATCTACTTTTAACAAAAGAGACACGACTCGTTGCGCGAGACAACAAAACAAATCTGCAACTAAAGAAATGATTATATATCCTCGAAATAAAGAAGTTGTGCAACTCATCCCCCCCTCCCACCACCACTCCCGTTAACGTGACGAACTTCCGCCACAACGTAGAACCACATCTAAGAACCAGAAACTCTACAGCACTGCTCGGTCAAGTCCGGGGCGAAGAAATGCTCCAATTATTTCATCAACGGACCAGGTTGCGAAATCTGGTAACCATATAGCCTGATAACGTTAAGAAACAAAAGTGTCGAAACGTTTCCCTCCGAAAAGTGAATAGTGGATCGCAACACGGCGGATGACGGAGTGGCAGGCGGAAGCGGAGGATGGGAGAGAAGAAACGAAGGGAAGAAAGCGAAGAAAAAAAGGAGGAAATACAAACGACTCTCGAGCCGCGGAGCTTTAAGGATGGCGACGAGTGTTTGCGCGAAAGCTACTTCGCCGGGAGTGTTATTGTTTGATAAACTCAAAAATGACACGCCCGTGGCACGTTTGAAGTTGCCGCGGTTTTCGCGGCAACAATGAAGTCCCGCGCATGAAGGGGAAAACCGACGAAGTCGTTTAATCATCGGAGCCACCGAGCGCCTTTGCTTCTCTGCGTTATTTTTATTGGCCGCGTTTTGGTGTTTATGCACGAAAACTTCCTCTCGCTCGCGTTCGTTTCTTCTGTTTCTCTGCCCGGATGCATTTTCACGCTGCCGCTGCCAAATCGTTGATGTTCGTGTGATTTCAGCGGCTGAAACTTCGACTCCTTTCTGTTTCTATTTCTCGCTTCGTGTACTCGTACTACGTACTCTTCCGTATAATTACTCGAACTCGAGCGTGTTGCTCGTTGTGTACAGATCCGCGGATATTTTGCGAAGAATACAATATTTTGGATATTTTGTATTATTCTTTTTCTTTGTATTATTTTTTTATATATTTTTTTATATATATATATTATGCGTTACTTACGCATTATGCGAGACTGTTTTTTCTTTTTCTCTTGAAAGTGGTGTAAGTCCACTTTGAGAGAAAAATGAGTTAACGATAGTTTTAGTAAGATAGAGATGTCCCCTTTTTATATTTATAATAAAAAGGTCAACGGTGTACGATATCCTCGTAAATTAATCAAAAGAAGTTTAATTGTAAAATGTCACCGTGAGAATGTTTTCTTTTCTTGAAAATGGAATAATATTTCATACGTAATAATCGATAATTAAAACGACTTTCTAATCTCCTTAATTATAAATTATTGCGACTTTAGCGTCATATACAAATAAAATTTCATATATTCATAAAAATTTTTTACTATGCATTGTTAACGCGTTCTATCAACCAAAGTAGATGTTTTAAACATTTCAGTTTAAACATTTTCCTGTTTTTCTTCTTTATTAAATTACTTCCTCATTCTACGTGTCGAAATATGTTAAAATTCATATAAAATTAGTATTATTTATTTCGATGTTTTCAAGCCAGACAGTTGTATAATGATAATTCGTGAAATATTCTATTGAAAGTTCGGCGAGTGAAAATTTTATTATGAGAATTCGTGCAATTCCGATTTTTATGAAGCCGTCACGATTCGACGATGAACCTTCATCTTTCTGTTATGCAAGAAATGGCGAGACCTTCGAAGTGGAAAGAACGAAAGTACGATCTGTGCTTCGATTACGAAAAGAGGACAGACATTTCTCATCGAAACGGCGAAAATCTCTCTCTCGTTATAGAAAATAAAAATTTACTGTCAGGCGACAAATAAGATAAATAAACTTCAGTCGCGTCTGTATCACGAAATCCGAGGGGAGAGAAAGAAGAGTTTCCATTTAATAATATCTTCAACTATACCAATATAGTATTATCAAAATAAATTGAGCTATTCAGCCGGTATATTCGGTAGCAGAAAAATATCGGAACGTTCAACCGGTCGGCATCGTCTCGCGCAAATACAGCGAATCAAGGGCTGCAGAATTTCGAGGGAATCATAAAACCCGGGGTAAAAGAGAAGCAATAAGATCGCTCGCTACGCGGCGGCCATTTCTCGCTGAGGCAATAGACAGTCCGAAGGAAGTTCCGGCGGTGTTCCCGAGCCACGGTGGCCATCGAGAATCGGAACTTCTGGTCACGTGCCGGCAATCATCGTGTCAGCTGAGACGGCCACGTGATTCGTTTCTATCGTTTCCGCGTATTCCACGTTGGCACGTTTCGCGTAACAAACGAAACGGTCTCGCCTTTGAGACGAAACCGTTCCACCGCTCTCTCACCGGCTTTCACGAAAATCGGACAAAGCGCACGTGGCCTTCTGTTTCGCGCTTTCCGCGCGCGCCTTCCCGTAACCGTCGCCACGACGTTCACACGACTCTCTCGCTCGACGGAGAATTTCCTCTGAAAGTTCCACGAGAGATGAAAAACCCGTTACACCGGCCATTTCGTTTCATGAAAATCGTCCGTGAAGTTGGAATTGTCAAAGCGTTCAGGAGTTACAAGCTTGTAATTTTTTTCGTGCAAGTTCGCGGAACCGTCCACGATGGTGTATATTTGAGTAACCTTGAATGACTTGTTATGTTTCTTATCCCGCAACGTTTTGTTACGAAGAATTTTGCAGAGCAATTTTGTAGTTGATTTTATAGTTGATTTTTTGATGTAAAATTTCGAATTTCGAATTTGATTGACTGTATATTGCAATTTTGCATTGAATTAAATAACAGCGATAGAAGATTAGAAATTTATAGAAGTTTATTCAATTCTGATACGATCTTTCAGTATTTTCCGTTTCTTTGTGAATTTGCCATTTACCAAGGAACATGTGTTATACGTAAAGTTCAGTACATGGCTCATTTCACGAAAATTTTGAAACAATAATTACAACGTTGGAAATTGTTTAATATATTAATAACAATCGTGGATCAGTCGTCTACATAATAATGCGTCAATTTTCTTTCTGAGAAAAAATTTTTTCGAAATGATAATTACAATGTTGACAGTAATTATTTATTGAATTTGAATAAAATTTCCCGATGCTGCGAACGTGCGAACCACGATCAATTTTCGAAAGATTTCTTCACTTTATTGGAATCGAATTATTTCCGTCAATTGCTCGTTCGAGTTCTGTTTCAAATTATCGGGCTTCGCTTCGATTCGTTCGATTTATACACCCGTCGAAGTTTCCCGGCTGCTACTTTTTAATTCCACTCTCTCCTCTGGACGAAGACAACGATTCAGTTTTACAGTTCTTCATCGAAATTACGTATTAATTACTTTAGCAACTTTCTTACGATCGTGCCGATACCGTTCCACCGATGATAAAAGTCCGATATTTTTCGAGCAGATCGCATCTGCGTCCATTCGGCGTACGACGACGCATTTGCATGTTAACGCGAATTTCCGTGATTTTTATCCCGCGTGGAAATGTCGATCGTGATTAAAAAGTACGAAATATATTAACAGCTTCTATGTTAATTGCATCCGTTGTAACGGGAGACTATCGATGCGCGTCGAATATCGGAAAGCTGAATAAAATGAAAAATTCACGTTTCTCGAATATATCTTTAATCTCGTTTCCTTTGACGTTCGATATTAATGCCCGTTGCAAGTACGTCGAAACAGTTCTTCAAGATGCATGCTCTGAGTTAATAAATAAAAAAATATTCTCCTTCCTTTGATTATTTTCATTTTTTATTTATACTTATATTTATATTTTTACGTACAAGATGTAAATTTCATCCGCGATTTTGTACAAAATGAAATTTTCCACAGCCTCGTCAATTAATACATTAGCATTGTGCAAAGCGACTCATCTCGAAAATTGTAATCTCATTAAAATCAATTCAGTTGAGCAGTCTCGAAACGCGAAACTCTTAATCGATATCATTAAATTTCAGTTCCTAATATTGGAATTTTTTTCAGTTAATTTAATTCCATTATCTATCTAATCTTTGTGAAACGTAAATTAAAACTGAATAATCTAAATTTCACAGTCACTTGTAATCCAACGATATTACTTGAAGATTAAAATCGAATCTTAAGAAAGAAGCGAAATTTCTTTCGACAGCGGTTAGTAAATCTTCTCCAATTCAGCGAAAACCCATCTCTTTCATCGAAGAAATCGGCAATAAAAGCTTTCGTGAAGCATAAAGTAAAATTGAATGACCTAAATTTTAACGAACAGATGTAAATTATACGGTCATTTGTAATCCAACGATATCACTTGCGAATTAAAATAGAATCTTTAGAATCTTCTAAAAGGAAGCGAGATTTCTTTCGATAACGATCAGTAAATCTTCTCCAATTCAGCGGAAACCCAATCTTTTGTCGAAGAATCGTTATGAAACACATAAATAAAACTGAATGACTTAAATTTTGATGGCATACAGCCATTTATAATTCAATGTATAATAATAAAAGTGAGAATTGAAATCGAGAATTTTAAGAAGGACACGAGATCATTTTCGATAACGGTCGAATTTTAGCGAAACTCCGTACTGGCCTTACAAAGAAGAAATCGGTAATAGCGTCTAGTTTCTCCTAAATGTTCGCCGGCTCGTGTCGAAGTGTATCGACGCTTATTCCACGGTGGATACAAGCAGCTCTCGCCAAGCGATTTCCATAAAACAATTTCCGCAACTGCACTTTCGCAGTCCTACGAGAATTCTAGACGCAGAGTTCTCGTGTCGCGTTACGTCACGCGAATACGCGATAAAGCCACGCATCCACAAGACGGACGAAGAAATAACGTTGTCCGACAAAAAAAAAAAAAAATTCACTAATCGACTTGGAATAAAAACGATCTGTAACCCTCCTCTTACTCGCGTGAATAGTTTATCTAATAAAGAGTTGCATTCGAAGCTTGATGAATTCGAAAAATAATAGTGAATTACGACTTCTCGGGGATTCGTAATGGAAATTTATCGTAACGACGCGGATTGTTCTGTTTTTTTCCCTCTTTTTTTTTTGTTTTAATGAAAAATTATAGCAAATGTCACACTGGAGGAATTTTTTGTATACATAAATGTATAAATTTTATACGTAAATAATTTTAATTTGATATATAAATGTAAAATGATTTATACTGATTCGGACCGTTGCAATGGATCGCGTAAAATTAATGATTCAGATACGGAACTCGGAATTTTTGTATCGTGTCGGAATATTCTGGTATAGCGATCGTTAATTCACTTGATCAAAAAAGGTATACACATACTTAAGATTATATTGAGATAATGATTATTAAATTATATAATTAATTAATAGTAATTGATAAATCAAATTTTAGAAAAGGAGAAGAAGATAAAATATATTTAAAGAATATATTTAAGTCGTTTAGGTCGATTTCCATTTCGATAATTTTGATATATTCTGTGTCAAAACTTTTTAAGGAGTCTATACCTTTACTTTGTTCAATTGTAAATCTAATTATATAACTGTTACATTTGTACGTTGAGTATTAAAACTGAGTGTGAATATTAAATTGAGAAATTTTACAGATAAGATGTAGAGATAGGGATGCCGAGAATAATGAAATTAATAATAATTCATTGTTAAGGCGATTTTGGATTTGGTTCTTCTTTTTTTTTTTTTATAAAATCTTCAATGTTAATACCTATTCACGGCTTTTACTTGCAAAATATTCTTATTATTAGTTAACTGATTAACAATTGAATGATAATATTTGATTATTAATTATCGATAATATATTAAACGAAGGTTTTCAACCAATAAGAAATATTTAAAAGAACATGATCACCGAAGTAGAATAGTTCTTTGCTGATCAGACACTCTATTCCTTATTCTTTATTCATAGTAAATATTATTTTAAGATTGTTGATCAAAGAACGGAAGGAGTTTAAGACCAAGTAGAATAGTCTCTCAGTGGTCAGACGTGTAATTCCTTATTTACTGCTCACAGCAAAAATCGCTATCTAAAGATTGTCGACTAACGACGTGAACTAATAATAAAAATTAAAAGAGTAGAATAACCAGTCACTGGTCACATATACAACTCTCTATTCACACACAGTAACTACTACTATTCAAGATTTTTGCACCGCAGATGCAAATTTATAAGAAAAATTTAAAAAGTATCAGATCACTCAAGTAGAATAGTCTTTTATTGTCCAGACATACAATTTATTATTATCTGTTTGCACAGTTTCTTTCGCAGTTTTAAGATTTTCGATATAAAGATATAAATATACATCTTTGCGATACAAGATAGAAAAAACAAAAAATGAATGGAGTACACGACCAGTCAAGTAGAATAATCTCTTACTAATCGGACGCGCAACTTCTTACTGTTATCTTATCAAAACAATTTTACATTGTACATCCTTGACTCTTAATTAATAGAATACTTTCTTAACAAGCCAAAATCTCATTCTTCAACCAAATTGAAGAAACTTTTCTCCTTGAAAGGATTTGATTATTCAAACGTCATTAGGTTAGCAACATCACTTCTTGAGAAAACCAATATCTATTCGATCCTGTTCCAAGCGTGTCGACAGTGTCTACAATACAATCGTAAAACGATGTGTCGTCGAACCGTTAAACAAATTGCTTCGCCGTCTGAAAAGGAACGAGACAGTGTAGCTCGACCGTTCCAAGAATTCTCGCAAACTCCGGCTCGCATTTGAAAAGTGGAACTCCAATCTCTTTCTCGATGAATATTCACTTGACAAAAGCAAACACTCTCTCTTTTCCATTTCTTATTCTTCCTTTTCTCCCAATCCTTCCATTTTTTTTTCATTCTGCACTTTTATTTTCTACCGAATTGCATCGTTTTTAATTTCAGAAAATGTCTCGAAGTTTGAATGAAATGTGAAAAAATTCAAATGTATATTCAAACATCTTGTTGTTGAAGATTTTCAGTATGTATATGCATATTATATGTGTTATATAAAACATTTTGAAATACGATAATGAAAGACGATTATTTCGACAATATTGGTAAAATTTGAAACCAATTTGAAAATGTATATAGAAGTCAACGCAAGATATATATTTATGCCATCTTAAGCATATAGCAAGTATAGAATGAATATCAAAATAATTAAATATCTTGTAATTTCTGCCTACAAGGTAAGTATTCCGAAGTTTAGTATCCAAATCCTGCCAGCGTATTGTACAAATATAAAACAAGATTAAAATATCATGCAGTGAAAAGTCTGTAAATGCTTCGTTAAAAAGTTACAACAAAATTATAAAATACAAAGTGCAACAGACGTGATCAATACGAATAATTTCAACGATGGATCAATTCGAGAAGATTCGATTTTCTAGATCATTTCAGATCTTACATCTTCAGGTTTGACGAACACGTATAAATATGTACAGGTTTTGTTATGTTTCATATTTTTGCTGTAACCTTTTAACGAAGCATTTACGAGTTTTCGTCATTCTAGTCTTATTTTTTACCCATGGAACACACTGGCAAAATTTGAATACTAAACTCAGTGACACTCTGTATCTATTTTTAGATCTATTTCAAACTTGACTAACCTGCGATGTCTCGTTATGGTGTTAATAACGTCAACGAGCATAATATATTTGAAAGAAATAATATAATATATTCATAATGTTTCTAATTGTTCCAATATTTATAATATATGCGGGGCGAGGAAGTCTCATTGTTCAGAATTTTCTCCTGTACGGCCTAAGAGTGAGGCAACTATCGCCTGCTGCGTGCTCGATGCAATTGTCGCAGCGAAAAATACCAGACTTGTCTGGTCGCCCTAATCTTACGACGTAAAATACAAACGTACACTTGTATCTATGTGTCAGCGTGAGAAGACAGAAGTTTTAAGAGTGAGATTTTGGGTAGTGAGCCGTGATAGCATGCAAGTCTCGGGAGAATTAATATTTCTTTGTCATCACCGTATTCGGGCCTAATCAATTTTCCTCAATTATCATTAATATAACTATCGATACAAATATTAACAAACTACTTATTATACCGTCAATATAATATTCAACATTTAAATTGTCGATAAACTATTTATTATATCATAAACCACGTAAGTTTAATTTCATTATCTTTCCCACACATATACATATATATATATATATATATATATATATATATTCACATAATGTTTCGACAATTGTTCGAATATTTTCGAACAATGAAAATCGCGCCTTTTTCCCGGTCTTCGGTGTCGGTGTGCCCTCATTAATTACAGTTCGACGATTAATCAAGCGGCTCGTCGTTGTTCGCAAGTCGCATCGACGAGATTTACAATATTTACGTGACTCGTCACGGTGCGGCGACGCGCATCAATTTCACGGTGGAAAATGGGCCGTCCTCCCGCGTAAATCGGCCGCCGCGTTAATTTCCACACATGCAATCCACGCGCGGCGCGGCTGTTCGATAAAACCAGCTCCGACGAGGCGAACGAAAAGCGGAAGGGAGACGAGTGACGGTGAAACCGATCCCCCATAACCCTTTCCCCGTTGTTGTCGTCGCATCTGCGAAATCAATGATCGCTCTCCCCTCTGCCCCCCCTCCTCCCCTGCACCTATTCCCCCCATTCATCTCGCAGTTACCACCGATTTCGGTTTATACGGTCGGATGAAGTTTGTTTCGAAGAAATTGCCATTCGGTTGAAAACGAATTTGGTTTGAAACGGAATTATTGAAATCGCTACGATGAGAAACAAGGGATTCTTGGAATTAACGTTACCAGCGATATTTCATTACGTGTCGCGAGTTTTCAATTTCTGGTAGATTTCGCGGGCTTCCGTGCAATTTAAATTAGTATGTCGCGTATATTTCATATTCTAAACAAAAAAAAAAAAAAAATAAAAAGAAAACGGAGCCCAAGTAGAAATTTATTTTGACTTTGTTTGTTAAATGTTATAGCCGACGTCTACTTTGATAATTTATAATGAATAATATTCGGAGACTAATGCACGTTTGACTTGGGAATTGAGAATTGTCTTCATTAATAGTTCACTTATTATTATACTTCGAAATATGTAGAAAGATTTTAATTAATATTAAAGATTTTGTAATAGTTAATTTGGTGTAAATTTGTGACGACGAAAAACGATGACTTCTCGAAATTAATATTATCAGTGAAGTTTTAAACTATTGGTTTTGAATTTTATACATTACTAATGTTTCAAAATATGTATTTTATATTTCAAAAAATGGAGCCTGAATAGAAATTTACTTTGATTGTTAAATATTATAGCGAGCGGTCTACTTTTTGATAATTTATACAGTGAATTGCAAAAATATTGGGACACACATTTCACTTTGGAAATTCAGAATTGTCTTCATTAAATAGATCACTTATATTTATTTTTCGAAGTAAAATTTTTCCAAAACGATTTTTAGTTAACGGAACATAATCAAACGATTTTAAAAATTGAATTACGCGCATTCTTTGAATTTCTCTAATTCTCAGAAATGCATAAAAATTCGCAGTCTAATTATTTAATTTACAATTCGTAAATTCGATATTGTTATTTAAGAAGATCCAGGAATTTCAGAGTCAGAAGAATCCTGATCAATTTGTATTACTTTAGAGAAGTACTTTAAAATTAATTTTTGATCAAGGTACAAATTTCGACGGTAGAATGATTGCTTTAAAATGAAGTAAATAACATATAGCGAGAGTTTTAGATATTCTGAAGGATATTTCTGCGTCCTCGGTGAACCAGTGGTGATGTGTGACCGTTTTACTGATCAACATCGAGTTCGAGATCGAGATGAACATCTTTTCGACGAATCTCAGCGTGGCTTGCGGTTAGATAAATTGAGTAATAAGGGATTCGAGAGAAGTTCCACCTGGAATTCGAAGCCAGAATCTTCCTGCTAGACTATTCCTCGATGCTCTCCTTTTACGTAATTGAACCAATGAAATTGATAACGTATGTGCTTGATATTTCGAAATGTATATGCGTAGGAATGAGAATTTAATTTTTTTAAGAAGGTCAGCTTGAAATCCCAAAGAGATCAAACGTTATATTAACTTTCATCTGAGAAGAAACTCGGCTAAAATAATCATCAAATGACAAAATTATCCGAATTTAAACTTAAAAAAAAAGTGTCACGAAGTTTGTGACGCAGAATCGCGAAGAAATTTCACGTGACATTTTTATTCGTCACCGTCGTTAAAATGAAGAAGAAAAGTACAAAAGCACGTTGCCAAAACACACTGACTTAAAATTATCCGTTCATTTACGGAGGAAGTTTAGTCAAAGAAATTCCAGAAACGTTACAGCGTTAGAATTAAAAATTATTTCATTCACGAATAAAAAGTTAATCGAGAGGATTACGCCCTTCTGTCTCTCTACGCCCGCGAGAGACAGAAATCGAGAGAATCGTTTTCGAATTCGAATAATTAACAGGGGAAATAAGAAGACGAACGGCGAAACGTGTTCAAATTATTCGAATCAATGATTTTAGAATATCTCAAGAGCGATAAACGTTTAATCGATCGAGGTTTATTATTTCTCATAGTATGGTTCAAGATATAAGCAAACGAATAAGACGATCGTTAAACAGGCAGATAGGTAATTAATGGATTTATTATCGGACTAACGAACTCTCCGCGGCCGGTGAAAAATGGACAGGGAGGAGAAACGGAGAACGGTCCAGGGTGAATTCGAAATCCATTACTAGACGGCGACAGCTCTGGGAATAGCCGCGGCGTAGCTACTTACGTTCAACTGAATGCGTCTACCTGTGATACCGGTTTACCCAGTCAAATAAATCATCCGAAAAATGTTAATTTTCACTTGAATCTATCTCACGTGTCTGCAACGCGCCGGATCAATCGCAACTCTTGTTGTGCGTTTTATTTCCGAACATTATTCCCGGTGTTCTAAACCTCGAGATCGAAAGCGACGCCATTTTCTTCTCCTTTTCTTCGTCTTCCTTTTGAGATATTTTCTTTTTTTCAAATATCTGAGAATTCTTAAATGTCACAGATACTCAATGGAGAGATACTGTTGCATTGAATATCTTTCAAAAGAAATTTCCTCGCGTCGATACTTCTTTTATTGTGTGTATATACGTAAAATACTATTCAGTCTGTTTTCGTAATTTTCTTCACTTGTTTATTAGTTATGGAAAATCTTCGATATTTTTGATGATTTATATTTAAACCTCTTTACGTTTTAGCGCTTAATTGCATTGCAACGTGATTTAACCGAAATGTTTTTAAAGCATGAAATATTAAAAAGGAATCCTCTTTGGGGGAGAGGGAGAGCGGGTAACAATCGATGCCGTGAAATTTATTCTCATTTCGTATTCGTGATCCGCAAATGGGAACTACGGCAGCTGATAATATTTTGATTTTACTTCTGTACTATTATTATTCATTTTTTTTTATTGTTCTTTCATATTTTAATTACATTTTCCCTCCCCATTTTTGATTCGACATTTTCGAAATCAACGCTGAACAAACGATTGTTGACGATTGTCGCGCGTTTTCTTTTCATAAAATAAGCTTGAACGATCACGTATTAGATTACGCGATGAATTTACGATTTCAAAATGAGGTTGGTTGCATTTTGAGTCATACATACATACATTAAAAAAAAAAAAAAAGAAAAAGAAAAATAGCAATTATTTTTTGGCCAACCGAGTAACTTGAAGAATAATTTATATTTCAGATCCGACGATGACCAAAAATGAATAGAAACATTACGATCCAAACTTTTGCAAACGCTAAATATAAGCTTCAGAAGCTACTGAAATAAACCGGTCGTCGCGAAGGATTTTTCACCGTCTTTGAGAAACGAGGGTATGACAATCGGAACTTGTGTCACGGGTCTCCTTTACCCCTGAATACACCGGCTTACTCGAAAGTTAAAGTGCCGCGACGAGGAATAAAAAGAAGAGAGGAGGGAAAAAGAACAGACGCTGAGGAACACTGGATAAATTACCTTGTGTTTGTCGACCACCACTGGTCTCAAGTGGCGGTCGAAGAGAAGCTTGTCAGGCTCGATGTTGATAGGGCTCTGTCTCCTTCCTTTGCTGCACAGAGACCACTGGGGATTTATAAGACCCCAAAACGAAGGTCCTGCAAACAAAATGAAAATGGTACACGTTAACGATTCACCTTCACCAATTTTCCTCGTCAAGGCTCGATGTTTCACGCGTATTTAACGTTTCGAGTGCAGTTATACTTTCGTTCATCTCTATTCTATGTTGAAATTACTTCACGAATTTGTCAGATTTCAGAAATATCGGGGCGTGTTATTCTATCAAATATACCGCTGTTATTTGAGAAACGTTGCAAATTTCGGTACGATGTAAATTTCGCTTCGTTTCGTTTACGTTAGTTTAAAATTCAAAAAAAATCTCTCCTCGAAGTGGAAACCGTCGCACTTGAAATAATAGTTTGAAACGATTTTCGATCAACTCGTTATCGTTGAATAATGATGTTATTTCAGATGTGTTATTACTCGTCCGCAGGGGCGAATTTCTTGAAAATTATTCATTCTTGCGGTGGTACGTGTAATAATGATTAATTAACTTAATAAATAAAAATTAGTATATAATTATTTTAATTATTATATTATATGATAGAAAAGTCCTACTTAAAATAATTGGTTCACTTGTATAATCAACAGAATATTTTTAACACGGAAATCTTGTTGTAGATCTTCCAAAAGATTTGCTAATTGATCAATTTCAAATCACTCGAGCTTTTCAAATATATATACAACGCGTCAAAAATTACGAGATCCATAATTAAGTCTCTCGAAAGCTAAAAATTTAAAAAGGAATAATTTTTAGTACTTAGTCGTCATGCGCTTTCATCTTGCTTCAATCCTTCGAATAAAATTTACTCCACGACTAGCAATACTCGTCTGTAAAGTTAATATTCTCAAAATGAAACCTGTAATTGTTCCATCCACAACAGAGATAATCAAACGTCCAATCCTACAAAAAAAAGAAAAAAGAAACAAAAAAAAAAAGGATCAGGTTTTTAGAGAACTCGCTACCACGGTCATCAACTCGTTATCAGGTGACGTTGAAACTGTCGTTTGGGAAAGTGTCGTTTCGGGTATCGGCGGCACGTGGACGAAACAATTTTTTTTTCCATCCCGGCGTTTTCCAATTTCTCCCGCCGCTGGAAGTTCGACGAAGTTCCAATGCCGGTCGAAAAACCGCGACAGTGGCCATCCCAGGCGGGGTGTCGCGAGTCGTCGCGTCTTGTCGTCAGCCAGTTTGAAAATTTGAAATTTTTATAATTTCAACTTTTCCGGCTGGCCTGCGCCGGCGTGGCCTTCCTCCGGAACCTCGCCCGCTCCCGTCAACTTTTATTCGGTAAAAGGGCTTTCGAACTCGTTTCGTCGGCCGACGCGAACCAACAGGGAGCTCACCCCCTTCCCCGTATCCTTGCCCCTTCGTCTTTCGCCTGTTTCCGCTCTCCCAGGCATTTCCCGCCGTCTCTCCTCTGAGAAATTTAACTTTCGTTTCGCCCGGACTGCGCGCGTATCGATGCAAGAATTGGCTCGAATTAACCAGTCTTTTATCCCGCAAATTTCAGGCAATATCAGGCGTTCGAGGTGCTGACGATTTCATCACAGACGAGGTATGACATTGCAGTCTTACAGACTTTCGTGACTTTCACTGGTTTTTCTCTTAGCGCATTCTACGTTTAAACGATGGTTTAAATAATACCCATTACAGCGTTGTCAAACTTTCAGTACCGAAATGTGAAACTAGTAACTGACTGAAATCATATATCTCGTTTGTCATTTCGTTTCTCTCAATCGATAATTTCGCAACTCT